>OX596238.1:37001231-38373314 GCA_951394345.1 Salicornia ramosissima
TGCTATGTTCATGTGTATCCCCGTTAGGGTGGGACAGTTATGTTACTCGCCACTGACGGTGGACTGTTGTTTACTTTTCAGGTAATTCCGATGATGAGGTTCTTGCTTAGCTTTGGATTGGGCGAGCGCCGTTGTTATTTAGCTTTTATATTGTTGTTTTATGAATTTCCTAGTTTGGACTATAGTTGCAGTACTTGTGTATTTCTCTAACTCTGACATATATTTGGAGTTTACGTTTGTTAGTAGTAGTAATAATAACATTTGGGTTTAGATATGTACAATCTTATGGGTGTTGTACTTTTGGATTTAGTATATATTCAATTTGAGGTTTTGTTTTTAATTTTTAAGTATTTTTAGTTTGTTAGAACTGACTATTCGACTCGTCGGTTTCTTAAGCGCCGGTTTAAGCGAGTCGGGTCGTCACAGTTGGTATCACAGTCGAATAAGTTTAAATGAAGTTTTAGGATTCGAGTTAAACCCGGGAGTTGAGATCTTTATCTTTCCCGAGTGATTGAACCCAAATTAAGTTTAAGTATATGGGAGAAGAGTTGGGTAGAAAAATTGGGATAAGGTGGGGATGTATGACTGACACTGTTATTTGGTATATCTTTTGTTTTATTGCGTAGCAGCATGTGTACGCCTCGCCGGTTGAGTATTGGACGACAGAGGTTACGAGCGCTCGAGGAGGCGATCCTTACGTTGGCGCACCATAGTCGTCATACGCCTACTACGTAGTCGACATTCGATCGTATCGCACGTCATCAACCTCCGACTTACGATGGGGTTGCCGACCCTACTATCCTGGAGAGTTGGATCTGTGAGATGGGGAAGCTCTTCGACGCGACGTTTTGCCCCGAGCACGAGAAGGTGCAGATCGCCGCTTATTACCTACGTGGAGAGGCCGATAAATGGTGGACGGTAGCTAAGGACGCGTGCTTGCCCTTACATTCGATGTCGTGGATCGAGTTCGTCGATAAGATCTAGGAGCAATTCTACCCCGACGAGTTGCGGTGGCAGAAGCAAGAGGAGTTTCTTACTCTTACTCAGGTTAAGATGATCGTTCAGGCGTACACCGACAAGTTCACGGAGTTATCGAGGTTCGCTACGTCTGTAGTTCCATCAGAGAAGGAGCGGGTCAAGCGCTACATCAAAAAGCTAGATCCGAGGATTCGCGTTCACGTGATCAGTAGTGGAACGACGACATTCCAGCAGGCCTACGAGGTAGCACTCGAGATTCAGGAATCGACAGCTGGTAGGCCTTTTATGTCGTTAAAAATAAAAGACTTATCAAAAGTAAATTTCTCCTACTCTCCAATTACAACTAGTGTAAAGGGCAAGGTTCGTATCCACAGAGAACGGATTTATGTTGATTTAATTGTGTTAATATATATTTGGATTATTAAAGGGGAGAACCACTAATTCCTTAGTGATATTGGTAATAAAGGGGGGGGGGGAATTGGAGATTTTAGTGATAAAAGAAACTAACAACTAAGTGATTACGGGAAAATTCTAGGTTTAAGGAATCTTAGGATTCGGTTACAACGACTCTGACTCGGCTAATTGAATTAGACTGTCAATTACCAAACCACTTCAATACTCAATTACTTATTGGCAAGAGTAAACTCTTGTAGTCCCCTTAATTAGCTAGACAAGATAAATCGTAAATTGACTAAAACCCTTAATGTTTCAAGAACACGCAGTGAACAAAGGCTTAAAGAACGGAGACACAATAAGAACGCAATTGTCTAGAGAATACGCAATAAACAATTCACGTTTAAACAAGATCTACTAAATTGTTCACAATAAGAATACGCTTAAGCATGAACAAGAAAGTTGCTACTCGAGGTTGAACACAATAATCGATTGGAGTTATTTCCTCATTCACATTCACACAAAATGGAGTTATTTCCTCATTTTCAAGGATGGTATCCTCATCCTCAAAGCAAGAAAAGTGGGGTTTTGGGTTTGACTCCTCTTGAGTTTGGAGCTCACCCGATTCCCAATTTCTTTCAAAACTTGCCAAAAACCCCGAGACTTGGCTCAATTAACTTACCAAGTTGTTGATATTTGTTCTTGTTTCATCTTGGATTTGGAACATATTCCCTTCCATAATCATGACATTCTTGGTTAGCATATGGAGCATTTCCTCGGTTGAGGAGCTCGTATGTGAACCTTGCTCCGGAAAAGGTCCTTGGTGAGGTAATTGGGCTGGCTCATTATATTAAGATGTTTGGTCATTTTGTGGGTAATGGGATGGTTGGTCATTTTGTTGGTTTTCATGATTGAAACACATATGATCCTCCAAACCCTGATTGAGGGTGATAGTGTTAGGGTTATATTTTGTTGAGTACCCTTGGTTTTGGAACACTAAAGCTCTATCCCATTCATACGTATCTTGAGATAGCCAATGGTAGTAATCCCAAGCATCACCATAAATTAAAGATCGGAATGCCCCATTAAACGAATCCTCAACTATAATCCTTGTGGAATGGTTTAACCCTTCATAAATCACCTCACATATCTCCCACAACTCACAATCATAATGGACTAGAAGTGGATCCTGCAAACGAATGAAATACCTCCAAAAGGCCTCATCCATCCTCAAATTGGGGTACATAAAAACTAGCCATTCGAAGACACTCCTCTTATGAAAGATCAGAGCTTAGCAATGAGAATAAAGTAACAATAAAAAAATATAAATAAACAGGAATAAAAACACATTACCTAAACACAATCAAACAACACCGTTCCCCGGCAACGGCGCCAAAATTTGGTAGGCCTTTTATGTCGTTAAAAATAAAAGACTTATGAAAAGTAAATTTCTCCTACTCTCCAATTACAACTAGTGTAAAGGGCAAGTAAGGTTCGTATCCACAGAGAACGGATTTATGTTGATTTAATTGTGTTAATATATATTTGGATTATTAAAGGGGAGAATCACTAATTCCTTAGTGATATTGGTAACAAAGGGGGGGGGGGGAATTGGAGATTTTAGTGATAAAACAAACTAACAACTAAGTGATTACGGGAAAATTCTAGTTTTAAAGAATCTTAGGATTCGGTTACAACGACTCTGACTCGGCTAATTGAATTAGACTCTCAATTACCAAACCACTTCAATACTCAATTAATTATTGACAAGAGTAAACTCTTGTAGTCCCCTTAATTAGCTAGACAAGATAAATCGTAAATTGCCTAAAACCCTTAATGTTCAAAGAACACGCAGTGAACAAAAGCTTTAACAACGGAGACACAATAAGAACGCAATTGTCTAGAGAATATGCAATAAACAATTAACGTTTAAACAAGCTCTACTAAATTGTTCACAATAAGAATGCGCTTCAGCATGAACAAGATAGTTGCTACTCGAGGTTGAACACAATAATCGATTGTGTTCAAACCCTAGTAATGATTTTGTAAAATATAATAACAAGAAAAAGATCAAGCTAAAACATTCAACAAAACTAATAACAATTCATATAAGAGCAAGTAAATAATTGAAGTAAGGAAATAGTTTAGAGTTAGAGAATCCTCACAAGGAGCTTTTTAGAATCATTGAAACCAATCCCAAGAACAAGTTTAAGCTACCATTTCCATTGATGAACAAAGATTCTTCATTGATTCCATAATAAAAGATCAAAATTACAAACTAAAAATTAAAGAGTTTTGATGTAATCTAAGGAGAAAATAGAGAGAAATTAAGCTAAGAAACTAACTGAACATGAAAAACTAGCTTTCCATACAATGAGAATCAACTTTTATATTTATACTAAACTAAAATATAACCTAGAAACCAAGTAGATGAAGCCGCGTACAAAACAGAGCAGAGGGGGCGCTGGGCGCGCCCCATAGGGCGCTGGGCGCGCCTTCTTCTTGATGCTCACTGCAATGGGAGCGCTGGCAGCGGCCTCTGAGGCGCGGGGCGCGCCCCTGTAGACTGTCTGCGCAGATCGGACTAAAATAGCCATAACTCTCTTGTTCCTAAAAGAAATAAGGCTTATGACCTACCGTTGGAAAGCCCTTGAAGAGAGCTACAACTTCCAATTTGAATCACATAGATCCAATGAGTAGATTGTGAGATATGTCTATTTGAAGTTGGACCTACTGCAATTGAAGGTTCACAATAAGGGTTTTCTTTCCCTCTAATGCTTAATGATTTCTTCAAGTGTGCTTGGCGCATGACCAATGGCTCCAACAGTGCTCCTAATGGTGTTTCATAGCTCAAGACTACAAGAACACATAAAACCAAACCGCAACTACAAACTACACTTATCCTAAAAAGCATTAAAAACTGTAAATTGCACTACCACTTAACATTTCAAGCCAAACTCTCGTTTAAACTCAAAAGTAAAAAAATGTGCAATCATATGCTAAACTAATTACGTAAAGGAACTAAAAAGAAGTTAAATAACTCGTACAAACTGGACACATCAAATACCCCCACACTTAGCCTTTACTCGTCCTCGAGTAAAACAAATGAGTATAAGAGTGTCATAGACCAAAAGCTTGCAAAGTTACAACTTCTAACAAAAAGCCATCAATTACTTGTTTTCATACCAAACCAAAATACATAATTAGGCATGAAATTCATGGTTTTGTATCAAAACAAAGTGAAAGGAAACAAAAACATAAGCTAGTGAACAACATTATATGAAGCAACTCAAACAAGGTTCACTAACCTAAAAATGAGTGAGAAGAGACAAGAACAAGTGTTCTTACCAAAAACAAGCTCCAATGATCGAAGATTGACATTCTAACTTGAACCAAAACTGCATTGGAACTACTCTCTTTTCTTTTTCTCTTAATTTTTTTTTTCAATTTTTTTTATAAATAAAACTCACAACTCACCCACTCGATCAATTAGCCTTAAATTTTGCATAGGTCGCCCTTTCGGGTTTTCAACCTATCAAAGGCCCCCATTTTTGCCCGAGTTGCCCGCTCTTGCGGGTTTTTAACTCAGCGGGATTTTTTTTTCTCTCTTTTTTTTTTAGCAAAAAGAAATATGTACAAGGATGGATTTCCTACCCCCACACTTAAAATTGACATTGTCCTCAATGTTTAGGGGTTAAGAAAGGGGAGAAATCCCCAAGCTCAAACGTTATTTAGTAAATAACACCTCAATGACCGCAAAAGCTTGTCATGTGCAACCGCCCAAAAATCAGAGTTTACCAAGTTGGTAAACAAGAATGGCAAAGCCAAAGAAATTGTTAAAGCCATGCTATAAGAAAAGGGAAGGCGGTTAGGGAAGGAACGGGAAGAATGAAAAGAAAAAGTAAGAAAAGAAGAAAAGGAAACGGAAAAATCAAAATGAAAAGAAGAAAAGGAATGAAAGATGTCATTGCCATAAGCTTCGACTTCCTTGGTGGCTTGGACAATGGAATGAGGAGGATAAAAAGAAAGGGAAGTCTCCTCAAGAGGTGGGGAATGAATGTAATGAGGTAAAAACAAGGGGAAGGAAGATATGAGGTCAAGTTTTGTGGAGAACGACGCATGAGGGACTAAAATGGGAGTATTTTCCCCGTAAGAGATCTCACCTATCACCCTAGGCATTAAAATTCCACTTGGCTCAGCCAACACTTCATCGTTCAAAGTGTTCTCTTCTATCACATCCACATTCACACAAAATGGAGTTATTTCCTCATTTTCAAGGATGCTATCCTCATCCTCAAAGCAAGAAAAGTGGGGTTTTGGGTTTGACTCCTCTTGAGTTTGGAGCTCACCCGATTCCTAATTTCTTTCAAAACTTGCCAAAAACCCCGAAACTTGGCTCAATTGCCTTTCCAAGTTGTTGATATTTGTTCTTGTTTCATCTTGGATTTGGAACATATTCCCTTCCATAATCATGACATTCTTGGTTAGCATATGGAGCATTTCCTCGGTTGAGGAGCTCTGACGTGAACCTTGCTCCGGAAAAGGTCCTTGGTGATGTAATTGGGCTGGCTCATTATATTGTGATGTTTGGTCATTATGTGGGTAATGGGATGGTTGGTCATTTTGTTGGTTTTCATGATTGAAGCACATATGATCCTCCAAACCCTGATTGAGGGTGATAGTGTTAGGGTTATATTTTGTTGAGTACCCTTGGTTTTGGAACACTAAAGCTCTATCCCATTCATACGTATCTTGTGATAGCCAATGGTAGTAATCCCAAGCATCACCATAAATTAAAGATCGGAATGCCCCATTAAACGAATCCTCAACTATAATCCTTGTGGAATGGTTTAACCCTTCATAAATCACCTCACATATCTCCCACAACTCACAATCATACTGGACTAGAAGTGGATCCTGCAAACGAATATAATACCTCCAAAAGGCCTCATCCATCCTCAAATTGGGGTACATAGAAACTAGCCATTCAAAGACACTCCTCTTATGAAAGATCCCAGCTTAGCAATGAGAATAAAGTAACAATAAAAAAAAATATATAAATAGGAATAAAAACATATTACCTAAACACAATCAAACAACACCGTTCCCCGGCAACGGCGCCAAAATTTGGTAGGCCTTTTATGTCGTTAAAAATAAAAGACTTATGAAAAGTAAATTTCTCCTACTCTCCAATTACAACTAGTGTAAAGGGCAAGTAAGGTTCGTATCCACAGAGAACGGATTTATGTTGATTTAATTGTGTTAATATATATTTAGATTATTAAAGGGGAGAATCACTAATTCCTTAGTGATATTGGTAACAAGGGGGGGGAATTGGATATTTTAGTGATAAAACAAACTAACAACTAAGTGATTACGGGAAAATTCTAGTTTTAAAGAATCTTAGGATTCGGTTACAACGACTCTGACTCGGCTAATTGAATTAGACTCTCAATTACCAAACCACTTCAATACTCAATTAATTATTGACAAGAGTAAACTCTTGTAGTCCCCTTAATTAGCTAGACAAGATAAATCGTAAATTGCCTAAAACCCTTAATGTTCAAAGAACACGCAGTGAACAAAAGCTTTAACAACGGAGACACAATAAGAACGCAATTGTCTAGAGAATACGCAATAAACAATTAACGTTTAAACAAGCTCTACTAAATTGTTCACAATAAGAATGCGCTTAAGCATGAACAAGATAGTTGCTACTCGAGGTTGAACACAAAAATCGATTGTGTTCAAACCCTAGTAATGATTTTGTAAAATATAATAACAAGACAAAGATCAAGCTAAAACATTCAACAAAATCAATAACAATTCATATAAGAGCAAGTAAATAATTGAAGTAAGGAAATAGTTTAGAGTTAGAGAATCCTCACAAGGAGCTTTTTAGAATCATTGAAACCAATCCCAAGAACAAGTTTAAGCTACCATTTCCATTGATGAACAAAGACTCTTCATTGATTCCATAATAAAAGATCAAAATTACAAACTAAAAATTAAAGAGTTTTGATGTAATCTAAGGAGAAAATAGAGAGAAATTAAGCTAATAAACTAATTGAACATGAAAAACTAGCATTCCATACAATGAGAATCAACTTTTATATTTATACTAAACTAAAATATAACCTAGAAACCAAGTAAATGAAGCCGCGTACAAAACAGAGCAGAGGGGGCGCTGGCGGCACCCTCGTAGGCGCTGGGCGCGCCATTCCTTGGAGGGATACTGTGATGGGGGCGCTGGGTGCGCCTTCTTCTTGATGCTCACTGCAATGGGGACGCTGGCAGCGCCCTCTGAGGCGCGGGGCGTGCCCCTGTAGACTGTCTGCGCAGCTCGGACTAAAATAGCCATAACTCTCTTGTTCCTTAAAGAAATAGGGCTTATGACCTACCGTTGGAAAGCCCTTGAAGAGAGATATAACTTCCAATTTGAATCACATAGATCCAATGAGTAGATTGTGAGATATGTCCATTTGAAGTTGGACCTACTGCAATTGAAGGTTCACAATAAGGCTTTTCTTTCCCTCTAATGCTTAATGATTTCTTCAAGTGTGCTTGGCACATGATCAATGGCTCCAACAGTGCTCCTAATGGTGTTTCATAGCTCAAGACTACAATAACACATAAAACCAAACCGCAACTACAAACTACACTTATCCTAAAAAGCATTAAAATTTGTAAATTACACTACAACTTAACATTTCAAGCCAAACTCTCGTTTAAACTCAAAAGTAACAAAATGTGCAATCATATGATAAAATAATTCTATAAAGGAACTAAAAAGAAGTTAAATAACTCGTACAAACTAGACACATCAACAACCGAGGAGGATGTGAGCAGGAAGAGAGCTCAGGTTCCGGCGACGTCAGCTTCTTTTAAGAAGCCTCGATTTAGTGCTCCTAGCAGCACCCCTCCGACCACGAGTTCGCATAAGGGTTCCGATGGCTTAAAATGCAGAGGCTGCGGTAGAGACTTCCATCCAGGGAAGCGGTGTGACGGTTCGCCCATAGCTTGTTTTATCTGCAGGAAGGAAGGCCATAAGGCGTCAGTTTGCCTCGAGAGGAAACCAGACACCGAGATCAAGCAGCTTCCGACACCGACTAAGACTCCGTTGAAGAACCGAGTCTACTGTATGACCGAGGCAGAGGCTGAGGTTAAGCCTGACGTAGTATCAGGTAGATTTCTTGTTTCTGATGTGTTGGCTTTAGTTTTATTTGATTTTGGTGCTACTGTCTCTTTTGTGGCTAGTAGTTTTGTCTCAAGGTCTAATCTTTGTGGCAGTTTTCCTGTTAGTTCTGTTATAACTCTCCCGTCCGGAGAGGATTTTATTTGTCAGCGCGAGTTCCGAGGAGTGCCTATCGTGATAGCTGGGGAGCAAGCGACGACCGATCTGAAGGAGTTCCCGCTGATGGAGTTCGACGTTATTCTTGGTATGGACTGGCTGTCGAGGTATCGAGCGATCATTCGTTGCCGAGATCATTCAGTGACATTCCGAGGATTTCAGGGCAACAGAGTTACCTACTCTGGGTTCGTCCTTAAGAAAGGAGTAAAGGTAATCTCAGCCTTGAAAATGAGAAAGCATCGCCAGAAGGGCGATATGGTGTACCTATGTCAGGTAAGGGACTTGGCTGAGGAGCGTCTGTTGGACGATATACCTGTAGCGAGGGATTTCAGAGACGTATTTCCTGATGAGCTACCAGGAGTTCCACCCGAGTGCGACGTCGAGTTTCATATCGACTTAGCACCCGGGACATCGCCGATTTCAAAGGCACCTTACCGGATGGCACCATCAGAGTTGGAGGAGTTAAAAATGCAACTCCAGGATTTAATCGATAAGGGCTTCATTAGGCCGAGCGTTTCTCCATGGGGAGCACCTGTGCTCTTTGTGAAGAAGAAATACAGTAGTATGCGCCTGTGCATAGACTACCGAGAGTTGAATCGGGTAACTATCAAGAATAAGTACCCGTTGCCTAGGATTGAGGACCTGTTCGATCAATTATGAGGAGCGGGAGTGTTTTCGAAGATAGATCTTCGATCTGGATATCATCAGATTCCAGTCAAGAAAGAAGACATCCCGAAGACCGCTTTTCGTACTAGATACGGCCACTACGAGTTCGAGGTAATGCGCCAGCCGTGTTCATGGACCAGATGAACCGGACATTCCATCACTTACTCGATAAGTGCGTCGTAGTATTTATAGACAATGTCTTAGTCTATTCGAGAGATGAGTCTGAGCATGCGGAGCATCTCCGGATGGTACTTGAGATATTGCGTAGTAATAAGTGGTTCGCGAAACTCTCCAAGTGTGAGTTTTGGCTTCGCGAAGTAGCATTTCTAGGTCACGTAATTAGTAAAGAGGGCATTAAGGTAGACCCGGCTAAAGTTAAGGCTGTAGTTTATTGGAGTAGCCCGAGAAATGTGGCGGAGGTTCGTAGTTTTCTGGGATTGGCCGGATACTATCGACGATTCGTCCAGGACTTCTCCAAGATTGCTAGGCCGATGACTAGTCTCCTACAGAAGGAGATCCGATTCGTTTGGACGGAGGCTTGCGAGCAAGCATTCCAGCAGTTGAAACAGAGATTAGTCTCTGCTCCGATTCTTACCCTTCCGAACGATGAGGAGGATTTCGAGGTCTATAGTGATGCTTTGAAGAATGGCCTAGGATGTGTGCTCATGCAAGGCGGGAAGGTCATCGCTTACGCATCGAGACAATTGAAGGTGCACGAGCGTAACTATCCTACGCATGACTTGGAGCTAGCAGCTGTGGTATTCGCGCTCAAGATTTGGAGGCACTATCTCTATGGTGGTTCGTGTAGAGTATTCACGGATCACAAGAGTCTCAAGTACATCTTTACTCAGAAAGACCTCAATATGAGGCAGAGACGATGGCTTGAGCTTATTAAGGACTACGACCTGACGCTTAACTATTGCGAGGGCAAGGCGAACTTAGTCGCTGATGCACTGAGTCGTAAGCATCGCTTGAGCTTCAGTAGAAGCCGTAGTTCCGTCAGACTTCGTCTGACATCGATGAGTGCTGAGCCTGACTTGCTTCAAGAGTTGCGCGAGGGTCAGCAGAATGATCCACAGTTAGCTAGGATTCGAGAGGCTTTACGGCAAGGAAAAGCCGTAGGTTTCGAGATCCCTTCCGATGGTAGTCTGCGATTCCGAGGGAGGTGGTGTGTACCAGACAGTTCTGATCTTAGGAATAGAATTATGTCTGAGGCACATAACTCGCCCTACTCTGTTCATCCTGGAGGTAACAAGTTGTACCAGGACCTTAAGGGCCAATTCTGGTGGCCTAAGATGAAGAGGGATGTAGCAGAGTTCGTAGCTCGATGTTTAGTCTGTCAGAAGGTTAAAATCGAGCATTAGAGATCAGGAGGTCTGTTGCAGCCACTGCCGATTCCGACCTGGAAATTTGAGTCGGTTTCTATGGACTTCATGGTTAGCCTACCTACCTGTAATGGTTTGAATGCCATTTGGGTAATAGTAGATAGGTTGACCAAGGTCGCTAGATTCATTCCGATGAAAATGACCTGGTCTATGGAGCGTCTAGAAGAGGCGTATACCCAGGATATTATCCGACTTCACGGAGTTCCGAGGGAGATTGTTTCTGATCGAGATCCGAGATTTCTGTCTCGTTTCTGGAAATCAGTTTAGGAAGCCTTTGGGACGAAGTTGAAGCTGAGCACCGCTTTTCACACGGCGATCGATGGTCAGACTTAGAGGACCATCCAGACTTTAGAGGATATGCTACGAGCATGTACTCTGGAGTGCCATCAGTCTTGGGTACGTATGCTCTGTTTGATATAGTTCTCCTATAATAACAACTATCACTCCAGCATCGAGATGGCTCCGTACGAGGCCCTGTATGGCAGGAAATGTCGGAGTCCAATTTGTTGGAATGATATTAGTGATTCTGTGGCTTTAGGACCTGAGATGGTGCGGGATAATATCGAGAAGGTCCGAGTCATTCGGTCTAAGATGCAGGCCGCTCAGAGTCGTCAGAAATCATACGCCGATAATCGACGTAGACCGCTGGCTTTTGAGGTAGGTGACAAAGTCTTGCTTAAGGTTTCACCATTCAAAGGAGTGGCACGCTTTGGTCAAAAGGGGAAACTCCGACCGAAATACGTGGGACCTTACGAGATACTGGAATGAGTTGGGGAGGTGCCATATCGATTGGCATTACCACCTAGTTTGTCTAATGTGCATGACGTATTCCATGTTTCCCAGCTAAGGAAATATGTACATGATCCTACCCACATCATCCTAGTGGTATCGGCCACGTTTGAGCCGAATCTGACATTTGAGGAGCGACCCGTCCAGATCTTGGATCGGGAAGTGAGGACCCTCCGGCGTAAGCAGCTCTAGCTCGTCAAGGTGTTGTGGAGAAATCAACACCATGAGGAGGCGACTTGGGAGACAGAGGCGTCCATGAGGCAGAAGTACCCGGAGCTGTTTGAGGGTGAACGATCTCCTTTGCCTTAAATTTCGGGACGAAATTTCTTTAAGGAGGGGAGGTTGTAACGACCCTGATTTTATTGGTATTTCTGTCATGTATTTATTTGTAATTATGTGATTTTATGTATGGTCCAAAATTTATTTTTGGACTATTTATTTTATTTTATGTGAATAATTTCGATTAAATTTGAATTATTTAATTTGGATTGATTATTATTTATTTCAATTATTATTTAATTAATTAGAATTTTTATTATTTAAATTTTCTAATTAGTTATTTAATATTTTTGGGCTAAATCGATTTAAGCATGATTAAACATGCAAGAGTGCAATTAGCCCAATTATTTATCAAAAGCCCATTTTGGCCCATTTGCAAGGCCATAGCCGCCCCGCCCCCTTATTATATGGCAAATTTTGCCACTTGCCATGCATTCACACCTTAAATAACCTCTATTTATAGGAGGGTTAGTAAGGCTTAAACAACATTTTGCTCATTTGCCATCCTAAACACATTTGCTCATCAAAAACCAAACACAAACACTCTCCATTTGTCTCCTTGCCACACGCCATTTTTGGCTGATTCACCATCACATTTGTTCATCATCCATTCAAACTCAAAACTTAAAGATTAATCCTCCATTGATCTTTAATTGTCTAAACACAATTTAAACCTCCATATTTCCAATCAAGACTTCTAGTTCGGGTTGGTTTTGGGTACTAGTTCATGTGGGTTGATCGAGTGGGTGGTTCGTGGTGGCCGTGCGTGAAGGCCGTGTTCAAGTGGTGGTCGTGCGTGGTGGTGTTCGTGTAGGGCAGCCGTGCAGCAGGGCCGTGCAAAAGGCGGTGGTCCGTGGTGGTGATTGAGCCAAACCGTGTCGTGTTCATACAAGCCGTGCCGTGTTCGTGTGCACCGTGTGATAGGTGTGACGACCCGACTCACTTAAACCGGCGCGGAAGAAACCGACGAGTCGAATAGCCAAAACTAACAATCTAAAATACTTAAAATACTTAAAAATTGAAACAATACCTCAAAAATATTGTATTACTAAACCCAAAAGTCAAACCACTACTACTAATAAACGTAACTCCAAACACATGTCAGAGTTATAGTAAAGTATAAAAGTATCACTACTATAGTTCAAAACTAACTGAAGTCATAGAATAACAGATATACAACTATATAACAATATCGGCGCTCGCCCAACCCAAAGCTAAGCAAGAACCTCATCATCAGAATTACCTGAAAAATAACAACAGTCCACCGTCAATGGCGAGTAACATAACTGTCTCACCCTAACGGGAATACACATGAACATAGCATAAATCAAACAACCCAAATCATAACATCAAATCATGCGAATCATACAAATATACATGCTAGACTCGACCAACTTAACCAATCTTAACTTTGGCGCAATCATTCACAAACTAGACTGGACTATGAACGTACGAACACATCTTACGCGAACGAACTTTCCAACTATGCCAGGATTGAGAATCTTACTCCCAACCCTATGAAACCAATCTTACTGGAAATCCATGTCAAAGACGACATAGTGGTAATCACTATCCCAATACCGCGGTTAGGATAGGGGCAACGTCATAACCCAAAAACATAGAATCTTACTCTACGAATTAGGCGTCTAGTAACGAAATCAAGCTAATCCTTACAATCTTTAACTCTTTAATCTGAAGTTTACATTCTTAGTTACTTCTTAAGTTGCATCTTACGCCTTGACTTAAGAAAATAACATGTAAACCAATCATCTTACAACATCTTATCACTTTCTTTAACTTTTTCTTTAACTTTCTTTAACTTTAAAGACACAATCAAGAACTCATAAAGAACTCATCAAGAACTCAAAGAACCCATCAAGAACTCATCCAAGATTCAAGATCTTCAATCAATAACTTAATCAAGATTCAAGAACTTCAACCAAGAACTCATCCAAGAATCAAGAACTCATCTAACTTCATCAAATTACACGCATAAAACCAACAATTCAACATACGAAATCATCAACTTTCTAGTATCCAAAATTCATCAATCTTGAACATGATTAACATAAACTTATTACTAACATATCCATTCATAAAATCATCATATTCAATCATAAAATCATCATAAAACCACTCCAAAAATCAGATTACATTCATACTCAAAAACATGATCAAAACTTCATATAAACTAACCCTTTTTCATTTAATCTATACTATGAAACATAGTACACCAATTAAGTTGAGAAAGTATGTTACCTTATTGAAGATCAACAAGATAAACACTTAAAACTTGCTGCCCGGAAATGAAAATACACGGCCCAAACAACACGGACACCACGCACGGCACGACTTCAAGCTCGGCACACACACACGGCTCTTGCACTTGAACCCACGAACCGGACGGCACCACCACACAGCCTCTGCCACGAACACGACCACCACAGCACGGCCACCCACACGAGCCACCTCACGGCTTCACGTGATCCACACGGCACACACGAACCCCAATCGAACAACCCCAAACCAATCCCGAACTAGTAATCTTGAATGCAAATTAGGTGGTTTAGTTTGTGTTTTGATACTTAAAGATCGATGGAAGTTGAATCTTTAAGTTTGGGTTTGGAAAGATTGATGAACAATTGTTGGAACAAGTGAGCCAAAAATGGCGTGAAAGAGGAGAGCAAAATGGAGGTGTTTGTGTTTGATCCTTTAATGGCAAGAGATGGCAATTTAGCAAATGAACCCTCAAGCCTTACTAACTCAACTATATATAGAATTAGTTAAGGTGTAAACATAAGGCAAGTGGAAAATCCTTGCCATGCACACAAGGGAAAACCGACCAAGCAAGGGAAATGGGCCAATTTGGGCTTTCGTGATCAATTGGGCTAATATCGCATGATTAATCATGCTTAAATTGATTTAGCCCAATAATATTAAATAATTAATTAGAAAATTAAATAATAAAAATTCTAATTAATTAAATAATAATTAAAATAAATAATAACTAATCAAAATAAAATATTTCAAATTAAATCGAAATTATTCACATAAAATAAAATAAATAGTTCAAAAATAAATTTGAACCATACATAGCAACACATAAATACACATAAACATCCGGCAGAAATACCTATAAAATCAGGGTCGTTACAATAGGGCCGTGTGGTTTAGTTCCGGGCATCGAGTTTTTAAGCGTTTTTGTGTTTAATCTTCAATAAGGTAACATACCTTCTCAATATAATTGGTATGCTATGATTCATAGTATAGATTGAATGATTAGATTAGACGTTTTGGTGTTTTGTAACCATGTTTTTGTGTGGATTATAATCTGATTTTGGGTGATGATTTATGGTGTTTTCCGCTTGATTACATGAATTTCATGATGGATTGTGTTAGTATTATATTTGATGTTGTTCATGTTCAAGTTTGATGAAGTTTGGATATTAGAAAGTTGATGAATTTTATTGTTGAACTTGATGATTTCATACGTGTGATATGATGAGTTTGGGATGAGTTCTTAAATCTTGAATGAGTTCTTGGTTGAAGTTCTTGAATCTTGATTGAGTTCTTGATTGAAAATCTTGAATCTTGGATGAGTTCTTTGAGTTCTTTATAAGTTCTTTGAGTTCTTTATAAGTTCTTGGTCAAGTCTTGAAAGTTAAAGAAAGTTGGTTTTAATTAAAGAAAGATTAAAGAAAGGTTAAAGATTGTTTAAAGAGGTTCCAAGTTTGTTGGTTTACATGTTATTTCTTCAGTCAAGGCGTAGGATGCAACTTAATAATTAAATAAGAATGTAAACTTCGATGTAAAGTAAAGATTAGCTTGATTTCGCTACTAGACGCCTAAGACTTAGAGTAAGATTCTAAGTATTTGGGTTAAGACATTGCCCCTATCCTATCCGCGGTATTGGGATAGTTGGTAGTCTTACTATGTCGTCTTCGGATATGGATTTCCAGTAAGATTGGTTTCATGGGGTTGGGAGTAAGATTCTTAATCCTAGCAGAGTAGAAAGTTCGATCGCGTAAGATGCGTTCGTACGTGCATAGTCCGGTCTAGTATGTGAATGATTGCGCCAAAGTTAAAGATTTGTTAATTGTTGGTTAAAGATAGTCGAGTCAGCATGATTAGTTGATGTGGTTCGCATGTGTATATGTTTGATTTAATTGTTTGACTTGTGCTATGTTCATGTGTATCCCCGTTAGGGTGGGACAGTTATTGTAATGACCCAGATTTTTATTGGTATTTTTGCCGATAATTATGTGTGTTTATGTGCATTTTTGGTGTTAGTTCAAATTTATTTTGAACTATTTATTTTATTTTATGTGAATAATTTCGATTTAACTCGAAATATTTATTTTCATTTTTTATTATTTATGTTAATTATTATTTAATTGATTAGAATTTTATTATTTAATTTTCTAATTAGTTATTTAATGTTTTGGGCTAAATTGATTTATGCATGATTAATTATGCGGTTTTCGCAAATTAGCCCAATTGATCACGAGAGCCCATTTTAGGCCCATTTTTCCCTTGTTGGCCGGTTTTCTAGTGGCATGGCAAGGCTTGCCACTTGACTCATGTTCACACCTTAACTAACTCTATAAATAGGAGAGTTAGTAAGGCCCCTTGCCCATTTTGCCATCCTTGCCATTTTATGCATTTGCCATCAAAAGTTTAAACACAAAAAAACTCCCTCCACTATTCCATTGCTTCACGCCATTTTTGGGTGATTGAAGCCATCAAATTGTTCATCCATCTTTCTAATCCTAATCTTAAAGATTCAACTTCTATTGATCTTTAAGTGCCTAAACACAATCCTAAACACGTGCATTTCATTCAAGATCACTAGTTCGGGTTGGTTTTGGGTCTTGTTCGTGTTCGTGATCAAGTGGGTTGGACCGTGTGGGTGACCGTGTGTGGGGCCGTGCAGTGGCAGCCGTGCAGTGGTGGTGCCGTGACCGTGCGGTGGTGTTCGTGCTTGGACAGCAGGCCGTGTGCAGCAGCCGTGCAAAGGGGTTCGTGGTGTTCGTGGTGGCTCGTGGTGCCGTGTGGACAGCCGTGTGTGGGCTGTTTGTGTGCCGTGTTTTGTGCTATTTTCCGGGCTGCTTTTATGTGTTGAATTGTGTGTAATCTTCAATAAGGTAACATACTTTCTCAACCTTTTTGGTATACTATGTCTATAGTATGAATTAAATGCATGTTTGGGTTGATTGTTGATGAATATCCATGATTTCATGTATGATTTCTAAATCTGATTTTTATGTGTTTGTATGGTGTTTTGATAAAGGTTTTTCATGGTTTTATGATTGATTATATGTTGTAATATGATCATGATTAATGTGTTAAAGTTTGGTTAATTTTGGATGATTTTCGAATGATTTTATTGATGATTTTCGTGTGGTTCATGATGAACATGCGTGTGATGTTTGAGTTTGGATGAGTTCTTGGTTGAAGATCTTGAATCTTGAATGAGTTCTTGGTTGAAGATCTTGAATCTTGAATGAGTTCTTGGTTGAAGATCTTGAATCTTGAATGAGTTCTTTATGAGTTCTTTATGAGTTCTTGTTGAGTCTTTACGAGTTCTTGGTTGAATCTTGAAAGTTAAAGAAAGAGGTTTAAATGATAAAGAAAGTGTCTAAAGTGATAAAAAAATGATTATTGAATGATGATTTATGATTGGTTAGACTCAAGATTAAGGCTAGAGGCAGTTCTTGAGAATAACTTCGATAATTTAACTAGTTAAATTCGAGAATCAAGGCTAGAGGCAATTCTTGAACTTAATTTAGTTATGTTGGGTAATAATGATGATAATATGATTAAGTTGATTAAAAGATTTAATTAATTAATGATTAGCTTGATTTCATTTTTAGACGCCTGATACTTTGAGTAAGATTCATTGTATTCGGGTTAAGACGTTGCCCCTATTCCATCCGCGGTATTGGGATAGTTGGAGTCATACTATGTGATCTTTGTGAATTTCCAGTAAGATTGGTTTCACGGGACATGGATTTCCAGTAAGATTGGTTTCATGGGGTTTGGGAGTAAGATTCTCAAATCCAAGCATAGTAGAAAGTTCGATCGCGTAAGATGCATTCGTACGAGCACAGTCCGGTCTAGAATATGATTGATTGCGCCAAAGATAGTTGATTAGGTTGGTTTGAGTCGAGTTCACGTTTTGGGTTGTCCTCGTACTTTGAGTATTCATATTGATTATTTGGTTTGTGTTATGTACATGTGTATTCCCATTAGGGTGAGTCAGTTATGTTACTCGCCACTGATGGTGGACTGTTGTATATTTTTCAGGTATTTCTGATGACGATACTATTGCTTAGCTTTGGGTTAGGCGAGCGACGTTTATTATTTCTGTTGCTTGATGTATTTTCTATTACTGTTATTTTTAGATAGTATTAGAATATTGTATGGACTTTCATACGTTATTTTTAGACTCTGACGTGTGGTTGGAGTTTACTCGCATTTTAGTATTTTTAGTTTGTGGGTATTGGACTAGTTATGTACAAACTTGTGGGTATTTGTACTTTGTGGTTAATAATAATAATTTCGAGGAATTAGTTTTAATTTCTTAAGTATTTGAGTTGTAGTTTATAACAATTCGACTCGACGGTTTCATCCGCGCCGATTTAAGCGAGTCGGGTCGTTACAGTTATGTTACTCGCCACTGACGGTGGACTGTTGTTTACTTTTCAGGTAATTCCGATGATGAGGTTCTTGCTTAGCTTTGGGTTGGGCGAGCGCCATTGTTATTTAGCTTTTATATTGTTGTTTTACGAATTTCCTAGTTTGGACTATAGTTGTAGTACTTGTGTATTTCTCTAACTCTGACATATATTTGGAGTTTACGTTTGTTAGTAGTAGTAATAATAACATTTGGGTTTAGATATGTACAATCTTGTGGGTGTTGTACTTTCAGATTTAGTATATATTCAATTTGAGGTTTTGTTTTTACTTTTTAAGTATTTTTAGTTTGTTAGAACTGACTATTCGACTCGTCGGTTTCTTCCGCGCCGGTTTAAGCGAGTCGGGTCGTCACATTGGCTCCCTTCAACTGATCAAACAAATCCTCGATCCTGGGCAACGGATACTTGTTCTTGATCGTCACCTTATTAAGTTCCCGGTAATCTATGCACAAGCGCATACTGCCATCTTTCTTCTTGACAAACAATACCGGAGCACCCCAAGGAGACACACTGGGCCTAATGAAGCCCTTGTCGATCAATTCCTGCAACTGGGTCTTCAGCTCCTTAAGTTCTGCAGGGGCCATACGATATGGAGCCTTCGAGATTAGCGCAGTTCCGGGCACCAAATCTATGTTGAACTCCACTTCACATTCTGGTGGTATTCCTGGCAACTCCTCTGGAAAAAAGTCTGCGTAGTCCCGAACAACCGGAATTGCTTCCAACTGTTCTTCTTTTGTTACGTCCTTGACCTGACATAGAAACACGAATTCACCCTTGCGCTGCATGCTGCGCATCTTCATTGCAGACACCATCTTCACACCTTTGTTTATGGGCTTCCCGACATGGGTTACCCTTTTTGCGTTGGATCCACGTAAGGTAATGGCCTAATCACGACATCAAAACGCTGCTTGATACTTCGCTAACCAATCCATCCCAAGGATAACATCGAAATCTATCATAGGAAACTCCTTCAAATCAGCTTCAAACTGATCGCCCGAGATGAGAATGGGAACATCCTTATGTTCCCGATGACAGCAAAATCCTCTCCCGAAAGTAGAGTTATCACAGATTTGACAGGAGACTCTCCCGTCAGGTTAGCTTTCACAACAAAAGATCTTTCAAAAAAGACACAGTGGCACCCGTATCAAACAAAACATAAGCATTAAGCCATTAAGATTAAAGACAAGGAAGGTACCCGTGACCACATCTGGCTGAGCATCTGCCTCCTCCTGAGTCATGCAAAAGATTATGTTCTTCACCGGTGCTTGATTGTTTGTTGCAGCTGGCCGCTTCTTAGGAAAAAACACCGACTTGTGACCTTCTTAACCGCATTCAAAACATACGATCAGTGACCCATCACACCTCTTGCCCGGATGATAGTCTTTCTTGCAGCCTTGACATATCTTCGGGCCTTGACTGGGAGTTGGTCGAACACTCTGCTGAGGCTTCTGAAAAGATTCGAACCAAGGCTTCTTTGTTGGTGTTGATGCAGGAATCGTAGACATCCTCTTCTTTGTTGCTTCCTCCTCGGTGATCGACGCATGAATCTCCAGAGCTACTTCATACGCCCTCTAGAAAGATGTTGCTCCACTGCTAATCACATGAACCCGAATGCGGAGGTCCATTTTCTTTATGTACCTCTTAACTCTCTCGGCCTCGGAAAGAATGACCCCAGTGGCGAACCGAGATAGCTCTGTGAACTTGTTCGTATAAGCCTGAACGGACATGTTGCCTTGAGCGAGAGTCAGAAATTCCTCCTGTTTCTGCCACCTCAACTCATCTGGGTAGAACCGATCTTGGATCTTTCTGGTGAAGTCTTCCCAGTCCATGACTAACTCTGTCCCTCAAAGTACTCCACCAATTACCAGCCTCGCCTCTCAAGTAGTAGGACGCTATCGGGACTCTTTCACGTTCAGAATAGGCTAAGGCATCGAACAACTTCCGCATTTCCCGAATCCAGTTCTCGAGAATAGTCGATTCTGCTACCCCATCATAAACTGGTGGTCGAAGACGCGCAACCCTATCAAACGATGACTGACTGCTCGATGGTTGAACACTCTTCTGAGCTAGAGTGAGGATGGCATCCTCTAAATCTCGGCGTCTGAACCAGGAGTTGCGTTCCGGAGTCGACATGCTACAAAACAATAACTTTGGTTAGTAAATTCATACGCACATAGAACGTCAGAAAAACTCGAAAAATGATAAAATGTCTTATCCCAGGCTACCCATGGCTTCACTCGCTTAGGTTTTCCATTTTTGGCTAAGTTACACTCATGATAAATAAAGACTGGTCTTTCAAGCTACTTATGAAGAAGTAACTTTAGGGTCTTAACCTATGCTCTGGTACCAACTATAACGACCCGACTTTTATAAGCTGTCGATTTACGAAGGAAATCGACAAATGGATCATTACCAAACAAAACATGCTAAAACATTATTAAATTCAAACCTTTAGACTTAAATTGAGAAATCACTTTATTAATTAATTAACTAATGAAAGGTTGAAATGTTCATCAAATCCATAATATCTAAAAACCTACTACATAAAGAGTCTATTCCCAACAAGCTGGGTGAAATCTAAAAAGAAATAGACTAAAAAGTAAAGTAGAGTCCGGGTTTCTTCTATAAATCTTGCAAAAACACTCAACCCGATCCACACGAAAGCCCCACTAGTAGAAAAATCCCCTATTAGTATCATTTTTTTAGCTTATTAGTATCATTTTTCACACGATACTAATAGAGGCGTTAGTAATAGAGAATTCTATTAGTATCGTCTATGAAAAACGATAGTAATACATACTATTAGTATCGTCTGTGAAAAACGATAGTAATACATACTATTAGTATCGTTTTTTACTAAAAATGATAGTAATAGACTCCATATAATACGAATATTTTTTTTATTTAAATTTATATTTGATTTTTGGGCCAAAAATATATATATATATAAATATGCATCCTTTTGGCACTATCTGCAGCCCTGTTCAATTTTGTATAATGTACAATAATATAATATTTTTTTTAATTAATTAAAATTTTTAAACGACAAATATATAATAGAAGTTCGATGTATATATTCATATAAAATATAGTTTACAAGAACGTTGGATACGATCGATGTTTACGAAGTAACTATAAATAGAATGTATAAATAATGTGCTACTAATACAAATTTTATTTAATTAAGATCGGACATGCAATAAGAAATTTAGCCTGAAGAACCTCGCCCATTGCTCGCGAACCTCATCCAACTCTCCTTTGGTTTATGGGGCAGATCTTCGAATGTAGTCCTTTAAAATCAAAGATTGAAAAAAAAAACATATAAGTAATGTTATAGACGCCATCTTGCTTAGACTTTTAAGGCCACAATATATGCAAACTAAAAAAAAAAGATGTTCTGTAGACCTACCTAAGCTATGACGGGCAAATGAAAGATAATTTGCACTAAATTAAACTTAGAGTAATCTTAGCTTAAAACCTGATTTGCTAATGTTTTTAAGGTTTATCCATGTTCTATATCATTCAAGAAACATTAAATGACTTATTTGCATGTATTTGGCAGAAAATAGGGTGTTTTGAACAAATACAAGGCAAACACAGTTATTTTAGCTATTTTTGGGGTTTTCATGACAATTTTCCTACCAACCAACCTATATCCTGCTTTTAAGGTTTATCCATGTTCTATATCAATCTTGTAAGCATTAAGTGACTTATTTGCATGTGTTTGTGCGGAAATATGACGTTTTGGAACAAAAACCAGACAAATATGACATTTTTTTATGGTGTTTTCGTTTCCATATTCCTACCAATTAACATATATACTGTTTTTAAGATTTATCTATGTTCTATATCATTCGTGCAATCATTAAATGACTTATTCGCATGTGTTTGGGCGAAAATAGGGCGTTTTAGAACAAAATCAAGGCATATAAGTCATTTTGACTAGTTTTTAGTGTTTTCGTTCCCATGTTCCTACCAATCAACCTATATACTTTTTTTTATGGTTATCCATGTTCTGTATCATTCATGTAAGCACTAAATGACTTATTTGCATCTATTTGGGCGAGAATAAGGCATTTTGGAACAAAAATAAGGCATTTAGGTCATTTTTGGTAAGATCTTGGTGTTTTCGTTCTAATGTTCCTACCAATTAACATATATATTGTTTTTAAGGTTTATCCATGTTCAATATCATTCTTGTAAATATTAAATGACTTATTTGCATGTGTTTGGGCAAAAATATGGCATTTTGGAACAAAAAAAAGAAGCATAGGTCATTTTTGGCTAGTTTTTAGGTATTTTAGTTCCCGTTATCCTACCAATCAATATATATATATTGTTTTTAAGGTTTATCCATGTTCTATATTATTCTTGTAAGCAATAAATGACTTATTTGCATGTGTTTGGGGGAAGATATAGCATTTTGGAACAAAAACAAGGAGCATAGGTTACATGTTTATTAATTATTAGAGTGACGCGATTAGGATCTCATGCCACAACTACGCCCCCGTTTAAGAATCTAATCATTTACCATGTCAATGGGCACCCATCCCCCATTCATGATCGACATAGTTAGTTTTAGATCCTTGAGACGGCCCACGCAAGCGACAGTGAGATTGTGTAAAGCGATAAGCAAGAGTGTTTAAAATTAAAATCATGTGATTGGTTACATGTTTATTAATTATTAGAGTCACGCGATTGTGATCTCATGCCACAACTACCCCCCGTTTAAGAATCTAATCATTTACCATGTCAATGGGCACCCATCCCCCATTTATGATCGACATAGTTAGATTTAAATCCTTGAGACGGTCCACGCAAGCGACAGTGAGATTACGTAAAGCGATAAGCAAGAGTGTTTAAAATGAAAATCATGTGATTGGTTACATGTTTATTAATTATTAGAGTGACGCGATTGCGATCTCATGCCACAACTACGCGTCCGTTTAAGAATCTAATCATTTACCATGTCAATGTGCACCCATCCCCGATTCATGATCGACATAGTTAATTGCCCTTAATATGCCAACTCATGGCTACTAACAAACTCCTAACATAATATTAGAAATTCTTTAAACAAAATAAAAGAGTAAAAAGGTTTATTATTAACTAATAAATCTTCTAGAATTATCTCATGAATTCTAGTAATTTCTGATGTGCAGCACTATACTTCAGCAGTTACAACACTCCCTAGAGACCGGGTGTTGGATTGGTGGTGCTCCCTACATATTCGAGATTCGAGTGGTCGGAGCACAATTTCAGATTCGGACTTGAAGAAAAAGGCTGATGCAATCGTAATTGAATTGGCTTGAGCTCTTTTCGAATTGTAAGTTGTATACACAACTATTTGTTGTTTTTTTTTGGACTAAGGTTTATTGAATTTGCAGCTTCGATTAAAGTACAAGGAGTCTTCCGGCGAGTTCACACCTAAAGGCCCTAAAGGCCCAATTGATGCCTTAACTATGATTTTAGGTAACGATCACAAAGGACGTGTGAAAGGTGTGGGGGGTGTACGTGTAGGTAACAAAAAGGTATTTGGTGAACACGCATGCTCATCTACTTCTAGTAAGGAGTCCCACGTGGACATGGATATGGAGAAGAAACTTCAAGTGTTAGTTGACGAAAGAGTGCAAACTCAATTCAAAGCCCTCTTAGAGCACATAGGCTTGTCAAATGTGGACACATTGTTAAATTTTCAACCAACAGATAAATCAAGCCATCATGATGCAGCTCCAAGTGGCATGTTGGAATTGGAACCTGAACAACCATTAATACCTGATGTTGAGGTGAACAATTTTGTACTTTAATTTGGTTAATTTACTTTTATTCATTCAGATTAATTGCCTAACATATGTTCTTAATTTTTAAGGAGGAGACCCCATGTACTCATTTAATGACTAAGTCGGATGTGGAAGGTGGACAATTGATTGAAGTTGCTTATGGCCATGTACAATCTTCAAAGGAGCGCCCATTTGTGCATATGTTGCACATAGAAGGTGGACAAGTTAGTGTTTCCTTGGACTCCATTGTTGTTGGCAATGAAGATGTTCAACTTCCTATACCCAGACCAGAATGGAGTATCTTAAATTTGTTAAATGCACAAGGAAGCTTTGTAACATGGCCACGTGCTTGGGTGAGGTTTTCAAAAGAGGTAACAATTAATTCATTTAATTTCTTAAAAGTTATTTACAAGAATGATTAATTTATTTTGGAAACTATTAATATAATTTTTTATTAGGTGTTGGAAAAATTAAAGAAATCTCCATGTGAGAAAGCAAATGTGAACAAGAAGGGTTTTGAAGGAAAAGATAATGGTATACAATCCAAGGAGAAACCAAAAGACCAATCAAACCATATTGAGGAAGGTAAAAAAAAGGCTTCATTTAAGGGCTCTAATCCTCAAGACAATTGGCTTATTGACGAAGACATGCACGATTCTTTAACAAAAGATTGTAAGTGGTTGTATACTTGTGTTAAGGATGAGCCCGATTTAAATCCATGAAAGGTTTTTTGGACAAGTCACAGTTCTATTATTTCGAGGATGCTTCCACTTGGGTAACCAAAGTGGATGTAGCAGAGTTCCTTAATGGAGATATGTTGAACCTATATTTGATACATGCTTTCATGAGGTGATTTTTATGTTTAATTTTAACTTGTATTGTTATTAATTTAGAAAATTATACGAAGTAATGCCTTTTAAGCACATGTTTAATGTTTGTGTGATTAGTGCGATGTATGAGGATTTAAAAGCATGTGTTCCGATTTGAAAGCTTGGGTGGTTAAATCCACAAGTGATTCGTGACGAAAGATTCTTAGGAAACCAACCAGATGTCAAATTGTACCTTGAAGATAGCTTAAGAGCATGCGAGCGAGATAAGTGCAATTTGATTTTGGCTCCTTACCTTGAAGCGTAAGTAGTATTTGCTTATTTGTCGATTATACGGCAATATTATATCTCATCATATTATTAATTTACCACGTTTGATTTATGAATGGTTTAAAATTTGAGTGTAGTAAGCATTGGATGCTTTTAGTGTTATCACCTTCCACTAACAAGATATACCAGTGTGACTACTGTCTTGTAGAACCACCACGCAAGTTATTGATCTTGACACTAATGAAAAGGTATGATAATTTTCATTTAGCGACTATATAAAGGTTAATGTTGTTACATTAGGATAAATCTTTTATATTTGATATGTCAATGAAATTGCAGTGTCATAAAGAAAATGCGAGCATCACATTTTCATGCAGGAGATGCTACTCCTCAAATTATATCAGTGAAGGTAAATTAAATACGTTGTGATTTCATTAATAATATTTTCTTTTCATTGCATTGATATATATGTGTTTTTTTCCACATAATTTTATATTAGTGGGCACAACAACAAAACGGTGTTGAGTTTGGGTACTATGTGATGACATAAATACATGATGTAGTCTCTGTTTGCTTGAAGTCGGAAGACCTACAAAAGGTACGTAGCGTACATTGCATTTTACATATTTTTTGTCAAAGAAAAATAGGTTGGAACTTGTACGAATGGAACTTAGAGATTGTTAGGATAGACACTTGGCATTCGCTTAATGCGGATTATACTGGTGGTGTTTGGAGATTTATTGGGATTGTTGTAGTTCGGAGATGGGACAGTTATGAACACTGTCTTCCTTTATTTCTATTGCAGATAATAAAGGTGGTTTAGATTTGTGGCGTAGATAGGTAGTGGAGAATTAGGATTTTTACTTGCTTATTTGAGGTGCTTTAGGCATGTTTGAGTTTATTTGCATGGTTTTGAAGCTATTTAAATGGATTTGGGTATTTTTTTTTGTTGTTTTGGCCACATATGGGTTGAATGTTGAATGTATGCATATTTTTTATGATTTCTTGTGTATTTGAGAGGTTTTAGGCATGTTTGAGTTTATTTGCATGATTTTGAAGCTATTTAAATGCATTTGGGTATTTTTTTTCGTTGTTTTGGCCACATATGGGTTGAATATTGCATGTTTGTGTATTTTTACATGATTTCTTACCTATTTGAGGTGTATTAGGCATGTTTGAGTTTATTTGCATGATTTTGAAGCTATTTAAATGCATTTGGGTATTTTTTTCGTTGTTTTGGCCACATATGGTTTGAATGTTGCATGTTTGTGTATTTTTTCATGATTTCTTGCCTACTTGAGGTGTATTAGGCATGTTTGAGTTTATTTGAATGATTTTTAAGCTATTTAAATGCATTTGGGTATTTTTTTTCGTTGTTTTGGCCACATATGGGTTGAATGTTGAATGTATGCGTATTGTTTCATGATTTCTTGCGTATTTGAGGTGTTTTAGGCATGTTTGAGTTTATTTGCATGATTTTGAAACTAATTGCATTTGAGTATTTTGTTCGTTGTTTTGGCCACATCTGGGTTGAATATTGCTTGTTTGTGTATTTTCACATGATTTCTTGCCTATTTGAGGTGTATTAGGCATGTTTGAGTTTATTTGCATGATTTTGAAGCTATTTAAATGCATTTGGGTATTTTTTTCGTTGTTTTGGCCACATATGGGTTGAATGTTGCATGTTTGTGTATTTTTTCATGATTTCTTCCCTATTTGAGGTGTATTAGGCATGTTTGAGTTTATTTGCATGATTTTGAAGCTATTTAAATGTATTTGGGTATTTTTTTCGTTGTTTTGGGCACATGTGGGTTGAATGTTGCATGTTTGTATATTTTTTCATGATTTCTTGCCTATTTGAGGTGTATTAAGCATGCTTGAATTTGTTTGCATGATTTTGAAGTAAATTAAATGCATTCGGGTCTTTTATGTTTTCTTGGCCACATGTGGGTTGAATGTTGCATTTTGTGTATTTTTGTCATGATTTCATGCCTATTGGAGGTGTATTAAGCGTGCTTGAGTTTGTTTGCATGATTTTGAAGTTAATTAAATGCATTCGGGTCTTTTTGTGTTGTTTTGGCCACATGTGGGTTGAATGTTGCGTGTTTGTGTATTTTTTTTTAATGATATCTTTCCTATTTGAGGTGCATTAGACGTGTTTGAGTTTGTTTACATGATTTTGAAGTTATTTAAATGCATTCGGGCCTTTTTGTGTTGTTTTGGCCACATATGGGTTGAATGTATGCGTATTTTTTCATGATTTCTTGCCCTTTTTTGGTGTATTAGGCTTATTTGAACTTGTTTACATGATTTTGAAGCTATTTAAATTCATTCGGGTCCTCTTGCGTCGTTTTGGCCACATTTAAGTAGATTATTATAAGTTTGTGTATTTTTTCTTATTTGCTTGCCTATTTGAGTTTTATTAAGCATATTTGAGTATAATTCCATGATTTTGATCAACCATTTTTTTTGTTTAACATTCGGGCATGTTTGGTACTTCTTGCGTATTCGTGGTCCTATTTTTGGTTCTAACAATTATATTTTGTTTTTTTTTTCTTACACCTAGATTATTGATGCTGCAACAAGGGAAGGACATTTTACTGTTCAAGATATTAGTGAGGATCGAGACAACTGCGATAGTTTTCTTACAGAAAATTGTTTGTGATACTTACGGATTTATTTTGTATGTACAAAACATTACTTGTTCGTTTGAATGTTATATTTTGATAAGCGTTTGAGTTTTAGAGATATTTGCTCGACATTTTTATTTGTAATTTATCTATATATATCGATGTATTTAATTATAATTGCAGGATATATATTATAATTATATTTATACATAAAAAAATTATTTGTTTTTTTTTTTAAAAAAAAAGGAAGACTTATGGATGCGGTTTTGGGGGAGAGCCGCATCCATAAGTCCTTTTTTTTGCAGGTAACCAAGCTTTGGATGCGGTTCTAGTAGGAACCGCATCCAAAAGTGGACCTTTGGATGCGGTTCCTACTAGAACCGCATCCAAAACTCACTAATGGTTGTGGGTGGAATCGCAGCCATCGGTCATAGATCTATGCCTGCTACGACATTGGCTGCGGGGCAGAACCGCATCCAAAGGCCTAAAACCCCCGCATCCAATGACGATTTTTCTACTAGTGCTTGTAGAAATATAAACTAAATATCCAATAAAAATGAAGACTCTAAAATATAAACGAAATATTTTGGAAATAAAATAAAAAATCAATTAAAATACAAGAATAATTAATGTGGTTTTTGGAGGGAAATTTTTTTCTCAAAATAAAAAATTGAAGTTACAATATACAATTTTGGAGAGAAATTTTCTATTAAAATAAAAAATAAAAATTATAATTACGCATTTCACATCTCTAAAATTTTCATCACATTTTTCCTTTAATAATTTTTTTAGTTTTTGAGGGAAATTTTTCTGTTACAATTCTATGGAAACATATTTTATTTAGTTTTGAAATTAAATTTGTATATTCAAAATCTGATAAAAAGTTTTTATAGATGGAAAGTTTATTTAAGTGTTTTATTTTAGTTTTTTGTTTAAAGGGGTATAGTGAAAATTTTCGGAATGCCGTAACTTTGCGCTCGTATGTCTGATCGGGGCTTATAATATATCCAGATTCATAAATTTTTCGAGATGAACCGGTGAACGACAGTGTGTGGGTGAAAGGGGGAACCGTGGATGAAGGTGAAGGTGGTGTGTTTGGGTTTTTTTCTATACTTGTAGAAATATAAACTGAATATAAAATAAAAATGAAGACTTTAAAATATAAACTGAATATTTTTGAAATAAAATAAAATTAATTAAAATAAAAAAATAATTAATGTGGGTTTTGGAGGGAATTTTTCTGCTCAAACTAAAAATTGAAGTTATAATATACAATTTTAAAAGGAGTTTTTTTTGTTAAAATAAAAAAATTAAATTATAATTTCACATTTCACATCTCTAAAATTTTCAGAATGCCATAACTTTGTGATCGAATGTTTGATCGGTGCCTATAATATATCCAAATTGATTAATTTTTTGAGACGAACCAGTGAACGGTAGTGAGTGGGTGAAGGGGGGAACCGCGGATCAAAGTCAATTCCTTAGCATTACAACTTATCTTCTTATTTCCTTTTTATTCCTTTAATATTATTAAATCCTTAATTCATAAACTAAAAATTATTATAAGTCAAAAATAAAATTGATCATAATACTACTCATATTACACGACATTTTCGAAAATAACAAAATAAATAACTAAATCAATTCCTTTTAAATAATCACACAAATAATTCAATAAATCAATTAAATCATCATAACAATATAATAATCAACCATTATCATAATACATGATAAAAATATCCTTTTTCCATCCCTGCACCATTCGAACAACTCAAGTTAAGAAATAAAATAGACACTTTAAATTATTAGTCACAATATCAGGGTTAAATCATTAAAACCTATTAGATAAATAATAAAATCATGGATCAACTTTAAATTATCAAAACAGTAGTCAAAACAAGATTAAAGTTTACCCTTTTTAATATTTAAATATCCGACCATCACAACCAATCACTCGAAAATTTATGAATTAATTCCATATTTTATTATCATGATTTTAATTATTAAATCAGTTATATAATTTATAAATTCATGAACTAACCATAAATCATGAGATCATAACCAAACATGGATCAAAATCAAGCCTTTATATTCCTAATAATATTCGGCCAACATGGAGATAATTCAAGATCATGATTAATTTCAAGAACCTAATATATCATAATTAAATTACTTTTAAAATAAAGATTAATTAATAAATTAAGGTTAGGAACATAGTTGATCAAGAAAAATTGAATCTTTAACTCTTTTACTAATCCTGGCCTACTCGACATTTTAAGAAATAAAACAATATTATAATTTTAATTCAAGACTTAAATTATACAATTAAATAAATCATGTACATGCTTAAATTCAAGAAACCATCGTAAAATCAACATAAAAAATTAGGCATCATATTCGACATTCACACACATATTCAAGAATTAATTCAAGATTTTATCATGCAATTATTCTAATTACAACATGTAATTTAAGATAACAAATCATGCATAGAATTAATTAAATTAGCAAAGATTCACAAAAGATCATAAAGAAATATCAAGAACATCCTGGGTAAATGCATAGCATGGTTTGAAAATCATAATCCTAAACATGATACTAATTCTATCAATTCCTAGTTTAATCCTAATCAACTATATGATAAACTAATACCAAATTCAAGGGGGATAGTCTACTTACCTTGAATTAGGAAGAAATAATGGAAAATTTCCTTTGCTTTGGTCCGAAAAACTCACGGCACTTTAGGTGTTTTAATGGGTTTATTTTGTAAGTTTAGAGTTTTGAAGTTAGGATAAAAAGAATATGAGTATTGTTCCCTATATAATTATAAAGAACAAAAGAATAAATAAATTAAAAGGAAGGGGAAGGGGGCCGTGAATTATGAGGAAAAATAGGGGAAAAGAGTCAACTTAGGAGACTTAGTAATAGGTTAGTAAAAAATAGGATTTTTAGAATATTTAAGTTAATTATAATATTAATTAGATATTTAGACTTGAAATTATCCAATTAATAACATTAACAAAAAAAGAAAATAATCCTTGGCCAACTAAAGAGGAGGGTCGACCAACAGAAGGAAAAATTGGGTCATTGGGCCCAATTTTAAGACAAGGAAAGGAAATAAGAATTAAACAGTCCAAATAATTGGGCCTTTTGGACTTAGAATATTAAAATAATAACAATTAACCACGAAATTTTCTGGCCGAGAAATTTTCGACCTCAAAATTTACTTAAAGAAGCTCAAGTAAAACGCATAAAACAAATACATAACACATAATAGAATAAATGACAACGGCTGCATACCTGCTTCAAAGAGCTCGGGATACTTATCCCTCATTGAAGCTTCCATCTCCCACGTAGCCTCGTCAAACTTCTCACTACGCTAGAGCACTTTAACCAAAGGCACCACCTTACGACGCAAAATTCGTTCTTGGCGGTTCAAAATCCTTAGTTGCTTTTCTTCAAAGGTCAGGTTCGGCTCGATCTCAGACGATTCCACTGGAATAACTTGGGAAGGATCATTCACGTACTTCCGCAGTTGGGATACGTGAAACACATCGTGAACCTTCGATAGATCCGGAGGCAATGCCAATCAATAAGTAACTACTCCGACCCGTTCCAGAATTTCGTATGGCCCGACATACTTGGGTCTGAGCTTACCCTTCTGGCCAAAACGAATCACACCCTTCATCGGGGACACTTTCAACAGAACTTTGTCTCCCACCTGAAATTCCAACGGCTTCCGACGACGATCCGCATACGACTTCTGTCGACTCTGAGCTGCCTGTAACCTTGCCCTGATGATCTTGATCTGTTCCACCGTGTCCTTGATATGATCAGGACCAATCACCAAAGCATCGTTGATGTCGCTCCAACAAGTAGGGTTGCGACACTTGCGCCCATACAACGCCTCATAAGGAGCCATCTTGATACTAGCATGATAGTTGTTGTTGTACGAAAATTCCACCTAGCTCAAAGATTTAACCCAAGTCTACTGGAAATCTAACGCACAAGCCCGTAGCATATCTTCAAGCGTCTGGATGGTCCGTTCCGTCTGGCCATCTGTGGCTGCGTGAAATGTTGTATTCAAATTAAGGTTAGTTCCAAAAGCTTCCTGCAAAGACTTCCAGAACCGTGACAAGAATCGGGGATCTCGGTCAGACACGATATCCTTAGGTACACCATGCAACCGTATGATCTCCCTCGAGTAAGCTTCCGTCATCTTCTCCATCGACCAAGTTAACTTCATCGGAATGAATCGGGCAACTTTAGTCAAACGGTCAACAATTACCCAAACGGTATCTAATCCCGTAGATGTCCCGGGTAAGCCCACAAAAAAATCCATGGATATGGAATCAAATTTCCATGTGGGTATCGGCAATGGCTGCAAAAGTCCACCTGGTCTTTGGTGCTCTATCTTGACCTTCTGACAGGTGAGACACCGTGCAACGAAGTCTGCGACTTCTTGCTTCATTCTAGGCCACCAAAAGTATTCCTTCAGGTCCATGTAGAGTTTTCCACCACCTGGATGCACCGAATAGGGAGTATTGTGAGCCTTTGATCTTGTTTTTCAACTTCGAATCCTTGGGCACACACCACCTGTTGTGGAGCAAATTTTAGTATCCATTAGGTGAAAACAGTTTAACTAAAAACTTTTAACTCCATTACCTGTTACGAAACTTCATACCGCCGTCTGATTCAATCGTGAAGTCTTCTGCTTTACCTTGAAGTTTGGCTTCACGGATTTTCCCGAGCTGCGGGTCCTCCTTCTGACTTTCCCGTAACTCTTGATATAAGCTGGGTTCAACACTCATAGCATTGAGATAGACTCGTGTACTACCCGACATTACCATCTCAATCTCCATTCTGCGAAGATCAGCACATATTTCCTTAGGAAAAACCGCCATCCTATTGAATGAATGGTGATCTTTGCGACCGAGGGCATCTGCTACCCGATTGGCCTTCCCTTCACAATAGTCAACTGAGAGGTCATAATCCTTGATCAACTCGAGCCATCGTCGCTGCCTCATGTTGAGCTCCTTTTGGAGTGAAGATATACTTAAAGCTCTTATGATCGGTGAATAGCTTGCAAGTAGCTCCATAGAGATAATGTCGCCAGATTTTCAAAGCGAACACTATAGCCGCCAACTCTAAGTCGTGAGTAGGATAGTTCTGCTCATAAACTTTGAGTTGCCTCGAAGCATATGCAATCACCTTGCCTTCTTGCATCAGAACACAACCTAGACCCTTCTTGGACGCATCACTGTAAACTTCATATCCCACACCTTCATTTGGCAGAGAAAGAACTGGCGCAGATACAAGGCTCTGCTTGAGGGTCTGGAACGCTTCTTCGCACTGATCCGTCCACAAGTACGTGCAATCTTTGTGCAACAATTTGGTCATGGGTGCTGCTACCTTAGAGAAATCTTTCACAAATCTCGGATAGTAACCTGATACATGAAATTCACAGGTAAGTATTCATGCATAAATAGCTAATTTAGCTTTCTTAAATGCTTTAGGTTACCTGCTAGGCCTAGAAAACATCGAACTTCGGCCACATTCTTAGGACTGTGCCACTCTACTATTGTCTTTATTGTAATACCCCATAATTTTGGTACATATTTTTCTACGATATTTATTAAAAGACTATTTTATACTACGAATATATTATTTGCATATATTTTCAAGTTAAAAATATTTTTCAAAAAAAAATTTAAATAAAAATTAAATAAGTCCTATTTTCACATATAAATAACTAGAATTTTATGATGTGGATTTAATTTAAAAAGACTCCTAAGCCCAACTACTTCTCTTGGACTTGTGAAACCAATAGGCCAATTAGGAATTTCTAAGCACAATTATTTCCCTTGGATTTATAAATAAACCATAACCCCAAAACCAATAGGCCAACTAAGCATTTCTAAGCCCAATTATTCCTCTTATATTTGTAAACAAATCCTAACCAATAAGACAATTAAGTAGCTCAAAAGTCCTAACCCAAACAAATAAGACAATTAAGTAGCCCAAAAGTCGTACCCCAAACCAATAAGCCAATTAATAAACCCAAAAAGAAAAAAATAAAAAAAAATAAAAAAAAAGTCCAATTTACACGGCTAAGGGAGGGGGACATTAGGGGAAGTATTTGCAAATTATCCCCTAATATGCTACTAAGCCATACTTGCCTTTTTAATCACCCAAAAATCTTTCCATAAACCTCCCAACCATCATATGCTTGATCACCAAGAATAATATATTCCTAAAGCATGACTAAATCAAATAATATTGATCTTCAAATTATTTTCATGATCCCCAACTTACCATACTACACATACCTTAAAAACTATAAATACCCCCTAATTCAACCCATTTTACACACACAAAATTACAAGAATTTCTCTACTTCTTGTCCAATTCTCACGGCATTCTTCTTTAAAAAAAAAAATTCAAGCTCCGGCAACCACCATCACCACCACCGGCAAGTGTTTTCCAACCCTCTTTTGTTTTATTAAATTATTTTATTAAGTTATATATTATTGATTAAAACCTTAACTAATCTTAAAAACTATAGATTATAAAGTTTTTATGTATAATACTTCACTACTAATAATAAGTTCTTAAAATTTTATGGGTTTTAGTATTTTATTATAATTGTTAAAATAATTCGATTTTATAAAAAAAAAATTATAATAATAATAATAATATCCGAATAATAATAATGATAATATTAATAAGTGTTTAAAACCCTACTACTCATATAGTCTTAATATTTGTCACTTATGTTATAAAAAAATCCTACTACTAATATTATGATTTTTAATATCCTAATACTTATATAAACTTATTACTAATACTATAGTTTTAAAAGTATTAGTGGTCATGCACATCTTAGGGTTCACTTTGTTAGTATAAACATTTTGGTGACCTTATATTAATTAAGGTTGTATTAATTTTGTGTAGGACGCTCTCGGTAGGATTCCTTAAGTTTTTTCGAGTTTAGTTGTCCAATCCGAACGAAAGGTACGTTTAGGTAGCTTGATATCTTATAAAGTGTTTGAAATCTTATGTGCTATATGTATACATGATTTGGTGATTTGAAATATTATGTAATGATTTTAAAGTTTCGTTGGCACTTTTATTTATCTTGGTGTTTTAATATTTTAGCAATTAAATAATTGTTAGGAAATTCTTTTTCTATATAATATTTTTACTCTATGGTATTTTATTATTTTGGTAACAAAATAAATTGTCAAAGATTTTCTATGTCACATTCGACACTTTATGGAAAGATTTTAAGGATATGAACAATAAAGGAATTTTTATTTGGAAATAATTTTATGAAATATGTATTTCAATACTATCTTAAACTTATATTGGAAAAATCCCACAAAGCTTTATAAGCTTATTTTTTTTAGTCTGTAATCCCACTACGTGGATTTGGTTGATAAGACTATGGACTTTGTATGACCTAATCTTTCCTCAAGGATAGCCTTTACACAGAAAGACACTAACTTGGGGGGTGTGCACACTTGGGAGAGGAAATTTTTGGGATAAAGGAAAATAAATTTTCTACATGATTTGCAATTAATTATGAATTCCTAAATTGAGTTATTTCAATGGTATTTATTTTCGTGGAACTTTTTGGAAAGGAAATTTCGAAGATTTGTTATGATTGGAAATAAATGTTGTTTTTCAAAAGCATGTTTGTAGAATAAAATGATCTTTACTTATCTTGTACTTATTCGTACTTAGCATTTTTGCTAATCCGTACTTCTTTTTGTTTTGGCTTGGCCCTACTTATCATTATGATGGGTAGGTAGGTGATGATGAGAAGATGTGGACTTGATGCATTGGGAGGCAACGGGATTTCATCACCTAGATTAGGATTATCACTTTATATTTTTTTTAGAATAAACACTTATTATTTGTATTAATTGACATTTGATTTTTCTTTCCGCTGCATAATTAATTTTAATAATTGCTACTTTAAATTAGTTGTACGTTATCACGTGGCGGTAATACGCCCATATCTATCTCTACAGTATTTTATACAAGTATTTTCGTAGAGGTAGATTTGGGGGTGTTACAAAGTGGTATCAGTTTAAAAGCCTAGGAAAATAAAAAGGATCTTGGAAATGAAATGAAATAAGACAAAATAAAATAAAATAAATGGGTAGACTTAAGAGGGCATATAGGATAGAGTTTCGCATTTCAAAAAAAAAAAAACAAATATGTATATTTCCTTATAATTATTTTTCTCTTTGGAAAGACAAATGAGAAAAGGATATTCGGGTTCTCTTTTGAGGCCTATAATGGGTATGTTCTCTGTCTAAGGCAAGGCTCTCCCCGACGCTGTGGGTAACTTACCTGGGAGAACAGACCTGACTATCCTATATCATGAGTCAACTACTTTATATATATATAAATATAAAAAAATTTCGAAACAAATTATTAATTTAAGTCATTTGAAAATCAAAAATCTTATTACTATATGTGTGCATTATTGTTAACAAGACCCAAATCGAATGGTCTATGTTAAATTACCTGTCTAATTTATACCTTTTTGGTTTCATTATACTCATTAAATTAGAAAATATATGTGGACAGATGCTAGGATATATTCGTGATCACTTCTTTGCCCAATTCCTAGTAAAAGGGCGAAACGAGACAGTAGAGGGATTTGTGGAAAATGTACAGTTATTTGCCAATGATTGGGTGGAAAGAAACTATGTGCATTTTGAACAAGAAGCATATAAAGTCTTATTAAGTGTAGCCCATCTACCTGACAACCCAAAGTATGCACCATTAGTCTATAAGTATGGAGATGTAGTGTTTCCCGATGGCACTTACAACTATGAAAAACATAGCCATGAGGGGGGTATGGTTAGCAACCGTAGTTAATTTTACTGCCGATCTTCATTACCTTGAACGCGGGGCCAATCAGAGGGATATGGAAGTTATTAACATCCAGTTAGCCGATGATTCTGAATCCGAAGGTTCAACCACCTCTGACGCCAGATCAAGACAATCCATGCCTTCACCAACCATGGGTTACTATTTCCCGGGGCTTCTCGATCCTGACAACTCAGACTACGATCCGGAGGAAGACATGAACGAATCAGAAGATAACTAGAATCTTTATTTTAATTAAACCCTACTAGGATTAATGTTAGCTTATTGACAATAATGTTTCCCTTTCTTGTAGTAGCTTGGCTATTATTTTAAACTTATAAGGGTTTTGTAATAGCCTTGATGGTTTAGATTCACAATCGATGTAATAGACAATGATTTTTTTTACTTGATTTAATAACTAACGATTCTTCGGAAGTACCTTACTTATCTAATAATAATTGTCGTTTATGAATTTCCTTTGTTTGCATGCTTGAGTGCTTTGATTAATTTGCATTTTCATACTTAGTTCTATACCTTATTACTCAGGCATGGCCCAAAAGAGAGGTAAAGGAACCAGCATGAATGGCGCTATTAGAAGGCTAACCTCCATAGCCGAAAATTTGACCCAAGTTGTCACCAACCAAAATAACCAAACCCATGAGAGTGATGCTTTTGGTGAGGTATTCAAGAGAATAGCTGCAACCAAACCACCAACTTACCTCGGCAAGGAAGACCCTGCCAACCTTGAAAACTGGATCCGAGAGTTTGACAAACTCTTTGATGCCATTCATTGTCCTGAAAACCTTAAGGTCAGTAATGTTGTTTACTTCTTAAGGGAAGAAGCTGACCTATGGTGGAGCCAACGAAAAGATGATTTGACGAAAAGGCCTGGTTTTAGGTGGGTAGATCTAAAGGAAGCTTTAAGGGCTAAGTTTTACCCTGCATACTTAAGGAAACAAAAGTGTATGGAGTTCACCAACCTTAGGATGGGGAACATGAGCATTAGTGAGTACTATAGCAAATTCATTGAACTAATGAGGTTTGCACCTGAAGTAGTACCTACAGAAGCTTTAAGGGCCCAACGATTTGAACAAGGCCTGACTTTCGGTCTCCAAGGGAAATTGGGAGGAGCTACATTTGAAACCCTAGATGAAGTATACGGGAGGGCAGCCCATTTGTATGGAATCAGGGGAAGGGAGATTGAAAATTCTGGAGGAGAGAAGAGGACAAATTCTGAGTTCTATCATGGAGGAGAAAAGAAACATAAACCCAATGGAAGCTTTAGTGGGAGGAGAGACAATAAAAACCATTTCGTGAAGGGAAGTGGGGGACAACCAACCAACTTCAGGAGGGATGGAAACCAAAGGGATGGGGAGAGACCCAAGAGGAAGTATATCTGCAAACGCTGTGAGAAGGATCACCCAGGGAAGGATTGTGCTGGCAACCAAGTGACTTGTCGCTACTGCCAAAAACTAGGTCACCGTGAGTTTGAGTGCTACAAGAAGGAGGCTGATGTAATTTTTATTGAAAAACTTTTGACTGATTCTCACCAAGATCATATTGATGCTGTGAGAAAGATGGTTGCTCCTATGTGGGAAGTGTTTGATAAATATTGGTTCAATCATTCTATGGTTCTCTCTTTTGCTTTTATACTTGATCCACGTTTTAAATTGATTTATCTCACTGATTTGTATTCTATGTTATATGTTCCTACTATTACCGATCAAAAGTCAAGTGATGTGCTTACTGCTTTTGTTGCTTTATATGAATGTTACATGAAAAAAAAAATCAATCTGCTCCTATTGCACATTCTGTTTCAAACTCTGCTCCTCCTCGTCCATTCCAGATGCGGAAGTTACAACAGGATTTTCCATATACTTCCACATCTAGGACAACACGAGGTGATGTTGAGTCATATTATTGAATATTGGAAGGCACAATCTACTAGTTATCCAATACTTACATTGATGGCTAGAGACATTCTAACCATTCCAATTACTTCTGTTGCATCTGAATCTGCTTTTAGTGTTGGTGGTCGGATCCTTAACAAATTAAGATCTTCATTGTTACCAAAAAATGTTGAAATTTTGGTGAAAACGCGAAATTGGCTATTTGGGTTTGAACCCAAGGAAAATGATGCGGAAATTTTAACTGTTGTTGCGGAAGAAATCGTTGATGGTGAAGAAGAGGCAGCTATCGTCTAGTAGGTGCAACCTTTGTCGGCAGCGGTGCTTGCTGGCAGCGGCCTTATGGTCAGTTGCCCTTGCATTCTGTTGCCCCTATGGTTGCTGCCTTTGTTGGTAAGTTGCCCTTGTGTTAGTGTTTTTGCCAAAAATCATCAAGATGACAATTTAAGGTTGGAACGGGCGATAGCTAGACTAAGGTACGGAAAATAAATGGCAAGAAATAAAAGAGAAAAGACACAAGAAAATGGTGACGCGGAAAACCCAAGAACAAGGGAAAAAACCGCGGGTGGCTATGAGTCCACCAATCCACTATGATTCGGGTATAAAAGTCGTTTATTACACATACAATATCTCGAATAATATATAAACTAAAAATGGCTGAAACTAGTTGAGTAGCACCCTAGGGGTATGGGCGACATGCCCTGCTTTTTTGAAGTGCAAACGATAACTGTCAGGTTAGATATGCTAAGCAAAGTATTTCTTGGCAGTGGATATACGGGTTTGTAACATGGTTTTTTCTCTTTCTAACCGAATCCCCTTTCTTTGCCTCCTTTGAACACTTATATAGGCATACAGTACAATTGATCCATGCTACCCACTCTCCTAGAAAATAGGTGAGTGGTTGTTAGTGGTTTCTTGGTATTCTCTGTTTACTGCTTGCTAAAATGTAGGAGTTTATTGCCGATATTCCTCCTTCGGCTACGCGGGTTGCTTCCTTTTGACTGTCAATGCTTCCCTCCTATTTTGTAGGCACGTGGAGAGGTTTGTTGTGAACCAAATCCTATTTTCATGCTTCACGTGCAACGACCATGTTGACGGTTTCATGGTGACATCAACACACACACGCACAGCTACTTCTTAGGAGTTAGTTATTCCCTTTAATCCATCCACACGTCTAGATTCATTGAACTTCCTTAGAACCCTTCTTAGGACTTTATTGACCATGCATAACTTTTGGAATATACTTTGAACATCGTAGGTGCTAGCTGATCCGCTTATTGTTCTGTTTGCTGTTCAGTTTACGAACCTGACCTAGGTTACTCTCAGCTTACGAACCTGATCCAACTTATGTTCCAACTTACGCTCAGCTTATGTATGGTACTTTATCCAGCTTATGTTCTAGCTTACGCTCAGCTTATGAACCCGATACCTAGCACCATTCGGCTTATGTATCTGTTCCTGCTTATGCTCCTGCTACTCCCGACATGTCCTTGGCTTATAACCTGTAACTCTCGGCTTCCTACCTGTAATCAGGTTAGCTAAAATGCACCATAACAGTTAGTCTTTTCTTTTTCCGGGTAAGTGTAGTGCTCTATGAAGATTTTCTCTTGTAATTTGGTTTTTACCAAATTATCATATCTGAGAGCCCTTTTTAATTTTTTATAGAGTATATTTTTGTATTTAATATATTACCACTTTTTTTAGAAAATTAATGTCTGTTTTGCCACCCAACTCTGCTTCTCCTGAGTTATGTCCCTGCTTCTGCTGCCACAGCTGCTTTGCTACTGTTGTTGCCTCCTGCTTGCTGCTACCGCTGCTGCCTCCTGCTTACTGATGATGCTGCCTACTGCCACCTACCTGCTGCTGCCTACTGCTACCTACTACTGTTAGAAACTTGGATGTTAGAAAGTTGGTTTATGTATTAGACTATGTTTGAGTTTAGTTGTTTGGATATTAGAAAGTTGTAAAAAAAAACCTTTTTAGGGTTGTTTGGATGTTAGTTGTTTGGTTGTTTGAGTTAAGTTTGATGGGTGTAAATAAATTTAGTGTTAGATGTTTAGATACTACAAAACTTGTGATCTTGTTGGTTTTTTTCTTTGGATAGGGAGCCCTCCTAGAGGGGTTGTCATTCTTAGGAAAACAAATGTTTGATCGGAGATGAATAAAGTTTATCTATTTAATGACATAAACAAAATTATTATATACATGTATTGAATTTTAATTGTGAAATTTTCTTTTATTTTAAAGCATTACCTTAGATTAATATTCAATTATAACAAACAATGCATGAAAAATTCTTTGAGAATAAAAGGCTTTGCAAAATTACTTAGCTAAGATTAATTGATTAAATTATAATTTATATAACTGTACTACCTTAGCTCATAAATTGTCTTTACAAAATTATTAATGTAATAAACTAATTGAGTCATTTAATTAATACATATAATTTATACATAATTTTTATAATTTAAAAAAATTATATATAATTTTATTCAAATTAATTTGATTTTTATGAAATTATGTTAACTTTAATTTTATTTAATTATAACGTGTATTAATTTAATTAATTTTTATTATTTATTTTCCAACTTAGAGAAATCATGTAATTAAGTTCGGTCCAAAACGGGTTCGGTCGTAAACAAACAAACAGGTTCGGACAAAAATGGGTTCGACCGTAAACAAATAAAACATGTTCAGTCAAAACGATCGGTCAAAAACAGGTTGGTACAATACGGTTTCGGTCAAAAATCGGTTTTTACAGGTCGAAAACAGATTCGGTTTGAACACAGGTTCAGTAACGGTCGGTTTCGGTATAATAAAAATAAGTCGGAAACAGGTTCGGTATTAAACGGATTGGGTATCGGTCGGTTTCGGTATGTATAGAATCGGTCGAAAAACGATTTCGGTATAATTCAGATTCGATGGCGGTCGGTAACCGGTCACTAAATAATTCGGTTAAAACGGGTTCGGTATCGGTCGATATGGGTCGGTAAAACAGTTTTCTGACCAGATTTACACCCCTAATTATAAACACTTATACTTCCTCCGAATTCTTGCAACAAATTACTTTTCACGTATGCCAAGACAAAACTTTAAAGATTAATATCTCTAATTATGTATTTTAAAAAATTATAATCACTAAATAATAAAAAATTACAAATTAAGACGAATCCAACGGGATCCCACGTGACTATATTTTTCTTTGTGTATAAGTGACAAATTATGATCAAAGTGAAAAAATTATAAATAGTATCAATAGTACACTTGTTGCAAAAATCCATTTACGAATAAGGTATACAGGAATCTCTTCCTTTACATGTTCATTATAACAATATGGGATTTTAAGATGGTTGGGTGGTTCGATTTTAGCCTTTATGTTGCTTCTTCAAATTGCTACCATGTGTCCCCCTAGGGTGCTACGACGTGTTTCTCCTGTGGACTTAATTTGACTAGTAGGCCAGCTCCCTTCCTTACTGACCCTAGTTCGGCCTTGTCCAATAAACTGGGTTATTTTCTCCATGAGCCTGTACAATTTGGCCCATAACACAACCGGTGAAAAGTTCAACAATTGAACCCAAAACCGTTATCTATCTAAACAATTAATTTTTAGTTTTAGTTCAGTTATGTTAATATATATTTTCGATTCAATCAATTCAATTCTAATTTATTTTGGATTCTGCCAATAAGTAATTTCAATTTTAGTTCTTTTCCTTTTAGTTAATTTTTACTTTCAGATTAATCATTTCAGTTCAAATTTATCTCTAATTATTTATTTCAGTCCAGTTTTAGTCACTTGAGCAATTCAATATAAAATAGTTGATGATGAAGACTGATTACAATGATGATAAAAGATGATACCAACACCGATGATGATGGCGGCTATGATAGAATTCAGGTTTAATTATTCTCAAATGATATGAAAAGGTAGTTTTGTTAATTAATTTTGATTTTGGGTTAAAAACAGTTTCAATTTTCGATTTAACGTTTTCGGTGAACAGGGTTTACTTTCAATTAATTAATTCAATTTTTGTTAAAAGTCAATTTGGATACTGATATACTTATTAGAGGGCGTTTAAAGTACATTTTATTACATATATTGTATTTAAACATGAAAAATTAAACGATATTATAAAACTTGCCAATACAAACCCGACTACTTCAGATTATATTAAACTAATATCGACCCAAACCCAAAACTATTTTATATCAACTCAACCCATTTGACAGGTATAATCTGTACCATTTAAACTGTGTTTCTAGAATAATTCCAAACCCCAAGAGACTAGCAAAACCTAATCGGTAATGCAATCTAACCATCAAACCTAGTCAATGCAGGCAGCATCCTATTAAACTAGAAAAAATTCGATTGCAAAGACTACTGAGAACCTTCCTTCCATTGCAGTTACAGCTTAAAAGTTACGATTACTAACGTGAGAAATACATCATAGTTCTCACTAGTACTCTATATACAATATAACCATAAGCCTGAACAATAAAGCTAACCCTCCAACCCCAAATATTCAAAAGAGGGAAGGAAAAAAGCGAGTGAGCAGCAAACTGTGAAGGATAGCAATGTTGCATCATAGCCAGGAGAGCCATATACCAGTCTAAAAAAAAAACAGTGGCCAAAATAATATAAGTAAAAAAATTCAGTTACACCCTACCATCATTTTCTCCTCTTGCCCTGCATTAGACATTACATAATGAAAATCATCACCAAGTCCTTTGGAAACTGTTAAATAATAATATAAACAAAACAAAAAAAAATTGTTTGAGAAACATACCGCCGCAGTGCCATAATCATCCATCGTTAGCTGCTTTCTTTTCTTCAAAGAATTGGGACTTTCAGCTTGCTGACGACCAGCACCACGCTTAGATGGCGTGGCATTCTGCACAATAGACAATGAATCAATTTAACCATAAAGTGAAAACAATTCATCCAAAGAAATTATTGTTGAAAGGGCGCATATTAGAATCATTACGAACAAGGATATATGATGAGGCATAATATTTACCCTACTTTGGGGATGAGGTTAGGGGTGTAAAGCAAGAAAAGTTGCCTTTCGGGAGATAATTTGGGAAAAACAAAAATTTCACAAACCTTTGCAAGCTTTTTGTCTTTACGCGCTTGTCTCTCCCTCTCATCATACTCCTGATTTTCTCTCTCAACCAAACGAATAAGTGTATCACATCTCCTTGCAAGTTCCTGAGTAGTGCGGGATTTGACAAACCAATCAAATCGGAACAAGGGAGAAGTACGGAAAGCAGCCTTCAATTCATCCCAATTTCCGTATCCAAGTTTGTGAACCATGCATATCTGTCAAGATTAGCTACATTAGGTGGGGTATAAATGTAATCAAACAAACTTAACAAGAAAATTGAAGATTGGGTTTCACCATAAAGCGATCACATTCTTCATTGTACAGCTTTCCTTTGTTCTGTCCGTACTGGATCTTCAACTCAAGCCATGGATTCTTGTAACGATCCAGCTTCTTACCAATTGCTTTCATAATCTCATCTTTCCTGGAAATTCTAGCTTCACCTCGTTCAATATTCTTGATGATCCTATCATAATCTGAATCATGATGCACATCAGAACAGTATAGAAATTTAAAATGATAAAAATGCAGAACACCCATTCTGTTATCCAAACAAGATACAAGGATGTATCTGAATTAAAATCACAGCATAGCCTCTAAATTCTATAACCAAAGCATAAAGCACAAATTTTATTGCCAACAAAGTTAAATTATCCATTGTTAATCAAAGTATGAAAAAGAGAACCCATGTAGATAAAGTGGGATCACTCAAGCCATAAGCACTTGTAAAGATACCAATTGCAAATATTTAAAGCACAGTAGTGATAGATTTTGGCCAGCATTGATTTTTCTAAAAAAAAGAGGATACCATTCAACTCCTTGTATCGCTCTTTGAAAACTTTAGCATATCTTTCAACTTCCTCATACGATTTCCCTTCCATCTCTGCAGCAATGCTTTTTATATCATTCCTTCCAAATTTCTCACAAGCCCTAATGAAGGTATTGAAATCTCTCCTTGTCCATGTTGAGAAACCCTGAGGCAAACAAAATAATTAAGGAAACCCGCATAATTGAGGCAAAAGGAACTAGTCGTTTTCCTTTCTCTTTATTTCTGAGAGAAGGGAACTATGAAAGTATTATACCTCCTCCAACAGGCGTTCCTTTTCTTCTTGTTCTTCAGTAGTCAATGGAGGATCGGTCGCTTCTATATTTAGTAGGAAACATTAGACAAAGCAAAGGAAAAGGTATAAAACAGTTTAAATTGACGGCAATTGAACATACCATCTGGTTCGTCCACTTCTATTGAATCTTTTATCTGATTTTTTTGATGTGTTTGCTGAGCATAAATGGTAGAAGTTAGTTTATGCTTTGCAGTTGAAAATATTATATATATATATATATATATATATATATAGTAACTAAAAGAATACTGCCCACCATGAGATAGCGCACTTCCTTCTCATAGAGTTCATTAAGTCTTTGTGTGTTGAAGAACTGAAAGTCATGCCTAAATTGAAAAGAACCAAATACAAGTTACACTACTGTCTCCAAAATGCAAATAAAATGACAATAAAAAAACGTAAAATGTAACCAGTTCAGTTTGATCCTTACAACTGAGGCATGCGAGGTATACGAGGCTCCTTGGGTCTGGCAGGACCACTTTGGCGCATAGTCTGCTTGAAATACTCTGATTCCGAATAACTGTACAAATCACAAGAATATGCATAAGATTAGACAGTGACCAAAGAACAGAAGTTGCTGGTATTAGCAAAATTTCATGCTTACTTGCGCTTTCTCTCTCTTTTTGGTGGTTCAATCCAGTTATCACTCACAAGTTTCTTAAAGTCCACCTTGGCCTCATCCTTCAACAGAAAAAAAAAAACAATAAAATCAACACAAATCCATGGATCAGATAAGCAAAAAAAAAAAAAGCACGAGGCATCCGGTCCTCATACCTTCTCATCATCAAAATCATATAGGTCAGCCGCTATTGACAAAAAGAAATGCACAAATCAGTACAACTGCTCATAAATAGTAACAGCAAAATATTTTAAATATTTATGTAAGAGATTCGATTAAACAACATACTATCACCCACAAGGGATGCACAAATCACTTAAGTGGGTTATGAATAACATCAATATGCAAGGAATTCAACTAAGCCACATACTGTCATCCATCTTAAACTTTATGGCATCCTCTGTGAACTTCTTCATCTTTGCATCAAGCTCAGCAGTAGCCTCTTCTCCCTTGGCAATAATTCGATCTATATCTTCATCTGTTATTGTGCTATCTCCAGAGCTAAAAACCATTTCAGCACCAAACCTCACCATTTGGAGCAGCTCATCCTTGTTAACAGCTGCAAAAAAAGCCACAAGTTGAGTCAACAAACAATCAATACACACAAACATTGTGTACCTCAAGGCATCTTACTTTTCTGCTCAGCTAGCCGTCCTTGCTGAATGACCAAAGCATCAAGAGCAAGTTTCTTGTAAGCTCTTTCAATTACTTTTTCCTCGATGGTATACTGCCCAAAGAAATTAAAAAATAAAAATAAATACAAGAGGCACGTGTTTGTAACTATCAAAAAGCATAGAGGAACATGTTTGTAGGCTTTGTAGCTACCAAAAAAGTATGCTTGTCCTACAAATATGCAGAACAAAAAATTTAACAAACCTCTGTGCAGAAACGAAATACTTGAACTTCCTTCTTTTGACCAATCCTATGGGCTCTATCCTGTGCTTGCAAATCAACTTGTGGATTCCTGACATGGATTGCAAGTATCAATATAGACCCAAAGCAAGCAACCTTGCAAAATAATCAACCAAAAAGAGAGGGAAAAGAACTATTAATCAACAGAGGAAAACCTCACCAGTCACTATCATAGAGAATGACAATGTCTGCAGTTGCAAGATTGATGCCAAGACCTCCAGCTCGTGTAGACAGTAAAAAGACAAACTTTTCACTTCCTGGCTTGTTAAAAGCATCAATGGAAGCATCACGATCATCTCCACCAGTATTACCATCAATCCGACAATATTGGTGACCACGAAACATAAGATAGTCCTCCAAAATATCCAGCAGTCTTGTCATCTGACGTTAGTTGCAGAACACAAAATTTTATATTAGCTGACGTGTGTTTCTTGAAAAAATCATGAACTTTTTGCAAGCATGCAACAAAAGACATCAAATTAGCAATTGGAACACAGATCTAAATTTAAATGGTAATAACTAATAACCTGTGAAAATATTAATACTCTAGAACCACGCTCTTTCAATTTCGGAAGCAACTTATCCAGTAAGACCATTTTTCCTGCAAAATATTAAATACAAAGATTCTTCAGTTACCAAGGTACACTTTTAATATTAAAAAAAAAAAACCATCAGTAACTGAGATTTACCAGCATTTGTAACCAAGTGATCGCCTGTGGTGTAGGGTGGACCAGGTTCAGCACCTTGGAATAGATATGGATGATTACAACACTTTCGCAGCTGCATAGCAATGTTTAGAAGGCGCTTGCGTTCTCCACCAGCATTGACAACTTCAAGATCCTTCTGCAGTAAAGCTCGATAGTACTGCTTTTGCATCTGAGACATGCCTACTTTAAGAATTGTTTCCTTTTTCGGAGGCAAACCTTTCTCAACATCTGACTTCAGCCTCCGCAAAAGAAAGGGTCGGAGGACCTAAAGGATGCAGAGTCATGCGTGACAAGCCACATTAGTTCAGAGGTACCAAAAGGATTAACAACTAATCTTCTAACCTTTAACTGACCTTGTGAAGTTGCTGGACAACTTCTTGCTGGTCATTTTCCCCAGAAATCTGAAACCACTCATCAAATGTTTCTGCTGAGCTAAAAATTTCAGGCAATAAGAAGTTGAGAAGTGACCACAATTCATGGAGATTGTTCTGCAGTTCAGAAGTAGCATTTGACAAATGTTATCATAGTTATAATCAATAAAGTGAATAAACCAATAGGAAAAAGATACATCTGCATCAATATCTTAATAAATCAATGCTCCTCACTCCACCCCTTCCCCACCCCCCCACCCCCAAAAAAAAAAAAATATATATATATATATATATAAATAAATAAAATAAAAATAAACCAATACTCCATTAAATAGTAAGAACATCTCATCCATTAAACAATTAAAAAAACCAAGTACAAATATAATACTTCTTCCGTTTCATTTTAAACGAACAAATCCAATGGCACGGACTCCTAGGTGATTTTCTTAGCGAGTTATTCAGGATTGTGAGGGTACAAATATAAGGAGAGAGAAGATGGAGGAGGAGAAAAGGAATGAGGAGAGTATAATACTCCGTTTGTTTTGACCTTTTCTCTCCTTGTTTAGGTAATTTATTTTTAATGTAATCATCATATTTTGAGAAATGAATTAATGTTAATCAATATTTTAATTTTAAATATATTATTAGTTCTATTTTTTCAGGTTTTTTTTTAAAATATATTAAACTAAACACCCAACGTTCCCGATTCACTTAAGATAGTGTTTCCCATTTCCGTTTCCATCGCGTGTTTCGTATCGAATTTCGTTCCTTGTACCATTGGGTGGAACTAGTATTCAAGATAGAGTGGAGGTTGAAGTTTAGGTGGATTAATTTAGGTTAGTTTTGTAACTAATTTAATTTGGGTTAAATAACATATGGTTTAATTTTAAAATAAGGACTTAATTGTAAATTGTGTGTTAAAAACATACTATATTAGGAAAGAATGAGTTTGTTGCATTTAATTTCAATCTAGCAAAAAAGGAATTTGCCACGTTTAAAAATAAACGGAGGAAGCATATAATATGCTCGAAAAACAACAGATAAGAGTTTTCAATTTAGTAATTGTCATAAAAACCATAATATTATATTCTTTTGCTATGCTAAAACAAAAGGCTACTGATGCCCAAAAATTACCTGGAGCGGAGTTCCCGTGATGAGTAGACGGTAGTTGGTACTAAAAAGTCTCATTGTTTTTGAAAGCAGAGAATTTTCATTCTTGATTCGATGTGCTTCATCAATAATTATATATCGCCAACTAAAGCGGCGAAAAACAGACTTCTCTTTGATTGCCATTTCAAAACTAGTGACACATACATCAAATTTACCAGCAACCAACAAATCGTCACGTATATGTCTCTGCAATTAAAAACACAATCACTTTCCAACATCAATAGTAAATCGATAATCTAAATTTCATCTACTACGGAAGCTTAACGTACCCTTTCCTCAGGATTTCCCAGAAATTTCACAGCCCGCAAAACTGGACAAAAACGCTTAATTTCATTCATCCAATTACCCAGTGTTGATTTAGGAGCAACAACCATATGAGGCCCAGTAATCCCTCTGAATTCATGAAGATAGCCCAACAAGGAAATTGTTTGCAAAGTTTTACCGAGACCCTAATTGATGGACCAAAAAAACTATGTCATTAGCAGCACTAGGATTGTTACAAAAATACAAGGGGTTGAGCAGTAAAATAAATCCAGCTGATGCCACCACAAACAAGCACAACATACCATTTCATCAGCAAGGATTCCATTTATACCATTCTCGTATAGACGTATAAGCCAGTTTAAACCAGCAAGCTGGTAGTCCCTCATCTTTCCCTGAATACCTGAAAAAAAACAATAGTAATATTTTAACAAGGATACAAAATGGAAAAAATAAGAGCTACAACAGTATTATCTATGTTCTGGATTTACGTAACTATTTTGAGTTTGGGAGTTGTCATGGATCATTATATTGGCCGGCCATAAAGAAAGGTAAGTCAAAAGCTATTATACACATATCACATATGGTACTTTCAACAATGCACTTGAAAATTTAGAACGCACATTAAATAATTCAAAATATCCTTGAAATAATTTAGAAAATTTACGTGGAAAATTAGAATGCACATTAAATAATTTAGAAGAATTTAGAACATGCTCACACTTAAATATTTTAGGACCTCCCTTAAAAAAATATTGAAATATGTGCTTCAAAATGTATGACGTCCTTGAATAGTTAACTTAGAACATGCACTTGAAAGTTTAAAACACATTTGAAATCATTTGAAGCATAAGATTGATTTCAACTAAGCTAATCTGTGCATAAACCAAAAATAAAAAAAAAACTAAGCTAATCTGTGCCAGCACAATATTTGTTATAATTTCATGTATAGAACACAATAACAATCTATAGCAACAGACAAACTGGATATGGCCGTATTAAATCCTTGAATCCTAGTATCCCTACTGGAACAAGATGCTGGTCCCAAAGTCACTGATGAATTGCCCGGCATAACTCATAAGTGTCAAAGGTATTCCTTGTAGATGATTTAATATATTAAACTTGTGAAAGGCAAGTACATGGATGAAATTTTCAAACTTTTCAGAACCAAAAGCTTATTCCAATGAACAAACAAACCCATAAATGCTCCTACAGCAATCTCACAAAACTCCACTGAGTTTTATTGTGTGCACATTTCCCTTGAAAACACTAACAGCAATGCCAGGTGAAGCCAAGTTCAGCATACATCGAAAAATGAAAGCAACATCATTGCAGAAAGGAAAGCAGAACTTAGCAACTTACAAGAAGGCTGTGTTAGCAGCCGTGTACTGGAAGTCCCGGCTTCTTCCTCCTTGAGATATTCCTCGTCTTCTTCTTCTTCGGTCACCTTTGATGCATGTCGGCCCCTAAAAAGGCATATACATAGCAGTTAATAGAAAGATATAAATAAACCACCTTGTTCTTGTAGAAATAAAAGATCAGATATCTGAAAAAGAAAAAGGATGGAAAAAAAGACCACCTTTCCGAATTCAGCACTATGTATAACAATGAACAAATAAATTATCAAATCAGGCAAATAACTATGTCTCCTCCCACTAACAATCACCATATAGAATAAGACCCACTTGCACTGTAAGAAAACCTCCACATCTTACCTTAGTAAAATAAATTCATCCTGATTTGATTCATCTCAAAGTATAAAGTATAATTTCTACTTCACCTCATGCAATAAAGTATCACCACAATAGAATCATTGTGCGCCTTACAAATCCATTAATGCAACGTCCTTTCCCCTACTCTAAAAAAGCTTATATAGTTTACCATGTAAATTCTTACAAACCAATTAACTAACAACAAAAAGAATAGTCATCATACAGACTGCTGTAAATAGTTCACATTCATATACATACTCAATACACACACCTTCCCTTTGCCTTCAATGTGGCAGAATGTTCACCCTTGGCAAAATGTGCAAAGATCTCTGTTTGCTGTAGAAGGTACTTCAAACGCCCCTTCCCTTTGTTATTCTGCAATTCACATCAACAAATGCAAGACAAGACACGGTCATTCAAGGCATAGAACTGAAATCAACTTAGAAATTGATAGAAAAACAAATGTCATACTCACCATATCAGCATCAACAGCAGCATTCTGCTTGTCCAGTATTTCCTGAATCTTCTGCTTTTTTAGCTTCTGCATTTCCTTCAATCTGGCCTTTTCACGCTTAGAGAGTTCGTTGCCACCAGTGTTTGCATCCTACCATATTTACAACACAATCAAAAACAAAATGTGAGAAGAGAGGTACACAGGCTCAAAAATATTTATAAAATTTATATTTAAAAAAAAAACAAATTGAATTCCCTATAAACCAAAACACCAACAAATTTCTACTCACCCATAACATAAAAATTTCAAAAATTATTTTTTTTTCACGCGGTTTGAGGAAGCGATTTAAGGGTGTAAGCTGATGCGTGATGAAAGTCCAAAAGTCCAAAACAAACAAAAACTACACAAAATTCTTCCAGCCAACATAGCCCAACAAAACAACCATGAAAACTTCAAATAAACATGGATATGGACTTGAAAATAAGTTCCCTAAGGACTAATCTTCAAGAACTAAACATAATCTAAGCTAAACACTAAGCAAAGAGAAGATCATGACTTACAAATCACCAAGTTTTGCAAGGTTTCACCAACCACCAAGGAAGCAAGCTCACATAGGCTCAAAACAAACATATTCTCAGATTTTTTCATTCAACAAAAGACCATTACACAATGAGGCCTAATGAAGCTATTTATAGAGCTAATACCATAACAGAAAAGGATTAATCTTCACCTTTGATTAAGGGGTAATCAAGGGTCGAGACAACCCAAAATAGAAAACCTAAACTCGCAAAGCATCAGTTCGAGACATTGTCACGGACAGAGAAATAATTGTCGTGCCCGCGCTAAATCCCTAGCCCGCGACACAAGCCAAAACAGCAAGCAGCCATGCCGCGCCAGCAAGCACACACTGCCGCGCCCGTGAGCTCGTACTGCCGTGCCCGTGTGGCTATAGTTACGACCGCATGGCTACAGTTATGCCCGCGTGGCCTTGGTGGCGTGCCCACGGTGAGCCGGGTCGCGCCCACAGTGAGCCTGGGTGGCGCCCGTGGTGAGTCTGGGTCGCGCCCATGGCCTTCCCCCTGCAACATCATTGCTTCGAACTCTAGCCATTTGCATTGGCTATGCTCACGTGGAACTTAGAGCACTTACATCAAGCATCCAATATCCAACCCAAGTTCAAAGCAAACCGTATTACATCTACAAAGCTACTAAAGAGAGTTTAAAATAAATTATTACAAGCCAAAATAAGTGCTAAAACTAGCCAAGTGAATAGTGATTGAATAATGATGTCGTTGACCGTTGATGAAGAGTCTTTGACCTCTTCGTCCCGCATCAAAATAAACAAAGGAAGCATTTTGACCGTTGAGAGTTTAAATTATTTTTTTAACGCATTTTGAGGAAGTGATGTAAGGATGTAAACAAGGAATTAAGCAAAATAGTTTCAGTCCAAGCAAGAATGTGATTATAATAAGGTACTAATATCATTATTAATTAGATTAATTTGGTACGCCCTCAAATCGCTACAATGAAATGTGTACAAATTTTTGCGTTACGGAATGAGTACAAAAAAATCAAGGTAAAACAAATCATGCACATGATTTAGTATATATGTACATAACAGGGAAAAAATTAAGCATTTCATATTATAAAAAAAATGAAAATGCGCAAATAACTAGCTAATACCCAAAACACTAGAACTTCAGAGTGAATTCCTAAAGCAAAAACCGAAAAAAAAAAAAAGAAAAAAAGAAAACAGCCCCCCACAAAATGCACACCAAACCCTAGCTACAACCAACGAAAACAAATCAAAATTAAACGACAGATCTAAACAAGAGAAACAAAAACCCTAGAAAATCTAAAAACGAGAAAACATAAACCTCATAGTCTTCTTCACGGTCATCGTCAGCAGGAACATCATCATCAGCATCATCGGAATCAACTGGTCTAGCAACAGCTTCAAGCTCTTCGTCATCATCTTCAACGACCTGATCATTAGCTTGGTCTTCTTCAGACGAATTCGAGGCGTCGTCAGATGAAGAGCGTTGTTGTTTCGAGGGTTTCGCCATTGAATCAGGTAGGTTTTGGTCTAATTTTTAAGGGTTTCAGAAAGTAGACCGGTTATGTGAATTTATAAAAGCGGGTTGTCTTTGTTGGGTTTTTATTCCTGAGAGGAGTGGCTGAGTGAGTAAGTTGACACAGGAGTGAAATGAGAAATAGGGAAATTTTTGTGTGTTTTTTATATGTGGAGGGATTTTTTAAAATTATTTATTTATCGGTGAGAATGAGATTGAGATTAACCTTACCGTCAATAAAAGCAAACAAAAAAAGATTAATCTATATATTTTTTTTTAAAATGAAATCAAAAGTAGTGTAAATGTTCCCGCCGTTTGTCCGTGAAATGTTTTGTTTCCCGCCTTTTGTGGATAAGTGGATCTATGGATGTGGTTACTCGTTAGCCCTTAGGACACGGTCAGTTTAGGTCAAAACTGGTTGGATAACTTTTAATTAAATTGAAACTGAATTGATTCAACTAAATTGAAGTGAAAATTGAAACAAATTGAAAGTAAAAAAAAAAAAATGAAACTGAACTGATAATGAATAGAACTGAATATAACTCAACAAAACTAAAAAATTAGCAACTGCAACTGGACTAAACTGAACTGAAAAAGGCCAAAACTAATTTCAATTGAATTGAAACTGAAATTGAAACTAATCTAACCAACACTGATTTTAACAAAAGCTGAATTGAACCGAAACTAATTGAATTAATCTAATTTTAAACCAAAATTCGGTTGTTATAAAAACTCATAACTAAATCTAACTGACCAAAAGTGAAACTTATTAGACTCAACTATTTTAACCAAAATTAACTAAATTGAAAATAAATTTAATGCTAACCCCAAATCAATTTATAATTTATATAAAAAAAAAAAATGAATTGCAATTGATAGAATGATTTTCATGTCTTTAATCTAACTCAAATGAGAATATTGATTTTTCCTCCTTTAGCTCCTAAATTCAAATGAAAATAATATTGGTTTTCCCTCCTGAATTCTAATGAAAATATTAATTTTATTTATAATAAATTTCAATATTTCCCATGTCCATTGATGTTTGTTATGTTGGGTATTTGGGGTAAGGATGACTTTAGGTCTACCTTCCCCCTCCAATCTATCCTTGAATTTCTTGAGCATAAACTCTCAGGGTGCGTCCTCTTCACCTTAAAAAAAAATAAGTTTCAATTTTGATAAGTTCATATTGTAGGGGTTTATAGATATGATTAGCGAAATTTCAGGAAACAATTTCCTAACATCTATAACATCAATATCGCTAATAATAATTAATATGAACAAAGTATAAAGGACAGTGATTACAACCTTTGATGCGTGCTTTCAATGTCAAGAACGGAGATCTAGAGCCTCAATTGTTGCTCCTCTAATTAGTCCACAAGCACCGGATTAGATCACACATATGCTAGTACGAAAGAGATGGATCAATATTCACTCTCTTACTTTTTTGGGAAAAACCGTATGAACACAATAGGTTTTAGGGTTTTGTGATTTTGTTACTGTGTGTACCAACTAATCAGAATCAATTATTTTCACAACCCTAATGAGGTACTATATATACCTCATTAGTCATATCAGACAAAACCCTAATCCTAGCATCCAATGGACCCTTTTATTTATGCCCAATCCTGTGCTATTTTGTGTCACCTAGGATTAAATTAAGTATAGTCGTAGGTCCAAAAATATGGACCCACTAATTATATTTATTCTCTAGCAAGTAAATATAATTGCCTAATTTAACTCAAGTATTATCTCCATAATATAATCCTAATTATATTTGGTAATTGCCAATAACGACTGGGGACATATTCCTTCAATCTCCCACTTGCCCGAAGATAATATCGCAATTATAAAATCCTTAAGTCTCTTAATGTCAAATTGACAATACTTTGGTATTCTCAATTTATGTTCCTTGATTGCTGGGTTCGAAATGCTCAAATGAAGTTCAACATTTAAACTCCTCTCACATGGCATGCATGCAATTTTCCAGTTCTCGTTCATCAAGAGGCCCTGACACCATTCCTACTAATTAGGAGAACTTATTCACTCTTGTGTGACCATAACTCCCACTCAATTCTTAACTCCACCTAATCATTGCTTTTATAACCTCCTTTTACGGCACGGCATTTAACAATGTCAAGGTTAAGCTAATTATTTTGTGATTATTAAGACATACTCATGTCTAAGGAATCCACTAAATAGATTTTTGATTCTATTTTTAGAATTTGTTAGGTCAAGTCTCAATGTATCAAATATATATACATCCATACAATCAATTAAACATCACTATATTTCTATAGCTCATGAAACTGCGCTATCAATTGATTATATGCTACTCTTAAACAAATCACTTATGTCCATTTTATTGATTCTGACTAGGGACTTTAGATAAGATGTGATTTCAGTTCACTTTATAGAGTTCCATTATCAAAACGTTTTCAATAATTCTATTTGAAATTACAAGTTATTTGAAAATTTTATTTAACTTAAAACCAGAATTAAGTAATATTGAAATTATGTTTCAAACAACAAACATTACCATATGTTTTACAATCATGGACTACTTTCATAATTTAACATAAGACTTCATCAAAGACATTCTTTAATGTTTTTGATTCTTTTCATCCTAGCATGACAATCATACTCAGGTCACGATAATGGTTTGATCATTGGAAAATGAGACATTCTCATCCATATAAACTTTGCAGATTTAAACTTTAAAGGGATATTTCCCCAGGTACCCCTAGGGTTAGGCCAAATATCCGGAATGTCCCCACTTTTTTTAACTTGCATTAGGTGCCCCTAAGGTCAGTATAAATGGCCAAAATGCCATTACTACAAATTCTGACCTCAAATCAGGGCTAATCTGTTCGTTTTTTTCAAATTCCGATCTCAAATCTGATCCTTAAGGGTTAAAATGGCTCGTAAAACATTAATATGACAATTTTTGCGCACATATATCTACATCTTGATTCGTCTCGATTTGCGTGCTTTGATCTACGTGTTTTAAAAAAATTGTCCGCTTAAGATTTTACGGGTCATTCTAACCCTAAAGGGTCAGATTTGAGGTCGGAATTTGCAAAAAACGAACAAATTAGTCATGATTTGAGGTTGAAATTTGCAGTAATGGCATTTTGGCCAATTATACTGATCTCAGGGGCACCTAATGCAAGTTAAAAAAGTGGGGGCGTTCTGGCTATTAGGCCTAACCCCTGGGGTACCTGGGGAAATATCCCAACTTTAAAAGAAACAACTTATATTTTCTCATACCAAGATATTATCCTGTAATCCTTCTTAAGTACTTTAGGATGATCAAGGCATTTAAAATATTTATGTAAGTGCAATGTGATACACACAATAAATCATATTGTCAATACAAAAAGACTATGTTTTAGCTCATCGAACGTTAACAAACGTCAAGTCTTGCTAGCATGTTACATTGAATGGGATGAAATTAAAACATCTGTAAGAGTTTTCCAAGTTCAACTTAGTGATAACCTTATATCATTATAAGTTCTGTAAATAAAATAGGGTTTCCAAGTTGAACTTAGTGAGAAACTTATCATTATAAGTTCTGTAAATAATATAGATCTATTTCTATAGATCTTGATTCCCGAAATTGTAATACCCTGAAAATTTCCCAATTTGAAAATTCTAAATATTATTCAAAATTAAGATGTAAAGTACATTTGAAAAGAAATTTCTAAAGTATTACCGCCACGTGTGAAACTCAAGAATCTTAAGAAACAGTTAATATAACTTTTAAAGTAATGAAACTTAAAATAAAAGGTAGTGAGTAATAGTTCAGAAATCAATACTCTCGATCACACCCAAAATCCCCAAATGATGCAAGTGAAACGTGTATGTTCCATCATCATCTAATTTATACCTGAAAAATCTTTTCCCCAATATTTCCGAGTGAAATAATGGATCGTCACAGACGCACTAAGAAAGAATGGTGGATAACACACACACAAAAATGCACACGTAATCAGCAAAAGCTGAGTACATATATACAACAGGGCGAGAAATAAATAAATAAATAAATAAATTTTGGTGATGGGACTCCATGATCAGATAAAGATAGATAGTGGTCAGATTAAATAATGGTGAGATGTATATTATTTGTTTATTTTATTAAGAAATTGGATTCACATCGAACGGGTTCAAAAAAATAAAATATAGAAAAGTTGTCTACCAAGACTGCCACCAGGCCACGCACTTGGTTGCAAGCCGAGTGGGAAAATCCACCTTAAGGTGGGTAGGATCCCAAAAAAAAAAAAAAGAGTGTACAATGTCTTGTACCACTTGTAGGAAGCTAAATAGCCTCCCCCATATGTTCATACTCAAGGTATATACGTTCCAAGAGTTTTGGTGCGAATCCTTTTTCACTTTACGTGGTTTACAGTATTAAGAAGAATTTGATTTAATTTAATTTTCCCCTAAACCTACAACACAAACCAACACACTTGAAATTACACCATTGCAGGCTATTTATCTTTTCTTTTAGCAATCACAGAAATATTAAATTCTTTAATACCCATGGCCCCACACAATGGTGGTAAAATAATATTAATGCCTACTGGCCCCACATTACGTGGTATAAAGGTTCATAATTGAACTCATATTCCAAACTGTGATAAAATAAGCAATTCAGGACAACATGCTGTAACAACATATATTCATCATCACAGACATAACATATAACCAGTCATCATAGTTCAAATCATGCCCTAGACATGCTACTACATGCAGGCAGCTTACTAAGTACATACGTACCTGGTATATTAAATACGACTAGCCACTTTTAATTGAATCATCCGAATTCACAATCCCCTACACATTAAACATCGGGACTAATCAAAACCCTCATATACACAATGTAATAACCCAGAATTTTGGGTTATAAAATTTCGTTGTTATTTAAGGTATTTTCATTAGATCTTGTTATTATTATGTTTCAAGTAAGTCTTTTGGCCTTTTCCCTCAACTCAATTAGCTATTTCTTCAACAAGCCCAAACTCACTTTGCATTTTGCCATTTGGGCCAAAGCCCAAAGGCCATGCCACCCCCTAAAATCCACACAGCTCCCCACCCCTTTTGTAACGACCCGGATTTTTGGGCCGTAAAATTTCGTGTGAAATTAAGCCTTAAAGCCCAAACATTCTAAATTAGGCCAAAAGACTTAATATTATTTGTTGTATCAAGCCCAAAACCGTGCTAACCCACCTCCTAAACCGGCCCCTTTTTATTTTTCTTTTTACTTAATTAATTTGTCTTATCTTCCATAATTAGCAATTTTTATCTATTTTATCTAATCTTAAAAATCCTATTTTTTTTCTCTCCTAACAACCCTACTAAATTTTAGGAACCCCAAACTCCTATTCTAACCCTCCTAGCCGGTTCCCTTATCTAATTTTACCCCTAATTTACTTCCTAAACTAATTCCTAAAATCTAGTAAACCTATTCTATTTATACTACAAAAACCCACCCTTTACTCCTTATTCAATATATATATGATCATAAACTCAATCAAAACTCTTCCTTCCTCCTTCTCAATCCTCACGGCTAACCCATCAAACTCCACCAATTAATTTTCTTTCACCAAATCAATCAATAGGTAACTAGATCTCTTCTACTTAGGATTAGGATTAGATTGCATAGGATAATAAGATTAGATATTTGTTATTCACGTTGTTATGTGTAAAAACCGATTGGTTTAGGTGTTGGAATTTTGCTTTCTTTCAAATTATATGTTAGAATCTTGATTTATCTTTCTATGTTATGTTGACTTTCTTGATTCCTTGTATAAAGTTCTTGCAATTTCATTGAATAATTGATTGTTTCTTATTAGTGCCTTACGTAAAGGTTGGAGTATTAAAGCATGAATCTTGATAAGTTCTTGGTTGGATGTTGGGTCTTGTTCTGTGCGCCATTAGCCGAGTCATTTAGAATTAATTATTAATTATTAAAGTATTAATTTTGTTGCCATTATCATATAAAAGATGATTGATGTACTTGCATGATTACTTATGCCGTTATAGTATGGTTCTTAATTTTTTTTAATGATTGAAGTTGGTAATTTTGAGTTATGATTGTGCACATGTGGAGCGTATAGTGGAAGTATTAGGGTAGTATTTTTTTTTTTTTGTTTTATCTTATGAATCTTGAATTTATTGAATTGTTACTCATCTTGTATTATGCGAATGATTAAGCTGACTAAAGTCTTGATTTTGGACTTTGTCTTGATGGTTGTTGTTGCGTGAATTGTATGATGGTTGTGTTTGGTGTCTTTTGAGTCTTGTCGAGTCGAGTCGTGTCGTGTCGAGCGGTTGAAGACCGTGCGTCGAACGGTTGAAAACCGTGCATTTATCGGTTCATCTGTGATGAATCGTGTCGGGGACTTTGTTTGTTGTTATCGGCCTTGCGCCGTGTCGGGGACTTGTTTGTTGTTATCGGTTCATCTGTGTTGAATCGTGTCGGGGACTAGTTTGTTGTTATCTGTTCATCTGTGATGAATCATGTCGGGGACTTGTTTGTTGTTATCGGTTCATCTGTGATGAATCGTGTCGGGGACTTGTTTGTTGATATCGGCCTTGCGCCGTGTCGGGGACTTGTTTGTTGTTATCGGCCTTGCGCTGTGTCGGGGACTTGTTTGTTGTATCGACTTCGGTCGTGTCGAAAATATCCTTGGTGTCTAATAATGTTGATAATCGTATTGATGAGTAAGCGTGGTACTCTTTGAGTATGTTATTTGGTGATTGTTATGTTTTCCGCTGCTAACTTTGATGTTGATTATTTTGAATCCTGCGAACGTGACGTTTCCTGTTGTTTCTAACCCTGTTATTTTATGTAATGTGGTCCTATTTCTAAGTAGGACAGTCTAGTTACTCGCCACTGATGGTGGACCCCCGATTCTATTTTGCAGGTAAGTAAGATAGAGGCTAGAGTCGGATGAGTTAGTCGAGCGTCTAGGCCCCTATTTTCCTTTCCTGTTTTTGCAGCTAGTTTTATTTCTTGTCTTTAGGACTAGATTTGGGATTAGTTTAACCTTTTGTATTTGGGATTTCATAATTAATAATAATAATTATTATTTCCACGAGTTTTAGTTATATTTTTGCATTATAAATCGATTGGTAACTGCCTGATTACGACGTTATCACCGTTAACGTCGTTGCTAAAATGCGGGGTGTTACACCTTTGATAACAATATTAGTATATCTAAATTACATTATTATCCATTAATTATCCTAAAAGGACACCCTTTTTATCCCTTTAATATCTATAATAAGGATCCTCCCACAACAAACTAGCAACAACAAATATTATACCCCTCTTCGATCCATCACTCCTTACGGCTCATCACTCTCTCCCTCTACAAATCTACTTCAATCCTTTTTAATCAAAGAAATCAAACAAACTGTAAGTTCAATGTATACTCAAGAAAGGGGGTTGAATTGAGTATGTGTGTTTTTCAATCGTTTTCAAAGTTTGTTTATCTTTTAGTGAGAACAACGATAGAACAATAAATAAAGAGTAGAGACACAAGGATTTAACGAGGTTCGGCTTCTAAACAAGCCTACGTCCTCCACTCTCTCACCAATATTATTAATCAACTCTGAATAATAATAAGGTTACACACTCAATTAAATGCTACAACTCTGTAACACTTAATTCCCCAACTGTTAACTCTAACAGCTCACTCAGTGTTCACATAACACTCCCCAACCACTTCCCTCTAAGTGGTTCAAATATTACAAACTTAAATCTCCGTAAGTTTTTCTCTTAAAGATGGATATGGAGATAGTTTGGCTCTAAGGATAGACTCTCAGAAAATATAACTTGGTTTTCTTTGGAGAGTAAAAGTCTTGCTAGGGTTTTTGCAAAGATTGTTTTTATATGCTAAGAAAAATTGTGCCCTAGAAGTGTGCTTGGAGACTTGCCTAAATTGTGCAAACAACCTCAGCTGACACAAGTACAAAGGCACCTATTTAAGACCTTTGTCTCCTTCTACTACATGTAGTGGAAAGTACACAAGAGTCCAAACAAGTACATTGCAAAGCTGATTTGGTGAATCAATTCGGCAGATTTCCAAAACATAAGTGATCAATATTTTTCAAATAAATTTTCAAAAATAATTTTGAACACAAAATTTGTACGGATCACTTAAGTGCACTTGCGTAATACTGAGGTCTGTTCCCACAGTGGTCTCAGTACTACTAAGTCTACATCTGGCAAAGAGAACTGTTCTAGGCTTGTTCTTTGCCTGTTCTTAGCTTGTTATTGGCCTGTTCTCTTTACTGGATATAAACTTAAAATCTTTTTGCTCTTTACTTAAAAACACAAAGAATATTTTCCTAAGTCTATTTTACAAGAAGATCCTAGAAGTACAAAAATTAAAAGACTTCAAGCTCTTGACTTCTTATTCTTCAAGTATCTCAAGGTCTTCAGATTTGCCTTGAAGAGTTCTCACTTGAATTAACCCGTTCAATTACAAACATGCATAACAATCAAGTATAGAGAACTGTTTTGTTATCCATCAAATCAAACATGGTTCAACAATTTCCCCCTATTTGATGATGACAAACCATGAAGTTCCCCCTGAGAACAGTAACCAATTGTTTTAGGATAAAACAACTGTTCAGAGGAACTGGTTTTGCACTGTGCCTGTAGTCAGATTCATAATCTCAGAGAATAAAATAAAAAAAGAACAGCAGACTAAAGCACAATTAGACTGATTACAAGGGTCAATTAGTCATCACATTACTCAATTAATTATTGAGTTTCAGCATTAAACCTGCAACCTGCAAGACTTATCAGTTATCAAGTGTAGCAAGAGAATTTTTAAATTCACTTTGAAGATTTTCTTCCAGTTGAAATGGATAGGAGCATTTGATCTGAATTCAAAGTACTCCTAGGCATAAAGCTGGGCCATCTCTAACAAGGTCTGAACCTTGTTCAAGTTGCTACACTTGACACTAGGAACTTCACCTGTCCTATTCCCCCTTTTGGCATCATCAAATGACAAAATTAACATAGCACACAAATTAGGAGAAGACAACAAGTAAAGTCAACACAAGCATAATATAAACACAGCATTCTAGAGATGTTGTCCCAAAAGTGAGTACCTGCAACTCACAATCTCAATTGTCAAAGTGCACATAGAAGTTAAAAATTATACAGACCAGGACCATTCTGCAGAGAAATTGTTTAGCAGGAATGGTCAAGACTAGAAATAGGAATTATTCAAAGAAACTAGAGAAATGATAGTTTGAGAGAAATGTTAGTAGGGTAGGGGGTAAGCTAAGAAGAGTTAGAATTAGCATCATCATCAGAATCCTCAGTAGAATCCTCATCCTCCTTTTCTGCACTCTCCTCCTGCTGCTTCTTCTTGACTTGGGCAATGATGGGAACTGATCTCTTAGTGCTCTTGGGCTTGATGTTGAAAGATGAGGCAAGATTTTCTTCATGGGAGTCCAACCGTGTTGATATGTTCTTGATTGATCCGTCCAAAGAAGTACACAGGGCATTCACACTAGCCATCATCTGTTGCAGTAGTTCTCCATGAGTTTGCACCTGTTTGGACAGTGACCCAGTAGATTCCTCAGACCTTGAACGGCTTGTTCTTCTGACCCTAGTGGTCCTCTCTTCATCCCTCATTTTCAGCATACCACCTTCAAAGGTCATTCCCTTCTGACCTAGGATCTGGTTGGTGAGGACATACATTTTCTTGACCTCACCACTCAGATGGACCTTCCTACTCTAGAAAATCAGAGTAAGCCAGGAACCATAGGGTAGAGAGTGGTTTGACCTTTCCAGAATGCTAACCATGTGGGCTAGCATGAGACCAGGGAGACTCAACTTAATTTTCTCATGTAGACAGTAAATAATCACAGCATCCATCTTTCTCACATCCATTCTGCCTTGAGCCCTAGGGAGTACTATCTTAGAGGCTACTGTATGGAACAGCCTCATCACTGGTTCCCTTAGTTGGCCAATAATATAGCCATAACCATCATTTGGAGAACCGGTAAAGAGAGTGGTCTGTATGTGTTCTGTACTGACCTCAAGAATAGTAGGCCAGTTGTCTTTTGAATAATCACAGAACCCACTTCTTGGTACACCCAGTACCTCCCCTAGACTCTTCTTTGAAAGAGTGATGTCGACCCCCTCGACCTCACTCCTGACTTTCCCTTTGTCTAATTTCCCTAATTTGGAGTAAAATTCCTCAACACAGTTCTCAAAAACGTCCAATCTCTTATCAAACAGCCCCTCCCAACCCTGGAACTCTATAACCTCCTTAAACTCCTCTAAAAAGGGTTGACTCATCCAGGACTTAGGACATGCAAACCCAAACAAGACACCCCTACCACTTAATTCAAACAGTGGTTCAGAAGTGGTCTTACCTTTCTTCTTGACAGAGGCCTTTTCAGGGGCAGAGTCAGCCCTCCTCTTCTTTTCAGTTGGGAGTTTGGTTGCAGGCTTGGGGCTCTCAGAAGCTTTGCCCTTCTTTGCTACACTCTTCATTCTTTTCTTCTTTTCATCCTTCTTTCCCTCTGGAACCTTCTCAGCAGGCTCCTTTTTTATTTCTTCCTTACAAACCCTTGTCCTCAAAGGTCTTGTACTTTTTCCAGTCTCTTTTTCCCCCTGTACTACCCCAGTTATTTCGACATCCATGTCCTGTGCATGTGTGTCATCATCCTGCTTCTCTGTCTCTTCCTTTTCAACTTCTTTCTCCTCAGTGCTTTGCACTGTTTTCTCTGTGGTCTGATAGGATGGTGAAGGTGTCTTTTGTGGTTGTGGAGAAGGTGATGGGGTTGTTTCCTTTTGTGGTGAAGAGGGTGGTGGAGTTTTGGACTTTGGTAGTGAGGGTGGAGGAGTGTTGGCTTTTGAGGGTGATGGTGATTTTTGTGGAGGTGAAGAGATAGTAGGCTGTGGAGAGGGTTGTTTAGGTGATGGAGAGGGTGATGGCTTAGATGGTGAAGGAGTTCTCTGAGGTTGAGGTGGTGGAGATTTTGGTGAAGATGGTGGTGGTGATTTAGGGCTTGGTGGTGGAGTGGGTTTCTCTTTAGGCTTACATGCAGCCTTTGATTCCTCAACTGTTTCCTCAGTGGCTTGGTCCTTAACCTCTTTCGGCTTTTCTTCTTCTTTGTGGTGTTCAGCAACCACAGCAGTACTTGATTCCTTCTCAATCTTAGAAGGTGTGAAACTAGGTGATTGACTTAGTCCTCTACTTTTCTTCCTTGAAGCTTTGTTCTTCTTTCTTCCCATTTTTGATTGAATTAGTAAGTTTGATGAGAGAGAGAGAGAAACTGATTTCGAATTCTTGAAAAGAGATTCTGATGATGGTGCTTAGGGTTTGAGAGAGAAGAGCAATTAGAGAGAGAAAGACGGTTAGAGAGAGATTTCAATGTGAAAGAATGAATTAAAATGAAGAAAAATGGCAGTTATTAGAACAGATAAGATGGAAGTTACTTTACACTGTTCACAACGGTCATATGTTAGAACAATTAAATCCTCAATTTCAAAATTGAGGGTTCAGCAATAAACTGATATAACCGTTGTAAGGGACTGGTCTGATGATGGTCTGATGCTGATCTGTATTTATCAAAAAATTAAGGCATCTTTTGGTTAGGCAACTTAGAGATACCACACATTGGAACAGCATCAACATAAGAAAATTGAGACCACTTGCATATATGACATTTAAAAGTTAACCAACCCTGCTTATGTACACTAAGGATAAAAAGTCAAACATAGCTAAAAAGGGAAAGATAAGTCCTAAGGAACTAGGATCTAATCCTTACCATACCAAGTAATGTGCGGAGTTTGACAAACACTTCCCTGCTTAGGGGTTTAGTGAAAATATCAGCCAATTGTTCTTCAGATCTGCAAAATTCAAGATTCACATTTCCTTTTTCAACATTGTCTCTGAGAAAATGATGTCTGATTTCAATGTGCTTGGTTTTAGAGTGCTGGACAGGATTTTTAGAAATGTTTATAGCACTGGTGTTCTCACATAATATAGGAACACTTCCGGAACAAACCCCAAAATCCTTAAGTTGTGTCTTTATCCAAAGCAATTGAGCACAACACAAAGCAACAACTATGTACTCTGACTCAGCTGTGGATAAGGCCACTGAATTTTGTTTCTTAAATCCCCATGATATAAGACAAGAACCTAAGAAGTGAGCCATTCCTGAAGTGCTCTTCCTGTCAACACTAAAACCATCATAGTTAGCATCAGTGTATCCTAAAAGATCAAAATTACTTCCCTTTGGATACCATAAGCACATGTCCTCTGTACCACTCAGGTACCTAAAAATTCTCTTAACAGCTTTTAGATGAGACTCTTTTGGGTTGCTTTGAAATCTAGCACACAACCCAACTGAGAACACTATGTCTGGTCTACTAGCTGTTAAGTAGAGAAGTGAGCCAATCATACCTCTGTATAGCTTATCCTCAACATCCTTTCCTTTCTCATCTAGGCTCAGTTTAGAAGAGGTAGGAATAGGTGTGTCATAGGACTTGCAATCTTGCAGACCATATCTCTTGAGCAGCTCCTTGAGATACTTTTGTTCGTGGATCATGATTCTATCATCCACTTGCTTGATTTGGAGCCCTAGGAAGAAGCCAAGCTCTCCCATCATACTCATCTCAAATTCACTCTTCATTAGGTCTGCAAACTCATCACACAAAACAGAATTAGTGGCCCCAAACAAAATATCATCAACATATACCTGGACCACTAACAGATTTGTTCCCCTTTTCTTTAGGAATAGAGTTTTGTCCACTGAACCTCTCTCATAATTATTTTTAATAAGAAAACTAGAGAGTCTCTCATACCAAGCACGAGGGGCTTGTTTAAGACCATAAAGAGATTTGTCTAACTTGTAGACATGATCTGGACAAACTCTATCCTCAAAGCCAGGGGGCTGTTCCACATACACATCTTCTTTCAAATAACCATTTAGAAAAGCAGTTTTAACATCCATTTGAAAGAGTTTAAAGTTCATGTGGGCAGCAAAGGCAATTAAGATTCTTATTGCCTCAAGCCTGGCTACTGGAGCAAAGTTTTCATCATAATCTATTCTCTCTTGTTGGTTAAACCCTTGAACCACTAGCCTGACCTTATTTCTGACTATAGTACCAGAGTCATCCATTTTGTTTCTGAAGACCCATTTGGTTCTAATAACTGACATCTCATTGGTTCTTGGTTCAAGATGCCAAACCTGATTTCTTTCAAACTAGTTCAACTCATCTTGCATGGCCAAGATCCAATCAGGATCAGTTAGTGCAATCTTATAGTCAGTTGGTTCTATGTGAGATAAGAAGGAGAAGTAAGCACAAAAGTTTTTCCAAAAAGAATTTCTAGTTTGGACTCCTTTTGATAAATCACTAATGATTTGATCAGAAGGATGAGAGCTTCTTTGCTTGAACATACTCCTTCTTACAGTATTTGAGTCACCTAAGTTAGAACCAGTGTCTGTACTGATTCCCCCTATTTCATTTTCATTTTGAGAGGGTGGACCAGTTTCTTCAGTGTTCTCCCCCACTTCATCTTCAGTTGGATGGGCAGGAGAGTCACTGAGTTCAACAACCTGTTTAACATTTGCCTCTGCTGCACCAGACCCATTGTTGTTTTCAGGAGGAGTTGGAGGGTCTGGTTTAGCAGTGTTTTCTGGTTCAGCTCCAGTGAAATTTGTCATCCCAATATCAAAGCCTTCATCATCATCTACCTGCACAGGCTTGTTGAACATGTTAGTTTCATCAAATAACACATGGATACTCTCTTCAACAGACAAGGCTCTTTTGTTGAAAACTTTATATGCCTTGCTATGAGGAGAATACCCAATAAAAACAACTTCATCACTCCTAGGGTCGAACTTGTCCAAACTGGTCTTACCATTGTTGTGTACAAAACACTTACAACCAAATATCCTTAAATGTTCAATGTTTGGTTTCGACCCTTTAGAAGTTCATAAGGTGTTTTTCTTAGTATTGGTCATAGCATAACCCTATTGAGTATGTAGCATGATGTACTCACAGCATCAACCCAAAATTTCTTAGACAGACCACTCTCTAGAAGCATTGTTCTAGCCATTTCTTCTAGAGTGCGATTCTTTCTTTCAACTACTCCATTTTGTTGTGGAGTTCTGGGGGCTGAAAAGTTGTGAGAGACACCATGCTCCATACAATAAGTTATAAAGCTAGCATTATCAAATTCTGATCCATGGTCAGATCTAATAGATGCTAACTGATGATTGATCTTGTTCTGGACCTTTTTCACCTAAAATTTCAAATTCATCAAAATTTTCATCTTTGTATTTCAAGAATATGGTCCAAGTGAAACGAGAATAATCATCAACTAAGACAAATACATAACTAAAGCCATTTCTACTTTGTACACGCATAGGTCCACATAAATCCATGTGTACAAGTTCAAATGGTCTAGAGGAACTAACCACTTTCTTTGGTTTAAAAGATGATCTCACATGTTTGCACTTTGCACACTCTTGACAGAGCTGGTCTGCCACATATTTGATGTTAGGTAAACCTATCACCAAATCTTGTGTTCTCAACTTGTTGAGCAAAGTGAAGCTAACATGTCCTAATCTTTTATGCCAAAGCCATTGGTCATCCTCTACAACACTAAGACAGAGGGCACTGTTCTGTGGAATTTGACTTAAGTATGTAATATACACATTGTTATGCCTTGTTCCTTCACAGACCAGTTCCCCTGTCTTAGGGTTCACTATGTGACAAGTGTTTGATTCAAAATTCACTTTATTTCCCTTGTCAAATAGTTGAGATAAGCTCAAAAGGTTATGTTTCAAACCTTCTACATAGTAAACATTGTCAATTGCTTGGGAGAGTGACTTACCAACCTTACCTACTCCTTTGATAAGTCCTTTGCTATTGTCACCAAATGTCACCTGCCCTCTCTCGAATGCAGTGAGTGAAAGGAATTGTTCTTTATCGCCGGACATGTGTCTTGAGCAACCACTGTCCAAATACCAATATGGCTTTCCTTTCACTCGTACCTGCACAAGCAAACTAAAGGTTAGTTTTAGGAACCCAGACCAGCTTGGGTTCCTTATTCTTTGAAACATTCTCAATCTTGACCTTCCTAACCCACACTTGTTGGGTGTAGGTTTTGTTCTTCTTGTCATGCTTCTTTTTGGTTAAACATTTGTTAATAACATGACCCGTCTTACCACAGTAGGTACAAACATGCATATCCTTGGCAAATATATACTTGCCTTTCTTGAATTCATCCAACCAAGTGTTGTCTCTGCCTAGAACAGTTGTAGAACTAGATCCAGAATAACCTAAACCAAACCTTTGAGAATTTCCAGGTTGGGATGTGAGGATATTTAGGGTTTTCTGAGCATCTAACATTTTGTTCAATTGGTTCATACAATCTGTTAGCTCATTCTCCTTGTTCTCAAGCCTCTTAAGTTGAACTTCATTTTGTTTCTCAAAAGATTTTAAATCAAGTCTAGTCTTTTGAAGTTCATCCTATAGTCTTGAGACCAGGGAGGGATCTGGTTCGTCACTGGTCTTCTTGATGTTTTCTTGTTTTAGCCGGATGAGTTCAGCCTCAAGATCACATATCTTAGCTATGCACTCATCATGTAAAACATCCAAAACCTCATAAAAGGAAGTGGGAGAACCAGTCTCTTCAGAAACCTTAAGATCACCATGTTTCTTGTGTAAATCTTCAAGTTTTTCAATTAAGTGGTCATATGCAAGTATGACATCAGATTTACTCAAGGTACATGTGTCTTTTAGCAGTTCAAAATTTGAATTATGTGTAATGAACTTCTTGAGCTCATTAAACCCCTTTTCAATTTTTTCAAAAAGTTCATCCTCTTTAGGGACTGGTTTGGAGTTTAATGTCTCAAGCTCCATTCTTTGCTGATCTGCTGTTATTTCAAGTTCAGAAATTTTTTCTTTAAGTTCTTCACAAATAAGCTCAAGTTCAGCAGATCTAGCACCACATATTTCATAATCTCGAACTGTTTCTTTTAGTTTCTTTTTGTTGATCTGATAGGCAGACCCAACACTAATGCATTGATCAATGGTGAACTCAAGATAATCAAGTAATTCATGTCTATCTAGATTATGCATATTTCCCTTAATATCATTAAGACATACCTGGTTGTCATCTGAAGTGCTTCTTCTTCATCTTCCTCATTCTCTGATTCTGAATCTCCCCAAACTGCAGCCAGCATAACTCTTTTGAAAACCTTTTTCTCAGCCTGGACTCCAGGATTTCCCTTGGGATTTTTCCATGTTGGACACTCCTTGATTCTGTGCCCCACTTCACCACATTTAAAGCAACCATCATTGGAACTGGTTTTCCTGAATTGTCCAGAACTGTTTCTTGTTTTTGTAAACTTACCCTTGGACTTTGTCCTAAGGTATTTTTCACACCTTCTAGCCATAAGACTTATATAATCTTCATCTTCCTCAGATTCCTCTGCTTTGAGAACCATCTCCTTGTTTTTTGAGCTAGATTCTGCCTTTGAATCTACCAACATCTCATGAGTCATTAAAGAACTAATAAGTTGTTCTAGAGACAGTGTGGTCAATTCCTTTGCTTCTTGTATGGCTGTAACCTTGGGCATCCACTTCCCTGAAAGGCTTCTCAACATTTTCCTCACCAACTCTTCACTTGAGAAGGTCTTCCCTAATGACTTAAGTTCATTTACAATGGTCATGAACCTTGTAAACATGTCCTTTATGTTTTCTTCCCTAGTCATCTCAAAGACCTCATACTTTGACATGAGCATGTCAATTTTTGACCTTCTCACTTCAGAGTTGCCTTCATATGCAAGCTCTAGTGTATCCCATATTTCCTTTGCAGAAGAACAAGCTAAAATTCGATTTACCTCACATTCTGCAATTCCTTGTTGAACAATTGACATTGCCTTTGCATTCTTCTCTAGCTTCTTGTAATCTTCACTTGTGTACTCTTCTTCTAACTTTGGAACTATGAGCCCTTCCTGATTCTTCTTGTGGATGAACGTGGGTCCATTTTTAACAATCATCCAGCATTCATAATCTATCCCAATGATAAGATTTTTCATGCAATTCTTCCACCAAGAGTAGTTAGTGCCATTGAACTTGGGGAGTCTGGAACTGTTTGATTCTTGAGTAGACATCTTCTTGCTCCTCTAGGTAGTTAACCTTTTGAGAAGTTAGGCTCTAATACAAATTGTAAGTTCAATGTATACTCAAGAAGGGGGGTTGAATTGAGTATGTGTGTTTTTCAATCGTTTTCAAAGTTTGTTTATCTTTTTGTGAGAACAACGATAGAACAGTAAATAAAGAGTAGAGACACAAGGATTTAACGAGGTTCGGCTTCTAAACAAGCCTACGTCCTCCACTCTCTCACCAATATTATTAATCAACTTTGAATAATAATAAGGTTACACACTCAATTAAATGCTACAACTCTGTAACACTTAATTCCCCAACTGTTAACTCTAACAGCTCACTCAGTGTTCACAGAACACTCCCCAACCACTTCCCTCTAAGTGGTTCAAATATTACAAACTTAAATCTCCGTAAGTTTTTCTCTTAAATATGGATATGGAGATAGTTTGGCTCTAAGGATAGACTCTCAGAAAATATAACTTGGTTTTTTTTGGAGAGCAAAAGTCTTGCTAGGGTTTTTGCAAAGATTGTTTTTATATGCTAAGAAAAACCGTGCCCTAGAAGTGTGCTTGGAGACTTGCCTAAATTGTGCAAACAACCTCAGCTGACACAAGTACAAAGGCACCTATTTCAGACCTTTGTCTCCTTCCACTAAATGTAGTGGAAAGTACACAAGAGTCCAAACAAGTACATTGCAAAGCTGATTTGGTGAATCAATTTGGCAAATTTCCAAAACATAAGTGATCAATATTTTTCAAATAAATTTTCAAAAATAATTTTGAACACAAAATTTGTACGGATCACTTAAGTGCACTTGCGTAATACTGAGGTCTGTTCCCACAGTGGTCTCAGTACTACTAAGTCTACATCTGGCAAAGAGAACTGTTCTAGGCTTGTTCTTTGCCTGTTCTTAGCTTGTTCTTGGCCTGTTATCTTTACTGGATATAAACTTAAAATCTTTTTGCTCTTTACTTAAAAACACAAAGAATATTTTCCTAAGTCTATTTTACAAGAAGATCCTAGAAGTACAAAAATTAAAAGACTTCAAGCTCTTGACTTCTTATTCTTCAAGTATCTCAAGGTCTTCAGATTTGCCTTGAAGAGTTCTCACTTGAATTAACCTGTTTAATTACAAACATGCATAACAATCAAGTATAAAGAACTGGTTTGTCATCCATTAAATCATACATGGTTCAACACAAACACCATCCAAAAGTTTCAAGCCTTAACAACTCATCTCCAATACAAGCAAAAGATTGAACCAAGAACACAACAAGAATCACCACCTCACTCGACATACCCCACGACCAACCAAGGATCGATCTTGCTCGAATTTCGTGTTCTTCCAAACTAGGTAATTAGATGTTTTACTCATTAATAGGATTAGATTAATCATATAGTTAATTTAGAATGTCTTTAGAATAGGATTGAATTGATGGAAACTATTATTTGTCATATTCTTGTCATGGCCTAATATTTCAATAAGTTCTAGGCGAGATTATTTCATGTTCTTGATATAATTCTGTGCATGCTTAGTATATTTTCTTGCTAGTAATTTGATGAATTATTGCTTAATTGTAGAACCGAATTGTTCCATGTTTTCTTTGAGTTTTTCGAGTGTTGTAGTTGAATAAAGATTTGATCTTTTCATGATATTATTGTTCAATCTATATTCTAGTATGATTCTCTTGATTTATTTTATTAATTATTATTAATCTTGAATTAAAGAATTAAATCTTGATATTTTATTGTTATATTTCGAGTATAATTATTGATGAATATTAAGTTGGTTCGACAATCTTGATTAATAATACAAGTATGGATTTTAATTTGAGTTTAGGCTAATTTATCTAATTTTTATGGTAATTCACGCATGAATATAATTAATTCTTGAATTAATTTCCATTGATTAATTTTTTTTTTCTAAAATCTCGAACTATGTTAGTATTATTAAAGGAGTAATTTTTATGAGTTTCTTGATGAAAAGAGTAGATCTTGGACCCTTTTGGATTTATTTGTGGATTATCTTGATTTTAAGACTAGTATTGTTATTTATTTAATTATTTACTTATTTACCGATGAACGGTTGTATTTTTATTTTTGTTACTTGAAATTGTCCAATGGAATATGATTTAATGAACCAAGTTTTGATCTTTATTTGACTAATGATTATTTTTGGATTTAATTGTTGAATTGTATGAATGTTATATATGAATTAATTGCTATACTATGATCATGTTTGGACTATGTTATTGAAATATGTGTGCAGCGTGTTGTTTGACTTGACCAAGTGTTTGGACCGAGTGTTGTCACGTGTTATTACTGTTTGAAGTCTATCCAGCCCCCTACCAACCAGTCCACCATCAGCCCTCACCACCCCTTGTACCGCAGCAGCCTCCCTAGCTGCCTACCTATCATCAGCCCCCCCTCGCAGTGGATCAGACCCACACGCAGAAGCAGACCTGAACTCAGAACAGTATGCAGCAGCAGTGACAGAAGCACCAGCAGGCGAGACAGAAGCAGTAACAGAGGCAGAAGTAGCAGCAGAAGCAGAGAACAGAACAGAACGAGCAGCCCCTACAGCCACTGAAGCAGCCCCATCAGTAGCAGCCCCTACAGCCCCATTCAGACCACCATCTCCAGCAGAAAATTGCCCTGAAGTGGCAGCAGCACCACCATCAGCCACCTGACTTGTGGCAGCAGCCCCCTGCACGTTCCCTTGCTTTTTGGGAACCCAATGTTGCTTACCTTGCTTATTTTGTTGCTTTTGTTGATTTTTAGAGCAATCATGCCCCATCTTAGAACACTTCACACAATATGTAGGCACAAATTCATACAAAACACGTTGCTCAAACAAAGCCCCATCAACATCCTTCACAAACACTTTCCTAACCAAAGGCTTAGTAATATCAATTTCCACCATAATTCTAGCAAATGATATTCTCAATTGATTCGAAGTACACTCATCTGCACAAACCAGCACACCAACAAGACTAGCAATCCAACACAAAGAATCAAAACCCCAACAATTCAATGGCAAATTAGGAAGTCTAATCCATACCGGAACCGTGTAGTACCTCATCATGAAAATTAAACTTTGGAGACCAAAGCTTAACCACCGTTGGCTTCCCAAAAAACATATAAGGACCTCCACAAAGAATCGCATTCATGTCATCAAAGCATATAAATCGAATCACACAATAGCCATCTCCATGAAGAAAAATTTCCGATTTAGACACATGATTCCAATTTTTAGCAACAAAATTATTAGACACCGCGGTATGAGTTACTTTAGCACCAATCACATAAAAAAATCAATGAATTAGCCCAAATTCTAGTACCCTTAGCAACTTCATCAACATCAAGACTAGCAACAAGTTTATCATCTTGCAAAGAAGGAGAAATAAACTTGAGAGTCATACCTTTTGAAGAGAATGGCTGCTTGACCACATTAGACCAAGAGCTATCACCACCACAAGCCTGCCCAGCCACGCCTTGAGCTTCCCAGCCACGTTCTGAGCCACCCCATCGACCTCCACCCTCGCAGCCTGCCTCACGTCTACCGCAGACACAGCCCCCACCACCGGAGACCCCACGCCAGCAGCAGCCCCCACTAGAGGCACTGCCTCAGCATCTCGAGCAACCCTAACCACCGTAGCTGTAATGACCCAGATTTTATTGGTATTTTTGCCGATAATTATGTGTAATTATGTGTAGTATTGTGTTAGTTCAAATTTATTTTTGAACTATTTATTTTAATTTTATATGAACAATTTCGATTTAATCGAAATGTTTATTTCTTAGTTTTTATTATTTATGTTAATTATTATTTAATTAATTAGAATTTTATTTATTTAATTTTCTAATTAATTATTTAAAATTTTGGGTGAAATCGATTTGGGCATGATTAATTATGCGGTTTTCGCAAATTAGCCCAATGGATCACGAGAGCCCATTTTGAGGCCCATTTCTTACCTTGGCCGGTTTTTGAGCAAGCATGGCAAGGCTTGCCACTTGCTTTGTGTTCACACTATTCCCACTTCTATAAATAGAGGGGATTAGTGAGCCTTAAGATCATTTTTGCTCATTTGCCATCTAATACTCTTGCCATCAAATTCAAAGCACCAAAAACTCCCTCCCTTGCCTATTCCACACGCCATTTTGGATCAATTGATTCCCATCAATTGTTCATCATTTTTCCTAGCCCAAAACTTAAAGATTCAACCTCAATTGATCTTTAGGTGACCAAACACAAGCCTAAACACATTTATTTCAAACAAGATTCATTGTTTCGGGTTGATTTGGGTTGGGGTTCGTGCGTGGAACCGTGAAGCCGTGCAGTGCTCGTGGGTGCCGTGCAGTGGGTCCGTGGCAGTGGTGTTCGTGGGCCGTGTGTGCGTGGGCAGTGGTCGTGCAAGGCGTGTTCGTGGTGGGGCTGCCGTGCTGGACAGCCGTGCTCGTGTGTGTGTGCCGTGTTGTGTGCCGTGTTTGGTACTAGTTTCCGGGCTGCTTTTGTGTGTTGAATTTGTGTGTAATCTTCAAAAAGGTAACATACTAACTCAACTTAATTGGTATACTATGTTTATAGTATGAATTAAATGCATGTTTGGGTTGATTAGTAATGATTATTCATGATTTCATGTGTTGTTTCTAATCTGAATTTCTATGAGGTTTTCATGATGTTTTGATGATGAATTCTATGATTTTATGATTGATTCCATGTTATTTTATGATCATGAATATTATGTTAAAGTTTGATGAGTTTTGGATGAGTATAAGTTGTTAAATTTTCGAGAAGATGATGTTGATATGCGTGTAGTTGGCATGATTGGATGAGTTCTTGGTTGAAGATCTTGAATCTTGATTGAGTTCTTGATTGAAGATCTTGAATCTTGAATAAGTTCTTTATGAGTTCTTGATGAGTCTTTATGAGTTCTTGGTTGAATCTTGAAAGTTAAAGAAAATGGTTTAAATGATAAGGAAAGTTAAAGAAAGTGTCTAAGATGATTAAAGAATGGGTAAAGAATGTTGAATAATGATTGGTTAGACTCAAGAATAAGGCTAGAGGCAGTTCTTGAGAATAACTTCGATGTTTTAGCTAGATTAATTTCGAGAACCGAGGCTTTAGGCAGTTCTTGAACTTAGTTTAGTTATGTTGAGGTAATAATGAATAATATGATTAAAATGAGTAAATGAATTAATTAATTACTTAGCTTGATTTCATTTCTAGACGCCCTAAACTTAGAGTAAGATTCTTAGTTTCCGGGTTAAGACGTTGCTCCTAATCCATCCGCGGTATTGGGTTAGTTGGAGTCATACTATGTGATCTTTGTGAATTCCAGTAAGATTGGTTTCACGGGACATGGATTTCCAGTAAGATTGGTTTCATGGGGTTTGGGAGTAAGATTCTCAAAACCGAACATAGTAGAAAGTTCGAGCGCGTAAGATGCGTTCGTACGAGCACAGTCCGGTCTAGAATATGAATGATTGCGCCAAAGATAGTTGATTAGGTTGGTTGGAGTCGAGTTCACATTTTGGGTTGTTCTCGTACTTTGCTTAATAATGATGTTCGTTTGATTTATGCTATGTACATGTGTGTTCCCGTTAGGGTGAGTCAGTTATGTTACTCGCCACTGATGGTGGACTGTTGTTGTATTTTTCAGGTACTTCAGATGATGATGTTCTTGCCTAGTTTTGGGTTGGGCGAGCGACGTTCTTTCTTTGTTACCTGTTGTATTTACTGTTTTCTTAGCATCAGTTAGCGGTAGTATTGTATAGATGTTATTACATTACTTTTGGACTTCTATATGTGAAGTTTGAGACTCTGACATGTAGTTGGAGTTAACTCGTATTTTTAGTAGTTTTAGTATGACTTTTGGATTTAGACTGTACAAACTTGTGGGTACTTGTACATTTTGGTTATTAATAATATCTCGAGGAATTAGTTTTATTTCCTAGGTTTGAGTTGTAGTTTCTAACAACTCGACTCGTCGGTTTCTTCCGCGCCGGTTTAAGCGAGTCGGGTCGTTACAGTAGCAGCCTCAGCTGAGCTCGCAACCAACACATTTGATCCCCCATCAGCTCCATACGACCTAAGGTTAGCAGAATGAACAAGGTTTCCATGAGATTGAGGGGAATGAGTATTAGATTTCTTCTTTGCCATGAAAATGAGCTAAAATGGGGGAAAAAATCCACTCATCCAAGCACCATTGCCAAGCTGAGAAGCGAATGTCGAAGCAAAGCAAAAAATTGCCCTCCCCTACTCTTTCTCTCTCTTCTTTTTTGATTCAATAAATAGTGGACTACATGTTGCATTGGGGGACAAGGGCATCATTCACCTAGTTTAGGATTATTTTATTTAATGTCAAAGTATATTATATTTTGGAGAAAACCATTTAGTTGTTTTAATAATAAAGTATTTTAGGTTTCTGCTGCAAAAGTTTAATAGTATTTTAGTATAGCCTTACGTTATCACGTGGCAGTAATACGCCCAAGTCTATCTCTACGGTATTTTATATGTATTATCCTAGTATTTCCGTAGAGGGAGATTTGGGGGTGTTACATGTTTAATCATAGCACCTAAGCCTTCCGCACAAATAATAAAAAGATAAGGGGACAAAGGATCCCCTTGCCTAAGACCTCTACTTGGGTAAACAACATTAGACGGGTGACCATTAATAAGAAAAGAATACGAAACAGTAGAGACACACTTCATAATTCTATCCACCCAAAGCCTCGAAAAACCCATTTTCTCCATCATAATTCATAAATAGTCCCATTCCATACGATCATAGGCCTTATTCATATGAAGTTTAATTACCATAGCACCCTTTTTAGTAGCCTTTTGATTATTCATAACATGAAAGGCTTCAAAAGCAAGTAAAATATTGTCCGTAATCAACCTTCCAGGAATGAAAGCACTTTGATAATCCCCAATAATATCGAGGAGGATAATCTTGAGTCTTTTGGCTAGAACTTTAGATATCAGTTTATAAGAAACATTGCAAAGACAAATGGGCCTTAAATCCTTCATATTAGTAGGGTTTTTAGTTTTAGGGATTAAAACAACATGGGTAAAATTTAGAGACCCAACCATAACACCATGATTTAAGAAATTAAGAACAATATTTTACATCGTTCCCCACGAGATCCCAGTAACGTTGATAGAAGAGAGCAGGAAAGCCATCCGGACCTGACGATCTACAAGGATGCATATCTTTAAGAGCTTGTTCCACTTCTTCCTTGACAAAAGGATGGTCCAACCTCTCCCTCATATCATTTGTGAGACACTTATCCACCATGTCCACCATATTATCATTTAATGGGCATCTGGAAACCGAGAAAAGTTTATGGAAATAAGAAGTAACAATATTATCAATTTCCTCTTTGTCCTCATGTAATGTGCCATCCTCATCTTCAAGTTTTTGCAATTTAATTTTCCTCCTCCTCTCCGCCATAATGTGAAAGTAGGCAGTGTTCCTGTCACCATCACGGATAAACATCAGCCTGCTCCTTTTCCAAGCCGCCGTTTCTTGCCGCCTCCGGAGAGAACGAAGTTCAGACTCGGTTGACCGCAATTCCTCCATGACAGCTCTCGAATGGGCGAGATTAGTAAGTTTCTCTATCTTCTGTTTAAGCCACTTCATCCTTTTGTTATCCATGCCAAAGACTTTACCATCCCATTGCTGATGTTTTTTACCACAATTAGAGACCCACTGCTCCCAACCATTCCCTGGTTCCATCCTAACTTCCTCCCAGATATGTTTTATAGTATCATCAAACCCTTCCTCTTGGTGCCATTTAGCCTCATACATAAACTTTTTCTTACCATAGCTCGGTTAATCCTTAGCTTCATTAATGAGATTGAGCATGATAGGAAAGTGGTCAGATCGATCCCAGATTGAATTCGTACCCCTAGCGTTGCCAAACATGTTCATCCACCGATAATTGGCTAAAACTCGGTCTAGTCGCTCTTCCACAAAATCATCACCATGTCGCCTATTCGACCAAGTGAAAGCATAGCCATCCATTGAAGGCTTGATTAACCCAAGCTCATCCACTACACCTCGAAAGTTTCGGACCGACGAGATATCACATGGATTTCCCCCTTTCTTGCCAGCTTCAAAGAGAACTTCATTGAAATCGCCCATGACAGCCCATGGTTTATCATTTCCAACATTAATATGCCTTAATAAGTCCCAAGTACGGTACTTGAGAGCACTTTTCGGCCATCCGTAAATCCCCGTGAGCCTCCTAATACCACCATTATCCATCCTAATGTCAGCACTTATATGATGAAGATCCATTGAAGTAACCGTTAGATTAACCTCCTTATCCCATAAAATAGCCAAAACTCCTGATCGCCCAACAGAATCAACAAAAACCCCATTATTGAATTTTAATATCCTTTTAATTCTATTCATTTCATGAGTAAAAGACTTCGTCTACGACAAGAAGACGATACTCAGGGACTCTTGCTTCACTAAATCGTGAAAGGAATCAATTGCCTCGGGGCTCCCCAACCCTTGGCAATTCCAAGCAATGCATTTCATGGTTTACCAAGGGCTTTGGGGAAGCCCGCTCCCATTTTATTATTGTGCTCCTTATATCCCACATCCTTGACCCTATCATCCTGAGCTTGTCCGAGACCTCCCCATTCTTGCATATTAACATCCGTACTATCCTTATCATACACTGGTTCCATAGACGATCGCATCCCGTCTTCCTTTCAACCCCTTTTCAAGCTTCTGACCTCTTCCATGTTATTGTCAAGATCCCCCTCTACTGCACCATTTTTAAAGTATAATCTATTTGAAGAGGTCACAATTGAATTATGATATTGTGGTGATTTGTTAAGGTCCTCTTTGAGCATTATTTTCTCCTTACTCTTATTAGCCCGTAAGCTTTCTTGAAAATCTTGGCAAATCTTTCTTTCCTCTTCCTTACTATGATCTTTTAAAATTCTTCTTCTTGGTGGAGAGGCCCTCATCCAACTTCCGTACGGGAATTCCGAAACTAAACCCCTTTCATCATATTGGTCACATTGGTGAAGAGAATGACCAAGCTTACCACAGACATGGCATAAATCCATTAATTTTTCATAGTGAAAACGGACAAGCTTGCTACCCCCCCCCCCGGCACTGCTACCCTCGTAAACCTCCGTAGTGGCTTATCTAGTTTGAGGTCAACCTGAAACCTAAGGTATTTCCTCCATCCAATCAGGTCTGAATCATCATACTCAATGAAAACTCCCATGCTTGAAGCCAAAGATCTAGCCATTGAATTTGTACGTTTGTTTAAAGGAACATCCTCGGCACGTACCCAAAACCGAATGGTATCAAAGAAAATTTCAGAGGGTTGTACACCGTCATCAACCTCTTTAAGAAGCAGAGGAGCACCCTGAAACGACCAGGGATCTTCTTCCAAGACTCTGTTCCTGTCTAGATTCGAGAAAAACTTAAATATGAAGAGTTTATTTTCGATCTCGCGCACCACCATTCCCTTCCCCAATCTCCAAGCGACCTTCAAAGCATTCTTCATAGCCTCAAGATTGAAGGAATTAGTTGTTAACAACTTCCCCATAAGACAGAGTCGGAGTTGCTCATCAGCCGTATCATCGTCTTCCTCCACGCACTCAATAATCTCTTCCTCATCCTCTGTCATGGAAAGGCCATTCAATATTTTTTCCAAATCCTCCATTAGCAAAATAAAATAATGAAAAATGAAATACCTATTAGAAACAAAGAGACAAAGAAACTCTCACTTCTTGAAGGAGGAGAGAGAAAGCTCTACGAGAACTCCAGGAAAACGAAGAGAATCGAGAGAGATATACCAAGCTAATTTTTAATGTAAATAGAAGAAGACTTCATTTTTTTAGGAATTTGTTGAAAGAATTAGTTTAGGTTAGATATAGTTTAAGTCAATATGAAGTAATTAATTAGTATAGGTTAGTATAATGTGTGTTGTAAATGTATTTTAAGTGATGGTATTTTTGTAAATTCACATGTGGGCCCACACTTTTTAACCTGCTCAACATAAGGTGGTTGGTTAGCCGAGAACAATCAGAGAAGATGTCCCCTAAACTTTAGATTATTCATTTGGATTAATCGAATTTGGGAATAATAAGAGAAGATGACCCAAACTTCAGAATATTTATTGTAAATTTTCCAATCTAAAATGTTATTATTATTATTATTATTATTATTATTATTATTATTATTATTATTCGTATAATGTTGTTGCGGTGTTGCTGGTATAGATAAAGTATTAGAGATTTATTGTATATTATTATTTGTATAATGCACATTGCACAAGGAAAATTAAAAACCCCAAAATCAAAGGCCCATAAGTTTTGGGATCGGATAGGATATCCGAAAATCAAATTTCGTGATCCGTATCCAATCCAAAATTTTTCGGAGATCCGATCCGAATGATCCGATTTTTTATATAATTAAAAATATCCTTTTTTTCGAATCGGATCAGCCGGATCACGGATCGGATCGCTCAAATCGGATCACTGTGAATAGCCCTACTTTTAATCATTTAGCCATTAGTTTAATTGTCACTAATCAATCTTCAAACCCCCCTGTTAACTTAATCACTAAAGAATTTAGTGAATTCTCTTTTTAAATCCAAAACCTATTCAAAAAAACGATCTCAAACAACATAAATATGTTCTCTGTGGATACAAACCTTACTTGCCCTTTACAATAGTTGTGATCGGAAAGTAGGAGATATTATCTTGGGTTAGATCTTTTGTTTTAACGTCATAAAAGTCCTACCACGTTGCATAACAAAATATCCTAAATGCATCCCCAAGAATTACGGAGGTTGTTGCAACAACATTTGAATCAATCTTCCACGGGCGAGACTTCTTTGAACTACTACTTAGCTGACTTTACTTTGTACTTGAAACTGACGTCTTCATCTCCTGTCACCTATAACTATTTTGACCCAGTCTTCATGTCTTGACGTCGAGCGTCATTGGCCTTGGCATCCGTCATGCATATCAATATCTTAATAATGTCAAGTCTTTGAACCTGTATGTGAACACAAAATCTTGGCACTAGCGTATTGACGTCAATAGGTTAGTGTCATAGACACCTGGCGCCATGAACTGAAAAAATAGACATACCATTACCTTCCATGCAAATCCAACACACTCTAGTTCTTTAAATTGTTACCTTATTTGAATTACTAGTAAATAATTATATTACCGCCTTTACATCTCCTTCAAGTCTTTAAATTCAAAGACCACACAACTTCTTGAGATTAATTCTTAATTCCTCTGGTAATGTTAACACATAAGCATGCCAATAATGTGACACTTCAGCAAAAAAAACAGCTATGGTACATTGAAGAGATTTGTGGTATACTAGAGTAAGGAGAGAGAATTATTATTATTAAAGAGAGTCGAGCAAAACAAGGAATGGAAAAAGTTTGCAACAGAATGCAATTCAATTGACGGAGTTTATACCCTTCATCTTCTATTGTCATCTTTATACCCATGCATACAATTATCCTTCATTTTCAATTGTCACGAAAATCCAATAAGAAAATTGCATAGAACATTAGAAATGTGAGGGAGTATAATGATCTTGTAAAGTCATTCTTTCATAACTTATCAATTGTTACACATTGGATTAGAATTGTATTTCTTTGTCGATCTTTTCATACTTACTCCGATTCAAATTAACTGCAACATTTTTTGGCACAAAATCCTAGGTAAAATTTCATTGGGATAATTAGGAAAAAAATAGGGACATATACGGGTATTTTGGTCATTTCATACAAAATGTTGTTAAATATTGTAGGAAAAAATGAAATTGTTGCGATTAATTTGAAACATGATAATTTAGAAATTGTTACGATTAATTTGGATTGAAGGAAGTATAATAAAATAAGTTTGTTCATCGAATAGGTCAAAAAACTATTCTCTCTGTAACATATTAACTCCAACGATTTAACATAAAGTGTTAATATGTTACGGAGAAAAAAATATCTAATAATTGGAGTTAATATGTTATGGAGGGGAGTAGTTATTATGGAGTATTAGTTTATTACAAATAACAAAAATAAATTACTATAGAAATAAGTCGCCGTTAATTAATTTAACAAAGTCTAACGAGTTTTTTTTTTCTCTTTTCTATCTTTTGCCCCCCCACAAAAACTAAAAAACTCCCCTTTTCTAACCGTAAGAGTATACCATTATCATCTTTCGGATGATGATAAGCCCCAAATATTTTTTTAATTTTTTATATTTTTGTTATTAATAATTGGAAAAATTGTTTAAAACTACGAAATAAATGTCGAATTTTGGAAACTACTACCAACTAAAAAAATTTGTTATGAAACTACCTAATAAATTAATTTCGACCTGGTAGCACTACCACTTTCCGTATTTTTTTCATTTTACTGATGTTATGGCCTACTAATTTTGATATCTCTCTAATTTTTTCCCAAAACTACTTCATTTCCTGATAAGTGGTATTTTGTTAGTTTTTATTACTTTATTTTCTTATATTAATTAGCTTTCCTTAACGTTTTTAGGCTTTTTAGCTTAGTTTTGCTTTTGTAGTTCCCTTCCCCTTTTTCTATGTGATTTCCTTTATTTTGCTTTATTTCTGCGTTTTCTTCCCTTTTTGCAGGTCCCGAGGAACCTTCGGATCCCGAGGAAGCGAGTCGGGAACCTTGAGGAAACCACAAGGATTCTATGTCCTTGCTTGTGCTCAAAAGGCCCCAGCGGGCGCTGGGAATTCCTTGGCACCCGCTTGGATGTATGTTGGTTTGAAGTTTTTGTAAGAAAAAGAAGGCAGTCAGCCCCAAAAGAGGTGCAGCGGCTGCTGGTCCAAACTCAGCGCCCGCTGTCCTCCCAAGTTCAAAAGGCAATAGCAGCAAAGAAGCTTGCAGCGGCCGCTGTCCTCATCTCAGCGCCCGCTGCACCTTTCGCCTGTTATGAGGCAGAAGCACCCTAGAAGCTTGCCGTGCCCGCTGATCCCATCTCATCGACCGCTGCAATTTAGTCTTTAATTTCTAGCCTACAGGCATGTAAAGTAGGCCTCAGCGGCCGCTGATTCCATTTCAGCGCCCGCTGATGCGCTGCTGCACGTTTTATTTAGTAATTTAGGGCTATTTTCCTTCGAATTTTTGGGATTGGTATAAATACCCCTTCTTCCGATCGTCACACTAACTTGAAAGAGTAGTGTGATCTTAGAACGACCTCCCCTTATCCATGACCTAAGTCTAAGTTCGATTGATTCACAATTCAGGGTAATATGAGTTGTAGATAGTGGTGGCCACTGGGCCGGGTTGGCCCGGCCCGGTTTTTGGCCCTGATGGGTCAGACCCGGTTAGCCTAGACCGGTCCGTGACCCAGCCCGGTGCTAAACGGGTGGGTCATGGGTCGTAGTGTTATAACCCTTAACCCGGTCCAACCCGGGTGGGCCGGTTCATGGGTCGCCTATCCATGAACCCGGCCCGGTTCGGTAACCCACCGGGCCGGTTCATGGGTCGGAAGTCTTCGACCCGGCCCGGTCTCTGGCCCGGCCCGGCCCGTTCGGTGGCCACCACTAGTTGTAGATATCTTAACCCTAGTCCATTTTAATCTTCTTTCCATAGTGTAGTTTTAATTAGTTCCCGTAGTTCTCTCCGCCTCTCGCGACCATCACTTGACCTAGCTTGTCAACGCTCATGCCTAGATTAGTGCGATGTACCTTCCCCATGTTCGACACCCCACTCTTACTACGACGGGGTTTTTTATTTGGTGAAAATCCCTTTATCATTTCCCTCTATCTCTAACTTCCTCTTTTCTTTTAATATTTATCAGACTTTTAACCTATGAAATGAATCAAAATTCCCCCTTTTTTCTTCAATCCAACTTCTTTTCTTCAAGCATTTTTTGGGGGAAATAAGTAGAAGAAAATCAATAGTGATGGGGCATAACATCACAAACATGAGAAAAAATACGACAAGTGGTAGTGCTATAAGGTCGAAATTGATTTAGTAGATAGTTTCATAACAATTTTTTTTGGTAGTAATTTCAAAAGTTGGCATTTGTTTGGTAGTTCTAGACAATTTTTTTTTAATAATTTTTTCCTTTCTTTATGAGAGTTTTCTATCCAATTTTTGGTTTTTGTCTCCTTTAATGCGAGTATTTTTGGTTGAGTTTTCTAGATTAGATTTTGGAAGAATTAATTTGTTGATGGAGGCCTATGTGGTATCGAATCAGATTTCAAATTTAACTGTACAATCAATTGGGTTGAGTCGTATTCAATTCAAAAGCTACAACAGATCGCAATACCCCTTGTAGAAAGATGCAAAGGACAGCGATGCGAAAGACAAGAGAATTCATCAATGTTAGATTTCATCGACAATCGTAGTTTTGTCGAATTAAATTTTATTTATTGGATTTGATCTGTTTGTAAATATTGTATGACTCCTTAATCAATGAATTAATCTTTATTAAAAAAAAAGGAATAATGGAATCTAATAATCCCACCTTTAGTCGGCCTGAAAGTAACAAACCTACTTTTTGATTAAAATATAACAAACCCACGTTCAAGGTTTATTTGTTTACGGTGCACCATACCAGTTTGTGACTTGATATAAGAGGTTAAATTGCGACGTGACAATCCCTTATTAGTTGCATTTTTTTGGTTTAATTAACCTATTAATTTTTTGAAAGAAATGAGGGGTTGTCACGTTGCAATTTAACCTCCTACATCAAGTCACAAACCGGTAGGGTGCACCGAAAACAAATAAACCTTAAAGATAGGTTTGTTATTTTTTAATCAAAAAGTAGGTTTGTTACTTTCAGGCCGACTAAAGGTGGGATTATTAAATTCCATTATTCCAAAAAAAAATTACCATTTGTACCACCGTGGTTTGGCGAATTTTCAATAGAACTATCGAGTTTTTTTTTAAAATCCCAACGATAATATTATTATTTTTTAATTAAAAAAAGGGAAATGGCCCGTAAAAATTTGGGCGTACTATTTTTATTTAATTAACAGAATATTTTGTTACTTAACGAAAAATTCATCCAAAATACTACGTTTGAAAATTTATTCATAATAGTATTACGGTTGAGATTAAAAAAACGCCATACTTCTAATGAAAATTTGCCAAAACACGAATGTAAATTTCCAAAAAAAAAAAGTCGTCGTCAATTCCTAAGCTGTTGTTGTTTGGTTTCGACAACTTCAAAGCTCTGTTTAGTCGTACAGAGTCAGTGGTTATTCATCCCAACTCCAAGTAGTAACTATGGCAAGTTCTCTGCATTTCATCTCAACCCCTCACACTTATCTGTTAAAATCCCTAATTTATTCACCTTGCAAGCCCGCAACCCCAGATTCAATTTTCAAAAAAATCTCCAATAAATCATCACCTTCATCATTATTATATCAATGCCATCATGTAAAACTTGGCTCCCCAGGGGCTCTATCATACGATTCGCCTGTATTTACAGCAGAGCCATCGGCATCGGCATCGGAAATGGAGGTGGATACGGTGACGGAGTCGGAAATGAAGGAGAATGGGTTTAGGAGCACAAGGAGAACGAAGCTTGTTGCAACAATTGGTCCTGAATCTTGTGGGGTTGAGCAGCTTGAGGCACTTGCTGCTGGTGGGATGAATGTGGCAAGAATTAACATGTGCCATGGTACTCGAGAATGGCATCAAAGGGTTATTCAGAGAGTCAGAAAACTTAATCAGGAAAAAGGCTATGCTGTTGCTATTATCATGGACACTGAAGGTAGTGAGGTTCATATGGGTGATCTTGGTGGTGAATCCTCTGTCAAGGCTGAGGTTCTAATTCTCTTCTATACCCTGCATAACATAAAGATTTTAACAAATGTTCTGTGTTGAGAAAACGATTTGACGGTATAAACTACCAAATTAATCAAAATAATTTTGACATTAGTAATTTATAATCACATTAAAACCATTTTGATTAATCCCGTCGTTTAGATTGTTAAATCACTCCTCAAAATTCGTGAAAAAATAAATGTTGAAGTCAGGTACCTTAAATGTTCAAAAAACAATTCAAAAATTTGATGCATTTGTGGTACTTTTTTTTTCTTCCCTAATTTGATTGTTTTCATGAATTTTGAGGAAGCAGCTTGAGAGTATAAAGGACCAAATTAATTAAAATAATTTTGATATAATCACATTCTTGTTAATTCAGTGGGTTTAGATCCTTAAATTGTTTCCTCAAAATGCTTTGAAAAAACAAATGTTAGTAAATATTTATGTTAAGGAGGGGTCACTTAAATGTTGAAAAAATAATTCAAAAACAAATATTTATGCATTTGTGGTATGACGAGTTTATAATTCATGCACCATGATTCCATGAATTTATATGATTTGCTTTCGATGATAGCTGAATTATCAGAGAGAAAATTTTGGGTGGTTTACTGTGCTATTGAGTATTTTTAATTTGGTAAAGATTGGTGCAATTTTCATTGCTGTCTTGTAAATATTTGGGCCCTTACTAAAATTATTGTAGATAGGACATTTATATCAATACTACTCCATCCGTTTCAATTAATTCTTTACGTTTTGACTTTTGCATATGAATTAAGTAAAATTAAATCTGTAGATATATTATTATTATTATTATTGGAATTTAGCATGTTAATTACACTTGCTTGAAAAATGTGTAAAACTGAGTAAAAATGACAAGTGGTAAAATCAGAAATGAGTGCGTTATTTATGAGATTTAATTCCATCTTTGAATAATGGAATTGAAGAAAATGATAACTGACGAAGTGTAAAATGAGTAGATAAGAATAAAGTACAAAAAGGTAACATAAAGCAAATGTAAAGATTAAGAGGAGACGCTAAAAATAGAAACTTAATGAATAAAGTGGAATGGAGGGAGTAATATTCAATGCTATTGAGACAAAGGAATTTTAAAAAAATAATAATTTAGGCCCTATAAAAATGGAGCATGTGTAAATGGTCTTTTTGCACACCCACCCGGCACGGCCCACAATTTTATTACTAGTGGGTTTGCTGATCCAAAATTAAATGTTCTTTCTCATCTTTGTCTCCAAAACTAGTCTTCTCACATTAGCCTTGTTTTATATATATGAATTATGTGTTGCAAATTTTGCTTTCGATAGCATGCGACAAGAAAATTTGAACTTTAGGAATTAATGTTGTACAAGTTAGAATTCAGATGAACACTATTGTTACATTTATATTAAATTTTCGAAACCAATCTAATTCGGTGCAAACTGTACTGCACTAAATCATGTTTTGCCGGGACTAGTTCTGGACCGTTGCATTTCCGTACTTCCTACAGTTATTGTTGATTTGTTGTCAATACAGATGCAATTGGCTCGATAACATTTTTTACACTGTTCTGGAATTAATGCAGAGCTAGATAACATTTGTTACCCACAGACAGCATTGTTTATCAATGTGGTAAAGGTGGCTAACATTACTAGATACTAGAATCGAGAAACAAAAGGGACTCATGATTTCATTTCTGCCTGATCAAAATAATGTGTATATCATACTTCATAACGCCTTTTAATCTTATGAGATGATATCTGCTATTGCTTCTCATGTTTTCCTGTGGTTCAGGATGGAGAGATCTGGAATTTTACTGTGCGAACATTTGATATTCCACGGCCAGATCGCACAATCACTGTAAATTATGATGGCTTTGCCGAGGGTAATAAACTTAAACGTGATATTTTCTTTCCAGATATTAAGAAATAAAATTCTGCTTAGTTCTTATAATTATAGTAGGTTGATTTCTGAAAATTTATTGCTATTAGCATATCATGAATGGTATCTTATTAACTATTTTTCTTTTTTCCATTTAGTGTATCTTCCCCCCCCCTCATTTTTGGTTCCTTTTGCCATGATTTTTTGCAATGGACATGCTAAACTTTATATTATTGTTTAGCAAAGAATATGCATTCTGTATATTGGTATATGTTTCAGACATCAACTAATATCTTGACCTGGTTGGATACAGATATGAGAGTCGGCGATGAGCTTGTTATAGATGGAGGAATGGTAAGGTTCGAAGTCATTGAGAAGATTGGTCCTGATGTTAAGTGTTTATGTACAGATCCAGGACTCTTGCTTCCACGGGCTAACCTAACTTTCTGGCGGGAGGGGAAAGTAGTTCGTGAGAGGAATGCCATGCTACCCACAATTTCAGCCAAGGTTATAAGTTCCTCCTTTCATCATTTCCCTTTTTCCCCATGATAGACTTTATTTGTTCGCGTGAGATTATGGTGTAATGGTTTTTGCACTCCCCTTATTGCTCTACTCAAATGTAGTCAATCAATTAATCAATCAAACCCTTATTCCCAAAAATGGGGTCGGCTACATGAACCAAAGTGGTTTAAGATCTACTCAAATCTAGTGAATGCTTTAAATTTAAAAGTGGCAAAATCGGTTCCCATTCATGTCCTTGTGAAAATTCCTTTCAAAAGATGGGTGTGTTGGAGGGAAAAGTTAGGATAGCTTATACAACTTATAGTGGGGGAGAGGGGGGGGGGGGGATTTATCTACTGGATTTGACTGAAATTTGCTGCTCATGCTTATAGCATGTGAAACATCTGTGCAAGTACATATCATAACTTACATGATAGATCCTACTATAGAAGCATACGGATTATTGCTCACACGTTCTAACTTATCAGGTTTTGATGGACACTGGGTCTTTGCTAAGTGCTATACCATGAATCATAGGTACAAATATTCTCTTAGAGTTCTTCATATTGAGCTTGTTTAGAATCTTATCAATATAAGTGTCCTGACTTAGCCCAAGTAATCTCTTAGACCTATCTCTGTGGATTTTGATACCTAGGATATAAGCCTCTCGAAGTTCTTTCATTGAGAATCATTTTCTAGGCCAATCTGTTACAGATTTGAGCATGAGTGAAACATAAACTGCTTAGAATTTCTTCGATGGATTAACTAAACTTGCAAAATTTCAAATGATTAATATTTCAGAAGAATCACTCTTAAGAAACACCCAGATATGTGTTAAAATCAGTAGAAGAATCCCTCTTAAAACAAAGTCAACTCTACAAACAGTAGAAGAATCCCTCTTAAATTGAATATAATTTGACTATTTTGCTAGAAGAATCCCTCTTAAAGCTATTAATCGTTTTGAACACTTGTAGTTTTTACACTCCCAAATAATTAGATCAAAGATACGTAAAGTTACGTTTGCTAAAAGATAAACAACGTTCAACTTAATTTTTCATAACATTCTCTACTTAAACTATGAGCTATTACAAACTATATATAGAACTAAGTAATTAATAAAATATATCCTCAAACGGAATGGTCATGAAGCTAACTAACTAAATATCTAACAAGCTTCAAGAGTAAGCTAAACAAAGGTTTTAGCATGGTTTTAAATCTTGGTTTCGGTCGCGATCGCGGTAACATTAGTGAATCACATTCGCGGGCAATGCGGATGCTTCACGGCATTCAACAACAAGAGGCCTCAACCCAAATGCCTCAAGTCCACAAGAACAGAGACTCGAAAATCACAAAACAAACAGCCACACAAGGACTCCTGATCATTGATACCCGGTTCACGGTACGGACCGGCGACCGGCGACTCAGATCGGTCGTGCCCGATCTGGGTGTGTTCGCGAACCAAGTCGTCGGAAGTGGCGAACCGATTGGTGGTGGAACAAACCCTAGAATGATAGATTCGAAATGGAAGATAAAAAAAGAAGAAAAAAAACGGAAGAAAATGGTGGTGGGTTGGTGGCTGACCGGTGGTGGTTAGGCGACGACAACGCTCTCAAAGCTGGTGCTGGATGTGGTGGAAGTCCGGTGGTCTTCTTCCCTTTCTTCATCTTCTCCTTTCTTTGATATCTCTGCTCTCCTTTTTTTTTGTTTTTTTACTTTATTCAAAAGCTTCTTTGACTTCTTTTTCTTGTTTCTAACCCCTTCTTTTACCGTCTTTCTTTTATAATTACTCCTCTACCCCCCTTGGGCCCCACTCCCCATTTCCCCACGTGAACCCAAACATCTGCCTTTTCTTTTCTTTCTTTTTTTTTCCTTTTAATTTTAACCACCCAAACTTTTATTTTTTTAAGTCATCGTATGGAGTCCAATTAATATTTAATAAATATTATTAAGTACAATTTTTTTTAGAAATACTTTATTTCACTTATACTAATAAGCTATTTACTACATAGTATATTTACAACGGAGTAAAAAAATTATTTTGAGAGTATAAAATAAATAATACTTATAATAAAAAAGGCACAACACTTGTAATATATGAATTAGTAATAAAATGAATTAATCATTAATAGTCCTCTAAAAAAATTAATCTTTAATAATGTACTATAACTAAATTTTTTGTTATTTATATATTTAAAAAATCGTACCCAATGTACCGAATTCACTACTAATAGCGTACCGCGTACCCAAATTCGTACCCTGTATCGAATCACTTCCGTACCATGTAACATTGCTCCTGATTCACAAACCAAAAACCCAAAGAACAACAATAACCAACTCAAACATTCACAATTAAAGCCTAAAATCAAGTGGGAAACAAAAATCAAACCACAAAAATCACAACTCAATTCAAAGGGAAACATAGTAAAATTAGGGTTAGAATACAATACCACTAGAGTGTGAAAACATTATAGAAAGCACTCCCAAATGAAGAATGATGCAATAATGACACCCTTTTGGAGCAACTAAACCCTAGGGCACCATCCGTTTTTTTTTTTTTTTTTCATTAGAACCCCAGTTCGATTTTGGAGAAAAACGAAGGAAAAAGGGAAAAAAGTAAAAAGAAACAAAGAAAGGATGGTGAGATGATGAAGTGAGTGAAATTTGGGGGAAGATTTGAGTGAGTTTGAGGGAGAATTGAGTGTTGGGGATGAGAATGAGGTAGAGAGAAGTCAAAGAATTTGAGTGAAATGAGAGTGAGGTGTGAGAAATGAGGGAAAAAACTTCAGTTATGGCTTATAACAGGTCCCAAGCAGGCGCTTGGGAATTCCAATCGGCCACTTGCGACGAATTATGCACAAACTGGGTTTTTTTTTGTTTTGAATTCAAGCGGGCGCTTCATTGTTTCAAGTGCCTGTTGCACTAAATGTTCAACTTTCTGCCTATTTCTTTCCCCCAAGCAAAGCGGCCGCTTACAAAAGCGAAGCACCCGCTGCATCCAAAAGTGAAATCATTGTGAAAATGCAAAAGGGTTGAAGCGGCCCGCTTTATGGGCTTGATGGTTTTGCATTGGCCCGGCCCCGCCCGGCCATGATCACCTATAGGAATTTCCAAGCGGGCGCTGCACCCAAAATGAGCCTCATTGTGTTTTTGCCCAAGCGGCCGCTTCATTTCCTCAAGCGCCTGTTGCTCCAATTTTCAAGTTGCTGGATGTTTGCAAAGAGGAACGAAGCGGGCGCTTGGAATTTCCAAGCGGCCGCTTCAGCGCCCTTGAAGCAGAAATTGAGCTTTTTCCTTAGGCAAAAATTCACCAAGTTTTTATGCATCAAATTACTTTCCCTTAAGGACATGCAACTATGCAAGAGCATATATTAACATATATAGGACTATAGGAGCAGAAGAAGGCATTTACGCATGTTAACATATCCAAAATTATGTTAGCATATTTTTTTTTATATTTAAATACGATGTATTAATGATTTAATGTTATGTCGGTTGCTTTGTTTGTATTTTAAATGCCTTATTTGGTCTGACTCTGCCAACTATTTGCCACTTCAGGATTGGTTGGACATTGATTTTGGCATTGCAGAGGGTGTTGATTTTATTGCAGTATCATTTGTTAAATCTGCTGAAGTGATACACCACCTGAAAAGCTATCTTGCCGCTCGATCTCGAGATGGGTGAGTACTAATGCAATCTTTCTTGTTTACGTTTTTTTGTTTTGTTTTGTTTTGTTTTTTTAATTTTATTTTGCTTTGCCTTTCTGTTGTTGACTTTGTGTTTTTAGAGTTGTCTTTAATGTGCTGTTTTTATCTTTTCAATTTGGTAGGTAATCATTATATAATTTTGATATCATTCATACAACAAATTCTCGTAACAAATTGAGCTGTTTGTTATGCTCTCTTTTGAGCTCCTTTAGGATCAAATAAAGGTTTCATTCAATGATCTATGTTCTCGCAAAATTAATTTGAGATATCCTTTATATTTTCATCAAATTTCTGCTGCAGACCCAGGCGGCTAGCAGACACATTTTCCTACCATGTTCCAAAGCATTAAGTCCAAAAGAACAGGGCCTAAATGTGACATATCTTCAAATGATTGAGAGCAAATAAAGATCATTTGATTTTGGACTTTATCTTTCACTGCAGTGATGTTGCTGTTATTGCAAAGATAGAAAGCATTGATTCACTAAAGAATTTAGAAGAGATCGTTGAAGCTTCTGATGGAGCTATGGTTGCAAGGGGAGATCTTGGTGCCCAGATACCTCTGGAGCAAGTCCCCTTAGTCCAGCAAAAGATAGTGCAAATCTGCAGACATTTAAACAAGCCTGTTATAGTTGCTTCTCAACTATTGGAGTCTATGATTGAATACCCAACACCTACAAGGGCTGAAGTAGCTGATGTTTCTGAAGCTGTCAGACAGAGAGCTGATGCTTTAATGCTCTCTGGTGAGTCTGCCATGGGCCAGTTCCCAGAGAAGGCATTGGCTGTTTTGAGAAGTGTTAGTGTGAGGATTGAAAAGTGGTGGAGAGTAGAGAAAATGCATGCGGTCATGGAGCTGAATGATGCCACTTCTTTCTCTGATTGCATCTCAGGAGAAATTTGCAACTGTGCTGCAAAGATGGGTAAGGGAGAATTTAGCTTTTTTTTTTTTCTTTTGGTTATCTGCACAATCTTCATGTCTTCTTCCTCTTCTCTGTAAAGCTGCCAAATTTTGCACTGCTCTAAGACTTAAATCATCATTAGGCACAGGCACATGGCTAATATTGTTGACAACCATGAGAACCTCTTTGTAGCCATTAGATTAAGTCCTTTTATAGCCTTTAGATTAAATCTAACATCTATGTTAAAGTTTATTAACATTTAATTTTTTTGACACATCCTTTTATTTTCTTTGATCCCCATTTATCTTTTTCTTTCCTTATCGTCATCCAAGAAACTTTGATTAACATCCTTTTATTTCACTGACCTGATATCTTGAGTCCTTTTGTCGCTCAACTTGGAATTCTTTAGATGTCTTTTTCTCCTTCTTTATTATCCAATCTAGCGTGTAGAGGTTTTGATATACTATTGCTCTAGGGTCATGTATAGCTTTCTTGGCTTCTTTTCAAGCCTCCTTACATTTCTTGTAATTTTCATCATTCTGGCATTTTCTTGACCTTTTATAGCATTTTTGTTTGTTGTTTATTGCTTCCTTATCTCATGGCATACGTAGTTCTTTAGATTCTCCTAAAACCTCTTTCGCTACTTCTTTCATGCTATGCACCATCTTTGTCCATATCAAGTCTACATCTGAATCCATGTTTGCCGGCAAAATATCTGCATTAAATATCTTTCTCCACAAAATCCTGCATTATATCCTCTTGCACTATCAACTACTTAATTCGAGGCTCCACTTTTCGTCTGTCTTCATATTCCTTGCCTTGAAAATCAAGCACCACTTTTCATCTGCAATTTTTTTTTTTGTTTTTCTAAGAAATCAAGCTAGTTGAACTCAATTTGATTTAATGCTAATTTTGCAGCCAACAATATGGAGGTGGATGGTATTTTTGTATACACAAAAACAGGGGATATGGCATCTCTGTTGTCTCGTTGCCGACCTAATTGCCCAATCTTTGCTTTTACGATGACAGCATCAATTCAGCGGCGTCTTAACCTACAGTGGGGCCTGATACCATTCTGCCTAAGCTTCTCTGATGATATGGAGAGCAATTTAAATAAAACATTTTCTTTGCTGAAGGCCAGAGGAATGATTAAAACAGGTGACCTTGTTATTGCTGTTTCTGATATGCTGCAGTCCATCCAAGTCATCAATGTGCCATGATTTGAACACCTTGGCTTTCTCACTTGATCTAACTACTACATCTTTACCATCCCTCATTAAGTGCTGCTATTGTCACAAAAAGGAAAGTGATGCAGCTTAACTGTTACATCTGATCTTTACCATCCAGTTCCTTAGCTTGCTCTATTTATGTCCTAATTTCGACCGCATGCTTTATAGATACTTCCTTTTTGTACCACCTACTATCTTGTATTTGTTTCTTTTGTTTGTATACTGCCAATGTTTTATAACTGGATGCAGTTAGCTCTTTTTTCAATTCTCTACACATATTTTAGTTTTTTATATTGCATGGATTTTTTGAAGAGGATATCGGGTAAATCTTCCTATGCTTCGCACCATCATGGTTGGTGTTTATTTCTAATGACTTTGCTCCGGAATCTCGATCTATATGAAATTTCTTTAATGTGATGATGTCTATGTTATGGGAGTTTTACTAAGGATAGCTAAGAGTTAGTTTGTTATTTTGAAAGTTAGTTAAATTACTTGTTACTTGTCAATTAGCAATTGTTGTCATTGTTCAATAAGTGATCTTTCTTCTATAAATAGTTGTAATCTCCATTGTACGATCATAATAAGAAAATAATAAAAATATTGCTTCTCTTTCTATCATTCTCCTCTTCTCTTATCTCTATCTCTTCTTCTATCTTACTTAATCTCATGTTCTTCTATCTTCTTCCACCCTTCTTCTTCTATTTCTGTCAAATTTCTATCTCATTTCTATCTTAATTCGTGTGTGTAGCAAGAATTATACTTGCACCACAACAGTCAATTTCTTTGTATCACTTAGTATTTTCTACTTCGTATATACTAAGGGGTTGTTTGTTTCGTAGAAGGAAAGAGAAAGGAATCGGGAAAGGGAAATTGTGGGGAAGGAAAGGGAAATTATTAAATTACCCATGCTATTTGGTTCAAATTTGAAAAAGAATTGATTCTTTTTGTGACTGCATGGTTCAAAAGCAAGGGAATCAGAATTATTTTTTTCATTTCAACTAGCCATTTTTTTTCATTCTTCCACATGTACCTGTGTTGATTATATTTGATGAACTTCAAAAATTATGTAAATTATATAAAAAAACGCAAGGATTATCATAGCAATACATTCATTCATTTACTTTGCCCACCAACATAAAGCAAATATTTGGCCTAACCATCAAGTTTTTTTTTCCTTCGCCGATTCAAGATATAAGTCAAGTGCAAGCCATAGTTTCATATGCCGACGAGCGTTAAAATATAGGTACGAGTTCCCACAAAACTACCACACATAATTCGATACTAACATTCGAAAATAGCATAATATATTCATAATGCATCAATAAGGAGTTAGATATAGTTGTCATCATCGGATCCAAGAAGGCTTTTGACGTATTGCTTCTTCAATTGACCAGGAAAATTGTAGAAAATGGTAAACTTACTTGGTTGGACTGAAATTAGCAGCTTCAAATGCTTCACCTGGTGCTATTTCCATCAAGTTGGAGTAGTTCACTTAGCACATTGTTGCACTTGTTTAACAAATCTTGCTCATGATCATCAACATGAGCCCACACATTAGAAATAGTGGATAGATGGACATTCATATCCTTCATGAACAGTTGCAAGGTATCTTCTGAGCTATTTGCATCCCGTCTCATCTTCCCACTTTCATTTTTCTTATTAGACTTCTCAGTTTTGGGCCTTTTCATTGGAGGAGTAGACTCAATAGTTCCAACCCCACTATCTTCACTTGAATCTACAAGAGATTGTTTTGCTTCCCCCTCCTTTCGCCGCCAAGAAGCCGTTTTAGACCTAGATGTATTGACGATCGGAGGGAGAATGAACTTAGTAGAGGGAGTAAAAGATTAACAAAAAGGGGACAATACTAGTAGGAGTCACCAATGAGCTTTTAAGAGTTAAATTTATAAACCATGTATTTAGATAAAATGAATGGGACACGATTTAGAGACAGATATAAATAGCAAGATTTAGAGATGTATTTGGGCTGTCTGATGTTGGGTAAACAACACCAAATACAATCTCAAATTTTGAAAGGATCTTTGAAGTTTGAAGTGGATCAATTTCACATTTTAGAATGATATGGCTATGAAAAGATGGACAAGATGTGTTTCGGGTGTTTTTAGTTTTAAGGAGAGCTAACTAATTTTATGCTACAAACTCGACCCAGGACCACAATAGTGAAAGCAATTAAAATGAGATAAATGCAAAGTAGATAATTAAATGGCAAAAGATAATAATCACTTAATTAGCTGCTAATCAGGATTAATTAGGGTTAATCGACAATTACAACTATGTATAGTCAAATCAGCCAATTCTTGGAATCTGTGTTGCAATCATTACATTATTGCATATATACAAGAATCTTCTCACATCCCAATGTAAACTATCAATGTGGGATAACTTTACATATGTACATAGTTCAATAAATGGGGTTTTCCCTATGCTCAAGTCTGAGCTCCAATTTGCCACGTGTCTTCGTAGGAAAGTGCCACGTGGACCAATAAGGTGCTGCCAAGTGAACCGATGGTATTCTGCCACGTATCCCCTGTATTTGAAGTCTTTGGTGACTCTTCTTTTGGGCTGGAGTCTTGGGCTCCCTCTTGGGCTGAAGTCTTGGGCTATTCTTCCTTAGATTTGGGCCAATAAAATTGGCAGTAACATTTGCCCCTCAAAAGGAGGGAAATTAACCTAATTTTTCCCCTTTTGAACAATTTCTTTTTAATTAAGGTCCCTAACTGACTTTGGTGGGAAAATAAGGAAAGTTTGAATTTTGAAATGATTGGGGGTCTATAAATATCCCCTAATCATTTTCATAACCATTTTCCAAAACTTCAGATTTCTAGAGAGAAGGTAGAGCACGATTCTTTGAGCAAGAGCACTGAACTTGGAACTTCTTTGTGAATTTGGATTGAACAGCAGGATTGTGGCAAGAACTTGTTTGATTTTTCTGAAGAACTTTGATTTGATCTGAAGTTGTCGTTTGCAAGTGTCTTTTCTAATCCCTCCAAGCCGAGTCGTCAAGCATATAATCAAGTATTCATCTCTTCCTTCTTCCCTTTCGTTGCATTTTGTCTTTTGCATTCGGCCTTCTAAATCCAATAGTATGGCCGGATCCTCGAATAGCAAGGAATCCAGGGTATCCGGACCCGTCTTCTCCTGGTCGAGCTATAAGACCCATTCTCTGAATATTCCTCCCTCTGTACCTATGCAGGGTACCATGGCGAGGTTGAAACAGACAATGCGATACTGCCCTCCTCCAGAGGATTCGGTTGGGACACCAACCCAGGAGGGTCATGAGGAAGAGACGACCGGCCAAGAGCCTTTAGGTTCTGAGCGGCCAGAGGTCGACATAACCGAGCCCAAGGTGGGCGTGGAGGAGGGGACAGATGTTCCCGGATCTTCCAAAAAGAGGGCAGACAAGTTTTATGACCCAAGTATGTGTGGGATGCTTAAGGTCTGCCATGACTTATATGAGTCTGATTTGCTTCGGACGCGTAACACCTTTATTCAGGGCGAGGGGTTTGAGCTTATTGTACCCGAGCCCGAGGCCACCGTGAGGTCATTGCCCGAGAGCGCCTTTCCAGTGTACGAGGCCGTTTTTGAGCTCGGCCTTCGTTTCCCACTCCACCCATTCATAATGGAGGTTCTGGACGGGTATGATCTCAGTATATGGCAGCTCACTCCCAATTCTTGGGCAAACATTTTTGGGTATATGGCTACCTGTGAACTGAGAGGTGATAGAATGTCTTTTGGCATTTTCTCTCATATGCACCACTTAAACAAGGCTGAAAACAGCTGCGATGCCTGGTACATTCTTAGTACCCGTCCTTCTTACCAAATGACTGTCATTAAGAATAACAAGTGGAGGAATTGGAGGAATAGGTTCCTTTACGTAAAGGCCAATGACGAAGAGCTGGCCGAGAGGCTGAGCCGTATGAACACGGACCCTTATCTCTGTGGCCGGGATGTAGACCTGCCTCCAACACACTATGAGGATGATGTGGTACTCAAGGGTGACCACTTCAAAACAAAAATTGTTTATACAACTGGCAAAAAATGTCAGTTCCCGGTGCTTTGGGTGCCGGACTGGACATTCTTTAGGGACAATAATTTTTTATCTGCAGCTGGCCTGAGCCAGGCCATTGATAGAGGTAGCCTTTACTTGTCCGTTTTCCTGAGCCTTATCTTGCTTTTTAACTAACTCTCTTTTCATACATTTTTTTTAGAGAGAGCTATGACGAAGCTCACCAAGGAAAAGACAGGCGAGGTCGTAGGTGACGACTACCTCGACGAACTGTACCATGCCAAGTCTAAGGCTTGGTCCGAAAGGAAGGAAGAAGCAAAGGTATATACTTACATATTTTCTTTTTGTGCCGAGTGGGTCATTTTTTCCTTACGATTTGCAATACCCTCATTCGCCCCTTATTCCTTTTATCCAATAGCTATGAGAGCCGAGGTGGCTTTTTTTAGGAGGTTGTTTGCAACATCCCCCTTCGGCTTTTTAGAGGCCGAGAGGGGGTATTGTAAATAACTTCAAACTTTTTCCCCACTCGGCCACTACTCGTGACGAGGGGGTTTTATATGGAATGTTGTTTGCAACATCCCCCCTCGGCTCTTTTAGAGGCCGAGAGGGGGGATTGTAAATAACTTTAAACTTTTGCCCCACTCGGCCACTACTTGTGACGAGGGTTTTTGTATGGGATGTTGTTTGCAATATCCCCCCTCGGCTCTTTTAAAGGCCGAGAGGGGGTGTTGTAAATAACTCTAAACTTTTGCCCCACTCGGCCACTACTCGTGACGAGGGGGTTTTATATGGAATGTTGTTTGCAACATCCCCCCTCGGCTCTTTTAGAGGCCGAGAGGGGGGATTGTAAATAACTTTAAACTTTTTCCCCACTCGGCCACTACTTGTGACGAGGGAAAATTGTATGGGATGTTGTTTGCAGCATCCCCCCTCGGCTCTTTTAGAGGCCGAGAGGGGGTGTTGTAAATAACTTCAAACTTTTGCCCCACTCGGCCACTATGTGTGATGAGGGGGTCTTATATGGAATGTTGTTTGCAAAATCCCTGCTCGGCTCTTTTGGAGGCCGAGGGGGAATGTTGTAAATAACTTCAAATTTTTGCCCCACTCGGCCACTACTTGTGACGAGTGGGTTTATTGTCTATTTTAGAGGATTCAACTAAGGTGTGCAAATTTTTACAGGCAAGTAGTACCTCATCCAAGGGGACCAAGAGGAAGGGTGCCAGCCTTTCTGGCACCAAAAAGAAGAGTAAGGCTCCCCTGCTTCCTTTTGGTAAAGGAAAGCAGGAGATGACTGCTGACGAGCTCAAGGAGCTCGAAACAAAGTTTACCCCTATTCTGGGGAAGGGACCGACTGCTGCAATGTCGGTCTATGAACCAGGGGTTACTGAAACCCCCGGCGTCATGGCCCCTCCAGACGCTCTAGCCGGCATCCCTCAGTCGGTTTCTAAGAATATTCCGCCATCCATCAGGGATTTGGCGAATAAGATGGGAGGTAAATACTTCTCACATCGAGTCAGAACTCTTCGGTCTGTGTCAGGTAAAACTATCTCATCTTCACCTTCTCACCCAGACTCAATAGTACTTCCCATTTCTGACCCTTCAGGAGGGCCTACTGAAGAGGAGGCCGAGAGCATGCCGGGCGGCTCTTACCTTCCTGGCTACTCCGGGAAGGAGAAGCTGGATGTTGTCCGAGGGATGCTCAAAGGAGCTCCCAAGGAGGTAGCCCACAACATGAAGGGCTTTCATGATGGGCACATCATGCCCATCTTGTACAATCTGGCCGAGGTATGTTTTAAGTATTCCTTTATTTTTTGTGTTAAGTTAATTTTGCTTTAAACTAATATTCTTATTTCAGGCCATGCTGAGACTGGATGGCGCTAGGCAGTGGCGCACCGCCATGGTAAATGAGGTGAAACAGTCTTGGGTCGAGGTTAGTGAAACAAAAGATGCTGCTATGTTCACTACCCTTCGGCAAGACCAACTAACTGGTGCTATTGTGGAATCACAGGCTGACACCATCGTCAATCTGAAGGCCGACTGTGCCAAACATCTGACTAAGATCAGTGCCCTCATCACCGAGCGTGATGAGCTGAAGCAGGAGAAGGAGAAGGTGGAGAAGGAGGCCAAGAAGGCGAGTTCTTCTGCCAAGGCGGCCCTTACTGAGGCCGAGGCCAAGGTCACCCAGCTCCAGAAAGAGAAGAAAGAGCTGGAGGAGGAGGTTTCCTCCTCCAAAAAAGGGTTGGTGGAGAAAATCTTGGAGGCCGAACAGGCTTACAAGAACAAAGTAGCCGAGGCTTGGGAGGTGGCCTATGCTGGCTCGTCCTTTGGCCATCTCAGTCGTGCCATAGACTGGGTGGATATGAAAGGCCTGGCCGAGGCTGCTGGTCGCTCCCCTCCTCCCTACCCGTCTGATACTGAAGACGAAGGAGGAGAAGAGGAAGAAGGAGAGAAAGAGGGCCAAGATGATGACGACGATGGGGCCGAGACCTGAAGAAATAATTTTAGCTTAGATTTAATTTTGGTTTTAGTTTCCGTAGGCGGCTGGTCCGCTATAGCTTGTAATAATTACAAAACTTAATAAACGAAGCTTTGTTTTCATCATTTCTCGACTTTTGAGTTTATTTCAGCAACTTCATTTATTTCTTGTAGTGTATTATGCCCCTGAGCAATGCAGTCGGTTTAGTAGGTCTGAGTGATTGCTCGGCAACTTATCTTGGCAATTGTGCTTTGCCGAATAAGTGGGAGGGCAATCAATCAGATACCTGATTGCCCTTAAACCGAGTGTATTGCTCAATGTGACCGTTACACGTGTCACGGCTCGTCCCACCTTGATTGAGTTATGTTTGTGATATGGGGAGCAAGTATAGAATAATTAAATTGCCACGTTGAATTTAACTCAAAAAATGGAATACTGGTTTGGGCCACAAATAATAGGGCTAACACTCAAAACTTGCTATAGCTAACTTCTGGTATTGGGCCCCCAACTTGATTGTAGGAACAATAAATGCTGCAAGGGTAAAATTGGAATAATGGTATAATGTAAAACGCTTATAATTACCACTTGCTTTTCCTTCATTTCTCACAAACCACAACATAACTTACAAATCTTTGAGAGAGAAAGAAGTGAGAGAAGTGATAAGTCTTTCCTATTTTTGTGAGAGAATGTCTAACAACAACAGGCTTCCAAGGGAGAGATCGGAGGACGGAACGACACTGGCAAGCGGCCGGTCGATGGACGCGAAGGCTTCATGGGCGAGGAGCGCTTTCTGAACATGATGTATGAGACGCGGCTAAAACAATGGGAAGAAAAGAGAGAGAGGAGTCCTCCACCAGATGAGGAGGGCTCGATTCATGGGAATAGGCGCCCCAATAGAGGGGAGAGACGACCTCGGGAGAAAGAGGTCCGACGAGTGGTGACTCGGCCCGTCTCCAATGAGGCGGAGTACAGGCGAAGAGTGGAGGAGGCTTGGAATAAGGCGTACCCAGACAAGGATTTTGGGTACTTTCGCGAATTTCTGGATTGGGCCGACGAGAAGAGCTAGTGTGAGCAAACTGGCCGGCCCCATCCTCCGACTCCTGCGGCACCCGATCCTGAGGGCAGTGATTAGGCGCAACAACACCTAGGAGTGGATTATTGTTTGTTTGTTTTTTTTTTTTTGGCAAGTGCTGATCCTTGCCTAGTTTGCATGTTTCGCCCGTATTTAATAAAAGTTTTATTTTATGGTTTGTTTGAATTATGGCCATATTAGGCTAACTTGCAATTGGATATTAGATAAGTTACATTGAATTGGGCCTGAGACAATCCTCAAACAGCTATGCCACGTGGAAATTTAAGTCCAAAATGGGCCATTGGAATGGGCTAAAAATAATTAAGCAGAGCAGGTTCAAAATTTATTTGAACAAAAACTGGTTTTGGGCCCCCAATCCTTTTGCAGGTAGCATTAAATGCATCTGAATAGGTGTAGGGGTAAAACTTCTATAAATACTGCCATCTTTCCTCATATTTTCACAACTCAACCTCAATTCTTTGAGAGAGAAAAGAAGAGAGAGAAAAAAGAGAAGAAAAAAGAATGTCTGGCCAGTGGTTACCCAAAAGGGAAAACGGCCTCGGTAAGCTGCCCTGGCCCAAAAACAAAGGAAGTGGCAGCAAACTTTCAATGAAACAGAAACAGGACGAGGGCCCCGCCACATAAGTGGAGGAAGACTTCCTTAAGTATAAATGGAAGGTAACTTGGGACGAGGGGGAAAGGTGTGCCCCGGAGGGTGAGGGCTCGACGCCTACTGATTCAGCGCCTACGGGATCGACACCTACTGGCGAGTTGCCAGAGCCGGAGTATGAAGGCTTCATAAGCAAGGAATACTTCTTGCACATGCAGGATGAAGCGCGGCTGAAGAGGTGGGAGGCAGCAAAGAGGCGCGGTGGGAAGGCAGAGGAACCGCCATCGGAGAGGGAACATCTAGAAACGATCCCCTGGACTGCTGAGGAAGCGGAGTATAGGGTGAGAGTGGAATTGGCTTGGGACAGAGCGTATCCATACAAAGACTTTGGATACTTTAGTGATTTTCTCGACTGGGCAAACGTGGTGAGCTGGTGTGATCGAAATGGTCGACCTCGACCTTCTACTCCTGTGATACCCGACCCTGATGAGAGTGATTAGGGTATGGGTGTTGGCGTCTGCCAGTATTTATTTTTATTTATTGTATCAAGGCAAGTATTTGCCCCCCTTTTGTAATCGGACTTATTATATATGAAATATCCTATTTTATTTAAGTCGTCTATTTTATGATTTGTGCCATGACTCGTGCTTTGTCTAGCCGAGACACCCCTTTGGTAAGCAAAATTGGATTTTCCAAGGGCTCGGCTCACTAAAGCCGAGGCCTCCCTAGGCGATTTTTATAAATTGATCGGGTGCTCATCCTAGCTGTGGTCGAGACACCCTTTTGTGATTCATCTTAATCTATCGGATGGCTCGTCCTGAATGTGGTCGAGTCACCCTCTAGTGAATCACTTTAGTTCATCGAGAAACCCGTCTTTGTTGGAAATGACTTAGGGGGCATGGGTGGCCACCCTTCATCCTGGTGAAACTTGTCACTATTGGCCTCGTTTTTTGAGGGCAATATAGGGGGTAAGAGCTTAGTGCTTAGAGTAGCACTAAGGGCATTCAGTCTTATGTTTTATAAACAAAGTGATGGACACTAGCCTTAAAAGTTTTCACTTGAAAAGTGATGGGGCCTTTTTGGGACCAAGTCCTGCCCTTTTTCATTAATATGGAAGTTTGATTACAGCGCTTCGACTCATAAGTCGTACATTGTTATTTACAATCCAGAAGTAATACTTTCTCAGGTGGTCCATATTCCATGACTGAGGCACAGCTTTGCCTTGCATCGTCTCGAGCCGGTAAGTTCCATCATGAACTGCCTCCCTGACTTTGTACGGACCTTCCCACTTGGGGTAAGTTTACCTTCTTCATTAGCTCGGCCTTGGGCCTCCATCTTTCTCAACACATAGTCTGCAATTCCCAAGGGGCGATTCTTGACTTTTTTGTTGTATTCCCGAGCCATCCGCAACTTGTAAACTTCTTGTCGGAGTAAAGCATTACCCCGTGTTTCTGGTAGAAACTCCAAATTTAGCTTCATTGCTTCCCAGTTTGCATTCTCATCATAGAGCATGACCCGAAGTGTAGGTTCGTACATCTCAATAGGAAGAACTGCCTCTGCCCCATACACCATCATGAAGGGAGTTTCACCTGTTGAAGACTTGTTCGTAGTCCGAATTGACCAAAGCACATTGGGAAGTTCATCGGCCCACATACCCTTGGCCTTTTCAAGCTTCTTCTTGATTCCATCTGAGATTATTTTGTTGAAAGACTCAACTTGGCCATTTGTTTGAGGGCGTCCAACTGAGGCAAAGTAGTGTGCGATTCCTTGATCTCGCAACCAACCTTTGAGCTGTGGAGTCTCGAACTGTGGACCGTTATCAAACACCATAGCCTGTGGCACACCAAACCTGGTGATTATATTCTTCCAGATGAAGCCCTTGACATCATTTGTCCTGATACCTTTGACGGCTTCGGCTTGAACCCACTTAGAGAAGTAATCAACAGCTACAAAAACACATAGCGACGTTGACCCGTTGCTTGAGTATAAGGGCCAAGTATATCCATTCCCCATTTGGCAAAGGGGAAAGGACTGGTAATGGGGACCAATTCATTGGAAGGGCGATGTATAAGTTTGGCGAATCTTTGGCACTTATCACATTTCCTTACTCTCCACATGGCATCTTCCTTCAGCGTGGGCCAATAATAACTAGTTCGAATTGCCTTCTCTGCCAATGCTCGTCCCCCAATGTGGGAACTACATAATCCTTGATGCAGGTCATCCAAAACGTCCTGCCCTTGCTCGGGCGTGATGCACTTTAGGAATGGCTTAGAATATGACTTTTTATATAACTTCCTATTGAAGACTTCGAACCAGGCGGCCCTTCGCTCGATGGCCTTAGCCTCTTTCTTATCAGTTGGCAAGGCGCCATTTATCTTATAATCAAGGATGGAGTCCATCCATGTACTGCTCCGATCTAATGTCAGGACTTGTTGTTCATCTATGCTTCTTCTTTCTTTTACCTCCCAAAAGACAGTCCTTGGGGTTTCATTGATTGCCGAGGAGGCCAGCTTAGACAAGGCATCGGCTTGACTGTTATCCGACCTAGGCACATGCTGAACCACGAGTGCCTTGAGGGGGGAACTAACTTCCTTAATCATCTGCAAGTACCTTTTCATGGCCGGCTCTCGGGCTTCGTAGTCTCCATTAACTTGGCTCACAACTAGCTGTGAATCAGACGAGGCCTCTATTTCTTCTGCCCCTGCAGCAATACACATTCTTAGACCGGTAAGGAGAGCTTCGTACTCTGCCTCGTTATTGGAGGACTGGAACTTGAAATGGAGGGCATATTCATACACATCCCCCTCTGGTGAGATACACAAGATGCCAGCGCCGCAACCATTTTGGGTAGAGGATCCGTCAACAAACAATTTCCAACCTTGGGGACCTTTTTCCGTCTGGCCATCTGGCCTAGTCATTTCTAGAACAAAGTCTGCTAGGGCTTGGCCCTTGATTGCCTTCCTTGATTCAAAAGAAATATCAAAAGAATTGAGTTCTACCGCCCATTTCAACATACGGCCGGAGGACTCAAGCTTAGTGAAGGGTTGCTTCAGTGGCTGATCAGTGTAAACCACAAGAGGATGTGCCTTGAAGTAAGGCCGGAGTTTTTTGGAGGCTATATACAATGCGAGCCCACACTTCTCTATAAGAGAATATCGCAGCTCGGCGTTCCTTAAGATGTGGCTTACAAAGTACACTGGGTGTTGGACTCCTTCTCGGACTGCTACCAGCACCGCACTTAAACAGAATTCTGAAACAGCAAGATACATATACAAAACCTCACCTGGGATTGGGCTTATCAGCCTAGGTAAGGTGTGCATATGTTCTTTCAGTTTGGTAAGAGCCAGTTCGGCTTCTTCAGTCCATTCAAACTTAGACTTTTTCTTTATAGCATCAAAAAAGAAGTGACATTTATCCCCTGACCGGGACAGGAATCGGCCAAGAGCAGCCAAACATCCGGTCAGCCTTTGTGTATCCTTGATTGTTCTAGGGGAAGTCATGTCACTTACTGCCTCAATGCCCCGCTGATCAATCATGAAACCTAGGAACTTCCCTGATGCCACCCCGAAGACGCACTTCTTTGGGTTCAACTTCATGTTATATTTTCTAAGGGAATCAAATGTTTCCTTTAGATCGGCCAGGTGATCAAGCGGCTCTTTGCTCTTGACAATTATGTCATCTATGTAAGCTTACAGGTTTCTCCCTAACTGGTGTTGGAACACCATGTTTACCAACCTTTGAAAGGTGGCAGGGGCATTTTTTAACCCGAAAGGCATCACAGTGTAGCAATATAATCCTTGTGAAGTGATGAAGGCCGTTTTCTCTTGGTCATCCGGGTGCATCAGGATTTGATGGAAGCTTGAGTTGGCATCCATAAAACTCATAAGGGCATGCCCAGCTGTGGAATCGACCAATTGGTCGATCTTGGGTAGAGGAAATCCATCCTTGGGGCAAGCTCGATTTAGGTCGGTGTAGTCGACACACATTCTCCATCCCTTGTTAGGTTTGGGGACTAAGACTACATTGGCCACCCACTCGGGGTAGTAACAAGGACGAATAAACCGAGCCTCCAACAGTTTTTTCACCTCCTCTGCAGCGGCTTTATCCCGAAGTTCTCCATGATTTCTCTTCTTCTGCCTGACTGGTTTCGAGCCTGGTAGTACATTCAGCTCATGGCATACAACGTTCAGGTCAATACCCGGCATTTCCTGAACCGTGAAAGCGAACACATCCTGATACTCCTTTAGGAGCGCTTCCAACCTCTGGCTCTGACCTTCATTCAGAGTAGAGCCTATTTGCACAACTCGATCAGGGCGACCTGCATTTAGTATAACTTCACGAAATTCTCCCATAGGCTGAGGTCGTAATTCATCTGGGTTGGGTGACCCAATCATACAAACTTCTTGGCGCGGCCCTTCTGCCTCTGTCTTTCTCTTCTTGGACGATGGTTGGACCTTATTTTGTTGGTCTAGTGTGGGAGAGGACTTTATAGTGGTGAGATAGCATTCTCGTGCAGTCTGTTGATCACCATATAACGCCCCCACACTTCCATCGTGCATACAAATTTCATCAACATGAGGTGTGGCACAATAATGGCTCTTGACACGTTCAATGTGGGCCGGCCAATAAGAATGTTATAGGCAGTCAGCTCTTTGACCACTAGGAACTTTACAAACATATGACGCGGCATCTCTTTTGTTCCCATTCGGATGGGCAAGGTAACAATGCCTACGGGGTGTATGACACCTCCTCCGAACCCAATGATAGGATGGTTAATGGGTTGGAGAGCATCGTCTGGAAACCTTAGTTTCTCCAAGCAAGCAAAGCTGATAATATCTGTCGAGCTGCCTGTATCTATCAAGATCCTCCTGACTTTCAGATTGGCTACCTTGAATTCGACGACCAAGGGGTCGTCATGAGGAGTTAGAATGATCGGCCGGTCTTTCTCGCCAATCATTATTTCTGGCAATTTGTCTTTTGTTTCTTCTGTAGTCATAACCCGAGAAAGGCTACGAAGGTGATCCTTCGCACCTCTGATGGTAGGGCCTCCTGAAGCGAGGCCTCCCGAAATCATGGCTACAACCTCGGTATCCGTTTCCTCTTCTTCCCCGGTCTTCTGGGGAGTCCTTCGCTGGAACTTATATTTGGACTTCACAATGTAGGGTTCTAACATACCCTTAGCAGCCAACTTGTCTAACAACCGCTTCAAGTTGAAGCACTCATCTGTATCATGACCCACATCCTTGTGGTACTGACAATACATGTTAGAGTTTCTGTATTTGGACGGGCCTCGCAGCGGCTGAGGCGCATCGAAGTTGAACTTATCTTTAATCTCCATTAAAATGGCATGGGGCTTTTTGTTATACTCATAGGCCGCCTCGTAAGTACGACTTTTCTTGGTAGCCTTTTGCTCCTTATGAGTGCCCTCAACCGTCCAAATTTCTCTCTTTCGGTCGTCCTTCTTCTGACTGGATTCTCCATGTTTTGGTGCGTTCTTTGTCTCAGGCTTAGTGGTTGAGCAAATTTCGGTGGCATGTATGTAAGACTCTGCTTCCATGAGGATTTCCGGTAAGGTCTGGACCTTCCTCCTCACCATCTCAAACTTGAATCTCGACTGATGAAGCCCTTTGACAAAGTTGTCAAAGGCTACCCCATCGGGGAGGCCAGGTATTTGCAACATTTCTAAATTGAACCTCTTGACGTATGACCTCAGAGATTCATTCGGCCCCTGTATGATTTTGCCCAGATGCATGCTCGTCTTCCTCTCCTGTTTGTTGGCCATGAAGTGATGTGCAAAGACCATGCTGAGCTATGTGAAGTTTTGGATGCAATGATCCGGCAAGCTGCTGAACCATTTCTGAGCTACACCTTTCAAGGTAGCTGGAAAATACATGCACCAAGTCGCATCGTCGACCGACTGGGCGTACATCAAGTGCTTGTATGTGGCCAAGTGATCGTCAGGATCAGTTGTGCCATCGTAGGGTTCGATGAGCAGTGCCTTGACCTTGGAGGCCCTTGGGGCCGTCAGAATGGCAACAGAGAAAGGGGACTTCCATGTGATTCCTCCTGGAGGGTATGATTGAGGGGGTCGCTGAAACTGGGTGGCTGGTTGCACATCTTCTCTAAAGGGCTCAGCCTTGAACGAGCCATTGGGCATTGGAGTAGGAGTACACACCTGCGTTGAGCGAGACATAGTCCGTTGAGAACCTCGGAAGGTGTTATCCTTCAAGGTTGGGGTTGATGCTGTATCAGAGATGTCAACCTGGGACTGCTGCTGGGATTGCTGCCGTTTTGCCTTTAGATACTCTCTAGCATCCCTAATGGCCTGATTAGACTTGCTTATCAATGGCTCCCTCCTAGGGGACGGAGGTGTTTTGGCTGTCTTCACCCGTTGGGTGATATTCTTCCAATCAACCTTCGGTGATTTGGAAGCCTTCTTCTTGCTTGAAACCTTTTTCTTCCCTGAATCCCCCTTGAGGTCGGCCGGACCCTTGGTCGGCCTCGAAGGCCCGGCTTCCCCTGCGGTCAGCTTAGAAGGCCCCGGCTCGGCCTTGTTGGCTTGCCCTATCATGTCTTTCACCTGTAGGACAAGAGAGTTTCTTAAATTGACCATTACATGTTTTAACTGAGAGAGAGAGATTAGCTGATCCCCCTCGGAAGATTGGGCCGAGGCGTGATCTGCACGTTGGGCAGTCTTCTCCCTTCGAGGGTGTCGGTCTTGGTCTATCTCTCTTTCCTCAAAATCGGGGTCGTTTTCGACCGCCACCAAAGAGGTTTTGGGTATCTCGGGAGTTTTATCTCCTAAGTTTGCCATAAAATCGTGTTCTCCCCACAGACGGCGCCAAATGTTTCGGGTGTTTTTAGTTTTAAGGAGAGCTAACTAATTTTATGCTACAAACTCGACCCAGGACCACAATAGTGAAAGCAATTAAAATGAGATAAATGCAAAGTAGATAATTAAATGGCAAAATATAATAATCACTTAATTAGCTGCTAATCAGGATTGATTAGGGTTAATCGACAATTACAACTATGTATAGTCAAATCAGCCAATACTTGGAATCTGTGTTGCAATCATTACATTATTGCATGTATACAAGAATCTTCTCACATCCCAATGTAAACTATCAATGTGGGATAACTTTACATATGTACATAGTTCAATAAATGGGGTTTTCCCTATGCTCAAGTCTGAGCTCCAATCTGCCACGTGTCTTCGTAGGAAAGTGCCACGTGGACCAATAAGGTGCTGCCAAGTGAACCGATGGTATTCTGCCACGTATCCCCTGTATTTGAAGCCTTTGGTGACTCTTCTTTTGGGCTGGAGTCTTGGGCTCCCTCTTGGGCTGAAGTCTTAGGCTATTCTTCCTTAGATTTGGGCCAATAAAATTGGCAGTAACAAGATGAATATAATTTTGGTTTTGGTGTGACACACTTCCAACAAAGGATCTTCAAGTTCACAAAGGGACACACCACTAAGGATCTTGAATCCTAGAAGTCTCATGACACACTTGACTACTAGGGGTTGGAGGATAAACCATCCAAAAGAGATAGACCCTTTAGCACAAGGCTATTTTTATCATCAACGAACACACACTAAACAAATGAGTACAAGCACTCCTATTTATAGATTGTTCAAGCTCTCGAAACCGTCCGAATAGGGCGGTTAAGGAATTCCCTCCTTTTTTCAAATACTACATACAATCAAGAAAGCCCATTGAATACTTTAAGTTTAGGCCCAATTACTAACAATCACATGCCTAAAAACAAGATAACTAGTACTATTATAATTTATTTAATGCAAAATCATTCTATAATAAAATCTTATAAAATTTATGATTAGAAGTGTGATGATCAAGATCTACGGATATCAGTATCATACTCCCCCTCTTGAAAGTATATTGTCCCAAGTGTTGTAACTTTTGTGGTAGCTCTTGTGGAAATACATAATGTACACTGAACTCTTTGACGACGTTCTTTAAAGTAGTAGCAAAGTCACTATCATCATCATCACAGTAAGCCTTGTTATGAAACGCATCATGAAACTCATATAAAAGCTCTTTTAGTTGCTCATTCTCAATTGTCACTTGTTCAAGACATGCTACAAATCGGTAAAAGAGAACGTACCCTTGTTTTTCTTAATTCAAAACTTTATCTATTTCATGTCCATTAAAATCATTAGAAATGAACATAACTATAGGCCTTGGAGTGGACACGATGTACTCATTCTCATGAACAATTTATGACATCTCATCAAAAGATAATGGCAAATCTAACTTTACTTCGTTGAATTTAAGATTATCATCTTTTTCTTCCCCCAAAGGACAAGTCTCACAAATTATTTCCTTATTAATTAGAAACAGTCCTGTCAACCAACTTGTCTTTAACAACCAAATCATTGCATGGAGAAACTGAAACACCCCAAAATTTAAAATAACTTTCTGTATTAAAAATTACATTTTTCTTTAAAAACATTCATTCAAACCTTGAGTGTGTCACCACCACATTTATTTTCCTATGAATATAAATGCAAGGCTAACTAAAACTGTAAGTCTTTAATAAAAACCAAACAATCCAAATAATCTACCTGTACCAAAACAACTAAAGTCTAGGAAATAAAATAACAATTGCTTAACCAAATGGCCTAAAAAATTAGAAAGTTTCTTGAATCTAGAGTAATAATGGAATAAGTATTGAATCTGGAGCTAAAACCATTGATTTGAACCCTAGCTCAGCCTAGGGAGGATTGATTCGGAATGATGAGGAGGTTATGGTGAACTCGCCTTTGGTTCATAGGAGTGTTGTGTTGATTTCTCTAGTGATGCATCCAGTAATTGGTGTGACGGAACATGCGGTTGGGATTACCAATTGAGCTTCGGAATCGGAAGTGGTGAAACAAGGGATGGGATCAACAATCGGATTCAGGAACCAGGAGCATTGGATTCTAATCCTAATGGACATATACCTAACCCTATTGTGAATAAATCATTGAAGGATAAGGTTATGGCTAATTTGACTGCAAAGGGATAGTCGCTGAGTTTTGTGGCACCAATTGTGAAGGATGGAATGAAGATGGAGTTATTACAGGCGTCAGAGATGGAGCCATTGGATTTGAAATGGAAATATGCGACTGTCATGCTTGTGGTTGGTGAGTCTCCTACCTTTACTACTATTAAGAAATTCATTGCAATGAATTGGAATAAGGTGACTATGCTGGAGTTATTTTATCATGAAAGGGTATTTCATTGTACATTTTTCCTCTTCCAATGACCAAGCTTTAGTTACTACTGGAGGACCTTATTCTTTGTTCAATAAACCTAGCTATTATCTTGAAGCCTTGGAACCCTAATTTTAAATTTCATGGTGAAATTTTGTAGGTTATACCTCTTTGGATTCGTTTGCCTAAATTTCCTCTTAACTGTTGAGGTATGCAATCTCTAAGTAGGATTGGAAATACATTAGGTGTTCCCCTATTTGTAGATTCTTGTACCTCTTCACAAGCTAGAGTTTCCTTTGCAAGAATCTTATTGGAGATGGATGTCACTGTGACTTTGCCTAATCATGTGTGGATTGAAACTAGTGATGGTCCTATACATAAACAGAAAGTGGAGTATGACTAGAAACCACCATTTTGTAGAACATGTGAGCTGCCTGGACATGATTGTGTTGTTGCTAAGTCAGTGCCAAAGAAGGTGATATATCAGCCTAAATAGAAGAAGGTTTGGGTGGCCAAACCTAAACTTGTGGAAGCTGTGTCTGACCTATAACGGGAACCATTTGTTGAAGTTGTTCTTACTCTACAACAATAGGTGCCTCGGTCCCATTCCAGTGATTAGGCTAGTTGGAGGGTGGTAACAAGAAGAACTAGAAAGAAGACTTCTACAAGTGCTAATAACCCTTTCTTTGCTTTAGAGGATAGGGGGGGTGATGTTGGTAGTAGGGAGGATTTAGGGATGATTTGTGGACCTGTGCAGGGCGTAGATAAAGGTCCTGATAATCCCTATTTGTCATGAGTTTTAACTTTTTCACATGGAAAATTATGGGTTTCAATGAACATTCTAAACATGTAGAAGTAAAGCACTTAGTTTCAAATCATAGTATCAAGATGGTTGCTCTTCTTGAAACTGGAGTCAAGGAAAGTAAATTTGTTTCAATTACTAATAAATTTGGTAGATGGTGGAAATGGGTTGCTAATTATAGTCATAATGCTAAAGGCGGGATATGGTTTGGGTGACACATCCAAGAGGTAGATATTAACTTCCTTCATGTAAAGGAACAATTTATTCATGGCATAGTGAAAAAGCAAGATGTTGGATTGGTGGGATAAACTTTCATTTTGTTGTGGTGTATGGTTAGCACACTTTGAGGACATGAAAGGGCTTTGGAGAGATCTTAGGGGGCTTGAGTGTAGTTTTGCTCAGTGGCCTTGTCTGATTATTGGTGATTTTAATGCTATCCTTTATTCTTGGGATAGGATTAGTGGTAGTATTGTGAGCAATGCTAAGACCAAGGATTTCATGGATATTACGATGGGTAAGGGGTTTGCTGAAGTAAGAAGTGTGGGGCACTATTTTTCTTGGCATCAAAGGCAAGGGCTTAATATTGTCTCTAGTTGAATTGATAGGGCTGTTGGTAATGGTGCTTGGATGCTTGAGTTCTCTGATACTCAAGTGGAGTACCTTAATCCTTCTCTTTCTGACCATTCTCCACTCCTGATTAGGTATTTACCTTAATTGGGGGGGGGGGTAGGCCTTTCAAATTCTTTGATTATTTGGCTTACCATAAAGGTTTCCTTCCTATAATTTCGGAAGTCTGGAGTTCTAATGCTGGCCACCAGAATGTTTAGGCTGAGGTGTGATGTAAGTTAAAAAACGTTAAGGCTAGGCTTATGGATTTGCATAAGGAGGAGTTTGCAGGTATCGGTTCCAAGATTACACAGGCAAGGTAGGGCTTGGATAACGTTCAGTCTTAGCTGCAGGACTTTCTTGGGGACTCTGTGATCAGGCCCTTTTTGGACCGACTTTCCCGGCTCTTTTAGTTCGTTTTCAATGCTTTTTAGGCTTATTTATAGGCTTTTTTTAGCTTAGTTTATGTTTATGTTGTGTTTTTGTCGAATAATGTGTTTTCTTGTTGTTTTTGATAATAATTGAGCATTTTTGTGTTGCTTATTCCATGCGTTCTTTCATGCAGGTGTTTTGCATGTTACCGAATGATTCTCGATAGCCGAAAAGGATCGTGAGAGGTCCCGGGAAGCTTCGAGAAGCATGACACAAAGCTAAGACCTCAAAACAATGCTTAAGTACCCTCGAAGGACATGAACATTCTATGATGGCCTAGGAAGCCAAGGAAAGAAACAAGAGCACCCAAGGACCCATGATCCAAGCAAAAGCAAGGAAACGACTCTAAAACCGGGTGAGTCATGGAAGGAAAAATCAAGTATGGAAGCATTGGGTGTAAAAGAAGAGGAGAAAGATGGGTCGAAGCCGGTTTGGACCACCCTCCATTACTTTGGGCATAAATTCTTTTCTGGAAATCTTTTGGATGCGGGGACTACTGTGTTGGAAACTAGAGTTCAAGAGCTTTCCAACGGTATATTACACGCTCCAATTAGAGATCTACATCAAAAGTTATGAGCCTTACAAGATCAGCTCTTTGTGTGCAGTCTTCTCAGAGCGGACGCTCTAAATATGAGAGCGGCCGCTCTAACAGGTCAGAGCGGACGCTCTCTAATTTAGAGCGGACGCTCGGCCCATGATCAGAAAGGCATTAGCTGCTGGGAGGTTCCAGAGCGTCCGCTCCAACCCATGGAGCGTCCGCTCGCCCATGCATGGAGCGTCCGCTCCAACCCATGGAGCGTTCGCTCCCCTTGCATGGAGCGTCCGCTCCAACCCCTGGAGCGTCCGCTCCCTTTGCCCAGCTTCAGCACGTCCATTTGTTCTCTCTCATGTAATCTATAAATACCCCAACTCTTCTAGGTTTAAGGGGGGCACGAAAATATCAAGAACTCAGCATTATTTTCAGTATTTTAGAGAGAGAAACACAAGAGTTTTAATAGTTTTAGCTTTTAATCATCAACAATTTCTTCTTCATTTGCAATCAATCCATTTATCCAATCTTCTAGTTTGGTAACATTTCTCATCTTTCTTTCTTTGTTATTTGTTCATCATTTGTATGTTAATATTTGTTGAGTTATTACTTGTCATTAGCTATAATCTCTTATTCATTGTTTTTGTGATTTTAAGTTTAAATCTTTGAAGTAGTATCTGCAAGTCTAGTTGTTATTTTCTATGTTTATTAGCTTCTCTACTTCTTCTATCATGTTTGGTCTATTTATGGTTTTTGTTAGTATGAACATCCCTCTCCTAGGCTAGATTTCTTGCTAGGGGAGGGGGAAAATGATGGTATTTTGATTGATTGAACATGGAGTAATTGTTAGTTTGGTATGAAATAATTTGTTGATGCTTGTTTTCTAACATGGATTGAAATGCTAGATTAGGAGTTTGGCCAACTTCTAGGATAGAATCTTGAACTAACCAAGTGTGGTTGAGAAATCTAAGCATGAGGTTGGAGACAACATGTTAGGAAGGGTCTAGAGTAAATCGAACCGGGTTGTGAGCGAGGTAAAGAATGAGAGATCTAGTTTACCGAGCGATTCGATCCATGGTGTTTGGTTTGGTCTAGGTTGAGATGTTGTGTGAGTGGGTGGGCTGAGAAATCTAAGTCCTCTTGCATAAACTAATCTCCTTGCTTGAAACGAGTGGTTTTATGCTTTCTATGTGATTACTCCGTGCTTGATTATTGGAACATCATGTTTTACCTCTTCCCCAGTGCCTTTAATTGTTGATTTTTCATCGCTATGATTTGGTTTAATTTGCATTAGACTTAGTTTGTTTAATTAGTTTAGTCACCCTTTCTCTTTATCAAAACAAAACCCCCTTTCACTCAATAACTTAGCTAAGTAATCCGCTTGTTCCTTGTGGTTCGACCCCTTACTTTCCTATACTACTTGTTAGGTTAGCCTAGGGTAATTATTTTTGACCGGATTAGGAAGTAACGACCCCTAAGCACCCGATCAAATTTTGGCGCCGTTGCCGGGGAACAATTGTTGAAAAGTGTTGTGTAATTTTTCTCGATTGAGTTAATGGCTATCTTTTTCCTTTTCTTTTGATTTTTTTTCTTTTGATTTTATTTTGTTTTCTTCTTTCCCAAAACTTTGGAAAAAAATAAACAAAAAAAGGAGGTTTTATTTTATTTTATTTTGGCTATTTATTTATTTAATAATAATTGCTTGCATTTTTGTCGAATTTTGGTTTCGTGATGGGAAGCTTATCTATTTCTCAAATCGAAGGTGAGTCATTTTGGAAATATTTCAATAGAGTTCAAGGTATAGTCCCATTTAATTGGGATGATAATTTGTTGAATATTTGTGAGGTGATTTACATGGGTTTGAATGCTTTTACTTTGGATGCTGTTGAGTCTATGCATAACGGTGAGTTTCGAGCTTTGACCTTAGGAAATGCTTGGAATTTTTATTGTTGGCTAGCCCAAGACACTTATGAATGGGACATGGGTACCCATTCTAGTCAAGTTCAACCCAACTTCGATTCATTTCCTCCTATTTCTCCTAATTGTAATGATGTGCACCCCAATTTTAATTCTTCACTTGATTGCACACATTACAATCAAGATTCTCTTGTTTCTAGCGATGAGATTAGCTATGACCCTTCCCTTCTTGATGAGTTTCTAAGACCTTCTAACTTCGTTCATACAAGTGTTTGCACTACTAAAACGATTAAGGGGTATAATGACTTGATTGACATGTGTTTTAAGATCCTTAAATGTCTCCCATTAGAAAGTGAGGGAAGTCGAGTCATCAAAGTGCAAATAAGTAAATTAATAAAGAGACTTGAGATATTAGAATCTTGCTTAGAGGATGAGATGGATGATTTTGGACTTATGGTTGAGAGTGAGGGTGGTTGTGGCAAGGATGACCCAATCTCTTCTTTGAGGAATCCGATTCAAGAAGAGGTGGATGTCGCTCAAAAGGATGATGATGATTCCTTTGAACCAGTTTTGACTTCTCCCTCTCCTCTTGAGCCGACCACTCCTTCCTTTCACTCTTCACCTAAATCATCCAAGCTCCATGTTTCCATTGAGGAGGAAGAGGATTTATTGCTTTTAGTCGATGAGATTTTTGCATTTCTTGGTGACAATGACGTTGATTGTGGAGAAAATCTTAGGGTTTTGAGTCATTGTGAAGGTGGCATGGCCCATTGTGATGACTTTAGTGATAGTGAGGATGAAAACTTTTGTTTTGAAAGTGAAAACCCTCTCTTTGAGATTGATAGTGACACTTGCAAGTTTCTAAATCCTCTTTTTGAGGATGATGATGAAATTTGTGAGTATCAAAATCCTCTCGTTGGGAATGATGTTGTTAAGCCTCCCTATTCTATTTCCATCGAGTCTTTTTCTTGCTCCACCTCACCTAGGGCGTATGTCCTCATTCCTTCATCACCCGTTTCTCTTCCACATTTTGTGTGTTGTCCACCATTTGATGAGTTCTTACCCTCTATTGAACCTCGTGACTACTATTTTGAAACCAAAGCGGCAAAAATGTATAGTAATGATATTTTTTCTTCTTTTACTTATTTTTATTTCAAATTTTCTTCTTATTTTGTTGATTTTTCTTTTTCATTCAATTTTGATCCCCCTCCCCCATGTAAGCAAAAGATGACGTTCATCTGTCATTTTACCTGTTTGATTCTCTTTGCTTACGTGGTTCTCTCTCGATTTAGTGGCGATGTTCATGACACGCTACTACGAGCTCTACGATGCTATTTACTAGATGTCATCCTTCTCTCCCTTGTACATAGTTTTCCTTGGTTTTCCACTCTTTTCTTTTATTTGTAATTAATTTGTTTTTGGAGTTTGGTGCTTGCTTTCTCTTCTTTTGCAGGTTTGATGGCCAGGCAACTCAAATGGCTTATGTATGGCGCTAAAACGCAAAATAGAGGTTGTTTTGTTTATTTTGAAGCCTGCTTTGGTGAGATCTTTCCAAACTCTCCTCTTTTATTTCCCTTGTTTGCTTAGTTTTAGGGTTAGGTTTAGGAGGAGATGATTGTTCGAGGATGTTTGGCTTTTAATTTTGGCTTTTAAGCCCTTGAGGACATTTGGATATCGATGGCGTTGGGCCTCGATTTATTTATTTGTTTGATTCTTGATTGCTTATTTGAGAGTCATTCATGCTTGGATTTTGTTTTCCTCACTTTTGTATAGTTTTCTTATTTTGTTTTTCCTTTTTTTTCCATTTCTTTTTCTTTTCTTTTCAAGGCAAAGTGTATTTTTGGTTTTGTTTTTAGTTTGGACTTGATCACTTTAGAGTCTTGGACATTGAATGCATTCCTTCCTAATTGTTAGCGGTCCACATGGTTTGAGATGTTGGGGTTGATTTTCAAATATTATGTGCTAGGTTTTAGAGCTTTAGAGTTCATGAAACTTAAACTCTTGGGTTGTGGTATGATTGGTGATGCTTTGCTAGCTAGTTGAATCCCTAGAGGTAGTCTTTGCAATCCACTACCCTTAACATGTGAAGAATTGTCAAATCTTTCAAGCCTTCAACATTGTTTTGTTTGAGTGGCGATAGGATCCTTGTCATAGCTTAGCTTGATCAAGAACTTGATCCATGACTCTCCGAGACCGCGACCGAGCTACTCTAGGGGAGGACGGAGGCATTCATTTTTTTAGTTGTTTTCCATTTTTTCCCTTTTTCATTTCCCTTTTTGTTTTATTTGTCTTGCTTCTTTCACTTTTCTAGGTTTTTTCTTTGCATTTACCATTTGGAACCCTTTGAGCTTGGCCTTTCCTTTCTTCTAGCCACATTAATAGCCTTGTATCCACTTTGTTTTGTTTTATACCTTTTAGGTGTAGTGAAGCATTTGGAGTATCTTGGTTAGAATTTATTTTGTATTGAAAATTTTTGGAGAAGTAGGGAAGTTTTCCAAGCTAAGGTGTATGATTTGTATATTTTTGCAAGCAAAAGTCGACCTAAGTTGAAAAAGGCAAAGTCATGTTGAATAATTATATAAAAAAGGGGAGACATTGGCCAAAAAAAAAAAACTTTGAAAAAAAAAAATGAAAAGTTGAAAAAAAAAGTGAGCATTTATTCCTTTCTTTTTCACAATGAGGACATTGTGTCCTTTAAGCTTGGGGGAGGAGGTGTAATGCGAAAAATTGTGTAAAATTTTTCAAATTTTTTATGTATGTGTGTGGAGTATTAGGAGTTTGTTTGCTTTTTGTTGCTCATTGGCGCTTATTTGCTTCACTATTTAAGTTTTGAGCACCACAAGCCAAATTTATTCCTACCTTACCCTAGCCCTACATTAAAACCTTTAAGCCCTCTTGATCCTAGAGAGTTGAGTCACAGTCGGTGGAGGAAGTCATAGTTCAAGCATATTGAGCGGTTTTGTTATGATGAGATGTCGGGTAGCCTAAACTGTTTCTTCTTTTTGTTTTTCCGGCTCCTTCGAGGAGTCATGAGGAGCTACCTCAAAGGGTGGAGACGACACTAGCTTAGCTTGTGATTGTTTGGTGGTAGAGCGAAAAGAGGATTGTTCCTCTCTAGTTCTTCTATGTATCATGTTTTATTTGACTATCCACCTTAGACATCTTTGAGCATGTTTTCCGCTAGTGCTTAGAAAGGTTTGCATTCATTGATCGTTGATCCATTTACAAGTCCAACTAGGGATTTTTGTTTTATTTTTCGTCCTTTTGTTTTTCTTTTCTTTGTTTTCGTTAACCTATGCCTTGATCTATTTTTGGAAGAGTTATGGGTTAAACTCTTTGGAAACCCTTATGAGAGCATCACTCGTCCTCTTTGGCGACTTTGACGTTTAAATGGCTTGTCATTTACGCTAAAAATGACCGTGATTCCTACGAAAGTGAGTTCGTATTTTGCTTTTTAGTTTTTCTTGTTTTTGTTTGCTTGAGGACAAGCAAAAGGCAAGCTTGGGGGAATTTGATCAGGCCCTTTTTGGACCGACTTTCCCGGCTCTTTTAGTTCGTTTTCAATGCTTTTTAGGCTTATTTATAGGCTTTTTTTAGCTTAGTTTATGTTTATGTTGTGTTTTTGTCGAATAATGTGTTTTCTTGTTGTTTTTGATAATAATTGAGCATTTTTGTGTTGCTTATTCCATGCGTTCTTTCATGCAGGTGTTTTGCATGTTACCGAATGATTCTCGATAGCCGAAAAGGATCGTGAGAGGTCCCGGGAAGCTTCGAGAAGCATGACACAAAGCTAAGACCTCAAAACAATGCTTAAGTACCCTCGAAGGACATGAACATTCTATGATGGCCTAGGAAGCCAAGGAAAGAAACAAGAGCACCCAAGGACCCATGATCCAAGCAAAAGCAAGGAAACGACTCTAAAACCGGGTGAGTCATGGAAGGAAAAATCAAGTATGGAAGCATTGGGTGTAAAAGAAGAGGAGAAAGATGGGTCGAAGCCGGTTTGGACCACCCTCCATTACTTTGGGCATAAATTCTTTTCTGGAAATCTTTTGGATGCGGGGACTACTGTGTTGGAAACTAGAGTTCAAGAGCTTTCCAACGGTATATTACACGCTCCAATTAGAGATCTACATCAAAAGTTATGAGCCTTACAAGATCAGCTCTTTGTGTGCAGTCTTCTCAGAGCGGACGCTCTAAATATGAGAGCGGCCGCTCTAACAGGTCAGAGCGGACGCTCTCTAATTTAGAGCGGACGCTCGGCCCATGATCAGAAAGGCATTAGCTGCTGGGAGGTTCCAGAGCGTCCGCTCCAACCCATGGAGCGTCCGCTCGCCCATGCATGGAGCGTCCGCTCCAACCCATGGAGCGTTCGCTCCCCTTGCATGGAGCGTCCGCTCCAACACTTGGAGCGTCCGCTCCCCTTGCATGGAGCGTCCGCTCCAACCCCTGGAGCGTCCGCTCCCTTTGCCCAGCTTCAGCACGTCCATTTGTTCTCTCTCATGTAATCTATAAATACCCCAACTCTTCTAGGTTTAAGGGGGGCACGAAAATATCAAGAACTCAGCATTATTTTCAGTATTTTAGAGAGAGAAACACAAGAGTTTTAATAGTTTTAGCTTTTAATCATCAACAATTTCTTCTTCATTTGCAATCAATCCATTTATCCAATCTTCTAGTTTGGTAACATTTCTCATCTTTCTTTCTTTGTTATTTGTTCATCATTTGTATGTTAATATTTGTTGAGTTATTACTTGTCATTAGCTATAATCTCTTATTCATTGTTTTTGTGATTTTAAGTTTAAATCTTTGAAGTAGTATCTGCAAGTCTAGTTGTTATTTTCTATGTTTATTAGCTTCTCTACTTCTTCTATCATGTTTGGTCTATTTATGGTTTTTGTTAGTATGAACATCCCTCTCCTAGGCTAGATTTCTTGCTAGGGGAGGGGGAAAATGATGGTATTTTGATTGATTGAACATGGAGTAATTGTTAGTTTGGTATGAAATAATTTGTTGATGCTTGTTTTCTAACATGGATTGAAATGCTAGATTAGGAGTTTGGCCAACTTCTAGGATAGAATCTTGGACTAACCAAGTGTGGTTGAGAAATCTAAGCATGAGGTTGGAGACAACATGTTAGGAAGGGTCTAGAGTAAATCGAACCGGGTTGTGAGCGAGGTAAAGAATGAGAGATCTAGTTTACCGAGCGATTCGATCCATGGTGTTTGGTTTGGTCTAGGTTGAGATGTTGTGTGAGTGGGTGGGCTGAGAAATCTAAGTCCTCTTGCATAAACTAATCTCCTTGCTTGAAACGAGTGGTTTTATGCTTTCTATGTGATTACTCCGTGCTTGATTATTGGAACATCATGTTTTACCTCTTCCCCAGTGCCTTTAATTGTTGATTTTTCATCGCTATGATTTGGTTTAATTTGCATTAGACTTAGTTTGTTTAATTAGTTTAGTCACCCTTTCTCTTTATCAAAAGAAAGCCCCCTTTCACTCAATAACTTAGCTAAGTAATCCGCTTGTTCCTTGTGGTTCGACCCCTTACTTTCCTATACTACTTGTTAGGTTAGCCTAGGGTAATTATTTTTTACCGGATTAGGAAGTAACGACCCCTAAGCACCCGATCACTCTGGCTTGTTGGATTTTGAATATGATTGTGGGATAAAGCTCAAGAAATCGTTAAGAGTGGAGGAAATTGCTTTAAAACAAAATTCAAGAATCCATTGGATGAATGTTGGTGACTCTAATCACTCTTTCTTTATTGCTTCACTCAAGGAAAGATAGTTTGCTAATAGGATCTCTACTCTTATGGACTAAAATGGGGTTAGACTGACTGATCAGGAGGACATTAATTAAGAAGGAGGTTTCGTGCTTCTATAAGGATATGTAAGGCACTATTGTTTTAAGTCTGCCTGCTATTGATCTGCCTACTATTAGGGATAGACCTAAGCTGAATGCTGATGCTCAAAACTTGTTGTGTGTTTAGGTTTCTGTTGAGGAAGTGCAATAGGCCCTATTTATTATTAGTGATCGGAAAGCTCCAGGTATTGAAGGTTTTAATTCTGTTTTCTTCAAAAGGAGTTGGCATTTTTTAAAGGATGATATAGTAGTTGTTGTTCAAGATTTTTTTTTTTTAACATAAAAGACTATTTTCCTATTAATTATAAGATCATTTCTAGTTCTGTGAATCCTAGTTCTGTGAAGGAATTTAGGCCAATAGCCTGTTGTACAGTGTTGTATAAGATCATTTCTAAGGTGATCACTGCAAGAATGGAGAGTGTAATTAGTCAGGTGGTTGATTGTGCTCGGAATGGGTTCATCCCTGGTAGGCACCTAACTCATTATGTCCTTTTGGCAACTAAATTAATCAAAGGGTACAACAAGTCGAATGTGTCTCCAAGATGTATGCTAAAAGTAGATTTGAAGAAAGCATATGATTCTCTTGAGTGGAGCTTTCTCAAAGATGTCATGGTAGAATTGGGGTTTCCAATGAAGTTTGTGGATTGAGTGTTTGCTTGTACGTTACTTCAGTTTCTTTTAACATTTTGTTAAATGGTAAGCCTTGCCCTCCATTTTTTTGCTAAAAAAGGACTGAGGCAAGTAGACTTAATGTCACCTTCTTTATTTGCTTTGGGGACGGTGTACCTTTCAAGGTGTTTGAAGCAGTTGGCTTATATTCCTATTTTTAAGTTTCATTGTAAACGTAAAAAACTTGGCCTCTCTCATCTCATGTTTGCAGATGATTTACTTCTCTTTGCTAGAGGAGATATGCTCTTAGCCCAGCTTTTCTTTGGAGCTTTTTCTAAGTTCTCTACTTCTTCTAGTTTAGAAACAAATTTGGAAAAACCAACTCTTATTTTGTTGGAGTGCCTTATGAAGTACAACAAGCAATTGTTTATGGGTTAGCAATAGCCAGAGGTGATTTCCCTTCAGATAATTAGGGGTTCCCTTATCCACTAAGAAGTTTGCTTATGCTGATTGTAAGAGTTTGTTGGATAGGGTTTTCTACAAGGCTAGATCATGGACTAGCAAGAAATTATCATATGCAGGCAAGCTACAACTTGTAAGATCTATTCTTCAGTTAATGCAATCTTTTTGTGTCAGAATTTTATGCTTCCAAAGAAGCTACTTGTTGCTTAGTCTAGGTATGTACTTTGTTCAGTTTGAATTTTTGGCAATTTTTATGACTTGAACCCGACTCATTAATGTGGCGGCGGATACATCTAACGGATCATTAAATCATATCACGAATATCAGTAATGTACTTTGACCTCAACGCCTACTTTCGTGGTCATTTCACTCACTGGAATAAGGAGAGTCCTCACTTAACTTCATCATTCGATCCTTCATTAAGGAACCTAATACAACATCTATGGTGATCAAGCATAAACACGTACACAAGCACCTCTTATTACAACTCTAGTCAACACTAAGCCATGAATCTTGCAAGAACACTAAACCATGAAAATTAGGTGAGGATTTCACCCAAACCCTAAAAATAAATACTCAAAATTAATTAAAAACACATAAGAAATTACAAAACTATAATTAAAACTAAAACTAATAACATAAAGTAAACCTAAAATCTATGAAAATCAAAATACAAACTAAAACCTAGAAATAAGAACAGTAGAAATATTAGCAAATAACAAATAAACTGCCAAAATAAGTAACAACAAATCTATCTAGAAGAAGAACACAAAGCAAATTAAAATTAACAACTAAAACCAAATAAGAACAAACATCAAATGAAGAACGAAAATCTAAGTACAACAACTACATAAAACACTACAAACTAAAGTAAAATAAAACAAAAGATTTACCTTGAACATTGAAGAACAAGCTCTGAAGAGATTAAAGCACAAACTAGGAATTCATTGTATACAACTAAAGTGTTTGATTACAAAGAAAAGATCTAAAGCATAACTTAAAGTGAGAGAAGAGACTCTCACAGTCTCTAACTCTAGGTTTTCAAAAGGGTTCGAAGCGAATATATACACTATTATATAATATACAAAGCAAAAACGGCCATAAAACACGAAGAAAATAGAGATGTCAAAAGGAGCAATCATGAAGAAGGGAAGGACAACAAGGGAGAGCGACCGCTCCTTTTAGCCACGTGCATAGTTCTCCATTTAACTACATGGGCACAGTTGTGACAATAAGGGAGCAACCTCTCACATGATCCTAATCCATATTCATCTACACCCATACATGCCATTTCATCATTACTCGTTTTTCATCGATTAAAAAAATTACATATTGAGTGGGTATAGAGGGTGGATATTAACAATAAAAAAATACCGGCCTTTAGATTTAAAAGTGTCAACGATACAAATTTATTTACACATAAAAATCATCTAACCTGAACAACTCATTCTCACATTATCTCATAATCCATATTCAGCTGGATATTTCCATCCCAAAAGACTGCAGAGAAACCATATTCGGCTGGATAAATGCTCATATTCACCACTGCCATACAACTCACATATGTGCATAGAAATATAGAATACTGTATAGAATACAACAATGCATGTCGATAATTATTGATAAACTAATAGAATGTGAGGTTTTAGGCCGCTTGAAGTAAATACCTCATTCACAATTAATCTTAGTATCAAAGCTACTAAGACACATAGCAAAGGCCTGAAAAGCAGAGATAGGATAGCAATAATCCATGGTAAAAACATCTTTCCCCACTTTACCAAACTGGAGAATGACCTTTTCTGGTTGTGCACTAACACACCCATATTGAGGAGACTCGACTAGCTGAAAATTTTTCACAGAAGCAACCGTTACTCGTCCATGAAAGTTCAAACACCAACATTGGAGCTGCTCGTGCCACCGTGGAGCCTTGTTTCTCAACATGAAAGCCCCAGCCCCAGCCTCAGAATCAGCCTCACGCCCTGATTGATAATCATTTGATTTCGTCCGGAACAATGGAAAATGGATGGATGATTCCAAGCTACTTAGAGGCAGCTGCATTTTTGTGGGCGTTTCAATAGCTGACACTGGAATAGCATCCATAGTACAAACCATTTTCCTTGGACCTCTGATACATCATTGAATATAGTCTGTCAGTTTCCACATTCCATTATACCACATACAACTATGCTACAAAAAAACTTCAAAGCATTCATGCCAGACAATATGGCAGAAAGGGATAACAGGGATACACTAATGCAGATGGGCATCTTTCGGCAGCGATATATACAATCAGTAGCAAGAAATCATACTGCAGATCTATAGTGGCTTGGGATTCACAACCAAAGCAATGAGCTTCACTATTCTATTATGTGAGATGGGTGCAGAGAACTTATAATAATACTATGTTACTCGGACTCTAAATTTCATCCAAAGTACCAATGTCAGACCCTCGACCCTTGTACATTGATATGACACTTGAACACTTCATTTTGAACAAAAAAAATCATATTTTTCATAAAATTGCCGTGTTCCACACTTACATATTTGTGCGATACTTTTTGCAGAGTCTGAGTAACATAGTAACCAACATTGAAAAGGATTGAAGTGAGCCTTATTGGGATATTATAGTTGTAAAGGAATAATAATACGAAGTAACAAATATTAAATTTTTTGTATGACCCCTCTATTCTGCTCTTTGTATGTATGTGTGTGTTTTTTTTCCTTTTTTTTAATTCAGGTTGAAGCCAACGAACCTCCATTTGGTGTTAAAGACCATGTACAAAGGAGCATTATCCTTCCCATATGAGTAATTACGTTGCAAAAAGTTTTTATAGCAGTAAAGAGCCTATGTTTACCTGTAACCGACAACGTTTGAATCATATGAGATATGTGCCACAGCATAACTGCCAACAGATACGCTTTGTGACACCATTTTAGGACCAATGATCCTCGTAGAGCAGCTCCTCTGGATCTTTGGTCCAACAACAGGCAGTTGTGAGTCGTAGATTGTAAATTTGGTCCCCAAAAAGTTTGACCTTTACAGATAAGAAAACTCAGCATTCATTATTATGTTAATGCTAAAAAGTAAAAACTAAACCATTGCTACATAATCTGTGAATAAACAAACCTTAGTTTCCCTATACAGGTGCTGCTTCCCTTCATCATATCACCAGCATGTAATGAGATGGCATAATCATTGTAGGTAGCACGCCTAAATTTGCGGGCAGCAAGAAGGAATTTACCATCTTCAGCAAGTGCTACATACACATTTTATAAGAAAACACAGGGTCAATATTTTACTTACTTGGGGGACTACTAGCTAGGAGCTTCAGCTGCAAAACAAAGACATAAAGAGCATGTAAAGAAAGACAACGCCAAAATGCTCAGATGATTGTAGGGGAAGGAGAAGACAGTTAGTTAAACATGGGAGCTGTCAACACGATTGCATGCATTGACCTAAACGGTAATCATCTATTTGTTAGCCGGTTATATATGATGTTAATGGGAAATCATATATAATATGATTCATTCTCCTAAAAGAACTAATATGGAACTCTGATTAGAAGTTCAATGACCTCAATCACCAAGTAATCAAATCAAAGGTTTTTTTGTTCTCAATTGATTAAGGTAGTGTTTAGATATGTGGAATTCATTTCAAATTGATCAATTCAATTTTTGAAATTGAAATGTTACAATTCAAATAACAATTATTTGTTTGGGTTGTTTTAAAATTTGATATGACATGGTTTTGTTAAGTGTGAAATATACAACATGTGTTTGTTAAGCATTTGGGTTGGAAATTGGGCCAAATCCAATTCAAATTCTTTTTATGTTGCCAAACATGTAATTTGGCCCAAATCCATCATTTCCATCTGTTCAAATGAAATTTAGTAATTTTGATTTGTATTTCAAGACATGAATTTTCTTTAATCTAAATCTCTTTATCTTCCATGCAAACTGTATTTATGCTACATCTTCTAGCTATATCCTATCTAATCAAACCTATGGCATTTACAACAAATCCAAAACTCACAAATGTCACAATCTTTAAACTGGCCAATCAAATACATGACTCATATTTTGACCAAGTCTGATTCCTATCTAATTCTCATTGGATAGACTAGATCTCACACACCAAACTAATTAAACACGAAAAAAACAAAGAAAAACAATAAACCCAATACTTCAGATTTTAACACGCGGAAATTATAGAAGTAATTTCTAAAGTTAAAACGTGTAAGACTTCCCTAATTAGAAGGTATAATCAAGCAACAAAAATTTAATTAAAGAAACTTATATTCCTATGCAACTCACTTAGCTGTATACATGATGATGCAAACATCAATTGTAGTTCCATTTTCGACACAAGTAACATGAATTGGCTTAATTAATCCCAAGTCTAACGTAACCATCTTATTGACTGATGCTAACATTTCTTGATTCGTGTCAACATGAAGTGCAATTTAGTATGGAATCAACATTCTAAGCCCAATCATAATGCAAGTTTAACCCTAACCTTATGTTTTATTCATGTTTTTCATCAATATCCATTACCATTTGGAGAAAGGTATAATTTGTAACCAAAAGTGTATGTACTCCATCCGTTTTTTAATAGTTGTCTGCTTGTCCTACTTTTGTTTTTGGAATGTTTTAATTTTTAAATACATGTTCCATTTTCCCTTTTAGCATAGTTTGGTCATTAAAATTACCAACATAACACTACTTTTTGATGATCATATGGCTTTTTTTTCTTACTTTATGAGATTACGTGAGTTTTATTGGAAAGCGAAATAAAACGGCTGTTACCATTGGAATGAGCATTCGAGTTACAAATACTCTTATCACCATTATTTACGGTCGCCCATGAAATGTACATTAAGGGCCTAAGATCAACCAACATAGAAAACAATTGATCACACCTGCTCCACCTCCACAGAAGCTAAGAATTGAATCGCAGGACAGATAAAACAGATAGAGAAGCTTTGACACTGTCTAAATTACAAGGCTTTTGCATGCACAGTATAGAGTACTAGAATCACTTTTCATTTTTAGCTTCCTATAATGATAACTAAGCTAGGGAAAAAAATCCCCTCAATTTCTATTTGCACCCCCCCCCCCAAAAAAAACAAAAAAAGTAATCCGTAAAAACAATCTCAATATGATTACAACAAGTTTAACTTTTTTGAACACACGAACACATTTTGCCACAACTATGAACATCTACTAGTCCAATAAATCAATCATTAAAATGAGTTGTTCAAGAAAATTTGCAACTTTATAAACCTGTAAAGGCACGTGAATTTTCACTCTAGCACATCCTGAAGTAGTGGCAAGGATCAATTTTTGAGCATGAATCATTCCCTTAATACACCTTTCCATTTCAATCTAATATGTCATAATCATTTCCACAAACCCATTCCCTGATATATGACATAAATGCAACAAAACTCACCATTAGTCAAGCCAAGGTAAAGATGGTATGTCTGCATGGATCTATTTCGTTTTATGAAACATTTGATAATGTTGTCTCGCGGACCAGGCTGCAAAAACAGAAGTTTATGAAGCATGTGTAAGCAGAGATTTCTTTTTAAGATCATAGTGTTGTTGCAGCTTGTAACGGTTTATCACATGTTGCCATTCCCAATAACAATCAGTACATGCGGCAAGGTCATTGTTTTATTTAGAAAAAAAAAGCCATAGTAATATAGTATAAGCACAAAAACTCAACTCCAAGTGACAATCGCCATATCAATCAATTTAAACTCCCATAAATCAACAGAAGAAAAGAAAAAAAATGAGGGATCAGTTAAAAAATGCTTTTACATAAGACATCAGTAAGAGCTCCACCACAAGCAGAGTGACAAATAGATCAAGATATTCATAAAACACTGATTAATAGACAGTTTTATGTTCGCATCATCAAGAAATTAAGATAGGACACAAGTTAAAACAAAGTATGCTAAAACAAAAGTAAAGAGCATTATTAAATAGGAAAAATTGCCAAGAATAAGCCAACCTTTGGCCGATCTTCCACAAATAAGTCAACCTTTTGAAAATCCAGAAATAAGCTAACCTTGTTATCATTTAAGCCAAAAATAGGTCAAATGATTATTTAACATGTTAATTTCTATTGTTTTTTATCACTATTTTACAATCATTCAACCTATTTTTTGCTTTAAATGATAACAGTAACTTAAAATAACAGATAACTAATACATTAAAAAATCATTTAACCTATTTTTGGCTTAAATGATAACAAGGTTGGCTTATTTCTGGATTTTCAAAAGGTTGACTTAATTGTGGAAGATCGGCCAAAGGTTGGCTTATTCTTGGCAATTTTTCCTATTAAATAAGGACTTTTGATACTTTTATGTGTCATTTCATTGAATTAGTAGTCAGCATGCATGGCTAATATCCAAGTATAATATATAGGTTGAAAATAACATATTGTTGACCTGGTAGCATAAAGCCTATTATAATTATACAGAAATAACATGCAATGGACATCAAACAACCTGGTTAATGTGGTATTTTCTGAACTTACACAACTTATCTTATATCGCATCCCTCGCTCTGCAAATGACCCCAGCGTCACACCCCCCATCCCCCCCTCCGGGGGGGCCACCCACTCACCCAGTATTCTCATTCAAGGTAGTTTAATAAATTATTTCAGTAAAATAGGGAAAAAATTATGTAGAATGACAAATAGTGTAATACCTATAACTAGCACTTTCAATTTGGTTTTAAACTGCTTAGGTAACTACAACTAAACTAAAAAGGTTTAACTGAAGTTGAACTAAAAACTGAAAGTGAATTGATAAACTAAAAATAACAAACTCAAATTCAACTGATAACTAAATATGAACTTAAAATAACTACATCTGAAAAGTGAATTTTAGAACGTTATGGGTGGTTAGGAAACCAATATTCATATGAACCATACTAGGACACTTTTTATTTAACATGGTGTAATTATTCACTCGAAGGAGAAGAGAACTGAACAAAAAGCTGGAAATAACTATTGTAGTATATAAATGTTTTGGGATAGATTGTTGAATTGTTCAACTAATTAGATAGAATCTCAAGTCAATTGGAACGGACAATATTAAAGGAACTGGAAAAACACTTAAAATTAAACTAATTAGGTATAATATGAAACAAATTGGAACTGAAGTAAGTGAAATGAAAATATAATTAATTGAAATTAAATGAACTGAAATTGAACATAATTGTTGCAATACACAATTGTTTTGTGTTTAATTGTTGAGCTATATCAATGATTGGGTATGAATTAAAATGAGCTAGACTGAACTAAAAATATAAATCAACTAAAATTGAACAGAAAATAAATAAATATAACCTAACCAAAGAGAATTGTTTCCAAATTGAATAAATTTGAACGGAACTGTTTGGTACAATTAAACTGAACCGTTGAAATGGATTACATCTCTACCTATAATCACAATTCCACAACCAATCAAAATTTTCAAAAACAATTTTCTTTCAAAACAAATCCCAAACTCCCCTATTTTATTTCAAATTAATGTGGCCTAATGGTTGCACCACATGACCACAAATCTTCTTAGGGAAAACATATAATGTTGGATTTGTTACGTCTTACATCTTTGAAACCATGATAGATCATTAGTTAGCAAAACTTTACCAAATTTATGAATTATCAATTTATTGATAAATGACTTAATATGTCACCAGCTTCATGTAAATTTTAATTGTTAACTAAGACCATAACTAACCCTATGTTTCGAATTTTCGATTGAAGGAAATTGAGTGAAACGGAAGGAAGAGAAATGGAGGAACGGAGTTTCCTTCATTTGGATAACAAATTTGAAAAGTTTGGAATTGGAGAGGAGGAAAATAGATGGATAATTTGTAAGAAATTGATCTCTACAAAAAATAGAGAGATTTGGGAGGAAAAATCATCATTTTTCACTCCCCATCTTTTCCCTTCCCCACTCTTCATCACCCTTCCCTTATTTTCCTTCCCATTTTGTGTTGAAGGAAGCCCACTGCACTGATGGATCATGTTCAGCCCAATAGCATTCTGTTTTGGTCCTTAATCTATAATACATCATAATATATTTTATTTCCTCTTGTAAGGTCATGCATTTAGTGTGTGATTGTTTTTATTCTCTGTACCTTTCTAATAGGACAATTGTACTAGAGTACTATAATGCTTATGTATTCTCTGAATGAAGGCTAAGGAAATCATTCAGAAAAAGTGACACAAACAACTATGTAGAGAGAAGGGAGAAAAAGAATGAATGAATGAAATCATCAAAATATTAATGGAGTAATTTTGCATTTGTCATCATGGTATCAGAGCATCAAGGTTCTTATTGCCATCACTGACATTTTCTTTTCCTTTTGTATGTATTCCTGGATTGCAGTGTGAAACCTTAAGTTTTTTCATAGCTATTTCTGGATTTTTTTTGAATTCACTGCTATCTCTGCTTGCATCCAACCATGTCTGGAACAAGTGAATCAACCCAAATAGCAAACCCTTTGTATTTACACCCTTCAGAGGGAACTCATTCTGTTTCGGCTCCAGAAAAACTCCAAGGACCCTCAAACTACAGGTCTTGGAAACGTTCCATGGAGATCTCTTTGGCTTCAAAGAGAAAGCTTGGGTTTGTAACAAGTTTGATAAAGAGGGATGCAAGTGATAAGGTAAAGCAAGAGGCTTGGGACACTTGCAACAACATGGTAATATCATGGATATTAGCCAATGTTATTGATGCAGTGAGGAAATCCATCATGTTTCTCACTGATGCATCTGTGATGTGGAAATCTCTAGAAGAAAGATTTTCAGTTGCTAATGGGTCTAGAAAATATCAGCTCAACAAAGAAGTGTATGAGATGAGACAGGAAGGAAAGAGTATCTCAGACTACTACACTGAGATGAAGACAATGTGGGAAGAATTGGAGTCCTTGAGGGAAATACCAACCATTAGCACTGCCAATGCTGAGGTCAAGACACTTGTGGATGCCCTTGATAAAGAGAAGGAAGAACTGAGGCTTTTTCAGTTCCTAAATGGACTAGATGAGGCTTATGGACCTCAAAGGAGTCATGTGTTGATGCTAAAAGCTCTGCCCACAGTTGAAGTGGCTTGTAGCTTGCTGCTGCAGGAAGAGTCTCAGAGAAATGTTTTGAAGACTGTGAAAGAAGAGCCTGAAAGTGTTGCCATGTACAGCAAAGGTGGAGAAAGTGGAAGTAAGGCTGGAATGAGTGAGAGTTTAGTTTGTAGTGCATGTGGGAAGACAGGACACTCAAAGGAGAGGTGCTGGACGGTCATTGGGTATCCCAGCAATCACCCCAAGGCTAAAGGAGGGTATCACAATGCAGGACCTAGTAGAGGAGGAACCAGGGGAGCAAAATGGAACAGAGGAGGCAGGACAACTAGAGGAGGAAAAAAATTTGCAGCCAATGTAGGATCTAGTGGAGAAAACCTCTCAACAGCATCAGGAACAAGTGGTGCAGGGTCTGCCTTTACACCCCAACAATTGGAACAATTGATGAGAATGATACCTGTGACATCCAAAGGGAACTCATATGAATCTGATGATGAGCTGGATTATAGCTATGCAGGAATGGTATGTTGTTTTCATGCCAAAGTGTATGAGGATGCATGGATCATTGACTCTGGTGCCTCCAACCACATGACAGGAAACATGGAGAATCTGAGTGAAGTAAAGAAGTGCATCAGTGAAGCTAAGATTGGCCTGCCTACTGGTGAAACATCAAACATAAATCACACAGGACAGGTGAAGTTGAAGAATGAAATGATCTTGAAGAATGTTCTACATGTGCCTTCATTTAGGCACAATCTTCTCTCTGTGAACAAGCTGGTGGAAGAAGAGAAGTGTAAGGTTGAATTTTATCCAAGTCATTGTGTGATAACAGAAGCAAATACAGGGAAAATGAAAGGTGTGGGGAAGGCTGTAAATGGTCTATATTACTTGATTGAGGAACCTATGAACAAAATTGCTGAGAGGGTAAAAAATGGAAGGCTCACACCTGTACACAACATAGAAATGAAAAAAGGAAGACATGCCATGAGTGCTACTGAGAGAAGACAACTGCCTGGCACAGTGTGGAAAAATACAAACATGAGCCAAACAACTTTGTGGCATCACAGACTGGGGCATGCACCTTATGCTAAATTGAAGAAAATTGAAGGTCAAGGCTTTGATGCAGAATGTGGAGAAGTGTGCCTGACATGCCCTTTAGCCAAGTTCACTAAGCTGCCTTACCAAGCCAGCAACACCAGAGCTAAAGCTGTGTTTGAAATGTTGCATATAGACATTTGGGGACCCTACAAGGTTGCAACAAGAAAAAACCACAGGTTCTTCCTCACTATGGTGGATGATCACAGCAGGGTAACATGGGTGCAACTCTTAAAAAACAAGTCTGACAGTTTTGAGGCATTAAAGAACTTCATCACTTTGGGAAGAAATCAATTTGGTGGCCAAGTGAAGGTAATAAGATCTGACAATGCACTAGAGTTTGATGATAAAAGCTGCAAGGAATTGTATGAGAAGATGGGAATCAAGCATGAGACATCATGTGTGGATAGGCCTCAGCAAAATGGTCGTGTAGAAAGAAAGCACAGAAATATACTTGAAATGGCTAGGGCCTTGAGGTTCCAAGCTGGTCTGCCACTCACTTTTTGGGGGGACTGTGTCCTGGCTGCAGTACACATAATGAACAGACTTCCTGTTCCAATCCTGAACTGGATGACTCCATATGAGGTACTTCATAAAACTAAACCTAATTATGAGCATCTTAAAACTTTTGGCTGCTTAGTTGTTGCTAGCAATCCTAGTAGAACTAAATATAAGTTTGATGCTAGGGGAATATTGTGTGTTTTTCTTGGTTATCCTCAAAATAAAAAGGGCTATAAACTCTTAAATTTGGCTAACAATATTGTATTTGTGAGTAGAGATGTTAAATTCTTTGAACACATATATCCTTGTAAAATATTTCACAAAAATCATGGGGATCAAAGTCTGTTAAAACATGATGAAACCTTGAAAGGGGGAGATGTGTATAGTGATCATAACAGTGAAACAATCCATGATGAGGATGGAGAAACACACAATGACAATGATGAACCTGTTTTGAATGAACCCTCACCTCACATGGATCATGTTGGTACCCAGACTGAAAATGTAGAGACTTCCTCAACACCACCTCAAACCAGAAAGTCCACTAGAACTCACACATTGCCTTCCTGGATGAATGATTATGAAATTACCCTTCCAAAACAAAAACCTACAAAAGTTGTCTCCACCACAGAAACTAGTGTAAGTCCCAGTTTTTCCTGTTTCTTGTCAAAAAACCTGAAAATCCATGAACCTAGGAGTTTTAAGGAAGCTGTTCAAGACAAACATTGGGTTCAGGCCATGAATGAAGAGCTAGAAGCCCTTGAACAAAATCAAACTTGGAAAATTGTGGATCTACCCAAGGGAAAACATCCTATAGGGTGCAAATGGTTGTACAAGGTGAAGTACAACTCAAAAGGGGAAGTAGAAAGATACAAGTCCAGGCTGGTGGTATTAGGCAATAGACAAAAATATGGTGTAGACTTTGAGGAGACATTTGCTCCAGTGGCTAAAATGGCCACAATAAGATCCTTGCTTGCAATGGCCTGTGTTAAAAGCTGGCATGTAGAACAAATGGATGTCAAAAATGCTTTCCTACATGGGGACTTGATGCAAGATGTTTACATGAAACTTCCCCCTGGATATAAAATCAAGGGAGACAGAATTCATGTTCAATCTGAGGGGGAGTTTCTTGACTCACAATCTGACAAACAAGATAAAGTATGCAAACTAATGAAATCTCTCTATGGATTGAAACAGGCTCCAAGACAGTGGTTTGAAAAGCTGAGTAGTGCCTTGAAAATTGATGGTTTCCAGCAATCAAAATGTGATACATCTCTGTTCATAAAGCTAACAGAACATGGGATAGTGGCAGTATTGGTGTATGTAGATGACCTCATAGTGGCTGGAAGCAACATGACAGAGGTTCAAGCAACAAAAACCATCTTATCTAGCAAGTTTTGCATGAAAGACATGGGGGCTATAAGGTATTTTCTTGGCATAGAGGTGGATAGATGCAAGGGAGGAATGTTTCTGTCCCAAAAGAAATATGTGACAGATCTTGTCTCTGAATATAAACTGAAAGGATGCAGACCTCTCAGACTGCCTATGGACAGTCATGTGAAGTTGCTCACAAGTGCTGGAGATAAACTGGAAAGGATTGAAGAGTATCAAAGGTTAGTAGGCAAGCTGATCTACCTCACCATTACAAGGCCTGACAAATCCTATGCTGTACAGGTCCTTAGCCATTTTATGCACAGTCCTACCACTGTGCACCTCCAGGCTGCAAAAAGGGTGCTCAGATACCTTGCTACCTCTCCAGATCAAGGCATTCTTCTTGCCAACCAAAATGGTGCTGAGCTACAGGGGTTCTGTGATAGTGATTGGGGAGGCTGCCCCAACACTAGGAAGTCCACATCTGGTTTTTGCATACTGCTAGGGAGGTCACCTATCTCCTGGAAAACTAAGAAACAATCAGTGGTAGCAAGAAGTAGTGCAGAAGCTGAAACAAGAGCCATGGCAGTTACAATCTGTGAAGTCCTATGGCTCAAGGAACTACTGAAGGAGTTGGGGATGAAACATGTAAATGGCATTCCTATATACTGTGACAATCAGGCTGCCTTGGCCATAGCTGCCAATCCTGTTCACCATGGAAAGACCAAGCATGTGGACATAGACTATCATTTCATAAGAGAAAAAGCCACCTCTGGTGCTATCAAGCCTCAATACATTCCAAGCAGACTTCAATTGGCAGATGTGCTCACCAAAAGCCTTCCCATCTCTCAGCACCAGTCTCTTCTCAACAAGATGGGAGTTCAGAGTCATTCCTCACTCTCATCTTGAGGGGGAGTGTTGAAGGAAGCCCACTGCACTGATTGATCATGTTCAGCCCAATAGCATTCTGTTTTGGTCCTTAATCTATAATACATCATAATATATTTTATTTCCTCTTGTAAGGTCATGCATTTAGTGTGTGATTGTTTTTATTCTCTGTACCTTTCTAATAGGACAATTGTACTAGAGTACTATAATGCTTATGTATTCTCTGAATGAAGGCTAAGGAAATCATTCAGAAAAAGTGACACAAACAACTATGTAGAGAGAAGGGAGAAAAAGAATGAATGAATGAAATCATCAAAATATTAATGGAGTAATTTTGCATTTGTCATCATTTTGTTATCCAAACAAACTGTAAAAGCTTTTGCTATGTTTGGATAGCATTGGTGGAAGGGAAAAGAAAGTAGGGGGAGGCAGAAAATGATGTTGCATTTTCCCTCCAAATCTCTCTAACATGAAAAAGATTTGGTTAATTAAAGAGCAAGGAAATCAATGCTCTCATTTTCCTCTGGCCCCTTCTCTCCTATAGTCCTATATGTTATATCCAAACAAAGAAGCATGGATCTTCCTTTCTCTTCCTTCCCTTTCCCTCAATTTCCCTCTATCCAAACATATTGCTAATGTTTTAAATTGAAAGCCATATTAGCACACAAGAACGACCCTCAAAATCCCATGTCCATGTAAATTATACCAAATGGCACAATTCACCTTTCAATTTAAGTTGAATGATTTGGTACTCACAAACGCTATCACCGCCCAATTCCAACAGCAGAGCTCGTTTGGTTCACCACAAGAATCTAATTCCTGCAGGAAGTCTAATTTAATGGGAAATAAAATCCCTTGTCCATTTCCTAGAAAATAGCTATTTGTGTTTGGTTCTTCATTGCTATTTATATTTGTCACAATAATTTCATACAGTGGAATTTCAATTTCCCTTGGAATTTTAATTTCTATGCTTTTGCTATTGAATCCCAACCAAAAACGAGCTGATTTGGCTATTTCCCAGGAATCTCAATTTCCAGGGAAAATATGCTCCAACCAAACGAACAATGTCTAAAACTCTAATCAAATACAGAATCAATCATATATATATAAATACATATGAATCTAATTCACTAATTTTTTCATTAGAAAAGAAAATTCTTTATAAATGAAATATTCTGGGAAAAGTGGCATAGTAATAGTACCATACCTGCTTAAGTGAAATGGGGAAAGTAATTCTCCCAGAAAATACAGGGGTTTTAACAATCTCTTTCATAATCTCTCTCCAACTTCTGCAAACACCGGCACAAGCAATAACATATCTCCTATTTGGCCACTCACTCTCTGACTTCTCCAATTTAATCAACACTTCCCTCAAAATCTCAGGTGGCATGTTCCCCCAACAACTTTGTTCCATTCCATCAACAATTCTCATTACACTTGTATCTTGAACCACTTTTTTCGACCATGATCTCCACTTTTTACCCAATTTTAGCTCTAACCCTTTTCTTTTTCCTCCATTTCTTTCTTCCTCTACCTCTACCATCATGGAATTCATGGGCATCAACTAAATCAATTTCTTTTACTCATAAATTCAAAACACCAGAATTTTTTTTTAAAAAAAATTTGATTATAAATCACCCATCAATCATGGATAATCAACTTTTTATCGTTTTAAAAAATGAGAAAACTATGCATCCATTAAAGGGAAATTATGATTCCAAAATCATAGAAAAGACTGAAATTTATGGATTACCAAAATGAACTTTGGCAAGATTTAGGTATGGAGAAATGGGTGCAAATAATGTGGGTAGTATGATTAAGATTCGTTGCTTCAAAGGATGCACTCAGTATCACTAGAGCACCTACTGAGCAAGCTTTAAAAATGGAAGTAAAAGATTTTTTTTTTTTTTTTTGACAAGATGGAAGTAAAAGATTAGGAAAAGTAGTTGATGACAATTTTTATTTTGCGCCACTTGTTATGACAATCTTAGATTATATATTAATTATATTATTATACTAGATAATACCCGTGCAGTGCACGGTTTAATTTTTCTATAATCTAATATAGAAAATGTAATTATAATGATAATGAAAGTATACAATTTATTTCATATAAAATAAATATTTGAACATTTAACTTATGTGATATAAATATCAGAATATGTAAAATTTATCTACAAGATTTCAGATGTACACAATTAATACCTTACAAATTTTTTCTTTAAAAAAAACAAATACTTCGTACAAAATTTAAAGCAAAAGTTATTTAAGTGGATTTTCTTTAAAAAAAAAAAAACAGATACAGAATAAGCAATATGATCAAATTATTTTTTTCAATAATTTCAACTTTTCTATTATTAACAATACAATCTTTTACAATTTTTTAAAATGCAATGCAATCTTTTAAAAATTTTAAAAATTTCTTTAACAAATGAGAATAGCAAATAAGTAGTATTTTAATTTTTGTTAAGTTTGACCAGAACAGAGGCTTAAATAATAAAATAATAATTATGATTCATTTAAAAAGAAAATAAAAAGTTGTTTTGAAAATTGGAAAATATTTAATGTGATCTTATAAAGTAGAGGGGATCTAGGTGGGAAAATGGGGAGTTTAGGAGGGAAAGTTTTTTTTAATGGTTATCCTTTTCGTAGATAGTACTAGGTGGTACCCGAGCAAATGCTCGGTTTTAAAATTTGATAATGTAGTATAAAAAAAAAATTATAATGCAATTTAATTAAAATTGGGTTTTTCTTAAAATTATCCATTAAATTTTGCAAATTTTCATATGTATCCACTTTTTTTAAGGTTTCTTATGTGTACCCATAAGATTTCTAAAAACACTCAATTGTAGTCAATTTTTTTATGATAGCAAACGGACGTTAACATCACCCTTAAGTTAGTTGGAAAAGAGAAATAAAAACCAAAATAAATAAGTTAGTTTGATGGTTTTTTAGCGGTTGATGGGGTTGATTTGTGTCATGGCTAGGAATTTTGGGTCGCTGCACGGCGTATATATGTTTATTAATTTTGATTTTTGATTTTTTCAACTAAATTAACAGTGCTGCTAACGTCCATTTGCTATCATAAAAAAAAAATTTGCTACAATTGAGAATTTTTGGAAATCTTATGGGTACATATAAGAAACCCAAAAAAATATGGGTACATTTGAGAATTTGCAAAACCTGGTGGGTAGTTTTAAGAAAAACCCATTAAAATTTTATTACAATAATCTCGACTTTTACTTATCTTTCAAAATAATCAAGTCTTTTCATTATTTTAAAATAATCCCAACTCTAATCTTTCCATTGTCAAAATAAATCGGAGTGTTATGTTTGTTACTTTATGTGTTTGTATTTTCAATACATTTTTAGTTTAACATTAAAAGTCAATTATTTATGGAAGCAAACTTTTATTAATACATTTTTTATTTTCGGTTTAAATGTACGTTAAAATTAAAAAGTTATTTATTATTAATTAGATTATTAAAGAGGGTGGGGAAGAGAGAAAGGAATAAATGTACTTTAGGAGGAAAAATAAAAATTTGAGAGGGAATTAGGTGGCTTTCACTTTAATAGTATAGATAGAAGATAGATAGATAGATAGATATAGATAGATATTATATATTATATATATTATATATATTTTAACTAATAAAAGACGTAGGAACTTGAGGGAAAGATATTTAGACAAACATTGATTGATATTTGTTGTAGTTATACTGTTGTAGTAATGGAGAAGAATAGAAGGCTAACTATGACTACGACTACGACTCTACTAGTGATGGACGGACGACACGTTTTTTAATGATGCTTATCCAAAAATTCCTATGCAAAACAAGCGTAAAATGAGACAAAAAAGTTTGCCCCATTTGTTCAAAGCCATTTTTTTTTGGGTGAAAGTTCAAAGCCAACCTTTACAAGTCATATTTACACTCCACTTTAACCCTATAAATTTCACTTTTGTTTAAGTGAAGATATTGTGTCATCTCGGTTTTGTTTAATTTGGACACAAATTTATAAACATGGCATAAACTTGTTTAATCTGGACACATATTGTTAAACTTGGACACATATTGTTAAATCTGGACATATATTATTGAACTTGGAAACATATTGTTGAACCTGGACATAAATTTGTAAACCTGGTAAAAAGTTGTTTAACCTGGAAACATATTGTTAAACCTGAACACATATTCTTAAATCTGGACATATATTGTTGAACCTGGACAAATATTTGTAAACCTGATGAAAACTTGTTTAACCTGAAGATATATTGTTAACAATTAACACATAATGTTAACCCTAGAAACATATTGTTAAACCCGGACACATATATGTCTAACTTGGACACATATTGTTAAACTTGATTGGAAATCTATTTATAAACCTGATGACATTTGTAAACCTGGTGAAACTTGTTTAACCTGGAAACATATTGTTAAACCTAGACAAATATTGTTGGACCTGGACACATATTTTTTCGATCTGGACACATAATAATACAAGTGTTTGTCACTAACTTGTTCCCCTCGTGATTTGTTAAAAAAATACAAGGGTTGGTCGCTAACTTCACTCAGCATTTCTCTCTCGCGTTGTTATACATCACTTCCGCTCCCCCTCTCTATTTCATTGTTCTACGCTTCATTTGCCTGCTACTCCCTCTCTCCTCTTCGTTTCTCCTTTGTGATGCTCTACATCACAAGCCCCCTCCCTTCTTTCATTTTTGCGATCTAGGGTTCCTCCTCCAACTGGCGGTCTCCATTGAAGCATGCACGAAGTTTTCCTTCATCCGACATTCTCCATTAAAGCACGATCTGAACAGAAACTTCAGGTACATGTCTGTCTCTGATCTGGGTTAGGCTGAGGTATCAAATCAATTTATTCTTCGATTTTATGGTTGTTTTAGGGGTTTCGTTGATTGGGTTAGGGTTTTATAGGTAGGTTGCAAATTCGATTTGCTCGTTTCCTACATTCCTTCATTTTTGTTATCTAGGGTTCCTCCTCCTTCTGGCTTTCTCCATTGAAGCATGCACGAACTTCTCCTTCATATAGTGTTCTCCATGGAACCTGTAGCTTCACGATTTGAACAATAGCTTTTGGTACATTTTTTATTTTGATGTGTTAGGGTTAGTTTTTGAAAATTAATTTTTATTTTAGGTTATCAAATTAATTTTTTTTTCAATTTTATTTTTGTTTTGGGGGTTTTCGTTGATTGGCTTAGGTAACTATAGGTAGATTGCATATCCGATTTGTTCATTCAATTGGGGCATAAGTTATAATTGTTCAAATGAGAATTACTTTGGTTGCTTAATTGTTCAATTGGAGTTATTATTATTATTTGTGACTGAAGGGTGATGAAATAGGGGATTGATGTTGTAATGACCCGTATTTTAGCAACGTTGCTTTCGGAGAAAACAACCATACGAGTCTTCAATAATTTAAAAGGTTGCAACTATAAATTAACAAAACACAGCGGAAGCGTTAAACTTAATTATTTTATTTAATAAACTTTAAAGTCAGTCCCAATATAATGGAATTGACAAGGTTCTTATTACAACTTAAGCTACTAAAATAAGAGAATAACTAGGGAAAAAAAATAATAAAATAAATAGGAGTCTAATATGCTCGCCAAACACTCAACCCAACTCTAAACTCTATCCAGGATACCTGCAAAATAAAAGTTGGGGTCCACTGTCAGTGGCGAGTAACTAGACTGTCCTACTTAGAAGTAGGACCAAACCACATAGAACAACAGGTTAGAAAACGCGGAAACAATACGATACCACGACGATCATACAAACATGCAACTTAATTATCAAATTACGCAGCGGCACGACATAATCGTAACCAAACATCATCATTCCACAATTCCATCATAACTCAATAACACGACAACTCAAGATCAATTCACAAAACCGTATCAAGACTCCGCTTGGTCTACAACCGATAACATGACCTGTAATAACCCGAAATTTTGGGCCAAAAAATTTCGCGGTTATTAATTGTATTTATTTAATTCTGAGTCCAAAAGGCCCATTTAATTTTGGACTGTTTTATTTTTAGCCATTTTTTTTATTTCATCAAATTGGGCCAAAGACCCAATTTGTTCTATTATTTTCATTTGGCCGGTTTTAGTCCTTCTTTTGGGCCAATGGGTATTTTTGATTTAATTGGGTAATTATGTTAATTACTTAATTAAGTTCATTAGGCCTAAGGATTTATTTAACCAAGCCCATATTTTTGGCCCTTGCTTTGACCCACACGGCATGCTACCCCCATTTTTAGGATTTCACATCCCTTCCTTTGTTCTATAAATAGGGCTCATGTCCCATATTTTTGGTCATTATGCAATTAAGCTCTTAAACTCCAAAAATTAAAGAACAATTTTCCTCTCCTCTTCCTTCCACAAAAAGTCGAACCCCTCTTGATTTTCTCCTTGGATTAATTTAGCGAATCCAGGTAATTAGCTATTCCGTTTAATTTTGGTACTTACTAATTCACATAGTTAATTAGGTTGTATCATGAAAATTTGTAGAATTTAGGAGATGTTTAATTCTGAAAATTTCGAACCATGTGAAATGCTTTTCATGTCATCCTTGATGTGTTCTTGTGATCTTTATGAATCTTTAAATGTTTTAATTAATTTTTATGCATGGATTGATTTATATTGTATAATTACTTGTATGAATTTATTGGTTAATCAAATCTTGTTATTTCTTGATGAATTTTTCGTGTAGGTTTATTTACTGTTTTATTATTAATCATAATTTATTTCGTGGCAAAATTCGTCCTTTTATTATTTATAATAATTTAATCTTTCAAACCGGTAAAACTGTCCAGAATCGGTTTACGAATTTATTAATATACTTAATCAATTCGGAATGCTACGAAATTTTATATGGAAGTCAGTAATAATGTTTTACAGCTTGTGTTAAATTTTCGTAATTTTTAAAGATCGTTTGGTATGGCGTAAAATTCTGAAACCGAATTCAGCCTAATCTGACTGGTTAGTTATAAAATCACTTAAAAATAGTAAAAGGTGTTATTTTTAAACGAAATTTATGCACGTTAAACCTTTAACCTATATTTAACATCCATTAAAATTTCCAGACTATTCGAGACCTTTAGATGGTTGATCTTAATTTAATCCTTTAAAATCAGATTGCGTAAAATAGTGTAATTTAAATTGTTTATATAAGTTTATATGATTAATAGATGATTATTGTACTTGATTAAATTAAAGCATGAATTTTGGGTAATATATATATATATTTAGAGTAGATTGAATAAATAAAAACAGGATTTTTATCATGTTTTAGTTAATTATTGTTGTTAGTTGTTATTTTAAATAATTATTGAAATTGATTTATTAATTTTTGATGATTGTGTTTAATTAATTTAAAGTATGAACTTTTGCTAAATTATATATATATATATATATGTCGAGTATGTCAAATGTATGAAAGGTGGAATTTTATCTTGTTTTCATGTATTTTATATGATTAATTATAATTAAATTAATTAATGGAATTAAAATATAAATTCTGGTTTTAGTTGTCAAAATGTCGAGTGGTACTAGTAATAAAGTTAGGACTTTTGACCATGAATTTAGGAAGTAGTTGTAACAGGTTTGAACAATTATTTTATTTTGAATAATTAGTTATTTAGTAATTATAATTAATTAATTTAGATTAATAATATTTAGGTGTAACCCTAAATGTCGAGTGGGGTAATATTTAAGAAGGGATTTTAGTTTATTTTTGGACTTATAAAATAATTATTAGGGATAAGTTATAAGTATATGATAAGTTATCAAGGACAGTATAAGATAAGGTTTAAAGTTGCATAAGATACTACTAGGGATAAGAAAGGAAACAGAGTAATAGCTATACATGTTATGTTTCGGTCTCTGGCTAGGAAAGACTTGGTATTTAAGGTGGCCAATATACGTGCCGCACCTCTCTTCCCTGGGACTCCGAACATTTCATTTCCTATTACGGTCACCTAGTATTTCCCAATATATGATATGATATGATTAAATAAAGATATAAGATATAATATAAAGAATTGAAAGATATAAGATAAGATAAGGACGCCCACCTGATGACCCGAGTAGTCAGACTGGGTTAAGTCGAAGCCACTGCTCAATGGGACGAACGCACCTGATGACCCGAGTAGTCAGGCTGAGTTCCCCCGAGTAGTTCTGGGTCTTAGGATATGTAGTCGTCTGAGTAGTAGTACACGAGCTACTATTTGGGAGTTATGGCCATAGCTTAGGCTTAGTGGTGAAACACGAGATCCGCTACGGGTTGAGTACACGAGCTCACCCCGGCATGTTCTAGGAAAGTTGTGGTGAAACACGAGATCCACAACGAGTTATAGTGACCGGTCCAATGAAGATGATATGATTTGATATAATGAAGATGATATGAAATGATATGATATAATAAGATATGAAATGATTATAAGATATGTTATGGAAATATAAGATATGACTGATAAAGGATAAGCTATGAAATTTCTAAGTTATGATATAACTACGAGAGTATGGAACCATATAGTATAAGCTAAGTATTTAATGTATAAGTCTTCCGCTGTGTATGATTCTAAGTATATGATATGAGCAGGTACATTTTATGTATGTATGTCATCGTATGATGGAATGTATGTATTTGTATTTGTATGATTATATGTATCTGTAAACGTATGTATTGTGTACGTATATGTCTGAGTTGTACTCGTATTGTATGCGTATTCCTAACTGTATTTTGCAGGTATTATTATACGTGTGGTATACGTATATCTATACGTATTGTATACGTATTTCTAACTGTATTTTCTGCAGGTGTATGTATACGTATTTTATACGCACTTTATACGTACATGTATGCGTGCTTTCTTACGTATTTTTATACGAGATTCGTATAATTATTGTATTTCGTTCTTCTATTTTTCTATGGATGTTTCGTGCACTTCCTATGATATTATGTGATTAGCGGTCCCTCGATTAAGCGGGACAGCCTAGTTACTCGCCACTGACGGTGGACCCCCCCCTCAGTTTCAGGTGACGATGCAGCAGCGTAGAGCGGGCTTCGTTGGATGGGCTTGAGTAGCTTAGATGTTTTCTTTGAGTTCTAGATTATCCAGAACAGTTTGAGACATTACTTTAGTTTTGATTATAATCCCAGCCTGTTGGGAAGACATTTATTTTATTTATGTAACTTTTTGGGCTAGATGCCTTTGACTTCGGATTTGAGACTACTTTTATATAATAAAAGTTGATTTATTTTAAGTACATAATTTACATTTATAGTTTAAATTGGTTAAGTAATGATCCGAATGTCGATTCCCTTCGTAAATCGACAAGTCGAAAAGTCGGGTCGTTACATGACCAACAAAAAACAGACTTGCCCCGCTCAGTTCATCACCGATGAACCGATAGACCCGCTCAGTTTATTACAGATAAACCGATAGACATGACCCGCTCGGTCTTCAACCGATAGACACGACTCGCTCGGTCTTCAACCGATAGACACGACCCGCTCGGTCTTCAACCGATAGACATGACTCGACTCAACAAGGACTCATAGAACACCATTTATATCATCATACGAATTACGGATCATCTCACAATCGTATCATCTAACCATCAATCATCAAGCTAACTTTCATCAATAAATTTCACAGTCAACAACAACAATTAGGCAACCCATACGATTATCGTCAATATCAAAACATACACTTCAAGATTCTCAATCCAAGACCAAGATTCATCAAAACAACAGCTACACAGTTCATATGATTCAAGAATACAACATGGGATATCAAGATACACTTAAACTAATAAAGATTCATGCTTAAACACATAATCATACATAAAACAATAAACAAAACTCATGCTTGCTATTACAATAACCTCACGCATGAAATACATAACAAAAATACAAACTTGCTACTACCACTAAAAATATATGATTTCAAGGTCAATGCTTCTGTAATATAATGCTTATGTTAATTCCAATTTCGTGCTTATCAACACTACGCCATCACCCATGATTGATTAAGTCAACATTCCATGCATAAAACAAATAAAAATTCTTGCTTGCTACTCTTAAACCTCACCCACAAAATACAAGTAGAATCATGCCATCAACACGCATAAAAGCTTCAATGGTAAAAGTTCAAGATTTCATAATCCAAACCCTAATTCATTAAGCAACAACAACATAAATCACAAGGTTCAAGAATTCAACAAGATTTAACAAGAAACAACAAAAGAACCCATGCTTTGATCCAACCTATTCACACGCAAGATAAAAGAAAAAAAAAGACATGTTCAAGATTTTATCATTATACACCAAGATTTACATATAAATACTAATCATGCTTCAATAGCAATATTAACTCAAAGGATTCAACAAGATTCAAGAGATATGATCAAGAAACAAAATAAAAATCCAATTTTTAGCACTTTAGGAAACACGCATAGCAAAAATAGCAATAATAGTTCAAGTATCTACAAGATTTATTAAGAATTAAACAAAAACAACATAGAAACTCATGCCATGAAACCTTCAATTCACACGCATAAAACAAGAACCAAGAATTGTTCAAGAACCTAACTTTAAGCATCAAGATTTACATATTAACATTAGTAACAATAATAACTTTAAAGGATTCATCAAAAAAAATGAAGAAAGAATTCGAAACTACCAAACTAATCACACGGCATTCCTATACATGAAAACACTACACTTTTCTAAACTATCACCCTATGTAATCTAGCACTAATCCTAAGTAAAACAGCTAGTTATCTATTGGAAGGAAGACACAAAACCACGCACAAAACGTGACGCTCAAACTCGCCTGAGACTACGGTTTCACACGACCCAAATACAAAGCATGGTCAATCTTTTACGAACTTGATCAATCTTCAAGAAAATAGAAGGTTGATTGATCTTTGTGGTTTGGATTGAAAGGAAAAGAGAAGTGAATTTTTTTTTGGAAGAAAGGCTTGATTGCCATGAAAGAGGAGCAAGGAGAGAGGAAAGGTGTTTGAGTTTTAAAGTTATAATGAAATAAAGGAAGAGAAGTGTGGGCTTTGGTATAAAAATAGATTAAGGACTTACTAGATAATAGGATGAATATTAGGTATTAAATTAATGGGTAAAACACCATAGGGCCAGTTAGGGAAGGTTTAAAGTAAGGATTTGGGCTAGCTTCAAATAATAAAATTAAGTCTTTTGGGCCCAAATCGGATGATTCGGACTTTAAGGCTTAATTTCACACGAAATTTACGGTCCAAAAATCCGGGTCGTTACAGATGTGGTTGGCTGTATTAATGTTGGTTCAAACTCGAGCCTATGCCGGGTGGTGAACAAAAAATTTGTGCTTAAAACCCCAAGTTAATCGAAGGAATGGACCTAAAAAAATCATATATTAATTGGGTCGAACCTTGAGAAGAGGCTTCCTACGTATACTTATGGAATCAAACTATCGTAGTTCTTGATGATTATTTGGATAATGCCTCAGGTGAGAGGGCTTTTGGGGTTGTAGTGTTTGGCTAAGGTTGAGGGTTAAGAAAGAAAAAGGAAAGAAGGCTCAAAGTTCCCCACATGTTCCCCTAGTGGTGCATAGATGTGCCTTGACTTTTTCTTGCCTTTATTTTTCCTTTGACTGCTAATTGTTGACTTTGATAATGTTTGCGTTTGAAGCTTTGACTCAACTTTCAAAACTATGTTTGTTGCATGTCGAGTATGGATTTTATTTCTTTTTTTTTGTTTTGGTCACACGTCATTTCCTACACACCATTTGATCCCATGGGTGAGGTAGATGTAGGTAAGAAAGGAAGTTAGTTTTGTATGTGTTTAAGGCTCAAGGGGCTGCAAGAGATTGAATGAATACAAGTGATGTGAGAGGGTTGATGGTTTTTGTGGTGTTCAAGAAAACAAGGCCTCTCGAGCAATGTCCATTTATTAAGTTCAATTATATTGATTATGAAAAATTTGAGGTCATGAATTATGTTAGAGTTAAAAGCACAAATTAAAATCAAGGCTAATAATGAAAAAAAAAGAATTTTATTTATATCAATGAAATTACAGGGCTAAGAGTGGGAAGATAAATCCTAATGACATAGGCTCAAAAAGGAAAGAAAAAAGAAATGCAACTGTCTAGGTGGAGGGACTCTCCGACTCAACATAAAGAAATGACCCTGACTAACTCTTGACTTGGAGTGGGGTGTGCTGACATTGCTACTGCTCTTAGAGTCCTGGTGAGCTTGATGTATCACCCTTTAGCAGATCTTCCTCCATGTCTACTCCAATGTGATAGGCCTTTTCGAAGGTGGCGAGCGATTTGTTTGAGTTGGTCCTCTTGAGAAGCCATTTGTGGTGTTCGGGTTGCAGTACGATAGGGATATGGGCTTGAGTTATGTAAGCTTAGGACACGAGCTTAACTGATGGCCTGGGCTTGTGTGGTGTAGGCTAGGTATTTTAAAAATTTTGGTTGGATGAGTGATAAGTTTGAGTGACCCTAGGCTTGAGGTTTGCTCGGACTTCGGTTATGCTTTGGATTGAATGCGAACTATTTAGACAACTCTGATCTGTTTTTAAAAAGAACCAAAACCCTTGATAAACCCCCCTTGATCATTATACAATTGAGACAACATATACAGATGTAGATGCATGTCCTAATTCCATGGTTATCTTCCCTAAAATGCATGAATGCAAGGTGCCCTTTTTTTATTATTTTTTTTTGAACTTTTTTTTTTTTGATTTTTTTTAAAGGGCACCAAAAGACCTGAAATATGCAGTGTATGTGAAGGGAAGTGCCTATGTGAGGAGTGAACATAAGTTCGGTCAAAGATAAAACCTATATGGACTAAGTTGAAAGACACTAAGGTCCAACATTGTGGACTAAAGACTAGATTATATGAACTAGAAGATGACCATGACTACATGAAATGTGAGTGATTGGAGAATTAAAGCTAACAATTTACACGGCTGAGCCCATAAAATGCACACTTAGTCAAGTAAGCACACTACAATGATACAGTATGAACGGTCTCTAAAAGGTCGGTCTTGGGTGTTCACAAGGCATCACAGCTAAAGAGAAGCTGAACCTATGTAGTCACTCTTCATATTGAATGACACACGATTAATAGATCCCTTATTATGATCTCATCGGGCATGAGGATCACGCACCATGGCTGGGATGGGCCGGTTATGATTATTGAGGTTGGGCACCACAAGTAACCATAATCAAACCCCCCGGGTCGGTCTCGAGCATAAAACATGCTCGTCTGAGACAAGGTCCTATAGTGCGGCACCTATTGGTAGGGCCGCATGCAATATGCATAAAAAAAATTCTGGAATGATAATAATAAGACCACGAGACTTTTCAAGTTTGTCCACACCACTAAGGAGTGAGTCCCTAGTGGAGTCGCCAAACTGTAGGGGTTGATTCCTGCCACCTATGTCGTGAGTTATTTTGAATGCTCGTTAACTCCACATTTGAGTGTGGTCTAATAGGAGTCTCAACCGTGCGTTTATACGGTTCACGTACACCGAAGAAATACCAATGTCAGGGGCAATTGGACCCATATAGGTCGTGCACCAGATTATGGATTCGGGGATAGGTTACGAGCCAATTGTTCATTGGGCTCGCCCGCCTGTAAGCGGTCTCTACCAGGTCTCTTTGTTGTGGTCGTACCATTATCAATCTTGAATTCACAGATATCCTATTTTATGTCCTAAAGAGCGCATATTACTAGGTGAGTTTAATTATTTACAAATCATAACTAATTTATTGTGACCACTTTGAATTAAGTCCGTTTCAAAATCTTTAATATCAAATAAAACACAATTTCAAAGCACATAAAAAATAAAAAAAATAAAACAATTACAAGAAAAACATAATAAAGAAAATAATATATTACACTAATTCCGATGATTAAAATGATGTTTGAGACGATGAAAGAGTTATACCATGATCAAATTGATTAAAGCATTGGAAATTTGCATGCATGCATTCATGATCCATATTAATTATTGCATTATCATAAACCATAGTATTAATCATCATTTTAACCAATCTATTAATATGATTAAGAAAAAGAATAAAAATAAAGTAGAGATTTTAGAAAGTATACCTTATAATGCCTTGGTCAGGAACAACCAAGGAAATATCAATGATGAAGAATGCAAAACTTGTTTAAGGTTGATTGAGTTGAATGTTTGTGATGTGTTTAGAGAAGTTTTGAGAGGTGTTTGCTGAGGTAGAAATGTGTAGGATCAAAGTATGCAATGCAAGGGAGTGCTCGGTGTTATTAGCATATGTCAAAACCCCTTGGAAGGTCTCGTATTTAGCCAAAGCTACAACGAAGACCCGGGAAAGGACCAGACCTGTGCCTAGGCTAAGGCAAACTGTGTCTAGGCGCAGGTCAGGTGCGTATAGGCACAGGTCATGTGCGTCTAGACGCAGGTCCTTCCGGGTCTTTTGTCGACGACGATTTTGGTGATTCTACGCGTGATTTACGGGATTCTGATTTGAATATAATTTGATTACGGTAATCATCAGTGATTACTGTTGTATTTGATATTCCGGGAGGTTCCGGGATATTTCGGGGTGTCCAAGAATGTTCCGGAATGTTCTAGAACCCTCTAGAAACTCTAAAAATCAAAGAAAATTATGAACAATCATGAAAAATACTAATGTACTTTGCGGAACAAATTTCAACATTTGAAAATGACGAAAAATGCCCCTAAGCATGCAAAAATCCCAAAATGCCTAGAAAAAGCTTAAAAAATATGATAAAAATATAGAAAACTATGAATAATTTATAAAATTACTTTTATGATGCAAAAGATATTTTTTTATGAATATGAAGTATGGAAAATGCATGAAAAAAATATGAAAAATCCCTAAAAATGTTGGAAAATTATAAATAAATCTCGTAACCATCACGAATCTCAATATTCACTTCCAAGGTAGTTTGATCATGGCTTAGGCAATTAATTGAAGTATATTTTGCATTTTCATCGTTAATTCCCTTTAGTTGGACTGCATGGAAATATGGTACTTTCATCATTAGTCCCTATATTGGGGAGACACATTTATGTGTCTATGATAGCACACAATGTGTGCGCTGGGGCGCACAAGGGGTTGAGTATCTGCACGTGATATTCGTTTCTCGTAGCTTTTTCGTTAATTTTCGAAAAATAAATAATTATTAAAAATTCTTTAATTTTGAGAAAAATAAGAAAATTATTTTAAAATGCCCGAAATATTATAAATAATTTAAGAAATGATTTATAACACTCCTAGCGTTTTTCGGCATCCGGGAAGCGATTATCGGGACTTAGGTCCCTGCACTTTAATGGTCATTTATCCTGAGCAATTTTAAGACACTTATTCAGAGTCGTCGGACTAATAGCGACGTGGTATACGATAGTCATTGGCCTATTTTTTGGGACAAATGTAGGTGTCTACACTCATAGCTCATGCTTGTGTGTGGCTTCCTTACAAAGATTTAGTGCCTTGCTAAGGTTGTGCGTGTAGCATTAAAGTTAGAGAAGGTATTGTGTCAGACCAGTCCGACATAATGTTACTGTCAGACCAGTTCAACTGGACCTGGACACATATTGTCAAACCTGGACAAGTTTTGTTGAACCTGGACACATGTTGGTAAATCTGGACATGTATTGGTAGACCTGGACACATATTTGTAAACCTGAACACAAATTTGTAAACCTGAAAATATATTTGTAAACCTGGACACATGTTGTTGAACCTGGACACATAGTATTAAATCTGGACACATAGTACTAAACCTGGACATAAATTTGTAAACCTGATGAAACTTATTGAACCTGGAAACATATTGTTTAACCTGGACACATGGACCTGGACCTGGACACATGTTGTTAAACTTGGACAAGTATTGTTAGACCTGAACACATATTTGTAAACCTGAACACAAATTTATAAACCTGAAAATATATTTATAACCCTAGACACATGTTGTTGAACCTGGACACATAATATTGAATCTGGACACATAGTATTGAACCTGGACACATATTGTTGAACCTGGACATAAATTTGTAAACCTGGCGAAACTTATTGAACCTGGAAACATATATATTGTTTACCATGGACACATGGACCTGGACATATATTGTTAAATCTGGACATATATTGTTAAACCTGGACACACATTATTGAACCTGGACATGTTTTGTTGAGTCTGGGCATACAAAAAATACTAAGTGTTGGACGGTCCGACGGTCGGACCGTCCGACACAATACTTTCACTTAAAGTTAATGTAATCCCCCATATTTTGGGGTAATTTTATGTATTATTTGTAAATATTTAAAGCCTATTAATGAGTATTTTATTAAAATGAAATTATTTATATTTTAATTATATTGGGTATTTCGTTAAAATTATTTTACAAAAGGAATTGTTGGGTATTTTACAAAATATATTAGCTACTAAATTTTTATTATTATATTTTCTATTTATACGTAACGTTACAGGCTGGGTATAAATTATCAGTTTCTTATGCTTAGAAATAATAGTATAATTTTTTGGTAAGTTATAAACATTATTTGGGTTATTGTTAAGTTAAAGAAAAACCTACCAAACAACACTATAAATACCCATAGGGTGAGCCAAAACAAACCAAAACCCAAAAAAGGAAAAAAAAAACCCATGCTTTCATTTCTCTCTACTTTACGGTATTTAAAAAAAATATAATTATATCTGCTACAGCAGCGCACCACCCTGCAGTCGTGCACCGCCAGACCACCACCGTCCATGTCGTTCGTTCGCTGACACCCAAGTGCCTGCCGCCGACGCATCCGCCTACCGTCCTCGTCGATTGCTATCGGTACTGTTAAAAAAAAAGCTTTCTTTCCGTTAATTTTTATATCTTGAATTAATCTTGTTTAATTGATTTAAATTTGAATTTATATTATGATTCTCGTATGAATTTGGGCTTATTTTCAACAATTTTTAAATTATGATTTTTATGCTTGTTAGGGTTAGAATTTCAGATTTTGTATATATTGTTTAAAGATTATTTAAACCCTAGAATTTTGATCTTTTATGTGTTGTTTATACATGTTTTAATCTTAATATTAGATCTGTTTATGAGAAATTAAAATTCTGTTTTTTTTTTAAAAAAAAATTATTTATTGAAAATTCCAGATTTGAATATTGTTAATAGAACCTTATATAAACTTCTTTAAATGATGTGTTTTACGATTCTATGCATTAAGGTGAATTGATATATGATGGTACTTGATTTAATACACTTTTAAACCATATAATATGGATTTTTGGAGGTTTAAAGAGGTGTTCGAACTATTTTAGAGTTGCTGAAATTTTTCTAAAAGAGGGTTAAATGGTTATTTTTGGGTTATTAATGCCCTATAGTTTAATATATGATTTTTATTTGATTTTATATGATTTTCGGGGGCTTAAAATTTTGTTTTCATGAAGCTTTTGAAAATTTTAAGTTGTGATTTTAATTAAAGTGGCTTAAAGTAAATGTTTATTATTAGTAATAGTTTTTTTTTTTTTTTTTTTTTTTTTTTTTTTTTTTTTGTGCAGTAGTAATTAGGAAGGTAAGTATCAGGTAGCGTTAGAACTTTAAAAATTTCATTCTGAACGTTTTAAACGGCTTTTAAATAATTTTTATACGTGCTGAAATTTTTATTATCGTACGATATGACGATATTTCAATTATTTAAATTATTATCCAATTTTTATTTTATTAAAAGGGCACAAAAATATAATTTCTGGAATTAAGTAGAGGAATTAAGTGTTACGATTATATTTTATTAGAGGCTGGAATATTGTAATATGTACTTAGATTAGTTGTGGTGTTGAAGGGATATTAATTAACCCCAATGTTTAATTGTAGGGGCTTTGAGTTCGGAGAATTTTGCTAATTGTGGCTAGTCGAGTGTACTATACCAAGTACGTATGTACTCAGGAAGTTGTTCGTATGTAGTGGCATGTTTAGGGCATGATTTGAACTGTGATGACTGGTGGTTATATATTATTTCCGTGGATGCGGAAAAAGAAAATATGAACCTTTATACCATGATTTGAATTGTGATGACTGGTTATATGTTATATCACAGTTTGGAATATGAGTATTAATTTATGCACCTTTATACCACGTAACGTGGGGCCAGTAGGCATTAATATTATTTTACCACCTTTGTGAGGGGTCATGGGCATTAAAGGACTTAATATTTCTGTGATCGCTAAATGAAAAGATAAATAAACTTGCAATGGTCTGATTTCAAGTGTGATAGTTTGTGTTGTAGATTTTAGGGAAATTAAATTAAATCGGAATTTTCTTAATATTGTAAACCACGTAAAATGAAAGAGGATTCGCACCAAAACTCTTGGAACGTATATACCTTGAGTATGAACATACGGGGGAGGCTATTTAGCTTCCTACAAGGGCTACAAGACATTGTACACTCTTGTTTTATTTTATTTTATTTTTGGATCCCATCCACCTTATGGTGGGGTGGATTTTCGGCTCGATTTGCAACCGAGTGTGGCCCTGAGGGCGTCTTAACAGACAACTTATTATTTTTGGAAACCCATTTGATGAGAATCCAATCTCCTAATAAATAAACTTATAATGTAACACCCCGTATTTTTGGGGTTAGAATTTTAGATAATAAGTTTGTCTTTTCTGTGCCTTAAAATTTATTTCGAAAACTATTAATGAATTCCCTGTTTTATAAATGGAAAATCTTTTTAAAATTATTTTCCGAGAATTTATGTTATAAAATGAATTTGATATTAAAAGTTTAGGGTTAATAATGATCCGTGTTGTTTTCTCCGAAAATAACGTTGCTAAAATGCGGGTCGTTACATATAATATGCATCTAAATATTATTTAATCCGACCACTATCTTTTCTTTGTCTGATCATGGAGTCCATAGATTTAGTCCAATCACAATAATTTATTTGTTTATTTATTTCTCGCCCTGTTGTATATATGTACTCAACTTTTGCTGATTACGTGCTTTTGTGTTTGTTTTCTTTGGTCATGGCGCTCGCCGTAATGACCCTGTGATGAACCAATTTATACACTTATATTATTGGGGAGCAGAATTGCACAGATTAACTAGATGATGTGAAGCTCAAGTTTTCAGCATACGCATGGTCTTAGGATTGGTGTGATTAGAGAGTTCACAATTCTTGTGTTTGAAATTATTATAAAATGTTATTTCATTTATTACAAATAACAGTTGATTTCTAACTAAGGGCTTAAAAATTTTATTAGACTGTAATCTTTAATTTGTCAGATTTATCTTGAGATTAAGTTTGGTTAGAGTTTTATTCCGCTGCAAAATTCTGAATAAACCGAAACGTTTTCACACGTGGCGGTAATGCTTTAGAAATTTCCTTTAAAATATATTTTATGTCATAACTTTAAGGAAAATTTGTCAGAAAAGACCTTATAAAACATTCTTTTTGTAAGAAAAGACCTTATAAAAAATTTGTTGTGAACAGGGACCTAAAACAAAAAAAAACTTGCAAGGAGGGACCTTACCTCTATTTTCCGACGTTGATTGTGAATTTCCGGCGTTGACTCGCTATTTCCCTCCAATTTTCGATGAATTATTTCTTCTCTATTTAACCTTTCCTTTTCTTTTCACTATAAATTCATTTTTCCTCCACTCCCTCTCCATTTTCCCTCCTAAATTCATCTACATAAACCATACATTAACACTTCCTTCTAGCATCTAAAATTCTCTTCTTCTGAATTTGGGTTTCCTCATCTCTTACCCCCTTAAATATGAAAGGATTAGTGCAAAATTGGAGGGAAATAGTGAGTTAACGCCGGAGATTTACAATCAACGTCGAAAAATAGAGGTAAGGTCCCTCTTTGCAACTTTTTTTTTTATTTTAGGTCCCTGCTCACAACAAATTTTTTTATAAGGTCTTTTCTCACAAATGAATGTTTTAAAAGGTCTTTTCTGACAAAATTATAATATTTAGAGTTTTCAAATGAGGAATTTCCAGGATATTACAAAGTGGTATCAGTTTAGCCATATCAATTTTGAAAATACGTCAAGATCTTCTGTAACGACCCGAGATTTATAAGCTGTAGATTTATAAAGAAAATCGACAATTGGATCCTTATCAAACATAAACATTCTAAAGCATTAATAAATCCAAACTTTTAAACGTAAATTGAGGAAATTACTTTATTAATTAATCAACTAATGGAAAGTTTGAAATGAAATACTATCTAAAATTATTATTCAACAACTATGTGAATAGTCTATTCCCAACAAGCTGGGTAAAATCTAAAAAGAAATAAACTAGAAAGTTAAGTAAAGCTCGGGTTCTCTCTAATAGTCTTGTAAAAACGCACAACCCGACCCACAGGATAGCCCAATCAAGCTTCTGCATCTTCACCTGAAATGGTGGGGTCCATCGTCAGTGGCGAGTAACTAGGCTGTCCCACTTAAATGTGGAACCATAAATCATATAATAGAAAGAATCAAAGCATAAATCACATACATCAACGATCAATCATCAAATAACATTATAAAATAGCAATATTAATCAGACATACGCAGCGGAAAACTTATCATACATGCATAAAATAGAATAAATCATTCGAAAATACCATAATCATCCCAGTGGTTACTTATCTTTCTAGGTTATTACCCATTTACCATACTTAACTTATCTTTATTAATCCATTGACCAGATATTATAGCTCGTAAGGATGCCCGTGTACATCCCAACTTTCCTAAAATGCGCCGGGTAGAACCCGTGTATCCTACCCGTAGCTCTCCCTTGCAAGAACTAAGCCTAAGCTATGGTCATAACTCCTAAATAGTAGCTCGCGTAGTACTACTTACACATTCTAGAATCAAGAACTGCCCAGAGACTACACTAGGGCAGTGGCTTCGACTTAACCTAGTCTGGCGACCGTGTACCACCAAACAGGCGTCCACTTCTTAACTTATATCCTTATCTTATCTTATCGCCATGGTCATCGTGAGACCAATAATCATCTTATCATCTTATCATATCATTCTTATTCGCAGTCAACTCTTATTCTTATCAATTCAACTTAATTCCGTTTTATTCCTTAAATTAAATTAATCCTTGATCGTTAACTAAATTGTTATAAACTAAAATAAAATTAAAACATCCTTATTAATCAACAAATATTCGGTCACTTCAAAATAAAATAACAAGATTAATTCTTTTCATTAAACATATAAACAATTCTTGAATTAAACAATTAATTATAAACAAAATAAATCAAAGAACCATCAAACAATTAATTAATTAATCAAAACAAGATCAAAATTACTCATTTTTAATAATAAGACATTCGGCCAACTCAAGAGGAACAACTCAAAAATTCATACTTTGGATTAAAGCAGGCCACCGGGCGGGCTGGGCTAGGCCGGGCCGGGATTGGGTAAACCGGATCTGGCCCGTGGGTGGGGTTGGGTGGGCCGGGCCGGGCTGGGTCAGAACAGGGTCGACCCACGAACCGGAGCGGCGGGTTGGGACCGGGTTGCGGGTTCATGGGTTGGGTTTGTGGGTTGGGCCCATTGGTTCATGGGCTGGGTTCATGGGTTGAATTTGGGGGGTTTTGTGGGGGTTTTGTTGTGGTTTTTGAGGGGGTTTAAGGGGGTTTGGGGGGGGGGGGGTTTGAAGGGGTTTGGGTTTTTTTTAGGATTTTTAAATTTGTAAATGTAATCATTAGTTGGCAAAAACATATTAATTATATATTTAACTTGTTAATTGAAAAAATAACTAGTTAATGGAAAAAAAACCTTACAAATTTAAATTCGAACAATGTTTTATTGTACTCGTTAGTTGCTACATAAGTAAATTACATAGCTTTATTTGAAAAACAAAAAATTACAAACTTAAAATAATTTATCACTGATTAATTAGTTTATTACATACATGATACATCATACATGATACATAAATTAATTGAATAATAACTAATTTAAATAACTAAATATTATGAATTATTACAAAAGTAAAAACTAATAAGTAAATTAATTGATAATTAAGATGATAACATATCCTTAATAAGTTAATAATTTAATGGGGGAATGGGTTTTTTTTTTTTTTTGGGGGGGGGGGGAGGGGGGGGGCTTGGACTTACTTTGGAAATTTAAATTTAAAGTTATCAATATCACATTATTTATTTCTTATAAATCATAATTAATATATAACTTTATATTATTATATTTCATATTTATAATCACCTTAATCAATAATCCTATTTATTTTTATATGTACTAATTTCCAAGTATAAATTCTTATTGGAAACGAATGCTGACTGGATAGAATCCCAGGTAAGAGAGGTGCAACACAATGGTCAACTTAAATACCAAATCTTGCCTAGACAGATTGCGGGCTTCTGTTTAAGCCAACTAACCAACAATCAGATTGTAACCTTATGATTAAACTGGAAAATTCATACAAAACATTTTTAAAAATACTCAGCAATCCCAAAATAATAATATTTTATAAATTCAAAATAAATAATTATTATAATAACCTTTAGTATCAACAAAACATATATTAAAATCATGTATCACATATATAATTTTAGTTCTTAGCATATATTAAAATCATGTATTACATATATAATTTTAGTTCTTAACATATATTAAAATCATGTATCACATATATAATATTAATTCTTAACATATATTAAAATCATGAATCACATATATAATTTCAATTCTTAACATATATTAATATCAATATCACATATATTTTAGTTCTTAGCATATATTAAAATCATGTATCACATATATAATTTTTGTTCCTAGCATATATTAAAATCATGTATCACATATATAAATATAATAATAATTCTTATTTCGATCTTAACATATATTAAAATCATGAATCACATATATAATTTCAATTCTTAACATATATTAATATCAATATCACATATATTTTAGTTCTTAGCATATATTAAAATCATGTATCACATATATAATTTTTGTTTCTAGCATATATTAAAATCATGTATCACATATATAAATATAATAATAATTCTTATTTCTTAACATATATTAAAATCATGATTCACATATATAATTTCAATTCTTAACATATATTAAAATCACATCACATATATAATTTCAATTCTTAACATAAAATAATAAAAATAATAAAATGCATAACATTACCTCGGGTTGGATGACGGGGACGAGGAGGTGGCATTGTGCAAGACGATTGCCTCGATTGTTGTGACGAAGGATCCACAAAATCTGCGTCGTTTTCCAATTCCCGAACAAATGATTCCGTATTTATTTCGAATGAACCAATATTTTGATCATCATTTCCACCACCATTACGACCACCACTACCACTAGCTCCACCATTACGGCCACCACTTTGCCTACCATACCCTCTTGAAGCCATTTTTTTCTTAGAATATAATAATATAAAGTAGAAGTTTTTTTTTTTTAATTTAAAATTGTACACAAACTAAACAAGATAAATGAAAGTTAGAAATTTAGAATTAATAAGAGAATGAGAGATTGAGACTTGAGAGATTGAGAATTGAGACAATGAGAGATTGAGAATTGAGAGAATCAGAGATTGAGAATTGTGAGGATTTTGGATGAAAGATGAGGGGTATTTATAGGAGTAAAAAGGGGGGAAGGGTAAATTTTTTTTTTTTTTTAAAAAAAAAAAAGCTGCAGCAATCAGCATCTAGCCGTTGTGTGCTAACGACTACTAATTTGCACGGGCGGGCTGGGCTGGGTCTGGGTCGGGCTGGGTTACGGGCTGGGCTGGGTTAGGGTTGGGTTACGGGTCGGATTGGGTTACGAACGGGTTGGGCTACGGGTTGGGTTTTGAAACCACGACCCGTGACCCACCCGTTTGGGAACCGGGCCGGGATGGTTACGGGTCAGAGCGGGCCGACCCATGCGGGCCAAAAAACGGGCGGGTTCCGGGCCGGGCCGACCCAGCCCATTGGCCAGCTTTACTTTGGATATTATTCACAATTAACATAGTTTAATTATAAAAAACAGTTAAATTAATTCTAAAATCATGGAATATCAATTAATCATAGAATGATAACTCAACATGGTCAAATTTATTCCTTTTATTACTTAAATCATTCAGCCTTCATGGTCAAAAATCAAAATCAAGATTAGTTTTCAACAACTTATTAAATTGTATCATTAAATCCTTTAATTGCTTTTAAACTATTAAATAATTAATAAATCAAGATGAAGATTGTTATATGAACATAATTTAGCAAGAAAAATTGAAACATTAATTTCTTTTTGATAATAAGGTCACTCGACTTTTTCGAAAACAGGTGCCAAAATTATGAATTAAACCAAGACTTCAATTAAACAATTAAATAAATCATGATCATGCTTTTAAACCAAGAACTCATCATAAAAACATCATAAAAATTATACTTGCATTCGACATAGTCACGCATAATTCAAGAAAATAAATTCAAGATTATCATGCAATTATTCTAATTAAAATATGTAATTTAAGATACTAAATCATGCATACAATTAATAATAACACATAGAATTCACAAAAGATCATGAAAAATATCAAGAACAAACATGGATATGTACATAACATGGTTCGAAAATTCCAAGATTTACATGACATAAATTTTATTAATTTCTAGTTTAATTCTAATAAATTATATGATCTAAACATCCAATACTTAAGAGGGTTAGTCTAATTACCTTGAATTGGAAGACAAAAATAAAAAAAGGACCCTTGGCACTCGACTAGAACGCACGGCACACACACACACAAGTTTTAGGAGTTTGAGAGTTTATGAGAGAAAATAGAATAGTTAGGATTATTGCCCCTTCTATATATTTATAAAGAACAAAGAAAGATTTAATGAAATAAAAAGAGAAGGGGGCCGTGTGGTTTAGAAATAAGAGGGAGCAAGCTGTTGAGGGTTTTTAGGAGGATTGCTATGAGGTTAAAGAAAAAATGAGACTTTTAGATAAAAAGGATAATTAAAATAAAATTAGCAATTTTAGATTTAGTATATCTAAATATTAATAATAATAAGGGAAGATAATCCTTGGTCATAAACAATGAGAGGGCTGACCAAGGGAAGTAGTCATTGGGTCATTGGGCCCTATTTTGAGACAAGGATAGAAATAAGAAAATACAACCCAATATCAAGGTATTTGGACTTAGAATTTACGAGTTCACATTAAATAACCACGAAATTTTCTGGCCCAGATTTTCGGGTTATTACAGTCGCCCTTCCTTAAATAAATTTCGACCTCGAAATTTACTTAAAGAAGCTTAAACAATTTCACAGAAACATACAAAGGTATAAAACACAAAACTAAAGCTGCTGCATACCTGCTACAAAGAGCTCTGGATACTTATCCCTCATTGAAGCTTCCGTCTCCCAAGTAGCCTCATCATACTTCTCACTCCTCCAGAGCACTTTAACTAATGGCACCACCTTGCGTCGCAACATGCGTTCCTGGCGGTCTAAAATTTGCACTGGCTTCTCTTCAAAGGTCAAATTCGGCTTAATCTTTGACGATTCCACCGGAATAATATGAGAAGGATCATTCAGATATTTCCGTAGCTGAGATACGTGAAACAAATCATGAACCTTCGATAAATCCGGAGGCAAAGCCAAGCGATAAGCAACTGCTCCGATCTTATCCAAAATCTCGTATGACCCTACATATTTGGGTCTGAGCTTACCATTCTGGCCAAATCGAGTTACTCCTTTCATAGGGGACACCTTCAACAACACTTTATCACCCACTTGGAACTCCAACGGCTTCCGTCGACGATCGGCATACGGCTTCTGTCGACTCTGAGTTGCCTGCAACCTCGTCCTGATGATCTTGATCTGCTCCACCGTCTCTTTGATGTGATCAGGACTAATCACCAGGGCATCGCTGATGTCACTCCAAGAAGTAGGGTTGTGACACTTGCACCCATACAAAGCTTCATAAGGAGCCATTTTGATACTAGCATGATAGCTGTTGTTGTACGAAAATTCCACCAAACTCAATGATTTAACCCAAGTCTTTTGAAATTCCAATGCACAAGCTCGTAGCATATCCTCTAGTGTCTGAATGGCCGGTTCCGTCTGGCTATCTTTGGCTGCGTGAAATGTCGTACTCAAATTGAGCTTGGTCCCAAAAGCTTCTTGCAACGACTTCCAGAAACGTGACAAGAATCGGGGATCTCGATCAGACACGATATCCTTTGGTACACCATCACCAGTGGAAAAAACCCTATCTGCTCCGCTATTTTGGGTACTATCTGCTCCGCTATTGCCCCGGCGCAGCATTGATCGGAGCAGCTAGTCATGTATTATCTGCTCCGCCATATTGGTTATAGCGGAGCAGATAATAACTAGCTGCTCCGCCATTTAAGGAATAGAGGAGCAGATAATACAACTATCTGCTCCTCCATTTCTTAAATGGCGGAGCAGATACTGATTTCATTTTTTAAAAAAAAAATTAGTTGCACCTGCTGCTATATTAATAGGCTACATTACTGCTGTATTTATTGCTTCTCACGCTTTAGCCTCCACCCACCCACTCACTACTACCAATACATCAAAATAGATGCATAAAATTCTCAATGCTTTATTATTATATTCAATTAATACAAAATTTAACTAATTACAAATGAGTATTTATAATTTTTATAATCAAATTTACAATTTCAAGGATAATATTTACAATCCCTGTTTTGCCTTCCCCAACCCCACATGAAGAATCCTTCACTCTAAAATCAAGCAATCCCTGCTTTGCCTCTTTTACTGCCACAACAACGTTGATGGTTACACTACCTTCCAAAAAATATATACCTCATTGTATGAGCTTAAATAATTGAATCTATACTAAAAAAGGCTTAAACAATTGAATAGCTAATGTACGAATGATAAATAGATACCTTAGTGAGGAGTGATGACGGATGGTTCCAACGATCTTCACAAGTACGTCAATTGAAGGTGGCAATCTGTTCAAAACATCTTGTAAATCAAATCGAAATATAATGAAATTAAAAGAGAAGGATATCTAAGATTCAAACAATTAGCTAGTTAAAAACGCATATACCTTGAATACACCTTCAAGTTTATTCGTAAATTGACTACCACACTCGATTTTGAGCTGCAATGTCAAAAGGAACTTGTCAAATGATAAAAAAAAAATTAATGGACTTCATCAAAGTATGATTATGTTCCATATTAAATAAACCAACCCAATATAGGAAACTGCATAAGAATTACCTTTCCAAGCTTTGTAATAGAGGAAGGAAGAGAAGACCATAAGACACAAGCATTCCCATCAAATCTAAAAGCCTAAAACACCACAACAAAAATATACATGGATCATACATCAAATAACATGCCATGAAATATGTCTTTTCTGCATGACAATTCCAATTTGCAAATTTACAGGAGTAAAGGTAGCATAAGACTGAACAATAGCAAAGGATAGGTTTATTAACGTTGTTCTCCATATATCTAGGTATTTCTATAAGAAAATTGTAAAAGACTAAGATGCATCTATACTTCCCATGATATTCAATGTTAGATTATAAGGGCATACTAGGTTGCAAAAGTGCAAATTCATCAACAGAGTATTATAAAAGCATCAATGACCTACCAGACTTGAAGGAATAATAGAATAACCAAATGCATCAAGCTCAAGGGACTCTACAGTGCCAGAGTTGATGTTGAATAAACAGAATAAACAGAAAATATAATTGCAATTGATCCATGAGTGAATATTGTCCCATAAAAAAAAATAAAAAAATAAAAAGAAAACTGGAAGCTGGAGCAGAATACACACCTTTCCCAAATTCCTTTATCCTGGGGTTACAACACTGCACCCTACCTAACAAAGAGGCAACAGTGAGATCTTTCACCATAAAATTGATGCAAACACTACAAGAATTCAAATCTATAATTAACAAGCGTCTCACCCATGATTAAACAAGATATTAATTACATGAAAAGAAGCTTTGCTGTAATACTGTAGTTGTAAGGAAGTTCCTGAAGCCAAGTTGTCAGCCCAATTTATGTGAAGAGTAAATGGCAGATTTCTACAACTAAAATTACTATAAATCATCATCAGTCCTGACTAATCTTCATGAATCTGCCCAACCATCTAGGTACATCGCTGACCACCAAAGGGAGAAAGCAATGTAGAAGTGCAATGATCTAATTGAACTATACCCGTAGAGTGTATTATGATCGATGCATGGTTTTGACCAACACAAAGAAGCCAATGAATTAAATATGAAGCCATCATTAGATGGGAAAGGCCAAAAGGGTCACTAGCAAACACAGAAATTGGCCAAAAGAGTCACTAGCAAACACAAGTCTAACAACTAAATAAAAAAGTATACCCATCCGCAAAACAAATCTGCGAAGAAAATATGAATGCAAATAAATCTTGAGGAGTTTGAAGACAAGTATATCAAGAGGAATAATTATTTCTCCATGATTTTTAAGCCAGTGATGTCCTAAAAATTAAGATAATGAGAAGCATGATAGAAACCCAACTATAATATGAAAATGACATGGTTATTCATGGATGGGTTATCATTGTTTTCCTTCTGTTTAGACAATTGTAGTGCTAAGTTTGGTATATTTTGGGGCTATAATTTCTACAGATTCAGTCCACCCCAACTACAACCCCATTCCCTATAACACCTCCTCCCTAAACTGCCACTGCCCCTGCAACCCCACCCTTACAACCCTCCCCCTGCAGCCACCCTGCTGCATCATCCTTACATCCACTCCCCAAAATCGACAATAAACTAAAATAAATAAATAAATAAATTGGAAAACCTACAATTCGAAACCTTATAAAATTAAACCAAAAAAACTACGAATACCCTAAGAATTCGAACCCATAGAATTCGAACAAAATCATTGCAACACATTCACATAAATACTAGAGTGCAAACCTAATTTTGAATAAAAAACGCTAGATTCGTAACTAAAGAACCCCATATTTGAATACAAAAAAAAAACAAACAAAATACACAAATTTATGCTAGAATTCGAGAGAGTGTGAGGTGGAAAAATCAAAACAGAATTCGTCTATTTCCTTCGTGACCTTCAGAAGAAGAATGAAGGAGTGAGAGTCAGAAGATGATGCGTGTGAGTCACAAGATGATCGAGTGAGGGTTCTAAAGGAATAAAAAGAAGATGAGTGCAAAATGTTTAATTTTGTTTTAAAAACGATCGTGCGTATATCGTACTAATCGATGGATGACGAAATTCCTTAGTATTTTTTTTTATTTTCTGCCCCGCAAAACATTCACAACGGAGCAGCTAATCTTTTTTAATTTCCTGCCCACGCTATTATAATGTCGGGGCAGAAAACCCTATTTTTTTTAAATAGCTTTTTATTAAACTACTATCTGTTTCGTATTTTATGAAGCGGAGCAGATATGATGTGGTAGATAGCATTTTTTCGACTAGTGCATGTAACCTTAGGATCTCCCTCGAGTAGGCTTCCGCCATCTTTTCCATTGACCAAGTTACCTTCATCAGAATGAATCGGGTGACTTTAGTCAAATGGTCAACTATCACCCAAACTGTACCCAAACCCGTATACATCGTGGGTAGGCTCACCACGAAATCCATGGATATGAAATCGAACTTCCATGTGGGTATTGGCAATGGTTGCAATAGTCCACCTAGTCTTTGGTGCTCAATCTTGACCTTCTGACAGGTGAGACGCCGTGCTACGAAGTCTGCAGCTTCCTGCTTCATCCTGGGCCACCAAAAGTATTCCTTCAGGTCCTTATAGAGCTTCCCACCACCTGGATGCACCGAATAGGGCGTATTGTGAGCCTCATCCATTATCTTGTTTTTCAACAATGAGTTATGGGGCACACGCCACCTGTTGCGGAGCAAGCTTTACTTTTCCATTAGGTGAAAATAGTTTAATTACAAACCCATTAGGTGAAAATAGTTTAATTAAAAACCTTTCACCCCATTACCTGTTGCGGAACTTCAAGTTGCTATCTGTGCTAATCGTGAAGTCTTCTGCCTTACCTTGAAGTTTGGCTTCACGAATTTTCTCGAGTTGCGGGTCCCCTTCTGGCTTTCCAGTAACTCTTGATACAAAATGGGTTCAACACTCATGGCATTGAGATAGACTCATGTACTTCCTGGCATTACCTTCTCAACCTCCATCCTGCAAAGATCAGCACAAATTTCCTTTGGCAAAACCGCCATCCTATTGAGTGAATGGTGATCTTTGCGACTAAGGGTATCTGCTACCCGATTGGCCTTCCCTTCACAATAGTCAAATGAGAGGTCATAGTCCCTGATTAACTCGAGCCACTGTCGCTGGCTCATGTTTAGCTCCTTCTGAGTGAAGATATACTTCAGACTCTTGTAAACAGTGAATAACTTGCAAGTAGCTCCACAGAGGTAATGTCGCCATATCTTCAAAGCGAACACTACAGCCGCCAACTCTAGGTCGTGAGTAGGGTAATTCTGCTCGTGCACCTTGAGTTGCCTTGAAGCATATGCAATGACCTTTCCTTCTTGCATCAGAACACACCCCAAACCTTTCTTGGACGCATCATTGTATACCTTGTATCCCACACCTTCATTCGGCAAAGCAAGAACTGGTGCAGTGACAAGGCTCTGCTTAAGGGTCTGGAACGCCTCTTCGCATTGATCTTCCCACAAGTTTGCAATCCTTGTGCAACAACTTAGTCATAGGTGCCGCTATCCTGGAGAAATCTTTTACGAATCTCCGAAAGTAACCTGATAGAGAAATTTCACAGGTAAATTATTTACAAAAATTAGCTATTCTAACTTTTATTGATGCTTTGAGGTTTATCTGCTAGGCCAAGAAAACTTCAGAATTCGGCCACATTCTTAGGACTGTGCCATTCCACAATTGCCTTTATGTGGGCTGGGTCTACCTTAACACCGTCCGTATTAATTACATGCCCTAGAAAGGCTACTTCCTTGAGCCAAAACTCGCACTTTGATAACCCCCACTTCGACTGAGTTTGGAGAGACGAATGCCCTCGCAAGGAGAAAGTCAAAGTATACTAGCTGGGGAACTAAGGGTAAACCCTTAGAGGATTAGGGTAAGCATAAATCCATAAGAAAAGAAAGTGAATTAAGGGTAGGCATAAACCCTTAGTGGAATTTTTGTGAGCTTAGGGTAAGCATAAACCCATAAGAAAGGATGAAGAGGCTGTTGAGGCGGAAAAATGTGTAAGGAAGTATGCGTTTGATGAGAAGCCCCCACTTTGACTGATCCTGGAGAGACGAATGTTCTCGCAAGGCGAAAGTCAAAGTATTATGGTTGGGGCGAGACAATAGCATGTGTGGGTTGCAAAGCTGCACATAGCAATAAGTTATATAGGTATACTACGAAAGTTATTCAAAATACCAATTGCATATAACAATTCAAGGATTCAACAAAAATGGGCTCTAGCCTTATGTGCTTTGTGCTATGTGATGTGCGTATGTACAGTGTGTGTGATGCTTATGCATGTATATGAATGTATGCATGAAATGATTATGATGAGTGATATGCTTGTGGTGCATGATGCATGATGTGATTGGTGTTCGTGAAATGTAATACATGTGGAATGATATGTTTATGTGTGACAAGGCAATGAATGACAAAGGGGATCGGCCAATAGTACGGTAATCCCCTAAAATGTCAATGGAGCGATCTTAAGCTCCCAATCAATCAAAGACTTAACTTTCGATCATAAGCAAGCCCCCAACTCGTGGAGATGGCTATATTCGTGGTGGATTAGATGGATAGGTAAGGTAGCATGAATTTGAGAGATGGTGGATAAGGCTTTTTGAGGATTTCAAATTTGTTGTGGAGTAGATGGATAGGTAAGCCCCCAGGCTGTAGGGTAAGGAAGAATGAAGGATCATAGATAAAGTGGTTTTGCGGATGTCATGAAGAGGCCAAAGCATTGAGAAAAGAGGCTAGCTCATGTCATGAACTTGAGTTAGATTTCCCGCAAGATGAAGATTGCCCAATTGATGAAGCTATGCATGGGGTATGTCACGCCCAAATAGAAGAAAACAAAAGTCAAATCAAAGTGATGACCTTAAGAAGAGTTAGGGAAATCCCCCAGGGTGTGTGTGAAAGAGAAAGGATGTCGGCGTAAGAAAAAAGAAAGGCTAAAAATTTGTGACTGAAGGGTAATGATGTAGGGAATTGATGTGGTTGGGTGCACTAATGTTGGTTCAAACTCGATCCTATGCCGGGTGGTGAAGTAGGAATTTGTGCTTAAAATCCTAAGTAAACCAAGTTTCTTAAAAGGGTGGACCTCAAAAATTCATTAATTGGGTCGAACCTCGAGAAGAGCCTTTCTACGTATCCAATTGGAATCAGACAATCGTAGTTCTTGATGATTATTTGGAAAATGCCTCATGTGAAAGGGCTTTTGTGGTTGTAATGTTTGGCTAGGGTTGAGGGTTAAGAAAGAAAAGGGAAAGAAAGCTCAAAATTCTCTAAATGTTGCCCCCTGGTGGTGTGACGACCCGACTCACTTAAACCGGCGCGGAAGAAACCGACGAGTCGAATTGTCGATCTAACAAACAAACTAACTTGAAATTTAAAACAAAACCTCAAAATATGATTATTAAATCCCAAAAGTACAACACCCACAAGTTTGTACAATACTAAACCCAATGTAATCAATACGAAAAAGTAACTCCAAATACTATTAGAGTTAGAATATACAGAATACATAAACTAAACGTCCAAACGAGAAACATAACACAATCTAAGATAGGAAAACAACGGCACTCGCCCAACCCAAAGCTAAGCAACACCGTCATCATCAGAGTCACCTGAAAAATTAACAACAATCCACTGTCAGTGGCGAGTAACATAACAGTCCCACCCTAACATGGATACACATAATCATGGAACAAATCAAATAAACACATCAGACTACACATCCAACATGCGACATAATCAACATAATAACAACTAACATAAACTTGACCAAATTTTAATTATTCAAACTTATCATTAATGAAACTTTGTCGCTACCATTTACATTTTAGACCGGACTATGCACGTACGAACGCATCTTACGCGAACGAATTTTCCTACTATGCCAGGAATGAGAATCTTACTCCCAAACCAATGAACCCCATCTTACGGAAATTCATATCAAACAGACGACATAGCAAGTATACACTATCCTAATACCGCGGTTAGGATAGGGGCAACGTCTTAACCCAAGTCTTAGAATCTTACTCTAAGGTTAGGCGTCTAAAAGTAAACTTAAGCTAATCTTTACTTACTTAAAACTTTGTTATTCTCAAGATCGCTTCTTACGCCTTTTCTTGAGTCTAACCATAAACATTACCACTTCTTTAATCAATCTTTAACAATTCTTTAACTTTCTTTAAACTTTCTCTAAACTTTCTTTTAACTTAATCTTTACTTATCTATAATGAAACTTCAATAAACTTTAACACTTAAAGATTACATGAACTACTTCAAGATTTCAAGATTCAACCAAGAACTCATCAAGAATTCAAAGAATTCATCAAGAACTCAACAAGAACTCAACTACATACGTATGACACACGAAAACCCCAATCAAAACATGCATCAAAACTTCACATAAATCATACATATACATGATCAAACTTAAGACTAACATGGAACATCATAACATGCATGAAAACTCAACAAAATATCATAAAATGAACCCCCAAATCAGCCTTATAAATCACGCATATCATAGCCAATAATCATCAACAATTCATCCTAACATGATCATTTAATCAATCCTATAACTATAGTATTCAAATTAAGGTAGAAAAGCATGTTACCTTAATCAAAATCAACCACTTAAAGACACAAAAACTTGCTGCCCAGATTCGAACCATATGGCCCCAAAATCACGCACAACACGGTGCACCACCACGGCTTTGCACACGAACACCCTTGCACGGTCTTCAATGCACGGCCACCACTGCACAACTTCCACCCATGTACACGGCCAGCCACGAACCACCACGCAAGGCGCCACGCACGACCACCCTTCAAACCCCACGAACAAAACCCCAAAAACCGAAACCCAAACTAGTGATCTTGAGCAAAGGCAAAGAAGGCTACTTGTGTTTTAATTACATAAAGATCAATGGAGGTTGAATCTTTAAGTTTTGGGTTGAAAAGGATGATGAACAAGGAATGGGGATTACTTAGCCAAAATGGCGTGTGGAGTGATGGCAAAGATGGAGAGAGTTTTTTGTGTTTAAATGTGGCAAAGGATGATTTAAAATGACAAATGATCCTCAAGCCTTACTACCACTTCTATTTATAGAAGTTGGTTAAGGTGTGAACACAAGGCAAGTGGCAAAATCAAGCCACAATAAGGAGAGGGGCCGGTTGGGCTTAGGCTCAAATGGGCTTACATGATCACTTGGGCCATTTGCACTTAAGCATGACTAATCATGTTTAAATTCGCACTCGGCCCGAAACTTAATTAACTAATTAGAAAATTAAAAATAAAATTCTAATTAATTAAAATAAAATAAAATAAAATAAAAGAAATAATGAATCACAAAATAAAATAGTCACATTCAAGCAATAAAAATAGTCCAAATAAATTTAGACCATGCACAGAATCAAAATAATTACAACCAAGATAATCAAGAAAATAGCCCAAAATCTGGGGCGTTACAGGTGGTGCGTAGATGTGCCTTGACTTTTGTTTTTGCTTTATTTTTTTTTTTTTTGACTGTTGATTTTTGCACCTGGACTTTGATTATTTTTGAGTTTGAAGCTTTGACTCGACTTTCAAAACAATATTTGTTGTGTGTCGAGTATGAAGTTATTTATTTTTTTTTTGTTTTTTTTAGTCTTTTTTTGGCACGCACCACTTGATCCTATGGGTGAGGTAGATGTGGGTAAGGAAGGAAAGTAGGCTTGTTTGTGTTTGAGGCTCAAAGGGCTGCAAAGTATTGAATGAATACAGATGATGAGAAAGGATTGATAATTTTTGTGGAGTTCAAGGAAGCAAGGCCTCTCGGGCAATGTCCATTTATTAAGTTCAATTATGAAAAATTTGAGGTCATGATTTATGCTAGAATTAACAGCACAAATTAAGATCAAGGCTAATAATGTAAAAAAAAAAATTATTAATGTGAATGTGATTACAAGGATAAAAGTGGAAAGAAAAATCCTAGATGACATAAGCTCAAAAAAGAAATGAAAAAGGAAATGCAATTGTTTAGGTGGAGGGACTCTCCGACTCAACCTAAGGAAACGACCTTGACTGACTCTAGACTTTGCGTGGGGCGTAATGACACTGATGTTGCTCTTGATAAGCCTTTTGTGGTGTTCGGGCTCAAATAGGATAGGGATATGGACTTGAGTGATCTAGGCTTGGGACACGGGCTTCAGTGATGGGCTTGAGTGGTGTAGGCTGAGTATTTTAAAGTTTTCGAGTTTGGATGTGTTTGAGTGAGGCTGGGGTGGTGTTTAAATGACGTGAGGTAAGGTTGGACTGGGCTTGAGGCTTGCTCGGACCTCGGCTATGCTTTGGATCGAATTGGAACTGTTTAGAACACTCTGAACTGAAAGGAACCAAAACCTTTAGTGAACCCCCTTGATCATTGTGCATGGATGCGGACGCATATCCTAATTTCATGGTCATCTTACCTAAAATGCATGAATGCAAGGTGCCTTTTCACTTTTTTTTTTCTATTTTTTTTTGTTTTGACTTTTTTTTTTAAAAAAATATTTATTATTATTATTATTAATTTTTTGAACTTTTTTTTGGTTTTGTTTTGTTTTGGTTTTTTTTTTTTTTTTTTTTTTGTGAAAGGACACCAAAATGCATGAAATATGCAATGTATGTGAAGGGAAATGCCTAAATGTCAAACCTATATGGACTAAACCCCAATATTATGAACCAAAGACTAAAATATATGAACTAGAAGATGACCATGCCTATATGATGTGTGAGTGAAAAGCAAACAAAAATACATGGATAGCGCCCATAAAAAATCCACACATAGTCAAATAAGCACACTAGCATGATATAGTATGTACAATCTCTAAAAGGTCGGTCTTGGGTGGTCACAAGGGTACCATGGCTAAAGGGAAACTGAACCGATCTAGCGATTCTTCATGTTGAATGACACACGATTAGGAATCCCTTATTATGATCTCATCGGGCATGAGGATCACGCGCCACGGTTGGGATGGGCCGTGTGACGACCCAACTCGTATAAATCGGCGCGGAAAAGACCGACGAGTCGAATTGTCAAACTAACATACAAACATACTAAAAATCTAAATAAATACCTCGAATTATATTATCATAAATCCCAAAACGTACAAAACCACAAGTTGTACATAACTAAATCCCAAATAGTCATTACAATCTGTAGTTAGAGTTAGAATATACATACTACAACTACTAAAAGCCCGAATTCTAATAACGGAAAATAAACTATAGAAGTAAACAGTCAACGGCGCTCGCCCAATCCCAAAGCTAAGCAACACTGTCATCATCAGAGTTGCCTAAAAACATAAATCCACCATCAGTGGCGAGTAACATAACAGTCCCACCCTAAAGTGCATACATATGAACATAGAACAAACCAGATAAGCAGATCAGGCAGTCACTTATAAACATACAAGACTAAAATAACAATAATAACATCAACAAATAAGACTTGCTCGACTTTACTTAGAATTTACTTAATCTTTGTCGCTATCATTTACATATTAGACCGGACTATGCTCGTATGAACACATCTTACTTGATCGAACTTTCTTACTATGCCAGGAATGAGAATCTTACTCTCAAACCCATGAACCCATCTTACGGAATCCATATCACAAGGACGGCATAATAAGTACTAACTATCCCAATACCGCGGTTAGGATAGTGGCCGCGTCTTAACCCAAGTCTTAGAATCATACTCTAAGGTTAGACGTCTACTATGCAAAATTAACCTAATCTTTACGTTCTTTACATCTTGGTTATTCTCAAGTTTGTTGGGATTTATTGATTTAGAATATAAATGTATATAATTATGAATATTAATAATACTAGATGTAGTATTATGTGTTTTGAAGTTTGTAATTATGCAAAGTTTTTAGCGATGTAAGTCGTTGAATGATGAGGTAAAGTGAAGCAATAACAGTGGAAAATCGCGAGTAGTGACTTAAGGTTGCGACCCGCGAGAATAGTCTGAAGTGCCAAAAGTGCACAAAAGAGGCAGAAGCAAATCGCGACTCGCAAGCCTTGTGGTTCGTGTCAGTTTTGCTTAGTTTTTTCCCGTTGGGTTGTGTCTGTTGAAGGGACGGCTGTGCATTTGGAGAAGTTATATAATAAATTATCTAAAACTGAAATGATACACAAGAAGTTACTCTCTATCTTCATTTCATCTCTTGCATACAACTAAGGTTTTCTCCATAATTACAAAGAAGTTTACACTTACAAATCCCTTCTTCGTTTTGTAGTAATTGGAACAAGGCTCGATTTCTATGGTTTCTTGTTGTATCTTGTTAACGAATTTCCTGTAACTTGGCCTTTGTATTGGGTGGAAATATTGTTTTCAAGGAAGTTTCATCCGACACGCCTTAAGCGTTCGTCATACTATTTACCCACAAAATTTCCAACAAAGTTCACATCTTACGTCTTTACTTGAGACTAACTATGTACATCACAATCTTGGAACCTCTTTAGTCAATCTTTTTACTTTTCTTTAACTTTCTTTAATTATCTTTAATTAATCTACACTTTAAAGAATACATGACTATAATAAAGAAATTCAAGATTCATCAAAAAGTTATAAAGAAACTTCAAGAAACCTCAAGAATCATCAAATATACATCAAGAGCACATTCTTTAACTTAATTCATCAATCATCAATCCAAGATTCATATAAAACCTACCAAGATTATCAAGAATCATCATCAAAATCAAGTCTATAATAAATGCACATTACACGAAAATTCCAGCATTATATTCATTAATTTTATGCTTCAAAACTCCATATAAACTTCATGAAAATTGTACATAAACAAAATAAAACATGAACCTATCATAATTAATCATAATATACATAAAAACTAAACAAAGATATCACATAATCATCACCCAAATTCACGCATGAAACTCGTGTAACATCACCCAATTCTATCAAACTTTGGCTCTAAATTGATCACCTAATCTATCCTATGATCGTGGTATTCAAATTATTATGAAAGAGCATGTTACCTTAATGAAGCTTAATCACTAAAACACGAAAAACTTGCTGCCCAAAACTCGATACACACGGCCCAACAATCACGCACCACACGAACACGGTGCACCTCCGGACACGGCCACCACTGCACGGCTTCAATGCACGGCCACCAACCCGACTTCAACACGCGAACATGGCCCAAAAACACGAACCAAACCCAAAACCAAAACCAATCCCGAAGTCTTGATCAATGGAAATGAAGGTTTACTTGTGTTTGATTACTTAAAGATCAATAGGAGATGAATCTTTAAGTTTTGGGTTGAAGAATTTTGATGAACAAAAGTTGGAGAAAGGAAGCCAAAAATGGCGTGTGAAAGTGGAGAGAATGGAGGAGTGTGTTTAGTTTTCAATTGTGAGCAAATGGTGATTAAATGGCAAATGATCCTAATGCCTTACTAGCACTTCTATTTATAAAAGTTAACCAAGTGTGAACACAAGGCAAGTGGCAAAAGACTAAAGCTATACTATGGAAACAAGAATAAAAGGGACTAGGGTAAGAGATCCACAACTCATACCACCATGAATTATGAATCAATTGAAACTTAGACTTAGGTCATGGATAAGGGGAGGTCGTTCTAAGATCACACTACTCTTTCAAGCTAGTGTGACGACCGGGAAGACATACACAAACCTACTTTCGTGGCGGAACATCTAACTAGTCATAAGCACAAATCACGAAGACCGGTAACTTTACCTTGATCGAAAGCCCAACTTTCGTGGTGCTTCCATCAATCGGGCGAAGGGAGTCATCACCCACATTCACCTTTCGGTCCTTAGGTGGGGGTTCTTCTATGAGTCTAATGTTAATTAGGCATGAGACTCAACATCATCGAACCTTCGGTACCAACATAATCACAACAAAAAGCCTAGAAACAACTAAACCACAATTATGGAGGATTTGAGAGGTTTCACTCAAACCCTAGAAATTAACTACTCACAACTAATTAATAAAAACATAACTCAAATTAATAATTAGGAAAAATTGTTCAAAACTACCAAATAAATGTCGACTTTTGAAAAATACTACCAACTAAAAAAAATTGTTATAAAACTACCTAATACATCAATTTCGACCTGGTAGCACTACCACCTTCCGTATTTTTTTCATTTTTCTGATATTATGGCCCACCAATTTTGATTTCTCTCTAATTTTTTCCCTAAAGCTATTTGATTTCACTCCATTGCTAAGCATACTCAAGCTTCAATTGAAAAAATTTGGATTAAAGGAAGTTGGATTGAAGAAAAAGGGGGGTAATTTTGATTCATTTCATAAGTTAAAAGTCTGATATATATTAAAAGAAAAGAGGAAGTTAGAGATAGAGGGTAATCGAGCATTTTTTGGAAAAGAAATAAAGGAAAATCGATAGTGATGGGCCATAACATCAAGAAAATGAAAAAAATACGGGAAGTGGTAGTGCTACCATGTCGAAAATGATGTATTAGATAGTTTTATAACAAAAAAAATTTAGTTGGTAGTATTTTTCAAAAGTCGATATTTATTTGGTAGTTTTAGACAATTTTTCCTAATAATTATAATTAAAACTAAAATTGATAACATTAATGAAATCTAAAAACTAAAAACATCAAAACAACAAGTATCAACTACTAGAAATCAATAAATAACAACAAAGAACAAGAAATCAAAGCAAATAAGAAAGCAATAAAAGTACTTTGAAGATGAGAACAAGAAGTAGAAGATGAAGAAATTACACTACTTGCATAAATCAAGAACTAAATGTAAATTACATGAAGATTGAAGAAGAAAGCAATAAAATCTAACCTAAAACCCTAGGTGAGCCTCCAACATCAGCTACTTGGTTAAAAGATGGGAGAAGAGTATATATATTACTCCCCAAAAACTCAGCAAAAGAAAAGAAAAGTAATAAAAAAACGTACAAAGCTGATACAGCGGGCGCTGAGGCGATGATAGCGCCCGCTGAGACCTACTAAACTAGGCTACAAGCTGGCAAGAATTGTGATCAGCGGGTGCTGAACATAAGTCAGCGGGTGCTGAACAGCACTTAGGAATTAGGGGATCACTGCCTTAAACAGGGGAGGGGGACAGCGGACGCTGATTTAGGGTCAGCGGCCGCTATTCTTCTATGTGTGCTCATAATGCCCTGTTCGCTTTAAAATCAGCGGCCGCTGGGAATCCATCAGCGGCCGCTGCCATGGCCCAGAAAACGTAGTCTTTTTTTCTTTCAAATTGCCTTGAAACACAAACCATCTCAGCGGACACTGAGGAATTCCCAGCGCCCGCTGAGGCCTTCTTGGCTCCAACATTGGCAAATGACTCTGTGGTTTTCCTCGAGGTTCCCGGCTCGCCTCCTCGGGTTCTGAAATAGACTCGGGACCTGTAAAAGGGGAAGAAAACGCAGAAACAAATAAAAATAGAGGAAATCACATAGAAAAAGGGGAAGGGGACTACCGAAACAAAACTAAACTAAAAGCCTAAAAATGCTAACAAAAACTAAAAAAAAATAGAAAATAAATAAATAAAAGCTAAGAAAAATACTAACTAAATACAGACTATCAAACTCCCCCAAGCTAGCTCGTTGGTTGTCCCCAAGCAACTACCGCACGAAGAGTTCGACAAATCCCTTAGGAGAGGAATTCTACAACGGACTAAGGACTCCTATTACAGTCTTAAGGCGCACAAATCTCAATGCTAGGAACTAACTAAACTAAGGACTGAAACCTTTCACACATTATAACCTTAAAGGACTACGAGGTATCCAAGCCTAAACAACCTAACAACCGTCAAACACCCTTGAATAATCTCAGACATAAGTCGGTGGCGTGAAAAATACTCCGTGAGGGAGTCATGAAGAACAAAGGAAATGACACTCACGTCTCGTCGGAGTTAGCGTCTCTCGAAATTTGACAAGTGACGCCGCATACCAAAGATGAGACCTTTCGAGAACATGAAATCATTAGGGCTTAAGGTCATAGCATCTTACATACAAGGTCCGAAACTACAAATAACTACCGACCGACCGTTAGGATAATTTACAATAGGACATTGGTCGACTAAGAAAACTACTATCTCCTTCTCTAATTATGTACATTTTTTCATTTTTTTTCTCTTTTTTTTTTGAAGAAACAAAAAAAACAAGCGTATAAACAATTAGAACTAAAAACATGATATAATAAACATAATTAATTTGTTTTTAGAGGAGTTACAATACTCGAATAATTACACTATTACAAAATTTACAAGGACCGAAAATAAACTCAATGCTATGACGTAAGATGGTGCCTAAATCATGTTCCAAGTCTCGAAAGGGCGGTAGCAATTCACAAGTCAAAAATCAGAGCCAAAAGAAACAGATAAACTAAAACCGACGAGGGATACAATGCGACGCTCAGAAATGAATAACCTTAAAAGGGTCTAATTAAGACAGGAGCTCGAAACCTCACCTAGGTTCAAAAACCACCGACTCAGCGTTAACTAAACAAGGGACAACCTCGTACCACAAACCGACCTGGATACACATCTAGTCCTAAAGGGTTCTCCTAAAAGGGAAAAGTATTTTATCCTAAAAGTTAGTAAAAAGCATTGAAAATTGTGTGGACTCGAGACTCTAAAGGAAAGAAAAGTCCCTATAAGGATTCCCTAGTTTCGTCATCGGGAGACGACTAAACCTAGACAAATAAAAGGGATAAAAGAAAATAAACTACGAAAATAAGCTACATGCAAAAATGGAGAAAAATGAAAGAAAATAAACTACAAAAATAAGCTAGTATGCAAAATCTAATAAAAAGAAACTATGGAAAATAAGAAAAGAAAAATAAACTACGAAAATAAACTAGTATGCAAAGCACTAAAATGCATTTGGATTTTCAAAACGGGAGCATGACCTGGATATCGCCGCAATGACCACTATAGAATATCACACACACTAAGAACATAACCACAAGCAAGCACAATCAAACATACCCTAAGAGCATCTCCCCCAAGCTAGCTCCTCTATCCCAATACTAGTGGAAAAAAGGTGATTTGCTGCGGTTAAAATGGGGGTATTTGCTGCGATTATGAACCGCAGCAAATCAAGGGTGCAGCAAAAAGGTGACTTTTACTGCAGCAAATAACAATCTATTTGCTGCGGCTATATAGTATAACCGTAGCAAATAGGTAGTTATTTGTTGCGGTTTTAAACCACAACCGCTGCAAATAGACAGTTATTTGCTGCAGTTTTAGGCTATAACCGCAGCAAATAAGCCAAAAAAAACTTTTTTTTTTTTTTTTTTGCATTTTAATGCTAAAATGCTCCTAATTATATTATATATACATAAAAGTATCAAATTACATTAGAATTATTATGATTCTTACATAAAAACTATAATACATTCTCCACTAACTACAAACTGCTACATGTTGCATATAAAACAAAAATAGCCACCACCAAACCAAAACAACAACACATCTGCTAAGAGCACTGAAAACAGAGCAATATCCATTTGTTGCTAGATGAAAACAACATTGCAGACAAGTATTCACAAAGCAAGATATCATAATCTGCAAAACAAGTTGAAAGAATTATAAGTTGTTTCTCATGCTACTGCTAAAGGATAATGCAACTTGAAATAGTCAGTAAACCTAGTCCAGGATCCACATTAACCAACTTGCTATCATATAGAGCCAAAAGGCCACATTAGCTTTATCCTACAAAATTAGACCTTGAATGGTAGCTCCCGTTTCCAGAGAGCAAATAAAATTAGACAGGGTACTACAATAGTACCTATATTTATAGAATTATTATGATATCATATCTACTGTAACTCTTTCAAAATGTAACTATCTGAAATCATTAAAAGTAGATAATAACATCTATTGTAAGTATTGGGGCTCCAAAAACAAACTGAAATCCATATTTTCTTTCAGCTCAAACTAATTGTGGCATGTAGCTAAACTTAGGTGCAAGCTTTATTAATCAATTACAATGCAACAATAACATCCAAAGCTTCCCAAATTAACATAGTACCAACCAGCTCAATCACAATAAATAGTCATACCATATAATTAATGATATAAGTGCTTCAAAAATTTTCGTCACTTCGATTATTTAGCCCTTAATCCAAGTATTCCTTCAATAATAAAACTGTTATACTAATATATTAATTTAGGTTAAATAAAAATATACCTAATGAAAAAAAAAAAGAAAAAAAGTACCTCAGATCGAAATCTGAAGCGATACTAATCTACAATGGTAGAAAATAAATTAGAAATCCATCTTCAGACTTTGGTGAAAAGATCTGACACTGAATGAAAAAAAAAATATAATGAGCACATAATAAGCTTATATACAAGTAAATAGAGGTCAGAAACTACCACCAGGAGCACCGCCAATTGCTACGAAAACATCAATTACATCATTGGGGTCTACCGTCAACAGATTGGAAGAACTTGCATATATCTGCACTTTGGGTTCCACCATCAGTATAGATCTGAAAAACAAAAGGCAACTTTTTTTTCATTTTCTACTTCTTCAAGAATCAAGGATTGAACACTTATTTGGCTTTGAAACCACAGTCTCCAGTAGCAAAGCAATATGTTATTATAACACCCATCTTAACTCACATAAATATATTAATAAATTAGAATAAATAATTGTTGGTTGAAACTTGAAACCATATAGAAGGTACTTCATGAATGAAGTTAAAAATAAAAAAAAAGGATTTTCTACATGGTACCATAGTGAAATTGGTTTTTCCACATGGTACCATTACTCACCTTTTCATTCCACATGGTACCACTATAAAACCAATTTTGTTATTGGTGTAACAATGCCGTTAGTGGGATGTTAGTGGATTAATTATGAGATTAATTATGCATTAAAAAACTACTTTCTGGTGATTAAAAAGACTACAACAATTTAATCACAGCAACAACAAAGCAGCATCACAATAGCTTGCTATTAGATGATATACACCTACATTACATATTTACGTCAATCAACTAACCAACAAATAGCTCATAAACCTACTGCATTACATCACAAAGCCTGCTATTATTATATGCATTTCACTTTCCAAAAGTGCCTGTAGATGGGGAAAAATCAACAGTTAGCATAAGCCAACAAATCTTTTACAACTGTTGTAGTGAAACTCATAAACCAACAAAGGATTAGCTGTCTAAATATGAGTTCATAAACCAACAAATCTTTTGCAACTGCCATAGTAAAACTCCTTACAGTATTTTTTATTTTTTTTGCTTATTTATGAAATTATGTAAAAGATTGACAGAAATATATAGATGCGCACATGTAAATTGAACCATACACACACTATTATGGAAATTCAAAAACTGAAAATGGAAGAATTTCAATTAAGCTCACATTCGCATACAGGTTGAAGGCATAAACTGAAAATTGGAATTCGCAACATAAATTGAAGGCATGAATCCGCATACAGGTAAAATTATAGCAGCTTCAAAAAAATTGACAATTGAACTCCAAGTATTGATAATACAAAAGGGTAATAAGTTGAAATGAATAGAAAAGCATTGATTGTAGAATTAACATCATCGACAACAACAATTTAGAATCATGCCAGTAATCAGTCATCCACAAAATCAGTTAAAAAAGAAAAAATCGTGCATAAATGAGAGAGAAAATAATGCCAAAAATTAATCACAAAATCAAAGAAAACATCATGCCAAAAATAAACGAACCACAAAATCAAAGAGAAAATCAATAAAACATAATATAAAAAATAAACGACAACATCATAATAAAAAAAAAAATCCCCAAAAACCAAATCCTAAAACCCCATAAATAGATCTAAAAAATTAACCCAAAAAAACCCAAACCCTTAAACCGCAAGATCCAAAAACTTAAACCAAAAAAAACCCAGAAAAACCAAACCCCAAAATATTCGGCCAAAATAAAAAAATCAAAAGGAAGGTAGGAAATTGTATTTTGAAATTTCAAAATCTAACCATAAAACATTGAAAACCCTAAACAAAATTGAAAACTCCAAAAAGAAAAAAGAACGAATTGATCCAGAAAACATCAAAAACAAAATCCAAAAAATTGAAATCTAACCTTCAAAATATTTGACATAAAACCTTCTTCCACTGCACCGTCCACCGCCTCGAAAAGCCTCGAAAAAAAAGAGATCCCGATCCATTGTTGAGAGAAAGAGGGACTCCATAGTTGACTTCAACCAAAAACCCATGACAAAATTCGACTAAAAAAAGCAAAAAAATCCATGTTAAATCCGACAAAAAAAACCCCAAAAAGATCACTAAATTTCTATGCTAAATTCGACCAAAAAAAACCCAAAATCACTAAATCTCATGTCATATTCAACCAAAATAAAACCAAAGTACCAAACCCTAAAACCCCCAAAAATAGATCTGAAAAATGAAACCCTTTACCCATAAAAAAAGGATTAAACGAAAATCAGAAGAAGAAAAAATGCCAAAAAGAATACCAATCTTTGTGGCCCATTTTTGTCGTCTTCGTGCAGTGCGTGGACCGCCGCTGGTACTGGCGGTGGCGGTGGTAATTGAATCGACAGGTAGAGATGAGAGAAGGATCTATAGATGTGAGAAGGATCTATAGATGAGAGAAGGCATGGATGAGAGAAGGTAGAGATGAGAGAAGGATCGAGGATGTAGAAGTGGGAGAAATGAGAGAAAAATTATGAGAGAGAGGAATGAGAAAGAACAAATGATTAAAGCAGAGTGAGAAATAAGAAAGAATTGCAGAGTGAGGTTCATTTTGTTTTAATTTCAATTCGCGAGCCAGAAAAATGATTAAAGCAGTGGGGATTTTTTTTTAAAACTAATTTGCTGCGGTTATTTGGGCCAATCCCAATAACCGCAGCAAAATATCAACAACAAATACAACCCGTATTCATTTGCTGTGGTTTTTTGTATAAGCCCAAATAACCACAGAAAATTAAGCGTAGCAAAATCCATTATTTCCACTAGTAGTGATGTAGGATGGGGTCTCAAAGAAAAGCAAAACTACACAAAACCCACCCAAGAGAACATAAACTCGTAGGTCCAACTACACCCTCAAATATGAACATGAAAAACTCATCAAAATAAGGATATGGACATGAAAATAAGCTCACTAAGGACTTATATCATGAACTAAACAATTTCTACTCAAAATCACTAAGTTAGAGAATAAAAAAAGACTTACAATCACCAAGGTTGCAAGATTTTGCCATCCACCAAGGAAGGGAAGCTCACAATGAAATCACAAAGAGAAAACTCTCCAATTTTCATTTGAACATAATCTGATTTTTACATGAGGTAAGAAGGCTATTTAAAGAGCTAAACTCATCCTAATAAGAGTATTAATCTAGGCCATTAATCTCTAAATATTCAAGGGCCAAGATTGGAAAGTCACTAAACAAAACAAGAGAGAAAAGCAAAAGGCAATTCGCGTCCAGCTCCCCGTGCACGGTCGTGCAGTATAATCGTGCACGCCCAAAAATATGTTTCTGGATCGTGCACGGTCGTGCAAGCTAAGCCTGTACGGTCGTGCCCTAAAAGGAGCGGTCGCTCCATATAATTGCACGGGCGCTCCTTTTACTAGTAAGAAACATCACCAAGAAAAGGAGCGGTCACTCCAGAAGCTTGCACGGGCGCTCCTATAAAGGAGCGGTCGATCCGCGTGTTTGCACGGCCGCTTATTTGGCCGTGCCTACAACTACCCCTTTTCAAGCTTCCCGTTCTTAGGCCAAAACCCACTTATGTCCTTAAGCACTTCCAAGCAAGCATCCAACACCCTAACAAGCTAAACTAGCAACTATAAAGCAACTAAAATAGTTTTAAGCTACTTATTATAACCCGAAAAACATGAAAGTAAGGCAAAAAAATGAAACTAAAACTAAACAAGTTAAATAGATATGGAAAGAGTCGTCGTTGACCGTTGAAGACGCATGTTTGACCATCCCGTTCTGCATCAAACTCCTCTTCTAAAAAAGGGTTTGCCCTCAAATCCTCGCCTTCAACAAGGAACATAGTGAGGACAACCAACAACGAACAAGGTCCAATCCACTAACCCGGTAGTTATAGCTAGGAAAACTGAATCAAAATTTCCATTGTTCATCGGATACCCACCCGAATCAAACACCTAAACAAGGAGGACGAGTAGCACAACCAATAAAAATCGATGCACGTCAACCAAGAAATCAAGCATAGCATTGGCGCACCTAACCCGCCACCTCAAAAATCCATATCTCAATGCCATTGACAACAACATTGAGTTTCCAACACAATAAGATCTTAAAGAGAGTGAGATATCATCATGCATACCCTTATCAAATTTGGACCAACCACAACCTCCATGAGCATAAGATAGATCAAACATAGCATCAAGGAGTAAAGAATTCCGATCAAACCTTAGTCTTGATTCACTAATGCCAACGTCAAAAAATACTAAGCAAGAATTAAGCCCAAGAGAATAATCATGTACCACACTAGACATTTCCAATCCATTATTAACCCAATAAGTCTCATCACCATCACCATGATCAACAATAGAAAAATTATTACCATGCATGTCATCCATTTTCATCACTTCATCCAATTCATGCTCATTAAATTGTTCATCACGATCAAAAACCTCATTGCAAGGGAAGAAGAGAGAAGTGGATTCTTTTACCTCGTTTTGAAGATCACCATGTACCATAGGCAATGAACCCTCATCTTGTGCTTTGAAAAACTCTTCATTACGAATTGGAGTGTCATGCTTGAATGAAACCTCTTGCACTTCATTAGGAGGCAATGGATTTAGGACAATCTTCACTCGATTCCACTTGAAGGAATACGAGTTCTCACAAGAATCATATATGACATTTCTTCTCATCAACCAAGATTGTCCAAAAAAAATATGACAATCATCCATTTGACTCACCACACAAATAAGCTCATCAAAGTATGACTTCCCAATAGAAAAAGGAAGGGTCACTTTTTTAGGAAAACTCAAGGCATGTAGTTCAAGCTTATCAACCATGTATTGGGAAACCAAGTTCGCTCTAGCATTTGGGTCAACTTTGAAATTACAAACCCTACCCAAAACCATACATCTAGATTGAAACTCTTGAGGTCTAAACTCCTTAGACAATCTTTGTTTTGTCTCAACCATTTGGTCAATTGATTTAATCATTTGCTTGCACACATCCTTCATATACTCAATCTCCCTCATAGAAAAATTATGTTTAGACAAATCCATACTCAAAGATGACAATAGGCTAGAAATTTGTGGTGTTAGGTAAAGGAGGAAAAATTTTTTGTGGTGTTAAAGGCTTTATTTCAATATCCTTTGAATATAGGATAAAGAAATATGGGGTTTGAAGAAGAAAAATTCACTTAGGCATTTTAGCAAACACCTAGAGTGCAATCAATAATCACAACTTCAAACAAGAATTTTGTGGTGCTAGGTGAAAGAGGATACTACTTTTTGTAGAGTTAAGGCTTACTTCAATATCCCATAAATATTGGACAAGGAAGTATGGGGTTTAAAGAAGAAAAAATCCACTCAAGCATTTCATCAAACACCTTCTATGCAATGTTCAACAACAACAAAAATCTGAAATTTTTTGCAATAAATCACCAAGATCTTTGGAGGTATTGAAACCTAGGCTCTTGATACCAATTGATGTAGGATGGGGGTCTCAAAAACAACAAAAGTTATGCAAAAATTCGTCCAACCATACTCAAGCTCAACAAACACCATAAACATGAACATAAACAAAGGGATATGAACTTGTAGATCAAAGCTAAACAATAATCAACAAGAACTAGACTAAATCCAATCACAATCACTAAGAAACAAGAGGATTTAGACTTACCATTCACCAAGTCTAGCAAGATTCCAAACCACCAAGGAGTAAGAGTTCACAAAGGGCCTCAAGAGAGAGTTTTATCAGATTTTGATTAAGCAAAAAAGTGATTACAAAGCTTTGAAAGGAGCTATTTATATGGGCATTACCCTAAAAGGAAGTGGATTAATCTAAGCCTTTGATTAGGGATAATCAATGGCCAAGATTAGCAACTCCAAAATAAAACTCTCAAGCTATGTGAAATAACCGTGCAGCACTTAAAAACACGAACTGAAGGCTGCACGATCGTGGTGAAAAGTTATGTGGCTACACGAACGTGCAGCATTAGCCTGCACGGTCGTGCAAGCCAAAAACGTTGCCACTGACCTCTGCACGATCGTGCAGTTGACATGCACGATCGTGTAGAACCTTGCCCCTGCTACTGACCTCTGCACGATCGTGCAGCATATAACTACACGGTCGTGCAGTGCTTTTCTTCAGCTTCTGACCCTTGCACGACCCTCTGCACGGTCATGCCAATCTTCCATAAGGTCGTGCACGACTTCCTCGGCTTCCTTTGTTTGTATAATTAGCTCCAATACAAATGCTAACTTAGGAAAAGCATAAAACAAAGCATAAAACAAACATAGTTCATAGTTTACTACTTTATTACAACCCAACAAAGCAAATTAGACTAAGTAAAGCAAGGTGAGGAACAATGGTGTTTCTAGCTTGCCTGGTCTTCCATTGGCCAAGGATGTTGTAATGACATGAGGTGCCTCATCTTGAAAGTTAACACTTGCTCCTGCATCAACCCAATATCCACCCAATATCCTCATCAATAGTGTTTCCCTCAAGAGGAGAGCAAAGACAATGTCACCATTACAACATCCTCAAGATGAGGCACCTCATGTCATTACAACATCCTTGGCCAATGGAAGTCCGGGCAAGCTAGAAACACCATTGTTCCTCACCTTGCTTTACTTAGTCTAATTTGCTTTGTTGTGTTGTAATAAAGTAGTAAACTATGAACTATGTTTGTTTTATGCTTTGTTTTATGCTTTTCCTAAGTTAGCATTTGTACTAGAGCTAATTATACAAACAAAGGAAGGCAAGGAAGTCGTGCACGACCTTGTGGAATATTGGCCCGACCGTGCAGAGGATCGTGCAAGGGTCAGAAGCTGAAGAAAAGCACTGCACGACCGTGCAGTTATATGCTGCACGATCGTGCAAAGGTCAGTAGCAGGGGCAAGGTTCTGCACGATCGTGCATGTCAACTGCACGATGGTGCAGAGGTCAGTGGCAACTTTTTTTGCTTGCACGACCGTGCATGCTAATGCTGCACGATCGTGCAGCCACGTAACTTTTCGCCACGATCGTGCAGATTAATACTGCACGATTGTGCAGCCTTCAGTTCGTGTTTTTAAGTGCTGCACGGTTTTTTCACTTACCTTGAGAGTTTTATTTTGGAGTTGCTAATCTTGGCCATTGATTATCCCTAATCAAAGGCTGAGATTAATCCACTTCCTTTTAGGGTAATGCCCATATAAATAGCTCCTTTCAAAGCTTTGTAATCACTTTTTCGCTTAATCAAAATCTGAGAAAACTCTCTCTTGAGGCCCTTTGTGAACTCTTACTCCTTGGTGGTTTGGAATCTTGCTAGACTTGGTGAATGGTAAGTCTAAATCCTCTTGTTTCTTAGTGATTGTGATTGGATTTAGTCTAGTTCTTGTTGATTATTGTTTAGCTTTGACCTACAAGTTCATATCCCTTTGTTTATGTTCATGTTTATGGTGTTTGTTGAGCTTGAGTATGGTTGGACGAATTTTTGCATAACTTTTGTTGTTTTTGAGACCCCCATCCTACATCAAGTAGCAACACCACGACTATAAGAACGCATAAGTGTTCTAAACCCCAGGTTCACTTAAATAAAAGTGAGAACTTACCTGTAGAGGACATGATTCGTTTTGTCGGAAAACCTGTAGTCCAGGTGCACCATTGACAATATTAAAGCGCCTTTAACGCTACCAAAATTATGCCTCGATCGAGGCGCTAGTGCTTCAGCCTCACTAGCTACGGGTCTAAACAACAAAAAGCTAACCGGACCCAAAGGGTCTAAACCGCCCAAAGCCGGAACAAAAGCATTGTCCCGAGGCTATGGGTGGAGAGGTCTAGAGCTCTGGGTCATCCTGGGGGAGAGGGAAGGATGTCGGAAGAAGTGAACTTCCGAAATGTGATAGCCGTACATCTGGTCAATTTGTATACGGAGACGGTTCAAGTCAGAACGCATCTCCATAATGTTAGCATTAATAGACGCATAGGCAGCGTTTTGCTGTTGGGACAGGGCCTCGAAGGCAGCCGCAAAGTCAAACTGCGGCTGGGGTTAGTTGGGTTGTGCTTGTGGTGGTTCTGGTGCTGGTTATTCAACTTCCTCAACAACAACAACCGAGGGCCCCTGAAATAAATCCGCATCACACTGGGCTACGGGTTCCGTGGGGATTATAAATGGGTTATCCCGATCAAACCTAGTTATCTCGGGATTAGGCATGTAATAGTGGTGTCTCCCGCGGACCAGGGCACTTTGTGTGCCATCCCGGCTGGTGTTCTTAATGAAAGACTGTAACGATCCGACTCGCTTAAACTAGCGCGGAAGAAACCGACGAGTCGAATTGTCGATCTAACATACAAACATACTTAAAATTTAAAACAAAACCTCAAATATTACTATTATAAAACCCAAAATGTACAAATCCACAAGTTGTACACAACTAAGTCCCAAATAGTCACTACTAAGAAACAACTCCAAATCCGTAGTTAGAGTTAGAACGTACGTACAACTCCTAAAAGTCTGGATATAATAACAATGGAAAAAAAAAACTAAAACTATAGGAAACAGTCAATGACACTCATCCAATCCCAAAGCTAAGCAACACCGTCATCATCAAAGTTACCTGAAAATATAAATCAACCATCAGTGGCGAGTAACATAACAGTCCCACCCTAACTTGGGTACACATGAACATAGAATAAATCAAGCAAGCAAATCAGGCACTTGAACATGCAATATATCATAACTATAATAAAACATTAATAATAATATCAAAGACTTGCTCAACTTTAATTGACTTAATCTTATCATTACTTAATCTTTGTCGCTATCATTTACATATTAGACCGGACTATGCTCGTACGAACGAATCTTACGCGAACGAACTTTCCTAGTATGCCAGGAATGAGAATCTTACTCCCAAACCCATGAACCCCATCTTACGGAAATCCATATCATAAAGACGACATGCAAGTAATCACTATCCCAATACCGCGGTTAGGATAGGGGCAACGTCTTAACCCAAGTCTTAGAATCTTACTCTAAGGTTAGGTGTCTAACAATAAAACTCAAGCTATCTTTACGTTCTATACAATCTTGGTTAATCTTAAGTTGCATCTTACGGCTTTACTTAAGACTAACTATAAAAACCATAACCTTGGAACTTCTTTAATCAATTTTTATAATTTCTTTGACTTTCTTTAATAATCATTAATTACTTTCAACTTTCTTTAATCAAGACTACAAGATCTATACCTAAAGATTATGAATTCATAATAAAGACGATCAAGATTCAACATAACATAATCAAGAAACCTCAAGAATTCAAGAATCATCAAAGAACTCATCAAGAAACCTCAAGAACTCAAGAATCATCAAAGAACTCATCAAGAAACCTTAAGAACTCAAGAATCATCATCACCAATTCAACTCAAAACACACGCATGACATGGCTAACTTGCAACAACATAAACATCAATTCTATGCATCGAAACTCTATGAAAATCGAACATGAACATGATCAAACATAAAACTATCATATCCAATCATAAATTCATAGACACAAGGCAAGAACATCATAAAAACAACCTCCAAAATTAGGCCAATATTCACGCATGGCTCAAGGTAATAATCATCAACTTTCGATCTATTTTAATCATCTAATCCATCCTATGAATCATGATATACAAATTAGGATAGAAAGGTTTGTTACCTTAACAAACTTTGAGCATTAAAAACCACAAAACCCTGTTGCCCAGATTCGAACCACACGGCCCAAGTACCTCGCACAACCGCACGGCCACGGCACCACACACGAACACGCACGAGACCATCGTGCAACACAACCCAAACTGCATGCTAGAACACCGCACAACACCACCCACATGAGGCACCACCGTGCACGTCCACCCTTGAACCTCACGAACAAACCCCAAACCCAACCCGAACAAACGATCTTGATCAAGGCAATGAAGGCTACTTGTGTGTTTACTTACTTAAAGATCAATGGAGTTTGAATCTTTAAGTTTTGGGTTGAAGAATTTGATGAACAAGGTTGATGATGGAATGCCAAATAGGCGTGTGGAAATGGAGAGAATTGAAGGAGTGGGTTTTGTGTTTAATTTGTGAGCAAAGGATGATTAAATGGCAAATGATCATTAAGCCTTAATAACACTTCTATTTATAGAAGTTAGTTAAGGTGTGAACATGAGGCAAGTGACAAATCATGCCAAATCATAAGGGGGCCGGATATGGGCTTGCTCAAATGGGCTAACAAGTTCATTTGGGCTAATTACACTTAAGCATGACTAATCATGTCTAAATTGCACTTGGCCCAAAATTGATTAATTAATTAGAAAATTAAAAATAAAATAAAATAAATAATAAAACAATTAAGCATCAAATAAAATAATCATAATCAATCAATAAAACAACAAAAATAATAAATAGTCCAAATAAATTTGGACCATACATAAAATTAAATAAATACCAACAAATAAACAAAGTAGAAAAATACCAAAATCCTGGGGCGTTACAACCTCCCCTCCTCAAAGAAATTTCTTCCCTAAATTTAAGGCAAAGGAAATTGCTCACCTTCGAATAACTCCGGGTACTTCTGCTTCATGGACGCCTCTGTCTCCTAAGTCGCTTCTTCACGATGTTGATTTCTCCACAACACCTTTACTAGCTTGACTTGCTACGTCGGAGGGTCCTCTCTTCGTGATCCAAGATCTGAACTGGTCGCTCCTCAAAAGTTAGGTTCGACTCAAAAATGGCCAACTCCACTGGAATTATGTGGGTAGGATCATATACATATTTCCTTAGCTGGGAAACATGGAACACATCGTGAACATTAGACAAAGAAGGTGGTAATGCCAAACGATATGCCACCTCCCCAACTAGTTCTAGTATCTCATAAAGTCCCACGAACTTCAGTCGGAGTTTCCCCTTCTGGCCAAAGCGAGCCACTCCTTTGAATGGTGAAACCTTAAGCAAGACTTTGTCACCTACCTCGAACGTAAGTGGTCTATGTCGGTTATCGTCGTAGGACTTCTGACGACTCTGCGTGGCCTGCATCTTAGATCGAATGACTCAGACCTTCTCTACGGTATCTCGTACCATCTCAGGTCCCAAAGCCAAAGTGTCACTGATATCATTCCAACAAATCGGTCTCCGACATTTCCTGCCATAGAGGGCCTCGTACGGAGCCATATCAATGCTAGAGTGATAACTGTTATTATACGAAAACTCTACCAAGCAAAGCATCTTCACCCAAGACTGATGATACTCCAGAGTAAATGCTCGCAACATATCCTCTAGAGTCTGGATGATGCTCTCAGTCTGGCCATCCGTCGCTGCGTGAAATGCGGTGCTAAGCTTCAACTTCGTCCCAAAGGCTTCCTGAACCGATTTCCAGAAACGAGACAAGAATCTCGGATCACGATCATAAACTATCTCCCTCGGAACTCCGTGAAATCGAATGATTTCCTGGGTATAAGCCTCTTCCAGGCGCTCCATTGACCAAGTCATCTTCATCGGTATGAATCTAGCGACTTTGGTCAACCTATCCACAATTACCCAAATGGCGTTCATACCATTACAGGTAGGTAGGCTAACCACAAAATCCATAGATACCGACTCAAATTTCCAGGTCGGAATCGGTAGTGGCTGCAAAAGACCTGCAGGTCTCTGGTGCTCGATCTTCACCTTCTGACAGACTAAACATCGAGCTACGAACTCTGCGACATCCTGCTTCGTCTTAGGCCACCATAATTGGCCCTTAAGGTCCTTATACAACTTATTACCTCCAGGATGAAAAGAGTAGGGCGAGTTATGCGCCTCAGAAATGATCCTGTTCCGAAGATCAGAACTGTCCGCTACACACCACCTCCCTCGAAAGCGCAGACTATCGTCAGTAGAAATCTCAAAGCCAACGGCTTTTCCTTGCCGCAAGGCCTCTCGAATCCTAGTCAACTGCGGGTCATCCTTCTGACCTTTGCGCAATTCCTGAAATAACTCAGGCTCGGCACTCATAGATGTCAAATGAACTCTGACGGATCTACGATTTCTACTGAAGCTCAATCGATTCTTGCGACTTAGTGCGTCAGCAACTAAGTTCGCTTTACCTTCACAGTAATTGAGCGTCAGGTCATAGTCCTTAATAAGCTCAAGCCATCGTCGCTGCCTCATATTGAGGTCCTTCTAAGTGAAGATGTACTTGAGACTCTTATGATCCGTGAATACTTTACACGAACCACCATAGAGATAGTGCCTCCAGATCATAAGCGCGAAAATCACAGCTGCAAGCTCCAAGTCATGCGTGGGGTAGTTACGCTCGTGCACCTTCAACTGCCTCGATGCATAAGCGATTATCTTCCCACCCTGCATCAACACGCATCCTAGCCCACTCTTAGACGCGTCACTATAGACCTCAGAATCCTCCTCATCGTTCGGAAGGGTAAGAATAGTAGCAGAAACTAATCTCTGTTTCAGCTGCTGAAATGCTTGCTCGCAAGTCTCCGTCCAAACGAATCGGATCTCCTTCTGTAGGAGACTAGTCATCGGCCTAGCAATCTTGGAGAAGTCCTGGACAAATCGTCGATAGTATCCGGCCAAACCCAGAAAACTAGGAACCTCCGCCACACTTCTCGGGCTACTCCAATCTACTGCAGCCTTAACTTTTGCCGGGTCTAGCTTAATGTCTTCCTTACTAATAACATGACCCAGAAATGCTACCTCGCGAAGCCAGAACTCACACTTAGAGAGCTTCGCGAACCACTTATGCTTCCTCAATATCTCTAGCACTATCCGGAGATGCTCTGCATGCTCAGACTCGTCTCTCAAATAAACTAGAATATCATCGATAAAGAGTACGACACACTTATCGAGCAAGTGATGAAAGGTCTGGTTCATCTGATCCATGAACACGGCTAAAGCATTAGTGAGACCAAATGGCATCACCTCAAACTCGTAGTGGCTGTATCTCGTACGGAAAGCTGTCTTCGGGATGTCTTCTTTCTTGACTGGAATATGATGATGTCCAGACCGATGATCTATCTTCGAGAAAACTCCCGCTCCTCGCAGCTGATCGAATAGGTCCTCAATCCTAGGCAACGAGTACTTGTTCTTGATCGTTACCCGGTTTAATTCTTGGTAGTCTATGCACAGGCGCATGCTACCGTCTTTCTTCTTCACAAAGAGCACAGGTGCTCCCCATGGAGAAACACTCGGCCTAATGAAGCCCTTATAGATCAAATCTTGAAGTTGCGTCTTCAACTCTTGCAACTCCGATGGTGCCATCCGGTAAGGTGCCTTTGAAATCGGCGTTGTCCCGGGTGTTAAATCGATATTAAACTCGACATTGCGCTCGGGTGGAAATCCTGGTAGCTCATCAGGAAATACGTCTCTGAAATCCCTCGCTACAGGTATATCGTCCAACAGACTCTCCTTAGTCAAGTCCCTTACCTGACACAAGAACACCATATCGCCCTTCTGGTGAAGTTTCCTCATCTTCAAGGCCGAAATTACCTTTACTCCTTTCTTCAGAATGATCCCAGAGTAGGTAACTCGATTGCCCTACGATCCTTGGAATGTCACTGACTGATCTCGGCAACAAATGATCGCTCGATACCTCGACAGCCAGTCCATGCCAAGAATGACATTGAACTCCATCAGCGGGAACTTCTTCAGATCGGTCGTCGCATGCTCCCCAGCTATAACGATGGGCACTCCTCGGAACTCACGCTGACAAACAAAATCCTCTCCAGAAGGGAGAGGTTATAATCGAACTAACAGGGGAACTGCCACGAAGATTATACCTCGAGGCAAAAATACTAGCCACAAAAGAAATAATGGCACCAGAATCAAATAAAACATAAGCTAAAATACTAGAGACAAGAAATCTACCTGAGGCTACATCTGGCTGGACCTCTGCCTCTGCCTCAGTCATACAGTAGACTCGGTTCTTCACTGGAGTCTTAGCCGGTGCTGGAAGTTGCTTGGTCTCGGTGCCTGGCTTCTTCTCGGGGCAAAGTGACGCCTTGTGGCCTTCCTTCCCACAGATGAAACACGAAATGGGCGTCCCGTCGCAATGCTTCCCTGGATGGAAGTCCTTGCCACAGCCTCTACATCTCGAACTCCCTGATCCTTGAGACGAACTAGCGTCGGAGGGGTACAGCTAGGAGCACTGAACCGGGGCTTCTTAAATGATGGCGACGTCACCGGGGTCGAGGTCCTCTTCTTGCTCGCATCCTCCTCGATAACAGACGCCTGGATCTCGAGTGCTACCTCGTAAGCTCGTTGTAATGTCTTCGCTCACAGCTGATCACATGACCGCGAATCCTCAGATCTAGCTTCTTGATGTAGCGCTTGACCCGCTTCTCCTCAGATGGTACTACTAATATAGCGAACATCGATAACTCAACGAACTTATCGGTGTAGGTCGGAACCGTCATCTTACCCTGAGTGAGAGTAAGAAACTCCTCCTACTTCTGCCAATGTAACTCGTCGGGGTAGAACCTCTCCTGGACCATAGCTACGAACTCGGCCCAAGACATCGAATGTAGGGGCATACACACCTTCCTAGCTACGCTCCACCAGTTATCGGCCTCTCCTCGCAAGTAGTAGGCGGCGATCTGGACCTTCTCGTTCTCGGGGCAAAACGTAGCGTCGAAGAGCTTCCCCATCTTGCGGATCCAACTCTCCAGAATCTTAGGGTCGGCAACCCCATCATAAGTCGGTGGTCGATGACGAACGATACGATCGAACGTCGACTGCGAACCCGATGGCTGACGACTATGGTGCGCTAATGTAAGGATCGCTTCCTCGAGTGCTCGTAACCTCTGTCGTCCCGAACTTGACCGGCGAGGTGAGGACATGCTGAAAATATCGCAAGAAAATAACGACAAAAAGAAAGTGCCAGTCAATAATCCACAACTACATTCAAGCACTCAAAAGAAATAAAAATAAGAGAAAAGAGTCCTATCCCGGTCTTCTACCTGACACTCTTCTCCCTTATACTTATTCTTGATCAGGTTTATCACTCGGGAATGGTAAAGCTCACAACTCCCGGGTTTTACTCAAATCCTAAACCTTCACCTAAAGTTTAAAGTTTCGGCTCTGATACCAACTGCGACGACACGAGTCGTTTAAACCGGTGCAGAAGAAACCGACGAGTCGAATTATCGATCTAACATACAAACATACTTAAAATTTAAAACAAAACCTCAAATATTATTATTATAAAACCCAAAATGTACAAATCCACAAGTTTTAACAACTCCTAAAAGTCTGAATATAATAACAATGGAAAAAAATAAAACTAAAACTATAGGAAACAGTCAACGGCACTCGCCCAATCCCAAAGCTAAGCAACACCGTCATCATCAGAGTTACCTGAAAACATAAATCCACCATTAGTGGTGAGTAACATAACAGTCCCACCCTAACGTGGGTACACATGAACATAGAATAAATCAAACAAGCAAATCAGGCACTTGAACATGCAATATATCATAACGATAATAAAACATTAATAATAATATCAAAGACTTGCTCGACTTTAATTGACTTAATCTTATCATTACTTAATCTTTGTCACTATCATTTACATATTAGACCGGACTATGCTCGTACGAGCGCATCTTACGCGAACGAACTTTCCTAGTATGCCAGGAATGAGAATCTTACTCCCCAACCCATGAACCCCATCTTACGGAAATCCATATCATAAAGACGACATAGCAAGTAATCACTATCCCAATACCGCGGTTAGGATAGGGGCAACGTCTTAACCCAAGTCTTAGAATCTTACTCTAAGGTTAGGCGTCTAACAGTAAAACTCAAGCTATCTTTAGGTTCTTTACAATCTTGGTTAATCTTAAGTTGCATCTTACGCCTTTACTTAAGACTAACTATAAAAACCATAACCTTGGAACCTCTTTAATCAATCTTTATAACTTCTTTGACTTTATTTAATAATCTTTAATTACTTTTAACTTTCTTTAATCAAGACTACAAGATTTATACCTAAAGATTACGAATTCATAATAAAGACGATCAAGATTCAACATAACATAATCAAGAAACCTCAAGAATTCAAGAATCACCAATGAATTCATCAATAAACCTCAAGAACTCAAGAATCATCAAAGAACTCATCAAGAAACCTCAAGAACTCAAGAATCATCATCATCAATTCAACTCAAAACACACGCATGACATGGCTAACTTGCAACAACATAAACATCAATTCTATGCATCGAAACTCTATAAAAATCGAGCATGAACATGATCAACATAAAAATATCATATCCAATCATAAATTCATAGACACAAGGCAAGAACATCATAAAAACAACCTCCCAAATCAGCCCAATATTCACACATGGCTCATGGTAATAATCATCAACTTTCGGTCTAATTTAATCATCTAATCTACCCTATGAATCATGGTATACAAATTAGGATAGAAAGGTATGTTACCTTAACAAACTTTGAGCGTTAAAAACCACAAAAACCTGCTGCCCAGATTCGTCCCGCACGGCCCAAGTACCTCACACAACCGCACGGCCACGGCACCACATACAAACACGCACGAGACATCGTGCAGCACAACCCAAACCACCGCGCAATGCTAGAAAACGGCACAACACCACCCACACGAGGCACCACCGTGCACGTCCACCCTTGAACCTCACGAACAGCCCCAAACCCAACCCGAACAAATGGTCTTGATCAAGGCAATGAAGGCTACTTGTGTGTTTACTTAGTTAAAGATCAATGGAGTTTGAATCTTTAAGTTTTGGGTTGAAGAATATGATGAACAAGGTTGATGATGGAATGCCAAATAGGCGTGTGGAAATGGAGAGAATTGAAGGAGTGGGTTTTGTGTTTAATTTGTGAGCAAAGGATGATTAAATGGAAAATGATCATTAAGCCTTACTAACACTTCTATTTATAAAAGTTAGTTAAGCTGTGAACATGAGGCAAGTGGCAAATCATGCCAAATCATAAGGGGGCCGGCTATGGGCTTGCTCAAATGGGCTAACAAGTTCATTTGGGCTAATTACACTCAAGCATGACTAATCATGTCTAAATTGCACTTGGCCCAAAATTGATTAATTAATTAGAAAATTAAAAAAAAATCTAATTAATTAAAATAAAATAAAATAAATAATAAAACAATTAAGCATACATCAAATAAAATAATCATAATCAATCAATAAAACAACAAAAATAATAAATAGTCCAAATAAATTTGGACCATACATAAAATATCATAAATACCAACAAATAAACATAGCAGAAAAATACCAAAAACCTGGGCGTTACAATGACTGGTTGAGGAAATCGTATTTGTCAAAATACCGGGTTTCAGAAAATTTTTCTAATTGATCAATGAAGTGCGAATACCCCAGTTTCCTAGCTATGATAGTCACAAAGCCTCCTAATGTGATGTTAGCGGTCATCTTGGAGTCTCTTGTTTGGGCAAGCATACACTTGACCAACAAGTGACCCGTGTTCACCTTACCCAACGGGGATGGAGTTGTTGCTAAGTAAATACAAAGCAACTCGTCAACACAATTAGAAACATAATAACAAGAATAGATTCACCGAACATTCAAACATAGCAAGTCAACATAATATTAAATTTCAAGGACGCAGCAGAAATAAATCATAATAGGAAATCCAATCTAGACTCATAAGACAACTTAACTCAATTCTAGACTTCTAGACTTCTTTATTGACTCTCAAATTCTAGTTCATTTTAAGTGCTAATCCATGACACAGTCATATGCTCGTAGCGGAAACCTTAACTTTTCCCCAACTTTCCTTGTCTCATGCCGGGTCAACCACAAAGGATCTACTTCCCCAGCACTGGGATCTAGAACTGCCCCAAAACCGCAGAAGGGGCAGTGGCTTCGACTATACCTATATGTTCATGGCACTTTAGCCACTAGATAGGCAGTCACTTCATAGATTATTATCTTTTCAAGTTCAACTTTCCAGTTCACAATTTGACTTTCAATGACACAACTTAACTCTTAATCAATTCTAGTTCAACTTTTACTGACCCAAAACTTCTAGTTCAAGACACGACCAATACGAGTTCTAGATATTAAACACACGAAAATTCTCATGCAACATTGTTATTCAAACCATCAAGTTCATACATAGAGGCAAGCAATAATCATAACTCAACAACATAGTTCAATAAGATACACAAGTTCAGATGTCGAATTCTTACCTGTTACTTACCAAATAAACACGGCTCCTTTGCAATTCAACATTCAATAATTCATCAACAGAATTCTTAAATCAATTCAATCATCAACATAAAATATAAGTTTAAGCTAACTAAAATAATTCCAGGAACATAATTAAATTCTAGTCTTATAATTATTTAAATCATAAAAATCTAAGCTTTTATTCTTCAAGTTCCATTCGATATTTTCGAACCAACATGGCCAAATTCTGAGTTTAATTTAACTAAAAAAAAATATAACCTTTAATTAATCTATATTAATTTCAAGAACAAGTTCATATCCTAATCCTTTATCAAGAAAACAAGCAAAAAATATACTCTTTTATTTGGTTAATCCATTCGGCTTTTACATGAAATAAATACAAATTAATTCTTTCTTGATAATTCAAGATAGATCAAGATTTGATTAATTATACTAAATTAATTAAATAAAGAAAATTAGTACATTGCTCTACTATGCAAGATTTTTGAACCAAAGTCATTCTAGTCCATAGTTATCCCACGGCTAGTTTTTGTAACAATCAAGATTATAAATTTATACTTCAAGAACCTTATTAGATAAAGAATTAAATTCAACAATTTATCATGGACTATCAATAGATCAAGATTATGATTAAAAGAACAAGTTTTGATCATGAAAAACACTCGAACAAGGGGTGTGGTTCACGGCCAATACTCGACCAACATCCATACTCTATTCAACAATAATTTGTTCATCAAGATTATGTGGCAAGAAACATAGAACAACATAGATTTGTATCAAAACATGAATAAAATTCATCAAAATCATCATGGAACAACTTGGTTTCACTCGACAATCATGGCTATACAATAACATGCATCACATAATTCATTCAATAATATTCTATACAATTCTACAAAGTTCTAAACCTATTCTAAAGAATTATATAACTAATTAATCCTAAAGATTAAATAAAACAAACTAATTACCTATTATGGAGTTATGGTTCGAGTAATACACAAGTGCCACACGGTTCTTTGAGGTTCCTTTCCTTCTTGTTCCAATCTTGAGAGTGAATTTCTAAGCAAGAGGTTTTTCTAGAGATATTTTTGTGAATTGTTGATAAAGGAAAAAGATGATCACAATTGTTGAACTACTCCCTTAAAAATATTATAGGGCCGTGAGGTTTAGCACCATAAAGGATTTGCTTTTCTTCCCTAAATTTTAGTAGTGAGGTTAGGATAAAAATTAAAAGGAAGGGGCCGTGGTTTTTTGGGGGGGTTTTACTTAGTAAAACAATTTGGAGGATTTGGGCCAAGATTAATAATTAGGCTTGCTATCAAGTTAGATTGAAAATTGATCCATTAACAATTAATTAATCAACTAATTAATTAGATAATTAATTAATTAAATAAAATTTAAAATAGCCCAAAATTTTGGGGTATTACAACTGAATTCATTGATGCTAGGCTCAGGCAAAACCTCCCAAGTGATGGTTCAGGGATGTGTTCACTCGGCTAAGCTGGCCAGTTTGGCGAGGGCATCGGCCTGTTGATTTTCCGACCTGGGATGTGATCGAGGGAGAAATGCTTGAACTGAGCTATGACCAAACACTCATCCCGACTCTAGGCTTCATTCTGCTCACCTGCAAAATGAAAATGGGGGGTCCACCGTCAGCGGCGAGTAACTAGACTGTGCTACTTAGAAGTAGGACCACATTACATAAAACAATAGATTAGAACACAGGGAGCCAAACATTACAATAACGAACATAACAAACATACAATACAAACATCAAAGTTACGCAGCGGAAACAACATAATCATAATCACTCAACATTCACATCATAACTCAATCAATCACGGCATCTCAAGATCAATTTACAAAACAATGACAAGACTCCGCTCGGTCTACAACCGATAACATGACCAACAAACTTGCCCCGCTCAGTTCATCACCGATGAACTGATAAACCCGCTGAACTTATCACAAATAAACCGATAGGTACAACTCGCTCGGTCTTCAACCGATAGACACAACAAGACATCAAACAAACAAACATGCGCCGCTTAGTTCATCACCGATGAACAAATAGACCCGCTCAGTTTATCATAGATAAACTGATAGACACAGCTCACTCGGTCTTCAACCGGTAGACAAGACCCCCTCGGTCTTCAACCGATAGACACGACCCGCTCGGTCTTCAACCGATAGACACGACTCGACTATGACAATACTCAAAAGACGCTAAAACCAAATCATCACACGAGTTCAAGTACTTTCATACGCATAATCATTCATTCGAATCATCAAGCCATAATTACCAACAAGATCATCAAGTTACACTTCAAAACTATAAAAGATTCATGCTTAACAATTTATTATACATAACCATAAAAAAAAAGTCATGCTTGCTATCCTATGAACTCACGCATGAAATAACAAACAAGAAAGAAAATCAAGTCTTTGAACAACCAACTACACGCATGCTTCAAGAATTCATTAACAAAGCAAGAACCTAAAATCATGCATCAAGTTTTATGTGCATTCGACAAAACAAGATTCAATAGCAATAATTACTAAAAGATTAAACAAGATTCAAGATAAAGATCAAATCCTGGTCATGACCAAGATTGCCGCATGAACCCTAAAGAAAAAATACAAACTTTAACAAATCTATAACTCAAGGATTCAAAGATCAAAGATCATGCTTTAACCATCAATAACAAGTACTAAAAAAAAAAAAATTCATGCTTGGCACAACCAATTACACGCATAAAACCAATCAAGATTATGGTTCAAGAATTCATCAATTAGCAACAAGAAACAAATAAGATCATCAATTTAAGATTAGATAATGTAATAACGCCTAAGATTCAACAAGATTCATGAAAAACAAGTAAAGAAACAAACATGAATCATTCTAAACCACTTGGCTATTCACGCAAGAACATGAACAACAACATCAAACATCTAATCCTATTACCTTATGTAATCTAATCCTATTCCTAAGTAGAACGGCTAGTTACCTAGATTGAAGTAAACAAGACACACGCACAAGAGCCACGCGCAACTCGCCCACGATCACAACTTCACTCTTCCAAGGCCAAACACAGCCAAGGTTCGAATTTGTTGTTCAAGATTGCAAGGCTTGCTTGATTGGATTTTTTTTTTATGGAATGATGGAAGGAAGGGAAAGATTTGCTCTTGGCTTTTTGTTTTTGGAGATTGCCGTGAGAGAGGGAACAAGAGGAAAGGAAGAGTTTTTGAGTTATGAAAATATGATGGCAAGGTGTAGTCTTTAGGGGGTTTAAATAGAGTAGGCTTTACTAGATTTTAGGAGATGATTTACAATTGTGATGAGGGGAAAATATGGGAGGGGACCGGCCATGGGGTAGATGCAAGGCAAGTATTGGGCTTGCTCATCAATCATAATTAAGTCTTTTGGCCCAAAATAAAATGTGTGGGCTTTAAGGCTTAATTTCACACGAAATTTTACGGCCCAAAAATCCGGCTCGTTACATATAATACATGCAATATCAAAAGTCATGTAATAAATCAAATAACGCGCACTCGTTACAAAGTTAAGTCGTTTATCCAATTAACCAACCTAATTACAACTAGCCGAGTTATTAGTAATTTACGTAAAATAAAGCACTCCTAAGCTCGTAAAATAAATAAATAATGCTTAGCAGCCCAATTCCATTAAATAATGCCCCCACTAAATCCCATGCCCATAATTAAAATAAAATCTACTAGTTTTATTTAAATGAGCAAAAATTTTAACCTTTAAAATTTTACGCATAAATGAGCCTAGCCCAATATTGTAATTCGTTAAAAGCCCAAAAGTTAGCCAAAATGTTGTATTGTAGCTTTGGGCCTAGCCCTTAGCTACGTTGACGATGCATAAGCATCTTCTTGCTAGCGGAAGCCTCGCATGCACTAGGCCTAGCCCATGCTTGCGTTGCTCACCGCTCATGCTGCCAGCGTTGCTTGGCTTGCGCGTAAGCCTTGCTTCATGTGTTTCACAGCACGTACACGCACCCGCCCCAGCCCTTTGCTCGTTGTTGCCCGCACACAACACACACAAGCAAAACGAGGCTCAAGGCCTCGCCTAGCATGTGTGCTACCTTGTGCGTGCGTGTGCTTAGGCTTGGCCTTAGTGCCTTTCCTTGTTGCACATCATAAGAAATTCCATTTCACTAAAACTCTAATTTTATTTAAAATTCTAAAATTCAATTTTAGAGTTTCAATATGAGTAAGCTTTGAATTAATTAACTTCTAATTTAATTACTTCAAATTAGGGCAAACTTAAATTAATAAAACGATGTAATCTTTAATCAACTTTATGGCATAATTTTTGAAATATAGTGTTCTTAACATGTAAGACTTTAAAAAAAAATCAAAACATGCATTCATAACTAAATTTTTAGAGAGAGAAAAACCTTTTTATTGGCTTCCGATCATTGGAAGTTAATTCTATATTTCTTATTTAAAAAAATACTAGATAGTGCATTCACGATATCAAATAAAACAAAGTGTTTAACGAAAAATTTCTTCATTCCTAAAAAACGGATGTATGCTGATGATAATAGGTACAGTCCTATTATCCAATTTATGCACTAGTTCCATTCATTAAAACACCTCATGGTCGAGGAAAATGTATTCTTCCAACGGAAGCAAAAATGAGTTTATATTCGAAGGCAATTAAACATAACGATCCCTTTTAGACAACATCAATTCATATCAAACTAGTATTGTGGCTCGGACGTTGCCCCGGTCCCCCGGGTCTTAAACCGAAGAAATATAGTGAGTTTTGAAACTAAATACAATGAGAAAATACTATAGTCTTTTTAAGGAAACTTAATATTAAAAAAAAAACGTATTGTTTGATGATGATGATGATATTCTTGCCTCCAAAAATAAATAACAAAAGATATTATTGTGATGGTTGTAAAATTTAACAATAATATCAATATTTCGTATATATATTTTTTTTCAAAGTTTAAATAGTTGACATGGAATAAAGCATTATCGTTGAATAGTAATATTTTCTACTTATGTTAGTGCCTAAAAAAATAAGGGACACAAGATTTTATCAAAATTATTGTTATACAATAAACCTAATAAATTTTCTAAATTTGTGGTTAGAATCTAACTTGATTTGTCAAGAGGGGTCAAATAATTTGCATGGAAAGAAAGCATTTGAATGAAATTATTGAATTAAATGACATTTAGTGCACTCTAACAATTGAACAATATGACTTAAAAAGGTGAATATTTAGACAATAAATAATGTTGGTTGAGTTGGTAAGGGTGTGTTACTTGTGTGATATGGTCTTGAGTTCGAACCTTCATATGAACATATTTTTTAATTGAACACCTAAACAATAATCCTACATGGCAATATTGCATATGTGGCGAACTCTAGTGAAAGAATGATGCTTGCATGTCGGCTTATGTGTCAACTTACTTGTCGTGTAGATGGTGCTTCGCGCACCTTTTAATATATTGTATAGATAGATTGTTAAGGAAAAAAAATATTACTAGAAATCCTCAAGCTGGCTAAAACCTTATATGAGAGATTCAGTTCACTATAAAACTTGTAAATCACTTGCTAACATATAGATCTGTGAAAAGAAAAGGAGACCAATCAATTAACTAAGGCTTCATATATTCTTCAACCAATTCATTCATGGGACAAAATCCCTTTGTTTATAAGATCAAGAATTTGGTTCAATTAACTCAGGACTTAAGTATTCTTTAATCACTTTATTCAAGGTACACTGAGTGTCTCCAGCCTCCATACTATTTCGAATTAACTCATTGAAATATTTTACTAGTACAGTATATTTTATATTACATGGATGAATCAGAATATATATAACATGGGTCCAATCAAGCTAAACCTTAGAAACAGTTGGAAGCTTATCTTGTAAAGTGTACTCACAAGATTCAAGTGGAGGAATCCTGCTTACTAATTGATGGTGGTGAATAAGCTCGCCTAATTGCAAACCAACGAAGGGATACTTTATTTACAAGGTTAGTGCCTAAGGACCCTAAAATCAACTCTAGATCTTGATAAAAATAAATAAATAAATAAATAAACAACTCTTTATCATATCCATTTAGTTTCCATCAAATAAATACACTTAGAAACATACCTGACCATCCACTGCTCTTTTAAGTTCGTTGAGAAGGGTGAGATCCAATAAAAAAAGTATGAAAATGTTTTATATTCCACTCCTCCATATCAAAATAGATTTTTATGATAAGTAGAATCGGGCTCAAGCTTTACACTTAAAGATAATAATTTCACTTTTACATTTTACAAATCTCACAGTTCTATCATATGATTCGCCTCTTATCCATCCTCCAATGTTTGACTTTGCAAAATTCTAAACAAGAACTCGATCTCCAAGTGCCTTCGTTCAGCTACTTACATAATTCATCCAAACAATAAACTGAAGTATTTAAGTTAAGAGAAGGTATTGTGTCAGAAAAGTCTGACCAAATACATTTTGTCAAACGGAAGAAGACAATAGCAACAAAAAGGTAAAACAAGGACTAATCCAGACAAAAATAGGACTAACCTAGACATAAAAAGCAATAACCTGGACAAAACAAAGGGCTAAAATGGACAGAACAACGGACTATCCTGGACAAAACTAGGACTAACCTGAATTTAAAAAAAAAATAAAAAAAAAAAAAAACAGGTTAAAAAAGAAAGAAGACTTGAACAGTTGCTTTCTAGTTCCCACAAAATAAACCTAGGAAAAAAACCTCTCACCTAGGGAAAAAAAGCTTTCACCTGGAAAAAAAAAATCCTATAAAAGCTTTCTACTTCATGCTTTCTTCTTCCGGCATGAAAATAACTTTCTTCTTCATGCTTTATAATTTGAATTTCTGGTTTTATTTTTTTTATTCATTCTCAGCAATTCTTTCTTTTGCAATTTCACTTTCACTCCTGCGAATTTCACTTTGACAAGGTTTAGAATTGGATTGAACATAATAAGTGATGCCATTATCAAAGCTTCCCATAATAAGTGAGGCCATTATTGGTGTTACTGCTAACATTTTGGATTATAGATTGTTGGCGATCCATAATCTATAGCATGATTTTGGATTTTTTTTTTAAAGAAATTTTGGATTATTGGTAATAACAAAGATGATGAATGTTGGCCTACAGCTAACGATGAAGACGATGATGTCCGATAATGATTTTATCACCTGAAATCCATATTTTTTCCAGGTAAATGATAATTTAATCCATGCCTATTTATTTTTTTCCAGGTTAGTTACTACTTTAATCCAAGTTACATATAATTTTTCCGGTCAATTGGGATCAACACGCCTGACCGTTTGTATTGATCAGATAGTCTAACCCATTACTTTCTCTTAAACTAATTACTACCTATTGTAAAACAAGAAACGTAAGTGCTTATAGATACATAGTAAATCACATGTCGAATAGACTAACAAAGACCAAAATTAGATAAAACCAATACAATGTTAGTTTTTAAAAAAAAAAAAAACCATGAAAACAAGGGTTTAAGACAAGGAGCTTCCATGTCTCATTTTCTCTTTATGCTTTGCATGGAGTATCTATCCAGGTGTCTTAGTGAGCTGTAGTATGATGTGAACTACAATTTTCACCCTAAATGTGAAATGCTTCACCTCACTAATCTAATGTTTATTGGTGATCTCATTTTGCTTGCTAGAGCGGATGATGTTTCTTCTAATCTCATTTTGAAGCATTCTATAAGTTTTTTGTTGCTTCAGATCTTAGTTCAAATCTAGACAAGACCGAAATTCATTTTGGGGGATATCAACAAGTGGGCAGAAAGTTTTGAAAGATAGTATTGGTGCTGCTCAAGGGGCATTACCTTATAGATAACTTGGGGTTTTTTTTTCCTTTCAGAAGGTTTTTGTGGCCTAATGCAAACCATTGGTTGATCGAGTTATTGTAAGAATACAAAGTTGGTCTTTTAAATACTTATCTTATGCATGGTGGCTACGATTGATCAAAATTGTACTCTTCGGGATTCAAACCTAATGAGCATAGATTTTCATACTCCCTAAGAAGATTCTTCTCAATATTAAAGACAATTTTCATGCTATTCTATGGACTCTTGTTGCTTAGAAGAAAGTTTGTCTCCCAAAGGTTAATGGTGGTTGGAATGTGTTGGCCCTTTCAGATTGGAACAAAGCTTCTATCTCTCGACTGCTTTGGGGGCCTTACTCATAAAGCCGACTCTCTTTAGATCAGATGGTTTCACACATAATACTTCAAAATAGGTGATTGGTAGAGCTTTGCTACTCCCGCCAAGTGTTCCTATGTCTTCAAAAAGGTGTTGAAATGCATATCTACTATTGATCAACTTATGGAATGGGGTCAAGTCTTGCATCATAGACAATTCAAGATAAAACATCTCTTTGGACTCCTACGACTTCAACATTCAGAAGTGCCTTGGAGAAACCTTTTATGTTATATGGAGCTTCCTCGAAAAGCATTTTCATCATATGGTTAGCTCTCGAGGAGGAATTGATGAAAAAGGAGATCTTATATGCAAGGAATCAAGTGGATGACCCACTTATGTTCTATGTGGGCAAGCTGTGGAATCTATTCCTAATTTGTTTTTCACTTGCAGCTACAATAAGCAGACATGGGGTAGATTAATGGATCTAGTGAAGCTCATGACCTATTCATACTCCATTTCAGAGTTAATACAGTGGCTCAGCTTTTTCATGAAAAAAAGAGCAACAAGTACAAGGTGCTGGTAATTCTTTTCACTAATTCTATGTTTGGATACAATGATTTCATTTGAAATGATGGATTTGGGCCAAATTACATGTTTGGCAAGTAAAAAAATTTGGAATTGGATTTGGCCCGATTTCCAACTCAAATACTTAACAAGCAAATGTTGTGTGTTATTTCGGATGATATACTACAAGAGGGGGGTAAATTGTAGTATGGGACTCGCTTTTAAATTTTTGCGGAATTTAACGATTATAAAAGCAAGTAGGATAAAGTAGAGAAAAGATAAAGCAACAAGGAACAGGATACACAAACAAGTTGACCTACGAGGAAAACTTCCTAGGCCCAAATAGGAAGAAAAACCTCGACCCCTGGGGATTTTGACTCAATTCTCCATTAATTTAACAATAGGCCAACGACTCTGTACAACCTATTGAAAGGACCTTCTCTTTCTCTCAGTTCCACTAGGAACTTGTTCCCCGGTCACTTGTTCCCCCTGTCACTTGTTCCCCTTGAACCCGTGACACAACTTCACTAAAAGTCAATTTCTTCTCTATGACTTTACTCAAAGTCTTCTCTCTTTGACTTCACTAAAAGTCTTCTTTTTCTCTTCTCTAAGAACTTAACTCTATCTTCAAACATGAAAAATTCACTCAAATTACCCTTCCCCATATTACAAGAATTCACTCAAACCCTTACAATTCCCCCATACAAGAATTCACTCAAATTCTTGCCTTCACTAGAAGTACATAGAAATAATACAGACGATTGATAAATCGAAACTCTAAATACATTGAAGCTAATACTAGAAAACCATAAAGGAATAGGAGAAGGATATGATTTTTAAGAGGATGTAAATTTAACAATGGATGCTTAGCCTCTTAAAAATCATACTCCTTTTGGAAGGACTACATTAACACTCTCTCTTTTTCTTCTGCCCCTTTTTTTTATTGTCTGAGAGTTGTTCTTGTGTGGTACTTGTGTAGTGTCCAAAACTTCTGAATGCCTTCTTAATTTATAGATGAAGCTTTGTCCTAATTCTTTTGCCTTGGAGAAGAAGTCTCTTCCACACGCATGACTTGCCCATTTTCCCTACAAATTAGGTTAACCAAAGAACAAGCATAACAAACAAAAGAACAAACCCTAATATAAGACTAGATACATTAAATCACTAAGTCAAGCCCACTAATTGCTAAAACTTACGTGAGAGGAAAACAAAGAATTAAATTTTTAATTTTAATTTCTAAAACTAAAAACCCACTAACTACTAATATTAACATACGTGTGACTTGACGAGTAAAATAAAAATCAGATTTTTATTTATTAAAACTAATTAGCATAACTACCTTACGAATCTAGTCAACACACTGACCACACTCCCTATTCTCATGTATGACCAAGCAATACTTACCCATCCACTAAGCACTCCAAAACTAATGGGTTGACTCAACAAACAAAAAACAAATTTTTAAATTTCAAAAACTAACTCCTAATTCACCTAGTCATACGCACACTAGGAGGAAGTAAGCCCACTAACCACTTTCTACTATAATGGATTTGACTAGAATAAAATTAGAAAAGATTCTACTGACTAGTAACAAAGTCCTACTAAGTAGGAAGACTAATTAACTCCCAAGTCCCATCTACATGCATGACCCTAACAAATAGAATAAAAATGGAATTATTTAAATTCAAATAATTATTCTACTAAAAACTTACTAATAAACCTAAAAATACTCTAACTTATTTTTGACTCTAGTAAAAACGTGATTTGCATGAAAATAACATAATGTAAATTAATTACCACTAATAATTAGTCACTTTAAATATTATACCAAAACTAAAACAAATATTAGTTTAAGTAACTAATTCCATTTATACGAGTTTATTTTTCTTCAAAATGGACTCAAAGATCCCTTAGGCATCAATTAGTTTAAGTAAACAAATATTTTTCTCCTCAAATATTGTTCTCTTACAGAACTTCTCTTTAGCCTAAATATCAATTAGGCTTCTTCTCTTTGGAAATTCTTCTTCAAGAACTTCCTTTATTAATTCATGTTGTATACATCTTCTCGTACTTGGATCAACTGTATATGACTTGTCCAATAGAATATAATATGCACATCTTAAAACACATGTTAGTTAGATAATCATCATTTGTTTACAATCATCAAAACTATATATTATAACTCAACATTGTGTATTTGAAATACTTAACAAAACCATGTCATTTCAAATAATTGTCATTTGAATTATACCATTTCAATTTCAGAAATTGAATTTATCCATTTGAAATGAATTCCACATATCCAAACACTACCTAAAGTTGTTTATGTTATTTAGTTGTATCAAATTAATTATTGCTTTTATTTTTAGAGATTTTGTGAAAACTGTAGACAGCATTACTATGAAAATTATTTTTCTAGCTGTTTGCAGATGTTATGATAGTTTTAGAGAGCTCCTTTTGTTTTGAGCTTAGAGATTTCTATGCTCTTTCAAGTTGCTGTCAATAGTTGCATATGACCTAGAACCCTTCCTAGAAAAGATGGCTTCGCTTCTACTGTGAGGCTAGTGCAACTGGGTTAGGTACGATGTATTTGAGTATTCGTAGTTATACTTTATTTTTTTTTGTAATAAATCTTTTATTCACCAAAAAAAAGGAACCATGAAAACAACTAAGCTCAAGGACTAGACTAGTACTAAAAACTATCTCTTTTGTCTAACCACCGTCAAGTTCCGATTCTGTTTCAAAATTGAATTATGTTCTTATTGTAGGAGTAACAATTTATACAATTATTATGAGGTTTTGATTAGTTATTTGTTTATTGTTTTGGGTGGCTGATGCCTAAGGGATCTTTGAGTCCATTGAGCTTTGAAGCTTTTTTTGACGTTGTATCCGTTTCTTCCTTTTTGTAATAAAATTCACTTTTGTCATGAAAAACTAAATTATTATTATTACATAAATAGCGCTGAAGTTAGCATCCAAAATACTTCGTGATAATGTTTTATTTTTACCTTGTTCTCCTAACTAAGGACTTTATTTATTTAAGTTTTTCCATAGAATATGCAAATAGTGGTGCATGAATTAGTTTCATAAACATATTCTATTAATTTGAAAATGTCCATAAAGTATGTGATCAATCATGCATAAATAATAAAGTAGTAATAAAAAAGTAGTAATAATAGTAGAAATTTAATGTACTAGACAATAGACATAGGCGTTAATTTAACGGTACACATTCATATGATGGCTTTTATTTGTATTTAGAATATTAAGTAGACTTACTTAGGCATTTAGTAGTTGCACATGATTAATTAGAAATCTAAGTCTTTTGCAACGCCAAGCAAAAATTCAAGATAAATGTTAGCATCGGGAGTAGGGATGTCAAAACGGGTTAACGGTAAAGGTTAGGGTTGACCTAAACGGTTTCTGTTTAATTTCGGTTCAGGTTAAATCAGGTTATTAGCCCAACGGTCCAGTTCAATTCAGTTTAGGTCATTTCGGTTCAAGTCATAACAAGTTGTCTTTTTCTCGGTGACAGTTCAGTTCAGGTTCAGGTCATTAACGGTCAGACTAGTATCAGTTCAGTCCAAAACGGTTCGGGTTAATACAGTTCAACGATAAGAAATGGTATATTTCAGGTTGGCATCAGTTTACATCGCGTTATTTTGGAACGTCCATTACAATAAAAATTGATCATAAAACATAAAAATTTTCTTAATATGTTAATTGTGATATGAAGTTACTTTCAAGTTGAATAAGATTTCAGTTCAGTTCAGTTCAGGTCAAATAATGTAACGGGTTAATTTCAGTTCAGTCCAGTTCAGTCCAATTTAATAAATCTTCGGGTTTGGGACATGTTATCCTCAGTTAAGGTTACTTTCAGTTCAATTCAGGTCATTAATTCACAGGCCAATAACAGTTCAGGTCAATTTCAGGTTACGGGTTACTTTCAGTTCAGTTTATTTTAGTTCAGGTCACGGTTAATTCAGTTAACCCAACGGATTCCAACCCAAACTGACATCCTAATCGGGAGCATCTTCATTCATCTTCTCATACTCGATGTTCCACTTCACAATGCAACCTTGAGTCTCACATTTTGGAGTTACTTCCATCTTAGTCCTAAAAGTCTTATAGTACTTCTCCATGATGAATCCACCAGGATATATAGCTATGCCTCACTATTCTTTTCTCTGCATCTAACTCTTCAACTCTTGTTAGGATGGAAAATGTCTTTTCACCCTTTCCACATTCCTCTGCAATTTGTTCATTATAAATATTTTCATAATTCATAATAAAGATGGGTATCTATATTATAATAGAAGAATCAGTTTTACTAATATTGCTCCAAACCCCTAATCCTAACACCATATTAACTCCCGCCTAAACATGCTCCACCCCCCATTTCCCACCAACACTAAAAAATTTAAAATCTAAAAACAAAGGAAAACAACTTCCACTAACTACTGTCACCGAATAATAGTGTTATACACTTGCAATTCCACTAAAAAAAACTTCCACTACCATTACTTGATTGCATTTTTAATTATTAATCCTACTTAAAATATTATTTTTTGAAAAAAAATAATCCTAATATAACTACCTTCCTCTCACACATAGACATAAAAAAAAAACTAAAAACCAACCATAGCCTCATCTTAATGCATGTATTTATATATATATATATATATATATATATATATATATATATAATTATTCTACAATACAAGTAACTACCTTATTTTTATTTTTATTTTATTTTTTAAATTGTGATCCAATAATAGCAGTTAGTGGAGGCCTCTCATTAATCCTACTTAACATATTATTTTTTGAAAAAAAAAAAAATCAATCCTAACATAACTACCTTTCTCTCATACACATGACATAGACATAAAAAAATAAAAAAAACCAACCATAGCCTCATGTTAACCCATGTAATTTTTTTTTACCTTCCTCTCACACATAGACATAAAAAAAAAAAAAAAAAAAAAGGTTTAAAAACCAACCATAGCCTCATGTTAATGCATGTATTTTTTTATTTTTTTTTATAATTAGTCTACAATACAACTAACTACCTTATTTTTATTTTATTTTATTTTTTTAAATTGTGATCCAATAATGGTAGTTGGTGGAGGCCTCTCATTAATCCTACTTAACATATTATTTTTTGAAAAAAAACCAATCCTAACATAATTACCTTTCTCTCATACACATGACATAGACATAAGAAAATAAAAAACCAACCATAGCCTCATGTTAACCCATGTAATTTTTTTTTTAATATAATTAGTTTACAATACAAATAACTACCTTATTTATCTTTTTTTTTTTTAAAATGATAAATCAACAACTCAATACATTCATATTGATCAATTTTTCGATTAGCACTTTTTATCTTTACCAAAAATTTCAAACATACAATTGAATTTAAAACTATATAAATTTAAAACTATATGTAACCCCTTTTGACAAAAAAAAATTTGTAATCCAATAATATTAGTTGGTCATGTTAATAAAGTTATAAAACACTTAGAATTTACTTATTGTTTTCAGATGTAATTCCTCTAGCTAAAAAAGATAAGCATTTCTATTGAGAATTTATCACTCCAATTAATGATACATTCTTAACCATATATAAAAAATTGTCATCAACAATATGACAACAAAATAATAAACAATATGTCGATTGATATTTACTGGTTGGTATAAAAGTATATATTTATAAATATATGTTTTAGTTAAAAAAAAAGTGCATTTAATTCATTAAATTATAAAAATATCTGGGGATTTAGCACCGATTCACCCTAGTAATCATATTATATATTTAACAATGAGTATTTTGACGTACTTATATTCAACTGAAAATCAAATACTTCAATTATTGTTATGGAAAATGTTTTCCTTCCAATTATGATTTAAAATGTTTTCCTACCAATTGAGGGATGTTTTCAATAAGGTGGAAAATGATTTTGCACCAAATGTTTCACATTTTAAGATTTTACACCAAACCAAACAATGTAAAATGAGAAAATAATTTTTAGGAAAAACGTTTTGCATCATACCAAACGGATCCTAAATTAAAAGGCGCGGTCTTAATAATAAAATAAAATAGCAAATATATAAGCACCAACCTGGATTAATTATAACTTTCCGCCTTTGGCAGTGTTAGTTGAAACTATTTCAATTAATCAGTTAGTTTGCTTGCAGAGTCCAATCCATCTTTATTTCTTCATGGAAAAAATGTGGAAGGAAATGTGTTGCAACTAATATCAAGCGAATCGATATTAATTACTCGTGACCTTAAAAAATTATGTAATACATAGTGATCAACGCAGGTGTCCAAAGGGCCTTGGTTCAATGGATTGACACCCTCGGGCTGTGTCTGCCAAGGTATGTCCTGAAATATGAACCTTATGCGGAAACTGTATACCTTAATGATATAGGATGATAGGAGAATTGTCCCAAAAACTAGTCTATGAGGGGAAGAACCCATTATTGTATATAAATCTCTTATCAACCCCAATAAAAATCAACGTGGGATTCAAGTCTTATACCTTGCAATCAAATTGTCTTATAACACTTAAAGTATTTTTTTTTTTTAAAAAGTGATCAACACAGGTAATGGAAGTAATACTTAATTACGAAAACAATAGGTCCAATCCAAGACAGCACCAACCTTATGCCACTCTCCCTCTCGCAGCTCAACTTTGGTAATTTTATTAGGGCATTTTTTGGGAGTTTGGTGTGGTTAAGTGGTTTGCAAGCCCATGCATCAAAGTAGTTGTCAGCATCACACTTAAGCTCTATTTGGCCTTCAATCCTTTGAAGCTTAGCCATTTCAGCTCCTCTTGACCTAAATATATACTATACTATACTAGTTAGTAAGCAAATTCAATTCAATGGATTTCTATTTGATACTCCGTATTTTGTTATAGAGTGCTTGCTATATATTGAACTCTCGTGGGAGGATGAGGTCTTAACCAAGTTGTTAAGGCTTTAGAATTTCAGGCAAGAGGTACTGGGTTTGATTCTCACCACACATATTTGTGAGGATTCCTTATTATCCACCTTATAGATGCGTGTGTTGGACGGATTCAAGGCCTAGTATATATATATAGAACTCTCGCGGATGATGAGAATATGAGATATTAGCCTAGTGGTCAAAGCTTCAGAATACTAAGCACGAGTTACTAGATTCGATTCTCACTGCATGCATTTATGAGGATTCCTTATTTTTCCCTTACAGATGCGTGTGTTTGTTATAATTGGGTCGAGTGACCTGCAATAGGACCCGGTTCAAGGTCTAGTATCCCACACAATATAATATCATATATATATATATATATGAAAATTTATCAAAAATGAGCTAACCTTTGGCTGATCTTCCACAATCAACTTTTTAAAAATCCAAACTTAAGTTAAACTTTTTATCATTTAAGTCAAAGTAGGTTAAATGATTGTTTAACCTACTATTTTCTTTAGTTTTAGATCAATATTTTACAATCATTCAATGTATTTTTGCTTTAGATGATAACACTATTTTGAAACTGCAAGTAACTAATAGATTAAATAATCATTTAATCTATTTTTGGCTTAAATGATAAGAATGTTAGCTTAATTCTAGATTGTCAAAAGGTTGACTTATTTTTGATAATTTTTCGATATATATAACTCTGGCAAGTGGCTGCTTTATATAATAACTGGAACCAAGTGCTATCCAAAGATGTGCATGCTCATTTTTTATGAGGTGTGAGTCTTAGCCTACTGGTTAAATCTTACGAACGTCAAGTCTGAACTCTTGAATTCAATCCTTAGTATTGCACCACATGCATTTGTGAAGATTATTCATCTTTCTCTTTTTTTATACGTGTGTCGGCTAAATTGTGATGGATGACCTAAATAATATAGTTCAAGACCCAGTACCATCCACGTTATGAAATTCAAAAAGAAAAAAAAAAAAAAGATGCCCATTATTGAGTTTTTGTTCCTCCAAACGTTACGTTTGCAACACCATAAGCCACTCCTTTACTAAAGATGAATTCCTTTATTCTTTCTTTGAAAACATAAAAATAATAATAATCATGAGAAGAATAGCAGCAGCAACAACAACAACAACAACAACAATAATAATAATAGAGAAGGTATTGTGTCAGACCGGTCTGACAGTAACGTTTCTGTCAGATCAGCCCACTGGACCTAGACACATGCTATTAAACCTGGACATCTATTGATAGACCTGGACATATTTGTAAACCTGGAAACAAAACTGGACACATTTGAAACTTGAACACAATTTGTAAACATGATGAAAAGTTGTTAAACTGGACAAATGTGGACAAACCTGAACAAATATGGACAAACTTGGACAAATCTAGACAAACATGGACAAATCTGAATAAATCTGGATACACCTCGACAAACCTGGACTAATGTTGACAAACCTGGACAAATGTGCACAAACCTGGACAAATATGGACAAACCTATACAAATCTAGACAAACATGGACAAATCTGGATAAATCTGGACACACCTGGACTAATGTTAACAAACCTGGACAAATATGGACAAACCTGAACAAATATGGACAAACCTGGACAAATCTGAACACACCTGGACAAACCTGGATACATATTGTAAAACCTGGACACATTTTGTAACTAACTTGGACAAAATATAACCTGGATACGTTTTTTTTGCCTTTTGAGGCCTTTAGAGGCCTCGTTTGGCGATTTCCGGTGGCCAAATACCCTGCGTTCGTCTCAAAAAATTAATCAATTTCGACATATTATATGCCCCGATCCGACACCCAATCGAGCGCAAAGTTATAACCTCTCAAAGTTTTTTCACTATTATAATTAGGTATATGGGTCAGCCGTCTGACCCAATTTTTTTGTCCAAAACACCCAAAACTTTTCGGGAGTTTGTGAAAAATTACCTTAAATAAACAGAATTGTCCAAAACTACCGGAATTATACAAAACCATTGTTAACCCATAGCTTGATGGTTTTGGGGGGAGTTGACCATGGTTTATACGTATTTTTATGTATATTTTTATACGAATATATATTCTTTTATGTATTTCTGTATTTTTATGCGTATTCTTATAGGAATTCATATTTTTATATTTATTTTATACGAAATACGTATAAATACGTTTTTTTAATGACACGCAAATCGAGGCTATTTGTGAATACAGTTCGGGGTTGATCGGGTCTTTTTTTGCGATTCCGGACATAAAACGGACCCCTTAAGGTTCAAAATGACCCATAAAACCTTGAATTGGCTATTTTTTCTGATACGTAAATCGATGCACACAATTCGAGGCTATTCACGAACACCATTTGGGCCTGATCAGTTCGTTTTTTGCAAATTCAGACCTCAAAACGGACCCATTTAGGGTTAAAATGACCCGTAAAACGTTTAATGAATTATTTTTTACCTGACACATCGATCGATACACGCAAATCGGGCTATTTTCTATCTGTGAACCTCAATATGCGCGCATCGATCTACGTGTCAGGAAAAAAAAATAGTTTGTTCTATATTTTACGGGTCATTTCAATCCTTAAGGGTCCGTTTCGAGGTCTGAATTTGCAAAAAACGACCTGATCAGCCCCGAACGGCGTTCGTGAATAGCATCGACTTGCCTGCATCGATTTACGTATCAGGAAAAACATAGTTCATTCAAGGTTTTACGGGTCATTTTAATCCTTATGGGGTCCGTTTTGTGGTCGGAATTCGCAAAAAACGACCCGATCAACACCGAACTGTATTCGCGGATAGCCTCGATTTGCGTGTTATTTAAAAAAATATTTATACGTATTTCGTATAAAATAAATATAAAAATATGAATTCATATAAGAATATGCATAAAAATACATAAGTACGTAAAAGAATATGTATTCGTATAAAGATACACATAAAAAATACGTATAAAACCATGGTCAACTCCCCCCAAAACCATCAAGGTATGGGTCAACAATGGTTTTGTATAATTATGATAGTTTTGGACAATTCTGTTTATTTAAGGTAGTTTTTCACAAACCCTCCAAAAATTTAGGGGGTTTTGGACAAAAAAACCTAATAATAGTAGTAGCACCAGCAACAGTCAGGGGTGTCAGTTCAGTTAATCAGTTCAGTTATGGTTGGATCCAAACGGTTCAATTGACTTCAGTTGATCTTTCCCAAAATAGCCAATTCGGTTTTAACTTTATCAGTTTCAGTTCCAACCCATTGCAGTTATTTTTATTTTCAGTTCAAATCAGTTACGTTATGATTGGTCTTCGGTTTTACCCATACGATTTCAGTTGTTGTCAGTTCATTGTGAACGATTGATATAACAGTTCCGATTGTATTCAGTTTACGTTACGGTTGATCTTTGGTTTTACCCATACGATGTCAGTTGTTACCAGTTCATTGTGGAAAGTTGATATAACAATTCTCATTGTATTTAGGTTACATTATGGTTGTTCTTCGGTTTTACCCATGCTATTTCAATTGTTGTTAGTTCATTGTGAACGGTTGATATCGGTTCTAGATGTATTGAATTTATGATATGGAAATACGTTTATATCCATATGATTTCGGTTATTATCAGTCTATTGTAAATGATTATATTCAGTTACATTATGGTTATTTTCAGTTGTACAAGGAAATCTGTAACAGTTTTGTTCGAGTTAGATATTGAGTATTCATAGGTTTTACCCGAGTTTTCTCACTGCACGTTTGTTTCTCCAAATAATATGAGCCGATCGTATTCGTTTTAGCTGTTGAATTATTTTGCGTCACAATGGGTTAGTTAAGTTGAGGTGCACGTCATAACTCTTTTGAAATTGGTATGGTTGAAAACATCAATTAATTTTAAATTATTAATATGCTAAATTAAATTGATTGGAATAATCAGTATATGAAAAGAACAATTTTATTCAATAATATATTATAAATAATCATTTTGTGAAAAGAACAATTTGATTAAATATAGTTTAATTTGATACAAATAGATTTTGCCTAATTTTAGTTTAGTGTAGAGTTATTTTCAGTTAACCAACGGTTTAAAACAGTTTTTTTTTGCTCAGTTTGGTTCAATTAAGCAACAACTTAAAACTATTTATAAGTCATTTTGGTTTAATTGATCAATAGTTAATTGCAGTTTTGTTAACTAACAAAATCAAACATTTTATAAATCATTTCGGTTCAGTTGATCAACAGTTAAAAACAGATCAATTAACTAACAAAACCATATAGGTTACAGTTAATCTCAGTTCAGTTATGATTCGGTTATGGTCAGTTAAAAACAGTTTTATGTAGTCAACCTTTTCAGTTCAGTTGATTTCAGTTCATGATTCAGTTCAGTTGAGTGCAGTTCATTTTGTTTCAATTGGACTTTCAATTATCAGTCATTTGGTTATTGGTTCATTTCAGTTCAATCATTCAGTTCAGTTCACGTTAGGTTAACAGTTAAACCAATAGTTCCTAACCAAACTGACAACTCTAGCAACAGCAATACATATACCACCGAGGTTTTAACAAATGCACGGTATACTATGAGGTTTTCCGAAATTCAAGATGCACCCCTAATATTTCAATAATTCACCAAATATCCAAAAGCATTTAACCAAATATACAAGATGCCCTTTATGATAAATAAATGATTAAATAAACATTTCAAAACAAAATATATTTTACGCCTTGTGTAACGTGTAATCGGCATGAAAAACATGCCTTCAATATTTTTAGTTTATAAGCTCATAAACTTATTAAAAATGAAGAAACAAAAACCACTCCAAATCACTCAAAATGTTACCCTAGCTAGGAGTTACGCCAAAAATATGCTTTTCACCCTTTTTTTTGGAAGAGAACAAACAAAAACATAGGGATACCCACCCAATATAGCCTCAACAGCTAGGGAATGGGCACGAGCCACAATAGACCAACAAACATCAATACACTCAAAAGAGGATATCTTCAACAATAGTTGCAATAGCCAGAGGAGGTGTGTTGAGACTCTTTGGTTTTGAACGATGACAAAATTGAAAAAAAATGACAGGTAATAGTTGTGTTTTACATGAGCTATGTAGTTGGCAAGAACCAACTAAGAGTTGATTCCTTTAAATGTTATATGATTGAGTTTATTCTTAATTAACAACATATTTATGTTGTAGGGATTAAGGTTTTGAGCTTTATATATTGTGTATACTGATTTGGAGCCAGGCCAGTTGAAGTGTTCACTGGACTATCTGAAACAGTCATATATTCACTTGTTATGTCTTAACCATATTGGTTGTGCAGCAAGTATAGAAATCCCAAGTAATAAAGTCCAGATTCAAGATTGAAGATATTCAAAGAATACTTTCAAGACTTGGAAAAGCATGAAAATATAATACGGTTTTTATTTTGAGCATTTTAGATCTTCATGTAATGTTTGTTATGTTTGATAAACTATTACAAGTGCCTTTGTGTGTTGAAGTAGTAATATGAATATTAGAACAAAAGGTTATAATATTCATAAGACAATGAATTATGGTAACAGGTCTAGGGACCAGTTGCTCTATGAGCTGCTGTCAGATTTTGAAAGAAATAGGTTTTTTCTTAAATCATCTTAAAAAAAAGGATTTTTTAAGTTTTTAACACCTCATTGACAGCTGATAAATGCTAATTAATTATGAAAGCTACTTGAAATATTGGAAAATCTTTTGAGCATAACAAACTTCATGGAAAGATTGCTGTGAATAGAAGAAACTGTCTCTCACTCTTTCAAAGGTTTTTGAAAACTACTTTTCCCTCTCTTTTGTGATGGGTTTTTGAATCAGTTTTTGAGCCTAAAAATAATTGGCACTTAAATCTCATTTTGTTGATTGTCTCTCCTGAAAATATTGAGCTAAAGATTTGAGAGCCAACACACAAGGCATTCCACTTTATATCAAACACAATTACAAATTCTTTAGAGCTTCAATTTACTCTTCAAGCTTTGTGAGAAAGTAAAAATGGAGTGAAAACATTGTAATCTGTCTTCAAGAATGGGCTTGAAGATTGGGAAGTGTTTGTGAGTTCAAACATGAGTGGGATCGCATTCATAGTTAAGTGTGGGGAACTGGTTGCAAGAGTTTGGGACAGTTGAGTGTGTATTCTTGTTATTTCTGAGTTGAATTATATGGTAGAAGGACGTAGCCCTTGAGTTTAGCCGAATCACGTTAAATTTGATGTTCTTATTTTTATTGCTTTCCAAACAACTCCACTGCAGGAACCACCGTAACTAGTTCTAGTTCAAGAAAATTTTAAATTAGCAACCATTACACTAAATACTCAATTAACCCCCCCCCCCCCCGCTATTGAGTATATTCAACCTTTCAAGGCGGATGAGAAGACAAAAGTGCCTGCACCAGCAGCAGAGAAGAGTCGGAGAGAACATGGATAACCTGACCAAAAGATAACACCCTGATTAAACCAAACAAACGAGCAAAACCTTCAGCCTGTAAGGCAGAGGAAGCATAAATCTTTTGAGAACCTTGCGACAGAACAGCATTCGAAGAAGAGATGTGCCAACCTACAGCTGACCAAACCAAACAAAAGAGCAAAACCTTTAGCCTTACAGGCAGAGGAAGCATAAATCCTTTGAGAACCTTGCGACAGAACAACATTCAAAGAAGAGATATGCCAACCTATAGCTAACCCCCATTCTGACAAGTATCTCTTAATCCTCTGCTTCCACGAACCATCAACCCGAACTGTAATAGGCGGGAAAAGGGAGCTGCCAACTACATACCCCAAAAATAGAGGGAGGAGGCCTATGAGTAGAAGTCGATCCCCCTAAGGGAGGAGGCGAAAAACCAGAAGTGATAAGCATCTAGTCCTTATTTCAGATATCATTTAAAGAGCCCCTAGAGGGTTCATAGGATGAGAACGAAAGATAACATTATTATTACTTAACACCCAAATACTCCATAAGGCAAAGTATGTACATAGCTTGACTATCATGTTGGTCAGTAGGAGCATGAAGGTAGATGATGAAATTGGAAACCCAAACGTCCAGATCCAAACCCATAGCAGACTGCATACGAAGACCCGAATCAGAAGATGCCGAATCAGCTGAGCAATAGGACGATCTCTTAAAATATGTGCACTAGTCTTATGGGATGAAGAACAGAGAGAACATAAAGGAGGAACCAAAATATGACGACGGCGAAAATTATCCGCAAAAGACATTATCCGCTGAAAAATACACGAGAAATAACTTCGATTTTGGAAAAAAAAAGGTAGTCTCCATAACATGCAACTGGCACAAAACATCCGACTTCAATTTTTTTTTCAATTTCAGAACTCACAAACCTCTTAAAAAATAGAAAACAAAGCACTCTAAACGTAAAAATCACTCAAAAATGTTACCCAAGATAAAAGATATCCCCAAAGTATGTCTCATCACCTATGTAACGTGCAACTAGGATAAAAAGTTCCGACTTCAATTTTTTAAGTTTCTGACCGCACGAACTCTTTACTAATTGAATGATAACTACTCTAAGTAAAAAAAATCACACTAAAAGTTACTTGAGTTAAGAGTTACACCCATAATACCTTTGCATCCTGTACAATGTGAAATTGGCACGAAAAATCGGACTTCAGTTTTTTTATTTTCCAACCACACGAACTTGTTAAATATGGAAAAATAACCTCACTGTTGTGAAAATGGGGAAAAGTATATCATTTCATTCCGTAAAAGGGGTATATATACAGGTTGTCAACAGTATGTACAGCAAACCCTAAACCCATAATGTTCCTAGAGTATAACCAGGGGCATAATGGTCATCCACTAATATATATTACATAACACTCCCCCTTGGATGTCCATTATACAAAAACAACAATTTAAAATACAATATTTTATAACATTCATTTACAATACTCATTAACTCCCCCTAATGATGTAATCTATCAAGATCCTTGAGACGACGTAACCCAATTGTTGAATAAATTTCTTGAATGTAGTCGAATAGCATGCCTCGTCAAAACCTTTACTGAGAAAAACCCTGTGGGATAAAAACCCATTGAAGGAAAAAGAGTGCAACACTATCGTAATACGCTTTGAAATGCTGCCTCATTAAAAACCTTATCAGGAAAACCTAATTCGGGACAAAACCTTGGTTAAGGGAAAAATAGTGCAACGTGTATTTTCTCCCCCTGATGAATACATAACTTGATATTTTCAAATGTAATAAATCCAATGCCGCTGGGTAACTTCACATTTGTTGCATAATAACATTCTTCGGTGACAAATCTTCTTAGACTGGTCTTGAATCTTCAAATCTTCTCTTGGACATAGTGAGGCATCTTCAATTATCAACACTTATGAAGACACTGCATGAGTCTATTATCAAGTTGCCTTAATTATTGAATTGATGTCTTGTTTTGGATGTCAAAGTAAAAATTCATGATCAATGATTGATCATACATCCTCCAATCACAATGTTATGGCAACACTTGATATATTCACATAGAATTGTCTAATAATTCATTTCTCATGGTTCTTCTAGACCATAACAACTATTCTCACTGAGAGATTGTTATTTCTATTCTTTAGACATTTCATATATGCGAGAATTCTCCAATGTGTATAAAAATCGGTTATCTATCACATGCTCAAGCTTCAGGTTGAGATGTCAAAAATTAAGTCGCATAGACTATTTAGGAGTTCAATAGTAATATTAACTAACATTGCTAAACTACAAGTATATAACTTGTAGAATCAAATATTAAAATACGTGGTGTATACGTTTTTCAAAAACTCTTCTTGCATGATTCACAACATGCTATTAAATCAATGTTAGATATACATATATATAGTCTCGTGAGAGCTATAATCCCATTGGAGTATAAATATCTCATGCAAACTTATAAATTTCTGCTCACTATATTTTGGACAAACATTTAAAAACACCACAATTGTTAAGTATAAATAGTGCATGTAATATGAGATGCAAAATTAATGATAAGATACAGAACCAAATAACTATGATGACTAATGAGTGTAATAATGCATCTACCTATGACCCAAACTACATCTTATACATATAATGAGAAATACATAACCTATGACCCAAACATGCACATAAAATTAAGACTCAAAAATATTAAACACTTTACAGTGTGGATTTTAGAAATCCATGTTTCTAATTGGACTACTGGTCCATGACAAACTTTAGATCAACATCTTTCATATTTCGTTGAACTTCTGGTCCATGATAAACTATTGATCATCACTAATATTTCTTAGGACTGCTCATCCATGACAAAATATTGATCAATATCTTAGTTTCACGTCGACATTAAAATGGACTTATATTTCTGATCCCTTGTTCACATGTCCACTCTTGCATATGCATATTATTTATCGGTTCCATCATATACCGGTATCATTCATATAATTTCTCAAAATATAATTTTAATTTGCATGCTATTTTACAATGATATCTGAATAAATTTCTCATTTGGTACCATCATAATTATGCTTACATCATAGGCCATCGATTGTAATAATTCAAATATTTATATGTTATTGTACTATTAAAAATATCAACTGCATCATCTTGCCCTGTATCATATCTTCATTTTGGAACCGATCATATAATCTACACTTCTAGTGTAGTGATTTAAGTATAATTGGCAAGATTTATCCCACACATAAATACATAATATATAGACAAAAGTTGGCACATAACTTTTCAAACTACCATTATAGGGATTGTCAAATATTTATTTTATTTTTATTTTGCCAACTTATGCTAATTCTCCCCCTAAGTTGGTAAAATGTTTCGTTTATAGGGGCATCGAATTCTATACGAACTTAGCATACTATTTCTTGTGCAAAATGCCTCATCACATAGGCAAAATATATTCAACATATTTCATCTCTCAGAAGAATTATATTAAGTGTTATTTATCTCTCTTGGAGAACCACTTAAAACAAAATTAGTTTTTTTTTCACTATTTATTATGAACTCTTTCATAATTCATTCTCTTCTGAAGATAATATCAATGAGGAGACATGTACTGTGCAGTTGTCTCACTTCTTTTCTTTATCTTTTTTGTGTTGACTGATAATAGCCCCAATAATCAAGAGATTGTTGTATAGATATAAGTAACTTGTATGTAATTCCACTTGATGATGATCTTCTGGATTAACAAAGATTTTAATAATGAGATACTAGTTACACAAAAATTTCTACATACAAGTAGCTTTGGTAAGCTCCCAGTCACCTAATATGTTGAGCTTCTAGTCGCCCCATACTGAACAACTTATAAATCATCATGATGAGCTTCTGGCCACCCCATACTGAACAACTTATAAATCATCATGGTGAGCTTCTGGCCACCTATTAAATATGTCCATACAAAGTTGTTAGAAACTATTTTATAATCTCTTGAAATTTCTCAAAACAAACTATTAAAATCATAATTCAAATATGGCCCAATCTCAATGTTATCTCTTGCCATTCCGTTTACTTCATATATCTAACATGAGAGAGCGTCAACACATTAAACGAAACTTCACATTTTTAAAATGGGTAATCATTAAACCTGGATGGCCTAATATTATTATCACATCCAATCACATATTCAAATTTAAATTATATATGGCCAGTTTTTCAATTCTACTAGTGATCATTGTATTATGTGTATTTTATGCATAGCCATAAATATGATGTGATATAAGAACACTTTTATGTGTTTCTTTCTAGAATTGGCATTTGGCAACACAATCAACTAATATTTGACTCAATAATTTATACTATATGTTGGAGTGCTAATTACAATCTTGAAACATGCTAATATTGTTGAACACCTTATATTTTGCTGGAGTGTTTTATAAGATTATTGTGACGACCCGACTCGCTTAAATCGGCGCGGAAGAAACCGACGAGTCGAATAGTCATAAACTACAACTCGAAATGCCTAAGAATTAAAACTAATACCTCAATTATTATTATAAACCACAAAGTACAAATACCCACAAGTTTGTACGCTACTAATCCAAAAAGTCCAATTACAAACACTAGAAATAAACGTAACTCCAACCACACGTCAGAGTCTATAACAACGTATGAAAATCCAACAGTAATGTATAAAGTCTATACAATATACCAATACTATCTAATAACAGTAGAAACAGAGAACACATCAAATAACAGAAGCTTTAAACGTCGCTCGCCCAACCCAAAGCTAAGCAAGAGTATCATCGTCAGAAATACCTGAAAAATATACAACAGTCCACCATCAGTGGCGAGTAACATAACTGACTCACCCTAATGGGAATACACATGTACATAGCATAAATCAAATAATCAGTCAACATATTCGAAAGTACGAGATCACCCCATAATGAACTCGACTCAAACCAACTCATCAAACCTATCAACTATCTTTGGCGCAATCATTCATATTCTAGACCGGACTATGCTCGTACGAACGCATCTTACGCGATCGAACTTTCTTTTATGTTAGGACCGAGAATCTTACTCCCGAAATCCCACGAAACCAATCTTACTGGAAATCCGTGTCCCTTGTAACCAATCTTACTGGAAATACAAGAAATAACATAAAGAGACTCCAACTATCCCAATACCGCGGATGGAATAGGGGCAACGTCTTAACCCAAAAACATAGAATCTTACTCTAAGTAAAGGGCGTCTAGAAACGAAATCAAGCTAACTTCAATTAATCTTTTAAACATTAAACATCTTATTGACTCATCATTATCAGGTTACTACCAAGAATTGCCTTTGCGCCTTGATTCTTGATAAATAACAACCAAAACATCGAAGTTAGACTCAAGATTGCCTTTACGCCTTGATCTTGAATTTAACCAACCATTACTCATCATTCTTTAACCTTTCTTTAACCATATTAGACTCATTCTTTAACTTTATAAACACTTCCTTTAATATTCAAGATTCAACCAAGAACTCATCAAGACTCATCAAGAATTTAAAGAACTCATCAAGAACTCATTCAAGATTCAAGAACTTTAATCAAGAACTCATCCAAAACCCAATCATCACACGCATACCATACGAAAACCAACAAGAACTTATCCAAAATTCATCAAACTTTGACACCATAACCATGATCATATTACAACATATAATCAATCATAAAATCATTAAAAACCTTTATCAAAACCTCATTTAAACCACTTAAAAATCAGATTATACAACCGTACATTAAATCATGAAAAATCATTATCAAACAACCCAAACATGCATTTAATTCATACTATAAACATAGTATACCAAATAGGTTGAGGAAGTATGTTACCTTATTGAAGATTACACACTAAAACAACACAAAAGTTGCTGCCCGGAACAAAGTACACACGGCCAACACTATGTTGCACACGACTTCAACACGGTACACCACCACGAACCAGCCCACACGGCACGACTTGGCTGCACGAACCCACGCGCACGGCTCAACCTGGGCACGGCTTCTGCACGGCTACCACCCGAACACGGACACAAGCACGGCTGTTGCACGGCTGCACCGTCACGCACACACGGCCCTCCTTCCCGGCACGAACACGATCAAAACCCAACCCGAACCAACGATCTTGGATGAAATAATTGGGTTAAATTGTGTTTTAGACTACTTAAAGATCAATAGACTTTGAATCTTTAAGATTGGGGTTGGAAAGATTGATGAACAAATGTTCAATTGGAACACCAAAAATGGCGTGAAGTAGAGCAATTAGGAGGGAATTTGTGTTGATTGAATTTTGATGGCAAGAGTGCTAAAGGCAAATGGCAAAAATGATCATAAGGCTCACTAACCCCTTCTATTTATAGAAGTTGGTTGAGTGTGAAAACAAAGCAAGTGGCAAGCCTTGCCAAGCTTGCTAAAAACCGGCCAATATGGGAAAATGGGCCTAAAATGGGCTCTCGTGATCCATCGGGCTAATTTACAAAATCTACATGACTAATCATGCAATAATCGATTTAGCCCAAAAATATTAAATAATTAATTAGAAAATTAAATAATAAAAATTCTAATTAATTAAATAATAATTACCATAAATAATAAAAACTAAGAAATAAACATTTCGATTAAATCGAAATTATTCACATAAAATTAAAATAAATAGTTCAAAAATTAATTTGAACTAACACATAAACAATCATAATTACACATAAATATCGGCAAAAATACCAATAAAATCTGGGTCATTACAATTATGATCTAAATAACCAGACATAATCTTCCTTTAGAGATTCATTTAACTGTATCACTTTCTCGAATTTACCATTGTTAGTAATTGCTCCTATCTTTTTCTAAATATTCTGATCTTTAGAATCCATCGATTTACCAAGCTTTAAGCATGTTCTAAAATCATTAGACATTGATGCTGTCCTTCTTGGACATCAAATTTAGTTGGAGCATTTACAACTAGTGTATAGTCAACAACTGGATATTATCACGTGGTCACTTCTATTAAATAAATAATTGACATTTAAGCTAATGTACATATATACCAAAACCGACCATCAATATGTCGCATTATTGATATTTTATCTCCCCCTAATCCATGCATATGGGGTTATGAAAATAGTCCAACAATATTTTAAAATCTTTTGCACATTGTAAACCATAAATTTTGTTAGTACAATCGTGTATCAAGTAAAGTGTTCATCTTGCATCCATTTTAAATTGGAATATCTTTTAACTATGGGCATAATAAATAGGATTTTTTGCTTTGAATAATACAACCTTTCAACGATTTGCAAAGAATAATACAACCTATCGTTTTTTCGTGAATAATACAGCCTTGTCCTCAATTTTGCAACCAATGATACAGATGACCTTTAACCTGCTATTCAGGTTAAAACTATTATTTTTTTATTTTTTTATTTTTTTTAAGTCAGAAAAATAAAAAAAAAATTAAAATCAAAATCAAAATTTTAAAAAAAAAAATTTAAAAAAAAATTTACCCCCCCCCCCCAACTATCAAAATCAAAATTTAAAAAAAAATTCAAAATCAAAATTTAAAAAAAAAATAATAATTTTCTTTAAGTCAGAAAAGTTTTAAAAAAATTAAAATCAAAATAAAAATAATAAAAATAATTTTTTAAAATTTTCTGATATTTTTAATAATTTTTTTTGATTTTTTTTTGCAATTTTTCTATTTTTTTTTTAAAAACAAGGACCAATCATAACGTGACACATGTCCTTTTAACCTGTTTTATAAGTCAAGAACCGGTTTTGTATCATTCGTTGCAAAAGCAAAGCCAAGATTGTATTATTCACGAATAAACAGAAGGTTGTATTATTCTTTGCAAATCATTGAAAGGTTGTATTTATCAATTGAGTTGCTAACAATGTCATGTTTAACCTCATAAATACTATGTCTTGCTAAAAAAAATGCACTCTCATCATGTTTGCAATTCTTATGAACTCTTCCATGAATTATATGTAATCAAAAGAACATGATGCAAACATGCTGATAGCACTTTCAAATATACAATTTCTAATTCACTTCAAGGAATGAGTATATAGTTATTTATCAATACTCAACTAGAGTTTAGTATCTTGAATAACCACCAAACAGATAATATATCAAGAATTTGAAAACTTATTTTTCATGACATTGTGTTTATAGAATCACATTATTATTGTGAATATGGTGGATTAGTCTAGAAATAGAAGTACTAGGTATTATAAAGTTGTATTAGATTGTCATTTTATAATAACATACTCTTATACAAATAGTGGAGTATATCTAATATAATATACCTATGTCAGTAAATTAATTCCATCTAATCAATAAAGCATTACGATTCATAATATTAACATCATAATAATCTCCAAAATAAACATGGATGACATTACTTGCTTAGTCATTCATATGTACAATTAATTTATAAATTTGTACTTTGATATTTCATGGATGCTCATTTTTCTCTTTAAAAAAAATCACATACTTTCTCTCTTTCAAAAAAAAAAAATCATATACTCTCATCGTCTCATTCACTTAGGGGAATGAGCTAGTAAATGTAATGGATTAGCTATGAATAATCACTTCTCATCCTTCGGTGTCAATATATAAACACATTGGTTTTGCCAATTGGCAGTTTTGATCCGTCTTAAAATAATTACATCGTATAGTTATAATATATGAACTTCATATTTCATAATAAGCACTTCCAATATCAATAGAAAACTAGAATAGCAAATAATACAATTCAAATTTAATTAGAATAAAAATACATTGCAAAAACCTTAAATTAATGATAATTCACACGTTTGACACTCTAAAAAAAATGATTAACAATCTGCGTAACTCCAGTGACCCGGTAACAAAAGGAGAACAAAATAATGCTCACCCATTTGTCTTATACGAGTGTGTTACCCAGGGACATTACTTTTGAAAATAAAAAGAGTTGCAACTCCCAATTAGCGCTATTAGTGGATTATTTGTTATGCAAGTACACATTCTTTTGATTAAGTTAGTGCATTACTTGAGTGCTGAACAAACTCCCTAATACCATGGTACCATACTACCATACTATAAAAAAAAATTAAAAAAAAATTAAAAAAAAAATAAGAAAGAAAACACTCAAAACAATATCTCTAAAAATAATACTTCGTATGAAACCAAGTCAGACATAACAGTTAGCACTAATAAATAATAATACGGAGTAATATAACTGATGCCATTGAATAATATAACTAATGCCATTGAATAATACCCATATCACATCATACAAGTATATAACCCAAACATATTCAGGCATTAATTAGCTAACAACAAGTATCCAATGTAAATTCCAAGAAGGAAACTGCATAGATTTGTTAAATAAAACAAACTCATCAACTCATTATACGATTCCTTCAATAGCTAATCTAAAAAATCACTGCATCAACTACCATTGATTTCAAGCTTGCTGGAATAAACTAGAAACTGGATTGGAAAATAATCTCTAATAACAACCAAATTGAACTCAATTATCAAATCAGATCGTATCTCTTTTGCACCAATATCCAAACAAAAATTATCTGAAACACGAACTAAAAATCGGATGAAATTTCAATCGAAAATTTAAACCATAAATCAAACCAAAACTAAGAAAGATAAATGGACACAAAACCAAGCCAAAGACAAACCAAAAATGAAAGATTGAACGAAAACTACACCAAAATGCGAACTTAAAAAAATAGAACAAAAATTCGAACGAAAAACAAACCAAGAATTCGATCGAAAAACAAATAAAAAATCGAATAAAATCAGGCCAAAAAAACTCAAGTGAAAATCAAACCAAAAATCGAACAAAAATATAAATTAAAATCAGATCGAAAATCGAATGAAAAATAAATCAAAATGACCGGAAAAAAAATTCAAAATTAGATCTGAAATTCGACTGAAAGTAAAACGAAATTCTTTTTTTTTTTTTATTTGAAAAATTTGAACCATAAATTAAAATCAAAACTGAACAGAATTGGAGAGATTACTTACATTACGTTTGATGAAAGATTTGTGGCTAGCAGCGGCGGTGCTTATGGGTGCTAGCGGCGCAAAAATCTAGGCTACGACGATGGTCTGTTAACAATTGCAGAGAAATGAAGAAATTGAATTGAAAACAATAGAGATGGAGAAAGATTGAAGATGAATGTTTTTCAAAAGGAAAGTGACGGCTACTTTCCTTTCTTTTTTCTTTTGCCTAAAACCCTTGAGACGTGCTGATAACGTGTTGTGAAAATGAAAAAAAAGTATATCATTTCATTCCGTAAAAAGGGTATATATACAGGTTGTCAACAGCATGTAGAGCAAACCCTAAACCCATAATTGTTCCTAGAGTATAACCAAGGGTATAATGGTCATCCACTAATATATATTACATAACACTCACGAACTTGTTAAATATAGAAAAATAACCAATCAAGACTCATGAATCACTCAAAAAAGTTCACCCGAGTTGTGCCCGTTTGGCGCCCATTGTTTGTGTTGTTTGCTGTGACAACTTCTAATTGAGTAAGGTGTTTTGTCTCCCCTCCAGAGAGGCTGTGTTTCGGTGTTTACTCCTCTTTCTTACACCCCCCCCCACCCCCCCCCCCCCAAATTGTGTTTTAGACTACTTAAAGATCAATAGACTTTGAATCTTTAAGATTGGGGTTGGAAAGATTGATGAACAAATGTTCAATTGGAACACCAAAAATGGCGTGAAGTAGAGCAATTAGGAGGGAATTTGTGTTGATTGAATTTTGATGGCAAGAGTGCTAAAGGGAAATGGCAAAAATGATCATAAGGCTCACTAACCCCTTCTATTTATAGAAGTTGGTTGAGTGTGAAAACAAAGCAAGTGGCAAGCCTTGCCAAGCTTGCTAAAAACCGGCCAATATGGGAAAATGGGCCTAAAATGGGCTCTCGTGATCCATCGGGCTAATTTACAAAATCTACATGACTAATCATGCAATAATCGATTTAGCCCAAAAATATTAAATAATTAATTAGAAAATTAAATAATAAAAATTCTAATTAATTAAATAATAATTACCATAAATAATAAAAACTAAGAAATAAACATTTCGATTAAATCGAAATTATTCACATAAAATTAAAATAAATAGTTCAAAAATTAATTTGAACTAACACATAAACAATCATAATTACACATAAATATCGGCAAAAATACCAATAAAATCTGGGTCATTACAATTATGATCTAAATAACCAGACATAATCTTCCTTTAGAGATTCATTTAACTGTATCACTTTCTCGAATTTACCATTGTTAGTAATTGCTCCTATCTTTTTCTAAATATTCTGATCTTTAGAATCCATCGATTTACCAAGCTTTAAGCATGTTCTAAAATCATTAGACATTGATGCTGTCCTTCTTGGACATCAAATTTAGTTGGAGCATTTACAACTAGTGTATAGTCAACAACTGGATATTATCACGTGGTCACTTCTATTAAATAAATAATTGACATTTAAGCTAATGTACATATATACCAAAACCGACCATCAATATGTCGCATTATTGATATTTTATCTCCCCCTAATCCATGCATATGGGGTTATGAAAATAGTCCAACAATATTTTAAAATCTTTTGCACATTGTAAACCATAAATTTTGTTAGTACAATCGTGTATCAAGTAAAGTGTTCATCTTGCATCCATTTTAAATTGGAATATCTTTTAACTATGGGCATAATAAATAGGATTTTTTGCTTTGAATAATACAACCTTTCAACGATTTGCAAAGAATAATACAACCTATCGTTTTTTCGTGAATAATACAGCCTTGTCCTCAATTTTGCAACCAATGATACAGATGACCTTTAACCTGCTATTCAGGTTAAAACTATTATTTTTTTATTTTTTTATTTTTTTTAAGTCAGAAAAATAAAAAAAAAATTAAAATCAAAATCAAAATTTTAAAAAAAAAAATTTAAAAAAAAATTTACCCCCCCCCCCCAACTATCAAAATCAAAATTTAAAAAAAAATTCAAAATCAAAATTTAAAAAAAAAATAATAATTTTCTTTAAGTCAGAAAAGTTTTAAAAAAATTAAAATCAAAATAAAAATAATAAAAATAATTTTTTAAAATTTTCTGATATTTTTAATAATTTTTTTTGATTTTTTTTTGCAATTTTTCTATTTTTTTTTTAAAAACAAGGACCAATCATAACGTGACACATGTCCTTTTAACCTGTTTTATAAGTCAAGAACCGGTTTTGTATCATTCGTTGCAAAAGCAAAGCCAAGATTGTATTATTCACGAATAAACAGAAGGTTGTATTATTCTTTGCAAATCATTGAAAGGTTGTATTTATCAATTGAGTTGCTAACAATGTCATGTTTAACCTCATAAATACTATGTCTTGCTAAAAAAAATGCACTCTCATCATGTTTGCAATTCTTATGAACTCTTCCATGAATTATATGTAATCAAAAGAACATGATGCAAACATGCTGATAGCACTTTCAAATATACAATTTCTAATTCACTTCAAGGAATGAGTATATAGTTATTTATCAATACTCAACTAGAGTTTAGTATCTTGAATAACCACCAAACAGATAATATATCAAGAATTTGAAAACTTATTTTTCATGACATTGTGTTTATAGAATCACATTATTATTGTGAATATGGTGGATTAGTCTAGAAATAGAAGTACTAGGTATTATAAAGTTGTATTAGATTGTCATTTTATAATAACATACTCTTATACAAATAGTGGAGTATATCTAATATAATATACCTATGTCAGTAAATTAATTCCATCTAATCAATAAAGCATTACGATTCATAATATTAACATCATAATAATCTCCAAAATAAACATGGATGACATTACTTGCTTAGTCATTCATATGTACAATTAATTTATAAATTTGTACTTTGATATTTCATGGATGCTCATTTTTCTCTTTAAAAAAAATCACATACTTTCTCTCTTTCAAAAAAAAAAAATCATATACTCTCATCGTCTCATTCACTTAGGGGAATGAGCTAGTAAATGTAATGGATTAGCTATGAATAATCACTTCTCATCCTTCGGTGTCAATATATAAACACATTGGTTTTGCCAATTGGCAGTTTTGATCCGTCTTAAAATAATTACATCGTATAGTTATAATATATGAACTTCATATTTCATAATAAGCACTTCCAATATCAATAGAAAACTAGAATAGCAAATAATACAATTCAAATTTAATTAGAATAAAAATACATTGCAAAAACCTTAAATTAATGATAATTCACACGTTTGACACTCTAAAAAAAATGATTAACAATCTGCGTAACTCCAGTGACCCGGTAACAAAAGGAGAACAAAATAATGCTCACCCATTTGTCTTATACGAGTGTGTTACCCAGGGACATTACTTTTGAAAATAAAAAGAGTTGCAACTCCCAATTAGCGCTATTAGTGGATTATTTGTTATGCAAGTACACATTCTTTTGATTAAGTTAGTGCATTACTTGAGTGCTGAACAAACTCCCTAATACCATGGTACCATACTACCATACTATAAAAAAAAATTAAAAAAAAATTAAAAAAAAAATAAGAAAGAAAACACTCAAAACAATATCTCTAAAAATAATACTTCGTATGAAACCAAGTCAGACATAACAGTTAGCACTAATAAATAATAATACGGAGTAATATAACTGATGCCATTGAATAATATAACTAATGCCATTGAATAATACCCATATCACATCATACAAGTATATAACCCAAACATATTCAGGCATTAATTAGCTAACAACAAGTATCCAATGTAAATTCCAAGAAGGAAACTGCATAGATTTGTTAAATAAAACAAACTCATCAACTCATTATACGATTCCTTCAATAGCTAATCTAAAAAATCACTGCATCAACTACCATTGATTTCAAGCTTGCTGGAATAAACTAGAAACTGGATTGGAAAATAATCTCTAATAACAACCAAATTGAACTCAATTATCAAATCAGATCGTATCTCTTTTGCACCAATATCCAAACAAAAATTATCTGAAACACGAACTAAAAATCGGATGAAATTTCAATCGAAAATTTAAACCATAAATCAAACCAAAACTAAGAAAGATAAATGGACACAAAACCAAGCCAAAGACAAACCAAAAATGAAAGATTGAACGAAAACTACACCAAAATGCGAACTTAAAAAAATAGAACAAAAATTCGAACGAAAAACAAACCAAGAATTCGATCGAAAAACAAATAAAAAATCGAATAAAATCAGGCCAAAAAAACTCAAGTGAAAATCAAACCAAAAATCGAACAAAAATATAAATTAAAATCAGATCGAAAATCGAATGAAAAATAAATCAAAATGACCGGAAAAAAAATTCAAAATTAGATCTGAAATTCGACTGAAAGTAAAACGAAATTCTTTTTTTTTTTTTATTTGAAAAATTTGAACCATAAATTAAAATCAAAACTGAACAGAATTGGAGAGATTACTTACATTACGTTTGATGAAAGATTTGTGGCTAGCAGCGGCGGTGCTTATGGGTGCTAGCGGCGCAAAAATCTAGGCTACGACGATGGTCTGTTAACAATTGCAGAGAAATGAAGAAATTGAATTGAAAACAATAGAGATGGAGAAAGATTGAAGATGAATGTTTTTCAAAAGGAAAGTGACGGCTACTTTCCTTTCTTTTTTCTTTTGCCTAAAACCCTTGAGACGTGCTGATAACGTGTTGTGAAAATGAAAAAAAAGTATATCATTTCATTCCGTAAAAAGGGTATATATACAGGTTGTCAACAGCATGTAGAGCAAACCCTAAACCCATAATTGTTCCTAGAGTATAACCAAGGGTATAATGGTCATCCACTAATATATATTACATAACACTCACGAACTTGTTAAATATAGAAAAATAACCAATCAAGACTCATGAATCACTCAAAAAAGTTCACCCGAGTTGTGCCCGTTTGGCGCCCATTGTTTGTGTTGTTTGCTGTGACAACTTCTAATTGAGTAAGGTGTTTTGTCTCCCCTCCAGAGAGGCTGTGTTTCCGTGTTTACTCCTCTTTCTTACACCCCCCCACCCCCCCCCCCCCCCCCAAAAAAAAAAAAAAAAAAAAACCACCAAATAAAACAACCAACCAAACATTTACTTTTATTCACTAACAGCAACACAATGAATATGTTTGAAAACTTACATTATCTTCTGTGTACACACAGATTTTGCAAAAAAAAAAAAATTACTCCGTAAATTATCATCAAAATTTCCATGAACATTTAACATCCTAGAATCTACAGCTATTGATGGCTTACTTGACCTATCTAAAATAACTACTCCCTCCATCCCACCAAAAATGCTCCAAATGCTTTTGGGGTCATTTTTATGAAAGTACAATTTTTTTGACTTGTAGTGGTTGAAAAGTATTTTTTTTAAGAGTCATGACTAAAAGTAGTAATGGAACATTTATTTTGGGATAGACAAAAAAGAAGTGTAACATTTATTTTGGGACGGATGGAGTTTTTTAAAAAAAAAAAAAAAAAAGAAGAAAGAAGAAAAATATATGAATTGGAAAACCAAGTCAATGCAATTAGGCAGAACAAGATTGGCAGGATTCAACAAATGAGCAAACTGTACAAATAGAGGCAAGGGCATATTAATTAGATTTGGTCACAGGACGACACTTTCCCCTATTTTTGTTAAGCCATAACCTTGAACGTGTTTTCTTTACATGCGCCCCAAAGAGACGATACCTGAAAATATCAAATGTAAAGTCAGAATTCTGACAGGAATTCAATATGGAAGATCATTAAACTAGATTCGACAGATATATGCCAAGTAAACAAGCATATTCATGCTTCACAAAGCCAAATATGCAACCATTGTAATTTATCTTTCCTTCTCTAAAACAAATTCACCAAATCATTTTCACATGAAACTGAAGAATACAAAAACATAATGAAACAGACCTCTCGTATTCCAGCCTTTGAGTGATTATTCCATTCAGTAGCAGCTCTGAGCTATAAATTTCAATTCCTGCAAACATTGCAGAAATAGTAGGAAATCAAGGTCTCGTTTGGTTCACATAGGAAGTTACTTCCCATGGATATACATAAATCAAAGGAAATTTCTCCTCTTGCTAATTTCCCAGGAATTCAGCAAAATTAATGATTGTGAACATCTACAAATGACACGTTATTAAAATATAAAAAAATAAAAATAAAAACAAACCTTTTTCTAATATTGGCAGACAGACTCCTAAGTCTTCTTCACAAGATAAAACGAAAAGCTCATCATTTGCTGTGGATCTTTGCAACCTTTCTACAGCCTGGGAAACATTCATTGCAAAATTTAGCAAATCTTCCAGCATGCATAGGATAGCATTGTTACTTGAGAAGTCAAGAAAAAAGCATTAAAATTTTCAGATTTCACAGGTAAATTAATGATTGTGGAGTGTCAAGTTTGATAATATTTTTGTTTACGGTTCTTGAAACTTAAAACACAGATTATTGAAAACAGGTGCTTGATATATGAAGAAAGGAAATTGTACAGGGGAAACTGAACAAATGCACTTCACGATGCTCTGAACTTCCGAGTTAATGTGCTTCTAGACATAAGATCTCTGCAGTTTCTTTACAAGATGGAGGTAATTCTATCTCAAGCCAAATTATTCCAGTATCACATAAGACAAAAACTTAGATGCATTATCATCATTTTATCAAAGATTTGTGAAACATTTTAGCTATAATGGCTGCCATATCAAATGTTTCAAGAACGATGTGTTCTAGTAGGTTAGGACTATAATACAATTGAATGAAGCTCATAACTTATCTCTCCAATTTGTATCAACCCTTTGTACTGTTCATATGCGACTGAAGGTGTCAAACTTGTCTCAATTCAAGGTGGCAAATATGTCCATCTAATAGTAAGGGCTAGATGAAAGGAATATTATATAAAAACGTAAGAACCTTTATGTGATTAGAACCACAATCTCTGATATGACTAATAACACGAGTGATTAGAATCACAATCCCTGACACAGCAACATAATACAATCGATACCGAGAGGAAGTAACAAAGACAAAAAGAAAAACAAAACCCGAAGCTGATTCACTGACTGAAATTGTTTGCTCTATATGAGATTGTCTTTGTTCATGATCATTGGAAATTTGGAATCATTACTAAAATCAGATATCCTAACAGCAAAATAGATGGAAGAAATCTCTTTAACCACTCACTCTCTTTGAAGTGAATGGAATTATGTCACCATGGATGCCCATTCTAAGCAACTCTACATGCGAGGATTACTTTGGTGGCATTCATAGGCTCATAGCCGTTCCCAAGTCTGAATAAAGGAGGGTTGGCAAGTAGGCTTGTGGCAGCCAGCTGTAAAACTTGATCAAATATCATGGACATGAATCAAAATATGAAAATCGTGCTATAAACCCAAAATCTGAACTGATAAATCTGGACAATTTCTAAGAAATGCGAGTAATGTGGAAATAAGGGTGTATTCAGTAATTCAACATAAGCCTATCAATTTGTGTATAAATTCGCTTACCCACTTGGGTTCGAGGTAGATACACGCCAAAGTTGGGTCACCTTACTAGCATGGACGTGTGAGATAGAAGCCTAGGCATCCACTTGCTCTCCCATTTGTGCAACTTGGCCACTTGCTTAAACCGACACCTCCTTGCCACCACTTGCTATGGCTTTCTTATGTAATTCTTATGTAGTTGTAGTTTTTTTTATGTTGTAGTCCTTGCTTTGGGTTCTATAAATACCCAAGTTTCTCATTAGTATTGATGGATGTACAAATAAGACTTGGGTGTTTTTCTCCTAAACCATGAGTTTGACTGATTCATTTCATGAGTTTAGAACTCTATCTAGTTGAGTTTAGAGATTAAATCAACTAGTTAATCTTGGATAATCTTTGTTCATAGATTGGAGAGATTATTCAAACCCCCATTTGATGAGTGATATTTTCCTAGAGATTAAGGAGATTAGTCATCTTTGTGTTGTTTAGGAGTCAATCATTCGTCATTCTTGATTGCTCCCTCTACCACACATCAGCGAGTGGATTGAAGAGTTTCTGAAAGTTTGAAGGAATAGTGACAACAAGTTTGATTGTGTATAATAATAATGATAATGTAGATAAGAGAAGAGATAATACTAATATGTGATTAATTAACTCGAAGGATTAAATACAATGATAAAGTAGCAACTTGAGGTTGCAAATCTCCAAGTGAGTGACTTTAGGTCACCAATCTCCCATGGCCAAGCCTTTACACAAATATTCTGGATAATATCCTTCTTCTCCTCACTTCCTAGTATATATGCTACTACTACTTTAGCCTATTTTGTCCATATCCTAGTACAAAAATTCACCAAAAAGCTAATAAACCAAAATACAAGAGTAATAAGGACACATAATAAAAGTAAATAAAACAAAATAAAAATAATAAACCAAAATACACGAGTAATAAGCATGGTTGTCGCACAGAAGCAACGTGACATCACAGCGCCCGAGGATGGTGTCAAATATGCAACGGTTCCCGCATCAAGGATGCGTCAAGTAAAGATGCTAGTCCATAGTATTAGTAAGGGTAGGAACATACATTTTGGGACATGGAACATTGGCTTTTTGTATGCATGTTCGACAAAATTAGCAGAGGTTATGAAAAGGAGAAAAATCAACTTAATGTGTCCTCAAAACATCAGATGGGTTGGACAAAAGGCAAGGGAAATAGCGGGATTAGGTTTTAAGCTTTGGTATTCTAAAGAAGACTCATGAAGTAATGGAGTGGGCAATTTCATTGATCGAGAATTTAACAATCATGTGGTGGACGTGTTTAGAAAGAGTGATCAGATTTTGAGCATTAAGCTTATTATTGATGATGAGGTCTTGGCTATAATAAGCGCTTATGCACCTCAGGTTGCATTGAGTGAATCCAATAAGGAAGGAGCTTTGGGAGGATTTAGAGGAAGTAGTGCAACATGCGCATAGAGGGGAGAAGCTGATCATAATGAGCCCTTACAAAGACACCTTAGACCTTTGTGCTTGCATATGATATGTGTACAATGAACACTTGGTTTGAGAAAAAAAAATCTCACCTACTAACATATAGGAGTTAAGTTCAAGCAAGTCAAATCGATTTCTTCTTAGTAAGGAAGACTTGGAGAAAGAGTTATGTTGATTGTAAAGTAATACCTGAGTATGGCAGCGCAACACAGATTGGTGATGCATGATTGTCAACAAATGAAATAAGGAAATGTAGAACACAATTGGAGCCTTGAATTGAGTGATGGAAACGTCACTGAGAGTAAAAATAATAACTTGTGGCTAAACCGAGTAATTTGAAAATTTGTCCAACGAAAACAAATTTGGATATAGACTTAACTTGAACAAAAATGGAGCTTAGCATAAATGAGGTGGCAAAGGAAGTCCTTGGAAAGTTAAAGGAACAAGCATGCCACCAAGTTAGGACACATCTTAGTGGAACGAGGAAGTAAAACAAGCAATAAAGAGCAAACAACATTGCTATCAAAGGTTAAAAAAATGTCATAATGAGAATAACTATGAAATATAAAAAAGAGGCGTGAAGAGGCAAAAAAAGGTCGTACAAGATGCAAGGGCAAAATTATACAAGGACCTTTATGCAAGGTTGGACTCAAAAGAGGGGGAAAAGGAAAAAACCACTCATATGAGGGACAAAAGGACATAAGAGTCAGGGTATAGGGATTGTTAAGTATGTTAAAGATGCTAAACAAAGGATTTTCTTTGAAGATAAGGAGGTAAAGGAGAGATGGAAAGTATATTTTGATAACCTATTCAATGAAGAATGAGGGCAAGATATTTGAGATGCACATATTGGCCAAGAAATGCTCCATAGCGATTTTATGCGGAGAATTCCAAAGGGAGAACTCAAAAAGACATTAAAAAGGATGTCATTGAATAAAACATTCGACCAAATGAGCTCCCTATTAAGGTTTAGGGATGCTTGGGTGAAACGGGAATCGAGTGGTTGAAAACTTTGCTTAACATTGAAGAAGTAATACAATGTCTTTTGGGTAGAGAAAAAGTACCTTAATTCCGGTGTATAAAAACCTAGGAAGCACGGGGACAGCTTTTGGGGTGGGGTACCCGTACTGGGGACGGTGCGGGGTCGGCAAAAAAACGTCCCCGGGACGGCTTGGCTGGAGTGGGGACGGCAGTGGTGAGACGGGGACTGCTGAGTATTGTGCTGGGGATGTTTCAGGGACGGGAAATGGAAGAATCTGCCGTCCCCAAGGTGTCTCCTGCGTTTTTTTTTTAAAAAAAATTATTTATTAAGGGCCAGAGTCAGAGTGGGGAAGGGGGGGGGGGGGGAATTAGGGTTTTGAGAGGGTCAGAGTTTATAAGGGTAGTTTGACTGAAAATTCAAAAGAAAAAGAGAAAAAATTAGGGTGTTGAGAAAATAAAAATAGCGTGATTCTCTCCACCATTACCAAATTTACCACTATTGGTGCTTCGAAACTGCCGGCCATGAGGTCGTCGGTCGCCTGTGCAACACCCACCATCGCGAGTCAGCCACCATCATGCTAGGTTCTTCTCTTCTCTCACTGGCGTCACTGTTCTGCTATTGGAATTCTTCGAAGTTTTGTTCTTCTCTTCTTCGTTTTTTCCTTTTTTTTTCTCCTTTGAATCTTAATCTCTATTATTGTTGAAGTATTTGGTCCTTTAAATCTTTATTTTTTTTCTCCTTTGAACTTCGAACCTGCTGCACTTCTCTTGTTTTTTTTTATTCTTTGATTAGAAGCTCTGTTTTTTGTTTCTTTTAGTTCTCCTTTTAATTAAGGAATGCAGTGTTATTTTTGTTAGCCCTGGTCCCCTTGACTAGTTTAATATGACTACGAGTATATGTTATAACTTTATAAGAAATTACTAGTAATTTTTATTGTGATGTTGTATTTGTGATTTTTTTTAATATTTATTTTTTATTTATTAATTTTTGTCGTCCCCGAGCCGTACCCGTTTTTAGAATTTTTGATTTTGCCGTTTTCTGTCCTCGTCCCTGTACCCGTTTTTGACCCTGAATCCGACTCCGTGCAACTTAGATAAAAACAAAGGGGATGTCCGAGATTGCGCTACTTATCAAGGGATTAAACTAAGAAGTCATACTATGAGGCTTTAAAAACAGGTGATTCAATCAAGTTTAAGGAGGGTAAGGATTTAGGAGAGCCAATTTAGGGTTATGTCGGGGAGGTCAACAATGGAGGCAATCTACCTCATACAAGAGTTCATGAAAAAAATATATAAATGGCTTTCATTGATCTAGAAAAGGGCTATAACAAAGTAACAAGGAGAGTAATTTGTTGGCCATTAACAAGGAAATGTATTTCTAAGAAATACATTGAAATCATTAAGAACATCTATGAAGATGCTAGAACAAGTATATGTACTAGTGTGGGGAAAACATAAGAATTTCCTATCGCAATCAGAGTACATCAAGGCTCTACCCACAATCCTTTTCTTTTTGCAATAGTTACGGACAAATTGACAAGTCAAATTTAGGGTGATATACCATGTCGCATGATGTTTGTAGATGATATCAAACTAATTGATGAGACAAAAGAAGGCGTAGGAAATAAGATGGAAATTATGGTGGCAAACCTTGGAATCCCGAGGCTTTAAAATTAGCTGGAGCCTAGTTTTAAAAGGCGCAAGGCTCACCAAGGCACAAATAGTCGTTGGAGCCTAGGCGCATGCCTTTTGTAGGTGAGATGCGTGTATTTATACTAGGATGCTCGGACTCGGGTACGGGTGTCGGACTCGGATACGTGTCCGAGTGTCGGACCTTGAAGTTATGATTTTAAGGATTCGTGGACTCGTTTTGAAAGAGTCCAAATTTTGAATATGGACTCGAGGACACGGGGTATTTTAATTCATATTTATATGGGTTGGAATTCTATATGTAATAGTTGTATTAAGAGATGGTTTATTAAGCCCATTATTAATAAAGTAAAAGGCCAAAAAAGAAAAAGGAGGCCCAAGTTAAAAAAAATAAAGGTATTGTAACAAAAAATAAAATAAAACAATGTGAGGATAGAATTTGAGGAGAGCAAACAAGTAAAAGGGATAAGTAAAGACAGCTGTCATCATTTTTTAAGATGAATCACGTGGGATTGTGAGAGCAGAGAGAAACATAAGTATTAAAAAAGTAAAGGCCAAACATTTTACAGAGACTTTGCCTTCTCCTTTTCTTCTCCTTCTTCCTCTATTTTTCTTTGCAATTCATCAATGGCGGTAGTTCATCAATGGCGGTGGTCGACTCTCCCAAGCACCACTACTTTGTACTAGTATTTTGTATCTCTCATTTTTTCTCTCTTTCTAATGCATGTTGCGGTGGTATCGGGTTATGCGCCCAAAATGGCCGAGTCCACTTTCTCCTCCCCGCGTCCCGTCCGGATTTCGTACCGGTACCCGCGTCCCACCATGTCGACATCGGTACGCCGGGGGTGGTAGCCGAGTCCGAGCTTCCCAGTATTTATATACTTATTTCAAATTAATTTTTTCTAATTTTCTTTGATTATAAATAATATCTATTAAAAAAATCCCTAATAATTTAAATATTAAAATTTGTAAAAGCTAAGGTAGTCTCAATTTGAGAAAAGAAAAATCAATCATTCTTCAACTTGTAATTTAAATTTAAGCTATTTTTCTTAAGGCGCAAAGGCACACCTTACCAAAAAGCGCTCCAAGGCGCAAAGGCTCGCCTTACCAAAAAGCGCTCAAAGGCGCACGAGGCGCGTGCCTTTCGGAGGGTGCTAAACCTCACTTAGCTAAAGCGCATTTCCCAAAGCCTGAGAGCGAGACGCGCCTGAGGCGCACTTTTTAAAACTACGAGTCGGAGTATAACAAACCATATAGAGTGCAACTTTAGGGAGACAAGGCGAAATGCGACAACTCGTTCACATTGGATGGAAAAGGTATTCATAGGTCTGAATGATGTTGCTCATAGGATCAAGTTGGTGAAGTGGAAGGGAGCTTCCGGCTAACTATGCAATTGTGGTATGCCATATAATGAAAAGGGAAATTTCACTAGAATGATAGGCTTTGAAGTATTGTCATGTTCATAAGACAAATGTGGCAAAAATGCATATGCTACGATGAATGTGTAGGCATAAAAGAAAGGATAGAGAAGGAAATGACCGGATGAAGCTATTAAGAAAAAGTTATGGTTCCATAGAGGACAAAATGAAGGAGAATCAATTAAGATGGTTGGTTCATGTAAAACAGATCGAGTATAATGCACCGATAACGAGGCTTGGAGAGTGGCAAAGAGGAGAAAAGGTGAGCGATAGAGGACCACAGCAAACATGGAGAAGGGTGGTTGACAACGACATGAGGTTGATGGAACTAAAGGAAAACCTAGTGACATAGCGAAGATTAGAGGAGGATATATGCGGGTGACTTATATATATATAAATATACATATATAGGAAAAGGATCATGACAACTCTAATCTAAGCCTTTGATAATAGCAACTAAATCACATCCATTAAAGTTTTAAATGTAAAAAAATAAAAATAGACTATGATCAGTTGATCGCAATTGAATAGTGATTCTTCTGCAAATTCTTCTTGTGCAAACTCAATTACTTTACCCACTATTTTTATCTATTAATCTTCTTAATCTTCATCTGCTCAGTTCCATTATCTGCTAATTTGTCTATTTTCGATTAATTTACCCACTGCTAATTCGTCTTCTTCTTCTTGCAGATGGTAACAAAATAGATGGAACTGCCAATTTACCCACTAGGCTCAGTTTCAAATAATCTTCTTCTTCTGATTTGTATTGTTAATTTGTATTGTTAATTCATATTCTTTTTCACATGGTTACAAAATGGATGGAACTTTTAATTCGTATTGTTCATTTCTGATTGTTCATTTTGATTCTGATTAAATCATAATTTTGAGCTCAGGCATTATATGAATTCGAATTGAATAGAGTTCATCTTTGAGTTCATCTCTTTCGATTTGATGGACTCAGAATTGAAATGAATTCAACTTGTTCAGCTCTTTCAATCTGATGGACTCAGAATCTGAGAATTCGATTCGAGCTTTAATGATTGCAATTGATGAAGATGGCAATGAATCCGATGATGAAGGTGAAGGTAGAGGTGAGGGTGGAAAAAGGGTAAGAATAGAATCTAATAGTGAAGGTGAGAGTGGAAAAAGGGTAAGAATAAAATCTGATAGATTAGTAGAATCTGAAAATTAATGTTTCAAATATGATACTTACAATTAGAATCTGAATATAAACCCTTAGAATCAGAAGATTAATAATTAGAATCTGAAAGTAATGCATTAGAATCTGAAAAATAATACTTAGAATTTGAAAACGAACGCTTAAATCTGGAAATTAACACTTGGAATCTGAATTTTTTTTCTTTAGAATAGTGGTTCTCATGTTCTCGCTGAATAAAAGTTCTATTCCGGGAGGTCGTCCACATAGATTTTCCTCCTCACACCGTACGGTCAAAAGCCTCAATCTCTTGTAAATCCATCTGCCTCATATCTTTTCTAACTCCTTCCCACCAAGTCATTTTCGGTCTCTCCCTACCACGTTTGAAATCCCCCTGATCCCACTCTTCCAATCTTCGTGGCAGTGCTCCCTGGGTCTCCGTGTTACATGCCCAAACCAACGCAAGTGATTTTCTCTTAGCTTGCTCGCAATATTCGCAACACCAACTTTTCTACGGATATCTTCATTTCTGATCCTATCTCGTAGAGTGTTGCCATACATCCATCTCAACATCCGCATCTTTGTAACCCAGGGTATAAGAATGCGGCCAAGTCGTCTCGATGCGGGTGAGTTGACTCGAATTTCATTTCTACCGCACCAATATTTTGCGATTTGATGCGGGTAATTTTATAATACACCGCATTTTTGGACGAATGCGTCCGATACGGCCGCAACAAACGTGATTCACCCGGTTTTTTGGTGGAAGCAAAGAAAACAAAGGAAGGAGAAGAGAGACAGTGCAGATTTGAGATTTAAGCGGGAAAAAAAAATCAAATTAAAGCTTAACTTGTATTTGAAACTCAAATCCGAACAAAAGCCCTCAAATAATAATTTTGAAGCTTGGTGCGGCTATAATTTCTGGTGGCTGCCGGCGATTCTAGGATGAAATCGAAATATCGGCGCCAATGGTGTCGACGTGTAGGCGGCGTAAAATTTTTTTTTCTTCCTCATCATCTCTTCATTTCTTTCTTCGACTTCATTTTGTTTTAATTTTTGGGTCTCAACAAATGGCTTTACTACACTTTTACATTTACCCTCTCTCTTCTCTTTCCCACATGTTGTCACTTTACCCTACTCTCCCACGTGATACCCCACTACTCACTTATCTCTTTTTTTTCCTTTTCTTTTATGTTACTGTACTTTGGTATGCAACTTATTTTTATTATTATAATTAAATTAGTACACCTCTTACTTTTCCAGTTTTCCCTGCCCTAGTGCCCAACGTGACCAACCCACATCTACCAATTTTTATTTATTTTTCCTATTATATTAATATATTTAGATAGTCATCTTTTGTTTTAATTTATATTAAATAAAATTACTACACATATTGTGAAAATAAAATTGTTTTTAAAAATGTTATTTTATATTTATTTAAAATATATTAATAATGGTAATAGTAATGTTATAATAACAAAAACCAATAACAATAACAATAAAAAAAACCCAAAAATAAGACGCTTAAAAATAAAAATTTATACGTGATAGCCGCAATGCGATCCGCGATCAACGCATCAATTCCATTACCGCATCACCGCGACCGTTTCCTAGATCGCGACCGAAACTGCATTTTCGAACTATGCTGTAACCCCTAACTTTTGGATGTGCTCCTTCTTAGAAGCCCAACATTCTCTACCATAAAGTAACACTGGTTTTATAGCAGTCCTGTAGAATTTCCCCTTCAACTTTAAGGGGATGCTTCGATCGCACAACAATCCTGTGGCCGCTCTCCATTTAAGCCACCTTGACTTGATCCTGTGAGCCATATCATGGTCAATATCTCCATTCTATTGGATATTTGACCCAAAATATTCAAAGCACTCGCTCATGGTTACATCTTTCCCGTCTAACCTCACCACAACATCATTTGCCCCCCTCTGTGACCCAAAACGACATTCCAGATACTCAGTCTTAGTCCAGCTTAGCTTAAATCCTCTAGATTCCAGCCGTTGTCTCCATTGCTCCAATTTGGGTTGAAAAGTTTTCATATAAGAACTATGTTGGATTGACAATAACTAATAGGTTGGGCAAGTCTCATGGGCCCTAGCCCAAAATAACTCTGCCTTGGGCCTGTACAACCCGTTTTATTTCATCCCAGCCCAAACCCGACCCTTTGCACATGTCTATATATAACAGAGATGCTGACAAATCTAAAGCTTAATCAATTACTAAATCAAAAGTTCTCAATACATGTGACATTAATCCCATTGTGCATTACATTTAATGACTATTCTACTTCATAAATGTATACTTCATATTTATGATTGATGAAATCACAACTTAAATCAAGTAACTTCTACTTATAAGATTGATTTAAGTTAACCAATCCCTCATTATTTTCCTTGCCAAACACAAAACCACTGAAGTTCTCTCTGCCTTCAAACTCCTACAACTTATTATTAGATGCCTAAAATACATGCTTTATTGTTAAGAGTTAACAGTACTTATTGATTCACCATGTCAACATGAACCAAAGTAGAAATTTGAGAATACATATTACTGTATCGAAAACACTATAGGCAGTAGGGGTGTGCAAAAAAACCGGAACCGTGTGACCGGTGCTTTTTAACAGTTAATTTACCGAACCGTTAATTTTTAACGGTTATGTTTACCGAACCGTTAATACTTAATGGCTACGATTACGATTAGCGGTTTTCATAAACGGTTAACCGTTACTTTTTTTAAGAGGTATTAAGTATGCTTAACTCAATTTTCAAATGGCCTAAATGCATTATTTTTAACAACCCCACATATGTTTCTAACCTCATTACCCCCATATGCATAAGTACGATTCATTCATCCTTTCATATTTTCAATTTCTATCGTTTGATTCATCTTCCATCATTCTTAACGGTTTCACGGTTAACAGGTTAACCATTTCTTAACGATTAACCGTTTATTAACAGTTTTGTTACGGTTACAAAAATCTAGTAACCATTGTAACGGTTAACCGAACCGTTAAGCCTTAACAGTTCGGTTAAACGTCTATGCACACCCCTATTAGGTAGAGGCAAAATTCAATATTTGTATCATTAGTGATCAGCAATAAGAAAGTGAATTATTTATTTACATTAAAAATAATAATGATAATAATAATAATAATAATAATAATAAAAATAATAATAATAATAATACTAGTACTAATAATAATAATAATAGAGGGTGGAGAATGTGGGGTAATACGAAACCACATTTAAAGATGCATGTAGCCATGTACCTGACCGTGAACAGCCTTAACCAAGCTTAAAATTACTTTTTTCCCAGGCTTTACGTTTGGAGTGATCAGAATCTTTATACCCTGCAGGTCAACGGCAAATAAGTAAACAAGTCTAATGGAAAATTATTTTTTCTGGAGCAACAATTAATTTAATAATGACATGAAACTTGCCTCCAAAAGTGGATGTTGACTTGCATGAGCCAATGTCTTAGGCATGCTGAAACCTAGTTCCTTTTCCTTTTTAGCATCACGAAGGATGTAACTTTTCTCATCAATGAAACAATTAGCTTGTCCACAGCTCTCAAGCCACAAGTGAGTCACAACTGGCTTTGCATTAGCAATAGCTTCTAACATGTTTCTTGTACGCACAAACATATCAGCAACAAAGTGTGTGGCCTCGGAAATTGAAGATGCCACTGAAACACCTAAACGAGAAAGTATCTGCAAAATAATTGACACTAAGTTGGACCTAATAAACTTAAGCAACTATTATATCAGAATACACAAGAAATAATCACCTTCTTCTGCTGCCTAATGATGTCATCATCAAGGTGCTGGCTGAACAAAATGCGAACATTTTTCACATCTCTTCTCTGCCTCAAACCTTTAAAGGGGGAACAGCTTCTATCTTCACTGGCAATTAAGCTCATGAATTCTTTCTTCAGTGATAAGTTCTTCTTGCAAGAGGGTGAATAGTAACCATTACCAACGCAAATAGGTGATACTGCACCTCTAGGAGTTTTCAAATTAACAGGGGTAGTATCTGCTGGATTAGCGAACGTTTTTGCATTTCCAGGCGTTCCAACAATAGTCACAGAACTTAAGGTCCCGTGAGCAGAAGGTGGAAATGCATCCTCCTTCTCATAAGACAACCGACAAGCATCTTCTGGTGATAGCATTCCACTGGAACGAAGGCCTTTATCTCCTCGGGAACATTCCGCCGACTGAATAGTGTTTTTTCTTGATCTAGTCCGTCTAGCAATGGAATCAATGTTGAAGATTGGGCCCCCGTATGTAGTCGATGCAAGGCCTTTATCTCTGCTATGATTGTACTGGCTAGAGGCATGCTCCGTGTCTCCCCTTTCGCCATTTGCCCCATCAACCATATCAACATCAGCTGCAGTCATTTGATCCAAAGTTTCATTTCTATAGTTAGAATTCGCAGCATCGTTTCTTGTCCTCCTCTTTCGTTCACTAACGACCTCTAAGCAATGCCATTTTCCAGAATTACTAGATGTGCTATCAGCACCAAGTGGATGATGCTCAATACACTCATCAGCTTCCTGAGCAACTGGTGTAGCTACACTAGTAGTCTTTCGTAAGCATCGTCTTTTTAATGGTGGAAGTGGATTATTGTTAACATGCCCTTCCCAAATAATCTTTGTTTGTTTAAGAGCAACACTCTCTGGTGTTGTGTCTGAAGGTCTCCTACTATCTGCTGGTGAAAAGTCATTTACACTTAACCTGCTCCGTTTCGCCCTTGAATTTAGTAGACCAACATCAAACTTTCTCATAAAAGACTGTCCTGGAGTCTCATCAGTCCTTTTTGATCTGGATCTAGTAACAACTCTGGATGTAGATATCTGCACTCTTTTCATATTAGAAATTCGCTTTGTAGAACCATTTGTCATATCTTGTATTCGACTGCAATCTCTCTCGCCTTGAAAATTTTGATCAGACATATTACAATCATTATTTACAGGTAAGTCTCCAGCTGCAAGTGCCTCTATAGCTTCAGCGGCAATTTGGGTGTCAATTCCTACATTTTGAATATTCACTGATGGAGAATTGTGCACTGCTGGTAACACCTCTTGACAGCAAGATGCCAAACCTAATTGCTGAGCTGCACAATTGTCTACATTCTTTTCTATACCGATCTCTTTGACTTGAACTTTTTCTCTAACATTTTTTAACTTCAAATCAGAGTGAAAAGAGCCATTCATAGTGTCGTGCAAAATTTTATTCCCTTTCTCCTTTTCTAACTTCCCAGCAGAATGACTTCCTCTCAGTCCATGATGCCCAGAACTCTGTGGTTTAGGACACAATTTACGGGTTTTATTAATGGTCCCAAAAAGTTCATCTTTCTTCTTAGTGAAGAACTCACCACCTCCATCATCCTCAAGGCTATCATCCCATTCATATATAGAACCTCCAGTAGGGGTGCTTTTAGTACTTGCTTGTCGAGCAATGCAATGGGCCCCTTTTGCAATGGCAGTAGGACTTAACAATTCAGCCTTCGAGTTTTTCTGCTTTAAACCTAGATCAGACTCAAACATGCTAGCTTTCAAGAATCTATCAACAAAATCAAGAGCATTAGCTTGTGACAGTTCTCCAGGCTCTTGAGAATCTACATAACTTAGTCTGGGCGCATCATTATCAAAAGAAGGCAATTGAAAAAAAAATTCCCTTGTTTCATTGACATTGTCATCAGATCCCATTTCAGCAACATCCCCTTCAAAAAAAAGCTTTTTTGCCAATGACCTGACGACACTGCTATTGTCTTCATCATTTAAACCATGCCCGTTTATTTTTTCCTCATCATTTACTACACCGTCAGCCTCAATGTTATACATTCCACCATCATCATCAAGAACATGAGGTTCTGCAGCTATATTGCTGAAAATGGTAAAAGAGGATCTGTAGTCAGCATTCTTTAAAGCTGATTGACGTGCAGAGAGACCAGCAGCCCGTAAAGAAGCTGTACGAACAGAAGCAAATCCTCTTCTTAAAGAACCTGAAAATGAGCTCCATCAATAATAGATATGCAAGTGGGTAAAAAAACAAGAAAACATCAAGAAAAAACAAGTCCCAAGTCCCAGCAACGTTAGCAAGAAATGAAGTCACATAACTATAGCTGTAATGATTTCTATAGTCTAAGAAAAGATTTAAAATCTTTATTAAAAAAATTAAAATTAAAAAAAAAAAAAAGCAAACATTTGCAGCACCACATGTGAGAACTGAAACATAATTCATAACCAATTTACAGCCAGCATCACAGAATCTCACAGCCTCACAAGTGGTGAGACAATGTAACCACCAAAAGAGAAAATGGTCCCTCCCCAAACCCCAAAATTTATACATAAAGCTGTAGATTAAGCTTCAATTATTCACGTTCATGAAGGTGATATATCACGATCAAGAATGAAAAAACAATAAAAAAAAAAAAAGAGAACGAAGCCAACCAGAACTCCGTGCTACATAATGTGAAGACGGTGATTCTAATCGAGCTCCTCCATCATCTTGACGAAAAAAAGTTCCCTTTCTTGCAGAAGAAGTTGCTTCGTTGCCACATATGTCATCAGTGGTATCATCCACAACTTCGGTTCTTTCAGCATCTTCCCTGTCACGCTTGCACTCACAATCCTCATTATTTTCTGTATCTAAATGCTGGGTTTCTAAGTGAATCAAAAAATCACCATCATCATCCAGCACTTGAGTTTCACCAGCAAGTTCCATTGTTTTTGTTTCATCTTCGAAATCCATAGGTTGTGTTTCAGAATCATCACCATCCATAACTTGGGTGTCAAAATCATCGTTATCCAAAAAGGTACCTTCTTCAAAAGCTACAGTATCCCCAAACATTTTATCATCAGAAATATCAACCTTCTTTTCACCTAATTTTAATAACAAAGCATGAAGCACGTAAGCATCTAACCAAAGTCACAATTCTTGTACAGGAAAACACACACACACACACACAAACAATGTTACAAGCACGCAAATATAATAAGAATCAACAAGCAATTTAAATTTCCAAACTCCAATCCTAATCCTGATTGACCAAAATAAATTTTATACAGAACTGTAAAGCCAGAACTTTTACAAGATTGCGCAATCCCTGAGTTCGGGGAGGAGGGGCGACCGCCCTGGGCACAGGGTGAAAAGGTTCTATTTCATAGACTAACGGACTAACCCTAGCATTGAAGGCTGTAAACACAAGCCTGCAATGAACTAACAACCAAATGTGACTCAATTATCAAATTAGAGTCGAAAAATTACATGAAATTCTTATCATTTAGAATTTAAACTAAATTCTAGCAACAAAAAAAAATTTGATAATAACCTTCCCCAACTTCAGTAATGATAAATATGCAAACGATTAAACCCTGGATCATTAAATTGATATTAGACGACTGCAAAATGGAAAGAATATATATCTATCTTACCTCACCTCAGAAAATGCTTCAATGAAGGGGAGGTAGGCAGGTAGCACGGAAGCCTTTTCAATGGAAAACTTCGAGCAGGCTTCAATGGAGGAGGGTCGTGTAACGAAGTTTACTCTTTTTTTTTGGTTTTACAGTGCGAAGTTTACTTTCTTGTTTTTTTTTTACAGTGCCAAATTTACTTTGCTCTTCTAATTACTCCATACTAACGTTGTTTGCACTTTGCAGGCCATGTATTGATTGGGCTGAGTAGAGTGGGGTCTGAACCGCAACAAACCGCAAACCAAACCGCAATTGTGCGGTTTGGTTTGGTTTGCGGTTTGGTTTACAATTTTGCCAAACCGTAATTTTGCGGTGCGGTGCGGTTTCCGAAAATTTTGAAACCGCACCAAACCGCAAACCACAATTTTTTTAATTGTTTTAAAATTTTTAATTTCATACTTTTTATCTTGCTTACTACCCTATTGAAATTATGCCTTTTGTTTTTTCTTGGGCCTTATCTAGCTAGTTGTTTAAACCTGCAACGCTCTAAGGCTTCTCTAAATCTTTAAGGCTCTAATAAAAAATAAATCTAGGATTTTTTTTGTCCTTATCAATTTATAAAATAAAAAATTTAAAAAGTGGGTTAAACCGCAAACCGCACCGCACCAAACCGTATTTTGCGGTGCGGTTTGGTGCGGTTTGATATAAATTGCGGTGCGGTGCGGTTTCAAAAAATGACAAACCGTAATTTTGCGGTTTGGTGCGGTTTGACGTCCAAACCGCACCAAACCGCACCGCGCTCAGCGCTAGTATTGATTATACATGAATTATGGGTCCGTTTACTTTGGTGTAAAACATTTTCGATGTAAAATACTTTACGTTGGAAATTCTATTTTCATATAAACTTTCCAATGTTTACCTGGACGGAAAATAAGTTTTACTTCCAAATTTGGAGGAAAATATTTCCAATAAAGTGTAAAATGAGTTTTTATCCAAAGTTTTACATTTTATTTTTTCACCCAAAGTAAACGATGTAAAATAGGAAAATCACTCTATTAAACGGACCTTATATATTACAGTATATTTTCTCCGTTTTTTTAGATGCAACAATTTTTTTCACGCGTATCAAGAGAGCGATTTAGGTGTGTTGGTGACTAAATGTTTCGACAAAATTTTAATACAAGCAACTATGATATCAAATATGACATGTCCTAAAATTTCGTTGATTAATTTGCTCGTTTACACTGTTAAATCACTTCCTTGATATGCATGAAAATAAAATGTTCTATCTAAAAAAACCGAAGGAAGTACTATGTATTGTTGAGAAATTACCACTTGAGGTGAATATAATTACACCACAAGTACACATATATTGTAAAATATTGTATTTACCACTCTTACATTTGCCTATAAATAGGCACCTTATGTAAAGGCTTAAGATGCACCTATTCTACTACAATAATATCAATATACATCTCTTCTACTTTCTCTCCATTCATCTTTTTACTACTAATCAACTACTACTACTCTTAACATGTTATCAGCACAAATTTCCTAACAGCCCGTTTGGTTGTTGGTGATGAATTGTGGTAATGGTAATGAATTTATACTGTAATTTGTTAAGGAGGAACTTTATAATCTCCGTGGAAAACAAATTTTCATTCTCCAATTCAAGCTTCAATTTTTTTTTTCATTTTTCATTCCCATTCATTACCATTGGGGAGGGTGGTATTTGATGTGAATGGATATTTGTGAAGAAAATTATATAAATTGGAGCTAAGGTAGCACCACTATGAGAATGGATTTTGATTTTCCTTCCAAATTTAATTATAAATTCATTCTCATTACCATGATTTATAATAGGCTACCAAACGGGCCATAAAAGGCAATGATTTAAAATTCACTCAATATTTCTAACTTAATTACTCTTTCAAGGGATCATTTTGAGAAGTATGCTCTATAATTGCCGAAAATTCGGATCTTCTATATCAGAAACTCAAAATGATACTTTTACTAAAATTTAATGCCAAATATGCTAAAAGTTATCATTATATAATTCTAAGAATTTTACCCACCTAATGATAGCAAAATTATTGAACTAATCCGATACAACAATACTAGCTTTCTTGAACTAATCCGATACAATAATACTATGTTAGACTTAAAAAAAGAGAATGACCATCATATTTAAATTATCAAATATTATACATGACTTGACTTTAGACAATTATTTTGATTATTTATGGACAAAACTTCATGCAAGGTAGCCATGCATATGGTACAGTACAAGGGAGTACACTCTTCACTTATTACTTTGTTGTATTTATTTACTCATGCATTATTTACATTAAATATTGCATTATTGTACTATGCATCACTATTTAGAATTTAATCTTATTATGCTACTTATTGCATTTTACATGTTACGTAAACTCTACCTACAATTGTCATATGACATTCGACTTTTTTCTTACACCACCATACTTGTATGTCTCTACATTATTGGTTAAAATTAAGAATGCAACTATTAAGAATGCAACAATTTCTTATGAGCCTTGTTTATTTATTTTTTTAAATGGTTGAAATTATTGGTATAAATTTCCATGCTCCAAACTTGAAAATAGAATTTTAGATATGTGATATTTAATCACCACAACCTATTATATAATAATGACACAAAACTCATGGAAAATTTTAACTCACAAAGTTAATTTGTAACCTTGCTCCATTGGTAAGGATGATCATACTCTTAATGATCCAACTAACAAGGGAGTTACAAATCAAATTAAAGCTAAATAATAAAAATATAGCCGTTATGAATTCTAAACGTCATAATATTTTTTTGGTGTACCCACCCGATTCACCCTTTTGGACTAATCCGGATTCGGGGAGCGTCCCGGGCAAAACGTCATAATGTAGTTGTTATAAAACTATATTGCGTACCTTGATAATTTCCATATATGGAAACTACCAAACAATATCTAATCCTAGAAAATAATCAATTATCAAAAGAAAACTTGATAATTTCTCATATTTTATACAATCTAGTATACAATCCATAATCAGCTCCTCTATTTTATCAAGGCTCATCCTTGCCAAATCATAATCAAGTTATTAACACCTCTAATACATAATGGTATAACAATTCTAGTATCTGAATTGAACAGCAATACTCTTCCGTCAATCACTTTTAATTAGTGTTATATGCATCTCCAAACCCACCTAACTAGATGAGCATGACCTGAACCTCAACTCCAACATTTTTTTTTATTATAAACTTTAGTTGCTACCAGTGATTAATAAAACAAATCACTTCATGCAAATCACACACAAAAACACCAAACCATAAGGTCGGTTGATAAGCTACCTCTTATATATTATCCAGTCAAGGTCCTTTCATCCTCTCTCTCATCATTTAATAAAAAGATTTTTATAAGACGACAGATATTTTAAACAACATTCAAACATATATTTTAACGTAGATAAGAGTTAGTTTAGGAAGAACCTCCCATTTGACAAAATTGTTGCATTATCATAATTTCCCAAGCCACCGAATTTTTTCTCCAATATCCACATATCTGTAGATCACGAAGCCACCTTACAAATATACTTCTCTCATTCAAGGTTTCAATAGTAACCAATGCTATCAAATCTTGTTTTCAAATTGTTGGAAATAATAGGTATATCAAGGCTAATATAGCTAATTGAAAAAATAAAATAGGGAGGAAGAATTATAAATATAATTTGAAGATTTTAGGTGTGTAATGTCGTGGAAAAATCACTTCTATGAAAACGAGATTCGGCCCGTCCAATGTACAAAACGTTATGGACGATTCGTTACCATGGTTAACATCACTCCCACAAACACATGTACTTGTGTGTGAGGGATTGGAGTCATACAAACTTGCTCAAGAGTTAATGAATATAAGATTGATGAATGGAATTATTCTCTCCTTCATACTAGAGAGACCAAACATCTATTTATATGGAGACCTAGTCAACAACAAGTATCATCACAATAATAATCCATTATTATAAAATATTGATGTAATCTCCAAAATTAATGGAAATTATTGTCATGTTTAAAGCTCATAAGTGGGGTGTTACTAGTTGTTAGGAATTAACCTAGTCATAACACTCACAATGTAATCTCCAAGAAAAATTCTTTGCTTGGTTCGACACACACACACACGGCACACTAGAGCACTTTTTAGAGTTTTTGATGGGAGATTAGAGTTTAGAAGTTAGGATAATAGGTTATGAGTATTGTTCCCTATATATAATTATAAAGAATTAATTAAATAAAAAGAAAGGGGATGGGGGCCGTGTAATATGAGTAGCAATAGGAGGGAGTTGAGTCAACTTAGGAGACTTGGTAAGTGGTTAGTTAAAAATAGGATTTTTAGATTAATTAGGATAATCATGATAAAAATTATCCAAACAATAATAATAATAGAAAGAAAATAATCCTTGGCCAAACAAAGGGGAGGGTCGGCCAAGGGAAATAATATTGGGTCATTGGGCCCAATTTTAATTAGGATAATCATGACAAGGGAGAAAATAAGATAATATAGTCCAATTAACTAGGCCTTATGGACTTAGAATTTAGAATACATATAAATTAACCACGAAATTTTCTGGCCCAGATTTTCGGGTTATTACAATCAGGGCTCGATGTCTGTACAAGCTTATACGGACAAGTTCACTGAGCTCTCTCGCTTTGCTACTTCGGTGATTTCTTCTGAAGATGAACGAGTGAAGCGCTACATTAAGAAGTTGAGTCCCCGTATTCGAGTCCCCGTATTAAGATGAGGTTACCTTTGGTATTCAAGCTTATCATCTGGAGGAGGACGCGACAAAGAAGCGGGTTCAAGTTCCATTTGTCTCTCCTAATTCGAAGAAGCCGAGGTTCGAGCCGTCTAAGGGTTTGAGATCTTTTGGCAAGTTTTCTTCTTTTCCGGGTAAGTGTTCGGGCTGCAAGAAGGACTACCACCCCGGTAAGAAGTGTGATGGGACCATGATTCGATGCTTCGAGTGTGGTCAAGTAGGTCACAAGTCGACTTCGTGTCCTAGCAAGGTAGCTTCTATTTCTGCTCTTCCGGTTTCGACTGCTATGGCCCAACCCCCATCAAAGAATCGGATCTACTACATGACACAAGAAGAAGCAGATACAGAACTCGATGTTGTCACGGGTACTTTACAAATTCATGACAAAACAAGAAAATCGTGCTCGGCCAACCGAAATTTCCAACCGTCATAAATCCGGTCGGTAATTGCCGACCGCCACCGACCGTTACAACCGTTCAACACATTACCGAACGCAAACACGGTCGGTAACGGTCGACAAAACATTACCGACCGTAAAAACAGTCGGGGTGTTCAGAATTTACCGACCTTTTGTTCGCCGGTCGGTGAATACCGATCGTCACCGACCAAATGGACGGTCGATAATTAAACATCAGTTTTTTTATTAACGTCACATTCTATGCTTATTATTCACGCCTCCTCCTCACACATTCTCTCTCCTTCCTTTATTTACTCACACATTCTCTCTCCTCCTCATTTATTCAATCCACACCTTCTCTCTCCTCCTCTATTCATTTACAATCTCTCTCTCATCCTTCCTTCCCTCTCTCTCCTCCTTCTCGCCACACCGCTACACACACCGCTTTGCCGACACGGTTCCTCACCACCACGCATCAACTTTATACAAGGGTAGAGTTTTGTTTTGATTTTCGTAGATTTAGAGTTTTGTTTTGATATTTTTTTTGTTTTGATTCTCGTAGATCTAGAGTTTTGTTTTGATTTTTCGTTTTTTCCAAGATTATTGTTTTGATTTTTCGTTTTTTCCAAGATTATTGTTTTCATTTTTCGTTTTCTTATCATTTTCGAAAGATTTTCTAGTTTTTTTTATATATATATTTTGCTGGAATTTTTTTAGTTCTTTTACATCAATTTATGTTAGATCTAGTGTTTTTTTATTTATGTTTTCGTTTTTTTTCCAAATGTTTTGATTGTTTCGTTTTTCTGGGTTTCAACAATTTTTTTTGTTTTTTTTAAAAAATAAAATCATAATTCTTCTATTTTTAAGAAATTTTCTAGTTTTTTTTTTTTTTTTTTTTTTTTTTTTTTTTTTTTTTAAAAAAAAATCGTGATTCTTATGTTTTTAGAAAATTTTAGTTTTTGGTTTGATTTTTTAGTGATTTTATTTTCTTTCTATTTTCTGGTTTTTTTTTTTTTACTGATTTTATTTTGGTTTTATTCTATTTTTTTTACTGTCTTCACTTGCAGTTGAAGAATGAAGATTTGGAAAATTGAAGGGTGATTCTAGTATAAAATATTTTAGGGTGAAGAAACTTAAATTGTGATAGGAATTTTATCTTTGTACATTGTACTTTTTTGGTTTATAAATGTATTATTTTTTTGGTAAATCTTATGAATGTATTATGTTTTGATGATTTTATGAATGAATTATAATATTGTAGGAATTTTTATGTATTATGTTTTGATGATTTTAAATTGCTTGGTCATTTTGAAATTGTAATAGAAAAAAAAAAGGTGAGAAAGTTGACTGACACAATGTCAGACAACTTTCTTTCCACTTTTTTTTTTAATTTCGTAAACCATTTTACCGACCAGCTATTCGGTTTGTATTGTTTTACCTACCGTTTAGTCAGTCGGTAATTTATATAATGATTGTACATCTTTAACGACTGATCTAACGGTCGCTGAACGGTCGGTATTTATTTACCGACCGCTGAACGGTCGGTATTTATTTACCGACCGCTGAATGGTCTGTATTTTTCGTTTACCGACTATCTATGCTCCGACCGAATTTTACCGACCGTAGGCGGTCGGTAAACCTATGCACCGACCGTTAACGGTCGGTAATTGGCGGTCGGCCGAGCACGATTTTTGTGTTGTGTGAGTTTAATGCTTATGTTTTATTTGATACTGGTGCTACTGTTTCTTTTGTTTCTAGTACTTTCTATTCTAAAGCTAACTTGACGGGAGAGTCTCCTGTCAAATCTGTTATAAATCTACCTTCGGGAGAGGAGTTTATTTGTCGACGAGAGTTCAAGGATGTTCCAGTGGTCATCTCCGGTGTTCAGTTTCTCGCCGATTTGAAGGAATTTCTGATGATCGTGTTCGATGTGATCTTTGGTATAGATTGGCTATCAAGAGGCACTTAGCCGCAAGAACCAGTCCCTCAACTGTACTATTGTCCTTCATGCTGAGTTGTGCATTGATCTTCAACGTCTAGATGTTGAGTTAGTGACTAGCAATCGCTCCCATGAGTACCTTTGTGCCATGAGTATGGAGCCAAGCTTGTATCCGGAACTCCGAACAAATTAGAAGGATGACCTACAGTTGGAGAAGATTCGAGAAGCTAAATTACAAGGCAAAGCTGAAGACTTTGTAATTTGCTCGGATGGTAGTTTGAGATTTCATAATAGGTAATGGAATTTCGAACTTAAATAATTTTTGCATATGTGATTTGGGTGTTATTTGTAACCTTGATTTTCTTTCCTATGGTGGTGTGTTCCAAAGGATGCGAACCTTCGGAGTAAGATCATGGAAGAAGCTCATAACACACCCTATTCTGTACATTCGGGAGGCGGGAAGCTCTACAAAGGATTTGAAGGAGCATTTCTGGTGGCCCGGTATGAAGCAAGAGATCGCGGAATTTGTAGCTCGGTGTTTCACATGTCAAAAGGTCAAGATCGAGCATCAACGACCGGGTGGTCTATTAACAGGCATTGCCCATTCCCACGTGGAAATTTAATTCTATCTCCATGGATTTCGTGTTAAGTTTACCGACGACGACCCAGGGGTTAGATGCTGTTTGGTTGATATTAGATCGATTGACCAAAGTTGCAAGATTCATCCCGATGAAAACAACTTGGCCTATGGAAAAGACGGCAGAAGCCTACACTCGAGACATTGTTCGATTGCATGGAGTGCCCAAGGATATCATGTCAGATCGAGATCCTCGGTTTTGTCTCGGTTTTGGAAATATCTGCAAGAGGCTTTTGGTACGAAGTTGAATATGAGTACGACTTTTCATGCAGCGACGGATGGTCAGACTGAGAGGATGATTCAGACATTGGAAGATATGTTGTGGGCATGTGCTCTCGAGTTTCATCAATCTTGGGTGAAATCATTGAGTTTGGTTGAGTTCTCCTACAACAACAGTTATCACTCAAGTATTCAGATGACGCCATACGAAGCATTGTACGGGCATAAGTGTCGTAGTCCCATGTGTTGGAGCGACATCAGTGATGCGTTGGTCATTGGTCCGCAGCATATAAAGGAGACAGTAGAACTCATTTGTGTGATTCGGGCTAAGCTCCAAGCAGCTTAGTGTCGGCAGAAGGCGTATGCGGATCGGCGAAGAAGGCCCTTGTTATTTCAGGATGGTGACAAGGTCTTGCTTAAGGTAACCCCGATGAAGAGTGTGGCTCGTTTTGGGCAGAAAGACAAGCTTCGACCTTGTTACGTTGGTCCCTATGAGATTCTGGAGCGGGTTGGCGATGTTGCGTATCGATTGGCTTTGCCACCGGAGTTGTCGAGGCTTCATAACATCTTCCACATATCCCAGTTGCGGAAGTACTTGAGTGATCCTTCTTGTAACGACCCGTATTTTAGCAGCATTGTGTTCATAGAAAACAACAATACAGATCATTAACGTCTATAAACCTTTATTATCAGATTCGTCAATTACTGCGGAAGCTCTAAACTTAGTTCATATTATTCATTTAAGCCATTAAATAATTCAAAATAAATAAGGTTCCAAAGTCCATTACTACAAAATAAGGAAAAGTCCACTAATACTAATAATACAAAGGCTAGAAATGGTCAACAGGATAAACTACTAAGCTATCTTGCACATAATCCCAGCCCTTGTGTAACTCAATCAATCATCACCTGTACCTGAAAAGGATTTTGGGGTCCACAGTAAGTGGTGAGTAATTAGATTGTTCTACTTAATCAGTAGAACACAATTAGGAACATAATAATCAGAACAGAACAGGTCAACCAGACAGTCAAACAAATCATCTAGGAAAGCATTCATAGACAATAACGTTTAAGTACGCAGCGGAAAACATCATAATGACTTGCTAAACCAATACCTTCCAGATTAACCTATTCAGTTCTAGACTTCTTGACACCACTATTGACCTTTCAGTTATATTCAGTTCAGGTGCTAATCCGTGACCAGTCATATGCTCGTAGGGGAAACCTTAATTCTTCCCCAACTTTCCTTGCTCATGCCGGGTCAACCACGTTTGATCTACTTCCCGGCACTGGGATCAAGAACTGTCCCAAATCCGAAGATGGGACAGTGGCTTCGACTATACCTATGTTCATGGCAACTTAAGCCACTAGATAGGCGGTCACTTCATAGTTAATCATCTTTTACATTTCACTTCTGTTCTCAATGCCAGTTCACAACTCAATCCTTTAATGACACAACTTGACTTCTGTTCAATTCTAGTCCAACTTAACTTGACTCATAATTCTATTCTAGGACTTGTACTGTAACGACCCGGCTTTTTAACATGTCGATTGACGAAGGGAAATCGACAAGCAGATCATTACTTAAACATTAAATTTAATAATATTTATATAATCAAACAAAAACATCCTTTATTAACTTATTAATCCGAAATAATCTCAAAAGTCTACTAAGGATTAAATACTTAAAATTACAAGTACTAAAATAAAATCTTTCCCAACAGGCTGGGATAGTAAATAACATAAAAGTCTTAATAGAGACTCTAAGTAACTAAGGTGTACTAAGATTCTCAGCCACTCAAAAGCCCATCCAGCGAAAGCCCGAGCTAATCAGCTGCATCTTCACCTGTAACTGAGGGGGGGGGGGGAGTCCACCGTCAGTGGCGAGTAACTAGGCCGTCCCGCTTAATTGAGGGACCACTAAACACATAATCTCATAGAATTTCGCAAGAAAACCTCATGTAAACATAAATCATCTTATACGGAATACATGTAAAAAATACGTACAAGAATACGTATAAATTACGTATAACATACGTATACAAATACCTGCAGAAATACGGTTAGAATACGTACAAAAATAAGTATAAAGTACGTATACTTTACGTATAATCATACCTGCAAAATACGGTTAGGAATACGTACAAAATACACGTATAGTACACTTATACATTCATACATACATGCATACATACATACGTACATGCTTACATACATACTTATACAAATACAGAAATACACAGCGGAAGACTCATACCATTCATAACACGTATACTTACATAGTAAACCCTTATAACTTAATTATCATAATTCCATTAAATCATATCTTACATCTTATATTATAACTTTACATCATAACATAACTTGTATTATATCACACTTATATCATATCATAACTTATATCTTATCATAACCTTTATAACAAGAACATATATCTTCTTAACTTATCATATGTACTCATTATGTCATAATATCTTAACTTATCATCTTTGCGGACTGTCTTCTTCAGCTCGTAGTGAACCTTTGCGTCCACAACTTTCCTAAAATATGTCGGGTGAACCTTTGCGTCCCACCCGTAGCCCTCCTTTGCGAGAACTAAGCCTAAGCTATGGCCATAACTCCTAAGCAGCCCTCCTTTGCAAGAACTACCTAGACGACTCCATATTCTAGAACCAAGAACTGCGCGGGGAACTCGTGTGTTCGTCCCATTGAGCAGTGGCGTCGACTAAACCTGATTGGTGACCTTTGCACCACCGCACAGGCGCCCTTATCTTACTTATCTTACTTAAATCGGGAAGTACTAGGTGGCCGTAATCAGAACTAAAATGTTCGAAATCCCAGGAAAGAGAGGTGCGGCACGTGTATTGGCCACCTTAAATACCAAGTCTTTCCTAGCCAGAAATCGAAACAAATTACTATCCTTTTACTCTGTTTCCTTTCCTACCCTCTTAATATCTTATTAACTTCTTAATATAACTTACCCTAGCTTATACTTAATAATAATAATAATAATAATGACAATAATATCATCTACCCCTTCATGTTACAACTAATCCCTAATAATTCCGTTAATTGTAACTTTTATAATTAAATTAATAATTATCCCAAAAAAAATATTATAAGTCAGAATTAAACTAAAATGACTAAATAATCTAGGTCCATTCGACATTTTCATTTAAACAACAATAATTAAATAAATTCATATACTTATCATATAATTAATTTAATAAATTATTTCAAATTAACAATTAATCATATAAATTACTTAAAACATGATAAAAATATTATCTTCCATATTTTCCTCCACTCGAAAATTTTGGGGAAAACATTACCAAAATTATTCAATTAATTCAAATAAACACAAACCTTAATAATTAATTTAAATTATTCGAATAACAATAATCCTTTAATCATGAAATCATCAAGATTAATTATAAAAACAAGATCAAAATAATTCTTTTAAGCATAACATCACACGGCCTTTAGGCTATAATAATATGTTCAAGATTTAATTCAAGAATTACAAAATAACAATTTTTAATAATTAATTACACTATTTTACACAATCTGATTTTTAAAGAATTAAATTAAGAACGACCTTTTAAAGGTCTCTATTAATCTGAAAAATTTAATGGAAGTTAAATATAGGTTCAAGGTTTAACGTGCATAATTTTCGTCCAAAAATAATGTCATTTACTATTTTTAAGGGATTTTACAACTAACAAATCAGATTAGGCTGAGATCAGTTTCGGATTTTTCTGCCATACCAAACGATCTTTAAAAATTACCAAAATTTAACAAAAGCTGTAAAACACTATTAGTGACTTCGACCTAAAATTTCAAAGCCATCCGAATTGATTAAGTATATTAATAAATTCGTAAGCCAAATCTGGACAGTTTTACCGGTTTGATAGATTAAATTATTATAAGCAATAAAAGGAAGAATTTTGCCACGAAATAAATCATGATTCATAATCAAACAGTAAAGAAACTGCTACGAAAAATTCATCAAGAAATAACAAGTTTTGGTTAAGAAATAAATTCATATAAGTAATTATTCAACAATTAAAGATTCATGCAAACTTCATAAAACATCAAGAAAAATATCATGAACATTATTTCATATGGTTCGAAAATTTTAGGTGAAAATGATACTAAATTCCTAGCAATTTTCATGCTTTAATCCAAATCAACTATATGTAAAGATTATTCCAGAATTAAACGGAATAGCGAAGTTACCTCGAATCGCTAAATTTTCCAAGAAAAATTCACCCTTTTGGTGAATAGGGGCTCACGGCCAAAGAAAAGAAAAGAGAGAAAAAAAAAATGTAGAAATTTTTAGGGTTTAGGAACTTTAGCCAAAATAAAATAAATAGGTCAAGCCTATTATATATATAGGAAAAGAAAAGAAAGAAAATAAACCCTAACAAATTATAGGGGGGGCCGTGAATGAGAGAGAAGTAAGGGGGGGTTGAGCTTCTTTTGGGAGGCTCAAAAAATTTAGTTAGACTAGGCTTTTCTTTTAAGATTTAATTTATTTATTTTAATTAATCTAATTAATCAACAATAATTAATTAATTAAATTAAAAGAAAATACCCATTGGCCCAAATGATGAAGGGGAGCCGGCCAAAGGAAAATAAAGGGGGAATAGTTGGGTCTTTGGCCCAATTGAGGGAAAAGAATGGACAAAAAATGAAAACAGTCCAAAATTAAGTGGCCTTTTGGCCTTGGAATTAAATAAAATAAACTAATAACCGCGAAATTTTCTGGCCCTAAATTTCAATAATTAAATCAATTCTTAAATAATCATATAAACAATTCAATCAATCAATTAAATAAATAAATAATCAAATAAACTAACAATTATCAACAAATATTACTTAAAACAAGATAAAAATCCTCTTTTTCTTTAGTATTACCACTCGACATTCACACTTATGCTCACCAAAATTGACACTTTAATTTAATTAATACAATCATCATCAATTAATCATATAAACTTAATAATAAATCATAAAATTATACTTTAAACAATAAATCATCAAGCATGGACTAAAACAAGAACAAAATCAACCTTTTAAAATAGTACACTACACGGCTTTTATATGAGCAAAGTAATTTCAAGATTAAATTCCAGAATTAGCAATTACATGGTCATATTAAAGATTACATTCAAGATTTAAAATAGTAATTCAAGATTAACATCAAAGATTTATTAAAGATCAAGATTACAACATAAAAATCATATTTTTATTAAAGAAACATTGTTTGAACCTAACATAACCTACACGGCTCACATTCATATATATTCAATAATTATTTTATCAATTTTAAACTAGCAAGAATCGCAAAACAATCATAGAACATGCATAGATTATACAAAAACATAAAATAAATTCATCAAAACATTTTAGAAATATTCGGCCATCCTAATAAATCATCAACAAGTAAGTTTTATCAATTCAACAATAATTCTGAGTAATTCTAAACAATTCTAAGCATGATTAAACCTATTCTAAAAATTATATAACTAATCTATCCTATTGATTAAATAAAGCAATCTAATTACCTTTGATTTGGAGAGATAAGGTTCGAACAAACCAAAATATTACGGCTTCTTTGGGGTTCTTTAAGCTTCTTGATGTAATCTTGATGATTGAATGAATAGTAAAGAATTTAGGAGTTTTCTTGTGATTATTTTTGGAAGAGAGGTAGTATATCAAAAATAGGTGCTACCCTTCTTGAAGTGGCCGAATAATATAGTATAGTTTAGGGAGTTTTGATCTCCTAAAATCTAGTAGGGAAGTTAGGGAGCAAAGGTTAAAAATAGGAGTTTTAGGAAAAGGTCAAAATAGATATAAATTAATATTATTGGTTTAAAACAAATTAAAGAAATAAATAAAAAGGAAGGAATAAGGGGTGGGCCGTATGTAATGGGAGGAAAGGGGGGTTAGAAGTTCCTAAAATCTAGTAGAGAAGGTAGGAGATGTTGGGATAAAATAGGATTTTAAATATAGGTCAAAATAGATATATTATTTAATAATATTAGCTAAAACAAAATAAATAAATTAATTAAGAGAAAAGAGATAGAGGGCCGTGAGGTTTATCAAGAGAAGAGAAAATTGGGCTCGGGTTCTGACAAGATGAGATCAATGGTTTGGGCTAAGGTAAAATAATCAGATTGCTACAACTAATTTAATAATTAATTAAATAATAATCAATTAAATAATTAATTAATTATATAATTAATTATATAATTAATTAATTATATAATTAATTAATTAAGAAAAATTTAAAATATCCCGAAATTTTGGGGTATTACACTACTCATGTGATGACCATTGATTCAGTAGCTCTTAAGACGAATCTCTCTTTCGAGGAAGTGCCAGTTCGAATCCTGGATCGGCAAGATTGACAGTTACTGTAACGACCCTGATTTTATAGGTATTTCTACCGGATGTTTATGTGTATTTATGTGTTGCTGTGTATGGTTCAAATTTATTTTTGAACTATTTATTTTATTTTATGTGAATAATTTCGATTTAATTCGAAATATTTTATTTTGATTAGTTATTATTTATTTTAATTATTATTTAATTAATTAGAATTTTTATTATTTAATTTTCTAATTAATTATTTAATATTATTGGGCTAAATCGATTTAAGCATGATTAATCATGCAATTTTTGTAAATTAGCCCAATTAATCACGAAAGCCCAAATTGGCCGGTTTTCCCTTGTGTGCATGGCAAGGATTTGCCACTTGCCTTATGTTCACACCTTAACTAACTCTATATATAGTTGAGTTAGTAAGGCTTGAGGGTTCATTTGCTAAATTGCCATCTCTTGCCATCAAAAGATCAAACACAAACACCTCCATTTTGCTCTCCTCTTTCACGCCATTTTTGGCTCACTTGTTCCAACAATTGTTCATCAATCTTTCCAAACCCAAACTTAAAGATTCAACTTCCATTGATCTTTAAGTATCAAAACACAAACTAAACCACCTAATTTGCATTCAAGATCACTAGTTCGGGATTGGTTTGGGGTTGTTCGATTGGGGTTCGTGTGTGCCGTGTGGATCACGTGAAGCCGTGAGGTGGCTCGTGTGGGTGGCCGTGCTGTGGTGGTCTTGTTCGTGGTAGAGGCCGTGTGGTGGTGCCGTGCGGTTCATGGGTTCAAGTGCAAGAGCCGTGTGTGTGTGCCGAGCTTGAAGCCGTGCCGTGCGTAGTGTCCGTGTTGTTTGGGCCGTGTATTTTCATTTCCGGGCAGCAAGTTTTAAGTGTTTATCTTGTTGATCTTCAATAAGGTAACATACTTTCTCAACTTAATTGGTGTACTATGTTTCATAGTATAGATTAAAGGAACAAGGATTAGTTTATATGAAGTTTTGATCATGTTTTGAGTATGAATTATAATCTGATTTTGGAGTGGTTTTATGATAATTTTTATGATTGAATATGATGATTCTATGATTGGATATGTTAGTAATAAGTTTATGTTAATCATGTTCAAGTTTGATGAATTTTGGATGCTAGTAAGTTGATGATTTCATATGTTGAATTGTTGATAGTATGCGTGTATTTTGATGTTTTGGGATGAGTTCTTGATTCTTGGTTGAAGTTCTTGAATCTTGATTGAGTTCTTGATTGAAGATCTTGAATCTTGGATGAGTTCTTGATGAGTTCTTTAAGGTTCTTTATGAGTTCTTGATTAAGTCTTAAAAGTTAAAGAAAGTTAAAGAAAGGATTAAGGAAAGTGATTAAATGATGTAAGTTGTTGGTTTACATGTTATTTTCTTAAGTCAAGGCGTAAGATGCAACTTAAGAAGTAAATAAGAATGTAAACTCCGGATTTAAGATTTAAAGATTTTAATGATTAGCTTGATTTCGTAGCTAGACGCCTAAAACTTAGAGTAAGATTCTTTGTTTTTGGGTTAAGACGTTGCCCCTATCCTATCCGCGGTATTGGGATAGTTGGTGGTCTTACTATGTTGTCTTCGGATGTGGATTTCCAGTAAGATTGGTTTCACGGGATTTGGGAGTAAGATTCTCAATCCTAACATAGTAGAAAGTTCGAATGCGTAAGATGCGTTCGTACGTGCATAGTCCGGTCTAGTTTGCGAATGATTGCGCCAAAGTTAAGTTTGGTTAAGTTAGTTGAGTCGAGCATGTATTTGTGTTTGGTTCGCATGATTTCATGTTTGATTTGGGTTGTTTGATTTATGCTATGTTCATGTGTATTCCCGTTAGGGTGAGACAGTTATGTTACTCGCCACTGACGGTGGACTGTTGTTGCTTTTCAGGTAATTCTGATGATGAGGTTCTTGCTTAGCTTTGGGTTGGGCGAGCGCCGATGTTGTTATATAGTTGTATTACTGTTATTTTATGGTTTTGGTTAGTTTTGAACTATAGTAGTGGTACTTGTATACTTTACTACAACTCTGACATGTGTTTGGAGTTACCTATGTTAGTAGTAGTAATTTGACGTTTGGGATTAGTTATGTACAAACTTGTGGGTATTTGTACTTTTTGGTTTAGTAATATAATTATTTTGAGGTTTTTATTTTATTTTAAGTATTTTAGTTTGTTAGTTCTGACTATTCGACTCGTCGGTTTCTTCCGCGCCGGTTTAAGCGAGTCGGGTCGTCACAATTACGTTGGAAGGTGGTACCTTTAGTTAAGGTGCTTTGACGGAGCAGTTAGTCTAAGGAGGCTACTTGGGAGATCGAGTCGTCTACACGAGAGAAGTACCCCGAGCTTTTTCGAGCGGGTATGTTCTCCATTTATTTTGTTTGTTTTCCTTGTTTGTATGTTTTTGTGGTTGTGTTGTTTGCTTGTTTTTGTCTGGAACTTCTTTTGATAAATTTCGAGGACAAAATTTTCTTGGAGGGGTGACTGTAATATCCTAAAATTTAGGATTCTACTTTTGAATGTTATTTTAGTATTTTATTTAATTTTAAGGGTTTTCTTTCCTAATTAATTAATTTTGGGTCAAGTCCAAAATTAATCATGATTAACCATGCTTAAATGCAAGTGGCCCATTAGCAATTTTTTGGCCCAATCCTTTGTGCCCCAACCACCCCCCTCTCTCATTTGATGGCTTAATTGCCACTTGTTTATGTTCACACCAAATTAACTTCTATAAATAGAGGTGTTAGTAAGACCTTTGGATAATTTGCTCATTTTATCACCTTTGCTCACAAATAAAAAACTTAAACACACTCTCCATTTTTCATCCATTCCACACGCCATTTTTGGCATTCAATCCCACTTTTGTTCATTAACTTTTCGAACCCAAAACTTAAAAATTCATTCACCATTGATCTTAAATTATCAATAATTAAGTTAATTTTCATTAATATCATTCAAGATCTCTTGTTCGGGTTTAGTATCGGGTTGGTTCGTGTTTGGGTGATCGTGTTCGTGGGGTTCGTGGTTTGCTCGTGTGGTTCGTAGTGGTGCATGGTGGTTCGTGGTTGGTGGTGGTCGTGTGCGGTGGTCGTGCGTGGTGCCTTACGTGGTGGCGTGTATTCGAGTGCTGCAACATGGTGGTCCTCGCGGTGGTCGTGTGTTGATTCGTGTGCGTGTTCGTGTGGGTTGTCGAGTGGGACGTGTAGTATTTGCTCTTGCTCGTGTCCAATTAATTTCATTTAGTATATTCGTCTTTTATTAATATCATATTATTTTATTCTTATTTAAAATTTGTTTTATATTATAAATTTTATGAGTTAAAAAAACATAAATTTATTTGATGCAGGTTGGACTTGGAGCAATAAAAGAAGAGCATTCTACATAATGGGCTTAGTAGTCTATCAAAATATAAAGAGAAAGAAAAAAAAGAAAAAAAAACTAAGTGATCCTATCTAAGGGCTAAGCTCACGTGAAGAAAAATAAATAAATAAAAAAAAGAAAAAGAAAACATAAAAAAAAGAAAAGGGATTTCATTATAAAAGAAATATAAGGAACATAGAAAAAAAAAAGAAAAAAAACACAAGACCGAGAAGAACGCAAAGCAGAAGGACAAAGCACGGTAGAGCAGGACGGAACAACGACAAGAAGGATAAAAAGTGTATTTTTGGAAGTTTTGTTAAGTTTAAGTGGATTCTTTGCGATTCTTGAAATAAAGATTTTGGTTAAATTGTTTCTTAGATGGCTTCGATTGTTTACTTGATGATTCTTGAAGTTCTTGATTTATCTTGATGACTCTTAAACATTCTTGATGATTCTTGAAGTTCTTGATTTATTCTTGAAATGAATCTTGATTAGTTTTTACGTTCTTGAAAGGTTTCTTTAAGATCTTGTTTTACGAGGTTTTCTTGGCTATTTTTTCAAATTTAAGATAGGTTGGTCCTTGATTTCCAAGTTTATGTATCGGTCTTGATGATCGTGTCGATAAGTTGTCGAATTTATTTTCGAAAAGTCAGTCGCCTAACTTAATGAAACATGAGTAGCTTAGAAAGGTTAAGTTAAGGCCGCTACCTTGTGTTCGATTGTGGGGTATGTAGTCAGTATCCTAACTTATGTTGTCGTCTGGTTAGTGAAACATGAGTAGCTAGTCCAGGGGTATTGATCATACTTAGACATAGTTCTTGCAAAGGTTGACCCGGCGTTTGTTTAGGAAGTTGGGAGACGCAAAGGTTGACAAACAAGCATAAGACGGTACTGTTATAAGATAAGATAAGATATGATATGGTATGATGTGATGTGTTTTGTTAGTTTAGTCTTTCGGAATTATGTTTTGGTTTTATATTTGGTTTTGGAGGAAAGGACACAAAGTAGTCGGATTATGTTATTTGCAGTTTCGATTGCGGACACCTAGTACTTCTGTTGGTATTTTATTTCATTAATTTTAGAAAGCATATTTTGGATGAGTTTGATTTGGATTTTGTTTTTGCGATTTGTTACGGTATGTATGTTTTCGAGGCGTTTGGATGCCAGGTATGTGACTATGTGTTATTTTGTGTGGCTTTGTCTATTTTATGTTGAATGCTTGAGTTCCATATTTGAATGGGACAGTCTAGTTACTCGCCACTAATGGTGGAACTCCATATTTTTCAGGTGACGACGTTGAGTAGCTGATGTTCTGTTTGGCTGGGCTTGGGCGTGTGTATCTGCGAGATTGCAGTTATACCTAGATTTTTTTTCTATGTTGTTTAGTATTTCAGTTTAGTACTTTAGTAGTTATGGTACTTTGGATATTTTGGGATGTAGTAGTACTTGGACTACGTTGATTTTGGAGTTATAATAATGATATTTGGGATTTTAGTTTGAAGTTTTTGTTATTCCACATTTTTGATTAAGATTGCATTTCGGCTTTATATCGTATTTCGATACTTTGTAAAAGTCGGGGTGTTACATATTGTGATCAAACAATCACTGAAGGGTAAACTATTGAGAAAACACTCACTACTTTTCATGCAAGCAATATACTGCTACAAGAACAGTATCGTGAACAACATGAGATCGAATCTAACGTTGTTCCTCAGTAGCTCAGGCAGCGACATCGTCGCGGAAATAGAGGCCGGGTTGGAGATTAATTTAAGAAATGATCAAATTTAATGTCTGTATTATTGGTTGCTGTACAAAACAATGATTTTTTTTTTTTATTGAGAAATCATAATCTTGGACCAACTGGGTCTATAGCCTCACACGAAGTGAATACAACTGATTATCCGCCCAAGGCAAATGTGATTAATAGAGGTGAACGAAGCGGATACAATGGACGTGGGAGAGGCCGCGGAAACTACCGTGGTCGAGGCCGTGGGCGCAGTAGAAATAATTTTGTCCCTAGAAATGATAATAATTTTAAAAATTATGACAAACAAAAGGGGAAGCAACCTAGGGTCTACAATCAAAATTTCTCAAAAGGAAAAGATCAGTGTTATCGATGTGGTATGTCTGGCCATTAGGATCGCACATGTCGTACTACAAAGCATTTGGAAGACTTATACTAAGCTTCAATAAATGCTAAAAATATTGAAGCCGATTTTAATGAAAGCAATGTACTCATCCCAAGTAGAGATGGCAATGAATCTTGGATCCGATCCAGATCCGTTTTTGAGGATCAGGATTTTCATATTTTGGATCCGCGCGGATTCGGATCGGATACATATTCTTTGGGAAAATGCGGATCTGGATATGAATCTTGTTTATACACTACAACATTCCGTGTTTCTACCGTCTGTCTTTTAAAATTCGCCACACAAGCGGGCGTTAAATTGAAATTAACGTCCGCCTATTTTTTTTAACGTCTTCTAAAACGGACGTTTTAATAATGGCAACGTTTATAATTTAAAAGTTTAAATAACGTCCGTTTTTTACCAAATTAACGTCTGTCGGAGGCAAACGTTAAAAACACGGATTTTAAAATTATGAGTCGTGAATGTAACGTTCGTGTTTTTAGGGATTAACGTCCGTCTCACGTCGGACGTTAAAAACACGGTACATTAAATTCAATAAATGAAAGTATGAAACACCTTTTTTTCCTTATTTCACACGGATCCTCTCTCTCCTTCATTATCTCTTTCTCTTTCTGTAACGACCCGACTTTTCGACTTGTCGATTTACAAAGGGAAAGCGACATTCGGATCGTTACTAACTTAAATAACAATAAATCAACTTAATTGAATGAATAAATTATCTTTTATCAAATTAAGTACCAATTATCCATAATAGTCCAAAAGTCACTAATACATATAAAGTCTGGAAATTCTGTCCCAACATGCTGGGATCATAAGATAAACTAAATTAATGTCTCAAACTGTTCTGGGAATACTAAATACTCAAAATAAAATACTAATCTACTCAAGCCCATCCAGCGGAGCCCGCTCTACTCTGCTGCATCGTCACCTGAAACTGAGGGGGGGGTCCACCGTCAGTGGCGAGTAACTAGGCTGTCCCATTTAATCGAGGGACCACCAAACACATAATAGCATAGAAATACACATACATACACATATATACTTACATAAATACACAATCATACACAGCGGAAGTCTTAGAATATACAATACTTATACTTTATATTATACAACTTAAATTAACTCAGAACCTTAGCTTATATTATACTCATCATTTCTTATTCATACTTGTCATATTCCTTCTTAACTTATATAACATATCTTATCATCAATAATCATATCTTATCTTATATCATAACATCCATCTTATAATAAGAACATAATATCTTCTTAGCTTTACATATGTACTTATTATATCATCTTAACTTAACATCTTTGCGGACTGTCTTCTTCAGCTCGTAGCGAACCTTTGCGTTCGCAACTTTCCTAAAACATGTCGGGGTGAACCTTTGCGTCCCACCCGTAGCCCTCCTTTGCGAGAACTAAGCCTAAGCTATGGCCATAACCCCTAAATAGCCCTCCTTTGCGAGAACTACCTAGACGACTCCATATTCTAGAACCAAGAACTGCGCGGGGGAACCTTTGCGTTCGTCCCATGTGAGCAGTGGCATCGACTAAACCCAATTGATAACCTTTGCGTTATCGCAAGGGCGTCCTATCTTATTAACCCGATTGATTACCTTTGCGTCATCGCAGGGGCGATCTTAACTTATTATCTTTCAATTCTTTATATTATATCTTATACCTTTATCATATCATATCATATATTGGGAAATACTAGGTGACCGTAATAGGAAATTAAATGTTCGGAGTCCCAGGAAAGAGAGGTGCGGCACGTATATTGGCCACCTTAAATACCAAGTCTTTCCTAGCCAGAGACCGAAACATGACATGTATAGCTATTACTCTGTTTCCTTTCTTATCCCTAGTAATATCTTATTAACTTCTTATTGTAACTTATCCCTACTGGTACTTAATAATAATAATAATAATTATAATTCCTTTAATATATAATAATCATAATAAAATAATGACAGTTCCTAAAATTATACTAATATTATTATAAGTCAAAATAGTTAACCTAAAAATTAGTCAATAATAACCATTTGTTCGACATTTTAGGGGTAGTTGATGATTAAGTAAAATTCATTAATATAATAATCAACCAAGTCAATTATATTAACCATAATTCGAATAATTAATAATTGTCACCAAAAATTGCACAAAAATATGATAAAAATTCCACCTTTCATAAATTTGACCTACTTGACATATATATAAATATAATTTAGCAAAAGTTCACACTTTAAATCAATTAAACACAATCATCAAACATCAAATAAATCAAATTAAATAATCATGTAAAATAACAACTAACAACAATAATTACCTAAAACATAATAAAAATCCTATTTTTATTTATTCAATCTACTCGAAATTTATATATATTACCCAAAATTCATTCTTTAATTTAATCAAGTACAATAATCATCTATTAATCACATAAACTTATATAAACAATTTAATTTACACTATTTTACGCAATCTGATCTTAAAGGATTAAATTAAGATCAACCATCTAAAGGTCTCGAATAGTCTGGAAATTTTAATGGATGTTAAATATAGGTTAAAGGTGTAACTTGCATAAATTTCGTTTAAAAATAACATCTTTTACTATTTTTAAGTGATTTTATAACTAACCGGTCAGATTAGGCTGAATTCGGTTTCAGAATTTTCTGCCATAGCAAACGATCCTTAAAAATTACGAAAAAATTACACAAGCTTTAAAACAGTATTATTGACTTCCACCTAAAATTTCGTAGCCATTCTATTTGATTAAGTATATTAATAAATTCGTAAACCGATTCTGAACAGTTTTACCGGTTTGAAAGATTAAATTATTTCAAGCAATAAAAGGACGAATTTTGTCACGAAATATTTCATGATTCATAATAAAACAACAAAGAAACTACCATGAAAAATTCATCAAGAAATAACACGATTTGATTAAGAAATAAATTCATACAAATAATTATTCAACAATTTCAGATTTCAATAAACTACATAAAATAATCAAAAGAAATTTCATAATAATTCATAAATATTACATGAATACATCAAGAGAATAACATGATCAATATTTCATATGGTTCGAAATTTTCGAATAAATAAGCAAACATAAATCCTACAATTTTCATGATATAATCCTAATTTACTATGTGATTAGCTACCCTTAAATTAAATAGAAAAGCGAAGTTACCTGGATTCGCTTATTAATTCCAAAAACACAAAAATAATTCACTCTCCTTTTTTTTTTTAAGAACCTCACGGCACACACTCAAGAGAGGGAGAGAAAAGAATATAATTTTTTTGTAGGGTTTTGATCAATTTGACAATTAGGACCCAAATGAGATCAAGGGGTCCTATTTATAGAATACAAATAAAACAAGCAAAACCCTAATGATGATATTAGGGCTGCCGTGAGGTAGTAAAATAGGGGGAGGGTGTTGAGCTAAACTTGGGCATTAGTTCAACAACCTTTGAATAGGTTTTAAATTATTTTAAATTAATTAAATTAATTAATTATCCAAAAATAATAATTAATATTTAATTAATTAAAACAAAAACAATATTGGCCCAAAAATAAACAAGGACCGGCCAAGGCTAAACAAAGAAGAGAATTGGGTCTTTGGCCCAATTTGGAGAAGAAAAGATTGGGCTAAAAATAAAAACAGTCCAATTTACATGGCCTTTGGACTTAGAATTTAATTAAACTACATTAATAACCACAAAATTTTCTGGCCCAAAATTCCGGGTTATTACACTTTCTTTCTCTCCCATTCTTTACCTCTTTCTCTTTCTTTCTCTCTTTCTCCATTTTGCTGCCTCATTCTTTTTCTCTTGCTTTAATTACCACTTTCTCTCTCTCTCACTCTTTATTACCTCTTTCTCTCTCTCTCACTCTTTATTACCTCTCACTCATTTTTTTTCTCTGATTTTTTCTCCCACTTTCTCTTGAAGGTACAAAGATGGCGTCCATTGAACTACAAAAGAACGACACCACTAGGTCTCACTCTTTCATTTCAGTTTTTTTTTGTGGTTTTTCTAGGTGTTTTTTGGATTTTAGATGTAGATTTTTTGGGATTTATTTTTCTGATCTGGTTATTTTTCTTGTTTTTATTTTTCAAATCTATTTATATTTTTATTTAGGTTTTTTGGTTTTCAAACCTCAAATTTTCGTTTTCAGTTTTTCAGATCTATTTTCATTTTGTTTAATTTGGATATTTGATTTTTGGGATTTCGGAATTTATGGGTTGGTTTTTAAGTTTTTATTTATTTGACTATTTTTCAACTTCATTGTTTTTATAATTATTCTATGTTTCCTTTTTTTTTTTCTAGGTTAGTTGGTATTATAGGGTTTTAATTTTTTTGGGTTGCTAATTGAAACTAAGGTACTAAAAAAGGTATATATATATATATATATATATATATATATATATATATATATATGTCTTTTGGCTGTTTTAGATTTTTTAATTTTCATTTATGTTATTTTTTTGGTTCTGACTTCATTTTTTTTTGTATGATTTTTGGTTGCAGATTTTTGTTCTTCATCAAAGTTTGTGGATTTTAGTTGAATTTGTTTAAGTGTATTTTATTTTAGTTGTTTTGGATATATGTTGAATTTCCTAGACAGTTAATAAAAAAAATTTGTTGAAAGTTGAACATATAAAAGTTGAATAAAACTGTATTATTTATAATTTATTTATTGCTGGATTTTTAAAAAATGAATAATTGGACCATGCTTTGGTTCCAATTTTATTCTTTTTTTTTATTTTTGGTGTTCAGAATTAACGTCTGCCATTTTAAAGGAAGCGGACGTTAATTACTATCTTTAGGCGGACGCTACCATTACAAAGCGGACGTTAATTATTAACGTCCGCCAAGCGGATGTTAATTAAGTAATTAACGACTAAAAAATACCCGACAATGGTTTAACGTCCGTTGGTGGACGCTAATCTAATTAGCGTCCGCAATCCGCTAATTTAATGTCCGCTATGGGCGGACGTTAAAAACACGGAATCTCGTAGTGATAGATATGCAAATCCATTTTTTTAATAAAACCTATACTAAATTAATGATAGTCTTAGAAATTATACAGCCCAAATGCCCAATACTCCAAAGCCTAAATAGTCCATTACCCAAGTTGATTATGTAATGTATGGATTTTAGGATGTTGATGATGTTAGTTTGTTAGTACTAAGTTAGTAGTGGGTTTTAATTTGCATATTAATCGTGTATGTGATGAAATGACAATTTTAGTGCATTAAAAGTTTTAATTATCTCAATTAGTAAGTATAATATATAAGAGGATCCATTTTAGATCCGGATCCCCATTCTATGTATCCATCGAATCGGAGCGGATCTGGATCTAGATAGAAAAACGGATCTGGATCTGGATCCATCAGGATCCGGTCCAGATCCGTTCCGCCACCATCTCTAATCCCAAGCCTTGATGTGTCTGAGACTTCATAATGGTTGACTTTGAAAATGGGATTAAATTTGTTTTTAGGGAAAGTAGAAACATGTAAAATTCCCCTATCTCTATTTGTAACTATGAATGTGTGTTTTTTTTTTAATTTCATGTTTATCATGCTTTTGAAGTACTTATCTTATTATTTTTATGTAACTCTAAATTACGATCAATAAATATATGCGAGCTTTATTGTTTTTTTTTTATTGATTCTAACTTTATTTATTATGAAGATATGTTTGACTGCTGATGAATCTGCATGTCAATACATTCTATATAGTGGAGCAACACATACCATTTAGAAAAATAAAGGGTATTTTTCAGAATTGAAGATATCTCAAGCCAATATTAACACTATCTCTGGGACAACAAGACTGATAAAAGGTTATGGTAAAGCTTGCATGACACTTCCTAATGGAACAATGTTGACAATTAATTACACACTTTACTCGAGCAAGTCTCGAAGAAAGCTAATAAGCTTCAAAGATGTGCGTAAAAAATGGCTACCATTTAGAAACAATGATTGAAAATCAAAAGGAGTACTTATGCTTAACTGGATAAAAATGTGGCAAAAGATGTGTTTTTGAAAAATTGCCAGCATATTCATCAGGACTATATATTATTGATGTTCGCCTAATTGAAATAAATATGATATCTAACCAGAAGTTATATAATGGAAAATTTCTCAAATTATGGCGCATGAACGTTTGGGTCACCCTGGCACGGGAATGATGCACAAAATTATTGAGAGTTGAAATGGACATTCAATTAATAGTATTCGAGTCCCCAGTTCAGATAAATTAGCATGCACGACATGCTCGCTTGGAAAATTAATAATAAGACCATCATTGAATAAAATTGCTATTGAGTCTCCTTTATTTTTAGAGAGGATTTAAGGGGACATTTGTGGACCAATTAATCCTCTAAGTGGGCCATTTCGATATTTTATGGTGTTGATGTGGTCGCATGTAACCCTTTTGTCTAGTAGAAATGTTGTATTTGCAAAACTGTTAGCTTAAATAATCTGGTTGAGAACCCAATTCCAAGATTACTCAATCAAGAAGATAAGACTTGATAATGCTGGAGAATTTACATCCCAAATATTTAATGACTATTGCATATCAATTGGGATTGAAGTTGGCATCCAATTGACCATGTTCACACACAAAAACGGTCTTGCAGAATCTCTATTTAAGAGACTGCAACTGATTGCAAGGCCACTATTAATGAGGTCAAAATTACCTTCCTCATGCCGGGGTCATGTTATACTTCATGCAACAACATTGATAAGACTAAGACCCACTGCATATCATAAATATTCTCCACTCCAATTGGTCTCCGGAAGAGAACCAAATATCAAGCATTTAAAAGTATTTGGGTGTGCTGTGTATGTTCCTATTGCTCAACCTCAACGGAAAAAAATGGGTCCACAAAGAAGGTTGGGAACTTAGTGGGTTATGAGTCCCCATCTATAATTAATTACATTGAACCAGTGACTAGTGATATGTTTAAGGCCAGATTTGCTAATTGTCATTTTGATGAGGCAGCATTCCCAGCCTTAGGGGGAGATAAGGTGGACCCAAATAGGAAAGAGATAGAAATCACATGGAATGCAACAGAATTTCAATTCCTAGACCCACGAGAAAACTCTTGCGAACAAGAAGTAAAGAAAATTGTCCATTTACAAGGTATTATTGTAAATCAATTGCCTGATGCGTTTACATATACTAAGAAAGTGACAAAGTCACATATACCAGCTGAAAATGCTCTTGTACGTATTGATATACCTAGTAATGAGAAAGCTAATGAGAATGAGTCCATTGTTCGTAGAAAAGCGTGGAAGGCCATTTGGGTCAAAAGATTCCAAACCACGAAAGTTAAAAAAGCAAGATGATCCAACTAGTGGACATTTACCATTAGTCCACTTGAAAATCTAGAAATGGAAAATGGAGTAATGATATCCCAAAAGATGATGAAAACATTGACAACAATGAGACATCAATAAATTATGTTTCTCCATGGAAACAATGGAATAGGAAAAACGTTGTCATAGATGAAATCTTTGCTTATTCCATAGAAAATGATATAGTATATGATGAAAATGATATTAAACCAAGGACAGTGGATGAATGTCGCCAAAGAAAAGACTGGCCAAAACGGAAAGATGCAATCCATACAGAGTTGAAGTTACTTAAAAAAAGAAAAGTATATGGAAATATAACTCATACCCCTAAAGGTGTAAAACCTGTTGGATATAAATGGGTATTTGTGAGAAAAAAAGGAATGAGAAAAATGAGATTGTCAGATATAAGGCCAGGCTTGTGGCACAAGTGTTTTCACAAATGTCATGGATTGATTATGATGAAACATATTCTCCGGTAGTTGATGCAACTACACAAATGTTTTGGTACGCTTGACAGTTACAAAAGGGCTACAAAAGCATTTAATGGATGTTGTAAATGCATATTTATATAGGGTCACTTGATACAAATATTTATATGAAAGTTCCCGATGGATTAAAGCTACTAGAAAACCACAAACCTAGAGAAATGTTGTCAATAAAATTGAGAAAGTCACTATATGGCTTAAAATAATCTGGGCGAATGTGGTATAATCAGTTAAGTGATTATCTCCTAAAAGAAGGATTTAAGAACAACCAAATCACTCCTTGTGTAAGCATCAAACATTTCCAATCAGGGTTTGCAATCATTGCAGTTTATGTATATGATCTTAATATCATAAGGACGCCAAGAGAACATGAAACAACTGCAAAATATTTGATGAAAGAATTTGAAATGAAAGATTTGGGGAAAACAAAATTTTGCCTTAGTCTCCAGATTGAACATTTGAATAATGGAATCTTTATCTATAAATCAAATTATACATGGAAGGTCTTAAAGCGATTCTAGTTGAACAAAGCACATCTATTAAGCTCCTCAATGATAGTACGATCATTAAGTGTGGCTGATGATCAATTTCGAACTAGAGAAGAAAATGAGAAAATCCTTGGTCCTGAGGTCCCGTACTTATGTGCAATTGGTGCGCTGATGTATTTGGAAAATAATACACGACATGATATAGCATTCTCTGTAAACTTACTAGCCAATTACAACAATTCACCCACAAAGAGGCATTGGAATGGAATAAAACACTTGTTTCGTTATCTCAGAGGCACACAAGATCTAGGGTTGTTGTACCAAGAAAAGTCGGATGCAACCCTTATTGGGTACGCAGATGCTGGATATCGATCAGACCCTCAGAAGGCTAGATCAAAAAGCGGATATGTGTTCACCTATGGAGGAACTCCAATATCATGGAAATCAATTAAGCAAACTCTAACAGCTACCTTATCAAATCATGCTGAATTGATAGCCTTGTAGAGACAGGACGTGAGTGTGTATGGCTTGGGACGATGATCAATCACACTCAAGGAGCATGTTAGATGAAAACAATTACAGAAAGTCTAACCTTGATCTACAAGGATAATTCAACTTGTATTACTCAAGTAAATGAAGGATATATCAAGGGAGATAGAACAAAGCACAAATCATGTAATGGCCCAGATTTTTCGGTTTTTTTGCCATTGATTTATTTGTATTTATGTGACTTTATGTATGGTCCAAAATTTATTTTGGACTATTTATTTTTATTTTTTGTGAATAATATCGATTAAATTCGATTATTTGTATTTTTGGTTGATTATTATTTATTTTATTATTATTTAATTAATTCTAATTTTTATTATTTAGTTTTCTAATTAGTTAATTAATATTTTTGGGCCAAATGCGATTTAAGCATGATTAGTCATGCATGAGTGCAATTAGCCCAATTATTAATCGAAAGCCCAATTTGGCCCATTTTCCTTAGCCATAACCGACCCCTATGATTAAGTGGCCTAATTGTGCCACTTGCCTTGCATTCACACCTTAACTAACTTCTATAAATAGAAGTAGTAGTAGGGCTTTGGGATCATTTTGTTCATTTAATCACCTTTGCCACATTTAAACACAAACTCTCTCCATCCTTGCCCATCATATTCCACACGCCATTTTTGGCTTGTTCACCACTAACCATTGTTCATCCATTTGTTCAAACCCAAACTTAAAGATTCAACTTCCATTGATCTTTAACTATCAAAACACAAATAGCCTTCTTGCCTTGTTCAATACTTTGGTTTAGGTTCAGTTTTTGGGTATTGGGTGTTCGTGTGGTTCGAGAAGGTGGTTCGTGTAGGGTGGCCGTGTATCAAAGCCGTGCTCGTGGGACAGCCATGCAACAAGGGCCGTGTTCGAAGGTGCCAGCCGTGTGGGCTCGTGTGCAAGGCCGTGTTGTGCGTAACTTTGAGACCGTGTGGGATAAATCTGGGCAGCGGGTAATCTTTGTTTAAGCACTCGATTTTTATAAGGTAACATACTATCCAAATCCTAGTAGGTATACTATGATTCATAGGGTAGATTAAGTGATTAGGTTAAACTAGAATTGATGATTTTTGGCTATAACATGCGTGATTATGGGGCTGATTTGGGGGTGTTGTTTTTGTGTTAATCTTACCAGAATTCAATGTATTTTATGATGTTTAAATTAATTCCATGTTTGATGTTGATCATGTTCAAGTTTTATGAAGTTTTGATGTTTGCAAATTGATGAAAATGTTGTTGAAGTTTATCATTTGGTGCGTGATGTTTGATGATGATTATGAGGTTGATTTCTTTATGAGTTCTTGAATCTTGATTGAGTTCTTGGTTGAGCTCTTGAAGTCTTGTTAAGTTCTTTATGAGTCTTGGATGAGTTCTTGGTCGAGTCTTGAAAGTTAATAAAAGTTAAAGAAGTTAAAGAATGATATATGAGGTTCCAAGATTTGTTGATTTACATGTTATTCTTGAGTCAAGGCGTAAGATGCAACTTAAGATTAACTAAGAATGTAAATTAAAGTTAAAGATTTCCTTGATTTTACTATTAGACACCTAATCTTAGAGTAAGATTCTAAGAATTGGGTTAAGACGTTGCCCCTATCCTATCCGCGGTATTTGGATAGTTGGAGATCTTACTATGTCGTCTCTTGATATGGATTTCCCGTAAGATGGGTTTCATGGGGTTGGGAGTAAGATTCTCAATCCCGACATAGTAGAAAGTTCGTTCGCGTAAGATGCGTTCGTACGTGCGTAGTCCGGTCTAATATGTAAATGATTGCGCCGAAGTTTAAGATTGTTAATTAATGGTTAAAGTTAGTCGAGTCAACATGATTACTTATTGTTATTATTATTGTTGGTGGTATGATATGTTGGTTCGCATGATTTTATGTTGTGTGTTTGATTTGGTTGCTTGTTTTATGCTATGGTCTTGTGTATCCCTGTTAGGGTGGGACGGTTATGTTACTCGCCACTGACGGTGGACTGTTGTTTATTTTTCAAGTAATTCTGATGATGAGGTTCTTGCTTAGCTTTGGGTTGGGCGAGTGCCGATGTTACTTAGTACTTGTTTTGTTGTTTTACGATTCTAGTTTAGACTATAGTAGTGATACTTGTATATTCTAACTCTGACATTGTTTTGGAGTTAATACTGTTATTAGTAGTGTTGATATTTGGGTTTAGATATGTACAATCTTATGGGTGTTGTACTTTTGGATTTAGTATATGTTCAATTTGAGGTTTTCTTTTAATTTTTAAGTATGTTAGAACTGACTATTCGACTCGTCGGTTTCTTCCGTGCCGATTTAAGCGAGTCGGTTCGTCATAGTTAGTATCAGAGCCGAATAGGTTTTAAGTGAAGTTTTAGGATATGAGTAAACCCGGGAGTTGAGAGCTTTATCTTTCCCGAGTGATTGAACCCAAATTAGGTTTAAGTATAAGGGAGAAGAGTTCGGGTAGAAGAACCGGGATAAGATTCTTTTTCTATTCTTTTCTCTTTTGATTTTGTGTACGTGACTGTGGTGGGGATGTATGACTGACACTGTTCTTTGGTATGTCTTTGTTTTATTGCGTTGCAGCATGTCTACGCCTCGCCGGTTGAGTACGGGACGACAGAGGTTACGAGCGCTCGAGTAGGCGATCCTTACGTTGGCGCATCATAGTCGTCATACGCCTAGTACGCAGTCGACGTTGGATCGTATCGCACGTCATCGACCTCCGACCTACGATGGGGTTGCCGACCCTACTATCCTGGAGAGTTGGATCCGCGAGATGGGGAAGCTCTTCGACGCGACGTTTTGCCCCGAGCACGAGAAGGTGCAGATCGCCACCTACTATCTACGTCGAGAGGCCGATAACTGGTGGACTGTAGCTAAGGACGCATGCTTGCCTTTACATTCAATGTCGTGGATCGAGTTCGTAGATAAGATCCAGGAGAGATTCTACCCCGACGAGTTGCGGTGGCAGAAACAGGAGGAGTTTCTTACTCTTACTCAGGGTAAGATGACAGTTCAGGCATACACCGACAAGTTCACGGAGTTATCGAGGTTCGCTAAGTCTGTAGTTCCATCAGAGAAGGAGCGGGTCAAGCGCTACATAAAAAAGATAGAACCGAGGATTCGCGTTCACGTGATCAATAGTGGAGCGAAGACATTTCAGCAGGCTTACGAGGTAGCCCTCGAGATTCAGGCATCGACGATCGAGGAGGATGCGAGCAGGAAGAGGACCCAGGTCCCAGCGACATCATCTTCTTTTAAGAAGCCTCGATTTAGTGCTCCTAGCAGTACCCCTCCGACCACGAGTTCGCATAAGGGTTCCGACGGCTCGAGATGCAGAGGCTGCGGCAGGGACTTCCATCCAGGGAAGCGGTGTGACGGTTCGCCCATAGCTTGTTTTATCTGCAGGAAGGAAAGCCATAAGGCGTTAGTTTGCTCTGAGAGGAAGCCAGACACCGTGATCAAGTAGCTTCCAGCACCGACTAAGACTCCGGTGAAGAACCGAGTCTACTGTATGACTGAGGCAGAGGCTGAGGTTCAGCCCGACGTCGTCTCAGGTAGATTTCTTGTGTCTGGTGTGTTAACATTTGTTTTATTTGATTCTGGTGCTACTATCTCTCTTGTGGCTAGTAGTTTTGCCTCGAGGTCTAATCTTCGTGGCAGCTTTCTTGTTAGTTCAGTTATAACTCTCCCGTCTGGAGAGGATTTTATTTGTCAGCGCGAGTTCTGAGGAGTGCCTATCGTGATAGCTGGGGAGCAAGCGACGACCGATCTGAAGGAGTTCCCGCTGATGGAGTTCGATGTCATTCTTGGTATGGACTGGCTGTCGAAGTATCGAGCGATCATTCGTTGCCGAGATCAGTCGGTGACATTCCGAGGATCGCATGGCAACGGAGTTACCTACTCTGGGTTCGTCCCTAAGAAAGGAGTTAAGGTAATCTCAGCCTTGAAGATGAGGAAACATCGCCAGAAGGGCGATATGGTGTACTTATGTCAGGTAAGGGACTTGACTGAGGAGCGTCTGTTGGGCGATATACCTGTAGCGAGGGATTTCAGAGACGTATTTCCTGATGAGCTACCAGGAGTTCCACCCGAGCGCGATGTCGAGTTTCATATTGACTTGGCACCCGGGACAACGCCGATTTCGAAGGCACCTTACCGGATGGCACCATCGGAGTTGCAAGAGTTAAAAACGCAACTCCAGGATTTGATCGATAAGGGCTTCATTTGGCTGAGCGTTTCTCCATGGGGAGCACCTGTGCTCTTCATGAAGAAGAAAGATGGTAGTATGCGCCTGTGCATAGACTACCGAGAGTTGAATCGGGTAACTATCAAGAACAAGTACCCATTGCCTAGGATTGAGGACCTGTTCGATAAGTTGCGAGGAGCAGGAGTGTTTTCGAAGATAGATCTTCGATCTGGATATCATCAGATTCCAGTCAAGAAAGAAGACATTCCGAAAACCACTTTTCGTACTAGATACGGCCACTACGAGTTCGAGGTGATACCCTTTGGCCTCACTAATGCGCCAACCGGGTTCATGGACCAGATGAACTGGACGTTTCACCACTTACTCGATAAGTGTGTCGTAGTATTTATTGACGATATCTTGGTCTATTCGATAGATGAGCTTGAGCATACGGAGCATCTCCGGATGGTACGAGAGATATTACGTAGGAATAAGTGGTTCGCGAAACTCTCCAAGTGTGAGTTCTGTCTTCGCGAAGTAGCATTACTGGGTCACATAATTAGTAAAGAAGGCATTAAGGTAGACCCAGCAAAAGTTAAGGCTATAGTTGAATGGAGTAGCCCGAGAAATGTGGCGGAGGTTCGTAGTTGTTATTTCGGATGAACTACTACAAGAGGGGGGGTGAATTGTAGTATGGAACTTAGTAGTCAATTTTTGCGGAAATTAAAGAACATGAAAGGAAAATAAAGAGAAACGATGCAAGAGAGATTTAGCGAGGAAACTTTCCAGGGCCCAACTGGAAATAAAACCTCGACCCACTAGGGATTTCTCTAAAACACTTCACTATAGGGCAATAAATCAATTACAACCTATAATATTCTACTGGACCCGTAAGTTCCTCTGGGAACTTACTTCTCTATTCTCCATATTCTAGTGTTCTTTTCCCTTTTCTTTTTCTCTCTTTTTCTCTTTCTCTTTCTTTTTCTATTCTCTGTTCTTTTTCTCATTCTCTTTCTCTTCTCTTCTCTGTTCTCACACTTTTCTCAAATTATCACCCCAATTACAAGAATTCTCTCAAACCCTTTACAAATTCCCCATTACAAGCTTTCACTCAAACTCTCTTCTCTATTCTTAAAATTACAGATTCTTGATAGAATAAAACTCTAATATATTGAACATAAATCTGACTGGAACTTGGAACATAATCTGGAACATACGATAGGAACTTTGAGTGGAACCGACTCAATATGTGGGTATAAGATGGTACGTTTTAGCTCTCCACATTATTGAAGTTTGGCTCACTTTAGAAATGGTGATTCAAACCGTATTTATAAGCAAATAGGTCGTGTTTCCCAAGAAACCACTAAATACACCACTAAACCCACTCAAAGTTCTGTCAGGAACTTGTAACTGCCCACTACATTGCTGCCCATGTTCCCATTAACTACAGCCACGTCCCACTACTTATTAACTCAATAAAAGCTCTAATTGTGTGTCTCAAAAAATGTCAGAATTATATGTGTATATATGGGTGATTGGTTATTACAATTTTTTGGAGAAAAAGCCTAATTAACCACCCACAATACCACTTACACGTCCACCACTCTCACTCACACCACTAACTTTGACTCACTAATTTAAACAACCCACTAACTTAATTATTGACCTAAAAAATCAGAAATAATAAGTTAAGTAATTTACCTAAACAATAAATTAATTAATAAAATAAAAATAAAAACCGGTTTGTTCTTTTTTTTTATTTTTCCGAAATGTTTCCTTTTTTTTTATTTTAAAATTCTAAAAATTTAAATTAATTTTTAAAACCAAAAATAAACTAATAGAATAAAAAGAAATCAGAATTAAAAAGTAACCAACTAAATCCTAAAATTAAGGAGACTGATTTGACTACTAACTAATTCAAAAACACCTATCCACTATTCCTAAAATTAGGCTGCACTAATTCAGTCAGTCTTTGACCATTTTAAACAAGTTAAAACAGTCAAGGAGTTGTTTAAACAGTCCCTAAAAAGTAGCAACAGTCGTGGACTAAAATAACTAACTAACTCGACACAAGTTCCTCTAGGAACATGACCCAAAGTTCCTCTGACAGACACGACTAAGTTCCAATCAGACTTAAATGCATTAATATACTTACATTTACCCTAGAACATTACATTATAACATTCATGGATGCTTCTCTTCTCTTCATCAAGTGATTCGTTGGAATACTTGAAGTTCTTCTCATGTTCCTTGCTGAATTCCCTTCAGGAACTTCTCTGATTTCTCTGTAGAAACTTGACAGCAACATCTTTGATTCATAATTCGAACCTTCACATGAATCACCATCTTGTTTCTTCAAATGATTGAATCTTCATGTTTGAATCTTCAATGCTTATTTATTTGCTTCAACTCAGAAGCTTCTCTTGATTTGTTCCAACTCAGGAACTTATATTGCATACATCATCAAAGATGATAGGAATCTTCTTCCTTAAGACCTATGAACTTGTTTATGCACATCTTAACACACATGTTAGTTAGATAATCATCATTTGTTCATTATCATCAAAACCATACATAGCTCAACAGTAGTTTTCTGGGATTGGCCGGATACTATCGACGATTCGTCCAGGACTTCTCCAAGATTGCTAGGCCGATGACTAGTCTCCTACAGAAGGAGATCCGATTCGTTTGGACGGAGGCTTGCGAGCAAGCATTCCAGCAGTTAAAACAGAGATTAGTCTCTGCTCCTATTCTTACCCTTCCGAACGATGAGGAGGATTTCGAGGTCTATAGTGATACGTCTAAGAGTGGCCTAGGTTGTGTGCTAATGCAAAGAGGGAAGGTCATCGCTTACGCATCGAGACAACTGAAGGTGCACGAGCGTAACTGTAACGACCCTGATTTTATGGTATTTCTGCCATAAGTTTATGTGTATTTACGTGATGCTATGTATAGTTCAAATTTATTTTTGAACTATTTATTTTATTTTATGTGAATAATTTCGATTTAATTCCAAATATTTTATTTTGATTAGTTATTATTTATTTTAATTATTATTTAATTAATGAGAATTTAATTATTTAATTTTCTAATTAATTATTTAATATTTTGGGCTAAAACGGATTTAGCATGTTTAGTCATGCGGTTTTTGTAAATTAGCCCAATTGATCACGAAAGCCCAAATTGGCCCTTTTCTCTTGCTTTGGCCGGTTTTCATCATGTGCATGGCAAGGATTTGCCACTTGCCTCATGTTCACACCTTAACTAACTCTATATATAGAGGAGTTAGTAAGGCTTGATGATCCTTTTGCTCATTTTCCCATTTAAACACACTTGCCATCTCTTGCCAACAAAAGATCAAAACACAAAACTCCCTCCATTGCCATCAATCCACACGCCATTTTGGCTATGAACAACCCATCAATTGTTCATCATCAATTCTAACCCTAAACTTAAAGATTCAAAGTCTATTGATCTTTAAGTATCAAAACACAATCTAAATCTCTTGGTTTGTATTTAAGATCGTTAGTTCGGGTTTGGGTTGATCGTGTTCGTGTCGTGTGGGTGTTCGAGTGGTGACCGTGTGGGTGTCGTGTTGAAGCCGTGCACGAGTGGTGGTTCGAGTGGTGAACCGTGCAGTGGGTGCCGTGTGAAGCCGTGGTGCTCGTGTGGTTCGTGATAGGCAGCCATGGTGCTCGTGTGGTTCGTGGTAGTGTTCGTGCCAAGGCCGTGCCGTGCGTGGTGGTCCGTGTTGCTAGGGCCGTGTGTGTCTCATTCCGGGCAGCGAGTTTGTGTTGATTTTGTGTGTGTATCTTCAATAAGGTAACATGCTTTCTCAACTTAATTGGTGTACTATGATTCATAGTATGAATTAAATGATTAAGATTAGTTTATGTTGAAGTTTGATTATGATGTCATGTATGGTTGTAAATCTGATTTTGATGCGGTTTATGATGATTTTAGTGATTGAATATGTTAGTTTTATGATTGATTATGTTGGTAATAAGATCATGTTGATTATGTTAAAGTTTGATGAATTTTTGGATGCTAGTAAGTTGGTAATTTCATGGTTATATGTTGATTTATGCGTGTGGATTATGTATGTTGGATGAGTGCTTGATTGAAGTTCTTGAATCTTGATTGAGTTCTTGGTTGAAGTTCTTGAATCTTAGATGAGTTCTTTATGAATCTTGGTTGAGTTCTTTGAGTTCTTGATGAGTTCTTGATGAGTCTTGATAAGTTCTTGATTAAGTCTTTTAAGTTAAAGAAAGTAAAGAAAGTTAAAGAAAGAGTTAAAGAAAATGTTAAGATGTTGTAAGATGATTGGTTTACGCGTTATTTTCTTAAGTCAAGGCGTAAAATGCAACTTACGAAGTAACTAAGTGAGTGAACTTCGGATTAAAGTTAAAGAATGTAAGATTTAGCTTGATTTCGTATCTAGACGCCTGAAACTTAGAGTAAGATCCTAAGGCTTGGGTTAAGACGTTGCCCCTATCCTGACCGCGGTATTGGGATAGTGATTACCACTATGTCGTCTTTGACATGAATTTCCAGTAAGATTGGTTTCATAGGATTTGGGAGTAAGATTCTCAGTCCTGGCATAGTTGGAAAGTTCAATCGCGTAAGAGGCGTTCGTACGAGCGTAGTCCGGTCTAATTTATGAATGATTGCGCCAAAGATAAGTTTGGATAAGTTGGTTGAGTCGATTCTTTATATTTTGGATGATTTTCGCATGATTGATGTTTTGGTTTGGATATTTGATTTATGCTATGTTCTTGTGTATTCCCGTTAGGGTGAGTCAGTAATGTTACTCGCCACTGACGGTGGACTGTTGTTTACTTTTCAGGTAATTCTGATGATGAGGTTCTTGCTTAGCTTTGGGTTGGGCGAGCGCCGATTTTGTGTTTTAATTGTTATTCGTTATTTTATGATTTTGGATAGTTTTGATCTTTAGTAGTGATGTTTGTATACATTGGTTTTAAACTCTGACATGTGTTTGGAGTTACGTTTGTTAGTGGTTGTAGTTTGACTTTTGGTTTAGTAATGTACAAACTTGTGGGTATTTGTACTTTTGGGTTATAATAATAATATCTTGAGGTTTTGTTTTGATTTTGGAGTATTTTAGTTGTTAGTTTTGACTATTCGACTCGTCGGTTTCTTCCGCGCCGATCTAAGCGAGTCGGGTCGTCACAGTTGGTATCAGAGGCGAATAGGTTTTAAGTGAAGTTTTAGGATTTGAGTTAAACCCGGGAGTTGAGAGCTTTACTATTCCCGAGTGATTAAACCAAATCTAGGTTAAGTAAAGGGAGAAGAGTTGGGTAGGAAGACCGGGATAAGATCTTTTCTATTTTTCTTTTTCTCTCTATATTTCGGTGTACTTGACTGTGGTGGGGTATATGACTGACATTGTATTCTTGGTATGTCTTTTTGTTGTGATGCGTTGGAACATGTCTACACCTCGCCGGTTGAGTACTGGACGATAGAGGTTGCGGGCACTCGAGGAGGCGATCCTTACGTTGGCGCACCATAGTCGTCATACGCCGAGTACGCAGTCGACGTCCGATCGTATCGCACGTCATCGACCTCCGACTTACGACGGGGTTGCCGACCCCACTACTCTGGAGAGCTTGATCCGCGAGATGGGGAAGCTCTTCGACACGACGTTTTGTCCTGAGCACGAGAAGGTGCAGATCACCGCATATTACTTACGTGGAGAGGCCGATAGCTGGTGGACATTAGCTAAGGGCGCGTACTTGCCATTGCATTCGATGTCATGGATCGAGTTCGTTGATAAGATCCAGGAGCGTTTCTACCCCGATGAGTTGCGGTGGCAGAAACAGGAGGAGTTTCTTTCTCTTACACAGGGTAAGATGATTGTCCAGGCGTACACCGATAGATTTACGGAGTTGTTGAGGTTCGCTACATCTGTGGTTCCGTCGGAGAAGGATCGGGTCAAGCGCTACATCAAAAAGCTGGATTCGAGGATTCGCGTTCACGTGATCAGTAGTGGAGAAACGACATTTCAGCAGGCCTACGAGATAGCACTCGAGATTCAGGCATCCACGGCTGAGGAGGATTCGAGCAAGAAGAGAGCTCCGGTTCCGGCAACGACAGATTCATTTAAGAAGCCCCGATTCAGCGCACCTAGCAGCACCCCTCCGACCACGAGTTCGCATAAGGGTTTCGATGGCTCAAAGTGCACAGGATGCGGCCGAGACTTCCATCCAGGGAAGCGGTGTGATGGTTCACCCATAGCATGTTATATCTGCAGGAAGGAAGGCCATAAGGCGTCAGTATGCCCCGAGAGGAAGACAGACACCGAGGATAAGCAGCTTCCGGCACCGACGAAGACTCCGGTGAAGAACCGAGTCTACTGTATGACCGAGGCGGAGGCCGAGGTTCAGCCTGACGTCGTATCAGGTAGATTTCTTGTTTCAGGTATGTTAGCTTTAGTGTTGTTTGATTCTGGTGCTACTGTCTCTTTTGTGGCTAGTAGTTTTGCCTCGAGGTCTAATCTTCGTGGCAGCTTTCTTGTTAGTTCAGTTATTACTCTCCCTTCTGGAGAGGATTTTGTTTGTAAGCGCGAGTTCCGAGGAGTGCCTATCGTGATAGCTGGGGAGCAAGCGACGGCCGATCTGAAGGAGTTCCCGCTGATGGAGTTCGATGTCATACTTGGTATGGACTGGCTGTCGAGGTATCGAGCGATCATTCGTTGCCGAGATCAGTCAGTGACATTCCGAGGACTTCAGGGCAACCGAGTTACCTACTCTGGGTTCGTCCTTAAGAAAGGATTAAAGGTAATCTCTGCCTTGAAAATGAGGAAGCATCGCCAGAAAGGCGATATGGCGTACCTATGTCAGGTAAGGGACTTGACAGAGGAGCGTCTATTGGACGATATACCTGTAGCGAGGGATTTCAGAGACGTATTTCCTGATGAGCTACCAGGAGTTCCACCTGAGCGCGATGTCGAGTTTCATATCGACTTAATACCCGGGACAACGCCGATTTCGAAGGCACCGTACCGGATGGCACCATTAGAGTTGCAAGAGTTAATAACGCAACTCCAGGACTTGATCGATAAAGGCTTCATTAGGCCAAGCGTTTTTCTGTGGGGAGCACCTGTGCTCTTCGTGAAGAAGAAAGATGGTAGTATGTGCCTGTGCATAGACTACCGAGAGTTGAATCGGGTAACTATCAAGAATAAGTACCCGTTGCCTAGGATTGAGGACCTGTTCGATCAGTTGCGAGGAGCAGGAGTGTTTTCGAAGATAGATCTTCGATCTGGATATCATCAGATTCCAGTCAAGGAGGAAGACATTCCGAAAACTGCTTTTCGTACTTGATACGGCCACTACGAGTTCGAGGTGATGCCCTTTGGCCTCACTAATGCGCCAGCCGTGTTCATGGACCAGATGAACCGGACGTTTCACCACTTACTCAATAAATGTGTCGTAGTATTTATAGATGATATCTTAGTCTATTCGAGAGATGAGTCTGAGCATACGGAACATCTCCGGATGGTACTCGAGATATTGCATAGTCATAAGTGGTTCGCGAAACTCTCTAAGTGTGAGTTCTGGCTTCGCGAGGTAGCATTTCTGGGTCATGTGATTAGTAAGGACGGCATTAAGGTGGACCCGGCTAAGATTAAGTCCGTAGTTGACTGGAGTAGCCCGAGAAACGTGGCGGAGATTCGTAGTTTTCTGGGATTAGCCGGATACTAGCGACGATTCGTCCAGGACTTCTCCAAAATTGCTAGGCCGATGTCTAGTCTCCTACAGAAGGAGGTCCGATTCGTTTGGACGGAGGCTTGCGAGCAAACATTTCAGCAATTGAAACAGAGATTAGTCTCTGCTCCTATTCTTACCCTTCCGAACGATGAGGAAGAATTCGAGGTCTATAGTGATGCTTCGAAGAGTGGCCTAGGATGTGTGCTCATGCAAGGCGGGAAAGTCATCGCTTACGCATCGAGACAATTGAAGGTGCACGAGCGTAACTATCCTACACATGACTTAGAGTTAGCGGCTGTAGTGTTCGCACTCAAAATCTGGAGGCACTATCTCTACGGCGGTTTGTGTAGAGTATTCACGGATCACAAGAGCCTCAAGTACTTCTTTACTCAGAAAGACCTCAATATGAGGCAGAGACGATGGCTTGAGCTGATTAAGGACTACGACCTGACGCTTAACTATTGCGAGGGCAAGGCGAACATGGTTGCAGATGCATTGAGTCGTAAGCATCGCTTGAGCTTCAGTAGAAGCCGTAGTTTCGTCAGACTTCGTCTGACATCTATGAGTGCCGAACCTGATTTGATTCGGGAGTTGCGCGAGGGTCAGCAGAACGACCCACAGTTAGCTAGGATTCGAGAGGCTCTGCGGCAGGGAAAAGCCGTAGGTTTCGAGATCCCTTCCGATGGTAGTCTGCGATTCCGAGGGAGATGGTGTGTACCAGACTGTTCTGATCTTAGGAACAGAATTATGTCTGAGGCACATAACTCGCCCTACTCTGTTCATCCTGGAGGTAACAAGTTATACCAGGACCTCAAGGGCGAATTCTGGTGGCCTAAGATGAAAAGGGACATAGCAGAGTTCGTAGCTCGATGTTTAGTCTGTCAGAAGGTTAAAATCGAGCATTAGAGACCAGGGGGTCTGTTGCAGCCACTACCTATTCCGACCTGGAAATTTGAGTCGGTATCTATGGACTTTGTGGTTAGCTTACCCACCTGCAATGGCGTGAATGCTATTTGGGTCATAGTGGATAGGTTGACCAAGGTCGCTAGATTCATTCCGATGAAGATGACCTGGTCTATGGAGCGTCTAGCAGAGGCGTATACTTAGGATATTATCTAACTTCACGGAGTTCCGAGGGAGATTATTTCTGATCGGGATCCGAGATTCCTATCTCGTTTTTGGAAATCAGTTCAGGAAGCCTTTGGGACGAAGCTGAAGTTGAGCACCGCTTTTCATGCGGCGACCGATGGTCAGACGGAGAGGACCATCCAAACTTTGGAGGATATGCTCCGAGCATGTACTCTGGAGTACCATCATTCTTGGGTACGTATGCTCTGTTTGATAGAGTTCTCCTATAACAATAGCTATCACTCCAGCATCGAGATGGCTCCGTACGAGGCCCTGTATGGCATGAAATGTCGGAGTCCTATATGTTGGAATGATATTAGCGATTCTGTGGCTTTGGGACCTGAGATGGTACGCGTACTATCGAGAAGGTCCGAGTCATCCGGTCTAAGATGCAGGCCGCTCAGAGTCGTCAGAAATCCTACGCCGATAATCGATGTAGACCGCTGGCTTTCGAGGTAGGTGACAAAGTCTTGCTTAAGGTTTCACCGTTCAAAGGAGTGGCACACTTCAGTCAGAAGGGGAAACTCCGACCGAAATATGTGGGACCTTACGAGATACTGGAACGAGTTGGGGAGGTGGCGTACCGATTGGCTTTACCACCTAGTTTATCTAGTGTGCATGACGTATTCCATGTTTCCCAGCTAAGGAAATATGTACATGATCCTACCCACGTTATTCCAGTGGAGTCGACCACGCTTGAGCCGAATCTGACTTTTGAGGAGCGACCCGTCTAGATCTTGGATCGGGAAGTGAGGACCCTTCGGCGAAAGCAAGTCCAGCTCGTCAAGGTGTTGTGGAGAAATCAACACCATGAGGAGGCGACTTGGGAGACAGAGGCGTCCATGAGGCAGAAGTACCCGGAGTTGTTTGAGGGTGAGCGATCTCCTTTGCCTTAAATTTCGGGACGAAATTTCTTTAAGGAGGGGAGGTTGTAATGACCATGATTTTATGGTATTTCTGCCGTAAGTTTATGTGTATTTACGTGATGCTATGTATAGTTCAAATTTATTTTTGAACTATTTATTTTATTTTATGTGAATAATTTCGATTTAATTCGAAATATTTTATTTTGATTAGTTATTATTTATTTTAATTATTATTTAATTAATTACAATTTTATTATTTAATTTTCTAATTAATTATTTAATATTTTGGGCTAAAACGAATTTAGCATGTTTAGTCATGCGGTTTTTGTAAATTAGCCCAATTGATCACGAAAGCCCAAATTGGCCCTTTTCTCTTGCTTTGGCCGGTTTTCATCATGTGCATGGCAAGGATTTGCCACTTGCCTCATGTTCACACCTTAACTAACTCTATATATAGAGGAGTTAGTAAGGCTTGATGATCCTTTTGCTCATTTGCCCATTTAAACACACATGCCATCTCTTGCCATCAAAAGATCAAAACACAAAACTCCCTCCATTGCCATCAATCCACACACCATTTTGGCTATGAACAACCCATCAATTGTTCATCATCAATTCTAACCTTAAACTTAAAGATTCAAAGTTTATTGATCTTTAAGTATCAAAACACAATCTAAATCTCTTGGTTTGCATTCAAGATCGTTAGTTCGGGTTTGGGTTGATCGTGTTCGTGTCGTGTGGGTGTTCGAGTGGTGACCGTGTGGGTGCCGTGTTGAAGCCGTGCACGAGTGGTGGTTCGAGTGGTGAACCGTACAGTGGGTGCCGTGTGAAGCCGTGGTGCTCGTGTGGTTCGTGATAGGCAGCCGTGGTGCTCGTGTGGTTCATGGTGGTGTTCGTGGCAAGGCCGTGCCGTGCGTGGTGGTCCGTGTTGCTAGGGCCGTGTGTGTCTCGTTCCGGGCAGCGAGTTTGTGTTGATTTTGTGTGTGTATCTTCAATAAGGTAACATGCTTTCTCAACTTAATTGGTGTACTATGATTCACAGTATGAATTAAATGATTAAGATTAGTTTATGTTGAAGTTTGATTATGATTTCATGTATGGTTGTAAATTTGATTTTGATGCGGTTTATGATGATTTTAGTGATTGAATATGTTAGTTTTATGATTGATTATGTTGGTATTAAGATCATGTTGATTATGTTAAAGTTTGATGAATTTTTGGATGCTAGTAAGTTGGTAATTTCATGGTTATATGTTGATTTATGCGTGTGGATTATGTATGTTGGATGAGTGCTTGATTGAAGTTCTTGAATCTTGATTGAATTCTTGGTTGAAGTTCTTGAATCTTAGATGAGTTCTTTATGAATCTTGGTTGAGTTCTTTGAGTTCTTGATGAGTGCTTGATGAGTCTTGATAAGTTCTTGATTAAGTCTTTTAAGTTAAAGAAAGTAAAGAAAGTTAAAGAAAGAGTTAAAGAAAACGTTAAGATGTTGTAAGATGATTGGTTTACGCGTTATTTTCTTAAGTCAAGGCGTAAGATGCAACTTAAGAAGTAACTAAGTGAGTAAACTTCGGATTAAGGTTAAAGAATGTAAGATTTAGCTTGATTTCGTATCTAGACGCCTGAAACTTAGAGTAAGATTCTAAGGCTTGGGTTAAGACGTTGCCCCTATCCTGACCGCGGTATTGGGATAGTGATTACCACTATGTCGTCTTTGACATGAATTTCCAGTAAGATTGGTTTCATAGGATTTGGGAGTAAGATTCTCAGTCCTGGCATAGTTAGAAAGTTCGATCGCGTAAGAGGCGTTCGTACGAGCGTAGTTCGGTCTAGTTTATGAATGATTGCGCCAAAGATAAGTTTGGATAAGTTGGTTGAGTCGAGTCTGTATATTTTGGATGATTTTCGCATGATTGATGTTTTGTTTTGGATATTTGATTTATGCTATGTTCTTGTGTATTCCCGTTAGGGTGAGTCAGTTATGTTACTCGCCACTGACGGTGGACTGTTGTTTACTTTTCAGGTAATTCTGATGATGAGGTTCTTGCTTAGCTTTAGGTTGGGCGAGCGCCGATTTTGTGTTTTAATTATTATTCGTTATTTTATGATTTTGGATAGTGTTCATCTTTAGTAGTGATGTTTGTATACATTGGTTTTAAACTCTAAATGTGTTTGGAGTTACGTTTGTTAGTGGTTGTAGTTTGACTTTTGGTTTAGTAATGTACAAACTTGTGGGTATTTGTACTTTTGGGTTATAATAATAATATCTTGAGGTTTTGTTTTGATTTTGGAGTATTTTAGTTGTTAGTTTTGACTATTCGACTCGTCGGTTTCTTCCGCGCCGATCTAAGCGAGTCGGGTCGTCACAATAACTATCCCACGCATGACTTGGAGCTAGCAGCTGTGGTGTTCGCGCTTAAGATTTGGAGGCACTATCTCTATGGTGGTTCGTGTAGAATATTCACGGATCATAAGAGTCTCAAGTACATCTTTACTCAGAAAGACCTCAATATGAGGCAGAGACGATGGCTTGAGCTTATTAAGGACTACGACCTGACGCTTAACTATTGCGAGGGCAAGGTGAAATTAGTCGCTGACGCACTAAGTCGCAAGAATCGATTGAGCTTCAGTAGAAGTCGTAGTTCCGTCAGACTTCGTCTGACATCGATGAGTGCTGAACCTGAATTATTTCAGGAATTGCGCGAGGGTCAGCAGAATGACCCACAGTTTGCGAGGATTTGAGAGGCTTTACGGCAAGGAAAAGCCTTGGGTTTCGAGATCCCCTCCGATGGTAGTCTGCGATTTCGAGGGAGGTGGTGTGTACCGGACAGTTCTGATCTTAGGAACAAAATTATGTCTGAGGCACAGAACTCGCCCTACTCTGTTCATCCTGGAGGTAACAAGCTATATCAGGACCTTAAGGGCCAATTTTGGTGGCCTAAGATGAAGAGGGATGTAGTAGAGTTCGTAGCTCGATGTTTAGTCTGTCAGAAGGTTAAAATCGAGCATCAGTGTAATAACCCGGAATTTTGGGCCAGAAAATTTCGCGGTTATTAATGTGATTTTCCTAGAATATTGTCTCATAACCGGCAGCTTGTGAAGTTCAAGACCGGCGGTATGGAACCGGCAGCTTGTGAAGTCCAAGACCGGCGGTATAGAACTGGCAGCTTGCAAGGTCCAAGACCGACGGTTTATGAAGACCAAACCGGCGGTATAGAACTGGCAGCTTGCAAGGTCCAAGACCGGCGGTTTATGAAGACCAAACCGGCAGCTTTGAAGCCTCATCTTTTAAACTGGCAGCTTCATCTTGAATTCTCAATTGGGCCAAAGACCCAATTTATTTCTTTATTTTTAGTGGTGGCCGGTTTTTCTTAGGTACTTGGGCCAATTTTTGGGTTGGTTTATTTAATTGATTATTAGATAATATTTGAATTAATTAATTTAATTAATTTAAATTATTACTAATTACTTTGTCAAATGTTTGTTGTTGACCAACAAACTTCTTCCCCCTCTTTCTCTATGTTCACGGCAGCCCCCAAGGGCTTGGCTTAGGGTTTGGTTATTGTTGTTGTTTTCTTTATATAGGACCCCTTCTCTTTTTTGGGTCCTAATTGCTATTTTGAGTTAAAACCCTAAAAAAAAATTACAACTTTCTTCCTTTCCTTTCCTCTCAAAGAACCGTGCTAAATTCATCACCTTTGGTGAATTTCCTTTGGAATTTTTATAGCGAATTAAGGTAACTAAGCTTTCTTATTTAATTTATGGGTAGCTTTTCACATAGTTAATTGGGAATTAAAGTCATGAAAATTGTAGGGTTTAATCTTGTTTTATGCCAAAATTGTCGAATGATATGATGATGAATTTAGATGTGTTTTTCATGTTTTTCTTGATTTAATTGTATGTTATTCCATGATTTAATTATTAGAATTATTGTAATTTAAATCATGAAATTTAAGCATGTATTCGAATTATTGGCATGATAAATTCTGATTTTTTTGTTTGAGAATTTTCGAGTGAATAAGGATGCTATTATGAATTGATTCTTGTATTTTCTTGAATGTTATGCATTAACCGTGATTGTATGACTAATCTAATTGCATGATAAATTCTGATCCAGTTATTTTTGCACTCGAAATTTGCATGAATAATTTTTAGATTTTTGTTCTTGATTTCTCCCACAATTGTCGAGTGTGATGATAATTTTGTAATGAATTTTCGCAATGTTTCTTGATTATTTTAAGCATGATTATGATTTATTTAATTAATTAAATTAATATCATGTATGTAAATCTACCTACTCTCGGGATTTTCCCGAGTGAGCTAAAGATTAAAGAGATTAAAAGTATTGTTTTTGTCTTCTTGATTTATGTATGTCGAGTGTATGAAATGAGTTAAAGCATGATTAATTCAAATCTTGATTCTTGGTTTCAACCATGATAAATAATGTTAAGTATGAATTTTATGACAATTGTTTATTTAAAATAGTTATTTGTTGTCAATTGAATTTATACAATTTAATTGCATAATTTCTGGTAAAATTTGTATAAATGTCGAGTGTGATTAAGAAAGAAGGAAACAGAATTTTAGTCATAATTTGGGTAATCTTAGTAATTAATTTGACTAATTAAATTAAATTAAGAATTTGATTAGTTAATGGTTAATATGTGAAAATGCCGTGTGGGATTAATCTCATTTAATCAATTTTGACTTATTATTATTTTAGGGATAATATAATAATAAAGGTTACGGTCAAAATAATTATTGGGAATAAGTTGTAAAGTGTAGGGATTTAAAGGAACATTATACTAACATTAACTTAAAAGGGCCGAATGGTATTAGTATAACAATATAATTATACATTGAATAATGGTATGAAATTGTTATATAATGTTAAGGTTAGTATCCGAAAGGACAGGGTTATAAGTATATGAATATTTAAGGAATAGTATATATTATAAGAATATAAGATGCATAAGATACTACTAGGGATAAGAAAGGAAACAGAGTAATAGCTATACATGTTATGTTTCGGTCTCTGGCTAGGAAAGACTTGGTATTTAAGGTGGCCAATATACGTGCCGCACCTCTCTTTCCTGGGACTCCGAACATTTCATTTCCTATTACGGTCACCTAGTATTATCCTAATATATGATATGATTAAATTAAATGAAGATATAAGATACAATATGGACGCCCACCTGATGATACACGAGTCGTTAGTGGGTTAAGTCAGAGCCACTGCTCAATGGGACGAACACACGAGTTCCCCCGAGTAGTTTTGGATCTTAGGACATGTAGTCGTCTGGTAGTGGTACAGGAGCCGCTACTAGGAGTTATGGCCATAGCTTAGGCTTAGTGGTGAAACACGGGATCCGCTACGGGTTGAGTACACGAGCTCCTCCCGGCATGTTCTAGGAAGTTATGGTGAAACACGAGATCCATAACGAGTTATAGTGACCGGTCCAACAAAGATGTTATATTATGATTATACGATTGATATGTTAAGATGAAATCATAAGATGAAGATTAAGATGATTTCAAAGATGATAAGATAAGTTATGATCGTATATGATATGATATGTTAAGAATATGATAAGATATGATTATGACAAGGAATGAATTATGATTATGATAAGATATGAATTATGATGAAAAGATATGATTATGATTTATTAATGATATAATTTAAGAAGGGTTAAGTATAAGTTAAGGATTGGGATAATTTAAGAAGTATATTATAAGTCTTCCGCTGTGTATTTCTGAAATTATACGAACATGTATGAGTATAAATATACGGATGATGTACGTATTTTGTATGTATTCTAACCGTATCTGCAGGGTTGTTTGTACGTATTTTATACGAAGATTATACGTATTCTAACCGTATCTCTACAGGTGTATTTATACGTATTTTTATACGTACATTTATACGTACGTTTATACGTAATTTTATACGTATTTTTATACGTACGTTTATACGGATTTTTGTATGTTTATGTGTAAAGCATGTATTGAGTTCTTTACAGTTTTTATGATAATTTCTATGCTATTATGTGTTTGGTGGTCCCTCGATTAAATGGGACAGCCTAGTTACTCGCCACTGACGGTGGACCCCCCCTCAGTTTCAGGTGATGTTGCAGCAGATTAGAGCGGGCTTCGCCGGATGGGCTTGAGTGTTTAGGCCTTATTCTTAAGTTTCTAGTATTTTCCAGAACAATTTAACTTTTATTAGTTTATTATATGTTCCCAGCGTGTTGGGACAGTATTTCTAGACTTTTGGATGTAATAACAATTAGTGATTTATTATGGATTTTAGTAGTTATATTAATAAAAGATCATCCTTTCATTTATATTGATAATTTATTGTTTATTAAGATTAAGTAATGATCCGAATGTCGATTTCCCTTCGTAAATCGACAAGCTAAAAAGTCGGGTCGTTACAGTTGGTATCCGAGCTGAGGTTAGACCCTAAGTTACTTCTTCACAAGTGACTTTGTAAGATGAGCGCTTTATGAACCCGAGCGAACCCTAGCCTAATATGGAAACCTTAAATGAGAGGAACCATGGGTAGTAGCCTGGGTTAAGACGTTTTACCGCTTTGTTTCCGCGTCGATGCTGTTTCTGTGTGCCGTTCGTGTGCTAACTTGTTTGTGATTTCAGGATGTCGACCCCTAGACCACCGAATTTCCGTCTTCGTCGTCGCAACTTGGAGGATGCGATCCTCACGTTGGCTCAGAGCAGCGTCCGGGCTCAGAACAACCAGTCAACCTTTGACCGCATAGCCCGACTTCGTCCTCCGACTTATGATGGTGCAGCTGACCCAACCATCCTCGAAAACTGGATTCGAGAGATGCGTAAGATGTTCGATGTTTTAGCTTGCCCCGCAGCTGAACGGGTCCCCATAGCTACGTTTTACCTTCAGGGTGAGGCAGACAACTGGTGGAGTACACTCCGGTCTAACCCCGACACAGATCTGAATCTGAGTTGGGAAGACTTCACCAAGAGGCTGCAAGATCGTTTCTACCCCGAGGAGCTTAAGTGGCAGAAACAAGAGGAATTCCTCACACTCACCCAAGGTAATCTGTCCGTCCAGGCTTATACGGACAAGTTCACCGAGCTCTCCAGGTTCGCATCAGCAGTGATTCCCTCTGAAGCCGAGCGAGTTAAGAGGTACATCAAGAAGCTGAACTCCAGCATCCGTGTTCATGTGGTTAGCAGCAGGGTGAAGACTTTTCAGGAAGCATATGAGGTGGCTCTTGAGGTTCAGTCTTCAGTTTCTGACGAAGACACCGGGAAGAAGAGGGTTACTCCAGCTCCAGCTCCAGCTCCGGTTAAGAAGACCAGGTTCGAGCCTTCTTCGAAGCCGCAGTAGAGATCTCGACCAGCTCCGAGTCAGGGTCCGAGAATTTGTCGAGGTTGTAAGAAGGAGTTCCACCCGGGAAAGAAGTGTGATGGGTCTCCTATAGTGTGCTTCGATTGTGGTGAAGCGGGTCACAAGTCTATCTTCTGCCCTAAGAGACAGCCAGCGGCAGCAACAGCTAAAGGTAGTCAGGCTCCGGTCAAGAACAGGATCTTCTGCATGACACAGGAAGAGGCAGATGCTCAGCCCGATGTAGTCACGGGTACATTTCTTGTTCATGATATGTCTGCGTATGTTCTGTTTGATACTGGTGCCACTGTGTCCTTTGTTGCTAGTTCTTTTATTGCTAAAGCTAACCTGATGGGAGAGTCTCCTGTCAAATCTATCATAACTCTTCCTTCGGGAGAGGACTTTTCTTGTCTTCGGGAGTTCAGGGACGTGTCCATTGTCATCTCGGGGGTAAGGTTCGAAGCCAACCTGAAGGAGTTCCCTATGATTGAGTTCGATGTAATCTTAGGGATGGATTGGTTAGCTAAGTATCAGGCGACCTTCCGGTGTCAAGACCAGGCTGTCACTTTGCGAGGACCGGACGCAAAGAGGGTAACTTATGTCGGGAAGCCGATAGGCAAGGGGTTAAAGATCGTGTCCGCTATGAAGATGCGCAGGCTGCAGCGCAAGGGTGAGACAGTGTTTCTATGTCAAGTCAAGGACTTGACTAAGGAGGAACAGCTAGAGGCCATTCCAGTGGTTCGAGAGTATGCGGACGTTTTTCCAGAGGAGTTGCCAGGGATACCACAGGAAAGCGAAGTGGAATTCAACATCGATCTGGTACCTGGGACTGCTCCGATTTCTAAGGCTCCGTATCGCATGGCTCCAGCAGAGTTGAAGGAATTGAAGACCCAGTTGCAAGAGTTGATCGACAAGGGCTTTATCCGGCCTAGTGTGTCGCCATGGGGTGCTCCGGTATTGTTCGTGAAGAAGAAAGACGGCAGCATGAGATTATGTATAGATTACCGGGAGCTGAACAAGGTGACGATCAAGAACAGGTATCCTCTGCCCAGGATCGAGGATTTATTTGATCAGTTGAAGGGAGCCAGTGTCTTCTCTAAGATTGATCTCAGGTCCGGTTATCATCAGATTCCAGTGAAGCCAGAGGATATACCGAAGACTGCTTTTCGCACGAGATATGGGCATTATGAGTTCGAGGTTATGCCATTTGGTTTGACGAATGCTCCGGCAGTGTTCATGGACCAGATGAATCGGACCTTCCATCATCTTCTAGATGTGTGTGTGGTAGTGTTCATTGACGATATTCTCATTTATTCGAAAAATGAACAAGATCACACTCAGCATCTTCATCTGGTGTTGGGTATTCTGCGGGCTCAGAAGTGGTTCGCGAAATTGTCTAAGTGCGAGTTCTGGCTCAAGGAGGTTGCCTTTCTAGGGCATGTGATTAATGCGGAAGGTGTCATGGTGGATCCAGCCAAGATTAAGGCAGTGGTAGAATGGCACAGTCCGAAGAATGTGGCCGAGATTCGAAGTTTTCTTGGCCTAGCAGGTTACTATCGGAGATTTGTGAAAGACTTCTCCAAAGTAGCAGCGCCTATGACCAAGTTATTGCACAAAGATTGCAAGTTCGTGTGGACCGAGCAGTGTGAAGAAGCCTTTCAAGCACTCAAGCAAAGTCTTGTGTCGGCACCAGTTCTTGCTTTGCCGACGGAGGGTGTAGGTTTTGAGATCTACAGCGATGCGTCGAAGAAGGGTCTAGGTTGTGTTCTGATGCAAGAGGGAAGGGTGATTGCATATGCTTCGAGACAACTCAAGGTTCATGAGCAGAATTATCCTACTCACGACTTAGAGTTGGCAGCGGTGGTGTTCGCTTTGAAGATTTGGCGACATTATCTCTACGGGGTGTCTTGCAAGTTGTTCACCGATCACAAGAGTCTGAAGTACATTTTCACCCAGAAGGAACTCAACATGAGGCAGCGACGGTGGCTCGAGTTAATTAAGGATTACGACCTCTCGGTTGACTATTGTGAAGGGAAAGCTAATAAGGTAGCCGATGCCCTTAGTCGTAAGGATCGTCATTCATGTAACAGAGTGGCGGTTTTACCTAAGGAAATCTGTTCCGACCTTCGCAAGTTGGAGATTGAGATGGTTACAACAGGCAGCACTAGAGTGTTTTTGAGTGCTATGAGTGTCGAGCCTAGTTTGTATCAGGAGTTACGGGAAAAGCAGAAGGAAGACCCGCAACTCGAGAAGATTCGTGAAGCTAAACTTCAAGGCAAGGCAGAGGGCTTCACGATTGAACCCGATGGTAGTTTGAGGTTCCGTAACAGGTAATGGAGCTTTTGTTTTTATGAACTAATTTTTCGCCTTGTGGAAACTAATCTTTGTTCCGTAACAGGTGGTGTGTGCCCCGTGTTTCGAATCTGAGAAATCGAATTATGGAAGAGGCTCACAATACTCCGTATTCGGTGCATCCAGGTGGCGGAAAGCTCTATAAGGACCTAAGGGAATGTTTCTGGTGGCCGAGAATGAAGCAAGAGGTCGCGGAATTTGTGGCACGGTGTCTCACGTGTCAGAAGGTTAAGATCGAGCATCAGCGACCAGGTGGTTTGTTGCAACCATTGTCGATACCCACGTGGAAGTTCGACTCCATATCCATGGATTTTGTGGTAGGTTTACCCACGACATCTACGGGTTTGGATACAGTTTGGGTGATCGTGGATCGTTTGACCAAGGTGGCTCGTTTCATTCCTATGAAGATTACTTGGTCAATGGAGAAGATGGCGGAAGCGTACTCGAGGGAGATCATTCGGTTACATGGTGTGTAATGACCCAGATTTTTATCGGTATTCTTGCCGGTATTTATATGTATAATTATGTGTTTATTTGCTAGTTCAAAATTTATTTTGAACTATTTATTTTAATATGAATAATTTCGATTTAATCGAAATGTTTTATTTCTTAGTTTTTATTATTTATTTTAGTTATTATTTTATTAATTGGCCCAATTGAGACTTCAAGATGAAGCTGCCAGTTTTAAAGACGAGGCTTCAAGCTGCCGGTTTGGTCTTCTTTACTGCCGGTCTTGAACCTTGCAAGCTGGCAGTTCTATACTGCCGGTCTTGGAGCTTGCAAGCTGGCAGTTCTATACTGCCGGTCTTGGAGCTTGCAAGCTGGCAGTTCTTTACTGCCGGTCTTGGACCTTGCATGCTGCCAGTTCCATACCGCCGGTCTTGAACTTCACAAGCTGCCGGTGTTTGCATGATTAGTCATGTAAATTTAGTATTTTAGTCCAATGGATCACAAGGCCCATTTTGCTTCTCTTGGCCGGTTCTACAAAGGCATGGCAAGGCTTGCCACTTGCCTTGTGTTCACACCTTAACTAACTCTATTTATATGAGAGTTAGTAAGGCCCCTTTACTCATTTTGCCATTTCTACCTTGACATCAACTTGCCAAGCACATAAACACTCTCTACTCTTTCCATTTCTCACGCCACTTTTGGTGATTGAACCTCCATTTGTTCATCATCTTTCCTTGCCCAAAACTTAAAGATTCAAACACCATTGATCTTTAAGCATCCTAAACACAATCCTAAACACATTGTTTCAACCAAGATCACTTGTTGGGTTGTTTCCGGGTTTATTAGTGGGTTTGTGTTCGTGTAAGGGTGTTCGTGTGAAGCCGTGGTGGTCGTGCAGGCCGTGTCGAGCCTGGGTGGTGCAAAGGAACCGTGCAGCAGTGCCGTGTGGTGGTGCACTCGTGTGGGTGTGTTCGTGTTCGAGTGGTGGTGCAGCCGTGTGCAGGCCGTGTGTGTGCCGTGCGTGGGTTGAGTTCTTGGACTGCAATTGTGTGTTGAATTTGTGTGTTAATCTTCAACAAGGTAACATACTAACTCAACTTAATTGGTAACACTATGTTTATAGCTTTGATTAAATGCATGTTTGGTGAATTATTGATGATTGTTCATGATTTTTGAAGTTAATCTTTAATTCTGATTTTGAAGTATCAAATGATGATTTTAATGGTGGTTTTCATGTTTTAAGGTATTTTTATGATATTTTGGAAATCATGGTGATTGGGTTTGATTTTTGTTGAATTTTGATTAAAAATGATTGAAAATGTCGTGTGATATATGGGTTTCATGCGTGTGGTATTTTGAGTTTTTATGAGTTCTTGAATCTTGAATGAAGTTCTCGATTGAGTTCTTTAATCTTGAATGTGTTCTTGATGAGTTCTTTGAGTCATAGATGAGTTCTTTGAGGATGTTGATGAAGTTCTTTAGAGTTCTTTTTGAGGTTGTTTGAGTTCTTGAAAGTTAAAGAAAGTGTTAGAAAGGATCTTGAAAGTTAAAGATTTGAGTTGTGATGATTAAAGAATTGAGTAAAGATTGTTGATATGATGTTTGGTTAGTCTCAAGATCATGGCTATAGGTAGTTCTTGGGTTAACTTCGATGTTTTGGTTATTAATTTCAAGAGTATGGCGTATTCTTGTTTTTAATTAACTTCGATGAAATGGTGATGATATGATGAGACCTTTAGCTTGATTTCTTTTCTAGACGCCCTTGACTTTGTGTATGGCTTATGCTTAGTTTTGGGTTAAGACGTTGCCACTATTTCCGTCCGCGGTATCGGAATAGTTTTGGAGTCTCACTATGTTATTCCTAGTACGCTCAAAATGATTGGGGATTAGGGACACGATTTCCCAGATTGATTGGGTTCGTGGGATTTGGGTGTATGGCTTATGCCCGGTCCTGACATAGTAGAAGTTCGGTTGCGTAAGATGCTTCCGTACGAGCCTAGTCCGGTCTAGAACTAGAATGATTGCACTTGAGTTAGATTTGAGTATAGAGATGTCGTATATTGATGATGTCGAGTGGTGAGATTGATTTTTGGATTACGAGCTTGAGGTTGTCTCGTGTCTTCGAGGATTGTATGTGTGATGTTATTTGATTATTGCTATGTACTTGTGTATCCCCGTTAGGGTGAGTCAGTTATGTTGCTCGCCACTGATGGTGGATATGTTGTGTTTTTCAGGTACATCTGACGATGATACTCTTGCTTAGCCTTGGGGTTGGGCGACCGGCGCTTTGTGTGCTTTCTATGGTTTATTTCAGTTGTTTCTTAGCATTAGACTTGTTAGACGTTGTTTCAGGATTTATGATATACATTTGTTGTATAAGACTCTAGCATGTGGTTAGAGTTACTCTTGACTTTTGGTTTCAGTTCATTTGATTTTTGGATTTAGTTTGTACAAGATTGTGGGTTATTGTACATTTATGGTGTAATAATATTTTGAGGTATTAGTATTATTTTCTAAGTGTTGAGTTTAGTTTTATAACTACTTGACTCGTCGGTTTCTTCCGCGCCGATTTAAGCGAGTCGGGTCGTTACAGTTGGTATCAGAGCCGAATAGGTTTAAATGAAGTTTTCTAGGATTTGAGTTAAACCCGGAAGATGAGAGCTTTATTTTTCCCGAGTGATTGAACCAAATTCCAGGATTTATGTGAAGGGAGAAGAGTTGGGTAGAAAGACCGGGATAGGATTCTTTCTATTTTTCTCCTTTTCCTCTTAATTCTAGTATGTTTTGGTGGGGTATTTTACTGACTTGCTATCTCTGTTATGTTTGTTGTTGTGATGCGTTTCAGCATGTCTACACCTCGCCGGTCGAGTACTGGACGACAGAGGTTGCGGGCACTCGAGGAGGCGATCCTTACCTTGGCGCACCATAGTCGTCAACCGCCGAATATGCAGTCGACATTCGATCGTATCGCTCGTCATCGACCTCCGACTTACGACGGGGTTGCCGACCCCACTACCTTGGAGAGCTGGATCCGCGAGATGGGGAAGCTCTTCGACGCGACGTTTTGCCCCGATCACGAGAGGGTGCTGATCGCCGCATACTATTTACGTGGGGAGGCTGATAACTGGTGGACGTTAGCGAAGGATGCGTACCAGCCGTTGCATGCGATGTCTTGGACCGATTTTATCGATAAGGTCCAAGAGCGTTTCTACCCCGACGAGTTGCGGTGGCAGAAACAGGAGGAGTTCCTTACTCTCTCACAAGGTAAGATGTCTGTCCAGGCGTACACAGATCGATTTACCGAGCTGTCGAGGTTCGCTACGTCGGTAATTCCGTCAGAGAAGGATCGGGTCAAGCGCTACATCAAAAAGCTAGATCCGAGGATCCGAGTTCATGTGATCAGCAGTGGAGCGGCTACGTTCCAGCAGGCTTACGAGGTAGCACTCGAGATACAGTCATCGATTTCTGAGGAAGATTCGAGCAAGAAGAGAGCTCCGGTTCCGGCGACTACAACTTCGTTTAAGAAGCCCCGTTTCAGCGCACCTAGCAGTACCCCTCCGACCACGTGTTCGCATAAGGGTAATGATGGTTCGAGTTGTCGAGGCTGTGGCAGAGACTTCCATCCAGGGAAGAAGTGCGACGGTTCTCCGATCACTTGCTTCACTTGTGGTAAGGTAGGCCACAAGTCGACAGTTTGTCCTGAGAAGAGGCCAGATTCAGAGGTTAAGCAGCTTCCAGCACCGACAAAGACTCCGGTGAAGAACCGAGTCTACTGTATGACCGAGGCGGAGGCCGAGGTTCAGCCCGATGTTGTATCAGGTAGATTTCTTGTCTCTGGTGTGTTAGCATTAGTCTTATTTGATTCTGGTGCTACCATTTCTTTTGTGGCTAGTAGTTTCGTCTCGAGGTCTAATCTTCGAGGCGGCCTTCCTGTTAGTTCTATTATTACTCTCCCTTCAGGAGAGGATTTTACTTGTCAGCGAGAGTTCCGAGGAGTGTCCATCGTGATAGCAGGGGAGCAAGCGACGGCCGACCTGAAAGAGTTCCCGCTGATGGAGTTCGACGTTATACTTGGTATGGACTGGCTATCGAGGTATCGAGCAATCATTCGTTGCCGAGATCAGTCAGTGACATTCCGAGGATCTCAGGGCAACCGAGTTACCTACTCTGGGTTCGTCCTTAAGAAAGGGGTAAAGGTAATCTCTGCCTTGAAAATGAGGAAGCATCGCCAGAAGGGCGATATGGTGTATTTATGTCAGGTACGAGACTCGACTAATGAGTCTCTGTTGGACGACATACCTGTAGCGAGGGATTTCAGAGACGTATTTCCTGACGAGCTACCAGGCGTTCCACCGGAGCGCGACGTCGAGTTTCATATCGACTTGGTACCCGGGACAGCGCCGATCTCGAAGGCACCGTACCGGATGGCACCGTCTGAGTTATTGGAGTTAAAGACACAACTCCAGGATTTGATCGATAAGGGCTTCATTAGGCCGAGTGTTTCTCCATGGGGAGCTCCCGTGCTCTTCGTGAAGAAGAAAGATGGTAGTATGCGCCTGTGCATAGACTACCGAGAGTTGAATCGGGTAACTATCAAGAATAAGTACCCATTGCCTAGGATTGAGGACCTGTTCGATCAATTGCGAGGAGCAGGAGTGTTTTCAAAGATAGATCTTCGGTCTGGGTATCTTCAGATTCCAGTCAAGAAAGAAGACATCCCGAAAACTGCTTTTCGTACTAGATACGGCCATTACGAGTTCGAGGTGATGCCCTTTGGCCTCACTAATGCGCCAGCCGTGTTCATGGACCAGATGAACCGGACGTTTCACCACTTACTCGACAAGTGCGTCGTAGTATTTATAGATGATATCTTGATCTATTCTAGAGATGAGTCCGAGCATACGGAACATCTCCGGATGGTACTCGAGATATTGAGGAGTCATAAGTAGTTCGCGAAACTCTCCAAGTGTGAGTTCTGGCTTCGCGAAGTAGCCTTCCTAGGTCATGTGATTAGCAAAGAGGGCATTAAAGTAGACCCAGCTAAGATTAAGGCTGTGGTAGATTGGAGTAGCCCGACAAATGTGGCAGAGGTTCGTAGTTTTCTGGGTTTGGCTGGATACTATCGACGATTCGTCCAGGACTTCTCCAAAATAGCTAGACCGATGTCTAGTCTCCTGCAAAAGGAGGTTCGATTCGTTTGGACAGAAGCTTGCGAGCAAGCATTTCAGGAGTTGAAACAGAGATTAGTCTCTGCTCCGATTCTTACTCTTCCAAACGATGAAGAGGGCTTCGAAGTCTATAGTGATGCTTCGAAGAGTGGCCTAGGTTGTGTGCTCATGCAGGGTGGGAAGGTCATCGCTTACGCATCGAGACAGCTGAAGGTGCACGAGCGTAACTATCCTACGCATGACTTGGAGTTAGCAGCTGTAGTGTTCGCGTTGAAAATATGGAGGCACTATCTCTATGGTGGTTCGTGTAGAGTATTCACGGATCATAAGAGTCTCAAGTACATCTTCACTCAGAAAGACCTCAATATGAGGCAGAGGCGGTGGCTTGAGTTGATTAAGGACTACGACCTGACGCTCAACTATTGCGAGGGCAAAGCGAATTTGGTTGCAGATGCGCTAAGCCGCAAACATCGCTTGAGCTTCAGTAGAAGCCGTGGTTCCGTCAGACTTCGTCTGACATCGATGAGTGCTGAACCTGATTTAATTCAGGAAATGCGTGAGGGTCAGCAGAACGACCCACAGCTTGCTAGGATTCGAGAGGCTATACGGCAAGGTAAAGCCGTTGGTTTCACGATCTCTTCTGATGGTATTATGCGCTTTCGAGGGAGATGGTGTGTACCGGACTGTTCTGATTTTAGGAACAGGATCATGTCCGAGGCACATAACTCGCCTTATTCTGTTCATCCCGGTGGTAATAAGCTTTACCAGGATCTTAAAGGCCAGTTCTGGTGGCCTAAGATGAAAAGGGATGTCGCAGAATTTGTTGCTCGGTGTCTGACCTGTCAGAAGGTCAAGATTGAGCATCAGAGACCAGGAGGTCTGTTGCAGCCACTACCTATTCCGACCTGGAAGTTTGAGTCTGTTTCTATGGACTTTGTAGTGGGCTTACCCACTTGCAATGGCTTGAATGCTATTTGGGTCATTGTGGATAGGTTGACTAAGGTCGCTAGATTCATTCCGATGAAAATGACCTGGTCGATGGAGCGTCTAGCTGAGGCATATACTCAGGACATAATCCGACTTCACGGGGTTCCGAGGGAGATTGTTTCTGATCGAGATCCGAGGTTCCTATCTCGTTTCTGGAAATCAGTTCAGGAAGCCTTTGGGACGAAATTGAAGTTGAGCACCGCTTTTCATGCGGCGACTGATGGTCAGACTGAGAGGACCATCCAGACTTTGGAGGATATGCTTCGAGCATGCACTCTGGAGTATCACCAGTCTTGGGTACGTATGCTATGCTTGATAGAGTTCTCCTATAATAACAGTTATCACTCTAGCATTGAAATGGCTCCGTACGAGGCCCTGTATGGCAGGAAATGTAGGAGTCCGATTTGCTGGAATGATATTAGTGATTCTGTGGCTTTAGGACCTGAGATGGTACGCGATACTATCGAGAGGGTTCGAGTCATTCGGTCTAAGATGCAGGCCGCTCAGAGTCGTCAGAAATCTTACGCCGATAATCGACGTAGGCCACTGGCTTTTGAAGTAGGTGACAAAGTCTTGCTTAAGGTTTCACCTTTCAAGGGAGTTGTACGCTTTGGTCAAAAGGGTAAACTTCGACCGAAGTATGTGGGACCTTACGAGATATTAGAACGAGTTGGGGAAGTGGCTTATCGATTGGCATTACCACCTGGCTTGGCTAATGTTCATGACGTATTTCACGTTTCCCAGCTAAGGAAATATGTCCATGATCCTACTCATGTAATCTCAGTGGATCCGGTCGTAATCGAGCCGAATCTGACTTATGAGGAGCGACCCGTCCAGATCTTGGATCGGGAGGAGAGAACCCTGCGGCGTAAGCAGGTACCGCTTGTTAAGGTGTTGTGGAGAAATCAGCACCATGAAGAAGCGACTTGGGAGACGGAAGCGTCTATGCGGCAGAAGTACCCCGAGCTTTTCGATGGGGAGCAGTCTCCCGCACCTTGAAATTTCGGGACGAAATTTCTTTAAGGAGGGGAGGTTGTAATGACCCAGATTTTTATCGGTATTCTTGCCGGTATTTATATGTATAATTATGTGTTTATTTGCTAGTTCAAAATTTATTTTGAACTATTTATTTTAATATGAATAATTTCGATTTAATCGAAATGTTTTATTTCTTAGTTTTTATTATTTATTTTAGTTATTATTTTATTAATTGGCCCAATTGAGACTTCAAGATGAAGCTGCCAGTTTTAAAGACGAGGCTTCAAGCTGCCGGTTTGGTCTTCTTTACTGCCGGTCTTGAACCTTGCAAGCTGGCAGTTCTATACTGCCGGTCTTGGAGCTTGCAAGCTGGCAGTTCTATACTGCCGGTCTTGGAGCTTGCAAGCTGGCAGTTCTTTACTGCCGGTCTTGGACCTTGCATGCTGCCAGTTCCATACCGCCGGTCTTGAACTTCACAAGCTGCCGGTGTTTGCATGATTAGTCATGTAAATTTAGTATTTTAGTCCAATGGATCACAAGGCCCATTTTGCTTCTCTTGGCCGGTTCTACAAAGGCATGGCAAGGCTTGCCACTTGCCTTGTGTTCACACCTTAACTAACTCTATTTATATGAGAGTTAGTAAGGCCCCTTTACTCATTTTGCCATTTCTACCTTGACATCAACTTGCCAAGCACATAAACACTCTCTACTCTTTCCATTTCTCACGCCACTTTTGGTGATTGAACCTCCATTTGTTCATCATCTTTCCTTGCCCAAAACTTAAAGATTCAAACACCATTGATCTTTAAGCATCCTAAACACAATCCTAAACACATTGTTTCAACCAAGATCACTTGTTGGGTTGTTTCCGGGTTTATTAGTGGGTTTGTGTTCGTGTAAGGGTGTTCGTGTGAAGCCGTGGTGGTCGTGCAGGCCGTGTCGAGCCTGGGTGGTGCAAAGGAACCGTGCAGCAGTGCCGTGTGGTGGTGCACTCGTGTGGGTGTGTTCGTGTTCGAGTGGTGGTGCAGCCGTGTGCAGGCCGTGTGTGTGCCGTGCGTGGGTTGAGTTCTTGGACTGCAATTGTGTGTTGAATTTGTGTGTTAATCTTCAACAAGGTAACATACTAACTCAACTTAATTGGTAACACTATGTTTATAGCTTTGATTAAATGCATGTTTGGTGAATTATTGATGATTGTTCATGATTTTTGAAGTTAATCTTTAATTCTGATTTTGAAGTATCAAATGATGATTTTAATGGTGGTTTTCATGTTTTAAGGTATTTTTATGATATTTTGGAAATCATGGTGATTGGGTTTGATTTTTGTTGAATTTTGATTAAAAATGATTGAAAATGTCGTGTGATATATGGGTTTCATGCGTGTGGTATTTTGAGTTTTTATGAGTTCTTGAATCTTGAATGAAGTTCTCGATTGAGTTCTTTAATCTTGAATGTGTTCTTGATGAGTTCTTTGAGTCATAGATGAGTTCTTTGAGGATGTTGATGAAGTTCTTTAGAGTTCTTTTTGAGGTTGTTTGAGTTCTTGAAAGTTAAAGAAAGTGTTAGAAAGGATCTTGAAAGTTAAAGATTTGAGTTGTGATGATTAAAGAAATGAGTAAAGATTGTTGATATGATGTTTGGTTAGTCTCAAGATCATGGCTATAGGTAGTTCTTGGGTTAACTTCGATGTTTTGGTTATTAATTTCAAGAGTATGGCGTATTCTTGTTTTTAATTAACTTCGATGAAATGGTGATGATATGATGAGACCTTTAGCTTGATTTCTTTTCTAGACGCCCTTGACTTTGTGTATGGCTTATGCTTAGTTTTGGGTTAAGACGTTGCCACTATTTCCGTCCGCGGTATCGGAATAGTTTTGGAGTCTCACTATGTTATTCCTAGTACGCTCAAAATGATTGGGGATTAGGGACACGATTTCCCAGATTGATTGGGTTCGTGGGATTTGGGTGTATGGCTTATGCCCGGTCCTGACATAGTAGAAGTTCGGTTGCGTAAGATGCTTCCGTACGAGCCTAGTCCAGTCTAGAACTAGAATGATTGCACCTGAGTTAGATTTGAGTATAGAGATGTCGTATATTGATGATGTCGAGTGGTGAGATTGATTTTTGGATTACGAGCTTGAGGTTGTCTCGTGTCTTCGAGGATTGTATGTGTGATGTTATTTGATTATTGCTATGTACTTGTGTATCCCCGTTAGGGTGAGTCAGTTATGTTGCTCGCCACTGATGGTGGATATGTTGTGTTTTTCAGGTACATCTGACGATGATACTCTTGCTTAGCCTTGGGGTTGGGCGACCGGCGCTTTGTGTGCTTTCTATGGTTTATTTCAGTTGTTTCTTAGCATTAGACTTGTTAGACGTTGTTTCAGGATTTATGATATACATTTGTTGTATAAGACTCTAGCATGTGGTTAGAGTTACTCTTGACTTTTGGTTTCAGTTCATTTGATTTTTGGATTTAGTTTGTACAAGATTGTGGGTTATTGTACATTTATGGTGTAATAATATTTTGAGGTATTAGTATTATTTTCTAAGTGTTGAGTTTAGTTTTATAACTACTTGACTCGTCGGTTTCTTCCGCGCCGATTTAAGCGAGTCGGGTCGTTACATGGTGTGCCGAAGGATATCGTGTCCGATCGAGATCCCCGGTTCTTGTCACGGTTCTGGAAGTCTTTGCAAGAGGCTTTTGGGACTAAGCTTAATTTGAGTACGGCCTTCCATGCAGCTACTGATGGGCAGACAGAGCGGACCATCCAGACACTGGAGGATATGCTTCGAGCTTGTGCGTTGGATTTCCAGCAATCTTGGGTTAAATCTCTGAGTTTGGTGGAATTTTCGTATAATAACAGCTATCACGCCAGTCTTCAGATGGCTCCTTATGAGGCTTTGTATGGGCGTAAGTGTCGTAGTCCTACTTGTTGGAGCGACATCAGTGATGCTTTGGTGATTGGTCCCGATCATATCCGGGATACAGTCGAGCAGGTGAAGATCATCAGGGCGAGACTACAGGCAGCTCAGAGTCGGCAGAAGTCTTATGCTGATCGTCGTCGGAAGCCGCTAGAGTTTGAGGTTGGAGACAAGGTTCTGCTGAAGGTGTCTCCTATGAAGGGTGTGGTCCGGTTTGGTCAGAAAGGAAAGCTCAGGCCTAAGTATGTTGGTCCATACGAGATTCTAGAGCGGGTTCGTGAGGTCGCTTATCGGTTGGCGATGCCTCCGGATCTGTCGAGGGTTCATGATGTATTCCATGTGTCACAGCTACGGAAGTATGTCAATGATCCTTCACATATCATTCCGGTTGAGTCATCAGAGATCGAGCCGAACCTGACATTCGAGGAGAAGCCAGTTCAGATTTTGGACCGACAGGACCGGATGTTGCGTCGCAAGGTGGTGCCTCTGGTTAAGGTTTTGTGGCGTAGCCAGAAGTTCGAGGAGGCTACTTGGGAGACCGAGGCTTCGATGAGGGAGAAGTTTCCCGAGTTGTTCGAAGCAGGTACGGGTTGCTTTTGTTTTTGTTTCCTGTTTGTTTGTGTGTTTGTTGTGCTTGTTTTTGTTTTTCTGTTTGAGCTCCGTTGAGTAAATTTCGAGGTCGAAATTTATTTAAGGAGGGGTGACTGTAATAACCCGGAATTTTGGGCCAGAAAATTTCGCGGTTATTAATGTGATTTCCCTAGAATATTGTCTCATAACCGGCAGCTTGTGAAGTTCAAGACCGGCGGTATGGAACCGACAGCTTGTGAAGTCCAAGACCGGCGGTATAGAACTGGCAGCTTGCAAGGTCCAAGACCGACGGTTTATGAAGACCAAACCGGCGGTATAGAACTGGCAGCTTGCAAGGTCCAAGACCGGCGGTTTATGAAGACCAAACCGGCAGCTTTGAAGCCTCATCTTTTAAACTGGCAGCTTCATCTTGAATTCTCAATTGGGCCAAAGACCCAATTTATTTCTTTATTTTTAGTGGTGGCCGGTTTTTCTTAGGTACTTGGGCCAATTTTTGGGTTGGTTTATTTAATTGATTATTAGATAATATTTGAATTAATTAATTTAATTAATTTAAATTATTACTAATTACTTTGTCAAATGTTTGTTGTTGACCAACAAACTTCTTCCCCCTCTTTCTCTATGTTCACGGCAGCCCCCAAGGGCTTGGCTTAGGGTTTGGTTATTGTTGTTGTTTTCTTTATATAGGACCCCTTCTCTTTTTTGGGTCCTAATTGCTATTTTGAGTTAAAACCCTAAAAAAAAATTACAACTTTCTTCCTTTCCTTTCCTCTCAAAGAACCGTGCTAAATTCATCACCTTTGGTGAATTTCCTTTGGAATTTTTATAGCGAATTAAGGTAACTAAGCTTTCTTATTTAATTTATGGGTAGCTTTTCACATAGTTAATTGGGAATTAAAGTCATGAAAATTGTAGGGTTTAATCTTGTTTTATGCCAAAATTGTCGAATGATATGATGATGAATTTAGATGTGTTTTTCATGTTTTTCTTGATTTAATTGTATGTTATTCCATGATTTAATTATTAGAATTATTGTAATTTAAATCATGAAATTTAAGCATGTATTCGAATTATTGGCATGATAAATTCTGATTTTTTTGTTTGAGAATTTTCGAGTGAATAAGGATGCTATTATGAATTGATTCTTGTATTTTCTTGAATGTTATGCATTAACCGTGATTGTATGACTAATCTAATTGCATGATAAATTCTGATCCAGTTATTTTTGCACTCGAAATTTGCATGAATAATTTTTAGATTTTTGTTCTTGATTTCTCCCACAATTGTTGAGTGTGATGATAATTTTGTAATGAATTTTCGCAATGTTTCTTGATTATTTTAAGCATGATTATGATTTATTTAATTAATTAAATTAATATCATGTATGTAAATCTACCTACTCTCGGGATTTTCCCGAGTGAGCTAAAGATTAAAGAGATTAAAAGTATTGTTTTTGTCTTCTTGATTTATGTATGTCGAGTGTATGAAATGAGTTAAAGCATGATTAATTCAAATCTTGATTCTTGGTTTCAACCATGATAAATAATGTTAAGTATGAATTTTATGACAATTGTTTATTTAAAATAGTTATTTGTTGTCAATTGAATTTATACAATTTAATTACATAATTTCTGGTAAAATTTGTATAAATGTCGAGTGTGATTAAGAAAGAAGGAAACAGAATTTTAGTCATAATTTGGGTAATCTTAGTAATTAATTTGACTAATTAAATTAAATTAAGAATTTGATTAGTTAATGGTTAATATGTGAAAATGCCGTGTGGGATTAATCTCATTTAATCAATTTTGACTTATTATTATTTTAGGGATAATATAATAATAAAGGTTACGGTCAAAATAATTATTGGGAATAAGTTGTAAAGTGTAGGGATTTAAAGGAACATTATACTAACATTAACTTAAAAGGGCCGAATGGTATTAGTATAACAATATAATTATACATTGAATAATGGTATGAAATTGTTATATAATGTTAAGGTTAGTATCCGAAAGGACAGGGTTATAAGTATATGAATATTTAAGGAATAGTATATATTATAAGAATATAAGATGCATAAGATACTACTAGGGATAAGAAAGGAAACAGAGTAATAGCTATACATGTTATGTTTCGGTCTCTGGCTAGGAAAGACTTGGTATTTAAGGTGGCCAATATACGTGCCGCACCTCTCTTTCCTGGGACTCCGAACATTTCATTTCCTATTACGGTCACCTAGTATTATCCTAATATATGATATGATTAAATTAAATGAAGATATAAGATACAATATGGACGCCCACCTGATGATACACGAGTCGTTAGTGGGTTAAGTCAGAGCCACTGCTCAATGGGACGAACACACGAGTTCCCCCGAGTAGTTTTGGATCTTAGGACATGTAGTCGTCTAGTAGTGGTACACGAGCCGCTACTAGGAGTTATGGCCATAGCTTAGGCTTAGTGGTGAAACACGGGATCCGCTACGGGTTGAGTACACGAGCTCCTCCCGGCATGTTCTAGGAAGTTATGGTGAAACACGAGATCCATAACGAGTTATAGTGACCGGTCCAACAAAGATGTTATATTATGATTATACGATTGATATGTTAAGATGAAATCATAAGATGAAGATTAAGATGATTTCAAAGATGATAAGATAAGTTATGATCGTATATGATATGATATGTTAAGAATATGATAAGATATGATTATGACAAGGAATGAATTATGATTATGATAAGATATGAATTATGATGAAAAGATATGATTATGATTTATTAATGATATAATTTAAGAAGGGTTAAGTATAAGTTAAGGATTGGGATAATTTAAGAAGTATATTATAAGTCTTCCGCTGTGTATTTCTGAAATTATACGAACATGTATGAGTATAAATATACGGATGATGTACGTATTTTGTATGTATTCTAACCGTATCTGCAAGGTTGTTTGTACGTATTTTATACGAAGATTATACGTATTCTAACCGTATCTCTACAGGTGTATTTATACGTATTTTTATACGTACATTTATACGTACGTTTATACGTACTTTTATACGTATTTTTATACGTACGTTTATACGGATTTTTGTATGTTTATGTGTAAAGCATGTATTGAGTTCTTTACAGTTTTTATGATAATTTCTATGCTATTATGTGTTTGGTGGTCCCTCGATTAAATGGGACAGCCTAGTTACTCGCCACTGACGGTGGACCCCCCCTCAGTTTCAGGTGATGTTGCAGCAGATTAGAGCGGGCTTCGCCGGATGGGCTTGAGTGTTTAGGCCTTATTCTTAAGTTTCTAGTATTTTCCAGAACAATTTAACTTTTATTAGTTTATTATATGTTCCCAGAGTGTTGGGACAGTATTTCTAGACTTTTGGATGTAATAACAATTAGTGATTTATTATGGATTTTAGTAGTTATATTAATAAAAGATCATCCTTTCATTTATATTGATAATTTATTGTTTATTAAGATTAAGTAATGATCCGAATGTCGATTTCCCTTCGTAAATCGACAAGCTAAAAAGTCGGGTCGTTACAATCAGAGACCTGGAGGTCTGTTGCAGCCACTACCGATTCCGACCTGGAAATTTGAGTCGGTTTCTATAGACTTCGTGGTTAGCCTACCTACTTGTAATGGTATGAATGCCATTTGGGTAATAGTGGATAGGTTGACCAAGGTCGCTAGATTCATACCGATGAAGATGACATGGTCTATGGAGCGCCTGGCAGAGGCTTATACCCAGGATATTATCCGACTTCACGGAGTTCCGAGGGAGATCCTTTCTGATCGGGATCTGAGATTTTTGTCTCGTTTCTGGAAATCAGTTCAGGAAGCCTTTGGGACGAGGTTGAAGCTGAACACCGCTTTTCACGCGACGACAAATGGTCAGTCTGAGAGGAGCATCCAGACTCTGGAGGATATGTTGCGAGCATGTACTCTGGAGTACCATCAGTCTTGGGTACGTATGCTCTGTTTGGTAGAGTTCTCCTATAATAATAGCTATCACTCCAGCATCAATATGGCTCCGTACGAGGCCCTGTATGGCAGAAAATGTCGGAGTCCGATTTGTTGGAATGATATCAGTGATACTATGGCTTTAGGACCTGAGATGGTACGAGATACCGTAGAGAAGGTCCGAGTCATTCGGTCTAAGATGCAGGCCGCTCAGAGTCGTCAGAAATCTTGCGCCGATAATCGACGTAGACCGCTGGCTTTCGAGGTAGGTGACAAAGTCTTGCTTAAGGTTTCACCATTCAAAGGAGTGGCACGCTTTGGTCAAAAGGGGAAACTCCGACTGAAATTCGTGGGACCTTACGAGATACTGGAACGAGTTGGGGAGGCGGCATATCGATTGGCATTACCACCTAGTTTGTCTAATGTGTATGACGTATTCCATGTTTCCCAACTAAGGAAATATGTACATGATCCTACCCACATCATCCCAGTGGAGTCGGCCACGTTTGAGCCGAATCTGACTTTTGCGGAGCGATCCGTCCAGATCTTGGATCGGGAAGTGAGGACCCTCCGGCGTAAGCAAGTCTAGCTCGTCAAGGTGTTGTGGACAAATCAACACCATGAGGAGGCGACTTGGGAGACAGAGGCATCCATGAGGTAGAAGTACCCGGAGCTGTTTGTGGGTGAGCAATCTCCTTTGCCTTAAATTTGGGGACGAAATTTCTTTAAGGAGGGGAGGTTGTAATGGCTTAGATTTTTCGGTATTTTTGCCATTGATTTATTTGTATTTATGTGATTTTATGTTTGGTCCAAAATTTATTTTGGACTATTTATTTTTATTTTTTGTGAATAATATCGATTAAATTCGATTATTTGTATTTTTGGTTGATTATTATTTATTTTATTATTATTTAATTAATTAGAATTTTTATTACTTAATTTTCTAATTAGTTAATTAATATTTTTGGGCCAAATGCGATTTAAGCATGATTAGTCATGCATGAGTGCAATTAGCCCAATTATTTATCGAAAACCCAATTTGGCCCATTTTCCTTAGCCATAACCGGCCCCTATGATTAAGTGGCCTAATTGTGCCACTTGCCTTGCATTCACACCTTAACTAACTTCTATAAATAGAAGTAGTAGTAGGGCTTGGGGATCATTTTGTACATTTAATTACCTTTGCCACATTTAAACACAAATTCTCTCCATCCTTTCCCATCATATTCCACACACCATTTTTGGCTTGTTCACCACTAACCATTGTTCATCCATTTGTTCAAACCCAAACTTAAAGATTCAACTTCCATTGATCTTTAAGTATCAAAACACAAATAGCCTTCTTGCCTTGTTCAAGACTTTGGTTTAGGTTCGGTTTTTGGGTATTGGGTGTTCGTGTGGTTCGAGAAGGTGGTTCGTGTAGGGTGGCCGTGTATCAAAGCCGTGCTCGTGGGACAGCCGTGCAGCAAGGGCCGTGTTCGAAGGTGGCAGCCGTGTGGGCTCGTGTGCAAGGCCGTGTTGTGCGTAACTTTGAGGCCGTGTGGGACGAATCTGGGCAGCGGGTTTTTCTTTGTTTAAGTACTCGATTTTCATAAGGTAACATACTATCCAAATCCTAGTAGGTATACTATGATTCATAGGGTAGATTAAGCGATTAGATTAAACCGGAAATAATGATTTTTGGCTATAACATGCGTGATTATGGGGCTGATTTCGGGGTGATGTTTTTGTGTTAATCTTGCCAGGATTCAATGTATTTTATGATGTTTAAATTAATTCCATGTTTGATGTTGATCATGTTCAAGTTTTATGAAGTTTTGATGTTTGCAAATTGATGAAAATGTTGTTGAAGTTTATCATTTGGTGCGTGATGTTTGATGATGATTATGAGGTTGATTTCTTTATGAGTTCTTGAATCTTGATTGAGTTCTTGGTTGAGTTCCTGAATCTTGATTGAGTTCTTGAATCTTGATTGAGTTCTTGGTTGAGTTCTTGAAGTCTTGTTAAGTTCTTTATGAGTCTTGGATGAGTTCTTGGTCGAGTCTTGAAAGTTAAAGAAAGTTAAAGAATGATATATGAGGTTTCAAGATTTGTTGATTTACATGTTATTCTTGAGTCAAGACGTAAGATGCAACTTAAGATTAACTAAGAATGTAAATTAAAGTTAAAGGTTTGCTTGATTTTACTATTAGACACCTAATCTTAGAGTAAGATTCTAAGAATTGGGTTAAGACGTTGCCCCTATCCTATCCACGGTATTGGGATAGTTGGAGATCTTACTATGTCGTCTCTTGATATGGATTTCCCGTAAGATGGGTTTCATGGGGTTGGGAGTAAGATTCTCAATCCCGACATAGTAGAAAGTTCGTTCGCGTAAGATGCGTTCGTACGTGTGTAGTCCGGTCTAATATGTAAATGACTGCGCCGAAGTTTAAGATTGTTAATTAATGGTTAAAGTTAGTCGAGTCAACATGATTACTTGTTGTCGTTATTATTGTTGGTGGTATGATATGTTGGTTCGCATGATTGTATGTTGTGAGTTTGATTTGGTTGCTTGTTTTATGCTATGGTCTTGTGTATCCCCGTTAGGGTGGGACGGTTATGTTACTCGCCACTGACGGTGGACTGTTGTTTATTTTTTAGGTAATTCTGATGATGAGGTTCTTGCTTAGCTTTGGGTTGGGCGAGTGCCGATGTTACTTAGTACTTGTTTTGTTGTTTTACGATTCTAGTTTAGACTATAGTAGTGATACTTGTATATTCTAACTCTGACATTGTTTTGGAGTTAATACTGTTATTAGTAGTGTCGATATTTGGGTTTAGATATGTACAATCTTGTGGGTGTTGTACTTTTGGATTTAGTATATGTTCAATTTGAGGTTTTCTTTTAATTTTTAAGTATGTTAGTATGTTAGAACTGACTATTCGACTCGTTAGTTTCTTCCGCGCCGGTTTAAACGAGTCGGGTCGTCAGAAATCACCTAAGCTCTTCTTCACTCATGACCTACAAAAGGAAGGAATGATTAATATCCAACAAATTCAATCATGCGAACCTAGCCGACTTGTTCACCAAATCACTCACATCGAAGAAATTTAAGGCATTTGTGCACAAGATCGGTATGCGTCACCTTCATGACTTGTGCTGAACTCAAGGGGAGTATCATACTTACTGCAATCTTTTTCCCTTCGACCAGGTTTTTATCCCTTTGGGTTTTTCCAGGCTAGATTTTTAACGAGGCAGTATGGAAGTCATGAATTATGATAAAAGTTGCACTTTTTTTCTTAGTTATGGTTTTTCAAATATGTTTATTCAACGAGGAGTGTTGAGAAATTACCACTTAAGGTGAATAATTATTACCCTAGAAGCTAAGTACAAATATATTGTAAAATATTGGATTTACAACTCTTAACTTTGCCTATAAATAGACACCTTTTGTAATGGCCTAAGATGCACCTCTTCTACTACAATATCAATATACATCTCTTCTACTTCCTCTCCATTCATTTTTATTACTAATCAACTACTACTACTCTTAACACGTATACGGTTTTGTAAAACAATTATCATTGTTAACTTATTTCGTATTGATTGAATTTTTATTTTAGGCAAATATTTTGTGTATATTGATTTTGATTTGCATAAGGAATTTTGTCACTATTAATTTTATAACTTTGACTCTCTATAATTTTATACATATAAGAAAAATTTAGTCAAGTGGATCTCATTTGATTCCGCTCAATGTTTACATTTTTAATATATACTCCGTAATTTTTATAATTTTTTATTATATATATATAAAGATATATTAATTTAACATTATGTTTTGGAAAGCATGAAAACGTAGATGTGGAAAACTTAAAGGCCAAGAAGTATATATATAACTTTTTTTTGGAAAATTTGCCAAGAATAAGCCAACCTTTGGCCGGTTCGCTCAAAATAAGTCAACCTTTCGATTAACTCAGAATAATCCAACCTTTGTAGGGCATCCACTTTAAATGAGTCAAAACTTGTTGTAACCGGTTATTAAGGTTAATTGTGACACGTGTCAGCGTGCGATTTGTCATTTTTTATAATAATAATTATTGAGGAATTTTTAAATAGTAAATTATTAAAAAATTATTAAAAAAATTTAAAAAAGGAAAAAAAATAAAAAAAATAAATTTAATAACAGGTTTTTAATAAAAAAAAATTATAAGAAAAATTAAAAAAAGGAAAAAAATTATAAAAAAAATATAATAACCGGTTTTTAATAAAAAAATTTAATAAAAAAAATTATAACAAATTATAAAAAAAATTATAAAAAATTATAAAAAAAGAAAAAAAAACTTATAAAAAATTTATAAAAAAAAATTTATAACCGTTTTTTAATAAAAAAATTATAAAAAAATTTAAAAAAAAATTATTAAAAAAAGGAAAAAAAAAAGGTACACGGGTTCAGTTTTTTTTAAAAAAGTTATAATTATTAGATTTTTTAAAAATTAATCATATAATAATTCATAATTGATTATGGGCGAATCACATTTAGACACGTGTCATAGTTAACCTTAATAACCGGTTGCAGGTCACTTGACTCATTTAAAGCGGATGCCCTACAAAGGTTGGATTATTCCATAATAAACAAAAGGTAAGATTATTATAAGCGAACAGGCCAAAGGTTGGATTATTCTAAGCAATTTTTCCTTTTTTTTGTATGAGTAGTTAAATTCATAGGTACCAACTATTACACTTTTTATTTTATAGGTATCAACTTTTGATTATTCACCAGCAGCACGAACTATTACATAAAGTTGCAATTATAGGTATATGACCTAAATATTGTTGCAACTTATAGGTCATCCAAAACTATTTATAGGTCATCCATACCTATCGTTGCAACTTTATGTAATAATTCGTGCTGCTGGTGAATAATCAAAAGTTGGTACCTATAAAATAAAAAGTGCAATAGTTGGTACCTATTAATGTAACTATTCCTATTTAGTTAAGGGAGGGGGTAAAAGCGTAATTCACTTTGACGACGCCGTGACCTCTCCCGTTCCCTAATAAAATAGAGATAAATATAAAATTAGGGAAATTTCTCGTATTTTAACAATTTTATGTAATACATTACAATTTTTTCACCTTTTCACTTTTTATTGTAACACTAAATCTGAAAATTTTCCTATTTCCACTCACCATTTCCCTCCCTTTTCTTATTTTTCCACTTATTAATGTCCCTCGATTCCTATTTTCTCTCTCTCTCTCTCTCTCTTCATCCATTCATTTGCAAACGTTTTTTCCTCGGTTTTTTTTTCTTCTTCCAACGGAGTCCTCATGAAGTTCGCATTTCCCTTGAAGCAACCCAATCAATGCAGCTCCAAATGCTCAAGCATTCTTTGAAGTTCGTTGTTGTTTAGATTGTGTTCCTAAAGAATCCATGTATATTAGTTTTTCTAAGTCAATTGTAAGCTATGTTACTCTGATACATGGATTTCGCTGACTTATCGGTGTCGACACGACACGACATGCAATACAAGGTCAGGCATCCTAGTTGCCTCTCAGATACTACAACAACTAAGAAGGGGGCCCACATTTTATATGGAAAAAAGCTTGCTTTATCCATGGTTTTGTCGCATAACAACAGAAGACAATCCCCTTGATTCCTTGAAGGAGAAGGACAACAATTGTGTTAGTGTGAATGTGTGATGAGTGTGAATGTGTGATGACTAAGCTAGAAAATTAAGGCTTTTCTTAAAGCTAGTCAAAAGTCACGTGCCTCTTAGCCGTTTCTTCATTTATTACTGAGTATGATTCTAATACGGTAACATCCTTGTGATAACTTGGTATATTTTGTCTTTTCCCCTCCTTTTGTATGGTTTAATTATGCTAATCGTGCTCTTAGGAATTGTTTTACCACTATTCGATTGATTTGAAGTGTTTTGTGTCTTTTTCAGTTTTTTGACATGATTTGGATAAAAGATAGTCTAAATGAGCAAAAAACCATCAAAGTAGGCTAAGATAGGCACAAGAGCAGCATCGGAAAGTTACAATAAATGTTGGAGAGGTTGTGGTGTGATAAAGGAGTTTTCATCCCTAAAAACCAAATAAAAACCCCCGTCGTAGTATGAGTGGGGGTGTCGAACACGGGGAAGGTCCATCGCACTAATCTAGGCATAAGTGTTGAACAAGTTAGGTCAATTGATGGTCACGAGAGTCGGAGAGAAGTAATGGAAATAACTAAAACTAAACTATGAAAACAAGAATAAAAGGGAATAAGGTTAAGAGATCCAAAACTCGTACCACCATGAATGCGAATCAATCGAATTTAGACTTAGGTCATGGTTAAAGGGGAGGTCATTCTAAGATCACACTACTCTTTCGAGCTTGTATGACGACCCGTAAGACGTATACCACTTACTTTCGTAGCAAACACACATAGTAAGTCATAAGCATAAATCACGAAGATCAGTAACTTTCCCTTGATTGAAGGCCCAATTTTCGTGGTGCTTCCATCAATAGGGCAAAGGAAGTCATTACCCACATTCACCTTTTGGTCGTTCGGTGGGGATTATTCAATGAATCCTATGTTAGCTAGACATAAGACTCAACAATAACGAATCCTTTAGTACCGACATTACAACAACCAAGTCCAAGAAATAACTAAGCCACAAATATGGAGGATTGAGAAGTTTCACTAAAACCCTAGAAACTAAACTACTCACACATAAATAAAAAAAACGCATAATTAAAACTACAACTAAATAAATAAGTTAAACCTAAAGGTAAGAACACTACAAATACCAACAACTAATTTAACAACTAAAACCAAGCGTAAACAACTAAACTAACAAATAAACAAACAAAGCAAGGAAGGAAAGCAATAAAAGAAAGGAATATAATTAAGTACCTTGAGGAAGAGAAGAACAAGAGCAAGAAAGAGAAGAGCAAACTAACTAAATTGCATAAATTAAGAACTAAAATGTAAATTACAAGAGAAAAATGAAGAATAAAGTTTAAAAACTAATCCTAACCCAACTTTGACCATCTAACATCAGCCGAGTTCTAAAATGAGGGCAGGGGGCTATTTATAGTTCCCCAAAATTACAAGAGAAAAGACCGAGAAAAAGATTAAATGAAACGAACAGATTCGCGCAAGCAGGCGCTTAGCCTTTAGCAATTGTGAATGTGTGATGACTAAAAAATCACTAGTGGAAAAAACATCATTTGTTGCGGTTAAAATAAGGCTTTTTATTGTGGTTATTAACCACAACACATTAGCTGAGCAGCAAAAAGTAGCTTTTTTCATTTGTTGCGGTTGAACCGCAATAAATAGCACACTATTTGCTGTAGTTATTATCATAACCGCAACAAATAGGTTGTTATTTGCAGTGGTTATTTTAAATGGCCGTAGCAAATAGGAAGCTATTTGTTGTAGTTAAATCTTATAACCACAGCAAAATGGGAGCTATTTGCAGCGGTTATAAGCTATAACCGCTGCAAATAGGACTCCTAAAAATAAAAAAAATGAATAAAATTGGAACCAATTTGGTTCCAATTTTATTCATTTTTTTTAATTTGGATAAAACAAGGCACTAATAAAACAAGCATCTAATTTTATTCAACTTTTTAAAATTCCAAACATACATCAAAAAATTATACATACATCCAAAACGAAAATAAAATGAACTAAATCAACATAAACTAAAATCAAATACAACTTTTAAAAAATCAAAACAAAAAATTAAACATACATCCAAAATGAATAAAAAAAATCACATAAATAAAAAAATTGAACAAAATGAACATAAACCAAATCTGAACAAAAGCAACTTTGTCTAGCACTGAACTGAATTGAGTAATTCTGCAAAACATACAACAGAAACGCAAATGAACTGAGTAATGTAATTTTCTGAAAATTGAAAATGCCCGGAAGCTCAAGATATCAAATTATACTGCAAAATCCTTAAAATCTGATTTTGGGAACCACAAATAAAGCATTATGACCTGGATACCCAAAATTAGATATCAACTGTCCAGCCCACCTCCCTTGTCCACCATCTCCTCCTCCCCCCTGTCCAACCCCCTCCCCCTGTCCACCGCCCTCCCTATCCAAACCCCCTGTCCAACCCTCCCTCTTATCCAACCCCCTCCCCCTATCCAGCCCCCCTCCCTATCTAGACCCCCTTCTCCCTGTATAATTTTATTCTATCTTTTAAAATCCAAAATATACAACTGAAAATAAACATACATCAAAAATGAAAATAAACCACAAATAATGAAAGTAATTAAACTAAAATCAAATAAAGAAAAAAATGAACAAAAATGAGTTGCATTGATGTTTCCTGCTTCGTTGTTTCTGAATAATAGCAACCCAATGGTTCTTTGATCCAAACCCTAAAAAAGAAAGCAATACAGAAAAAACATTAGCAAGCTAAAAAATCAAACCCCCTAAAATAAAAAAATGAAATTCAATAGAAACAAACCATGTCTATTTGTGAGTAGATGGCTATTTACTTTAAGAGAAGAAACCAACAATTGGACTAGCCTTGAGTAGATGGCGATTTGTGATAATTTGGTTTCGGTCGTAAATTAGATCTGGAAAAAAAAAACTATATGTTAATGACACTAAATATGAAAAAATAAAACCCCAGAAAAACCCCCACAAATCTTAAAAATGAAAACCTAAAACCCCAAATAAAATTAAAAAACCAAAATGCAAAAATCTCCAAAAACGAAACCCAAAAACGTTACTTTTTTTAAATATGGGTTTTCGAATTATGGATTTTAGAATCAAAACCCAAAAATGTATTCTTTTTTAATTTTGGGTTTTCGAATCAAAACCCAAAAATGTATTCGTTTTCGTTTTAATTCTAGGTTTTGTTTTCATTTTAATCGAATCTAGGTTTTGGTTTTCGAAATTCTTGTGCAAAAACCTAGCTTTAGTTTTCGTTTTAATTCAAATTCTAGGTTTTTTTATTCGTTTCACCCTGAAAACCATATTTCGAAAAAAAACTGAAAAACCAGACCTAAAAAACTCAAAAACCGAAACCCTAAAAAACCATAAAACATCGAAAACCCCCCCCCAAAAAAAAACAAGAGAACGAACCCAAAAATGAAAAAAAAAATCCATAAATAAAAAAAAAAAACCCTTAAAAATGAAAAACGAAAAATCATGAAAAACTCCAAAAACAAGAAACAAAAAACCAGAAGAAAAAAAAAGAGAGAATCCCTAAATATTGAAAACACATAAAATATAAACACCAACCTTTGATCTGATTCTTCAATCTTACAATTTATTACTCCAAATTCCATTATTTTTTTTGCAGATGAGAGGAGTGAGATGAGAGAGACATTTGAGAGATAGAGGACATGAGTGAGATAGAGAAATGGGGAAATGAGAGTTAGAGGAGATGATAGAGAGAGATGGGAAACGAGAAATGAGGGGAAAAGCCAAATCTCTCAAGTTGATATGTTTGGCTTTCACCTAAAATGACATATTGGTAATTATGAACAACTTTTACATTAAAGTATTGGCATTTATTTAGCATCCCAAACTAACGGAAACTTGGACGAAGTTAGCACCGTGAATATGTCGGTTAAGTTTGGCGCCATTTTCAGTGTACTTGTCATTGTCATACATGTAAAAGCAATAGCATAGCTCTATTTGTTCCTCCTACTTTTTGCTTTTCCCACTTTTTTGTCTGATCTTTTTGCTTGTCACCATTTTTTGAGCAAAATTTTCAACGTTGTTTTTGAATAGTTTTGTGAGCAAATTTTTCACGAATACACAGTTGTTGGAAGCGTTTCGGCCATTGTAGATCGTAAGTAGTTTTTGCACAGCTTAAAATTTTTTGTATAATGATAATGTTAATTTTTTTAGAGGATAATAATAATGTTATGTGTGTAACGACCCAGATTTATTGGTATTTCTGTCGTTGATTTATTTGTGGATTTATGTTATTTTATGTATGGTCCAAAATTTATTTGGACTATTTATTTTTATTTTATTTGAATAATTTCGATTATTTCTATTTTTGGTTGTTTTAATATTTTATTATTAATTTAATTAATTAGAATTTTATTATTTAATTTTCTAATTAGTTGATTAATTTTTGGGCCAAATGCTAATTTGGCATGATTAGTCATGCATGAGTGCAATTAGCCCAATTGATCACCAAAAGCCCAATTTAGCCTTGTGTAAACCGGCCCCCTATGATTAGTGGCCTATTTTGCCACTTGCTTCATGTTCACACCTTAAACCACTTCTATAAATAGAAGGGTTAGTAAGGCTTAAGAACTCATTTTGCCATCTTAAACACCTTTGATCATCATTTGCCACAATCGATCAAAAGCCAAACACTCTCCCTTGCCTTAAGTCCACACGCCATTTTTGGTTATGAACACCCAACCATTGTTCATCATCCAATCACTTCCTAAACTTAAAGATTAAATTGCTATTGATCTTTAAGTAACTTTAAACACAACAATCTCCATATTTTTCAATCAAGACTTCTAGTTCGGGTTCGGTTTTGGGGTTTGTTCAATTGGGTTTGTGTTCGTGGGGTGGTTCGTGTGGTTTGTGTGAAGGACCGTGTTGGTTCGTGGTGGCCGTGCAGTGGCAGCCGTGCAAGTCGTGGTGGTGCCGTGTTGAAGTCGTGGTGGTGCCGTGCAAAGCTGTGGTGGTGCCGTGTTCGTGCAAGCCGTGCCGTGTTGTGCGTGTGATAGGGCCGTGTATTTTGGGTTTCCGGGCAGCAAATTTTGTGTGTTAATTTGTTTAATCTTCAATAAGGTAACATACTTTCTTACCTTAATTTGAGTACTATAATTATAGGATAGATTAAGTAATCATGTTGGATGAATTTTTGATGAATGTTTGGCCATTTCATGCGTGATTTTAAGGGGTTGATTTGGCTATTGATTTCGTGATAATTTGTTAAGTTTTCGTGCACGATGATGGGATTTTCGTGTAACTTGAATTTGAAGTTGAGTTCTTGTTGAGTTCTTGATGAGTTCTTTGAGTTCTTTATGAGTTCTTGGTTGAATCATGAAATCTTGAAGTTAGTCATATAATCTTTGAAGTATAAAGTTTATTAAAGTCTTTTGAAGTTTTATCTAAAGATAAGTAAAGCTTATGTAAAGTTTTTCTAAAGAAGTTTAAAGAAGGTTTAAAGAAAGTTAAAGAATTATTAAAGATTGTTTAAAGAAGTGGTATTGTTTATGGTTAGACTTAAGAAAAGGTGAAAGAAGCGATCTTGAGAATAACAAAGTTGTAAAGTTGTAAACATTAGCTTAAGTTTACTTTTAGACGCCTAACCTTAGAGTAAGATTATAAGACTTGGGTTAAGACGTTGCCCCTATCCTAACCGTGGTATTGGGATAGTGTATACTTGCTATGTTGTCTGTTTGATGTGAATTTCCGTAAGATGGGGTTCATGGGTTTGGGAGTAAGATTCTTATTCCTGGCATAGTAGGAAATTTCGTTCGCGTAAGATGCGTTCGTACGTGTATAGTCCGGTCTAAAATGTAAATGGCAGCGACAAAGATTATTAATGATATAAGTTGGAATGATTTAAAGTTGGTCGGTTTTTACGTTATTATTATTATGTTGGTTATGTCGCATGTTGGTATGTTTAGTCTGATGTGTTGTTTGATTTGTTCTATGATTATGTGTATCCATGTTAGGGTGGGACTGTGATGTTGCTCGCCACTGATAGTGGATTGTTGTTTATTTTTCAGGTAACTCTGATGATAACGGTGTTGCTTAGCTTTGGGGTTGGGCGAGTGTCGTTGTTTTCCTGTTTTAGACTATGTTATGTTGTTAGTTCGGACGTATAGATTACGTGTTTCGTACATTTTAACTCTGACAGTATTTGGAGTTACTTTCTAGTATTGATTACTTTTGGGTTTAGTATTGTACAAACTTGTGGGTGTTGTACTTTTGGGTGATAGTAATAATAATTTTGAGGTTTTATTTTCGATTTTAAGTAAGTTTGTTTGTTAGATCGACAATTCGACTCGTCGGTTTCTTCCGCGCCGGTTTAAGCGAGTCGGGTCGTCACAATGTCTGATAATATTATTTTTCTTGTATTAGCTATGGCATTACATAAAAGTATTTAACTATGGCATTATATATAAGTATCATTAGCCTATTATATTTAAGAATTGTAAACTTCAACAATTAGTCATTGTTATATATTATAAATTTTACAAAATAATTTTATTAACTGATTATTACACTTAGAATTAAAAAAATTGAAGAACAACTCATTGTTGTAGTTTAAAATAATTATTTTGGAATAAAATGAAGATTATGTTTCTGTTTTCGAACATGTTTTTTATTGGATTAAATGGAGATTTTGTTTCTGTTTTTGAACAACATGTTTTTTTTATGAATTGAATATTCTGTTGTTTTTTTTTTAAACAAAATGCATTTTTTTTATTATGTATTGAATTGACATCAGTATGTATATGAATTTGTGTTTACAGTGATGGAAGAGTATAATGTAGTTGATAGGAATGATTTGGGGCAGGGTATTGATGATATTCAACTACAAAACATTTGTGATGAATTAGGAAGTGATGAAGGGGTAGTCATTAAGAAGAGTAATGTGATTGCAGTGACTTCGCAATCTTCTCAAAGGAAACACAAACGGATCGAGGAAACTGGTGACTCTGAAGAACCTCCTGCCGAGCCTCCTGCTGTTGGTATGGTGATCCAAGGTGACTCTGGATAACTCGTGTCTAAGATGCAAATTCAAAAACGGATAAGAAAGATCGCGTAGCAATGACATGGTGACGTGAATGCTATGGTGATCCAGAAGAAAGCCGTAGAAAATCTTGTAACAAACGAGCATCAGTTGTGGAAGCGGGTGGAAGTCTTGCCATTGATGAAGGGACATCAAGAAGAGGACATAAATCAAAAAAATGTTTTTGTCCAGTTATGGTTTATGCTCATAAGAACGACAATGGTGCGTGGGAAATAAAAAAAAAGTAATTCTAGAACACGAGAATCACACGCCAAAACTTATCCAAGCAAAATTAGTTAAGGAGTACAGGATGCAAAGTTTCCATTCAGGTTTGCGTAGGAAGTTATTGAATGCAACTGACGTAGGTGTCTAAATACCCAAGATATATGATACTATGGCTAGGGAAAGGAATGGGTTGGAAAATATGGATTTTTCTGAAAAAGCCATGAGGCATGCTGTTGATCAAGAACGAAGATTGAAAATGGAAGGCGGCGACACAAATGCACTTGATGCCTATTTCGAGAAAATGCAGCATCAGAATACAATTTTTTTTCATGCTCATAGGTTATTCCCGGATGGTACCTTTAAGGATGTCATTTGGGTAGATGCGCGAGGTCAGGCTGCTTAAGAGGAATTTGGTGATGTGGTTTGTTTTGATTTAACATATATGACGAATGAGTATGACTTGCCTTTTTCTAATTTTGTAGGAGTGAATCATCATGGGCAGTCTATATTACTAGGGTGCGCTTTAATATCAACCGAGGATTGTGATACTTACCATTGGGTATTATGCATGAAAGGAAAGGCCCCACTTGCCATACTAATAGATCAGGCAGCTGCAATGTGTTGTCCTTTGGAGGATGTTATGCCGGAAACAAGGCATAGATGGTGCATATGGCACATACTCCCGAAGCTTCCCAAAAAATTTGGGACATATGACAGGTATTTATGTAATTTATTATACTTGCATATATTGTTAGTTGAATTAGATGTATGCCAGGCCAATTTATTCATTGAAGTAATTAGTTGCATGAGTGACATGTATGACAAGGGTAAATTGTTTTTATAATTTGTTTATTTAGGTATGATGATCTGAAAGAACAGTTACTAGGAGTTGTTTATGATTCAATGAGCATAGGAGAATTTGAGCATAATTGGGAACAAGTAATAAAAAACTTCTCCTTAGAAAGTAATGAATGGTTGTCGAATTTATTTGAGGAAAGACATATGTGGGTTCCTGCTTTTGTCAAGGATTATTTTTGGGCTAGTATGCGAACAACACAGAGGGTGGAGAGTATAAATAGTTTCTTTGATAAGTTCATAGGCTGACATACTCGACTTTATAAATTTGGTGAAAAATATTGTGCTGCTGTGGAAAGGTGAGTGTTCCAAGAGCATGATGTAGATGTAAGAGACGAGAAATGGATTAGAAATATATCTACAGGTTTTGTTGTTGAAAAACTTTTTAGGAAAGTATACACTGATAACAAGTTTAGGGAAGTTCAACGTTAATGCGAGCGTGTAACCTACTGTTTTGTCAGGGAAGAGAAACATGAGGCGAATAACAAGTATATTTATCTGCTAGAAGATAGGGTTTGGATACTACCAAAGGGTTGTCATCAAGAGGTTTTAACTGATAAAAGACATATGTATTATGTGTAGTATGATTGTAATAACCCGAAATTTTGGGCTATTTTAAATTTTTATTTATTATTTAATTCCTTATTTTGTTGGGAAAAAGGTTCAAACCCGAATTAAAAACCGACCCCATACTTTTTACCATGCTTTGCCAATCTAGGCCCAACGCCAAATTCAGTTTTAACCCCCTTAGTCGCACACGGCCAAACCTTTATTTTTTTCTTCTAATTAATTTGTTTATTTTCCAAAAATCTAAAAAACTAATCTAGGAAAGATCCTACCTCCGTTCCTATCTTTCTCTCCTAAATTTTAGTAAACTACCCCAACAACCTAGCAAAGAAAAATAAAGCCTATCCTACTCCCTTCACCTCACGGCAGCCATCAAAAGAACTAACAACATATTTTCTTTCCTTTCCTTCTCATCTACAATCAATTAAACACCACTTCTTGAAGGCTCCCAACAACTTACCTACAGGATTAACTCAAGAACCGAAGCAAGAAATAAGGCGAAAGCAAAACACCCCACTCGAATGATTTCACGGCCGAACCCCAACACCCCTTGAACACATCTTTTTGTCCTTCAAACTAAGGTAATTAGATGTTTTGCCCAATCTTAGAATTCAATTAATTATGTAATTCATAGAACAAGTTTAGAACTGTTTATGATTATTTAGAATAGATTAAAATTATATGTATGTTGATTATTGATGCATGTCGAGTGGTACATGAGGTTCTATGATAATTTATATGTTCTATATATATTTCTTGCCATGAATCTTGAAGTGCAATTTGTTGAATTATTTTCCTTGCATGAAAATCGAATAGAAATTGTTTGATCTTGTATATTTTCGTGTATGATGGCATGGCTCAAGAATTGTTTTTGGTAGAATCTTGTTCAATCCATGTTTCTTTATGAGTGTCTTGATTTAATATTGCTAATGGTATAAGTTCTTGAATTAAAGAATTGATTGTTGTTCTTTTTCTTTAAAATTAAAATGTCGAATGGTTGTGATATGGAAGAGTAGTTCGAAAACCTGGAATTATAAGAAAGCATGAGTTTTTATTAATTAACCTGATAATATATATTGATTATTAATATTTTGGAATTGATTAACTAAAATCTTGAAATATATTTGTTGAATCTTTGATTTTTGCCGTGAGTTTTGAACTAGAATAAAGGAACAATTTTTATTATTTTAAACTGATAAAAGATTGGATTTTTAACTCATTCAGGGAATTATTATAACTGGTTTAATTTGGAGGTTTATTATTTTAATTTATTGATTAATTAATATTGATTATAAAGAATTGATTTTGGAGGGAGAGTTGCGTGAAGGCCGAGTGCCATAAAGAGTTTATGGACTATGATTTGACTTCTATTTTATCAATTTGATATTTAAATCTTAACTACTGAATTATATATATCTACGAATCGATGTATGAATTATTAGATTGTGTTGTATGGATTTAATGTTGAGTTTTGAATGATATGAAAGCGTTGACCGAGTCATGTGAAGTGTCTAGAAGTCAAAGCTAGGATGTTTGACCTAGAGTTGACTAGTGTTAAGAAGGGTTGACTTAGAGTAAATAAATAAATGGGTGAATGAAAGATAATGTTAATGGAACAATGGAGTGCTATTGTTGTATGTTGAAGTTGAACCAATGGGACGATGAAGTACATTTTTCGTACGTTGAAGTTGAACCATTGGAACGATGGAGTGCAAGTGTGGTACGTTGAAGTTGGACCAATGAAAGGATTAATGGGACAATGGAGTGCAATAATCGTATGTTGAAGTTAGAAAAAATTGGAACGATGAAGTACATTTGTCGTACGTTGAAGTTGGACCATTGGAACAATAATGAAAGAATAAATGGAACAATGGAGTGCAATAGTCGTATGTTGAAGTTGGACCTATGGAACAATGAAGCACATCTGTCGTGCGTTGAAGTCGCACCATTGGAATGATAAAGTACGATTGTTGTACGTTGAAGTTGGACCGATGAAAGTTAATGAATGGAATAATGAAAGATGAGTTGACACAGTCTATGGAGTCTAAAGTCTTGAGGTGACCCTACCTAGAGAGTATAGCTTGGTTATGTTAAGTATGTTCCGCTGCGTATCTGATTGTGTAATGTATTCTCGTGATTTATGATTTGAATATTTAACCATGATACTGCTATGAACTGAATGTGCTATGTTCTGTTTATTATGTACTTGATTGTGTTCTACGATTACGTAGAACATTCTAATTACTGCCCACTAACTGTGGACCCCCCATTTCTTTTCAGGTAATGAAGCTGAGTAATCTGGGTTTACGATGATTGTGTCTCATGAGCGAGCAAGTGTAGTAGTAGTAACTACCTATTTATAGATGACTTAACCTTGTTATTGTTTTCTAGCTCTTGTAGTAGAACTTTAGTATTTCAAAAGGATTTTTGGACATTTTCTATGATTGGTTTACTTATTTTTAACTAACAAAATGATTAGGTTTAGAGCTTTCGCTGTTGTTATGGAATTTAATATTGAATGTTTATAGTTAATAATGATATGTGTTGTTGTTTTCTCTGAAAACAACGTTTTTAAAATACGGGTCGTAACAATGATAGCGATTCTAAATATGCGTTTTGTGAATGTAAAATGTTTGAAACTCATGGGATAATCTGTCGGCATTTTATTAGAGTTTTAGACCAAAATTTCGTTGATCCAATCCCAGAGAGTTATGTAATTCGAAGGTGGAGGAAGGATGTTTTACCGAAGCACATAAAAATATCTGTAGCGTACCATGATCATAGCAAGACTTTAATCATGAAGAGGCGACAAAATAAGTGTGTCGTTGGAATCATTGTACGATATTGCATGCAATCATGACGCCACGACCTCTATAGTTGTAAAAGGTGTTCGGAAATCGATAGAGGAAGTGAACTTGTGAATGAAGTTGTGGATCAGGCAATCATAATTTTTCACAATGAGGGTTGTGGGATGGGTGGCCAATGCTCCTATACACATTCTCATAGACTCAGGAAGTACCCATAATTTTCTTCACTTTTCAATGGCAAAAAAACTAAAATGCATAATTGAATCCATGGACCCTCAAGCCATCACAGTAGCTGATGGTAACAGCATATCATGTCAACATAAATGTCCTCATTTCCAGTGGAAAATGAATCAGACTCCTTTTAAAACTGAAGTGATGCTTATTACATTAGGGTGTTGTGATATGGTCCTAGGTGTGCAATGGCTGTGTACACTAGGCAGGATTCATTGGGACTTTCAGAAATTGCTGATGGAATTTCAATATCAGGGCCAGCCCTTCTTGTTAAAAGGTGTCTCTTCCAAGAAGCTTCAAGTTTTAAAGAAAGAACCCGGTTTCAAGCTGATTCAGCAAGTAGCCCAGCTGTGTCTTATGCAAATGATCCCAACAGATTCCCAAGTAACCTTGTTTCAGTTGTCTTGTCCTGAGTAAATTGCAACAGAACTGTAGCAGCTTAAAGAGGAATATCACATGGTTTTTGCTGACCCAATTGAGTTGCCCCCTCCAAGAGGAGTGCATGACCACAAGATTCCTTTAGACCCTAATGCTGCACCTATCAACATCAGACCATATAGATATCCTTTGAAACAAAAAGATATTATAGAGCAATTAGTGGAAGAAATGTTACAAAGTGGAATAATTCAGAATATTGTCAGCCCCTATGCTTCACCAGTGGTGCTAGTAGGAAAAAACGATAGAACATGGAGACTTTGCATAGACTACAGAGAACTCAATAAAAGGACTATTAAAGACAAATTTCCAATACCTATTATAGAGGAGTTGATTGATGAATTAGCAGGAGCCACTCTCTTTACTAAATTGAACCTTAGATCTGGCTGTCATCAATTAAGAGTCCATCCTAGTGATGTCTTGAAAACCGCATTCAAGACACATAGTGGGAACTATGAATTTTTGGTAATGCCCTTTGGGCTAACCAATGCTCCAGCATCTTTCCAGGTTTGGATGAATGTGGTGTTTAAACTTCTGTTAAGAAAATGTGTTCTAGTGTTCTCTGATGATGTTTTGGTCTATTGTAAGTCCTTAGCAAAGTGGGGTCATCTTAGGGCAGTCTTTGAACTTATGAAGGAACAAAAGATGTTTGTGAAGGAGAGCAAATGGTCATATTTAATGCACAAGGTCGAATACTTAGGACATTTTATCTCTGGGAAGGGAGTTGAAACTGAGCCTAAGAAGTTAGAAGCAGTATGCAATTGGCCAGCCCCTAAAACTATCAAAGATCTCAGAAGCTTCCTTGGCCTCACTGGGTGTTAGAGAAAAATTGTCAAAAATTATGCACATATTTGCAAACCTCTGCATGATTTGTTGAAGAAAGGGGCCTTTAATTGGAATCTTATAGCTCAAATGGCCTTTGATTCCCTCAAACAAGCCCTGGTAAACTCCCCTGTGCTAACTGTCCCAAATTTTAGCCAACCTTTCATTGTAGAGACAGATGCTTCTGCTACTGGTATTGGTGCTGTGTTAATGCAGAAGGGACATCCCTTGGCTTTCATCAGCAGAACATTAGTGCCAAGATGGAAAAGATTGTCAGTATATGAAAATGAGCTATTAGCCTTAGTCTTTGCAGTTCAAAAGTGGGAGCAGTACTTATCAGCAAGGAAGTTCATCATTAAAACAGATCAAAAAAGCTTAAAATGGCTTCTAGACCAGAAGATATCTACACCATTCCAACAATTGTGGCTGTCAAAGTTATTGGGTTTCACTTATGAAAGACAATATAGGAGTGGAGCAGAGAATAAAGCAGCTGATGCTTTGTCCAGAGTCAAAAGTTTAGAAGTACTATATATGACCATCTCAATTATTTCATCAAATTTGATAAACAAAATTAAAATAAGTTACCACCTAGACTATAATTTGGTGACAATCATTGAAGAACTACAGGATCATAAGGAATTTAATGGACACAAGCTTATGGGGGGCCTACTAAGGAAGAAGGGAAGGTTGGTGGTTGGTCCAGATCAACAACTCAAAATGGAAATCCTACATTGGTTGCATTCTACACTAGAAGGTGGTCACTTAGGCAGAGAATTAACTACAAGGAGAGTCAAACAATTATTTGTTTGGAGGGGTTTGACAATAGATGTTAGCAACTTCATCAGAATATGCAGACTTTGCTAAGCTTCAAAGTATGATCATGCTGCTTCACCAGATCTATTACAACCTTTACCAATTCCTGAAGAAGTGTGGGTTGACATATTAATGGATTTTATTACTGGTTTGCCTAAATCTGCAGGATATGAAGTAATATTTGTAGTTGTAGATAGGCTAAGTAAATATGCTCATTTTGTAGGTCTTAAACAACCATTCACAGTTGTGGATGTAGCTCAAGCATACTTAGATAATATCTTCAATTTAGATGGATGGCCTAAAATCATAGTAACTGACAGAGATGCAATTTTCCTGAGTAAGTTTTGGCAAGCATTGATGACCCTACATGGTACAGAAATACATATGTCCAGCTAGTTCCTATCATCCTCAATCTGATGGACAGACTGAAATAATAGTGAACATGTGCTTGGAAGGTTATTTGAGATGTATGACTGGAGATTCCCTTAAAAACTGGAGCAAATGGCTACCCTTTGCAGAGTGGTGGTATAATACACACTTCCATACTGCAATACAACTAACACCTTATGGGGTAGTATACAGTCAACCACCATGTATTACCCGTAATTTTTCAAGGATTTAAAAAAATAATATCTTCTATAAAGAGGTTTTATATTTTATAAAAAGGGCTTTTCAAATTATTTTTTTTAAAAGGTATTTATTATAAACAAAGTATTTTGCCGTAATATTATTTTCGGAAAATAATAAATTATTTTTGAAGTTGGAATATTTTCAAACTAAATAAATATGTATTTATATATTTCGAAAATAATATATATGTATTGCGAAAATTATTTTATTTTATGGAAAAATATTTTTGGTAAATAAAAATATTTTTATGGATTAGAATTTTATTTTTAAAGGTCGTTTTATGCATGTCGTATTTTAATTGCCACATAATTAGATTAATTAGTCAATTAGTCATAAAATAATTAAAGCTTGACAACACAACTCCCGAGGCCACCTCATCACAACCTCACCTTATCTCCTCCCCATGCCACACGGCTCAACCACAACCACTCCACCTCTTTGTCCCACATGGAAAGTTTACCACTTTCCTCCACCCCTTTCACCTATAAATAAAGCTCTTCACCCATCCTCACTCCTCACAATTCTCTCTACCATTCTTCCACTTCTCCTCTAAGAAAAGAGGAGTAACAAGTGAAAAGTTTTCATGGAAGAATTATTGAGATTGTTGAGTTATTTATTTTTTTTGAGGAGGGAGCGAACTCAAAGTAGCCTTCCAGACGTTGAGATATGCTTCGATGTTTACCGCTTTCTTTAGCCCTTAGGTTCTTGTACGCTTAGGTTAGATTAGTTTATTTTTACGTTTTATGTTTTAGCATGCTTAGTACTATGTTCTAGCGTAGTTTTAATGTTTAAAATTTATGTTTATTTATGCTTTAGTAGAAGTTATATGCATGCTTAAGTAGTAGTTTTAGTTATTGTTTTTAAGGTTGTTTTGATGACAAAAATTACGATTAATTGTGTGCATAGTAGTAGTATTTTCGTGTGAATGCATGGGCATTCAAGGGATGTTTTTAGGCGTGTTTTAGAGTACTAATGGGATGGTTTTAAAGGCATTTTATGCCAAATATAATTGTTGTCCAGAATTTTTAGAATGGGTTAATAATGCTTTTGTAATTTTCGAAAATCAAATTAAAACTTGTTTTTGGACTAACGGTTGTGTACATGTGTTTTAGACCATATAATTTGTGTACCAAATATCCATTAGAAGTCTAAAATAAGCTTATTTATTTTATTTATAAAATCTGAAATTTTCAAAAATTAATGTTCATGGATTGCAAATATTATTTCTAATTTTCAAAAATATACTATGTATTTATATTATGATTTTTGAAACTTAAAACTTTCAAAATGCATTATGTAATCTTACCTATTATTTTCAAAAATTATTTGGTATATATACATGTAAATTTTGAAAGGCAAGGTGGTAAGTATATTATTACTTTTTCGAAAATTTTCTCCTATGCAGATGATTTTGAAAAGTTTGACGCTCTTAGCAATTCGTTGATTGTCATTGTTTAATGAATTATTTACGTCATGGAATTTGGTTATGGAATGGTGAATATTTGTACTTGCTTTGATTTAAAAAGTATAAGTGGTGTCTATTGTTATGGTCAAATGTACCTAACCTTAGTACTGGTTGAAAGCTGAGAAGCAAGTGAAGCCGAGAAGCAGAGATACAGGATCACGCCAGAAGATTCTAGAAGAAGGCATGAGTTTAAATTTGAAGTGGAAGAACGGGTCAAAAGTCAGCTTGCATAGAGAGAGCTAGGCGTGTGCTGACGTGGCATGAAGAAGTCTTCACCACTTTGTCTTACGAATACCAAGGAAATAGGAGATGGTTCCTATTTTGTGGAAAATGGCTAGTTAGTGATTTTAGGTGATTAAATAGAAGAAAAAACCAATTGTATCACACAGATTATTATCATTCATCTTCACGTACACATTGTTCTATAGAGAGAAAAATTAGTTATTCATTCACATTCAAGTTATAATCGTTCAACCATTGTAACCAGAAAAAAAGCAATTATCATTCATATAGTGGATTGGTAAACTCAAAGCTACCTGCAGTTTTCCCTCTATTTCGAGGTTTCCGCGTCACCATCCTCTCGTGTCACCCCCGTTCCCATTTACTTTGATTCGCATTGTTCCATTTACTTATTTTTTACACTTCAGAAACGATCATTACGCGTATTCAACCTAGCACAATCCAGCTGTGGTTCGTACTAGCTTAGGCCTCTGCATGAAGCAGAGAAGAAGTTACTAGAGATGCCAGTTAGCTTTGAAGCAGATAACCTGGAAACAACCGAGCACCACGATTGTTTGATAATTTCACTGCATGTCAACAACTTTCTCACCAAACGAGTCCTAGTAGATGGAGGAAGCACCACAAACATCATCTTCATGGATGCACTGGAAGCCATGGGGTTGGGAGAAGCAGACGTGGTGAAGAATACCAAAAGAAGCAGACGCGGTGAAGAATACCAAAACTCCGGTAGGATTTAGCGGAGAAACCAAGCAGACAGTTGGTGAAGTGACGTTGCACACTTGGGCAGGAGGAGTAAATACTTCCAACGTTTTCAATGTAGTGGATTGCCCATCAGCTTACAACATTATACTCGGTAAACCATGGATACACAAGATGAAAGCAGTGTCGTCGACCTTCCACCAGGTAGTAAAGTTCCCAACACCGTGGGGGATCCATGAGATCAAAGGAGAAAGAAAAGCAGCCATGGAATGTTATAGCAGCAGCTTGAAACCAAAGAAGCAGTTGGCATAGCAATTACAGCAGAACCCAGCCCCAATTGTACCAGAAGAAATGTTATTAGATGAAGTGGAGCTGGACCCTTCGCAACCAGAGCACAAAGTTTTAGTTGTTGCCACCCTCACCGTGCCCCAGAAGGAAGCCGTGATCAATTTCCTGAAGTAGAATCCAGATTGCTTTGCTTAGTCACACGAGGATATGGTCGGGATCAGCCTCGAAATCATCACTCACAAGCTGAATGTAGACCCAAGTATGAAACCTGTGAAGCAGAAAAGGAGGAAATTTGCACCAGAAAGAACCAAAATCATAAATGAAGAAGTAGCAAAACTCTTGGAAGCAGGAAAAATCGGGGAGGTGAAGTATCCAAAATGGTTAGCCAATGTGGTCGTTGTGGGGAAGAAGAATGGCAAGTGGAGAGTTTGTATTGATTTTATAGATTTGAACAAGGCATGCCCAAAAGATCCATTCCCTCTACCTCACATTGAATCGATGGTGGACGCAACAGCCGGACGTGAGATGCTGACATTCTTCGACGTATACTCGGGTTACAACCAGATATTGATGCGTTCGGAGGACAAGGAAAAAACAGCTTTCGTCACAGACAAAGGTATATATTGTTATGAAGTAATTCCCTTTGGTTTAAAGAATGCAGGTGCAACTTACCAGAGATTAGTGAACAAAATGTTCGAGAACCAACTAGGAGATACGATGGAAGTTTTCATCGATGACATGTTAGTGAAATCCAAGAAAGCCGAGGATCACATCCAACATTTAACCGAGACCTTCGAGATACTCAGGAAGCACAACATGAAGCTGAATCCCACAAAATGCTCTATTGGAGTTGCAGCAGGGAAGTTCCTCGGGTACATAGTAACACAGCGGGGCATCGAAGCTTGCCCCGACCAGGTAAGAGCCATTGTAAACATCAGGTCACCTGCTAACTTAAAAGAGGTACAAAAACTAACCAATAGGGTAGCTGCATTAAATAGGTTTATATCTAAATCTTCAGATAAATGCCACTTGTTTTATAATGTTTTACGAAAAACTAAAGGGTTTGAATGGACAGAGGAGCATGAAAAAGCACTCTAGGAACTGAAACATTACCTAGCATCGCCTCCTCTGCTATCCAAACCTAAGCCAGGGGAAAAATTGCAGCTATACCTATCAGTTAGTGAACAAGCAGTGAGCGCCGTATTAACCAGAGAAGCTGAGAACTAGTAACTCCCCATCTATTACGTAAGCAAAACGCTCTTGGATGCTGAAATCAGGTACTCTTCATTAGAAAAAATTGTCTAAGCCCTGGTTACAGCATCTAAGAAGCTAAGGCATTATTTTGAGTCCCACACAATAGTAGTAATGACCAATTATCCGATAAAAGCAGTTTTGAAAAAACCCGAACTTTCCGGAATAATGGGTAAATGGGCCATTGCAATAAGTAGTTTAGACATCAGGTACCAGCCGAGGTCGGACATAAAATCGCAAGCACTCGCAGATTTTGTGGCAGATTTCAGCCCAACCCTAGAGCCTAAAGCAGACAGTGAAATGTTGCAGTTAAACCAGTTATCTGGTCCTCAAATATGGATTTTATATTTAGATGGTTCATCTAATTTTAGAGGAGCAAGGTTAGGGGTTGTACTAAAATTGCGACAAGGGGAGATGATAGTGCAATCCATAACATGCGACTTCTCTGCGACTAACAACGAAGCAGAGTATGAAGCTTTGATTGCAGAAATGACATTAGCCAAAGACTTGGGAGCTACAGGGTTGAACGTCTACAGTGACAGTTTACTGATAGTAAGTCACATCCGTGGAGAATTTGCAACCAAAGATTCAAAGATGATCGCCTACCTAGGGACCATGAATTATTTACGTCATGGAATTTGGTTATGGAATGGTGAATATTTGTACTTTCTTTGATTTAAGAAGTATAAGTGGTGTCTATTGTTATGGTCAAATTTACCTAACCTGAGTACAGGTTGAAAGCTGAGAAGCAAGTGAATCGGAGAAGCAGAGATACAGGATCACGCCAGAAGATTCTAGATGAAGGCATGAGTTTAAATTTGAAGTGGACGAACGAGTCAAAAGCCAGCTTGCATAGAGAGAGCCAGGCGTGTGCTGATGTGGAATAAAGAAATCTTTACCACTTTGTCTCACGAATCCCAAGGAAATAGGAGATGTTTACTATTTTTGTGGAAAATGACTAGTTAGTGATTTTTAGGTGATTAAATAGAAGAAAAAACCGATTGTATCACACAGATTATTATCATTCATCTTCACGTACACGTTGTTCTATAGAGAGAAAAATTAGTTATTCATTCACATTCAAGTTATAATTCGTTGAACCATTATAACCAGAAAAAAAAAAGCAATTATCATTCATATAGTGGATTGGTAGACTCAAAGCTACCCGCAGTTTCCCTCTGTTTCGAGGTTTCTGCGTCACCATCCTCTCGTGTCACCCCCGTTCCCATTTACTTTGATTCACATTGTTCCATTTACTTATTTTTTACATCGTCAGAAATGATCATTACGCGTATTCAACCTAGCATAATCCAGCTGTGGTTCGTACTAACTTAGTCCCATACCTAAGTATGGATTTTGCATAAACATCTATGAATGACCGATGAATTATCGCGTTGTTGAATTTGGATTGGCAATTTTGCCTTATGGTTTGATTTCTCATGGAGAAAAGTGCGGAATTTTGGGATCATTGATTTATTTTGAGTTTGTGTTCTCACTCAAATGATTTTAAAAAAAACCAAATGAACCTAAACTTAAAGTGAAACAATCTTCAAAGGGAAAGTAGCCCGAACGGTGATGACCCATTAGGGTGATGAATGGTGTCTCATTGGAGAATACCCAATGTGGGCCTATTGTCGTGGTGGACACGCAATAGGTCGGACATGTGTTGAATCGTCGTTGAATCATTGTAACTGTTATAATTTGCTTTCGTCCTCCTCCTGAACTTCTGGCGCGCACTTACGGATATGCATTAGTTCTATGAAGGGTGTATACAATCGGGACACTCTTTCAACAAGCTGCAGGCCAGGCCGAAAAGTCCGAGACGGGATGAAAGAGGCCCTATCGCATTCACTTTCCCAATTAATAATCTTGGATAGTAATTGCTCTAAAATTTGTGAATTGGTTAATTATGGCTCAGTAAATACTTGATGTTTCTTGTGTGTCAACCGTTTTTAAACTAAAACCCTTTTTACGGGGTAGAGTCGATCATACTCAATTTTTCTGATTTTTTTGTGTTATTGTTTGTTTGTTGTTTTCGTTCGAGGTTTGTGCAGGTGAGTAGTAAGGATGGCTTACTTGTTTGAGGCTGATGAGGAATCCTTGTTGGAATTAGCTAAACCATTTGATCATAGGCTTTATGCTTTAACAGAACAACTTGTAATATTTTGGATTTAAACATTGTACGGCTTTGGTATTATGAATAAAATCCATTTTAGAATTTGAAAACATTACGATCCTGCTTTTACTTATTTGTATACCCATTTCTTATAAGAGGTGGGCGTATGAGTAGCAACTCTAGAAATTCGGGCCATGGTTTTTAGAAAAATTTAAGTTTTATAAAGGAAGGAAAAGGTCTGAATTTCCGGGGCTGTTACAGTTGGTATTAGAGCCGATGTTTTCGAAAATGAATTTCAAAATGGATTTTGAAAACTTTTACACCCTAGAATTAGAACCAACTCGTGAGAGTGGGACTACGATGATGGGGTTATGTGTTTATTTGCATGTACTTCTTAAAAGAACTTCTATTTGATTTCGTGATTTTTCTTATTTCTAGATGGTGTGTGAGTATCATTCAGCTAGGAAGAATGCAGTTCCCCCTAGAAGAGTGGTCTATACCCATCCAGACTCACCTTATCATCTTTACATTAGAGAAGGAGAGGATGTTCGTTCTTTTGTTCACCGTCTGAATCTCTGTCTTAAAAGTTACCATTACAACCATATGCATGGGATATCAGAATATAAAAAGGCCTATAAGCAAGCACATGTTCTCATTGAAACCCTTCTAACAAAAGGAGCGTTATCTCGTGTCAAGAATAGGTATCCCAACATTATGATCTCCAAGTATGAACCTAATTTCGTTTGCTATTCTTACAAGGGCGAGTGGTTTCCCATACTTGAATATTTGGAGAAGCAATTGATTGATGTCATACAAGAACATGAGTACAACCTTGATCCACCAAAACTGATAGTAGGGGTAGGGGAGCAGCAAGGGTCAAGCCACAGTTTTGAGGATAACAACATGGGATAGAATTTTTGTAATTAGAAGTCTATGAGTTATGATTTAAACCTTATTATGTTATTATGTTCGTACTTTTGTAATTATGTGTGATTGGTCAGTAGACCAATTCGGTGTGGTAAATTTTGGTGTGTGATGTAATTATGTGTGATTGGTCATTAGACCAATTCGGCAGGATAAAATTTTTGGTGTGTAAGGTCGTTTTGACCTAAAACCGGAATGATTATGAATATATGCATGTTTGGTGTGTTTGCTTCAAGTTTTCTTTTCTTCTTTTTCTTGTCCTCCTCGTAAGAGTTGCTTTCCACGGTTGTCACACCGTCCTTCTCTACTAGTGCCGCAGTCTATGTCGAATAATGGTGCTAATACTCGATCTAGGACCTGACGAAATCGATCAACGACCGAAACACCTGAACAACTTGCAGCCAGACTCCGTTCACTTGAAAAGTTAGCCCAAAACTTTGGTCTAGTCCTTCAAAACCAAGTAAACCCAAACAACAATGACGATCCTCAAGCTGCAATGGCCAAAAAGCTTTCAGGCCTTAAACCACCTTTGTTTGTCGAAAAAGTGGACCCAATGTTGGTTGAAAACTGGATTAGGGACTTCGATAAGATGTTTACCGCAGCTGGAACTCTTGAAAACCAAACAGTGGACCAAGCCACTTTTTATCTGAGGGAGCAAGCAGATACTTGGTGGGAAAGTGAGGGAGTAGCATTGAGAGCCCAAGAAGACTTTGGTTGGGAAGAATTCAAAACAGCTCTTCGAGCTTGTTTCTTTCTAGAGCACATTCGAAGACAGAAGTTTAATGAGTTTGGTACATTGACTCAAGGAGGGTCAATGAACGTACAATAGTATGCCGACAAATTCAATGAGTTGGCCAAGCTTTGTCCTATTGTGATACCTGATGAAAGGGCTAAGGTTCAAAAGTTTGAAGATGGGTTAGCTTTTCGACTCTAAAAGAGGTTAGGAGGAAGTACGTCGGAGACTTTTGCGGAGTCGTATGCTAAGGCCTCAAACATGGAGAGAATTCTGAAGCTGGAAGAAGAAGTATTTGGGAGAAACAAGAGAAAGGAGAGCCAGCACACTCAAGTGCAAAACTTCGATAAGAAGCCTCGAACTGGTGGAGATTTTAAATCACAAAATTGGTTCAACAACAACAATAATTATCACAACAACAACAACAGATACTAGGGAAAACAAAGGCAGAATAATTTCTATGTGTGCAAAAGGTGCAACAAGAGCCACCCAGGCCGTGACTGTTTGGGAAACCTTATTCTTTGCTTCGAATGCAAGGAATCAAGCCACAAGGCGATCAATTGTCCCACAAGGGGAATGGCGGACAGAACAACAACGCGGGATTCAACAGGAATGGTAATGGGAATGGTGGTCAGAATGGAAACCGCTTCTATCAGAATAACACGCCACAAGGAAATGGGAATCATGGTAACAACAACCAGCCTGGAGGTGCTAATGGGAATGGAATCAATGGAAGGAATGGCAATGGCAATGGCAACGGCAATGGTAATACAAATGGGAATGGGAGAATCAACAATGGAATTTTTTTTGTGATGAATCAAAATGAGGCAGACAACTACGACAATGTAGTGACTGGTACTTTTTCTTGTCAATTCCTCACCCCCTACTTGCCTTTTGATTTTGGAGCTTCACATTCATTTATTTCCTTGCCTTTTGCCACAAAACTCAATTTGAAAACCTCGACTTCATGTAAATTGAACATAACTCTTCCCAAGGGAGATGTTGTGAATTGTAGTGTCTTGTACCAAAATGTTCCAGTCAACATCACTGGAACAGAATTGCTCGCTGATCTCATTCAATTCGACCTAGGTGACTTTGACGTTATCCTAGGGATGAATTGGTTAGGTAAGTACAAGGCTAGGATTGAGTGCCACAACCAGAAAGTTTCTTTGAGAGGACCTAAGGGGAACCGAATTTCTTTTCAAGGAATTTCCTCGAAACCCCGAGCCAAAATCATTTCCACAATGGCTATTCAATACTATGCCAAGAAAGGACACCTAGTCTATTTGTGTCATGTCAATGACCTAAGCCTAGAGGAGAAAACCATCGATAAAATCCTAGTAGTAAGGGAATTCCAAGAGACATTTCCGAATGAAATCTAGGGGATGCCACCAGTAAGGGAGATGAAGTTCAAGATAGATTTAGTATCGGGAACGGGAGCGATCTCGAAGGCGCCCTAAAAAATGGCACCAGCAGAGATGAAGGAACTAAAGGTACAATTGGAGGAATTATTAGAAAAGGGATATATTAGACCTAGTGTTTCACCCTAGAGAACACCAGGTCTATTCGTTAAGAAGAAGGATGGCACATTGAGGTTGTGCATCGATTATCGTGAGTTGAAAAACGTCACGATAAAGAATAGATACCCATTACCGAGGATCGATGATCTTTTCGAACAATTAAAGGATGCCACTATGCTTTCAAAGATCGATCTGCGATCGGGTTATCACCAGCTGAGGATTTCGGAGGAAGATATTCCCAAGAAAGCTTTCCGAACCAGGTATGGACATTATGAGTTCACCGTAATACCTTTTGGACTCACTAATGCCCCAACCGCGTTCATGGATCTCATGAATAGGACCTTCAAGCCCTATTTGGATAGTTTTGTGGTCGTCTTTATCGACGATATTTTGGTGTATTCACGAAGTAATGAGGAACACGAGGAGCATTTAAGGAAGGTATTACAAGTACTTCAAGAGAAGGAGTTGTATGCGAAGTTCTCGAAGTGTGAGTTTTGGTTGGATAAAGTTGCATTTCTTGGTCATGTGATCTCGAGAGAAGGAGTCTCGGCAGATCCATTCAAGATTAGAGCAGTTTCTGATTTGCCGCAGCCAACGAATGTAACAGAAATACGAAGTTTCTTAGGATTGGCCGGTTATTACCGGAGGTTTGTGCAAGATTTTTCAAAAATAGCACAACCGATGACCAATCTGATTAAGAAGACCACGAAATTTCAATGAGACGAGAAGTGTGAACACGGGTTCCGAGAGTTAAAGAAGAGGCTGACTACGGCACAAATATTGACACTTCCTTTCTAGAAGTGACGAATTTGAGATTTATAGCGACGCATCGAAGAAGGGATTAGGTTGCGTACTAATGCAACATGGAAAAGTTGTAGCATATGCTTCACAGCAACTGAAGCAGTATGAACAGAATTATCCAACCCACGATTTGGAATTGGGAGTAGTATTTTCACTCTAAAGATTTGGAGGCATTACCTTTACGATGTGAGATGTAAGATCTACACCGACCACAAGAGTTTGAAGTACGTATTCACTCAGAAGGAGTTGAACATGCGACAGAGAAGATGGTTGGAGCTTATAAAGGATTATGATTTGGAGATTGCGTATCACTATGGAAAACGAAACAAAGTAGCTGACGCATTAATTCGGAAGGCGAGTCATTCACTATGTGTCATGGTGATGAAGAAAGAGCTTTGCAACGAATTTCTGAAGATTGACTTGGAAATTATGGAAGGTGGACAAGTAGAATTCCAATTAAGTGCACTCAATTTGGAACCAACAATTTTTGATGAAATCCAAGAAAAACAATTGACCGATGAATGGTTAAACAAAGTCAGAAAGATGAAGGCAGAGGGGACAGCTATATAATTCGATGTCAACGATGCTAATGTGGTGAAGTACAAGGGAAGATGGTGCGTTCCAAAGGACAAAAGTCTTAAGAAGAAAATTTTGGAAGAAACACATAATACGCCGTATTCAGTGCATCCAGGCGGAGACAAGCTTTACAAAGATCTCAAACATAATTTTTGGTGGCCAAACATGAAGAGAGAAGTCGCGGAATTTGTATCAAGATGTTTAACTTGTCAGAAGGTGAAGATTGAACACATGCGACCGGGAGGAATGTTGCAACCACTTAAGATTCTAAGTTGGAAGTGAGAATCAATATCAATGGATTTTGACATGGGACTACCAATCACGAAGACCTCGAAGAATGCCATATGGGTGATTGTGGACAGATTAACCAAGTCCGCTAGATTCATCGCTATGAAAGATACATGGAGTATGAAGCAGTTGGCAGACGCCTATGTCCGAGAGATAGTCAGATTACATGGAATTCTAAAGGACAGTGTTTCTGACATAGATGCAAGGTTCTATCAAATTTCTGTGGAAAACTACAGCAAGCATTTGGTACACTACTGAAGTTTAACACATCATTTCACCCAGCCACGGATGGTCAGAGTTCAAGAACAATACAAACACTCAAAGATATGTTGAGAGCATGCACACTCGATTTTGGTGGAGCATGGGATGAAAGGTTACCAATGATTGAGTTCTCCTACAACAATAGTTATCATGCCAGTATTGGAATGGCTCCGTATGAGGCACTCTACGGGAGAAAGTGTAGAAGTCCACTATGTAGGAGTGATATCAGTGAGTCGATGACTATCGGACCGGAGATGATCGAGGAAATGAGTAAGCAAGTGAGACTTATTCAAACTCACATGAAAGTAGCACAAGATCGACAGAAGTCCTATGCGGACAGGCACAGAAGAATAGTGGAGTTTGAGATTGGAGAGAAGGTTTTGCTAAAAGTTTCACCAACGAAAGGAGTGAAGAGGTTTGGGAGAAAAGGAAAGCTAAGCCCTCGGTATATTGGATCCTATGAGATACTAGAGCGAGTTGGCGAGGTAGCCTACAGACTAGCCCTACCCATTGAGTTAGAAAAAGTCCACAATGTTTTCCATGTGTCACAACTTACGAAGTATATCCATGACCCGAGCCATGTTCTTCAACCCGAGTCAGTCCAGCTTGAAAGTAACCTTTCTTTCAAAGAAAGACCCGTTAGGATCCTCGATTCTAAAACGCGGGATACTCGAACCAAGCAAGTGAAGTTAGTGAAAGTCATATGGACGAACCAACAAATGGAAGAAGCAACATGGGAATCCGAGGACGATATGCGGACTCGTTACCCAGAGCTTTTTCAATCAGGTATGTGATAGTTTCGGGACGAAACTGCTTATGGGGGAGAGGATGTAGTACTAGCTCCATAAGTTCGAGGACGAATTTATTTTTAAGTGGGGGTAGATGTAATACCCGTAATTTTTCAAGGATTTTCAAAAATAATATCTTCTATAAAGAGGTTTTATATTTTATAAAAAGTGCTTTTCGAATTATTTTTTTAAAGGAAAAATTGACATCACCAGGCCATACTATTTTTCATCTGCCCATATCAGTCCGAACAATTGATTATCCCAGAGTAGGCCCAACTATTACGCAAATTTGCCAAAAACAATCCGGCTTACCTGTTGAGCTATTGTAGCCGGTATTCCACAACACGTGACTAGCACATATGACTTTTAGTGGGGTTAATTGCTAATCAAATTATTTTTAGAAAGTAATTAATTGATAATCAAATCATTTTTAGAAAATAATTAATCCACAACACGTGATTAGCACATGACTTTTAGTGGGGATTACCGGCAACAATAGGTAAATAGGTAAGTCGGACTGTTTTTGGCAAGTTTGTGTAATAGTTGGGCCTACTCTTGGATAATCAATTGTTGGGACTGGTATGGGAAGATGGCAAATAGTATGGACCGGTGGTGTCAATTATAAACAAAGTATTTTGACGTAATATTATTTTCGGAAAATAATAAATTATTTTTGAAGTTGGATTATTTTCAAAATAAATAAATATGTATTTATATATTTCGAAAATAATATATATGTATTGCAAAAAATATTTTATTTTATGGAAAAATATTTTTGGTATATAAAAATATTTTTATGTCTAAGAATTTATTTTTGAAGGTCGTTTTATGCATGTCGTATTTTAATTGCTGCAAAATTAGATTAATTAGTCAATTAGTCATAAAATAATTAAAGCTTGACAACAAACTCCCGAGGCCACCTCATGTTATCTCCTCCCCATCCCACACGGCTCAACTACCACCACTCCACCTCTTTGTCCCACATGGAAAGTTTACCACTTTCCTCCACCCCTTTCACCTATAAATAAAGCTCTTCACCCATACTCATTCCTCACAATTCTCTTTACCATTCTTCCACTTCTCCTTTAAGAAAAGAGGAGTAACAAGTGAAAAGTTTTCACGGAAGAATAATTGAGAGAGTTGAGTTATTTTTTTCTGAGGAGGGAGTGAACTCAAAGTAGCCTTCCAGACGTTGAGGTATGCTTCGATGTCTACCGCTTTCTTTAGCCCCTAGGTTCTTGTATGCTTAGGTTAGATTAGTTTGTTTTTACGCTTTATGTTTTAGCATGCTTAGTACTATGTTCTAGCATAGTTTTAGTGTTATAATCTGTTTTCGTCTTCCTCCTGAACTTCTGGCGCGCACTTGCGGATACGTATTAGTTCTGTGAGGGGTGTATACACTCGGGACACTCTGTCGACAAGCTGCAGGCGAGGCCGAAAAGTCTGAGACAGGATGAAAGAGGCCCTATTGCGTTCACTTTCCCAATTAATAATCTTGGATATTAATTGCTCTAAAATTTGTGAATTGGTTAATTATGGCTCAATTAATACTTGATGTTTCTTGCGTGTCAACCGTTTTTAAGCTAAAACCCATTTTACGGGGTAGAGTCGATCATACTCAGTTTTTCTGATTTTTTTGTGTTATTGTTTGTTTGTTGTTTTCCTTCGGTGTTTGTGCAGGTGAGTAGTAAGGATGACTTACTTGTTAGAGGCTGATGAGGAATCCTTGTTGAAATTAGTTAAACCATTTGATCATAGGCTTTATGCTTTAACAGAACAGCTTGTAATATTTTGGATTTAAACATTGTGGGTGTACGAGTAGCAACTCTAGAAATTTGCGCAATGGTTTTTAGAAAAATTTAAGTTTTATAAAGGAAGGAAAAGGTCCGAATTTTCGGGGCTGTTACACACCACCATTGCATTTACCTTATTTATCGGGGAAAGCAACCATAATGAGGTAGATAGATCTATGAGAAGAAGGGAGTCTATGATTCAGACTTTTAAGTATCACCTTAATTACAAGGGCACATGACATAATGAAGAGTCGGGCTGATAAGAAAAGAATTGAGAGGGTGTTTCAAGCAGGGGACTGGGTTTGGCTCAAGCTACAACCCTATAGGAAGCAATTAGTAGCGTTGAGGCTGAATCATAAGCTATCCTACAATTACTATGGTCCTTTTCAAATAGACAGGAAGGTTGGATCAGTTGCATACAAGATGAAACTTCCAACAGAGGCTCAAATCCATGAAGTAGTCCATGTTTTTTGCTTAAAAAGTTTCATGGGACACTGCCCATTGCAGCTCACATACGACCATGGTTCCAGCAGAAGGAGGCTCAATCTTTAGTGCCAGAAAGGGTGTTGCAAAGAAGGTTTGTCAACCAGCATAATAGGGGAGTCACTCAATACTTAGTTCAATGGAAGGGCTTTGCTGATCATGAGGCTACTTGGATGAATGCTGAAGAATTTGACCAGAATTATCCTTCTTTTCATATAAAATAAAGACTTGGGTCAAGTCTTTTATAAGGGGGGAGATATGTTATGGAAATAAGCCAATTAATTATTTAATTAGCTTATTTTCCCTTTTAATTAGCTTAAATCCATTTATCTCTATTTAATTGATTTAATTGGATTTTAACTAATTTTCCCGCAAATTTTTCATTTTAAGAATTAGTTGTTTTGTGAGCTGTATTGTCGTGTGTTGGAGTAATTGTTGGCAATTGATAAAATAGTGATCAATTCTCTATAAATACAATTGACTTCTCACTTATAGGTTATGATTTTGATGAATAATACAATCTCTTCTATTCTCTAATTCTCTCTTCTTTCTCTTCTATTTCTTGTCTATATTCTGCCATTTTTGTCTAAGTTCGGTGTGTGCAGCAAGAGTAAAGCCTGCACCATATCTGTAACGCCCCAGATTTTTGGGCTATTTTCTTGATTATCTTGTTTGTAATTATTTTGATTCTGTGCATGGTCTAAATTTATTTGGACTATTTTTATTGCTTGAATGTGACTTGTTGAACCTTAGTTTTGATGATGACAATATAATTTATTATGGGTGATTAAAATAGATTTATGAAGAATCGACTAAAATTAATTTTAGTTGAAATTAAATTTATTTTATATTTCATATTTATGTTATATATTTATAGAGAATGAATTAGATGAGTGTCTAATTTGTATTAAATATATTTCATTTAATATATACTTGATATTGTGTAGAATATATTTATTGGGAACAAAATTAGAGGAGTATCTAATTTTGGGATAAATATATTTTATTAAATATATTCTAACTCTTTTCTTATGTTAATTTATTTTTATTGGAATACTAATCTTGGTGTTTGGTGCAGGAAATTTGGTTAGTCCACTAGTATAAGACTAGTATGTAATCTTATGTCACTCGTATAAATAGAATTATATACTTAAACTAATATTGGTTTTTGTTTAGTTTTTGTATAATATTTAAGTGACTTATTATTAGTAGTAGTAATTAATTTACATTATTTTATTTTTATAAAAACCGTGTTTTTAGAGTCAAAACTAAGTTAGCGTGTTTTTAGTAAGTTGTTAAGTAAGTAGTTAGTAGGATAAATATTTGAAATTAAAAAAAATCAATCTTTTATTCTTTCTATAGCATCATACGTGTAATAGGGTGTTCTACTTACTTGTCAAATTTTGTTAAGTATTTTTTGGAGTTAGTTTTGAAAATTAAAAGTTAGTTTATAGTCAACCCATTATAGTAGGAGTGCTTAGTGGATGAGTATTGAGTCTTTGGTCATGCGTGAGATTAGGGAGTATTGTTAGCTAGTTTGTTTACTAGGTTAGAGGTTGTTAGTGGGAATTATAAAAATCTGATTTTTATTTTTAAAACTCACGTGTATTAGTGTTAGGAGTTAGTGGGTTTTTATTTTAGGAATTAAAATTAACAATTTTAATTTTAGTCATCAATTTCACGTAAGTTTCACTAAGTAGTGGGGTTGACTATGTTTAATGTATCTAGTCTTATTTTAGGGTTAGTTCTTTGTTTGTTTTGCAATTTGTTTTTGTCAAACTATTTTGTAGGAGATGGATGGGCAAGTCATGCGTGTGGAAGACTTCTTCTCCAAGGCAAGATATTTTAGGACAAAGTTTCATCTATAAATACAAAGGGCTGCCAGAATTTTCGAGTACACCACAACCAAGAGAAAATTCAGAGAGCCAGTTTTTCAAGTGCAAAAATTATTCCAAGTGTTCTTTGAGTTTTAGGTTTTTAGTTTTCAATTCAAATCAATTGTAATTCATAGTGATAAGGGTTGGGTGAGAGAAGAATCAAAAAGAATATTTGATTAAAATCAGAGAGAAAAGAAAAGGAGAATTCAGATTTCATTCGAATTCTGAAGAGAGAAAAATCGATCTTTAGTAAGATCGTGGCATCAGGTCAGGGGGAACAGGTGTCAGGGGAACAAGTTCCTATTAGAACGTAGAGAATAGAGAAGGTCCTTTTTTATAGGTTGTAATAGAGTCGTTTGGCTTATAATTGGGCCTATTAGAACGTAGAGAATAGAGAAGTCCAAGAGTTAAAATCCCTCATGGTCAAGGTTTTTCTTCCTAATTGGGCCTAGGAAGTTTTCCTTGTAGGTTAAATCTTTCTCTCTTTTATTTCTGTTTGTTCTTTCATTCGTGTTTAAGTTAAAATTCCGCAAAAAGTTCAAAAATTCCCGCAACTACAATTCACCCCCCTCTTGTAGTTGCTATTCATATTACATCAATTGGTATCAGAGCCGGTTCCTCCAGGAACAGGTAACACTGCGGAGCACAATCCTCAAAAAAATGAATACTACGGGAGAAAACTTTGATGAAGGTTACTCAACCCAGAGACCACCTATGTTCAATGGAAAGCACTATCCATACTGGAAAAACAGAATGGAAATCTTCATAAAAGGAGAAAATTATCAAGTATGGAGAGTGATTGAAATAGGTGATTTCGAAGTCACTACAACAAATGAGAAAGGAGAGGTGGTTCCTAAACCTCTGGAAAGGTATGACAAGGATGACTTCGAGAAGATGGAAATGAACAATATTGCAAAGAAGCTTCTCCATTGTGGTCTTGGACCTCATGAACACAACCGTGTCATGGGTTGCAAGACTGCAAAGCAAATGTGGGAACTCCTACGAGTAACACATGAAGGAACGAGCGAGGTTAAACGAGCCAAAATCGATATGCTTATGCATAAGTACGAGTTGTTCCAGATGAAGCCAAAGGAATCCATTCATGATATGTTAACTCGGTTTTCTAACATAATCAATGAACTGGATTCACTACGCAAGAAGATCACTCCTGAAAAACAGGTACGAAAGGTTCTGAGAAGTCTGCCCCCAGATGATAAATGGATGGCTAAAGTCACTGCAGTGCAAGAAACCAAGGATTTCACCACTTTCAACATAGAACAACTTGCAGGTTCCTTGATGACTCACGAAATTCATCTCGGATCTAAAGAAGCCGAACCTGTGAAAAACAAAGAAATAGCCCCCAAGGTCGAAAGTGAAGGAGAATCCGATTTTGAAGATGAAGAAACGGCCATGATGGTAAGAAAATTCAGAAAGTTCTATACAAAGAAATACAAACAGGTGAAGAAGCCAACAAAGTTCAAGTGCCACAATTGTGGTGAATCTGATCACTTCATAAAAGATTGTCCAACATGGGAGAATGAGAAAGGTAAGGGAAAAACAAAAGACAAAGGAAAATAAATTCAGAAACCTTTCTCAAAGAAGGACACGAGAAGAGCCATGATTGCTGCGTGGGGTGAGTCTGACTCAGACGAGGAACAGGAACAAGAAGAAGAAGAAACAGCCCACTTATGTCTGATGGCGAGGACTGACGAACATGAGGAACCATATAATTCTCAGGTAAGTCTTCTTTCAATTGATAAGGAATTAAGTAAAATGTCAAAGAATAAAATTTCAAAATTATTGATTGAAACACTAGAGGACTATAAAGAAGTATGCTTAAACAGAGATCAACTTGAAAAAGCCTTGGAATTATCCAAGGAACATACAGCCTGGTTAAGCACACTTCGGTCAGAAATAGAAACTAGATTTTTCAATCTATTTGACAAAAATAGAGAAATTCAAGAGAACTTTGAAAAGTAAAAAACGAAAATTTTCTTCTTAATATGAAACTGGTAGAACTACAACTTCTTGTTCCCGAAGGAACAGGTTCCTCTTCAAAGACGAAATACGAATTTGAAAATCTGAAAAACGATTATGAAAAACTTTCGAGAGAAAATCAGTCTTTGAAAAGGAATCTGGATCCTCTTAAAAAGAAACTTCCTGATGTTGTAAGCTGGATTGAAAAATTCCAGAACACAGGAAAGGAAGGTCTGGGTTATAAGAAAGACAAAAAGAAAAAGAAGTACCTAGATTTGCCAAGTCATAAGATCTGTTCCTACTGTGGTAAAACTGGTAACCTCGTGAACAGTTGCACCACTAAGAAAGAACAAGATGAGAAAAACTCTACTTTTGTCAAAAGGATCTGGAAAGAAAAATTGATTTCTGATTTACCAGAGGAACCCAAGCAGGACTGGGTTCCTCATACAAACGTTTGATTGTGGATGCAGGCTGAAGTGAGGGGGAACCAGTGGTACCTCGACAGCGGTTGTTCGAAGCACATGACAGGAGATAAATCTAAATTTCTTTCACTTGCAGCCTACCATGGAGGATCTGTGACGTTTGGAGACAACCAGAAAGGAGAAATAGTTGCCGTTGGCAAAATTGGAAAGTCCCAGACGAACTCCATTGATAATGTGTTTTTAGTCGAGGGTCTTAAACATAATTTACTTAGTATTTCTCAGTTTTTTGATAAAGGAAACAATGTTAGTTTTACAAAAAAACAATAATTGTGTAGTTAGTGATAGTCGAACAGGGAACAAAGTACTTGAAGGAACCACAAAAGGGAACACGTATGTCGTGGACCTGGATCTAGTTCCTCATAACAGTTTGAAATGCTTGAGCGTGATTGAGGAGGATCCATTACTATGGCACAGAAGATGCGGACATGCAAGTTTCATTGTCCTAAACAAATTAAATTCAAAGAATTTAGATGTGGGCTTGCCTACAATGAAATACTCTATGAATGAGATTTGTGATGCATGCGCAAAAAGAAAATAGGTTAGATCCTCTTTCAAATTGAAGAAGATGGTTAGCACACAAAATCCTTTGGAATTACTTCACATGGATTTGTGTGGTCCAATAAGAACTCAAAGCAGATCAGGTAAGAAATATGTCTTTATAATAGTTGATGATTTTTTTAGATTTACTTGGGTTATTTTTCTTCATAGCAAAGATGAAACTTTTGATGAATTTTTTGCCTTTGCTACAAAAGTTCAAAGAGTCAGTGGTTTTAAAATTAAACATTTAAGATCTGACCATGGTAAGGAATTTGAAAACTCACAGTTTGATGAGCTTTGCAGGGAACAAGGTCTAGATCATAATTTCTCAGCAGCAAGGACTCCACAATAAAATGGAGTGGTAGAAAGGAAAAATCGCACTTTGGAAGACATGGCTAGAACAATGATAATTGCTAGCGGTCTACCAAAGAACTTTTGGGCAGAAGCAATGAATACGGCTTGTTACATTATTAATCGTGCTATGATTAGACCTATTTCAAATAAAACCCCCTATGAACTTTTTAAAGGAAGAAAACCTAATATTTCTTATTTTCGTATTTTTGGCTGTAAGTGCTTTGTTCACAATAATGGAAAAGATAATCTTGGTAAGTTTGATCAAAGAAGTGATGAAGCAGTCTTTTTAGGATATGCCTTGAATAGCAAAGCATATCGTGTCTATAATAAAACGACAATGTGTGTCGAGGAAAGTGTCCATCTTATTTTTGATGAGACTAACAGTTTGCACGAAGAAAGTGTAGAAGAAGATTTTGAGATTGGTTTGGCACGTCCAGATGAGTCTCAAAAAGAAGACGAGGAGCAAACTGCAAATAAACAGAAGGATCCAGTTCCTGAGGAACAAGTTCCTGAGGAACCAGTTTCTCAAGAAGAAAATGAACCAGAAGGAGCTAAAGAAGAAGAACAACAAGTTCCTGAACAAAACAACGAGATGCAAAGAGGAAGAACTAGTCAAGTCTTTGAACCAAAGCCATGGAAACACCAAAGCTCTCATCCTTTGGATCTAATAATGAGCGACATGGAAAAGAGAATACAAATTCGATCTCAGATGAGAAACTTTTGCGCGTTTCATGCTTTCCATTCCATGTTAGAGCCCAAAAATCATGAAGAAGCCTTAGGAGACTTGGATTGGGTGACAACTATGCAAGAAGAGTTAAACGAGTTCGAAAGGAACAAGTTATGGCATCTTGAACCTAAACCTAAGTCTCAAAAGCTAATTAGTTTAAAATGGGTCTTTAGAAATAAACTAGATGAACATGGTACAGTGGTTAGAAACACGACTAGATTAGTAGTCAAAGGCTATAACCAACAGGAAGGTATAGACTTTGATGAAACCTTTGCGCCGGTAGCAAGATTAGAAGCAATAAGAATTTTAATAGCTTTCACATCATATATGGGTTTTAAGCTGTATCAGATGGACATAAAATGTGCATTCTTAAATGGATATTTGAATGAAGACGTCTATGTGGAACAGCCACCCGATTTCGAAAATCCAAAATTTTAAAACTTTGTTTTTAAACTAGATAAAGCGCTTTATGGTCTTAAACAAGCCCCTAGATCGTGGTATGAAAGACTATCAAAATTCTTATTCTCAAATAATTTTGTTAGAGGTAGAGTTGATAGAACCTTGTTCCTCAAGTCAAAAGGAACTGATATATTAGTAGTTCAGATTTACGTTGACGATATTATTTTTGGAGCTACTAACGATTCTTTATGTGAAGAATTTGCGAGTCTCATGAGCAACGAGTTCGAAATGAGTATGATGGGCGAATTAAATTTCTTTCTTGGTTTGCAAATTAAGCAAACTGAAAAAGGAACCATGATCCATCAACAAAAATATGTAAAAGAGCTCTTGAAAAAGTATGGAGTAGAAAATTCTAAAACAAATCATACACCTATGGGAACAGGTACAAGGTTAGATGAAGATTCAAATGGTAAGTCAGTAAACAAAAAATTGTACTAAGGTATGATTGGATCTTTATTGTATCTAACTGCGAGTAGACCTGATATAGCTTTTAGCGTAGGTGTATGTGCTCGCTTCCAATCAAATCCAAAGGAATCTCACTTAACTGCGGTTAAGAGAATTCTTAGGTATTTGAAAGGAACTGAGGATTTATGTCTTTTCTATCCTCGTAGCGATATTTTTTATCTACCAAGTTATGCAGATGCTGACTATGCAGGGGATCTTGTAAATAGAAAGAGTACATCTGGTATAGCACAATTTTTTGGGAAACAGTCTAGTATCCTGGAGTTCGAAGAAGCAAAATACAGTGGCTTTGTCCACAGCTGAGGCAGAATATGTAGCAGCGACTGCATGTTGTTCTCAGGTATTATGGATTAAACAATGGGTACGTGATTTCGGAATAAAATATGAATGTGTCCCTATTTATTGTGATAATACTAGTGCTATATGTATTTCAAAAGATCCGGTGCATCACTCCAGAGTGAAGCATACACATATTAGGCATCATTTTCTAAAAGACTATGTTGAGAAAGTTTGGTAAAAGTATTGTTTTGCGAAACTGAAAAACAAATTGCAGATATTTTTACTAAACCATTACCAAGAGAAAGATTTGAAAGCATTCGACTAGAGCTAGGAATGCTTAAAATCCATTAACTATTTCTTTGTCATAAAATAATTCTCTATGTGTTGTCAAATATATTAGTTAGGATAAACTTGCAATATAAATGTGAATTTAAAATTTCATAACAGTTTATGGATTATTTAGAACTCACAGAGGTCTTTATAATATTCCCCTTATGGTCCAAATATTTGATAATGCTTGTATGATTAATTGATGAGCAATTTCCTTTATTGATTTCATTTGTTCTATTTAGTGGCAAAAATAATTCTTTTGCCATAATATTAAAAAAAAAAAAAAAAAAAAAAAACGAGTGTTCAGCAAATAAAAGGCAGACTCATATTTAAAATTTGAATAATGGACAAATGAGTATAGCATGATATTAGGAAACAAAATCAATTCCCTACAAATGTTCCTATATTTATGCCAAACCTTCCTTCACAATCTCCAAAATAATTGACCACCCATATTCTCTCCAATATTCTCTCCAACTTCCCATAAAAATTGAGAAACTTCTACACACTACCCACTCACACAACCCATCACCATTTCCACTTCCTTCTCTCTCTCCTCCAACCGTCCTTTTACCCCCTTCCATTTCTCTGTCCTCTACACTTCCCCATATTTCACATTATTACACTACCATTATTACTCCACTTTCCAATACACCTCATTCATCCCTCCTCTCCAACCGTCCCCCTCCTCTTCTCTCTCTTAATTTTTAACTTTTCAGAACATTAAAATTACTCTCTCTCACTATTTTCAATCTCCATTTTTAACTTCATCTTCTTCATCCTTTACCTTCACCCTCAACAATGGCACCCAAAAGAAAAGCTACACTTCCAAAATCCAAATCTCAATCACCCATCTCAAAAGCTTCAAAAAGAAAACATCTCATTCCAAGTGACGATGAGGACCACCATTCGAAAACCAAGGTCCGTTCGCCTTCCTTCCAAAAATCCATCTCAAAACCCGCTTCAATGGATGTAACACCCCGTATTTTTGGGGCTATTTTAAATTTTTATTTAATTGATTGAATAATTAATTAATTAACTATTTAATTAATTATTATTTAATTAATTATTAATCTAGCACTTTAGAGAGCCTAGCTGTTAACCATGGCCCAGATCTTTATTTAAATTTGTCCAAGCCAAGCCCAATGTTTCCCTCATCACCTCACCTCACGGCCCCCTATTCATTTTCCTTTAATTGTTATATTTTCTTTTCCTACTTTAATTACTAAACCACATCTATTTTGACCCCAACCAAAAATCTAATTTTTATCCTCCTACTTTCTATACTAGATTTAAGGAGTTTGTTTTACTTCCTTGCCTAGTATTTCTACACGGCCAACACACCACAAAAAGGGGAACCACTTTTATAATTCTTAATCTCTAAAAACTAAACTACAAATAGAAACTAAACTACAAATAAAAACTCCTCCTCTTCCCCACACAAATACTTTCTTCACTTCATCAATTCAAACACCTTCATCAAAGAAAGTTCAACCTTTAGCCTTTAAAGATCGATCCATTCACCATCGATATTAGATTATTAGGTAATTAGATTGCTTTATTTAATCAATAGGATAGATTAGTTATATAATTTTTAGAATAGGTTTAATCATGTATAGAATTGCTTAGAATCATGCTGGAGGAATTTTGAATTGTTTATTGATGATTAACCATGTTTGTCGAGTGCTTCTAATATCATTCCGAGATGTTTTGACAAGTTTATTTCATGTTCTTGCTATGTTTTATGATTGTTTTACGATTCTTGCTAGTTTAGAACTCATGGAATTAATTATGGAATAATTATGAATAATGATTGATTGTTGATAATTGTAATTAACTAAATTAAAGTGTCAATTTTTGTTGCTTGCTTCAAGAATGTCGAGTGGTGTAGTGTTATAAAAGGAGGATTTTTATCATGTGTTCAGTAATATTTGTTGATGATTGTTAGTTTATTTGATTATTTATTTATTTATTTGATTGATTGAATTGTTTATATGATTATTATAAAGAATTGAATTAATTGTTGTTTTATTTAGTGAATGTCGAGTGGTACAAGTCTTGGACTAGAGTTTTAAGCCAAGTTAAGTTGGACTAGAATTGATTGGAAGTCAAGTTGTGTCATTAAAGGATTGAGTTGTGAACTAAAATTGAGAACAGAATTGTAATATGGAAAAGATGATTAACTATGAAGTGACCGCCTATCTAGTGGCTAAAGTTCCATGAACATAGGTATAGTCGAAGCCACTGTCCTATCTTCGGATTTGGGACAGTTCTTGATCCCAGTGCCGGGAAGTAGATCAAACGTGGTTGACCCGGCATGAGCAAGGAAAGTTAGAGAAGAATTATATTATATTAGTTCAATTTGATTAAGCCACCTAGAGTCTCCTTGGGAGAACTTACATTCCTTTAACAATCTAACTCTTTTCATAACAGCAAATTTAATTTGACTAACAACAGAACTTATATAAGGTATTTTTAGATTCCAATAAGCAACATTCCTAGCTTTCCAAGTATTGTTGAAGAGAGCAGCAATGACAGCCACCACCACCTTCTTCAGCACTTTGGTCAAGCCCCTCTGTCTGATCAGCCAGCCCATGGTCTGCTGCATAGAACCACAGGACCTACTTATCCCCAGCCAGCTCAGAATTGCACTCCATAGTTGCTTTGCATAATTACAATCAAAGAACAAATGTTGTTGAGTTTCCACCTGCAGCCCACACACACAACAGGCAACATCCACTAGCAGACCAAACCTAGCAAGTCTGCTCCTGACCTGCACAGCCCCAAAGACAGAAGCCACCACAGGGATTGGTGTTTAAGAACAGAGATTCTGTTCCAAACAACCCTGCACTACCTCTATTTAATACCATGTTGTTTGATGCCCTTATATACCCTGCTCAAACAGAAAGTGGTATCAGCAGCAGGACACCACAATTGAGTGGGGATTGCTTTGAGTATCTCCTTTGCTTTGCATATGTTCTTCCATATCCAGCTAGAATAGGAAGAAGGTAGATAAGACCACCACTCTTTTTTGTTTAAGATATATATAATGCACCCACTTAACCCATAGATTATCAGCTTGCACAACAATTTGCCAAACAATTTTCCCTACAACAAGCTTATTCCATAGCAAAGTATCTCTAACCCCAATGCCTCCAAAATCTTTGTAATTGCAGCAAGTCTCCCAATTCACCTTAGCAGGTTTAGTACCCTGAGCCTTGCCCTCCCACAAGAACCTTCTGCAAATTTTGTTGATATGCTTTATTACAGCAGTAGGCACTATCATAATTTGCATCCAATAGTTGCACAAGTTCATTAGGATAGCATTGCTAGTTGTAACCTACTAGTAAAAGACAACTTCCTAGTTTTCCACTTGTTAATTCACATCAAGATTTTATCAATTAACTCGCCACAATCAGCTATAGTCATTCTTCTATTGCATATAGGGGAACCAAGATATCTGATAGGCCATTCACCCTGTCTAAACCCAGTCTGAGCACACAAGAAATCAATCTCAGCCTAGGGCATATTAGAATGATAAACTTTAGACTTGCCATGATTAGCCTTTAGCCCTGACACATCCTTAAAATTTCTCAAACTCTGCAAAAGAATATTCACACTAGCCAAATCTCCCTTGCAGAACATCATTAAATTATCAACAAAATACAAATTAGTAAGCTTAAGAAGCCTACATCTAGGATGGTAGTTGAGCACTTCCTTTGCACAATTATATTTCAAAGTCCTATGCAAATACTCCATACAAAGGACAAAACACAGAGGAGATACAAGGTGTCACAGCCGTATTTTAGCAACATTGATTTAAGAGAAATCAACAAATCGAATCATTATCGTTCAAATTACTTATTAAGCAGGATATAGAAAAATAATGAAAGCTCCATTAAACTGGCTTTTATTACTTGAATTATAATAATCCAAAACAAAAGAATAAATCAAGTTCCATAAAACTACCAACTTCTATTACAAGTCCAATGGAATTAAGAGTAAGGCTAGGACTATTAAAATAAATGGGTAGCTAATTTCTGCCACACTTGCAAGCTCACGAATCCCAACCCTCGCTATCAACCCAATTTATTCTTCATCATTACCTATAAAAGGGAATGAGGGGTCCACAGTCAGTGGGGAGTAATTAGAATGTTCTACTTAATTGTAGAACACAATCAAATATAATCATCGGAGCACGATTCGACAAATCAACAAGACAAGCCAACATAATCAACATTAACTTTCAAATACAATAATCAACCAGTCAACGCAGCGGAATAAACTTTTAACCATATCATAACCAAACCATACTCTCCTGCTAGGGTCACCTCAAGACTCTAGACTCCTTAGACTTTTGACTATTAAACTTTCATAATCAATTCATTAGTTCTAATCCGTGACACAGTCATATGCTCGTAGGGGAAACTCTTTTAGTCGTCCCACCCCAACTTTCCTTGCTCATGTCAGGTCAACCACTTTAGATCTACTTCCCAAGCACTGGGATTCAGAACTGTCGCCATACCGCAGCGGGACAGTGGCCTCGACTATACTCGTTTTTGTGGCTCATGTACCACTAGAGGAGCGGTCACTTCATAGTTATTTAATTCATTAACTTTCATTAATCTCATCTTTAACTTAACTTTATCATAGTACATCAAACTTGTACATCAACATTATCCATTCGCATTATCAACATCTTTCATTATCATTATCCAATTTCTTATCTTTGACTCTTTAGTCAACTTAACTTTACAACTGATCAACTCTAGGTCAAAACTCATCTTGACTCTAAACTTCTAGACACGTCAAAACGAACTAGGCACTTCAATTACTCAACTATTCGAACTTAATACCTAAATTCAAACAATATAATTAAACATAATCATAAAGTAACAATAATTCATGAAAATAAAAATATTTCAATAATTAAATTTCAATCATCTAATAATTAAAAAAAAATAAAATCTTTAATTATTTCCTCATCAAATTCGGCTATTTCAAGAATTACAAATAAATCAAGAATCTCCAAATCCAACTTGCATTTTGGGCGCTATTCCCTAATTGAAGAAAGTTGGAAAGCCTTCAAAACCTCAGCCCCTACCATTCTTTTTAAGAAAATGAACCCTCTTCTGGTCGAATAATCGAAATTTTTTAGTATTAACAGCAGTTAAGTCTAACGAGTTTAGAAAGTCTGATAAGATCTCAATCAATTAATTCGAAAAAAATACATTAATTAAAATAATTAAATCAACTAATTTCATAAAAATTCATGCTTGGAATACTACACAAGATTTCGAACCAACTTCAACAATTTATCATCACCACTCGACATTCTTCAATATTCAAGATTTAACATATTAATTCAAGAACTTAAGTAATTAGTAAAAATACATCAAGAAAATCATTATGGAACATGGATTGAACATAATTACAATTAAAAGATCAAATCTTTTATCACCCAAATTAAACCATTCTTTAAATTCAAGAACAAGCCTTTGAACAATTCAGTTTTCATGCTAGATAATAATTCATTAATTCAATCATCAAGATTCATGGTATGGATCATATATGGTACATAAAATCATGTCAAAACATAAATTAAAATCCTCATGTCATCATGCATATATTCGGCCATCACAAGTTATTCATCAAGCATGTAATTTTATCAATTCCAAAATTATTCTAAGCAATTCTAAGCATGTTCTAACAATTATAGATTTAATTCATCGTAGAACTAAGTAGTACATCTAATTACCTATGATTGAAGGACAAAGAATTCGAAACTCCCTTTGGCCGAGTGATTTTCGAAAAAAGGCTTGGTTTTCTTGGGTTCTTGCTTCAATCTTTGAGTTGAAGATCCTTGAAGTTTTTGTGTTCAATGGCTTTTGAAGAAGTAAAACAAAATATGATAATTGTTGAATTGATGTGTGGGAGCCGTGAAGTAGCAAGGGGGTTTTTATGTTCTTGCTCAAGTTGTTGGGGGATCCTAAATTTTAGTAGGGAAGGGAAAAAATAAAAGTAGGATTATTCTTGGTTCAAGGATGTTATCATATCTTTAATTAATTAAGAATTAATTAATTAATCAAAGATAGAAGGGGGGCGTGTGGGCTTAGGTGCACAAGAGTTTTGGGCTTTGGCCTTATTTTGGCAAGGCAAGGTGTAAAGTTTGGGCTTGGGGTTTAACTTGAATCAAAATAGTGGACCAACTTAAGAAGTAATTAACAATAATAAAAATTTAAAATAGCCCACAATTTTGGGTTATTACACAAGGTCTCCCTGTTTGAGTCCCTTATTAGGCTTGAAAAAACCTTGGGTTGTGCCATTAATAAGAAGAGTATAGGATGGGGTAGTCATACAAGCCATCAAAACTTTAATAAAGTGGGAAGGGAAATTCAAAGAAAATAACAAGTTTTCCAAGAACCTCCATTCAACTGTATCATAAGATTTTTGAAGATCAACTTTGAGGAGACAACCTTTAGGAGCATGCTTCCTAGCATAGTGTTTCACCAAATCCTAGCAGACCAAAATATTGTTAATAATGCTTCTTCCAGCAACAAAGGCACCTTGAGGAGTCAAACACGATATCAGGGAGGATCCTTTGCAACCTAAGGCAAATCAGTTTAGAAATACATTTATACATCACAGAACAGCAAGCAATAGGTCTATAGTCTGTAACTTGTTTGGGGCAAGAGACCTTAGGCACCAAGGAAATAGAAGTGGCATTTACTGCCCTGAGCATATCCCCAATTCTAAAGAAATCTGAAACTACAGTACATATGTGATGACCCGACTCGTATAAACCGGCGCGGAAGGAACCGACGAGTCGAATTGTCGAACTAACAAACAAAACATACTTAAAATCTAAAATCAATACCTCAATTATATTACTAAAATCCCAAAACGTACAAATTCCACAAGTTTGTACAAAACTAAACCTCAAATAGTCATTACTAAAGAATTAGCTCCAAATCCTTAGTTATAGTTAGAATATACAAACTACAACTACTAAAAGTCTGAATTCTAATAACAAAACGTAAACTATGAAAGTAAGCAAACAACGGCGCTCACCCAATCCCAAAGTTAAGCAACACCGTTATCATCAGAGTTACCTAAAACATAAATCCACCATCAGTGGCGAGTAACATAACAGTCCTACCCTAAAGTGGATACATATGAACATAGAACAAACAGACAAACAGATCAGGCACTCATACCAATAAACATACAAGATTTTAAATAACAATAACGTCAAGAAATAGAACTCGATCGACTTTACTTAAACTTAACTTTATAATATATTTATCGCTATCATTTACATATTAGACCGGACTATGCTCGTATGAACACATCTTACGTGATCGAACTTTCTTATTATGTCAGGAATGAGAATCTTACTCCCAAACCCATGAACCCATCTTACGGAATCCATATCACAAAGACAACATAATAAGTACTAACTATCCCAATACCACGGTTAGGATAGTGGCCACGTCTTAACCCAATTCTTAAAATCTTACTCTAAGGTTAGGCGTCTATTATTCAAATTCAAGCTAATCTTTACGTTTCTTTACATCTTGGTTATTCTCAAGTTACATCTTACGTCTTTACTTGAGACTAACTATATACTTTATAATCTTGGAACCTCTTTAGTCATTCTTTATACTTTTCTTTAACTTTCTTTAGCTTTCTTTAACTAAGACTACATAATCTATACTTAAAGAATACACAACCATAATAAAGAAAAATCAAGATTCATCATAGTATTAACAAGAAACCTCAAGAAACTCCAAGAATCATCAAATATACATCAAGAACATATTCTTTAACTTAATTCATCAATTATCAATTCAAGATTCATATAAAACCCATCAAGATTATCAAGAATCATCATCATCTATAGTCCAAAATACACACATATTATTCACCAAAATTCAGCATTATAATCATCATTGTTATGCATCAAATCCTCATATAAACTTCATGAAAATTCTACATAAACATAATCAAACATGAATTTATCATAAGCAATCAAAATATACATGGAAATAAAGCAAAAATCATCACATATTCAACACCAAAAATCAGCCAAGATTCACGCATGAATTGGGTTAATTTCATCAAACTTTTGGTTTAATTTGATCATCAAATCTACCCTATGATCTTGGTATTCAAATTAGAATGAAAAAGTATGTTACCTTAATCAAACTTGATTGCAAAAAATAATAAAACTTGCTGCCCGGAAATGATTCCACACGGCCCAAACCACACGGCTCAAATGCACCACACGAACACGCAAAAACCAACCACACGGCCACCATGCACGACCGTGCTGCACCACGAACCCACCAGCCGTGAACACCGTGCACCACCACGACCCCACACGAGCACCACGCAAGGCACCACCGTGTACAACCCACATGAACACGCAACCCAAAATCCCAAACCGAAATCGAAGTCTTGATCAAAGGCAATGAAAGCTAACTTGTGTTTTAATTACTTAAAGATCAATGGAGGTTGAATCTTTAAGTTTTGGGTTTGAAAAGTTGATCAACCAAGGTTGAAGATGGCTAGCCAAAAATGGCGTGTGGAACAAGGAGAGAAAGAGGGAGTGTGTTTAAGTTTTGATTTGTGAGCAAGGGTGATTAAATGGCAAAATGATCCTAATGCCTTACTAACACTTCTATTTATAGAAGTTAATCAAGTGTGAACACAAGACAAGTGACAAATGAGCCAACAAAAGAGAGAGGGGGACGGTTGGGGTAACTCAAATGGGTCATCATGGATACTTGGGCTAATTGCACTTAAGTATGACTAATCATGACTAAATTCGCACTTGGCCCAAAATTAAATAATTAGAAAATTAAAATAAAATCCTAATTAATTAAAATATAATAAAATAAATAATAAAACAATTAACGTAAAATAAAATAGTCACACTCAAGAAATAAAAATAGTCCAAATAGATTTAGACCATGCACCATAATAAATACAAATACAAGCAATATAATCAAAACAAGTAATCCAAAAACCTGGGGCGTTACAACATATGTCATCACCAATTCTGTCTCTCAAGTAAATTTGAAGAAATAGCTTCCATAACCATCAATTCCAGGAGCCTTTTCAGGAGGGATAGAAAACATGGCAGCTTTGATCTCCTCTGTAGTGAAACTCAGGTCCAACAACCTCCTATGTTGCTCATTCAAGGAAGGCCCTTGCTACACAACTCTCTTCCTCAGCCTAAGCACAGAGACGGTTCCATTCATGAAGGTGGAAAAGTGCTCAACTCAAAGGTTACAAACCTTTTGTGGATCACCTAGCCATTCCCTATTTTTTTCTGAACAGTGTTGATTCTATTTTTTTGAATTCTAGAGTTTATATCTTTGTAGAACATCTTGGTATTCTCATCACCTTGGGCTAACCAATCCTCTTTTGCCTTTTGTCTCAAGAAGCTACTACAACTTTTATGAATATTCTTAAACCTTTAAAGGGCTTCAAACGACTCCTATTGAATTAAAGTATGATCATTAGGCCTATCATGGAGTTCATTTTGGGAAGTCTCTAACTCCTTAGCAGCTCTTAAATCCTCATTTACAATGTCACAAAAGTGGTGATTGTTGAAGAACTTTAAATCCCCTTTCAACTTCTTTAAAATTTGAGTAACCTGAAACATCATGTGCCCCTCAACCCTATTGTCCAGTGCTTATCAACAATATCTTTAAAATCTGGATGAGTACATAGCATATTGAAGAATCTAAAAGCCCTATTTCCCTCCAAACCCTTGAAGCAGCTGATCAAAGCAGGAGAGTGATCAAAATAACCCTCTTGTAAGAAATTAACTTCAGCATTAACAAAGTTCAAAATCCAGTTCTCATTTGCCATAACCCTATCAAGCTTGCACATTACCCTATCTCCATCCTCCTGCTTGTTATTACAAGTGAAAAATCTACCATTGTATTTGACATCGTCTACCCCACAATAATGCACACATTTTTGGAACTGTTGCATACCAATTCTATTGTGAATGTCTCCAGTCATTTCATTATCGTTCAAAATAACATTAAATCACCAACTAACAACCAAGCCCTTTAATCTGATCTGCCAGCCTACTTAGATCCTCCCAGAGTTGAATTCTATCCTCCTTATCATTAAAAGCATAGATGAAAGAGCAATCAAACCAAAAAAGCTTTAACTTAGAAGTAATCCTGCAATGAACCAACTGAGCACACAATGTACTATATCCATTGTGAACAGCAAAGGGTCCCACAAAAGCACTATTCTGCCTTTACCATTGATAGGCAAATTAGTAGTAATACACTAATTAGGACATATATTCAAATAAAGGCTTCCTAAATTCTGAGCCCTTGTTTTAGTTTCTAGAAGGCAAACTAACTTGGCATTATGAACTGAAATTAATTTCTTAACCTCAGCCTGTTTAGCAACATTATTAAGCCCTCTGGTGTTCCAAATCAACATTCTATCCATCAAGAGTAGGGGGAATCACCCCCTGATCAATTACCTCAACACTTACCTCCTGTTGAACCACTAGCTCCAACATAGTGAAGAGGTTTGAAGTAGTCATTGTCTGATCCTACACCCTTCCCTGCACTGTAGACCCTGAAACTAGGACAAAACCATCCTCATCTACATGTCTTTCTTTAATGGAAACCACCCCAGGGGCAGTATCCTTGGCTTGGTTTGCTTTAGGCCTCCATTCCTTTCTTTCCTTAGCTTTGGCCAAACACTCAGCTGCTTCATGCCCTATCCTCTTACAACTCAACCAAGTTGTAGGCTTCCATTCATACTTCACTTCTTGGACTTTCTCAATCCCTCTCTTATCAATAAAAGTCAGTTGATTAGGAAACTCCTGATCCACACCAACTTCTATCATAATTCTAGCATATTGAAGCCTAGTCCTCTTCTCAGTGAAATAGTCCATCTTTTTAAAAGCTCCAATGCCCTCTGTAATCTTTGCAATGGTTTTTTAGCCCCAATATCTAATGTTCAAGTTTGGTAATTGTACCCAAATGGGCACAGCATAATCATTGCAAGTATTCATATCCATATCAGGGTCCCAATCCTTAACAATAAGAGCCTTGCTGTCAAAGGAGTAAGTGCCCTGTATAGCCCTGTTAGGGCCTCCCATATCCTTGAACCTTAACACAAAGGCACCATCAGCCATAGGAGCAACAATGTCAATATCAATCTTCCCCCAAATCCTTCTATAAAACCCTTCCATTACCTGTAGAGGTGGTTTTGCCCCTAGGACAAAACAAAACACAGCAGATAGCCAATATTCAACCTCTTCCTTAATATCTTCAGCATCAATCACAGGGTATTCCTTGCTAATATCTGCCCCCCAACCCCTACAGAGGCTGTTTCATCTTCCTCCCATGGTTTATCATGAGCAATAGGCACTGTTTGAGCAGAAAATATCACATTGTCAATTGATCGAACACTTGGTATGCTTGTAGCTTTACCCATAGACTCACCAACAAAACCAAAGTTTACAGCCCTAACATGAGAAGGGGTGCCCATAACCTCTCTAGGACACTCAGAAACATCCTCTTCTGAACTAGTAATATCCATTTCAGAGTCCCACGATAAGCCTCCAGCACCCTCACAAAGCTGAGAAGCACTGGCTCTACGCTTCTCCCTATGAGCACTGTTCAATTGGTCATGTATCAAATGGTCCTTCCCCCTGCTTTTCGAACCACCACCTTGCCTTCCTCGCTTCTTAGCACTCTTCCTAGGCCGTCCACGCTTAGCCATGGCCACCACTCCAATGGAGGGAACGTACCAGCTAGAGAGAGTAATTATTCTTCTTCTTTTAGTTTTTTGTTTAAAGGGGTATAGTGAAAATTTTCGGAATGCCATAACTTTGCGCTCGGATGTTTGATCGGGGAATATATTATATCCAGATTGATTAACTTTTCGAGATAAACCGGGGAACGACAGTGCGTGGGTGAAGGGGGAACCGCGGATGAAGGTGAAGTTGAAGGTGAAAGTGAAAGTGAAGGACTGAAGGTGGAGTGCGTGGTTTTTTTCCTGACTTGTAAAAATATAAACTGAATATCCAATTAAAATGAAGACTCTAAAATATAAACTGAATATTTTGGAAATAAAATAAAATCAATTAAAATACAAGAATAATTAATGTGTTTTTGGAGGGAAATTTTTTTTTTGTCAATATAAAAAATTGAAGTCATAACATACAATTTTGGAGGGAAATTTTTTGTTCAAATTAAAATTGAAATTATAATTTCAAATTTGACATCTCTAAAAGTTTAACCTCACGTTTCCTTTAATAATTTATTTAATTTTTGACGGAATGTTTTTGTTGCAATGCTTTCGAAACATATTTTATTGAATTTTGAAATTAAATTTTTATATTCAAAAATTGATAAAAAAATTTGATAGATGGAAAATTTATTTAAGTGTTTTTTTTTATTTTTTTATTTAAAGGGGTATTTTCGTAATGCCATAACTTTGCGCTCGGTTGTCTAATATGGGAATTTAATATATCCAGATTAATTAATTTTTCGAGACGAACCGGTGAACGACAGTCCGTGGGTGAAGGGGGAACCGCAGATGAAGGTGGAGTTGGATTGCGTGATTTTTTTTCCTGACTTGTAGAAATATAAACTGAATATCCAATTAAAATGAAGAATCTAAAATATACACTGGATATTTTGGAAAAAACATAAAATCAATTAAAATAAAAGAATAATTAATGTGGTTGTTGGAGGAAAAATTCTTTCTCAAAATAAAAAATTGAAGTTATAACATACAATTTTGGAGGGTAATTTTTTGTTAAAATTAAAAATTGAAATTATAATTTCAAATTTCACATCTCTAAAATTTTCATCACAATTTTCCTTTAATAATTTATTTAATTTTTGAGGGAAATTTTTTTGTTACAATTCTTTGGAAACATATAGTATTTAATTTTGAAATTAAATTTGTATATTCAAAAATTGATAAAAAGTTTTTATAAATGGAAAATTTATATAAGTGTTTTTCTTTTAGTTTTTTGTTCAAAGGAGGGGTATAGTGAAAATCTTCGAAATGCCATAACTTTGCGCTCGTTTATCTGATAGGGGCACATAGTATATCAGATTGATTAAGTTTTTGAGACGAACCGGTGAACGGCAGTGCGTGAGTGGAAGGGGGAACCGCGGATGAAGATGGAGGTGTAGTGCAGGGTTTTTTTCCAGACTTTTAGAAATATAAACTGAATATCCAATTGAAATGAAGAGTCTAAAATATAAAATGAATATTTGGTAAAACTATAAAATCAATTAAAATACAAGAATAAATAATGTGGTTTTTGGAGGGAAATGTTTTTCTCAAAAAAAGTATTAAAGTTATAATATACAAGTTTAAAGGGAATTTTTTTGTTAAAATAAAAAATTGAAATTATAATTTCAAATTTCTAAAATTTTCATCGCACTTTTCCTTTTATAATTTATTTATTTTTGGAGGGAAATTTTTTTGTTACAATTCTTTGGACATATTTAATTTAATTTTTGGAATTAAATTTTTATATTCAAAATTTTATAAAAAGGTTTTGTAGATGGAAATTTTATTTAAATGTTTTTCTTTTATTTTTTGTTTAAAGGGGTATAGTGAAAATTTTCGTAATGCCATAACTTTGCTCTCGTATATATGTCTGATCGGGGCATATAATATATCCAGATTTATTAATTTTTCGAGACGAACCGGTGAACGGCAGTACGTGTGTGACCATGGATGAAGGTGAAGTTGGTGTGCGTGGGTTTTTTTCTAGACTTGTAGAAATATAAATTGAATATTAAATTAAACTCTAAAATATAAACTGAATATTTTAGTAATAAAATAAAACCAATTAAAATAAAAGAATAATTAATGTGGGTTTTGGAGGGAATTTTTCTTCTTAAAATAAAAATTGAAGTTATAATATAGAATTTTAAAAGGAATTTTTTTGTTAAAATAAAAATTCAAATTAATTTCACATTTCACATCTCTAAAATTTTAAGAATGCCATAACTTTGCGCTCGAATGTCTTATCGGAGCCTATAATATATCCAGATTGATTATTTTTTCGAGACGAACCGGTGAACGGCAGTGAGTGGGTGAAGAGGGATCGCGGATGAAGATTAAGGTGGAGTGCGTGTTTTTTTTTCCTGACTTGTAGAAATATAAACTGAATATCAAATAAAAATGAAGACTCTAAAATATATACGGAACATTTTGGAAATAAAATAAAATCAATTAAAATACAAGAATAATTAATGTGGTTTTTGGAGGGAATTTTTTTTTCTCAAAATAAAAAAAAATTAAAGTTATAATTTGCAATTTTGGAGGGAAATTTTTTGTTAAAATAAAAAATCGAAATTATAATTTCACATTTCACATCTCTATAATTTTCATCACACTTTTTCTTTAATAATTTATTTCATTTTGGAGGGAAATTTTTTGTTACAATTCTTTGGAAATATATTTTAATTCATTTTGAAATTAAATTTTTATATTAAAAAATTGATAAAAAGTTTTTATAGATGGAAAATTTATTTAAATTTTTTTCTTTTAGTTTTTTGTTTAAATGGGTATAGTAAAAATTTTCAGAATGCCATAATTTTGCGCTCGGTTGTCTGATAGGGGCAGTTCTGGATCCCAGTGCTCGGGAAGTAGATCAAAAGTGGTTGACCCGGCATAAGACAAGGAAAGTTGGGGAAAGAGTTAAGGTTTTCCCCTACGAGCATATGACTGTGTCACGGATTAGAACAATAACGTGAACTGGAACTTGAAAGTTAAGGAATGAAAAGTCTAGAGTCTTGAGTGAGTCCTAGCTTGAATGGAAGGTCTAGTCATAGCTTGGTCATTACAGTGATTTTGGTTTAGATTGATGGAATGAATTGGGAAGTTGATACTTAAGAGTTTAAGAAGTCTAGGGTCTTGAGGTGACCCTAGCAGAGTTTATAGAATGGTTATCGTTAGTTTTATGTTTTTCCGCTGCGTTGACTGATTATTGTTATAATTGTTGATGTTGGTTTATCTTTATGATTGGTGGATTTGTATTCTGATTATTTTATGCTTAATTGCGTTCTACGATTAAGTAGAATATTCTAATTACTCCCCACTGACTGTGGACCCCCCAAACCCTTTAAGATGATGAAGAGGAATAAGCCAGATGTTAGCAAGGGTTGGGATTCATGAGTCTGCAAGCGTAGCAGTTTAGCTACCCAATCTAGTAGTCCTAACCTTATGATTAGTATATCTAGCTTGTAATTAGTATTTTAGTAGTTGAAGGAATACCTTTGAGATATTTCTAGTTGTGTTTTAAAAAGATTTCTAATAATAATTGACTAAGTGTCAGAGATTCCGCTTTCGTTTTAAGTTTTGAACATTATAAAGTCGTTTATTAATGATCCGTGTTGTTGTTTTCCCTGAAAACAACGTTGCTAAAATGCGGGTCGTTACAGTTGGTATCAGAGCTGAACCTTAGGATTACTTCATCATAAGTAACCCGAAAGATTGTGCGCTTTATGATTCTGAGAGTTTGACATAGTTAGCCTAACCTTTGAACTTAGAGAGTGTGACTTGGGTAGTAGCATGGGTTAGGACTATTGTCGCATATTATGTATTGGTGTGAATATTTGTTGTTATTTTATTTGTTGTAGTGTTATTTCGAAGTTTCGAGGACAAAACTTATTTAAGGAGGGGTGACTGTAACACCCCGTATTTTTGGGGTTAGAATTTTAGGTAAATACATTGTCTTTCCTGACGTCTTAAAAATTTATTTCAAAAACTATTAATAGGTTCCCTGTTTTATATTTGGAAAATCTTTTAAAAGTTATTTTCCGGGAATTTATGTTATTAATATTTTATAATGTGTCAAACTAATATTCTTTATGATGGCGATCTCATATTCTTTCATTTGGCCTCAACCCGTTAGGTTCCTAAATCTTCACCTTTAAGCAATTCAAGGTTGTGGACCGACTCAAATTTAATGTTTAATTAATGACGAGTTGGCTAAGTAGGGATTAGAAGTAATTTTAGTCCCTTCTTGGTAACCGGACTTGAAAAGCCTTTTTCATTTGATTTCTGGCCATCGAATCAAGTTGAGCCCAACTAAACTCTTAGCCCAAGCTTTTTACCGTGACCTGCCAAATAGGGCCAAAGCCCAAAGCCCTTTTCTTAATTGAGCCCACGCGGCCCCTCTATTTTTTCTCCTCTAATTAATTAATTTTCATTTAGCTAATTAATTAGATATTATCCTTAAACAAAAATGATATTTTTTTTATTTTTCTTGGACTAATTATTTTTCCAAAATCTTTTAATATTTAGATATGGATTGTATCCAAAAATCTCATTTTTAATATTTTTCTACTTATTTTTAGGATTTCCTCAACAAACCAAGAGCCTATAAATACCCCTACACATCACAAAACCCACGGCACCCCAAAAAGAATAATACTACCATAATTACTTTCATTCTCTCCCAAAAACAACTAATCAAAAAAATTCCTAAAGACTTTCAACTCAATTCTAAGATCAAAGGAATCCGAAATCTTGTCCATCAATTCAAGGTAATTAGATGTTTTACCTAATCTGTGAACTAATTAAATATATAATTGTTAGAATATGTTTAGAATTGCTAAAGATTGTATTTTTGATGTTTGAATTATTATTATTGATATTAAACAATTGAATGATTATAAGTGTGTTGTTGAGTGTATGAATTTATTTCTTGTTCAAATCTTGGTATTTCTTGATGAATTTTTCGTGGGAGTTTCTTTACTGGTTTATTAAGAATCAAGATTTATTTCGTGGCAAAATTCGTCCTTTTATTGCTTATAATAATTTAATCTGTCAAACCGGTAAAACTGTCCAGATTTAGTTTACGAATTTATTAAAATACGTATTCAATTCGGATGACTAAGAAAATTTAGATGAAAGTTTGAATTAGTTTTTGTAGCTTTTGTTAATTTTTTGTAATTTTTAAAGTTCGTTTGCTATGGCAAAAAATTATGAAACTGATTATAGTCTAATCTGATTGGCTAGTTATAAAATCCCTTAAAATTAGTAAATGATATTATTTTTGGACAAAACTTATGCACGTTAAACCTTGAACCTAGATTTAACTTTAATCAAAATTTCCAGAATGTTAGACACCTTTAAATGGTTGTTCTTTAATTGAAATGGGTAAAATCAGATTTTGTAAAGTAGTGTGATTAAATTAGTAAAATACTTTTAAAGTATATCTTGTCGAATCTCTTGTTCAAATTATGATTCTTTATGACTTTCTTGATTTAATTTTACTAAGTGAATAAGTTCTTGAATTAAATTTTTAATCTTGATTTATTTATTTAAATTCTTTAATTAGGTTTTATTGATTACTATCTATTAAGATGCCGTGAATATTGTTTATAAATAAAGTTTGGATTTTTGTTTAATTATTAGATGATTGAAATCTATTTATTGAACTATGTATTTTTATGAAGTATTTGTTTTGCTTTGTGATCATGTTGAAATTATCTTTGTTGATTTGTGTGATGTTTTCGAGTGATTGAAGTGCACGGTTATTGAGTAGTAAATTGTCTAAGTTGTTATCGAGTCTAGAAGTCAAAGTTAGGATGTTTGACCTAGAGTTCACTAAGTGATAATTTGAGTTGACTTAGAGTTAAGTTGTAAGCTTAAATAATTATTAGTAACAAAATAAATAACGAAGGAAAGGAAACAGAGTAAGAGGATATTGTTTTGCTTCGATCTCTAGCTAGGAAAGACTTGGTATTTAAGATGGCCAATATACGTGTCACACCTCTCTTTCCTGGGATTTCGAACATTTCCGTTCTAATTACGGTCACCTGGTACTTCCAATTATGGTATACTCTACCAGGTTTAAGGAATTGACAGCTGGCATATACTGATAATTGGAATTGACGGACAATTATGCCGATAATTAAGGAATTGACGGCTGGTATGAGCACCATATAAAAATACATAATAAATGATAATGAACTTGAAAAGTTAATAACCTAAGAAGTGACCGCCCATCTAGTGGCTAAAGTGTCATGAACATGGGTATAGTCAAAGCCACTGTCCCTTCTGCGGTTTTGGGGCAGTTATGGATCCCAGTGCTCGGGAAGTAGATCAAAAGTGGTTGACCCGGCATGAGACAAGGAAAGTTGGGGAAAGAGTTAAGGTTTTCCCCTACGAGCATTGACTGTGTCACGGATTAAAACAATAACGTGAACTGGAACTTGAAAGTTAAAGAATGAAAAGTCTAGAGTTTTGAGTCAGTGCTAGCTTGAATGGAAGGTCTAGTCATAGCTTTGTCGTTATAGTGATTTTGGTTTAGATTGATGGAATGAATTGGGAAGTTAATACTTAAGAGTTTAAGAAGTCTAGAGTCTTGAGGTGACCCTAGCAGAGTTTATAGAATGGTTATCGTTAGTTTTATGTTTTTCCGCTACGTTGACTGATTATTGTTATAATTGTTGATGTTGGTTTATCTGTATGATTGGTGGATTTATATTCTGATTATTATATGCTTAATTGCGTTCTACGATTAAGTAGAATATTCTAATTACTCCCCACTGACTGTGGACCCTGTTGAACCATGTTTGATTTGATGGATGACAAACCATTTCTCTATACTTGATTGTTATGCATGTCTGTAATTGAACAGGTTAATTCAAGTGAGAACTCCTCAGGGCAAATCTGAAGACCTTGAGATACTTGAAGAATTAGAAGTCAAGAGCTTGAAGTCTTTTAATCTTTTGTACTTCTAGGATCTTCTTGTAAAATAGACTAAGGAATATATACCTTGTGTTTCTAAGTAAAGAGCAAAAAGATTTAAAGTTTATATCCAGTAAAGAGAACAAGCCAAGAACAAGCTAAGAACAGACAAAGAACAAGCTTGGAAGAGTTCTCTTTGCCAGATGTAGACTTTGTAGTACTGAGACCACTGTGGGAACAGACCTCAGTATTACGCACGTGCACTTAAGTGATCGGTACCAATTTTCGTGTTCAAAATTATTTTTGAAAATTGATTCACAAAATCAGCTTTGCAATGTACTTGTTTGGACTCTAGTGTACTTTCCACTACATGTAGTGGAAGAAGACAAAGGTCTGAAATAGATACCTTTGCACTTGTGTCAGCTGAGCTTGTTTGCACAATTTAGGCAAGTCTCCAAGCACAGTTCTAGGGTACGGTTTTTCTTTGCATATAAAAATAATCCTTGCAAAAGCCCTAAAAAGACTTTTGCTCTCCAAAAGAAAACCAAGTCATATTTTCTGAGAGTCTATCCTTAGAGCAAAACTATCTCCATATCCATCTTTAAGAGAAAAAACTTACGGAGATTTAAGTTTGTAATATTTGAACCACTTAGAGGGAAGTGGTCGGGGATTGTTATGTGAACACTGAGTGAACTGTTAGAGTTAATAGTTGGGGAATTAAGTGTTACAGAGTTGTAGCATTTAATTGAGTGTGTAACCTTGTTATTATTCAGAGTTGATTAATAATATTGGTGAGAGAGTGGAGGACGTAGGCTTGTTTAGAAGCCGAACCTCGTTAAATCCTTGTGTCTCTACTCTTTATTTTAGTGTTCCTTCGTTGTTCTCACAAAAAGACAAAACAAACCTTGAAATCGATTGAAAAAACACACATACTCAATTCAACCCCCCCTTCTTGAGTATACATTGAACTTACAATTGGTATCAGAGCCTAACTTCTCAAAAAGTTAACTACCTAGAGGAGCAAGAAGATGTCTACTCAAGAATCAAACAGTTCTAGACTCCCCAAGTTCAATGGCACCAACTACTCATGGTGGAAGAATTGCATGAAAAATCTTATCATTGGGATAGATTATGAATGCTGGATGATTGTTAAAAATGGACCCACGTTCATCCACAAGAAGAATCAGGAAGGGCTCATTGTTCCAAAGTCAGAAGAAGAGTATACAAGTGAAGAACACAAGAAGCTAGAGAAGAATGCAAAGGCAATGTCACTTGTTCAACAAGGAATTGCAGAATGTGAGGTAAATCGAATTCTAGCTTGTTCTTCTTCAAAGGAAATATGGGATACACTAGAGCTTGCATATGAAGGCAACTCTGAAGTGAGAAGGTAAAAAATTGACATGCTTATGTCAAAGTATGAGGTCTTTGAGATGACTAGGGAAGAGAACATAAAGGACATGTTTACAAGGTTCATGACCATTGTAAATGAACTTAAGTCATTAGGGAAGACCTTCTCAAGTGAAGAGTTGGTGAGGAAAATGTTGAGAAGCGTGTCAGGGAAGTGGATGCCCAAGGTTACAGCCATACAAGAAGCAAAGGATCTGACCACACTATCTCTAGAACAACTTATTGGTTCCTTGATGACTCATGAGATGTTGGTAGATTCAAAGGCAGAATCTAGTTCAAAAAATAAGGAGATGGTTCTCAAAGCAGAGGAATCTGAGGAAGATGAAGATGATATCAGTCTTATGGCCAGAAGGTTTGAAAAATACCTTAGGACAAAGTCCAAGGGTAAGTTTGCAAAAAGAAGAAACAGTTCTGGACAGTTCAGGAAAACCAGTTCCAATGCTGGTTGCTTTAAATGTGGTGAAGTGGGGCACAGAATTAAAGAGTGCCCAACATGGAAAAATCCCAAGGGAAATCCTGAAGTCCAGGCTGAGAAGAAGGTTTTCAAAAGAGCTATGCTCGTCTAAAGGGTTATAGTGAAAAATTTTGAAATGTCATAACTTTGCGCTCGTTTGTCTGATAGGGGCATATAATATATCCAAATTGATCAATTTATCGAGACGAACCGGTGAACGGCAGTGCGTGGGTGAAGGGGGAACCGCGGATGAAGGTTGAAGTTGATTGCATGGTTTTTTTCCTGACTTTTAGAAATATAAACTGAATATCCAATTAAAATGAAGACTCTAAAATATAAAATGAATATTTTGGGAAAAAATAAAATCAATTAAAATAAAAGAATAGTTAATGTTGTTTTTGGAGGGGAATTTTTTACTCAAAATAAAATATTGAAGTTATAATATACAATTTTGGAGGGATATTTTTTATTAAAATAAACAATTGAAATTATAATTTAACATTTCAAATTTCTAAAATTTTCATCTCACATACTTTTCCTTTAATAATTTATTTAATTTTGGAGGGAAATGTTTTTGTTACAGTTCTATGGAAACATATTTTATGTAATTTTGAAATTAAATTTTTATTTTCAAAATTTGATAAAACGTTTTTGTAGATGGAAAATTTATTTAAGTATTTTTCTTTTAGTTTTTTGTTTAAAGGGGTATAGTGAAAATTTTCGGAATGCCACAACTTTGCGCTCGTATGTCTGATCGGGGCATATAATATATCCAGATTGATTTATTTTTCGAGACGAACCGGTGAACGGCAGTGCGTGGTTTATAGGGGGAACCGTGGATGAAGGTGAAGCTGGTGTGCGTGGGTTTTTTTCTAGACTATTAGAAATATAAACTGAATATTAAATTAAAATGAAGACTAAAATATAAACTGAATAATTTGGAGGGAACTTTTTCTTCCCAAAATAAAAATTGAAGTTATAATATACAATTCTAAATGGAATTAAAATAAAAGAATAATTAATGTGGGTTTTGGAGGGAACTTTTTCTTCTCAAAATAAAAATTGAAGTTATAATATACAATTCTAAATGGAATTTTTTGTTAAAATAATATATTCAAATTATCATTTCACATTTCACATCTGTAAATTTTTCAAAATGCCATAAATTTTTGCTCGGATGTCTAATCGGAGCCTATAATATATGCAGATTGATTAATTTTTCGAGACGAACCAATGAACGACGGTGAGTGGGTGAAATGGGGAATCACAGATGAAGATGAAGGTGGAGTACGTGTTTTTTTTTTTAGTTTTAGAAATATTAACTGAATATGCTATAAAAATGAAGATTCTCAAATATAAACGGAATCTTTGGGAAATAAATTAAAATCAATTAAAATAAAAGAATAATTAACGTGGGTTTTGGAGGGAATTTTTCTTCTCGAAATAGAAAATTGAAGTTATAGTATAATTTCAAAAGGTAATTTTTTGTTAAAATAAAAAATTTAAATTATAATTTCACATTTCAAATCTCTAAAATTTTCAGAATGCGCGCATTACAAGAAAATTGAGTTTTAACAACAGGGACTTATCTGTTGGTACAACCTTTATTGCTAAAACTATTACCAACAAATATTTGAGATTTGTTGCTAAAATGTGGTATTACCAACAGATATTTGAGTTTCACCAACAGATGCCATTTCTGTTGGTATTTCCAGCTTTTTCACCAACAGCAAACCTGTTGGTATTACCATCGTTTACCAACAAATATAAGCATTTGTCGGTAAATATTTGTTGTTAAAACTCAATTTTCTTGTTATATATGCATTATAACTTTCCGCTCGAATGTCCGATCGAAGCCTATAATATATCCAGATTGATTAATTTTTCGAGACGAACCGATGAGCGACAATGAGTGGGTGGAGAGGGGGGCACCGCGGATGAAGATGAAGTGCGTGGTTTTTTTCCTGACTTGTAGAAATCTAAACTGAATATCCAATAAAAATGAAAACTCTAAAATATAAAAGGAATATTTTGGAAATAAAATAAAATCAATTAAAATACAGGAATAATTAATGTGGTTTTTGGAGGGAAATTGTTTTCTCAAAAAAAATATTGAAGTTTTAATATACGAGTTTGGAGGGAAATGTTTTATTAAAATAAAAAATAGAAATTATAATTTCACATTTAAAATTTCTAAAATTTTCATCACACTTTTCCTTAAATAATTTATTTAATTTTTGAGGGAAATTTTTGTTGCAATTCTATGGAAACATATTATATTTAAAAAAAATAAATTTTTATATTCAAAATTTGATAAAAAGTTTTTGTAGATGGAAAATTTATTTAAGAGTTTTTTTTTTTTGTTTTTTGTTTAAAGGGGTATAGTGAAAATTTTTAGAATGCCATAACTTTGCGCTCATATGTCTGATCGGGCATATAATATATCACGATTGATTAAATTTTTGAGACGAACAGATGAACAGCAGTGCGTGGGTGAATGGGGGGAATGTGGAGGAAGGTGAAGGTGGTGTGTGTGGTTTTTTTTCTAGACTTGTAGAAATATAAACTTAATATCTAATTTAATTAAAATGAAGACTATAAAATATGAACTGAATATTTTGGATATAAAATAAAATCAATTAAAATAATAGAATAATTAAGGTGGGTTTTGGAGGGAATTTTTCTTCTCAAAATAAAAAATTGAAGTTATAATATAAATTTTAAAAGGTAATTTTTTGTTAAAATAAAAAATTCAAATTATAATTTCACATTTCACATCTCTAAAATTTTTCAGAATGCCATAACTTTGCGCTCGGATGTCTGATCAGAGCCTATAATATATCGAAATTGCTTAATTTTTTGAAATAATCCGATGAACTACAGTGAGTGGGTGAAGGGGGGAACGGCAGATGAAGATGAAGGTAGAGTGCATTGTTTTTTTTTTTCTTATCTTGTAGAAATATAAACTGAATATCCAATAAAAATGAAGACTCTAAAATATAAACGGAATATTTTTGAAATAAAATAAAATCAATTAAAATACAAGAATAATTAATGTGGTTTTTGGAGGGAAATTTTTTATCTCAAAATAAAAAATTGAAGTTATAATATACAATTTTGGAGGGAAATTTTTTGTTAAAATTAAAATCGAAATTATAATTTCAAATTTCACAAATCTAAAATTTTCATCACACATTTTCTTTAATAATTTATTTAATTTTTGAGAGAAAGTTTTTGTTACAACTCTTTGGAAACATATTTAATTTAATTTTGAGGTTAAATTTTTATATTCAAAAATTGATAAAAAGTTTTTGTAGATGGAAAATTTATTTAAGTGTTTTTCTTTTAGTTTTATCTTTAAAGGGGTATAGTGAAAATTTTTGAAATGCCATAACTTTGCGCTCGTATGTCTGATCGGTGCATAAAATATATCCTGACTGATTAATTTTTCGAGACGAACCGGTGAACGATAGTGCGTTGGTGAAAGGGGGAAACGTGGGTGAAGGTGAAGATGGTGTGCGTGGATTTTTTCTAGACTTGTAGAAATATAAGCTGAATATCAAAATAAAACGAAGACTCTAAAATATAAACTGAATATTTTGGAAATAAAGTAAAATCAATTGAAATAAAAGAATAATTAATGTGGGTTTTGGAAGGAATTTTTCTTCTAAAAATAAAAAATAAAGTTATAACGTAAAATTTTAAAAGGAAATTTTTTGTTAAAATAAAAAATTCAAATTATAATTTCACACTTAACATCTCTAAAATTTTCAGAATGCCATAAGTTTGCGCTCGGCTATTTGATCGGAGCCTGTAATATATCTAGATTGATTAATTTTTCAAGACGAATCGGTGAACGGCAGTGAGTAGGTGAAGGGGGGAACAATGGATGAAGATGAAAGTGGAGTGAATGGTTTTTTTTCCTGACTTGTAGAAATATAAACTGAATATCCAATAAAAATGAACACTCTAAAATATAAACGGAATATTTCTGAAATAAAATAAAAATAAGAAATGTAGTTTTTAGAGGGAAATTTTTTTCTCAAAATAAGAAATTGAAGTTATAATCTAAAATTTTGGAGGGAAATTTTTTTTTTAAAAAAAAAATTTGAAATTATAATTTCACATTTTACATCTCTAAAATTTTAATCACACTTTTCCTTTAATAATTTATTTAATTTTGGAGGGAAAGTTTTTTGTTTCCATTCTTTGGAAACATATTTTATTTAATTTTGAAATAAAATTTTTGTACTCAAATGGATGGCAAATGGGCAAATGAGCAAATGGATCCACAAGCCTTACTAACCCTTCTATTTATAAAAGTGGTTTAAGGTGTGAGTGCATGGCAAGTGGCAAATCAAGCCACTAAAGAGAGAGAGGGGCCGGCTATGGGCTTGCTCAAATGGGCTCAAAGTTCAATTGGGCCATTTGCACTAATTCATGACTAATCATGAATAATTTTGCACTTGGCCCAAAACTAATTAATTAATTAGAAAATTAAATAACAAAATTCTAATTAATTAAAATAAAATAAAATTAAGAAATAATAAACCATTAAATAAAATGGTTACACTTAAGCAATAAAAATAGTCTAAATAAATTTAGACCATGCACCGCAATAAGATAATTACAAGCAAAACAAACGCGAAAATAGCCCAAAATCTGGGGCGTTACAGCCTAGCTTGTTGGGCCAGGACTTCTCTAATAATTTTTTTGGATCAATTAATCCTATTAATTTTGATTAGTGGATTCTTAATTCTTTTTCATTAATAAAAGTTAGACTTTTTACTCAATTTAGTTGTTTAATCTTTGATTTATAACTTATAAGCAATTGTTAACGAACCGGTTTGTCGATGATCACATGATCGACAGCGTGCGAAAAGTCGGGTCGTTATAGTTTTTATCAGAGCTTAGGTTTAGAGTCCTAGAGTTACTTCATCATAACACTAGTGCTAAATTCCACATATACTGCACTACATTGGATGCGGTTCTTTTTGAACCGTAGCCAAAAGTACTGAAAATATTGAAAAAATTTCACTACTTATGGGTGCAGGGTGAAAAACCGCAGCCATAAGTACATATGGATGTGGCTCCTAAAAAACGCACCCATAAGTATTTATGGCTGCGGATTTCAGAACTGCAGCTATAAATAGTTAATAAACCAACCTAACTTAAATTTCTTACACCTTTAAAAAATGGAGTTGTATTTATTGTTCATGATTAATAGTGAATGACCCCCTTACCCTCGTGCCACAACTTTGTTTTATTCGTTCCATCAGGTTTTTCTGCTCCCCATACTCACCCTCTCTCATCTCCTTCTCTTTTCCCCATATTCATCATCTCTATCTCCCACCTCCATTTTTGTCTTTCTCCCTCCTGTCTTCTCTTTAATTTCCTTCTCTTTAAACTGTAGCCTTTTCATCTACCTCTACCACTGAAGTAAGATAGTTAAATCAATGAATCGAGGTAAGGTGATTAGACTGAATCATCAAAATAAATTAATCTAGGGTTTTCTTTCACTGCAGATGAACCTGGATTTGGGTGATTCTTCGTCACCTGCAAGGTTGCCACAGCACCGCACCACCGGTCCACCAAATTTTCTTCCCTTCAACCGCCCTTAGAGAACCTGTCATCTCTTCGTCTGTCGTCCATGAGACCCGAGTGGGGAGAAACGTGGCTGCTACTCTACTATGAGTTGAATGCTTAGCTTCTGAGGTAAGATAGTTAAATCATCAAAATTGATAATGAATTTATCGTCACTTAATCTAGGGTTTGCTTTCACTGCAGATAAACTCGATTGTGGATTCCCCCATTGAAGGAGTTTATAAGGTAAGGTTGTTTTATTCAAAGAAGTTGTTATAATTGAAAATCAATGTCATGGTCTTGGGTTTTTGTCCTTTGTTAGTTGGTATATAACTCCACCCTTTAAAATATGTTGTATTTACTGTTCATGATGAACAATGAATGACCCCCTTACCCTTGTTGTTCCAGTATATTTACACCTGTGCCACAACTTTGTTTTATTCGTTCCATCAAGGTTTTATGCTCCCCATACTCACTCTCTCGCATCTCCTTCTCTTTTCCACATATTCATCATCTCTATCTCCCACCTCCATTTCTGTCTTTCTCCCTCATGTTTTCTGTTTCCTTCTCATTAAACTGTAGCCCTTTCATCTACCTCTACCACTGAAGTAAGATAGTTAAATCAATGAATCAAGGTAAGGTGGTTAGACTGAATCATCAAAATCCAAAATCAATTCATCTAGGGTTTTCTTTCAGTGCAGATGAACCTGGATTTGGGTGATTCTTCGTCACCTACAAGGCTGCCACAGCACCGCACCACCGGTCCACCAAATTCTCTTCCACTTCAACCGCCCTTAGAGAACCTGTCGTCTCTTCGTCTGTCGTCCACGAGACCCTAGTGGGGAGAAATGTGTCTCATTATTCTACTCTACTATGAGTTGAATGCTTAGCTTCTGAGGTAAGATAGTTAAATCATCGAAATTGATAATGAATTTATCTTCACTTAATCTAGGGTTTGCTTTCACTGCAGATAAACCCGATTGTGGATTCCCCCGAAGGAGTTTATAAGGTAAGGTTGTTTTATGAAAAAAAGTTGTTATAATTGAAAATCAATGTCATGGTCTAGGGTTTTAGTCCTTTGTTAGTTGATATATAACTCTTTATGCATTCCTCCTTGTAGACTCCTAAATGTGTCTCCCCGATATAGAGACAAATGATGAAACTATGAAAACACCAAGAAGTCCAATTAAGTAGAATTGATGATGAAAATGCACAATATACCTCAAACAATTGCCTAAACCATGTTTAAAGTTCCTTGGAAGCAAATGTTAGGTTTTTCGATGATTACGGGATTTATTCGTAAATTTTCTTCATTTTTAGATATTTTTTATATTTTTGCATGCATTTTTCAATGTTTTATATTCATAAAAAAATAATAAAAATGTCTTTTTGCATCACAAATATTTTTAAAAATCATAAAAATAATATTATAATTTATTCATATTTTTCTATTTTTTATCGAATTTTTAGAGCTTTTTATGGATTTTTTTAGGATTTTAGCATACTTAGGGGGCATTTTCGTCATTTCTGAAAGTTGAAAATTGTTCCGCAAAGCATATTAGTGTTTTTCGTACTTTCATATTTTTTTCATAATTTTTAATAATTTTTCTGTAATTTTTTGGAGCTTACGGAGGAATCTAGAACATTCCGGAACGATCTGGGCATTTCGGCACATTCCGGGACATCCCGGGACATCACAGAATATTCCGGAATATCAAAATATTACAGAATATTTCCGTAATCGAATAAAATCGGATCGTACTCCTGAAAATCATGCGCAAAATCAAGCAAAAAAATCGACCCGGATCCAGCCTGGACCTGCGCCTAGACGCAGGTCACAAATACAGACTTGCGTCTAGACGCGGGTCATGTAACTGGACCTGCGCCTAGGCGCAGATCTGGTGTCATTCGGGGTCGATTTTTTGCTCCTTCTGGCCTATAAATACACGAGCTTATACGAGCTTTTGGGGACAGATTCGAAGCATTAGGCATTCTTGCTATTACATTATGCTTATACTCCTCTATAATATTCTCATTCAAAATTCAAAAATACATAATAAATAATTGCATTTTCAGTCGCTGAATCTATTAATTGCGTTCTTGAGGTACGAATTCTGAAGTCTCTATCTTCTTTATTTTTAGTTTTTTAATCATAGTGAGATAGATTAGAATGATGATTGTTGGTACAAATAATTGACAACAAATGATGGAAATAATTAATAAAGGCTACGATCGCGTATATGCGAATTTGGACATTTTAATCAACACTAACATTGATTTTGATACAATTAATAATGATTTACAAATATTATTTTAATCGTCATTCATTTTTTTAATAATTTAACCGATTTTTTATTCCGATCTTGCAACTCATACGCGTGGTGATTATTAATTCATTGACGTAATTTGACAGATCATACATTAATATTGACTCTTATGCTTTTATTTTTTTTAGATCTGCTTTTATATCTTATAGATATGACAATGAATAATAATAATTATTATAAAATTCATTTTTTTTATGCGATCTATATTACATGATTTCTTTTATTAGATCTCGTGTCATAAAAGGTCGCTATATTTTTATCTTTTAATTTTATCATTTTAAATAGTCGGATCTTGATTTTATTTTATGCAGTCATGGTAAAATGAATTTATTAATTAAATAACAGCTATATTTTATCTGCTTTTTCGGATCATTAAATAATGTTATGTAAAATATGATTTATTATTTTATTCATAAATTCAAGAGTCATACATAAAAGCCCGATCGGGTTAAATAATAAGAAATGACGATTAAAATTATCAATTTAAATATTCCGATTGAAGTGTCCAAATCACATCAGAATTTTGTACCTTAATCATCATTTTTAATCGTGTTCTCTTTTAGTATTTATTATATTTAGTGTAGTTGAATAGCACATCAAACCACTTCTCCTGGAACACACTTCGAACCTGCACATATTTATTTTGTTATGTATTTATTGCTTTTATTTCTGTTTTTCGTTCATGTTTTATTTGTTTACAATTTTTAGGATTTTTAATACTGACTTAATTTAAAGTTAGTCTTGATTTGTATATAAATTAAACCCGCTTAGAAATAAGCGTTCTTTAGGGTATAATATGAGATATTTATGTATTCTGGATTAATAATAATTTGACCACAAAAAGAGACCTAGTAGAGACCGCTTACAAGCGGTCGGGCCCAATGCACGATTGGCCCGTAACCTGTCCCCGAACCCATACTCTGGTGCACGACCATATGGGGCCAATTGCTCCTGGCATTGGTACTTCTTCGGTGTCCGTGCACCGTATAAAACGCACGGTGGCGACTCCTCCTAGTCCGTATTCACATACGGCGTTAACGAGCATTCAAACAAACTCGTGAGACATAGGCGGACGGAAACGACCCCTACAATTTGGCGACTCTGTTGGGGAATATCACTCCTTAGTGGTGTGGAAAAACTTGAAGTCTCGTGGTCTTATTATTATTATTCCCGAATATTTTTAGGCATATTGCATGTGGCCCTACGAATAGGTGCCGCACTATAAGACCGTGTCTCATATGAGCATGTTCTATGCTCGAGACCGACCTCGGGGGGTTTGATGATGGTTATCTGTGGTACCCGACCTCAATAATCATAACCGGCCCATCCCGGCCATGGTGCGTGATCCTCATGCTCGATGAGTTCATAATAAGAGATCTGTTAATCGTGTGTCATTCAACATGAAGAATGGCTAGATCGGTTCAGTTTCTCTTTAGCCGTGGTACCTTATGACTACCCAAGACCGACTTTTAGAGACCATTCATACTATTTTAGGCTAGTGTGCTTATTTTACTATGTGTGCATTTTTTTTATTTTTTGGGGCTCTAGCCATGTATTTTTGTTCACTTTTCACTCACACTTCATATAGTCATGGTCATCTTCAAGTTCATATAGTTCCAATGTTGGGCCTTAGTGTCCTTGCATATAGTCCATATAGGCTTTGACCTTAGTTTGACCATAGGTTTTGGCCCAAAACCTTGGTCGTTCCTTTATTTGGGCTTAGGTCCACTCCTCATATAAGTACTTCCATTCACATACATTGCATATTTCATGTATTTTGGTACCCTCTCATCAAAAAATAATTCAATGAAAAAAAAATCAAAATAATTCAAAAAAAAAAATCAAAAAAGTTTTTTTTTTAAATAAAATAAAAATAAAATATGGAAAGGGCACCTTGCATCCATGCTTTTTAGGAAAGATGACCATAAAATTAGGAAATGCATATACATCAGCATTTGCATCCACATCATAATGACCAAGGGGGGATTATTAAAGGTTTTGATCCTTTTCAGTTTTGAGCGGTCTAAACAATCCATTTTCAATCCATAGCATAGCCGAGGTCCGAGCAAGCCTCAAGCCCAGTCCAACCTCACCTCATTTAAACACCACCACGACCTCACTCAAACTTATCCAAACCCGAAGGCCTTAAGTCCATACCTAGCCCATCATCACTCAAGACCATATCCCAAACTTACATCACTCAAGCCCAACCTCACTCATGCCCATCACTTAAGCCCATATTTCTAGCCTATACCACTCAAGCCCACATCCCTACCTTTAACCCAATGAGTCACCCCAAGGCATGGGTTACTAACCCATGCGGCCTTCCTAGATTGAGTCATGAGTCTTCATCCTAGCCCACTGACCCTTTCACTTCCCATCTTGAGTCTATGTCATACATACTTTGACCTCATGTTTGATTTGTTAAGTATTATTTGATGATTAATTTAATTTTGGAGGGAAATTTTCATCACACTTTTCCATTAATAATTAATTTAATTTTGGAGGGAAATTTTTTTGTTACAATTCTTTAGAAACATATTTTATTTAATTTTGAAATTGAATTTTTATATTCAAAAATTGATAAAATGTTTTTATAGATGGAAAATTTATTTAAGTGTTTTTCTTTTGTGTTTTTGATTAAAGGGGTATAGTGAAAATTTTTGGAATGCCATAACTTTGCGCTCGGATGCATGTCTGATCGGGGCATATAATATATCCAGATTGACTACTTTTTCGAGACAAATCGGAGAACGACAGTGCGTGCATGAAGGGGGAACCGCGGATCAAGGTGAAGGTGAAGCACTGAAGGTGGAGTGCGTGGTTTTTTTCCTGACTTGTAGAAATATAAACTGAATATCAAATTAAAATGAAGACTCTAAAATATAAACTGAATATTTTGGAAATAACATAAAATCAATTAAAATACAAGAATAATTAATGTGGTTTTTGGAGGGAAATTTTTTTTCTTAAAATAAAAAATTGAAGTTATAATATACAATATTGGAGGGAATTTTTTTGTTAAAATAAAAAATCGAAATTATAATTTCACATTTCACATCTCTAAAATTTTCATCACACTTTTCCTTTAATAATTAATTTAATTTTGGAGGGAAATTTTTTTGTTACAATTCTTTGGAAACATATTTTATTTAATTTTGAAATTGAATTTTTATATTCAAAAATTGATAAAATGTTTTTATAGATGGAAAATTTATTTAAGTGCTTTTCTTTTAAGCTTTTGTTTAAAGGGGTATAGTGAAAATTTTTGGAATGCCATAACTTTGCGCTCGGATGCATGTCTGATCGGGGCATATAATATATCCAGATTGACTATTTTTTCGAGACAAACCGGGGAATGGCAGTGCGTGCGTGAAGGGGGAACTGCGGATCAAGGTGAAGGTGAAGCACTGAAGATGTAGTGCGTGGTTTTTTTCCTGACTTGTAGAAATATAAACTGAATATCCAATTAAAATGAAGACTCTAAAATATAAACTGAATATTTAGATATAACATAAAATAAATTAAAATACAAGAATAATTAATGTGGTTTTTGGAGGGAAATTTTTTTCTCAAAATAAAAAATTGAAGTTATAATATAAAATTTTTGAGGGAAATTTTTTGTTAAAATTAAAATTGAAATTATAATTTCAAATTTCACATCTCTAAAATTTTCATCGCACATTTCCTTTAATAATTTATATAATGTTTGAGGGAAATTTTTTGTTACAATTCTTTGGAAACATATTTTACTTAATTTTCAAATTAAATTTTTATATTAAAAAATTGATAAAAAGTTTTTATAGATGGAAAATTTATTTAAGTGTTTTTCTTTTAGTTTTTTGTTTAAAGGGTTATAGTGAAAAATTTTGGTATGCCGTAACTTTGCACTCGGTTGTCTGATAGGGGCATTTAATATATCCAGATTGACTAATTTTTCGTCACGAACTAGTGAACGGCAATGCGTGGGTGAAGGGGTAACCGCGGATGAAGGTGGAGTTGGATTATGTTGTTTTTTTTTTCTGACTTGTAGAAATATAAACTGAATATCCAATTAAAATGAAGACTCTAAAATATTAACTTTATATTTTGGAAAAAAATAAAATCAATTAAAATACAAGAATAATTAATGTAGTTGTTGGAGGGAAATTTTTTTTTCTCAAAATAAAAAATTGAAGTTATAATTAAAGGTGGGCCAGGGCCGTTTCGGGACGGCCCACATGCCAAGCCCGCACGCCTCGTGCCATTGCGTGCGGTGCCTATACAGGCCAAGAAAAGTTCGTGTCATGCCGGGCTCGTGCCAAGTTATAAAATATAAGGCCCATGCACGGCCAAGCCCATGTGCCAAGTCGGGCCGACTCTTGCCGTGCCATCATGCCTTATACAAATTTTTATGAATTTTGTAATTTTAATCAAAATGAGTGTGCCAACTTGCGGGCCGACCCATCGTGCTCGTGCTGGGCTCGTGCCAAATTTTAAAATGTTGTTCGTGGGTGGCCCACGATCCACCATTCGTGCCTTCGTGTCGTGTCGTGAATATAGCGGGGTCGTGCAGGGCCAGGCCCAAACCTTGATGTGCCGAGTTAGCCCTCGTGCCGGCATGGCCCATGCCCAGATCTAGTTATATACAATTTTGGAGGGAAATTTTTTGTTAAAATTAAAAATTATAATTATAATTTCAAATTTCACATCTCTAAAATTTTCATAAAAATTTTCCTTTAATAATTTATTTAATTTTTGAGGGAAAAATTTTTGTTACAATTCTTTGGAAATGTATTGTATTTAATTTTGAAATTATATTTGTATATTCAAGAATTGATATAAAGTTTTATAGATGTAAAATTTATTGAAGTGTTTTTCTTTTAGTTTTTGTTTAAAGGGGTATAGTAAAAAATTTTGAAATGCCATAACTTTGCGCTCTCTTAGGGGCATATAATATATCCAGATTGATTAATTTTTCGAGACGAACCGGTGGACAGTAGTGCGTGTGTGAAGGGGGAACCGCAGATGAAGGTAGAGGTGGAGTGCATGGTTTTTTTCCTGACTTTTAGAAATATAAACTGAATATCCAATTAAAATGAAGACTCTAAAATATAAAATGAATATTTCGGGAAAAAAATAAAATCAATTAAAATACAAGAATAATTAATGTGGCTTTTGGAAGGAAATTTTTTTATCAAAATAAAAACTTGAACTTATAATATACAATTTCGGAGGGAAATTTTTTGTTAAAAATAAAAATTGAAATTATAATTTCAAATTTCACATCTCTAAAATTTTCATCGCACATTTCCTTTAATAATTTATTTAATTTTTGAGGGAAAGTTTTTGTTACAATTCTTTGGAAACATATTTTATTTAATTTTGAAATTAAATTTTTATATTCAAAAAATGATAAAAAGTTTTTATAGATGGAAAATTTATTTAAGTGTTTTTCTTTTAGTTTTTTGTTTAAAGGGGTATAGTGAAAAATTTCGGCATGCCGTTACTTTGCGCTCAGTTGTCTGATCGGGGCATTTAATATATCCAGATTGACTAATTTTTCGAGACGAACCAGTGAACGACAGTGCGGGGGTGAAGTGGGAACCGCGGATGAAGGTGGAGTTGGATTGTGTGGTTTTTTTCCTAACTTGTAGAAATATAAACTGAATATCCAATTAAAATGAAGACTCTAAAATATAAACTTTATATTTTGGAATAAAATAAAATCAATTAAAATACAAGAATAATTAATGTGGTTGTCGGAGGGAAATTTTTTTCTCAAAACAAAAAGTTGAAGTTATAATTAAAGGTGGGCCGGGGCCGTGCCGGGACGGCCCACGCGCCAAGCGCGCATGCCTCGTACCATAACTTGCCATGCCTATACGGGCCAAGTAAAGTCCGTGCCGTGCTGGGCTCATGCCAAGTTATAAAATATAAGGCCCATGCACGGCCCAGCCCACGTACCGAGCCGGGCCGACTCGTGCCGTGCCATCATGTCTTATACTAATTTTTATGAATTTCGTAATTTTAATCAAAATGAGCGTGCCAACTTGCGGGCCGACCCATCGTACTCGTGTGTGGCCCACGACCCACCATTCGTACCTTCGTGTCGTGCCGTGCTTATAGCAGGCTCGTGCAGGGCCAGGCCCAAACCATCCGTGCTTAGTTGGCCCTTGTGCTCTGATTTCTGATCGGAGCCTATAATATATCCAGATTGATTAATTTTTCGAGACGAACCGGTGAACGGCAGTGAGTGGGTGAAGGGGGGAACCGCAGATGAATATGAAGTTATGATATACAATTTTAGAGGGAAATTTTTTGTTAAAATAAAAAATCGAAATTATAATTTCACATTTCACATATCTAAAATTTTCATCACACTTTTACTTTAATATTTTATTTAATTTTGGAGGGAAAGTTTTTTTTTACAAATCTTTGGAAACATATTTTACTTAATTTTGAAATTGAATTTTTATATTCAAAAATTGATAAAAAAAATTTATAGATGGAAAAATTATTTAAGTGTTTTCTATTAAGTTCTTATTTAAAGGGGTATAGTGAAAATTTTCGGAATGCCATAACTTTTTCGAGACAAACCGGGGAATGACAGTGCGTGGGTGAAGGGGGAACCGCAGATGAAGGTGAAGCAGTTAAGGTGGAGTGCATGTTTTTTTCCTGGCTTGTAGAAATAGAAACTGAATATCCAATTAAAATGACGACTCTAAAATATAAACTGAATATTTTGGAAATAACATAAAATCAAATAAAATACAAGAATAATTAATGTGGTTTTTGGAGCGAAATTTTTTTCTGAAGATAAAAAATTGAAGTTATAGTATACAATTTTGGAGGGAAATTTTTTGTTAAAATTAAAATTGAAACTATAATTTCAAATTTCACATCTCTAAAATTTTCATCGCACATTTCCTTTAATAATTTATTTAATTTTTGAGAGAAAGTTTTTATTACAATTCTTTGGAAACATATTTTATTTAATTTTGAAATTAACTTTTTATATTCAAAAATTGATAAAAAGTTTTTATAGATGGAAAATTTATTTAAGTGTTTTTCTTTTCGTTTTTTGTTTAAAGGGGTATAGTGAAAAAATTCGGCATGCCGTAACTTTGCGCTCAGTTGCCTGATCGGGGCATTTAATATATCCAGATTGACTAATTTTTCGAGACGAACCGGTGAACGACAGTGCGTGAGTGAAAGGGGAACCGCAAATGAAGGTGGAGTTGGATTGTGTGGTTTTTTTCCTAACTTGAAGAAATATAAACTGAATATCCAATTCAAATGAAGACCCTAAAATATAAATTTATATTTTGGAAGACCCATGCCCAGCTCTAGTTATAGTATACAATTTTGGAGGGAATTTTTTTGTTAAAATTAAAAATTATAATTATAATTTCAAATTTCACATCTCTAAAATTTTAATCACAATTTTCCTTTAATAATTTATTTAATTTTTTAGGAAAAGTTTTTTGTTACAATTCTTTGGAAACGTATTGTATTTAATTTTGAAATTATATTTGTATATCCAAAAATTGATAAAAAGTTTTTATAGATGGAAAATTTATTTAAGTGTTTTTCTTTTATTTTTTGTTTAAAGGGGTATAGTGAAAATTTTCGAAATGCCATAACTTTGCGCTCACTTGTCTGATAGGGGCATACAATATATCCATATTGATTAATTTTTCGAGACGAACCGGTGAACGATAGTACGTGTGGGAAGGGGGAACCCCGGATGAAGGTGGAGGTGGAGTGCATGGTTTTTTTCCTGACTTTTAGAAATATAAATTCAATATCCAATTAAAATGAAGACTCTAAATATAAAATGAGTATTTTGGAAAAAAATAAAATCAATTAAAATAAAAGAATAATTAATGTGGTTTTTGTAGGGAAATTTTTTTCTCAAAATACAATATTGAAGTTATAATATACAATTTTAGAGAGAAATTTTTTGTTAAAATAAAAAATTCAAATGATCATTTCACATTTCAAATTTCTAAAATTTTCATCACACTTTTCCTTTAATAATTTATTTATTTTTTGAGGGAAATTTTTTTTGTTACAATTCTATGGAAACATATTTTATTAAATTTTGAAATTAAATTTTTATATTCAAAATTAGATAAAATGTTTTTGTAGATGGAAAATTGATGTAAGTGTTTTTCTTTTAGATTTTTGTTTAAAGGGGTATAGTGAAAATTTTCGGAATGCCATAACTTTGCGCTCGTATGTCTGATCAGGCCATATATATCCAAATTGATTAATTTTTCAAGACGAACCGATGAACGCCACTGCGTGGGTGAATGGGGGAACCATGGATGAAGGTGAAGGTGGTGTGCGTGGGTTTTTTTTCTAGACTTGTAGAAATATAAACTGAGTATTAAATTAAAATGAAGACTCTATAATATAAACTGGATATTTTGGAAATAATATAAAATCAATTAAAATGAAAGAATAAATAATGTGGGTTTCGGAGGGAATTTTTCTTCTCAAAATAAAAATTGAAGTTATAATATAAGATTTTAAAAGGAAATTTTTTGTTAAAATAAAAAATTCAAATTATAATTTCACATTTCACTTCTCTAAAATTTTCAAAATGCCATAACTTTGTGCTCTGATGTCTGATCGGAGCCTATAATATATCCAGATTGATTAATTTTTCAAGACGAATCGGTGAACGACAGTGAGTGGGTGAAAGGGGGAACCGCGGATGAAGATGAAGGTGCATGGAGTGTGTGGTTTTTTTCCTGACTTGTAGAAATATAAACTGAATATCCAATAAAATGAAGACTCTAAAATATAAACGGAATATTTTGGAAATAAAATAAAATCAATTAAAATACAAGAATAATGAATGTGGTTTTTGTAGGGAAATTTTTTTCTCAAAATTAAAAATTGAAGTTATAATATACAATTCTGGAGGGAAATTTTTTGTTAAAATAAAAAATCGAAATTATAATTTCACATTTCACATATCTAAAATTTTCATCACTTTTTCTTTAATAATTTATTTAATTTTGGAGGGAATGTTTTTTGTTACAAATCTTTGGAAACATATTTTTTTTTTTATTTTGAAATTGAATTTTTATATTCAAAAATTGATAAAAAAAAAATTTAGATGGAAAATTTATTGATGTGTTTTCTATTAAGTTTTTTGTTTAAAGGGGTATAATGAAAATTTTCGAAATGCCATAACTTTTTTGAGACAAACCAGGAAACGGCAGTGCGTGGGTGAAGGGGGAACCGCGGATGAAGGTAAAGGTGAAGCAGTGAAGGTGGAGTGCGTATTTTTTTTTCCTGACTTGTAGAAATAGAAACTGAATATCCAATTAAAATGAAGACACTAAATATAAAATGAATATTTTGGAAAAATAAAATAAAATCAATTAAAGTAAAAGAATAATTAATGTGGTTTTTGGAGGGAAATTTTTTTTTCTCAAAATAAAATATTGAAGTTATAAGATACAATTTTGGAGGGAAATTTTTTGTTAAAATAAAATTAGGAGTTCCCCAACAAACTTGATGAATTATTAAAACCCCTATCAACCCTTACCACACAGCTCCCCTCTAATCTAAGTCAATCACAGTTGATCATTATATTTTATCCTCCTAATAACCCTCCTAGTTATCCTTAACCACCTTAACCTTTACTACTTCTATAAATACATAATAATAAGAACCCAAAACTCTTATTCCTTGTGATACCACATGACAACCATAAAAAATCAAACCATCAAATGCTTTTCTTTTTCTTTTAATAAAAACATTTGATCACAAACACTTCAAAGTATCCTAAACACAATTCTACTTTCAAGCAACTCAAAGATTGGAGTAAGAACTTGAGCCAAGCCAAGCCTAGTGTTCGACTACCTCTCGGCCAAACCCAAAGAATTTCATATCCTTTGTCCATCAAGTCTAAGTAATTAGATTTTTTTTTTTGGTAAATGAAACAAAATATATAGCACCACCAACAAATTACAACCTCGATTCCACCAAGCGCATAGCAGCCCCAGCAAGGGTCAACTAACCAAGGGGAACAATAGGCTAAACTAGCCCTCTAATTACACAGATTATCTAGCCAAGTTCTATCATTACTATTCAATCCATCCCTATTAACAACATTACATCTCATCACAACAAAATATTTAATTTCCTGAAAAACAGAATTAGGATTACCAGTTTGTTGTTTCCAAACCCAACCATTTCGAGCCTTCTAGATTGCATAGAGAACAACAGCTATATAATGATAGTGAAAATCTTGGATCTGATCTTTGAGCCTGCCCTTCTTCTCTTTACCCACATAGTGGCCTGCACAGCACTTCTGAACTTGCACAAAATGCCCACCCAGCCTGATATCAAGCTCCACACCTGCTTAGCAAAGTGACAATGGAAGAACAGATGCTCATGTGTCTCAGGGGCAGCCAAACACAAACAACAGCTACCATTTGCACAGACCCCATGGCTCTGCAACCTCTATCTTACTTGAAGCCTCTCAAGGGTAATGAGCCACCATAAGAACCTATGCTTAGGACAAGAAAGTCTCTCCCAAACAACAGCTACCCAAGGCACCCTGGCCCCCTGATTTTTGATGCAATAGTACACCTTTTTAATAGAGTAATGTCATTTGTTGCCCACCAACCAGCAAGGTTTAAGCCAGAGAAAAACTCCCTGAGGCTGCACATCCACCTCCAAACCCAGCTAGCACCTGCATTCACCCTATAACTCTCCCAAGGGATCCCTTTAAGATACACTGCTTGCACCCATTTAACCCAAAGATTATCCTTCTTTTGAGACACTTGCCACATAATCTTCCCAACTGCCAACTTGTTCCACAGCCCAAGATCTCTAACCCCAAGACCACCAAATTTCTTCATAGAACAGACCTTAGCCCACTTCACCTTCCCTGCCTTCACTCCATCAGTCTTCCCTTCCCAAAGGAATCTCCTGCATACTTTATTGATTTCCTGAATTGGGATAATCATGATTTGCATCCAATAGGAGCCAATACTCATCAAAACAGAGTTGACCAATTGAAGCCTTCCTGCAAAAGACAAATGTTTAGTCTGCCAACCTCTAATCCTATTAGTCATCCTTTGGATCAGTTGATAGCAATCAGAAGCCCTAAGAGCCCTGTTACAAATTGGAACCCCTAGGTACTTGAAAGGCCAAACACCCTTATGGAACCCAGTTCTAGTACATATCTCCTCCACCTCCCCAGGCATCATGTTAACCTGATAAACCTCAGACTTCCCTTTATTAGCTTTCAGACCAGAGACTTCCTCAAAATGTCTCATCTCCTGAACTAATCTAGTAGCACTCCTTATCTCACCCTTACAAAAAATTAGCAAATCATCTGCAAAACACAGGCTGTTGATTTCTAACTTACCACACCTAGGGTGAAATTGGAAGTCTGACTTAGAACCAACATACCTTAGGGTTCTTGTTAGGTACTCCATACATAGCACAAAAAGCAAAGGGGACATAGGATCTCCCTGCCTCAACCCTCTATTAGCCCCAAAAAAACCATGGCTGAAACCATTAATCATAAGAGAAAACTTAGCCCCAGTCACACAAGCCATCACTACCTTAACAAAATGGGCAGGAAAATTAAAAGCCAAAAGTAGCTCTTGGAGAAAACCCCACTCAATAGAGTCATAAGATAGAATAGATTAATTATATAATTGTTAGAACATGTTTAGAATTGCTAAAGATTCTATTTTTGATGTTTGAATTATTATTAGTGATATTAAACAATTGAATGATTTTAAGTTTGTTGTTGAGTGTATGAATTTATTTCTTGAGCAAATCATGTTATTTCTTGATGAATTTTTCGTGGGATTTCCTTTACTGGTTGATTATGAATCATGATTTATTTCGTGGCAAAATTTGTTCTTTTATTGCTTATAAAAATTTAATCTTTCAAACCGGTAAAATTGTCCAGATTTAATTTACGAATTTATTAAAATAATTATCCAATTCAGATGGCTACGAAAATTTAGGTGAAAGTCCGAATTAGTGTTTTACAGCTTGTTCTAAGTTTTCGTAATTTTTAGAGTTTGTTTTCTATGACAAAAAATTCTAAAACTTATTATAGTCTAATCTGATCGGTTAGTTATAAAATCACTTAAAATTAGTAAATGATGTTATTTTTGGACGAAACTTATGCACGTTAAACCTTGAACCTAGATTTAACTTTCATCAAAATTTCCAGAATGTTAAGGACCTTTAAATGGTTGTTCTTTAATTTAAATGGGTAAAATCAGATTGTGTAAGTAGTGTGATTACATTACTAAAATACTTTTAAAGTATATCTTGTTGAATCTCTTGCTCAAATTATGATTCTTTATGATTTTCTTGATTTAATTTTATTAATTAAATAAGTTCTTGAATTAAATTGTTAACCTTGTTATTAATTAAAGATTTGGTTTTTATTTAATTATTAGATGATTCGAAATCTAATTGTTGAATCATGTTATTCTCATGAATTATTGCTTAATTTTTATTTTATGAATATTTTAATTTATTATTGTTGAATTATGATTGAGTTCGAATTGTTGAGTTGGGTAATTGAAGTGTTTGGATTGATGAGAATTTGAAGTGCCTAATTGTTTGTCGAGTCTAGAAGTCAAAGTTAAGATGAGGATTGACCTAGAGTTGACTAGTTGTTAAGTCAAGTTGAAAAAAGAGTTAAAGTTATGAAATTAAATAAAGATAATAATAATAATAATAATATAAACATCAAAGGAACAGAAACAGAGTAAAAGGATATTGTTTTGTTTCGATCTCTGGCTAGGAAAGGCTTGGTATTTAAGATGACCAACATACCTGCCACACCTCCCTTTCTTGGGATTTCGAGCATCTCAGTTCCGATTACGGCCACCTAGTACTCTCAATTATGGTAGACTCTACCGGGTTTAAAGAATTGACGGCCGGCTTATGCTGATAAATTGAGCATTTTTTTTGGTAAGTAAAGAATTATATACCAAAGGAAAAGATTATTACATCCTACCCTAAGTGTGTGACACAAAGCCACCACCAGAAAGAATCATAAAACTAATAGGGACAGACCCCTAAAAGTCTTACTCATCCATCAAAAACAAGAAAAATACCATACATGCTTATTCAAGAGGACTAAGTGTAATAACCCAGAAATCTGGGCAAGAAAATTTCGTGGTTAATTTATATGTATTTTAAGTTCTAAGTCCAAAAAGCCCAGTTAGTTGGACTGTTTCATCTTATTTTCTCCCTTGTCTCAAAATTGGGCCCAATGACCCAATATAATTCCCCTTGGCCGGCCCCCCTTTAATTGGCCAATGATTATTTTTCTTTTGTTATTATTATTATTTAGATAATTCCATATCTAAATATCTGACTTTTATTATAATTATCCTAATTAATCTAAAAATCCTATTTTTAACTAAACCCTTACCAAGTCTCCTAAGTTGACTCAACTCTCTCCTATTACTCCTCATAACTCACGGCCCCCTTTCTTTTATTTAATTATTTGATTCTTTTGTTCTTTATAATTATATAGGGAACAATACTCATAACCTATTATCCCTACTTCTAAACTTCTAAAAAATTCTCAAAAATCCACAAAATTGTTCTTGTGTGTGCCGTGTGTATTTCGAACCCCAAGCAAAGAATTTTCTTTGTTTTCTTCCTAATTCAAGGTAACTAGACTAACCCCCTTGAATTTGGTATAATTTATCATATAATTGTTTAGAATTAAACTAGGAATTGATAGGATTAGTATCATGTTTAGGTTATAATTTTCGAACCATATGATGATTATTGTTCATGATGTTTCTTGATATTTTTATATGATCTTTAGTAAATCTTTATTATTTTAATTAATTCTATGCATGATTTATTATCCTAAATTTCATGTTTTAATTTGAATAATTGCATGATAAAATCTTGAATTATTTCTTGTTTTGTGCGTGTATATGACGAGTGGTAGCATGAATTTTATGATAATTTTATGATGATTTTCTTGAATTAAAAGCATGTATATGATTTATTTAATTGTATAATTTAAGTCTTGAATTAAAATTATAATCTTGTTTTTTTTTCCTTAAATTGTCGAGTGATTCAAGATTATTAAAAGAATTAAAGTTTTAATTTTTCTTGTGCAAATATATTACTAATCTTGATTTATTAATTAATCTATAATTTAAAAGTAATTTAATTATGATTTAATAGGTTCTTGAAAATTAATCTTGATTGTGATATTTCTTTCTTGATGGCCGAATATGATAAGAGTAAAAAGGCTTAATTTTTTATCCATGATTAATTATAACTGTTCTTAAATAGTTAGATTATAATTTTAGAATCTATATAATTGTTTAATTAATTAAAACAAGATAATTGTGAGTATAATTTGAAGTATGAATTTTTTGTCCCTAAATCTTGAAGAAGGTCGAATGGTATTATAATAAAAAGGAATGAATTTTGACTTTGTTTTGACTAATGATCTGATAATTCAAAGTTTATTCTATGATTTTATTGTTTATTTTATAAGTTTAAATGATTTATCTATGATATTTGTGACTAATATTTTAAAGTGTCAATTTTTGTTATATTATCCCATGCTGGTCGAATGGTGCAAGGATAGAAAAGGGCATTTTTATCATGATTTATGCAATATTAACTGATGATTGTTAGTTTTTATATTAATTTGATGATTTAATGGATTTATTGAATTGTTTATGTAATTATTAAAAAGAATTGATTTATTTATTTTATTTGTTCAAAAATGTCGAGTGGTCCAAAGTATGATATGATTAATTTAATTTAATTTTTAGCTTATAATAATTTTAGTTTATGAATTAAAAAATTTAATATAATTAAAGGAATAATCAGGAATAAGAAGATAAGTTGAATTAATAAGAATAAGGTTGACTTTGATAAGAATAATAGGAATAAGATGATATGATGATAAGTTGTTTATTGGTCTCATGATGGACATGTCGATAAGATAAGATAAGAAGTGGACGTCTGTTTGGTGATACATGGGTCACCAGATTAGGTTAAGTCAAAGTCACTGCCCTACTGCGGTCTCTGGGCAGTTCTTGATTCTAAGATGTGTAGTCGTCTAAGTAGTAGTACACGGGCTACTATTTAGAAGTTATGACCATAGCATAGGCTTAATTCTTGCAAAGGAGAGCTACGGGTAGAATACACGAATTCTTCCCAGCGCATTTTAGGAAAGTTAGGATGTACACGGGCATCCTTACGAGCTATAATGACCAGTCCATGGATTAAGAAAGATGGTTAAAAGACGGGATTTGGATAATAATATGATAAGATAAGAATTCATTAGGTTGGTATGTTAATTACGCACTTATTATGATTATTTATGTAATTATTATGTTGATATTATGCATATTATGTTAAGTCTTCCGCTGCGTACGTTTGATATGTTATGTATTAATGTATGATTATTCATGTGTAATATGTATATCTTGGTTGATTCTATGCTATTATATGATTTATGATTCCACATTTAAGTGGGACAGCCTAGTTACTCGCCAACTGACGGTGGACCCCCCATTTCAGGTGATGATGCAGAGGAATAAGTGGACTTTCGTATGGATCAGGTTGAGTGTTTTTGCGAGAATTATAGAGGAAACCCGAAGTCTACTTTACCTTTTAGTTTATTACTTTTTAGATTTCACCCAACTTGTTGGGAATAAACATTTTAAATTGTAGTTTGTTGAATAATATAATTTTATGAACATTTATAATCTTTTATCAGTTAATTATTTAATAAAGAGTTTACTCGATTCATGACTAAAAGTTAGAATTTAATGTTGTTTTAGCATATTTTGTTTGGTAATGATCCATTTGTCGATTTCCTCCGTAAATCGACAGCTTATAAAAGTCGGATCGTTACACTAAGTTCTCAATATACAATACAAAGCAAGCAAATAACGTAGTACAACACGATTTAGAATAATCTCCGAAGCTAGCCAAAGGACTTAGTCCTTGATTTAGCATTACAATACAAGCTAGACTAAAAGAAAACATCGAAAGAAAAAGACATTCATCATCAATCATCAAAATAAGAGTAGAAGGCCACTATGAAGCATCTTCCTTGCAGCTATCGCAACCATGAGGTCATTAAGCACCGAGGCAACCCATCTCCCATTATAGAACCGTGGATGAGAGAGCACGAAGAAATCTACTTTCCATAGATAGTCCATTCAACTTCTTATCATTGGAGTAGCGACCCAAAGTATCATCAAATGTCTAGAAGACGAGCTAATCTTCACTTGTCATTAAAGCATAGGCAGCCAAGCAAGCTCCCTGTTCTGAACTTGGAAGATCAAGCCATCTTCAGTCATTAGCAACCCTTTAGAAGCACCATCCATATTGAAAGATGAGTGAATAGTGTCCTCCCTACCTACCTTAACTCAGATCACAATAAGCCAAGTTAGTGAGGTTTCACCACTAATGGGACGTCAAAGCCAAAGCTTTGATATCAACCATAACACCCGTAGTCTAACCACAACAAATGATCCATGGGAAGTCCAAGCCGAGCTTTGATATCTACCATAGTCATCCTTAGACCAGAATTTCATCATCAAACAAAACAATATGGCTAGTAGGGCCACACTGTGAAGCATCTTCCATGGAACTATCAAAAACATTAAGACATTAAGCACCGAGACAAACCATCTCCCATGATGAAAGAGCCGTGGTTGAAAGAGCTCAAAGGAATCCACCTTCAAAAGCTAGCAAATACATCACCATATAATTGAAATAGCAACATCCTCAACGACAAACCCAAAACATCAACCAATAACAGAAAATGGGCTAATTTTCGCTTGACATTAAAGCATAAGCAGCCCCAACACACTACTATTCTGAACTTGAAAGATCAAGCCAGCTTCATTCATTAGCAATGCTTTAGAATCACCATGAGTGTTGTTGCCATCTTGATTGAAGACGAATGAGCAATGAACGCGCTCAACCCATCCCCATTGCACTACGAGGACATCGGCAATGGTACATCAAACCTTGACATCAACCATGCCCCTATGTTATCTCGAGCAGCGGCGTGAGCAACGAACCAGATTCCAGCAGCCTTGCAGCCCCAGTCGAATCTGCAACAATCTGCCCAACTACTGTAGGGAAGGGCGCTGCCTACACCCGTTCAGGCGTCTTTCACACCATCACAGCCATTTTGGCAGCAACTCATAACAAGCCACCCGTTAGCACCCATTGAACAGCACCCCTAACCCCCAGCAGCACCACAAATCCAGCACCACACCTGTCCACGCACCAAGCAGCAGCCCCTAGCCACCACCTCGACAGTGCTCCTCACTCACTCCTCCAGCCCCACCCATCGAAAATGCAGCTAACCTTGACCAACAAGACAGTCCACAAGCACTCCAACATACCCCCTGTCTCTTTTCTCTGTACTTCCAACCTTAGGATGAAGAATTAGAGATAGGTTGGGTGATTAACAGACCAAACCTGGAGGTACGAGCATCCGCCATTGACGAGTGGACCTGGGTTCAGACTCACCCTCACGACCTGCAGAAGGTTTGAGCTGGAACAGTAGCAGCCTAGCTGGACCAGAGAGGACAGAACAGGCCATAAAAGCCCCTGCATCCCTCAGCCCACCTCGAGCCACCACCTGACCAGCTCCTCACTCACACCCCAGCCATCACCTTCGCCACAGCCCACCCAAAGACCAACCAAACTCACCACCGTAAGTAACCCAGCAACCCCCTGCCTTTTTTCTCTGTACTTCCAAGCATAGGATGAAGAATTAGGGAGAAAATAGGGAACTTACTGAGTAGATCTGAGGTCCTCGAACAGCACCGTGGCGAGTGAGGCTGGGTTCTCACCACTGCAACATCCCTGACCCAGCTGACAAGGAGCATTCGCCATTGGAGTCCACACAGCGAACACGAAGCAGCAGAGAGGATTCGTGGTTTTGAATCGCGATTGAGCATGGTATCTTCAGCAGCACACTCGAAATCCATGTCTGAATCTCGATCGAACCCTTTAGACCCGTACCCACTATGCCCCGTAGCTCAGATTGCCATTAAAATTGAACCTAGGGTTTGGAGTGAGAAGTCGTATCTCACAAATCGCACCCCTGCATAGTAACGTCCTATTGAATCACCCCCTTTAACATCTAAATCTCTCATCTCACTTTGAAGATGACGAAGAGATGGTGTAAAGCAAGCTCGAACACCCCCCCTACCATGGCAATGGCTGCTGTGAAAGAGCCCAGCAAACAGCAGTGCCATAGTAGGGAGGAAGCTCAAAATCGCCCTTCTCCTTCTCTCTCTAACTTTATCTCTCTAGATGTTAAAGAAGTTATGTTTAAATTGAGCATTGACGGACAGCTTATGCTGATAATTAAGGAATTGACGGCCGGTATGAATACCAATATAAATACATAACAAATTGATAAGATAAGATGATGATGATGATGATGATAAGATAATGAAAGATGATGAATTGATTAACTATGAAGTGACCGCCGTCTAGTGGTACATGAGCCACGAACACGGGTATAGTCGAAGCCACTGTCCCACTGCGGGATGTCAACAGTTCTGGATCCCAACGCTCGGGAAGTAAATCTTATGTGGTTGACCCGGCGTGAGACAAGGAAAGTTGGGGAACAAGTAAAAGAGTTCACTTACGAGCATATGAATGTGTCACGGATTAGAACAATGAAATGAATTTGAAAGTTGAATAGTTTAAGCCTAAGGAGTCTAGAGTCTTGAGGTGACCCTAGCAAGAGAGTACGCATTGGTTATGTTGTGTTTGTAAGATTATTTCGTTGCGTTGTCTGATTGAATTATGTACTTGATTGATAATGTTGATATTCATTTTATATTTCTAAAAGTCAGGAAAAAAAACCATGTACTCCAGCCGGCCAGTAAAAAAATCATTTATTGTAACTCCCTTATTGTAACTTGCCTAAAATTTGTTCGTTACAATAAATGTTTTTGTAACGGGCATTATACTGCCAGTTACAATAAGTCATTAATGTAGCAAAGTAAAACAGTTGTTGTAACGGACTTAAAGTTGCCCGTTACAAAAAACAGTTATTTGTAACGGGCAAACTTCATGCCCGTTACAAATACTTATTTTGTTGTAACTGACAAATTTAAGCTCGTTACAATAAGTGGTGATGTTGTAACAGCATAAATCACAGCACTTATTGTAACGGGCTTTGTTAATGACCGTTACAAATACTGAAGTAAAAAAAAAAACCTCAGCATCAGTTCTCCCCATTGACGGATCTATTATGTTGCCTGGTGGGGCACAGGCCCACCCATCCAAAATAAAAAAAATGAATTTCAATTTGGGCCTTTGGGACCAAGTAAAAAAGAAAAAACACTGGAAAGGGAAAGGGAAAGGGAGAATTAGGAAGGAGGGAGAAGAAACCAAAAAACCTTAAACCTTGCTACACCTTTCTCTCATCTCTCAGACTCTCAGAAGTGTCAGAAGTCCGTTCGCCGGACTTCTTCCCTCGTGGCCAGTGTCGCCGGCTCGCCTGCTGATCCACCGCTCGTGCTGTCTTGTGCAGTTGTTCGTGTTCCGGTGTTCATGAGTGACGACTCGTGACTCGTGAGTCCGGCTTGAAGTCCAGCAAGCCACTAGAGCTTCGTCGATCTACCGCTAGCCCAACTCCCCTCGTCCTTTTTGCCGAGTCGCAGACCCGCCGCGGCGCCGCCGTCTGCCCGTCTCCACTCTTCAGTGACCAGTCGTCCTGAACTCCACACAATAACTATAAGGTTTGAATTCTAAAACCTAAAATTCTTAATTTAGTTGTTTCAATTAATACAATTTACTGATTATTTAATTATTTTATATTTTACATTGTTGTTGTAAATTTGAAATGATGTTGACTTGCTGATTTGTTTATTTGATTTGTTTAACTGATTTTGCTTATTTGTTTAATTAATTTTTTTGATTTGTTTAATTATTTACATAATTACCTTTGTTGTAAATTTGTGATGCTGACTTACTGTTTATTTCAATTATTTGTTTAATTATCTACATTTGCTCATTAATTATGTTGATTTTATGTACAATGAACAATTTACGTTTGTTGATTTGATTAAATGGGAGATCAAATGCTAAATTATTGTTTAAAAACGTATTTACAGAAAGATTATTTTTTGAATGTTAGTATGGACGCTATTGTAAATCGATACCAAAATATAAAAACCCATAGAGAACAATTGTAATCGTGAATTTGTAATAGTTTAAACTATTATTAGGTTGTAAATTGAACTAATTTATAATATTTTGCTTTATACTTTTTCAGATATATTGTGGTGTTTATGGTGTTTTTTAATTGACTTATCAATGCCCAACTTTGATAAGTCGGTGACCTACCATTATAAAATTCCTGGATCCGCCCCTAGTTCTCCCCATCGCCATTCAATTCATAAGCCCCAAAAAAAATCCTAAACCCTAACCTCACCAAGCGACACCACCATCCAAAACCTTAACCTCACCAGGCGACACCACCACCGACACCACCACTACCACCACTCGTACCCTTCGTTGCTTCTTCGTCTGCCTCACCACATGACCCCAGCATCTGCCTCACTACGCGACCAGAGCAACGGAAAGAGAAGGGAGGTCCACGAACTGAAACCAGCAGCCACCACTACCACTTTCTTTATCTCCATCCACTCCGGTGACGACCACCACTCACCAAAAACTCAAAGCACTAACGAGCCATCAGCAGTAGCAATAGCAACGAGCCTTCTTCACGCCGTCCAATTTGGAGTTTTAGAGGTATAACTTTCTTTCTCTTTTCTCTTGATCTTGTTTCTAGCTCTTATTTGAGGTGTTAATGCTGAAAATTTCTTTTTTAGGGATGCAAATTTATTTTCTAGGGCTGCAAATTTTGTTTTGCATTTGAATCTATGAATTGAATCTGTGTTGTTATGAATGTGGGAAATTTTGGTTTTGAATTTGCTGAAAAGTTGTTTGGTTTTGATTTTTTGGTTCTATTTGGTTGTTTGCTTTCAGAATTTCGAGTTTTATGATTCTGGTTTTAGGGTTTCTGAATACGTTTTAGGATTTTCGATTTGATTGTTTGTTTGTTGTGATTTTTAATTGGAATTTAAGGTTTATTGTGTATCACTTTAAGTGGTTTTTCGATTAATCCATTAGAAATTCATGATTTATCTTTATTTGGGTGAACTTTGATTGGGAATAATGAGCTTTAGGATGTTTTGTTCTAATGAATAAATTGCCATGATTTCGGATTGTGAAACATATTCAGCACGACGCCTACTATCATCTTTATTGGTCTCTTGTTTCCAGATATTATGATGGTAACTGCTTTGAATTTTTGTTGTGCAATACAATTACAATATTAAATGTTATTATGTGAATCAATTTTTGGGATTATTTTTAATATTAATTTGATCTAAAGGATAGTTGATATGATAATAATTTGGGGTGTTCATATATTGGCTTTCTATTTTATTGGATTGAACATAAGTACTATTTGTTTGTTTTCATAGATTCTTATTTCCTCTTATAATTTCTGTGAGCATTCTTCATTTCAAATGCCTCCTTTTCCATTATTTTGATCTTCACTTTACCACTTTGGTATGATATAATTTGTTTGATTCATTGCAATTTTTTCTCCTCAATTTCATGTAATTGTGATGCTTCGACAACGTATTTATGTAATTCAATTACATTACTGGTATGTCCTTATCAGAATCTTATAACTGATTTTATGAGAGAATCTTGTTTTGTCTTGTTTTTGTTCCAAAAACGCCATATTTTCGCCCAAAGTCATGCAAATAAGTAATTTATTGCTTACATGAATGATATAGGACATGGATATACCTTTAAAACATTAAATAAGTTGATTGGTAGTGATAGGTGAATAAAAACTCCAAAAACATGCCAAAAATGGCCTATTCGGCTTGTTTTTGTTCCAAAACGCCGTATTCTCGCCCAAAGTCATGCACACAAGTCATTTAATGAGTACATGAATGATATAAAACATGAATAAACATTAAAAATAGGAAATAGGTTGATTGTTAGGTAAATGTGTACAAAAAGTCCAAAAACATGCCAAAATGGCATATTTGCCTTGTTTTTTTCAAAACGCCATATTTACGCCTAAAGTCATGCAAACAAATCATTAATTCTTACATGAATGATATAGAGCATAGATAAATCTTAAAAACAGAAAATAACTTTATTGGTAGGGTAATGTAAAAAAAACTTCAAAAAATTAGCAAAATGGTCTATTTGTCTTGTTTTTGTTCCAAAGCGTCATATTTTCGCCCAAAGTCATGCAAACAAGTCATTTATTACTTACATGAATGATATAGGAAATGGATATAACTTAAAAATAAGAAATAGGTTGATTGGTAGTGATAGGTGAACAAAAACTCCAAAAACATGCCAAAAATTGGCCTATTTGGCTTGTTTTTGTTCCAAAACGCCATATTTTCCCCCAAAGTCATGCAAATAAGTCATTTATTGCTTACATGAATGATATAGGACATGGATATACCTTAAAAACAGGATATAGATTGATTGGTAGTGATAGGCCAGGTGAACAAAATCTCCAAAAACATGCCAAATATGGCCCATTTGATCCAAAACACCATATTTTCGCCTAAAATGAGCTATTTGCCTAGTTTTTGTTCCGAAACGCCTTTTTTTTTGCTCCAAATCATGAAAATAAGTCATTTAGTGTTTAAATGAATGTTATAAGACATGTTTAAACCGTAAAAACATGAAATAGATTGGTTTGTGCGAACATGGGAACGAAAGCACCCAAAACTAGCAGAAAATGACCTATTTGTGTTGTTTTTGTTATAAAATGCCCTATTTTTCCCAAAATCAATCTAATAAGTCATTTAATACTTACATGAATAATATAGAACATGGATAAATCTTAAAAACAATAAATAGGTTGATTGGTAACAAGATGTTCATGAAAAAGCCATAAACTTAGTCAAAAAATAACATACTTGCCATTTTGCCTAGTTTTAGTTCCGAAATGACCTTTTTTGTCCAAAACCATGTATTCTATATTTTTGCACGATTTGGTTACTTGATTTTTTTATCATCATCCAAGTGTACTATATAATCATTTTTGTAATTATTTGTTTTTAAGGATTATATTGGGAAGATCTACCGCCTATTGTGCTGAGGAAATACTCGAGTTCGAGAACAATGGCTGATTTTTTTATAAGTAATTTTTTAGCACTAGTAGAAAAAAGGCTATTTGCATCGTGCATTTCCAGTTACAAATAAAGCAGTTACAAATAAACACAGTATTTGCATCGTGCCTTAAACTGCACGATACAATTAAGTGATCTATTTGTATCGTGCATTTTAAGGCACGATGCAAATACATCACATATTGCCAACAAAATGTTGAATTATTTGTATCGTGCCTTTGAAGGCACGATGCAAATAAATCATTGCATCATGCATTTGAAGGCACGATACAAATAAGATACTTATTTGGATCATGCCATTGAAGGCACAATGCAAATGTGTCCAATTGTTTTAATTGGATTATTTTTAAATTTTTTTATATTATATATAATTATCATTGAATTATACATTAAAATGTACAAATTAATCAATTATATATAATTATCATTGAATCATACAGTACAGTACGTATACATATACGTAGGCCGCCTAGGAATGAGCCGCGCGCCAAGAATCGATGAATTGATCGAAATGTATATAATATAAATATACTACATACAAACAAATCAATTCTTTATAAAAATGTATTTCGAATATAGTATACACCTCAAAGGTCCAATAAGTTGTCAACGATAATACATATATAGACGCATACATACAAATAAAAACACAATGGCCAAGAAATCTAAAAGAATTGCAACCCCACTCCCTAGTAGGGGTGTCAGTTCAGTTAATAAGTTCAGTTATGGTTGGACCCAAACGGTTCAGTTGACTTCAGTTCAGTTGACTTCAGTTGATCTTTTCCAAAATAACCAATTCGGTTTTAACTTTATCAGTTTCAGTTCCAACCCATTGCAGTTAATTTTATTTTCAGTTCAAATCAGTTCCGTTATGATTGGTCTTCGATTTTACCCATACGATTTCAGTTGTTGTCAGTTCATTGTGAACGATTGATATAACAGTTCCGATTGTATTCAGTTTAAGGTATGGTTGATCTTTGGTTTTACCCATACGATTTCAGTTGTTATCAGTTCATTGTGAACGGTTGATATAACAATTCCCATTGTCTTTAGCTTACATTATGGTTGTTCTTCGGTTTTACCCGTGCTATTTCAATTGTTGTTAGTTCATTGTGAGCGGTTGATATATCGGTTCTAGATGTATTCAATTTATGATATGAAAAAATACGTTTATATCCATTCGATTTCGGTTATTATCAGTCTATTGTAAATGATTATATTCAGTTACATTATGGTTATTTTTCAGTTTTACAAGGAAATCTGTAACGGTTTTGTTCGAGTTGGATATTAAGTATTAATGGGTTTTAACCGAGTTTTTTCACGTTTGTTTCTCTAAATAATATGAGCCGATCGTATTCGTTTTAGCCATTGAATTGTTTGCGTCACAATGGGTTAGTTAAGTTGAGGTGCACGTTAAAGTTATTTATTATTTATCAATTCATATTTTAATCAAATTATTCTTGTACTAATATTATTAAGTATAAATGTGCAACTGCGTATCAAGTATCAATATTGGGTATATATGATGGTCAAGGTGATGAAGAGTGATACTATATTGGCAATAACAACTGTAACGACCCGACTTTTTAAGTTGTCGTTTGACGAAGGAAAACGACTTGCGGATCATTACTTAAACATTAAACTAAACATTTATTTATATATTCAAAATAATGGCATCTTTTATTAACTTAAAAATCCAACATTAATCCCAAAAGTCTACAAAGGACGAAAAACTTAAGTTACATAAACTGGAATAATGTCTTTCCCAACATGCTGGGAAATTTAATAAAATAAGTCTTATTGAAACTCTAAAAGTGCTAAGGTAAAACTATAAAACTCATCCACACAAAAGCCCATCCAGCGGAAGCCCGTTCTAAGCAGCTGCATCGTCACCTGAAACTGAGGGGGGGTCCACCGTCAGTGGCGAGTAACTAGGTTGTCCCGTTTAAGTAAGGGACCGCTAAACACATAATAGCATAGGATAACTCACGAAAGTACATGTAAACAAATAATATTCCATACACATGTTCATACAAGGTACGTATAAAAATACGTACAAAATACGTATAAAAATACGTATACAATACGTATAATAATACCTGCAAAATACGGTTAGAGATACATACTAAATACGTATACAATACAAACATACATACGAAATACATTTATACATACCAGAGTTATACATATACAGACATACACAGCGGAAGACTTATACCAACCATATTACATTACATCTAATACTTAACTTATATTATATACAATCTTATACTTTAATTATCATAATGTACCTTATATTATCTTAACTTCATATCATATCATTCATCATATCATATCATTTATCTTCACTTCTTAACGGACCGGTCATTATAGCTCGTTGTGGATCCCGTGTGCACCACAACTTTCCTAAAACATGCCGGGGTGAACTCGTGTATTCAGCCCGTAGTGGATCCCGTGTGCACCACTAAGCCTAAGCTATGGCATAACTCCTAAATAGCAGCTCGTGTACTACTACTTAGACGACTACATATTTTAAGACCCAAAACTGCCCGGGTGAACTCGTGTATTCATCCCATGGGGCAGTGGCATCGACTTAACCCGATCTGATGACTCGTGTATCATCAAAAAGGGCGTCCTATCTTATTAACCCGATTGATGACCTTTGCGTCATCGTAGGGGCGATCTTAACTTATTATCTTTCTTATAACTAGAAGTACTAGGTGACCATAATCGGGAATAAATGTTCGAAGTCCCAGGAAAGAGAGGTGCGGCACGTATATTGGCCACCTTAAATACCAAGTCTTTCCTAGCCAGAGATCGAAACAAATAATTACCCTTTTACTCTGTTTCCTTTCCTTCCCTAATAATATCTTATTATCCTTATTGTAACTTATCCCTACCGACTTCCTTAACTATAATATAATAATAAATAATAATAGCTAAGTCCTTTAATCGTATTATTATTACCCTTTCATATTACAACTTATCCCTAATTATAAATATTAATAATTGTAACAATAATACTAATTCCCAAAATTGTTCCAATAATATTATAAGCCAAAATAATTAAACTAAAATTGGTCAACAATAACTAACCTACTCGACATTTTAGGGTTACTTTACTAAATTAGATAAATTCATCAACATAATAATTAACAAAATCAGTTCAATTAACAATAATTCGAATAATTAATAATTATCACCAAAAATTGCATAAAACATGATAAAAATTCTACCTTTCATATTTTATACCAATCGAAAATCATGAACAACAATACCAAAAATTACGTCTTTAATTAATTAAATTCAATAACCAATAAATCATAGCGAACTTTATAATAAACATTAAAATTATCCTTAAAACACCATATTTTACACAATCTGATTTTAAAGTATTAAATTAAGAACCACCATTAAAAGGTCTCGAATAATCTGGAAATTTTGATGGGAGCTAGATGTAGGTTCATGGTTTAACGTGCATAAATTTCGTCCAAAAATAACATCTTTTACTATTTTTAAGGAATTTTATAACTAACAAATCAGATTAGGCTGAATTCAGTTTCAGATTTTTCTGCCATATCAAACGAACTTTAAAAATTACGAAAATTTAACAAAAGCTGTAAAACACTATTACTGACTTCCACCTAAAATTTCGTAGCCATACGAATTGATTAAGTATCTTAATAAATTCGTAAATCAAATCTGGACAGTTTTACCGGTTTGAAAGATTAAATTATTTTAAGCAATAAAAGGACGAAATTTTGCCACGAAATAAATCATGATTCATAATCAAACAGTAAAGAAACTGCCACGAAAAATTCATCAAGAAATAACAAGATTTGATTAATAAATAAATTCATACAAGTAATTATTTAACAATTAAAGATTTCAAGAAACTACATAAAATAATAAAGAAAATTTCATAATAATTCATAAAGATTACATATTATCATCAAGAAAAATTACATAATATCCTATCATATGATTCGAAATTTTCTAGGTGATCATGACCCTAATTCCTAACAATTTTCATGTTTTAATCCTAATTAACTATGTGATTAACTTGTACCGAAATTAAACGAAATAGCATAGTTACCTTAAATCGCTTAAATTTCCAAGGAAAAATTCACCACTTTGGGTGAATGTAGTTCGGCTTTTGTGAGGGAAGAGGAAAGAATATTTTTTTTGGAGTTAAAGCTTTAGCAAAATTAGGAACAAATAACAATTGTTAAGCATATATATAGAAGGAAGAGAGCAAAACAAACCCTAGGAGAAAAACCTAGGCTGCCGTGAACAAGGGGAAATAGAGGGGATTAATGGACCTAGCAAAAGGATGGATTTGGGCTAGGTTTGAAGTAGTTTAGGTATTAAAATATTATTTAATTAAATGAATTTATTTAATTAATCAAATTAAATAGAATGGATAATAATACTTGGCCCAAAAACACAAGGGGGAACTGGCCAAGCTTTAAAGAGAGGAAAAGATTGGGTCCTTGGCCCAATTTGAGTTTAAAGAGAGGTTAATAAAATAAAAACAGTCCAAATTTAACGGGCCTTTTGGACTTAGAATAAATAAATAGAACTAATAACCGCGAAATTTTCTGGCCCTAAATTTCGGGGTATTACAACAACGATCATAACAATAATAATGATAACAATTACCAAAACAACAACAATAATGAATTGATGATGTAACTGATGAACGATGATAACGATGATGGTGATTGATATGAATAATATAATAACAATAATAGTAGTAACAATATCGAGAACAATAACAATAACAAGATTTGAGTCTACTTTTAATCTAATACAAAGTTAATAACAATAACCATCATGATACTATATATGCATAATATGCTCAATACATCATACTAATATACTATTCTATAAATAAATCATACTATAAAATCAACAAATAATATAATATTGTAGCCATATACTAGAATGCATAATATCTTTAATTTGATAGTATATAACACCATCATCATACACTATATACAATACATCACATTGTTATATCATTAAATCATACTGTAAAAACAAGAAATCATATAATATTAAGACAAAGTATCATACTAATATAACTTAATATCATACTATTATATATACAATTGTATTATTTAGAATGCAGTCATACTATATGTATCACTCAGACAATGACTTATCCATAAAATATAGATAATCATTGACTGCTCGAGCAAATGCTTCTATTATTTGTGTGAAAGTCTTAATTTAATATGTTGATGGTGATTGTTGATTGATGCGCCATTGCATTGCCACTTTGCCCATTTCATGGTAATAACAATGGAGTAATGGTAATAAGATTGATGATGGATGGAGATGGATAATAATGCATGGGTGATGATATTGGTGATGTGTGATGATGTATATGAATGGTGATGGATGTTGATGACATGGATGATGATGACATATTGACATGGATGATGATCATGGATGATGGTGACATGTTAATAACTATTCTATATGGTCATGGATATTGATAATGATACTGATGAGTGATGGTTGTAATCCACCTTGTTAAGGTGCTTGTTAAGCTGTTAGTTGTTATCTTGTTGACTATAGTTTGCTCTTCCCTGGGTACAACCCTTCCTAGAAGGTGGGTACTAGGGTTGATGCTCGTAGCTCAGTGTTAGTTTGTATCTCTTTGATTTTGGTAATAAAGTCTATTTATTTTGCTAGAAAATGTATTGTTTTATATATTTAATTATCTATTTGAAGAAGATATCTAAAATCCAACCAACTCTTTTGAAATGGGTATGGTTGAAAACAATCAATTTTAAATTATTAATATGCTAAATTTAATTAATTTGAATAATCAATATATGAAAAGAACACACAATTTTATTTAATAGTATATTATAAATAATCGTTTCGTGAAAAGAACAATTTGATTTAATATAGTATAATTTGATACAAATAGATTTTGTCTAATTTCAGTTTAGTGTAAAGCGATTTTCAGTTAACCAACGATTTAAAACAGTTTTTTCTCAATTTGGTTCAATCAAGCAACAACTTAAAACTAGTTATAAGTCATTTTGGTTTAGTTGATCAATAGTTAATTGCAGTTTTGTTAACTAACAAAATCAAATATTTTATAAGTCATTTCGGTTCAGTTGATAAACAGTTAAAAACAGTTCAATTAACTAACAAAACCATATAGGTTACAGTTAATCTCAGTTCAGTTATGATTCAGTTATGGTCAGTTAAAAACAGTTTTATGTAGTCAACCTTTTCAGTTCAGTTGATTTCAGTTCATGATTCAGTTCAGTTAAGTGCAGTTCATTTTGTTTCAGTTGGAATTTCAGTTATCAATCATTTGGTTACTGGTTCATTTCAGTTCAAACCATTCAGTTCAGTTCAGTTCACGTTAGGTTAACAGTTAAACCAACAGTTCCTAACCAAATTGACAGCCCTGCACCCTACCCATAACAACTCAAATGAGCGTAATTTGATATTGGGAGATATGACCCCTGTTCTCTTACAGCAGAGGATCGAAGAAGAGAGTGAGACTGAAGAAGAAGCATCCCTAACTCCTGAGATTACCCCAATTCAAGTGGTTCACCTAGTGCAGGACTCTCCACCAGCAATTAAAGATCCTAAACGTAATTCAATAACTACTGATGGTGGAAAAAAGGGGCAGAGAGATGATGGTACTAACCCTAAAGAGAAGACACCAGACCAAAAGGTCTCAGCAGCAAAAGAAGGTAACCAAACTAAACCTGAGATAGAGGAATGGTCTAATCTATTTAAAGGACCGCTTCATGCTAAAGGGGTTAAACTAGGTTTTGTATCACCAAAATTGAAAGAAGGGAAAAAAGTGATAAGCTTGAAAAATTCTGAATTACAAAAAGAGGCAAAAAAATGGGATAATGCTATCATTTTTTATGTTGTTGGTATGAAGCCGAATTTTAATTCAGTGCTTAGGTATATTAGTCTTGAGTGGAACAATGTTTCTAAGCCTAATGTTTATCTTCATGATGATGGTTACTATATAATTAGATTCCAATCAAAGAATGATTTCAGTAATGTAGCTTATAATGGACCTCACCTATTCCATGGTAAAGCTGCAGTAGTTAAGCCTTGGACCCCTAAATTCAACTTTAAAAGTGAGTCCCTTAAGAACATTCCCCTGTGGGTTAGACTGCCTAACCTTCCACTACAATGTTGGTCTAGTGACTCATTAAGCAGGATAGGGAGTGCTTTGGGGTACCAGTTTGTGCTGATGAATGTACATCCAAGCAGCTAAGGGTTTCTTTTGCTAGATTGCTCATTGAGATAGATGTTACCCAACCTATAACTAAGTCTGTGGTGATTGAAAATGAAGAAGGGGATGAGGTGGAACAAACAGTGATATATGAGTGGATACCAGCCTTTTGCACTCAATGTAATATAGTTGGTCATGAATGCTCTAAGAAGAAACAGGAACCTGCAAAAACACATGCTAAAGGGAAAGAGAGAGTCTCTAATTATAGGCAATGGCTTCCTAAGGAAAAAAAAACTAGAAAGGAGGAGGATACCACTGAGGTTAGACCTATAGAACCAGTACTAGCAGAGGTGTCCAAGGAACACAAGGATACTGAACCTAGCACTTCAGGTAGCAAGGACCATGAATGGCACACTGTCACTAGTAAGACTAAAGGTCCTGATTATAGTGTCAAACGATACTGAAGTGAAGAGGAATGAGAAGGAAAGGGAGGAGGAGCATCACCAAGCACCCCCATGATTATAGTGTCCTGGAACATCAGGGGTCTAAATGACCCCCTCAAAGTAGCTGAGGTAAAAAAGCTACTACACTTGCACAAAGTAGAGGTAATTGGAATAGTGGAGACAAAAGTAAAACAAATTAATACCCAAAAAATCCAAAGCAAGTTTGGCAACAATTGGAAATGGTATGATAATGCAACAAATAGTAAGACAGGAAGAATCTGGTTGGGATGGGACATCACTAAAGTGAGGCTCCAGATACTGCAAATTCATGAACAATTTATTCACAGCTGCGTGACCTACCTCGATATGTCTAATCCAAGTATGTGTACATTGGTATATGGGCTTAATACAATTGAAGAAAGATCCAGGTTATGGCAGAACACCAAGGCCTTAGGCATATTCAATGACCCATGGATCTGTTTAGGGGATTTTAACACTCTTCTCTGCCCAGAAGACAGAATTAATGGAAGGGAGGTGCAACATGCTGAGACAAAGGACTTCAACGAATGGATAAATGACATGGAGTTTCAGGTGCTCAGGAGTAGAGGCAGTCAATTCTCCTGGAACAACAAATCTCAGGGCAAAGCTAGAGTCTCAAGCAGGATAGACTGGGCAGTGGTGAATGAGGCATGGATTGATGCGCATCCTACTGTGGAAGCTACTTATCTCACGCCTGGCATATCAGATCACTGCCTCATAAAGGTAGTTTTTGGTGAAGTTTCTGAACAGAGAGGGAAACCCTTTAGATTTCTGAATGTACTCACAAAGCATGCAGATTTCCAGCCAATTGTGAAAGAGAGGTGGGAAGCAACGCCAAACAAATCAGTATGGCAGAAGATAAAGTGTGTTAAGGAAGGTCTGAAAGAACTCAATAAAAATCATTATTCCAACATTCCTGATAGAGTTCAGAAGGCTCAGGAAGATTTGGCAGACATTCAATAAAAATTGAGCCATGACTTTAATAATGAGGACCTCCATGTGCTTGAAGCAGATGCTACCCAAAAGCTGAAGCATTGGTACAATATCCAAGAAAGCATCATGAAGCAGAAATCTAGAGAGCAATGGGTCAAGCTGGGTGACTCTAACACCAAATTCTTTTTCTCCATGATGAAGCAGAGACAAAACCTGAATAGAATTGACTCTATTCAAACCAGTCAAGGCAAGCTTACAATGAACCCAAATGAAGTGAAAGCTGAAGTTCTCAAATTCTATGAAGATCTCTTGGGCTCTAATTCTGAGAGTCTGCCCTGCATAGACCTCACCACTATCCGGAAAGGCCCCAGGCTCTCCCACTCTTCCCAACACTATTTGATGACTAAAGTGACCAATGAGGAAATAGACATTGCTACTAGTAGCATTGACAGTGCTAAGGCTCCTGGTATTGATGGAATGAACTTTTTTTTCAAAGAGGCCTGGCCTGTGGTTAAATCAGATATCTACCATGAGATCCACAACTTCTTTGACCATGGTAAGTTTGATCCTAATTGGAATAGTACCACCATCACCCTGATTCCTAAAGTTGCTCACCCTCAAATGGTGAAAGACTATAGACCTATTGCTTGCTGCAGTGTGCTATACAAGATCATCTCCAAAATTCTCACTAAGAGAATAGCTCAAGTGATAGGTTCAGTGGTTAGTGAAGCACAGGCAGGGTTTATCCCTGGGAAACATATAGGGGACAACATCCTGTTGGCAACTGAATTAATGAAGGGCTATGATCATAGACACATCTCCCCAAGATGCATGATTAAGATTGACTTGAAAAAAGCTTATGACTCCATCGAGTGGACTTTTCTCCTTAGCATCCTTAGAGAGGTGGGATTACCACGAAATTTTGTAGGCTGGATTGAGACTTGCATCACCTCAATCTCATACTCAGTAATGATCAATAATTACCCCTATACCCCTTTTAAAGCTAAGAAAGGTCTCAGGCAAGGAGATCCTATAACTAAGGTGTTTATATGAGCTTAAAGGCAATGGAGACTTCAACTACCACCCCAGATGTGAAAAGCTGAACATTACCCACTTGATCTTTGCAGTTGATCTTCTAATGCTGGCTAGGGTAGACAAGTCTTCTATAAAGCTTTTGTTTGAAGCCTTCACCAAAATTTTCTTTAGCTTCTGGGCTAGCTGCTAATTTGGACAAAAGTGAGGTCTTCTTTGGGGGGGTTCCTGAAACAGAAAGAGCTATTATGCAAGACATACTGGGTATGGCTAGAGGGGTAATTCCCTTCAAATATCTAGGAGCTCCTGTATCCTCTAAAAAGCTCTCCATTGGTCAATGCAAACCTTTGGTGGATAGGTTGACAACAAAGATCAGCTCTTGGACTACAAGGAAATTATCTTATGCTGGGAGAATTCAAATGATCAAAAGTGTCCTTTTTGGCATCCAAACTTACTGGGCTCAAATCTTTATGCTTCCAAAAAAGATCATCAAAGAAATAGAAGCCAAATTCAGAGCCTATCTATGGACAGGAAGCTGTGCTCAGACCAAAAAAGCACCTGTGTCTTGGGACCAGATTTGCTTACCCAAGGTAAGTGGAGGGTGGAATGTTTTGTCCTTAATTGATTGGAATAGGGCAGCCATCTGCAGGATCCTTTGGGATCTAGCACATAAACCTGATAGCATGTGGGTTAGATGGGTTCATGCTTATTATTTCAAAAAACATGACTGGTGGTATAAGGAGCCCCCCCCCTAAGTGCTCTTGGAACCTAAAAAGAATCTTGAAATGCAGGGAATTAGTGGATTCATTTGGTGGATGGCAGCAATTTGAGAGTCATGGCAAATTTAAAATACACAAGATGTATAGCTCTCTGAGGCCACAGATAGAAAAAGTCCCATGGAGGAACCTGATCTGCAACAACACCGCTACACCGAAAAGTACCTTCATCCTATGGCTTGCTTTGCAAAATAGACTAGCAACTTATGATAGACTTTTGAGTTGGAATGTCCCTTGCAACCCAATGTGTGTTTTGTGTAAGCAAGCTGATGAAACAATGGCTCATCTGTTCTTTGAGTGTCATTATAGCGCCAATATTTGGAAGCAGCTCTAGGACAGGTTGGATGTGAAAATGGGGTTCAACTTTGCAGAGATAAGCCACAAGCTACAAAATAGAAGTAGGAAAAGAAGGCCGAAAGACCAACTTATTAACATGTTTTTTGCAGAATTGATCTATGCAATCTGGCTCGAAAGGAACAGCAAGGTCTTCAATGGTAGTTGCAAGCTCCAAATGTGCTCATTAGGAATATCATATTTAATGTTGCTTGTAATTGTAATGAAAATAGTAGATTATTACTAGTTAGGTAAGGCATTTTCAGAGCAAGTTAGAGTTGCTCCGTTTGAACTTGTTATTCACCATAGGTTATATTTTGGGTTTGCCCTTTGTATTTGTGGGATGTTAGAGCAGGTTGGGTTGGCTCAATGAGAGGTCTGTCTCCATTGAGCCACCTGCAACCAGTTGGGGTGGCTGCTGTCACTGCCTATAGGATGTATTGAATCCTATTCCTTTGGTATATACTACACACTTACTAAAAAAAAAAAAACACAATTCTACTCATCTCCAAGATTCTTTCAAAGAGGCTCTCTAAGATCATGGAGGAAGTAGTCAACGAAGCTCAGGCTGGCTTCATCCCTGGAAAACATATGGGAGATAACATTCTACTTGCAACTGAACTCATGAAAGGTTACAACCATAAATATATTTCACCTAGATGCATGATCAAGGTTGACCTTAAAAAAGCATATGACTCAATTGAATGGAGTTTCTTAGAGACAATGCTGATTGAGCTAGGTTTCCCAAGGCTCTTTACTGAATGGATCATGGAGTGTGTCTCTACTGTCTCCTACTCCGTCATGATTAATGGTGTCCCTGGTCGCCCATTTAAGGCCCAGAAAGGCCTTAGGCAAGGAGATCCTCTCCCCTTTCCTTTTTGCCCTAGGCATGGAATACCTCTCCAAATGTCTTGAAGAATTGAGGTATATACCAGATTTCAACCATCATCCTAGATGTCAGAAATTTCACCTCACTCATATGATGTTTGCAGACGACTTGCTACTACTTGCAAGAGCAGATGATTCCTCCCTCTCCCTCTTGTTTGGCATGTTCCATAAGTTCTCTGCAGCTTCTGGGCTTAGTGCAAATTTTGATAAGACTGAAGTTTATTTTGGTGGCATCAACTTGGAGGAACAAGACCAGCTTCAACAGACTCTTGGGGTTGTCAAAGGATCCATTCCCTTTAAATACCTAGGAGTCCCTCTCTCCTCAAAGAAACTCTCTATTGCTGAATGTAAACCACTTGTGGGGAAGGTCACAGCAAAAATTGAATCTTGGACCTCTAGACACTTGTCATATGCTGGTAGCGTGCAAATGATCAAAGGAGTGCTCTTTGGTATTCAAACTTATTGGGCACAAATTTTTACCCTCCCCAAAAAATCATAAAAGAAATTGAAGCAAAATTCAGGGTCTTCTTGTGGACAGGAAAAAATGAACAAAGCAAAAAAGCTATTGTGAGTTGGGATCAAATATGCCTACCTAAGGTGAATGGGGGATGGAACATCCTATCCCTCCAAGAATGGAATCAGGCTGCAGTTGCTAGAAACCTGTGGGATCTTGCTCACAAAACTGATACTTTATGGGTCAAATGGGTACATACTTATTATTTCAAAGGTAGGGATTGTTGGACATGCACACTCCCAAGAAGATGCACTTGGGTTCTCAAGAAGATCATGAAATGCAGAGATGTTGTGGATAAAATTGGGGGCTGGGACAAAATTGTCTTCAATGGTAAGATGAAGATCAAAGCACTCTACAATCTCTTAAGACCACAAGCTGCCCCAGTACCTTGGAGAAGACTAATCACCAACAATAGAGCAACCCCAAAGAGCATCTTTATTCTATGGTTAGCTGTCCAGAACAGACTAGCTATTGCTGATAGACTTATCACTTGGAACATCTCTTGTGACCTTACCTGCAGATTGTGTAATGCAGAGGCTGAAACAATTCAACACCTTTTCTTTGAGTGCAAAATCAGCAAGGAAATTTGGCATAAGGTCTTGGATATACTACACATATCACCTCATAACATAAACTTTGATGACACTATAGCTTGGATTTTGAAATGCAGCAGGAAAACTTTTGTCAAAGCATAAGTTCTCACCATGTGCTTCACTGAGACTCTTCATAGCATTTGGCTGCATAGGAACAATGTCATTTTTGGTAACATCTGCAAGCCCATTGAGCTACTAATCAGAGGAATTATTTTGAAAGTAGCTCTAAGATGCAATGAAGCAGGTAGACGTCTGCTCATTCGACCAGTACCTGGTGTTAGATAAGTTTAGTTGAGTCTATTGTTCTTTTGATAGGCAAGCTAGGAGCCATTAGTTTAGTTTATGGAGGGATCTAGGTTTTATTGTAAACTAAAAGAGCCATTATTTGTTATGGCCTTTTATTATTTTAGTCTCCAGCAGGGTATGTCTTGTCCAGATTTGATTCCCCCCCTCTTTAGAAGCTAGGTAGGATCAAAGGCTCTGGCCTATTGATCTACTTCCAACCATGGTGTCAACTTTGGTTGGAAATTTTGGATGTATATTTTAACTTTTTCTTGGTATATAAAAATACTTGATTACCAAAAAAAAAAAAAACAATTCTACAAATTATCAGATCATCATTTCAACATAAATGGCCGAAAGAACCTCGTCCATTGCTTCCGAACTTCATCAATCTCCAATTTAGTGTACGGGTCAGATCTTCCAACAAACTCCTTCAAAATATTGTAAACCAAACCAAATTAAACAACATGATAATCACAATATAATACTTGAAATAATAAAATATTGGAACGACAAGTAGTGAAATATGTCCTAGTTTTTTGCTAAATTCTGGGTGTTCCCGTTCACATTTCCACAGTAATCAACATATTTCATGTTTTTAAGCTTTATCTATGTACTAAAACATTTATTTAAGCATTCTATAACTCATTTGCATCTTGTATGCAATAAGAGGTCATTTTGGAACACTAACAAGTAGAATGGATCGTTTTTGGCTATTTTTGAGTGGTTTTCAATCCCATTTCCATATTTATCAACCTATTTCATGTTTCTAACCTTTAGTCATGTCCTATACGTATATGTTATCATTTTTGAACCAATTTGCATGATTCTATGCAACAAAACAACATTTTAGAACGATAAGTAGTGAAATATGTCCTTTTTGCTAATTTTTGGGTGTTTCCGTTCCCATCTCCACAGTAATTAACATATTTTTTGTGTTTTTAAGAATCTTATAATTCATTTGCATCTTGTACTTAATAAGAAGTCATTTTGGAACACTAACAATTAGAATGGATCATTTTTGGCTATTTTTGGGTGTTTTTCAATCCTATTTCCACACTTATCAACCTATTTCATGTTTCTAACCTTTAGTTATGTCCTATACATATATGTTATCATTTTAGATCCAATTTGCATGATTCTATGCAACAAAACAACATTTTAGAACGATAAGTAGTGAAATATGTCATTTTTGCTAATTTTTGGGTGTTTTCATTCCCATCTCCATAGTAATTAACATATTTTTTTTTTGTTTTTAAGCTTTATCCATGTCCTAAAACATTTATTTAAGCATTCTATAACTCATTTGCATCTTGTACGCAATAAGAGGTCATTTTGGAACACTAACAAGTAGAATGGATCATTTTTGGCTATTTTTGGGTGTTTTTCAATCCTATTTCCACACTTATCAACCTATTTCATGTTTCTAACCTTTAGTTATGTCCTATACATCTATGTTATCATTTTAGAACCAATTTGCATGATTCTATGCAACAAAACAACATTTCAGAACGACAAGTAGTGAAATATGTCTTTTTTGCTAATTTTTGGGTGTTTCCGTTCCCATCTCCACAGTAATCAACATATTTTTTTTTTGTTTTTAAGCTTTATCCATGTCCTAAAACATTAATTTAAGCATTCTATAACTCATTTGCATCTTGTACGCAATAAGAGGTCATTTTGAAACACTAACAATTAGAATGGATCATTTTTGGCTATTTTTGGGTGTTTTTCAATCCTATTTCCACACTTGTCAACCCATTTCATGTTTCTAAACTTTAGTTATGTCCTATACATCTATGTTATCATTTTAGAACCAATTTGCATGATTCTATGCAACAAAACAACATTTTAGAACGACAAGTAGTGAAATAATTTTTTTTTGCTAATTTTTGGGTGTTTCCATTCCCATCTCCACAGTAATCAACATATTTTTTTTAAGCTTTATCCATGTCCTAAAACATTTATTTAAGCATTCTACCGACCCTAGGCTCAGTGCGACGCACACCCTTTGCGCCTCGCACCTATAACATTTATATTTATCCATGTCCTAAAACATTTATTTAAACATTTATTTAAACATTTATTTAAGCATTCTATGCACCTCGCACCTAGGCTCTACCGACACCTGTATTTGCAGGTTGACGTAGTAAGTCTTGTTTGAAAGTCTTGTTTGAAAGCCAAAGTAGTTACTGGACACCTGTATTTGCAAGTTGACGTAGTAAGTCTTGTTTGAAAGCCTCCATTTCTGATGCTTGTTGTGATTTGTGTTCCTCTAATTCTTGTTTTTGTCTCTTTTGGATTTCTTCAAATTCTTGTTTCTGTTTATGCTGGCTTTCTTCTAACTCCTTTATCCTTTGTTCTTGCTCTTGTATTTTCCCTTGTTGTTCTTCCACCAGTTTTCTTTGAACTACTTGTTGTTTTCCTTTCACATAACCACCTACAACAGTTCCCTTACCACGAATATACCCAGATCTTGGTTGTAAAACTTGAAGCAAGATTTCCTCTTGTGACATTGTATCACCAACCTCAGCAACTACTTGTTTGAGTTGATCCTTAAAAAAAAAAGTAGTTACTTAAGGTTGTAAAACTACAAAGCATGTGTATTATACCAAAACAATGACGTTTGTTGACAACTTGAATACATACATGAATTGTTTTCGTTCGTGTTGTGTCAGCCCATTTTAAGTCACCCTTTTCATTCTTTCGTGTGTGCTCAATTAGCCACACCACATCTGCAGACGGTTTCACATTGTTGTTCTTCTTTGTCTGACATTGATGATATATTATTTGTAATATTTGTTATAAAACTTGTACAGATAATTAATTAAGTCATACATATGTATAAAAAAATAAGTTTTACCAATATATCCTCAACTTCAACAAAAGCCAAGTTCCCAGTAATATGGGTAGCCCTTTTGTCAGACAATCTGTTTTTTGAGTTCCTTTTACTTACAATCTGAAAAAAAAAAATTGTTATAAAGAATCAAGGTACGCATAACAACACTACCTATAAAATGTGTGTAAAACTACCTTAAATTCTTCTGATCCATAATGTTTTACACAATATTTCCATTGCTCTATTGGAAGATCAGGAGGAGGATTTTTCTCACGTTCTTTGTCAGTTTTTCCGCATTTTGGATTTTTGTAGTAGTAATGTAGTCGACATTTCCATAACCTATACAAGCGTTGCATGGTTTCGACAACGAAAGCATACATCTTCAAGTAATGACTTGACTCAGCAATTTGAAACTTATCCTAGCAAAGTAACGTAAAAGAGTATAAGGGTAAATATAGTCAAATTTGTAAAAATAAATTGTTATGTTGAACTTAGTATAAAACATTATCTCTATCTCCTTCCACATACTATCCCCTGCCATAGAAAAAGCTTCTTCCTAATGCTTAACATTCAAAGGAGCTCTTGTCCTCACTACACGACCACACTCATTCACCAAATGTCGTGCATTTTCACCAATTGCTCGATCAATTTCATCAGGTATCTCAATTTTTAGTTTTGATCCCTCTCCCTTAATTTTCATATCAACCACAATACTCTTGTACTTTCCTTTATTTCCTTTTCCGACGGTCTTACTTGTTGCATCATAAATGAAGGGAGAAAAATATTATATTAAATTATCATTAATTTTTCAAAAGTGGGAAGGGATTAGGTGAGAGCAAGTTACCTTCATTCAAACCTTCTATATCTCCTTGATCACACTCATCAACATGGTCATTATTTTGCACCTCTCTAGGTATTGGGTTTGCAGCTTCATTTACTTCAATAGCTTGAGTAATCCTTTCAGCTAGCTTACTCATTCTTTTTCTCTTACCAAGTGTACCCTCTATCATATATTTATTTAGTGTAAGTCATGAACCCAACAAAAGAATAAAATGCTTGATTAATTAGTATAGGGGGCATCATACCTTCATTCCTTGCAGTGACAAGACCTCCAGATTCACCACCATTCAGTACATTCTCTTCATCTTGATGTGAAGAATTTATGACATGCTCAACATTGTTGTGATCATTCAATATAAGAGATTCGTGTTCTTTATCTAAAGTAAAGCTTGTACGTTGTCTACTCAAATCTATAATATGCCAAACAAAAATATTAAAATGTGAATTTGTATAAAACTTTTATGAAACAAACTTGTGAATGATAAGCATCCTTACTTCTAACAGTTGAGTTCACATCATCTTCCCGGAACAAATGACGACCATTCTCATCTCCAACAACATTGGATTTTGTCCTCAATCCTGCAATAGTAATAATTAAAAAAACATATAAGAATCCATGCTTCAAAACAAATGATCTGAATGGTGTCCCACTTTAACTCACCATTCTGAATATTAGTCGGGTTATTTCGAACTGATTGATTCATACTTTGTAGTCTTCTAGGGGGAATACTTCGATTACCTACATTTTTTCCTCCTCCTCTTCCAACCATCTTCGATTTCTGAATAAGAAAATATTACCCTCACCCTATTCCTGAAACAAAACTATAATATATATCTACTATTATTACTATGATATGAAATTAGCCAAACAAAACATATTATATATATGTAAATCAAAGTAATTACTTAAAAAAAAAAGAAGTTTAATACATTTAAAAGTAGCAAATACAAAGCTCAATCTAATAAATTCTACCAGAAAAACATAAAAATAAACACATAAAGATCTTTCACAAGCATTGAAATATCATATCATTAAAATTGTTCATTCACATTTAAGTCTCAGAATAAAAATCTTCTTCTTCGTCAGATGAAGTATCAAACACTTCGATATCTTCGTCATTAATGAAGTCATCATCACCTCTAATTTCCTTAATCAAATCTTTAACCATTTCAACAACCTTAGCTTCCTTTTCCACCACAAATGCATTGGTGGCTAATGAATCGATGCAAAAGTCACTCATAGAAGAACTCAAACTCCCCTCCTCAACGTCCACTTTAATCTCAACTTGTTGATAAACAACCTCCACATCAATACTTTGTGTGTCAACATCATCACTAGGCATATCATAAAAGTCTCTTGGTTGTGCCTTTACCACAAAGTCCCAATCCACGTCCTTTGGATCTTCGATATAAAAAACTTGTTCCACTTGTGATTCAAGAACAAAAACTTCATCACTTTTCAAAGATCTCATCTTATTCACACTAGTGAATCCATTTTCATCTACCTTATAGCCTCTACCCATGTGCCCCACATCAAACCAATTGCATTTGAAAATAAAAACACAATTTCTTCCAGGATACTGTATCTCATATATGTCAACCAAAACACCAAAGTATTCCTTGTCCGATGTGTCATCACCTCGTACCATCACCCCGCAATTTTGGGTTTTTCTACATTCTGAACGATCACGAGTGTGAAACCTATATCCGTTAACAATGTATCCTGTATATCGTCTCACAACTCTAGAAGGACCACAAACCAAGTTATACAAATCTTCATCAACACATCCTTCATTGTGCAACTTTCGAACCTATGAAAATAAGTAGTTTATCAATGTTAATCAAGATATTATTTACTTATACAACAAAGCCACCATATAATGTAACATACATGCTCCAGTATCCATTTCGAAAATTGTGCTTTCTCTTCTCCACATTTCTTGGGCATTCTTTTTGAAGTTCTAACTTGTGTTCCCTGTGGTAATTGAATTTATTCATAAAATGATGTGTGTTTTTTTAAAAAAAACAGATATAAATAACAAAATTTAAAGTATTTTAAGACGTAAGTAAACTCAATAAGTTCATCACAATTTTGAAGAATATAGGAATGTATTTGACCACACTCCTCGTAATTGAGATGCATTGGCACACCATTTCCAATACAACGTCGAAGTGGTCTGAAAATTTCAAGATTAGAATTTGAAACAACCTCACCAATCACTTCATTGTCATCATTCCTTGTTGGACGGTTAAATTTAGTGTCAATGTCTCTCATGTATCTAGAGCAGAATGTTAAATACTCATCTGCTAAATAACCTTCCGCAATACACCCTTCCGGATGTGCTCTATTACGAATATAAGCTTTTAATGTTCGAATGTACCTTTAAAAATTTATGAATTTATAAATACTTGCCTTATACATATTTACAAAAATTAAAAAAATAAATAAGAATCAATATAAAATACCTCTCAACTGGATACATCCAACGATATCGAACAGGACCAGTTATCTTTGCTTCAGTGGCTAAGTGTATCACCAAATACACCATGACATCAAAAAAAGAAGGTGGAAAAACCATCTCTAGCTTGCACAATGTGTAAGGAATTTTTTTTTCAAGGACATCAAGTTGCCTAACAGTTAAGTTTCTAGAGCATAAGTCTCTGAAGAAGAAACTTAACTCAACTAAGGCTCGTACACATGTTTAGGAAAGAAACCACGAATTGCAAGGGGAAGCAATTGTTCAATAAACACGTGATGATCATGGCTCTTCATACATGAAATTATTTTTCCATTATCTTTGACACACCGGGATATGTTTGATAAATATCCATCGGGAGATTTCAATTTAGCAAACATGTCACATATGGCAGCCTTTGCAATTGTGCTCAAAGAATAGCATGCAACCGGCACTCGAAGTTTGTTTCCATCAACAATTGGATGTAACTCACTCCTTACTCGCATTTTCATTAAATCCATCCGTGCCTTTATGGTATCTTTATTTTTACCTTTTATATTCATTAAGGTTCCTAAGATATTATCAGAGACATTCTTTTCAATGTGCATAGCATCTAAGTTATGACGAATTTTCAACTTGCTCCAATAAGGCAACTCAAAGAAAATGCTTTTCTTGTTCCAACCATACAAACAATTTACACCATCCCTTTTTCGTTTCTTTGATTCAATCTTTCCGAATTTCTCTTGTGTAAATTGAGTATAATTCCGCAACACATCATCTCCACTTAGAGATTCTGGTGCATGTCCTTTCTCACATTTATTATCAAAAGAAGAAGCATCTTTTCTCCACTTATGATCAAGTGGAAGCCAACGACAATGACACAAATAACTGCCCTTATGCTTTAGTGACGTGCGTTTTGTTTCCTTATGACAACATGGACAAGCATAACCACCTTTAGTAGTCCATCCCGACAAATCTCCATATGCTGGAAAGTCATTGATAGTCCACAAAAGTGATGCACGTAATTTAAAATTCTCCTTACGATAAGCATCATAAGTTTCAACCCCATTCTCCCAAAGATGCTTCAACTCTTCAATTAATGGCCTAAGATACACATCTATGTTCCTCCTCGGACTACTAGGTCCAGGTATGAGCAAAGTCAACAAAAACGAATGAGGTTTCACGCAAATCCATGGTGGAAAATTGTAGGTAATAAGAACGACGGGCCAAATACTATGTGGAGAATTATTAAAAGGTTGGAACCCATCACATGCTAGCGCAAATCTAACATTACGTGCTTCCTTGGCGAATTCACCATAATCCTTATCAAATGATTTCCAAGCCTCAGAATCACGAGGATGCCTCATTATGTTATCATCCACAGTTTCTTCTTGGTGCCACTGCATATCTTTAGTTGTTTTTCTGGACATATACAACCTTTGCAATCTCGGTTTCAAAGGAAAGTATCGCAAAACCTTATGAGGCACTTTAGCTCCCTTTGAAGAGCCTTTGTCAACATTTTTCCATCTTGATAAACCACAAGTTGGACACTCATTTAAATTCTCATTCTCTTTCTAATATAAGATGCAATCATTTTCACAAGCATCAATCTTTATATAATCAAGACCTAAATCCTGCCTCGTAATAAGATTCCGGAAGATCAATTCCCCAAGCCTGGCGTTCCAAATTGATTAAACTATCAAAAGAACTGTCACACCAGTTGTATAGAACCTTCATATGTAGAAGTTTGACAATGTATGCTAGCTTAGTCATAGTGGTGCCATTTACCGTTAACGGCTCTTGATATTGTTGTAAGAGTCAATAAATTTTTTTGGCATTTTCATTAGGCTCTTCGGGAACATGTTCATTATCACTCAAAATCTCATCATCCGCCCCTATATTCATAGGAGCCATGCCACAAGCATCTTGGAGCATTGTTATGCCAATATCATCATCAACATCAAAGTCATTGTAATTTTCATCTTCCCTTACATAATTTAGTACTTCTCCATGAAAATCCCACATGGAATACTTTTCATACATCCTCCACTTAAGCAAATCAAATCTCACATCAGTCTTTCTTTTGAATAAAATGTTTCGACAAGTATTACAATGACACCTAATAGTGGTAGTCTCCTTATCTTCATGTCTGACACTTGAAAGAGCAAAGTTTAAAAAACTATCAACACCTTCCACATAATCACATGATGACCGATTCTTTAGTTTCATCCACACTTTATTTAAAGCCATATCCTAATGTAAAAAATAAATAAATAAGAAAATCAATAAAACATCAACAGTTAATTACTGATTACATATCCCACTAATTGTAATTCTCTAATTAAGTATGCCAATACTTAAATCAAGTGTTAGGTAGATGGTAAAATTACTCGGTTATTACTCATTAATTTGAGCATGTATAGGTAGAAGGTAGAAGCTATTCTAATGGGTCATTTTATTAGTCATTGTTATGTTATGTTCTTAGGGTTGTGATTATATAATTCATATAAATTCAATCAAACTAGAGAGGGTAAAATAAAACCACGAGTATGCTCATACAATCCTTTTACTTGGTTAAATCCTAATCACTACAATGCTCATCCAAGCATTGTAAAAATATTAAATTGTATAATTTTGGATGCCTTAAGATCACTAAAATTTTCTTTTAATGACTAGCCACCTATGACCACCATCAAATTGAGTAGGATTTTCTGGCTAACAATCCCACATCTTTTCTGTTCTCTGTCACCTTAAGAGAACAATAGCTTTCAAAAAAATTCTAATGCCCCAAGACAGCAATTTCTACCATAATTGAAAGTAGCAAGTAATGCACATTTAGATTTGAGAAAATCAGAGAAAACCAACATAATCTCAGTATAAGAAAATCAGAGAAAATCAAGTTAAAATTAATGTGCTTACCCCAAAATCTCAACATAAGAAAATCAGTGAAAATCAACATAATCTCAGCATAATAAAAAAAAATAATAAAATTTCATAATCAAGTTGGAATTTCAAGCATAAGAAAATCAAATTCAGGAATTTAAGTGATAATCTCAGCATAATCAACAAAATTAGAGAAGTTACTTAAAAAAAACTTCAATTTCCATACCAGTTGAATGGTCACGACTGCTCGACGTCAGGTGGTGAGTGGTGGGTGATGGTCGACGGCCGGAGGTGCTCCCTCAACAGCTGGCAGGCGAGAATTGGAGGAAGGTGTCGCGTAGGGCTGAAGCTCCGTCGCGGCGCGTAGGGCTGAAGCTAGAGTTGCGTGGGTTGGTGTCGACATCAATTGGCCTGGTCTGTACTGGTGTGTCGACAAGAAGGTGTCGCCGTCGTGGATCTGGGGCGTGGTGGAGCTGGTGCGAGGTGGAGATGAGGAGTTTTGTTCGTGGAGAAGAGATGAGAATGGCGTGCTGAATTTTTTTTAAGGGTTTGGTTTCTAGTTTTTAATAAATTTGGGTCTGATTTGGTGGAGATTATTATTTTTTTTTACACTAGATTTAGCAACAACCTTTTGTTTCCTAAGTTAGGAGAATATTTCGCAACGACATCAATTGTTGCAAAAGCTGATGATATTTTATTGCAACAACTTTCCTTGTTGCCTTACATGGTATCTGATTTATTGCAACGACTTATGTTGTTGCAAAACATAAGCCCATTTTTTAGCAATTCCCGCGCACAATTTCATGAGGAGGGAAATAAAAATTTATTATATTGCAACAGGTATTGCAACGATTGTTTATTGTTGTTGCTAAAACTATGTATTGCAACGAAAAAAATTAGGTTGTTGCAGAAACTCGTTGCAATAAATGCCTTTTCTTGTAGTGATATTCAGTTTATATTTCTACAAATCAGGAAAAAAACCACGCACTCCACCTTCAGCCCTTAACCTTCATCTGCGGTTCCCATTTCACACACGCACTCCCGTTCCCCGGTTTGTTTCGAAAAATTAATCAATCTAGAACTATTTTATGCCCCGATCAAACATCCGAGCGCAAAGTTATGGCTTTGCAAAAATTTTAACTATACACATCTCTTCTTCAAGTGTACTTTTGCTCGACAGGTATGGCTGGATATTATGAGCTGGCTGCAGGTGAAGATGCCTAAGATGCCTACTAATGGCATGGATCAGTTGGTTCAGTGGTTGAGGAGGGGGCAGTGTAATGACCCGACTTTTTTAAGTTGTCGATTATCAAGGGAATCGACATTCGGATCATTACCTCTATGCAATACTAAACACTAATGAATTATAATGATCAAAATGACTCCAAAAGTCATATTATTAACTACTTAACTAGTAAAGACTCCAAGAAAACTAAACATTACTCAACATGAAAAGAAAACTACTAACTATAGAGTCTAAACCCAACAAGCTGGGTAACGTCGAAATAGTAATGGACTATAAAATAAAACATGGCTCGGGTTTCTTCTAAAATCCTTGCTAGCTCACACAGCCCAAACCAAACGATAGCCCATTCATACATCTCCATCTTTACCTGAAATGGGGGGGGTCCACTGTCAGTGGCGAGTTACTAGGCTGTCCCATTTAAATTTGGAACCATAAATCATATAAAGAGACAGATTCAAGGCATACTAACATATATCGTGACTTAATATTCATCAAACAATAATCAAATCATCATCTTAAATCAGATATACGCAGCGGAATAGTAAAATAAACATAATCATCATATAGAAACTTCCTAAATACCACTTTTATCCCATCTTTATTATTCCATGGACCGGTCATTATTGCTCGTAAGGATGCCCATGTACATCCCAACTTTCCCATAACATGTTAGGTAGGACCCGTGTATCCTACCCGTAACCCTCCTTTGCAAGGATTATGTCTAAGTGGGGCCCTCACTCCCAGATTAGCAGCCCGTGTACTACTAACCCGGACGACAACATATTCTAGGATCTAGAACTGCCCAGAGACTGCAGTAGGGCAGTGGCCTCGACTTAACCCGGTATGGTGACCCGTGTATCACCAAGCGGGCGTCCACTTCATAAACCTTTAAATTAGTATCTTAACTTCTTATCACGCAAACACATACCATCTTTACTTATCTTATTAATTATCTTATTCACTTCTTATCTTATCTTGTCATATCATCTTATCGCCATGGCCATCGTGAGACCAATAATCATCTTATCATATCATATTCTTAGTCAAACTTATCAATTCGTATGATAGTCAAACTTAACTTTCTTGTCCTTTTTTTTTATTCCTTTAACCATATTAATCCTTTTTATCTTAATACTAAAATTATCATAAGCTTAAATAAGATCAAATTATCCCTAAAAGTCATCTAATGTCATTCGGTATTCTTAAATTAATAAACAAAAAAAATTATACTTTTCTTTATTCTTATAAAAAATTCAATTTAAATAATTATCAATCAAAAATAAATTATAATTCATCAGGCAACAATTAATTATGCAAAACAAGATTCAAAAATTACTCCTTTTGATACTCATGATATTCGGCCAACTCAAGTGACAGCACAAAAATTCTTACTTTAATTATCGATTTTCACAACAACCTTAATTCATCATAGATTAATTATTAAAACCATTAAATTAATCCAAAAATCATTGATTAAAAATTAATTAAATAAACATGATTCAAAGTGGACCAAAAATTGAACCTTTATTCTTTCCTCACATTCGGTCAACAAGAAGAAATCAAGATCAAATGGTGATTTTCAAGATTTTACTCAATTAATTCTTTAAATCATAATATTACTTCTAACTAATAAATTAATTAACAATTCAATATCAAGATTAAATTGTGAACATAAACTTACCAGAAAAATTGAAACTTTAATCCCCTATAGTACACATTCCACAAGACATTCAAGAAAATTAAGAACAAAATTATACTTAATTCAAGACTTAAATTATACAATTAAATAAATCATGTAAACATAATTAAATTAAGTATTCATCATAAAATACAATAAAAATTTATGCTTGCATCTTACATATGGTTCGAAATTTCACAGTTAGGTTGACAATAATTCATTTGAAATTTATGAAATTAAATCATACAATTACCAATTATAATTCATAATTTATTTGTTAGTTCTATAATTAAATTACATAAAATCATCAAAGAATATCAAGATTCATTCAAGAACACATAAAAATTCATGTTTGCGTATTGTTACATGGTTCGAAAAATTCAAGGCTAAAAATAAGAATCAAATTCTACATTCATAATTTAATTCTACTCTAATGTGAGAAATGTAGTTTTGGTGAGAAGGGTGAGAAGCAACCACAACCCTTTGATCTACAAATGAAGGGCTAAGATTAAATTTGATTTTCCCTTCTTACTCCTACTATAGTTTGAATGCAATGTATTTATATCATAAAGTCAATGTATTTATAGTATATTTTACATGTACCTATAATTGTTAATCAATGTACCTCTAGGTTATAGTTGATGTATTTATCTCTTCTCAAATTTCTCACGATACGAAATTTCTCACCGGAACCTAACCCTATTAATTTAGATGATTACTTATAATGATTAAAATCATTTAAATAAACAAAAGGGCCGACTAGGTAAAGAAAAGAGAAGGAGGGAGGCTAACACGAATCATTGAGTCAAATATTGGATTTATTTATTGACCCAATTGAAGATTGGTCTAAACAGTTAAAACGATTTAATGGGCTTTAAATAAATTTTTAAAATAAATTCGTGAATCTAAATCAAGAAATTAATTTAGCGCAAAATGATTAATTTAAGGATTGGACCTCCAAATTAAATTCAAACTTTCAAGCTATTTTATGCAAACCCAAAGTTAAAATTTAATTTAGCTCAAAAACACGTTGGAAGACTATTTTTGTCCGGATACCAAGAAGGGACTAAAATTACTTCTAACCCCCACTTGGCCAACTCATCATTAACACAACATTAATTTTGAGTTGGTCCACAAGCTTTGATTGCTATAAGATAGAGCTGTAAGAACGTATCGGTTTGAGGCCTAAAGGGAAAATATAAGATAACTAGATGAGAGGAAATCTGTTTGACAACATTATAAAATATTAATAATATAAATTCCCGAAAAACAACTTTTAGAAGATTTTGATTTATAAAACAGGGAATTTATTATAGTTTTCGAAATAAAAAAAATTAAGGCGACATGGACTACAACCTAAATACCTAAAATTCTAACCTCGAAAATACGGGGTATTACAGGCAGGGCAGGTAATAAAATCAAAACTAATGTGGTCTCTGATGTATGTGTTGCTGCCATTTATAATGTGTGAAATTATAATTTCAATTTTTTTATTTTAACAAAAAAATTCCCTCCAAACTTGTAAATTATAACTTCAATATTTTTTTGAGAAAAAATTTTCCTTACAAAAATCATATTAATTATTCTTGTATTTTAATTATTTTGATTTTATTTTTTCCCAAAATATTCATTTTATATTTTAGAGTCTTCATTTTAATTGGATATTCAGTTTATATTTCTAAAAAACAGGAAAAAAAACCATGCACTCCAACTCCACCTTCATCCGAGGTCCCCCCTTCACCCACGCACTGCCTTTGACCGGTTCGTCTAGAAAAATTAATCAATCTAGATATATTATGTGCCCCTATCAGACAAATGAGCCCAAAGTTAAACAAAGAACAAAAATAAAAACACTTAAATAAATTTTCCATGTATAAAAACTTTTTATCAATTTTTGAATATACAAATTTAATTTCAAAATAAAATATAATATGTTTCCAAAGAATTGTAACAAAAAACTTTCCCTCAAAAATTAAATAAATTATTAAAGGAAAATTGTGATGAAAATTTTAGAGATGTGAAATTTGAAATTAAAATTTAAAATTAAAATTTTAACAAAAAATTTCCCTCCAAAATTATATATTATAACTTCAATTGTTTTTTTTGAGAAAAAAATTTCCCTCCAACAACCACATTAAATATTCTTGTATTTTAATTGATTTTATTTTATTTCCAAAATATTCAGTTTATAGTTTAGAGTCTTCATTTTAATTGGATATTCAGTTTATATTTCTACAACTCATGAAAAAAACCACGCACTCCACCTTCAGTCCTTCACCTTCACCTTCATCCGCGGTTCCCCTTTCACACGCACACGCACTCCCGTTCCCTGGTTTGTCTCGAAAAATTAATCAATCTAGAAATATTATATGCCTCGATCAGACATCCGAGTGCAAAGTTATGGCTTTGCAAAAATTTTCACTTTACAGATCTCTTCTTCAAGTGTACTTTTGCTCGACAGGTATGGCTGGATATTATGAGCTGGCTGCAGGTCAAGATGCCTAATAATGGCATGGATCAGTTGGTTCAGTGGTTGAGGAGGGGTAGGGCAGGTAATAAAATCAAAACTAATGTGGTCTCTGCTGTATTTGTTGCTGCCATTTATAATGTGTGAAATTATAATTTGAATTTTTTATTTTAACAAAAAATTTCCTTTTAAAATTGTATATTATAACTTCAATTTTTTTAAGAAGAAAAATTCTCTCCAAAACCCTCATTAATTATTTATTTTAATTGATTTTATTTTATTTCTAAAATATTCAGTTTATATTTTAGAGTCTTCATTTTAATTTGATATTAAATTTAATTTTCTACAAGTCTAGAAAAGAACCCATGCACACCAGCTTCACTTTCATCCACGGTTCCCCCTTTCACCCACGCACTACCGTTCACTGGTTCTTCTCGAAAAATTAATCAATCAGGATGTATTATATGCCCCGATCAGACATACGAACGCAAAGTTATGGCATTCCGAAAATTTTCACTATACCCCTCCCTTTAAACAAAAAACTAAAAGAAAAACACATAAATAAATTTTCCATCTACAAAACCTTTTTATCAAATTTTGAATATAAAATTTAATTTCAAAATTAAATAAAATATGTTTCCATAGAATTGTAACAGAAAAATTTCCCTCCAAAATTAAATAAATTATTAAAGGTAAAGTATGATGAAAATTTTAGAAATTTGAAATTTAAAATGTGAAATTATAATTTCAGTTTTTTATTTTAAAACAAAAATTTCCCTCCAAACTTGTATACTACCTCCGTTCCAAAAAAAACGCAAGAAATGGAGTGACACGAACTCCTGTGTGATTTTTTCGAATGGGTAATTAGGAAATGTGAGGGGTAGTTGATTATAATAAATAGAAAGAGAAAGAATAGAGATTAATTTAATAAGAGAGAGAAATTAAAAGTGGGGACAGCTGCATTACTTTTAACAAAAAGTCATTTTTTTTTAAATGCAGTACACCCTACGTGAGGATTGGGAGGAAATTTTTGCTGAATTTTTAAAATTCAGCCAAAGTTTTGGCTCCCAAAACTTCCCACCAAAAATTTCAGTTTGTTTTTTTTTTTTTTTTGCCTATATAAGGCATTACGATCAGCATTCAATGCTGATTTTTTTTTTTTACTATTTCTCTTCTTCTCTCCTTCTCTCCTAAGTTAACTTCTACTTTTTTATCAACAAAGAATTACACATTCAATGCACACACTGCACATTAGCCTAGGATTGCATTTATTGTACATAGTTTAATTACAATCCCAAAAAAAAAAAAATCAGCCAATAGCTTCCCTTGAGATTTTCAATGATGAATTCTGATCAAAATGAGGAAGTTCATGGTCCCTTGAGCAGCTGTTGTGGGAGGAATTTCAGCTGCAAGAAGACTTAGAAGATGAGATGGATGACATGTTTCAAGAAGAGCACATAATTGAATCAACAATTACAGACACAAAAGGTAACTTATCTTTGCAACAAAGAAGGGTAATTGTTGAAAACTTACTTGTCATTCAAGAAGATGGTAAACTTCCATTGGTTTACAATCAAAATTGGCAAAGGAAGTTGGTGTTCACAGGAGCACAATTTCAAGAATCTACAAAAAAGCAATGAAACAAAGAGCAGAGGGCAATGGAATAGTTGTAAGAAGCAAGAAGTGTGGGAGGTCTGGCAGGAAAGCCAGACATTACTCTGATGAGTTCCTTCAATCTTGTCCCCTGCATCTTAGGACCACCATTAGGTCATTTGCAGGGGCGTTGAAGCTGCCTCATATCACTGTTTACAGGCTACTGAAAAAGGGACGTTTGAGGTCTCACACATCAAGCTGTCACCCAAGGGTGACAGAGCAACACAAGCTTGCAAGGATGAAGTGGGTGTTGTCCCATGTTATTCCTAGAACTCTAACACAAAAGGAAATTTTCACAGACATGCAAAATGTCATACACATTAATGAAAAATGGTTTTACTTAAACCCAGAGATGAGGAGGTTCTATCTTTTACCCTTTGAAGATGACCCCTACAGATGTTGTCAATCAAAGAGGTTTAGGATTAAGGTCATGTTCATAGCTGCAATTGGAAGACCATTGTATGACAACAATGGTAATGAAATGCATGATGGCAAATATGGAATTTTCCCTTTTATTGAGTATGTGACAGCAAAGAACAACAGTAAGAACAGGCCTACAGGAACAGTGGAGACAAAGGTTATTGAGTCAGTCACACAACAAGTCATCAGACAAATGCTCATTAACAAAATTATTCCAGCCATTATGGACAAATGGCCAGCTAATGTTTTGCCTAGAGAAGTAATTGTGCAGCAAGACAATTCAAGACCTCACATATCAGATGATGATGTAGAGTTCAGACAGGCTGCCAACAACACTGGGTTCAACATCAAGCTAGTGAATCAACCACCCCAATCCCCTGATCTGAATATCTTAGATTTGTGTTTGTTTAGATCAGTTCAGTCAATTCAAAATCAAGCATTCCCTAAGAATCTTGATGATTTGATTACAAGAGTCCAAGATGCATATGATTTTTATGATACTAAGAAGATAAAATTTGCATGGCTACAGCTCCAATATGTAATGACTGAAATTTTGAAAGTTAAGGGTGGAAATGACTATAAGAACCCACATCATGGGAAGGCACATTTAGAAAGAATTGGTATGTTACCAGAGAATGTGGAAGTTGATGATTTTGTTGTGGATGATGCAGTGAAGTGGTTGAATGAGAGACACATTCCAATAGATGAAGACATCATATACTTAGATGAGGTGGTTAATGGTGATGCATAAATGACAGTGGATGCTCATTGAGAGAAGTGAATTGATGGCTTTTTTTTGGGTTGTTATTTTTTTGGAGTGGAATCAAGAATGATTGCCACATATAACCATGCTAACTTTTGCGAAGGTATTGAAATGCAGCTAACTCTTGTGTACATACAATTACTTAGCTAGCATTTAATATGTTAGGTTATTAACTCATGTGGTTATGTGTATTTTGTGTATATACAACTTAGGCAGTCATGTGGTTATGAATGTGTATGGATGTAAATGTTATGAATGAATATATTACCTAATGGAATGGTTTTAATTTTTCAGCGGTAGTTTATGAAATTTGTGTTAATTTTTAAAATGAGATCATGGGAGTAGGAGTGACACACATCAGCTAATATGCACCACTAATTGTAGTGAAAATCATATGACTTATGTATATGCATCAGATGGAAATTAATTTATCATATGTACACAATTTCATTTATTGTCCCTCAAGAAGCATGTTCATAGTAGACACTTGGAGCTCAATACATGGGGCCATATTTTAACTTAATTAAAACATGAACAAACATGTCATTGTTCCTCAACAAGTATTCATACATTCTGAACATAACATGGAGCTCAATAGATGAAACCATGTTATCAATGTGAGTCCCATCATCATATGCAAACAATACAGTAACAAAGGGACTCATACATGCTCAAAACAAACACAGGGACAATGATCTCTCAAGAATGGTCACTGAGATCAGTTTTAAAAAAGGGACTCATACATGTTCAAAACAAACACAGGAACAATGATCTCTCAAGAATGGTCACTGAGATCAGTTTTATAAAAGGGACTCATACCTGCAGAAAACAAACACAAGGACAATGATCCCTGAAGAATGGTCATTGAGATAAAGTTAACATATGGACTATTACATGACCAAAAAAACATAGGGAATTTGATCTCTACCAGATGATCATTGAGATTAGTGTAGCGTAGGGACTGATACATGATCACAATAACACATTGACTTTGACATCTCCCAAATTGTGAGTATGATCATAGTAACAAAGGAGCTCATACATGACCAAAAAAAGAAGCCCAAACTCCCTGTCATATTTAATCAAACAAACACTCATATTCAACTAAATATCCAACAAAACTCATATTCAATCCAAACAAAAACCAACATTCAATTTTTAAAGTATCCTACAAAACCAACATTCAATCCAAACAAAAAACCAACATTCAATTCAATCAAATATCCAACAAAACCAACATTCAATTCAATCAAATATCCTATAAAAACAACATTCAATCCAAACAAAAACCAACATTCAATTTAATCAAATATCCAACAAAACCAACATTCAATCCAATCAATTATGTACAATATCCAACATTGATCAATTCAATCAAATATCCAACTAATCCTAAAAACAATTGTCCATAGAAGAATAATCATAAAAACCATCATGCTACAAAATGCAAATTACCAAAATTAACCAAAAATTCACCCAAAATTAATAATTCACAGAAAATTAAAAAAAAAATTCATCAAAATTCACAGAAAATAACCTAAAAATCACCCAAAAAATCACCCATAAATTCACCAAAATTAACTGAAAAATAACCAAAAAATCACAGAACATTAACCAAAAATTAAGCTAAAATTCACAATAATTAAATTGCACTAAAATCACAAAAAATTAAACCCGGACCTGGGGAACTCTACTGAGTTCCATCATGACTCGTTGGTTCAACATCATAAGAAGCAACGGTTGGACTCACTGGCATGTTGAGGAGATAAGACAAGTAGGTGGTGTCATTCATAGTTGAAACATGGAGTTGTTTCATACTACTGTCATCACCCTCTACGAACATTTCGTAGGTTTCCTTGTCATCCTCCTCTTTGTTAACGTCACTCAAAATGAGGACATCATCATCAGAGCATGTATCTGAATAGGCAAGAGCCTCTTCTTTCACTAATTGCATTTTCACGGGGTGTTCATTGGCATTGAACAATTCCCCAACAACCTCCCCATCAACAACCACCCTCGTGGTTTTTCTGCCACACTCATCCACTTCATCATTGAACTTTGTGGCCACCATCTTCCCTTTCTTCTTCTCAAGAGAAGAGAGAGAACGAAGAGAAAGTCAAAGAATCGAGGAGAAAGAATGGAGACGAAAATGGGTTAGGGTTTTTGGGAAGATCATCAGCAGAGAAGAGAGAGAACGAAGAGAAGTGAATGAGAATAGTTAGGGTTTGAGGTAAACAAATGGACATAAATAGTTCATCAGAATAGTTAAGGTTGAATGAGTTATGAATGGTGGTTGGATGTTATGAATGTAGAATTAAATGAGATAAAGTAGTTGGGATGGATTAAATTTTGGTGGGAATAGTTAAACAGTGTTATGTTTTAATTAAGAAATGAGTATGATGTATTAGGTGATTATGATAAGTGTTTAAAAAATTAAGTAAGGGAATTTTGGTCTTTTAATGGCAAAAAGTTTACCAAATAAGGAAAAAAAAATTTGTTGCGTTTATTTTGAAATTGCCGAAAATGAAAATTGTTGTGTTTTTTTTGGAACGGAGGAAGTATTATAACTTCAATATTTTTTTTGAGAAAAAAATTTCTCTCCAAAAACCACATTAATTATTCTTGTATTTTAATTGATTTTATTTTTTTCCCAAAATATTTAGTTTATATTTTAGAGTCTTCATTTAATTGGATATTCAGTTTATATTTCTACAAGTCAGGAAAAAAGACACGCAATCCAACTCCACCTTCATCTGCGGTTCCCGCTTCACCCACGGACTGCCGTTCACCGGTTTGTCTCGAAAAATTAATAAATCTGGATATATTAAATGCCCCTATCAGACAACCGAGCACAAAGTTATGGCATGCCGAAAATTTTCACTATACCCCTTTAAACAAAAAAACAAAAGAAAACCACTTAAATAAATTTTTCATCTATAAAAACTTTTTATCAATTTTTGAATATAAAAATTTAATTTCAAAATTAAATAAAATATGTTTCCAAAGAATTGTAACAAAACATTCCCTCTATAATTAAATAAATTATTAAAGGAAATGTGTGATGAAAATTTTAGAGATGTGAAATCTGAAATTATAATTTCAATTTTAATTTGAACAAAAAATATCCCTCCAAAATTTTATATTATAACTTCAATTTTTTATTTTAAGAAAAAAAATTTCCCTCCAAAAACCAAATTAATTATTATTGTATTTTAATTGATTTTATTTTATTTCCAAAATATTCAATTTATATTTTAGAGTCTTCATTTTAATTGGATATTCAGTTTATATTTTTACAATTCAGGAAAAAAATCACACACTCCACCGTCAGTCCTTCACTTTCACCTTCACCTTCATCCGCGGTTCCCCCTTCACCCACGCACTGCCGTTCCCCGGTTTGTCTCGAAAAATTAATCAATCTGGATATATTATATGCCCCGATCAGACATACGAGCGCAAAGTTATGGCATTCCAAAAATTTTCACTATACCCCTTTAAACAAAAAACTAAAAGAAGAAGAAGAATTACTCTCTCTAGCTACTACGTTCCCTCCATTGGAGTGGTGGCCATGGCTAAGCGTGGACGGCTTAGGAAGAGTGCTAAGAAGCGAGGAAGGCAAGGTGGTGGCTCGAAAAGCAGGGGGAAGGACCTTTTGAAACATGACCAATTGAACAATGCTCGTAGGGAGAAGCATAGAGCAAGTGCTTCTTAGCTTTATGAGGGTGCTGGAGGCTTGTCGTGGGACTTTGAAAAAGAGATTACTAGTTTAGAAGAGGATTTTTTGACTGTCCTAGAGAGGTTCTGGGCACCCCTTCTCTTGTTAGGGCTGTAAACTTTGGTTCTGTTGGTGAGTCTGTGGCTAGAGCTACAAGCATACCAAGTGTTAGATTAATTGACAATGTGATATTTTTTGCTCAAACAGTGCCTATTGCTCATGATCAACCAAGGGAAGAAGATGCAACAGCCTATGTAGGGGCTGGGGATAGATATTAGCAAGGAATACCTTGTGATGAATGCCGAAGATATTAAGGAAGAGGTTGAATATTGGCAATCTGCTGTGTTTTGTTTTGTCCTAGGGGCAAAACCACCTCTACAGGTAATGGAAGGGTTTTATAGAAGGATTTGGGGGAACATGGATATTGACATTGTTACTCCTATGGCTAATGGTGCCTTTGTGTTAAGGTTCAAGGATATGGGAGGCCATGACAGGGCTATACAGGGCACTTACTCCTTTGACAATAAGCCTCTTATTGTTAAGGATTGGGACCCTGATATGGATATCAATACTTGCTGTGATTATGCTGTGCCTATTTGGGTACAATTACCAAACTTGAACATTAAATATTGGGGCTAAAAAACCATTGCAATGATTACAGAGGGCATTGGAGGTTTTAAAAAGATAACTATTTCACTGAGAACAGGACTAGGCTTCAATATGCTAGAATTATGATAGAAGTTGGTGTGGATCAGGAGTTTCCTGATCAACTGACTTTTATTGATGAGAGAGGGATTGAGAGAGTCCAAGAGGTGAAGTATGAATGGAAGCCTACTACTTGCTTGAGTTGTAAGAGGATAGGGCATGAAGAGCTGAGTGTTGGGCTAAAGCTAAGCAAAGAAAGGAATGGAGGCCTAAAGCAAACCAAGCCAAGGATACTGCCACTGGGGTGATTTCCATTAAAGAAAACAGGTAGATGAGGAAGGTTTTGTCCTAGTTTCAGGGTCTAGAGTGCAGGGGAGGGTGTAGGTTCAGACAATGACTACTTCTAACCCTTTCACTATGTTGGAGCCAGTGGTTCAACAGGAGGTAATTGCTGAGGTAATTGATCAGGGGGTGATTCGCCCTACTCTTGATGGATAGAATGTTGATCTGGAACACTAGAGGGCTTAATAATGTGGCTAAACAGGCTAAGGTTAAGAAGTTAATTTCAGTTCATAATGCCAAGTTAGTTTGCCTTCTAGAAACTAAAATAAGGGCTCAAAATTTAGGAAGCCTTTATTTGAATATATGTCCTAATTGGTGTATTACTAATAATTTGCCTAGCAATGGTAGAGGCAGAATAGTGCTTTTGTGGGACCCTTTGCTGTTCATAGTGGATATAGTGCATTGTGTTGCTCAGTTGATTCACTGCAGGATTATTTGTAAGGTAAAGCTTTTTTTTGTTTGATTGCTCTTTCATCTATGCTTTTAATGATAAGGAGGATAGAATTCAACTTTGGGAAGATCTAAGTAGGCTGGCAGATCAGATTAAAGGGGCTTGGTTGTTAGCTAGTGATTTTAATGTTATTTTGAATGATAGTGAAAAGACAGGAGACATTCACAGTAGAATTGGTATGTAATAGTTCCAAAGATGTGTGCATTATTGTGGGGTAGAGGATGTCAAATACAATGGTAGATTTTTCACTTGGAATAACAAGAAGGAGGATGAAGATAGGGTAATGTGCAAGCTTGATAGGGTAATGGCAAATGAGAACTGGATTTTGATCTTTGTTAATGCTGAAGCTCATTTCTTACCAGAGGGTTATTTTGATCACTCTCCTGCTTTGACCAGCTGCTTCAAGGGTCTGGAGGGAAATAAGCCTTTTAGATTCTTCAATATGCTATGTACTCATCTAGATTTTAAAGATATTGCCGATAAGCACTGGAGCAATAGGGTTGAGGGGCACATGTGTTGAACCATGTTTGATTTGATGGATGACAAACCAGTTCTCTATACTTGATTGTTATGCATGTTTGTAATTGAAAAACTTAATTCAAGTGAGAACTCTTCAAGGCAAATCTGAAGACCTTGAGATACTTGAAGAATCAGAAGTCAAGAGCTTGAAGTCTTTTGATTTTTTGTACTTCTAGAATCTTCTTGTAAAATAGACTTAGGAAGATATACCTTGTGTTTCTAAGTAAAGAGCAAAAAGATTTAAAGTTTATATCCGGTAAAGAGAACAAGCCAAGAACAAGCTAAGAACAGACAAAGAACAAGCTTGGAACAATTCTCTTTGCCAGATGTAGACTTTGTAGTACTGAGACCACTGTGGGAACATAACTCAGTATTACGCACGTGCACTTAAGTGATCCGTACCAATTTTCGTGTTCAAAATTATTTTTGAAAATTTATTTGAAAAATATTGATCACTTAAGTTTTGGAAATCTGCCAAATTGATTCACAAAATCAGCTTTGCAATGTACTTGTTTGGACTCTAGTGTACTTTCCACTACATGTAGTGGAAGGACACAAAGGTCTGAAATAGATACCTTTGCACAATTTAGGCAAGTCTCCAAGCACACTTCTAGGGGACGATTTTTCTTCCTATAAAGACAATCTTTTGAAAAACCCTAAAGAGACTTTTGCTCTAAAAAGAAAACCAAGTCATATATTTTCTGAGAGTCTATCCTTAGAGCAAAATAATCTCTATATACATCTTTAAGAGAAACACTTACGGAGATTTAAGTTTGTAATATTTGAACCGCTTAGAGGGAAGTGGTTGGGGAGTGTTCTGTGAACATTGAGTGAACTGTTAGAGTTAATAGTTGGGGAATTAAGTGTTACAGAGTTGTAGCACTTAATTGAGTGTGTAACCTTGTTATTATTCAGAGTTGATTAATAATATTGGTGAGAGAGTGGAGGACGTAGGCTTGTTTAGAAGCCGAACCTCGTTAAATCCTTGTGTCCCTACTCTTTATTTACTGTTTTATCGTTGTTCTCACAAAAAGATAAACAAACTTTGAAAACGATTTAAAAAACACACATACTCAATTCAACCCCCCTTCTTGAGTATACATTGAACTTACAACATGATGTTCCAGGTTACTCAGAAATCAAAGAAGTTGAAAGGGGATTTAAAGTTCCTCAACAATCACCACTTCTGTGACATTGTAAATGAGGATTTAAGAGCTGCTAAGGAGTTAGAGACTGCCCAAAATAAACTCCATGATAGGCCTAGTGATCATACTTTAATTCAAGAGGAGTTTTAAGCCCTTAAAAGGTTTAAGAATATTCATAAAAGCTATAGTAGTTTCTTGAGACAAAAGGCAAAAGAGGATTGGTTAGCCCAAGGTGATGAGAATACCAAGATGTTCTACAAAGCTATAACCTATAGAATTCACAAAAATAAAATCAACACTATTCAGAAAAAAATAGGGAATGGCTAGGTGATCCACAACAGGTTTGTAACCTTTTTGTTGAGCACTTTTCCACCTTCATGAATGGAACTGTCTCTGTGCATAGGCCGAGGAAGAAAGTTGTGCAGCAAGGGCTTTCCTTGAGTGAGAAACATAGGAGGCTGTTGGACCTGAGTTTCACTAGAGAGGAGATCAAAGCTGCCATGTTTTCTATCCCTCCTGAAAAGGCTCCTAGAATTGATGGTTATGGAAGCTATTTCTTCAAATTTACTTTGGACAAAATTGGTGATGACATATGTACTGTAGTTTGGGATTTCCTTAGAACTAGGGATATGCTCAGGGCAGTGAATGCCACTTCTATTTCCTTGGTGCCTAAGGTCTCTTGCCCCAAACAAGTTACAGACTATAGACCTATTGCTTGTTGTTCTGTGATCTATAAATGTATGTCTAAACTGATTTGACTTAGGTTGCAAAGGGTCCTCCCTGATATTGTGTTTGACTCTCAAGGTGCCTTTGTTGCTGGAAGAAGCATTATTCACAATATTTTGGTCTGCCAGGATTTGTTGCTCCTAAAGGTTGTCTTCTCAAAGTTGATCTTCAAAAAGCTTTTGATACAATTGAATGGAGTTTCTTGGAAAACTTGTTATTTGCTTTGAATTTCCCTTCCCACTTTAATAAATTTTTGATGGCTTGTGTGACTATCCCATCCTATACTCTACTTATTAATGGTATAACCCAAGGTTTTTTCAAGCCTAATAGGGGACTCAGACAGGGAGACCCTGTGTAATAACCCAAAATTTTATTATTGTTAATTACTTCTTAAGTTGGCCCATTGATTTGATTCAAGTTAAACCCCAAGCCCTAACTTTACACCTTGTCTTGCCAAAATAAGGCCAAAGCCCATAACTCTTGCGCACTTAAGCCCACACGCCCCCCTTTCTATCTCTTGATTAATTAATTAATTCTTAAGTAATTAAAGATATGATAACATCCTTGAACCAAGAAAAATCCTACTTTTATATTTTCCCTTGCCTACTAAAATTTAGGAACCCCCAACAACTTGAGCAAGAAAATAAAACCCCCTTGCTACTTCACGGCTCCCACACATCAATTCAACAATTATCATCTTTTGTTTTACTTCCTCAAACGCCATTGAACACAAAAACTTCAAGGATCTTCAACACAATTCTACATTCAAAACAACTCAAAGATTGAAGCAAGAACCCAAGAAAACCAGGCCTTTTTGTTCAAAAATCACTCGGCCAAAGGGAGTTTTGAATTCTTTGTCCTTCAATCTTAGGTAATTAGATGTACTACTTAGTTCTAGGATGAATTAAATCTATAATTATTAGAACATGCTTAGAATTGCTTAGAATAATTTTGGAATTGATCAAATTACATGCTTGATGAATAACTTGTGATGGCCGAATATATGCATGATGACATGAGCATTTTAATTTATGTTTTGACATGGTTTTATTTACCATCTATGATCCATGCCATGAATCTTGATGATTGATTTAATGAATTATTATCTAGCATGAAAATCGAATTGTTCAAAGGCTTATTCTTGAATTTTCGAATGGTTTGGGTGATAAAAGATTTGATCTTTTAATTGTAATTATGTTCAATCCATGTTCCATAATGATTTTCTTGATGTATTTTTACAAATTATTTAAGTTCATGAATTAATATGTTAAATCTTGAATAATTATTGAAGAATTTCGAGTTGTGAAGATGAAATTGTTGAAGTTGGATCGAAATCTTGTGTAGTATTCCAAGCATGAATTTTTATAAAATTAGTTGATTTAATTATTTTAATTAATGTATTTTTTTCGAATTAATTGATTAAATTCTTGATTTTATTTATAATTCTTGAAATAGCCAAATTTAATGAGGAAATAATTAAAGATTTGATTTTTGTTTAATTATCAGGTGATTGGAATTTAATTATTAAAATATGTTATTTTCATGAATTATTGTTATTTTATGATTATATTAAATTATATTGTTTGAATTTAGGTGTTAAGATCGAATAGTTGAGCAATTGAAGTGCCTAGTTCATTTTGACGTGTCTAGAATTTTAGAGTCAAGATGAGTTTTGACCTAGAGTTGATTTGTAACGACCCAAATTCATCGGTATTTCTGTCGTTGATTTATTTGTGTATTTATGTTATTTTATGTATGGTCCAAAATTTATTTGGACTATTTATTTTTATTTTATGTGAATAGTTTCGATTATTTCTATTTTTGGTTTTTTATTATTAATTTTATTATTATTTAATAAATTAGAATTTTATCATTTAATTTTCTAATTAGTTGATTAATTTTTGGGCCAAATGCAAATTAAGCATGATTAATCATGCATAAGTGCAATTAGCCCAAATGATCACAAAATCCCATTTGAGCCTTATGAAAACCGGCCCTCATGATTAAGTGGACTAATTTGCCACTTACTTCATGTTCACACCTTAAACCACTTCTATAAATAGAAGGGTTAGTAAGGCTTAAGAGCTCATTTTGCCATCATTTGCACCTTTGATCATCATTTGCCACAATAAAAAAGCCAAACACTCTCCCTTGCCTTAAGATTTCCACACGTCATTTTTGGTGTATGAACACCCAACTTTTGTTCATCATCCAATCATTTCCAAAGCTTAAAAATTCAAATTCAATTGATCTTTAAGTAACTCTAAACACAACAATCTCCTTAGTTTTCAATCAAGACTTCTAGTTTGGGTTTGGATTTGGGGTTTGTTCGATTGGGTCATGTTCGTGAAAGGGTCCGTGTGGTTCGTGTGAAAGGGCCGTGTTGGTTCGTGCGGTGGACCGTGTAGCCGTGCCTTGTTGAAGACGGTGGTCCGTGGTGGTGCCGTGTAAGAGCCGTGTTGGTGCCTTGTGCAAGTCATGGTGTTGCCGTGCAAAAACTGTTCGTGTGAGCCGTGTGTGCCGTGGTTCTAGCCGTGTGTTTTGGGTTTTCCGGGTAGCAAGTTTATGTGATTAATTTGCTTGATCTTTAATAAGGTAACATACTATCTTACCTTAACATGTATATTATGATTATAGGATAGATTAAGTCATCATGTTGGATGAATTTTTGTTGATTGTTTGCCATGATATGCGTGATTTTTAAGGATGGATTTGGGTATTGAATTCATGATAACTTGCTTAAGTTTTCATGCATGTTTTTGATGGGATTTTTCGTATGGCATGATTTTGAAGTTGAGTTCTTGTTGAGTTCTTGATGAATTCTTGATGAGTTCTTGATGAGTTCTTGATAAGTTCTTTAATTTGAATTCTTGAGGAGTTCTTGGTTGAATCTTGGAATCTTGAAAGTTAGTCATATGATCTTTTAAGTGCAAGTTTATTGATGTCTTTTGAAGTTTTATTAACGGATAAGTAAAGTTTTGCAAAGTTTTCTAAAGAAAGTTTTAAGGAAGTTAAAGAACGGTTTAAAGAAAGTTAAAGATTTGATAAAGAATGATTTAAGAAGTATTATTGATTATGGTTAGACTCAAGAAAAGGCGAAAGAAGCGATCTTGAGAATAACATTGATGTTGTAAGTAAAGATTTAGCTTAAGTTTGCATTTAGACGCCTAACCTTAGAGTAAGATTCTAAGACTTGGGTTAAGACGTTGCCCCTATCCTAACTGCGGTATTGGGATAGTATATACTTGCTATGTTGTCTTTTGATATGAATTTCCGTAAGATGGGGTTCATGGGTTTGGGAGTAACATTCTCATTCCTGGCATAGTAGGAAAGTTCGTTCGCGTAAGATGCGTTCGTACGTGCATAGTCCGGTCTCAAATGTAAATGGTAGCGATAAAGTTGATTAACGATTTAAGTTGGAATAATTAAAGTTGGTCAGTTTTACATTATTATTATTGTGATGTTTATGTTGTATGTTGGTTGGTAGTCTGATATGTTGTTTGATTTGTTCTATGATTAAGTGTATCCATGTTAGGGTGGGACTGTTATGTTACTCGCAACTGACAGTGGATTATTGTTATTAATTTTTCAGGTAACTCTGATGATGACGGTGTTGCTTAGCTTTGGGTCATTTTCACTATACCCCTTTAAACAAAAAACTAAAACAAAAACACTTAAATAAATTTTCCATCTATAAATTTTTTTTATCACTCTTTGAATATAAAAATTTAATTTCAAAATTAACTAAAATATGTTTCCAAAGAATTGTAACAAAAAACTTTCCCTCCAAAATTAAATAAATTATTAAAGGAAAAGTGTGATGAAAATTTTAGAGATGTGAAATGTGAAATTATAATTTCGATTTTTTATTTTAACAAATAGTTTCCCTCCAAAATTGTATATTATAACTTCAATTTTTTATTTTGAGAAAACAAATTTCCCTCCAAAAACCACATTAATTATTTTTGTATTTTAATTGAATTTATTTTATTTCCAAAATATTCCGTTTATATTTTAGAGTCTTCATTTTTATTGGATATTCAGTTTATATTTCTACATGTCAGGAAAAAAAAACCACACACTCCACCATCATCTTCATCCGTGGTTCCCCAAATTATGGCATTCTGAAAATTTTAGAGATGTAAAATGTGAAATTATAATTTGAATTTTTTATATTAACAAAAAAATTCCTTTTAAAATTGCATATTATAACTTCAATTTTTATTTTGAGAAGAAGAATTCCCTCCAAAAACCCACATTTATTTTTCTTTTATTTTAATTGATTTTATTTTATTTCCAAAATTTTCAATTGATATTTTTGTAACACCCCGTATTTTCGAAATTAGAATTTTAGGAATCTAGTTTAAACTTCTGGTTGTCTTCAAAATTTATTTCGAAAACCTATTAATAAATTCCATGTTTTATAAATGGAAAAACTTTGGTAATTTATATTCCGGAAATTTATGATATTAATATTTTAAAATTTTCTAAATAAATTTCTTATAATTTTGTTAAGGATCAATTGTCATTTTATAAGCCTGACCCAATGCATATTGGATCATTATTTTTCTGAAAGCCCATTTTTTCCCCTTGTGATGACCAACCCCTTAAATAATATTTACTAGAATTAATTATTTTATTTTAAATTATTATTTAATTAGTATTTTAATTTCTGATTACCCGGAATAATTCAATCTGATATTTTATATCTATAAATACCTTTTTGATCAGAAAAATTTCCACTTTCTTTTCTCTATTCTACTATTTCTCTTTCAAAATATCCAAAACCTTTCCTCTCTCTTCTTTTTCCCTCTTTCCTATTTTGGAATCCGAAAGGGTAAATTTTTATGCATTATCAATTCAAGGTAACTAGCCTTTTCACTTAGCATTAGGATTAATCTTCATAGAATAATTAGATTAGATAGACTAGGTGATGATTGCTCTTATGTGTGTAATAGCCGAGTAGATTTAGGGTGTTGTATTTCGTTTCTTTACTTGTTTATTGTGAATCTTGATGAATCTTTATATGATTATGCATGGTTTAATCTATGTTTTATGATTTATTAAGAATCTTGATACAAAAATTATGTAATCTTGAATCGTTGTTGATGATGGTTTATGCGTGTGCCTATATGAAAGAAAGCATGAATTTTTATTATGTTTCTTGAATAATTTATGAGTGTATGAATTTAATTCTTGATCTAATCATGTCTTTTCTTGATAAATTTTTTATGGTAACTTCTTTATATGATAAACTTAATGGAATAATTATTTTGTGGCTAAAATCGTCCTGTTGGGCTTCAAAATGATTGAATCTGTTAAATGGTTGAATCGGTCCAGAAATGTTTTTCGAATTTATTAACCCATCTAAACAAGTCCAATTGCAACGGAAGTTTAGGTGAGTATCCAGAATAGCGTAATGTAATTTGTGTTAATATTTCGTAATTTTTGGAGTTCTTTTGCTAAGTCAGAAAATTCAAGAACCAACTTTAGATAAATCTGGTTATTAATTTCCTTAAAAATAGTAAAAGAACTTATTTTTGTACGAAACGTTTGTGGTGTAACCCTTGAAATTAGTGTAAATGACAGTAACAATTTCCAGAATAAACGAATTCATTAATTGGTCGATCTATAATTTTATTCGGTAAAATCAGAATTAGACAATTTGTGTAATTTAATTATTTAAAATACTTGTAGAGTTTATTTGAACTAATCCTTTATAACTAATCTAAAACTTAATCTAAAGAGTGGCACGTTAAATGTTTCGACTTGGGTATTCTTCTGTCAAAAGCTATAAGTTTGTTTATTTGAGTACTTAAGATCTAGTGAAGACGTTTTCTTGAGATATGCGTTGTATGAATTGTTGAACTTGTTGTGTCAATTCGTGAGAGTCATGCGTGAATGTCGGTACTCGTTTGGATTCGAGTCGTTTCATATGTTGCTAGATCTTGGGTCGTGTCATTTATCGCTTTGAGTCGGTCGTGTCAATGTTGTATCGGCCTTGAGCCGTGTCGGGGACTTGTTTGTTGTATCGCCCTTGAGCTGTGTCGGGGACTTGTTTGTTGTATCGGCCTTGAGCTGTGTCGGGGACTTGTTTGTTGTATCGGCCTTGAGCCGTGTCGGGGACTTTGTTTGTTGTATCGGCCTTGAGCCGTGTTGGGGACTTGTTTGTTGTATCGGCCTTGAGTCGTGTCGGGGACTTTGTTTGTTGTATCGGCCTTGAGCCGTGTTGGGGACTTGTTTGTTGTATCGGCCTTGAGCCGTGTCGGGAACATGTTTGTTGTATCGGCCTCGAGCCGTGTCGGGGACTTGTTTTTTTATCGATGTAGGGATCATTCTTAGCGGCCGCCTATATCACACGAGTCGATTTGTATGCTCATTAATGCCGTACGTGAATACAAACTAGTAGGAGTCACCACCGTGCGTTTTATACGGTCCACGGACACCGAAGAAGTACCAAAGCCACGAGCAATTGGCCTAATATGGTCGTGCACCATAGTATGGGTTCGGGGACAGTGTAGGTTCAATGTATATTCAAGAAGGGGGGATTGAATTGAGTATGTGTGTTTTTCAATCGTTTTCAAAGTTTTTTTATCTTTTTGTGAGAACAATGACAGAACAGTAAATAAAGAGTAGGGACACAAAGATTTAACGAGGCTCGACTTCTAAACAAGCCTACGTCCTCCACTCTCTCACCAATATTATTAATCAACTCTGAATAATGACAAGGTTACACACTCAATTAAGTGCTACAACTCTGTAACACTTAATTCCCCAACTGTTAACTTTAACAGTTCACTCAGTGTTCACAGAACACTCCCCAACTACTTCCTTCTAAGTGGTTCAAATATTACAAACTTAAATCTCCGTAAGTGTTTCTCTTAAAGATGGATATGGAGATTGTTTTGCTCTAAGGATAGACTCTCAGAAAATATATGACTTGGTTTTCTTTTTAGAGCAAAAGTCTCTTTAGGGTTTTTCAAAAGATTGTCTTTATAGGAAGAAAAACCGTCACCTAGAAGTGTGCTTGGAGACTTGGCTAAATTGTGCAAATGTATCTATTTCAGACCTTTGTGTCCTTCCACTACATGTAGTGGAAAGTACACTAGAGTCCAAACAGGTACATTGCAAAGCTGATTTTGTGAATCAATTTGGCAGATTTCCAAAACTTAAGTGATCAATATTTTTCAAATAAATTTTCAAAAATAATTTAACTCTTTATTATAATAACAAGGTTACACACTCAATTAAATGCTATCACTCTGTAACACTTAATTCCCAAACTGTTAACTCTAACAGTTCACTCAATGTTCACAGAACACTCCCCAACCACTTCCTTCTAAGTGGTTCAAAGATTATAATCTCAAATCTCCAAATGTTTTCTCTTAAATATCGATATGGAGATAATTTTTCTCTATGGATAAACTCTCAGAAAATATGGCTTTGTTTTCTTTTGGAGAGCTAGAGTTACTTTAGGGTTTTTCAAATGATTGTTTTTATAAGCAAGTAAAAATTGTCCCCTAGAATTGTGCTTGGAGACTTGCCTAAATTGTGCAAACAAACTCAGCTGACACAAGTGCAAAGGCACCTGTTTCAGACCTTTCTCTCCTTCCACTATATGTAGTAGGAAAGTACACTAAAGTCCAACAAGTACTATGATAAGCTGATTTTGTGTATCAATTTGGCAGATTTCCAAAACATAAGTGATCAATATTTTTCAAATAAATTTTCAAAAATAATTTTGAACATGAAAATCGATTCTGATCACTTATGTGCAAGTGCGTAATACTGAGGTCTTTTCCCACAGTAGTCTCAGTACTACAAAGTCTACGTCTGGTAAAGAGAACTGTTCCAAGTTTGTTCTTTGTCTACTCTTAGCTTGTTCTTGGCTTGTTCTCTTTACTGGAGATAAACTTTAACTCTTTTTGCTATTTACTTAGAAACACAAGATATATTTTCCTAAGTTTATTTTACAAGAAGATCCTAGAAGTACAAAAAATAAAAAGGCTCCAAGCTCTTGGCTTCTGATCTTCAAGTATCTCAAGGCCTTCAAAGTTGCCTTGAAGAGTCCTCACCTGATTCAACCTGTTCAAACACAAACATGCATAGTAATCAAGTATAGAGAACTGATTTGTCATCAATCAAATCAAACATGGTTCAACAGACAGGTTACAGGCCAATCGTGCATTAGGCCCGCCCTCCTGTAAGCGGTCTCTACTAGGTCCCTTTTTTTGGTCAAATTATTATTAATCCCGAATATATAAATATCTCAATTTTACCCTAAGGAACGCATATTACTAAGCGGGCTTAATTTATTTACAAATCAAAACTAACTTTTGTGACCACTATAACTTAAATAAGTATTAAAAATCCTAGAAAATGAAAACAAATAAAAGATGAACGAAATAAAAAAAAAAAGCAATAAAAGCATAAAAACAAAAATATGTGCAGGTTCAATGTGTGTTCTAAGAGTATGTGGTTTGATGTGATGTTCAACCAATAAAAACATAAATAAAACATATATAAATTAATTGTATGCGACTTTTAATACTTAAACCAGATGTTATATCAATGTTAACAATAATAATTGTAATTTCATTCATAATCAGGCCAGATCTAATACGACTCATAAATTTACCAGGTTTATTATCATAATAATTATTTGAAATATAAATAAATCATTATATTAAAAATATATTTATTAACGACATAAAAACTGAATTTTTCTATTAAATTAATACATGATAACAGATCTGATTAATATGAGTCATAATTACTGTGCATCAATATTGAGAATTTATAATCCACGGCCGATCAGATTAAAATAACGATTAAAGTGCTAACATTAATATGACAGACATGAATTTAAGTATTAAAATTCACATAAAACCTTTAGATTATTGAACTCCTTAACAATTATCAAAGATTATCATTTTGATTAAATATAAATATAACAATAAACTTAGAACGAATAGATTTGAGGTAAAGACTTCAGAAATTGTACCTGGTAATGCCTTGATCGAACAACCAAGGAGAGATCAACGATGAATATGAAATGCTTGTTTAAAGTTGACTGATTTGGTGATTTGTGATGTGTTTAGTGATGTTTTGATAGTGATTTGATGTGGTATAAGTATATGGGATGGAAGTATGCAATGCAGAATGAGGCTCGGGGTTGTTGGCGTATCTTGAAAAGGTTGGAACAGAAGTAGCAAAAATCAACCCCGGATTTTTTGCTTGATTTTGTGTGTGATTCAGGTCTAGACGCAGCTGTGATTCAGGTCGATTTTTTGCTTGATTTTGCGCGTGATTTTCAGGATTACGATCCGATTTTTATACGATTGCGGAAATATTTTGTAATATTTTGATATTCCGGAATATTCTGGGATGTCCCGGGATGTTCCGAGATGTCCCGGAATGTTTTAGAATGTTCCGGCATGTGCCGGAATGCCCAGAACGTTTCGGAATGTTCTAGATTCCTCCAGAAGCTCCAAAAAATTACAGAAAGATTATTAAAAATTATGAAAAAAATATGAAAAGTATGAAAAACACTAATATGCTTTGTGGAACAATTTTCAACATTTCGAAATGACGAAAATGCCCCTAAGCATGCAAAAATCCTAAAAATCTATAGAAAATCTCTAAAAATATGATTAATAAAATACAGAAAAATATGAATAAATTATAAAATTATTTTTATGATTTTTAGAAATATTCTATGATTCAAAAAGACATTTTTTTTATGAATATAAAACATTGAAAAATGCATGCAAAAATATAAAAAATATATAAAAATGAAGAAAATTACGAATAAATCTCGTAATCATCGCGAATCCTAATACACGCTTCCAAGGCAATTCAAACATGGTTTAGATAATTGTTTGAGGGTTGTTATGCATTTTCATCGTCAATTCCCCTTAGTTGTATCTTATGGCAATATGGTACGTTCATCATTAGTCTCTACATTGGTGAGACACATTTGGGTGTCTACAGAAGCCCCCACTTTGACTGAGTCTGGAGAGTAAGCATAAACTCGCAAGACGAAAGTCAAATTCTTCCTGTCGGGACGGAGGATAAATCAAGACTTTATGCGACCTTGAGTCACCCTTTTTAACGCTGGTACCTGCAAAACAAATGTTAGTTTTACCTGGATCCTCGGGATGATGGCATATTGTTAGTTCAATGTATAATCAAGAAGGGGGGGTTGAATTGAGTATATGTGTTTTTTCAATCGTTTTCAAGTTTTGTTTGTGCTTTTGTGAGAACAACGAGAGAACAGTAAGTAAAGAGTAAGGACACAAAGATTTAACGAGGTTCGGCTTCTCAACAAGCCTACGTCCTCCACTCTCTCACCAATATTATTAATCAACTCAGAATAATAACAAGGTTACACACTCAATTAAGTGCTACAACTATGTAACACTTAATTCCCCAACTGTTAACTCTAACAGTTCACTCAGTGTTCACAGAACACTCCCCAACCACTTCCCTCTAAGTGGTTCAAATGTTACAAACTTAAATCTCCGTAAGTTTTTCTCTTAAAGATGGATATGGAGATAGTTTTGGACTAAGGATAGACTCTCAGAAAATATTACTTGGTTTTCTTTGGAGAGCAAAAGTCATCTAGGGTTTTTTGCAAAGATTGTCTTTATAGACAAGGAAAATCGTTCCCTAGAAGTATGCTGGAAGCTCCCCTAAATTGTGCAAAAGGATCAGCTGACACAAGTACATTGCATACTACCACTGTTTGCAGCGGTTAATACTCAAAAGTCCAATCAAGTACATTGCATTTAATGAGCTGATTTTGCAAATCAATTTAGCAGATTTCCAGGACACAAGTGATCCAAATTTTTCAAATAAATTTTCAAAAAGATTTTGAACTCGAAAATCTGTACGGATCACGTGCGTAATACTGAGGTCTGTTCCCACAGTGGTCTCAGTACTACTAAGTTTACGTCTGGCAAAGGGAACTGTTCCAAGCTTGTTTTGTGCCTGTTCTTAGCTTGTTCTTGGACTATTCTCTTTACTAGATATAAACTTAAGGTCTTTTTGCTCTTTACTTAAAAACAATAAGAATATTTTCCTAAGCCTATTTTACATGAAGATCCTAGAAATATAAAAATAAAAAGGCTCCAAGCTCTTGGCTTCTGATCTTCAAGTATTTCAAGGTCTTCATGATTGCCTTGATGAGTCCTCTCTTGATTCAACCTGTTCATATACATTTATACATAGATATCAAGTATAGAGGACTGGTTTGTCATCATTCAAATCAAACATGGTTCAACAATTTCCCCCTATTTGATGATGACAAACCATGAAGTTCCCCCTGAGAACAGTATCCAATTATCTCAAAATAAAATAACTGTTCAGAGGAACTGGTCTTGCACTGTGCCTGTAGTCAGATTCATAATCTCAGAGAATAAAAAATATACAGCAGACTAAAGCACAATTAGACTGATTACAGTGGTCAGTCACTCATCACATTACTCAATTTATTATTGAGTTTCAGCATTAGACCTGTAACCTGCAAGACTTATCAATTATCAAATGTAGCAAGAGAAATTTCAATTTCACTTGGAAGAATTTTCTTCCAGTTGGGATGGGTAGGAGCACTTGATTTGAATTCAAGATGCTCCTAGGCAAAAGCTGGGCCATCTCTTAACAAGGTCTGAACCTTGTTCAGGTTGCTACAATTGATACTAGGAACTTCACCTGTCCTATTCCCCCTTTTGGCATCATCAAATGACAAAAACAATCACAGCACAAAATTAGGAGAAGACAACAAGTAAAGTCAAATACAAGCATAATATTAACACAACATTCTAGAGATGCTGTCTCACATGTGAGTACCAGCAACTCACAATCCCAAACTGTTCAAGTGCACACAGAAGTTAATAAAATATACAGACCAGGACCATTCTGCAAAGAAATCGTTTAGCAGAAATGGTCAGAGAAACCAGAGTGATTGTTCAGAAAAACCAGAGAAAAGAAGGTTTGAGATCAATGTTAGTAGGGAAGGGGGTAGGCTAAGAAGAAGTGGAGTCAGTATCATCATCAGAATCCTCAGTAGAATCTTCATTCTCATCTTCTTCACTCTGCTCCTGCTGCTTCTTCTTGACTTGGGCTATGATGGGAACTGGTCTCTTGGTGGTCTTGAGCTTGAAGCTGGAAGAGGAGGCAAGCTTTTCTTCATGGGAGTCCAGTCGTGCTGTTATGTTCTTTATAGAGCCATCCAGAGAAGTGCACAGAGCATTGACACTAGCCATCATCTGTTGCAGTAATTCCCCATGTGTCTGCACCTGTTTGGACAGTGATCCAGTAGCTTCCTCAGACCTGGAACTGCTTGTCCTTCTGGCCCCTGTGACCCTGTCTTCATCCCTCATCTTGAGCATGCCTCCCTCAAAGGTCATCCTCTTCTGACCTAGAATCTGGTTGGTGAGGACAGGCATTTTCTTGACCTCACCTTTCAGATGAACCTTTCTACTTTGGAAAACCAAAGTAAGCCAGGCTCTATATGGTAGAGAGTGGTTGGACCTTTCCAAAATGCTAACCATGTGAGCTAGCATCAGACCAGGGAGACTTAACTTAATCTTCTCATATAGACAGTAAATAATTACAGCATCCATCTTCCTGACATCCATTTTGCCCTGAGCCCTGGGGAGTACTATCTTAGAAGCAACTGTATGGAACAGCCTCATTACTGGTTCCCTTAATTGGCCAATAACATAGCCAGCACCATCAGTTGGAGAACCAGTAAAGAGAGTGGTCTGTATGTGTTCTGTACTGACCTCAGGAATAGTTGGCCAGTTGTCCTTGGAATAATCACAGAATCCACCCCTTGGTATATCCAGTACCTCCCCTAGACTCTTCTTTGAAAGAGTGATGTCGACCCCCTCGACCTCACTCCAGACCTTCCCCTTCTCTAACTTCCCCAACTTAGAGTAAAATTCTTCAACACAGGTTTCAAAAACATCAAGCCTCTTATCAAATAGCCCTTCCCAGCCCTGGAACTCTATGGCCTCCTTAAACTCCTCTAAAAATGGTTGACTCATCCAAGACATGGGACATGAAAAACCAAATAAGACACCCCTACCACTTAGTTCATACAGTGGTTCAGAAGTGGTCTTACCTTTCTTCTTGGCAGGAGTTTTGTCAGAGGTAGAGGTAGCTTTCCTCTTCTTTTCTGTTGGGAGCTTGGTTGCAGGCTTGAGACTTTCTGAGGCTTTATCCCTCTTGGCAACACTCTTCACCCTTTTCTTCTTTTCATCCTTCTTTTCCTCAGGAACCACTTCAGCAGATTCCTTCTTGATTTCTTCCTTACAGACCCTTGTCCTCAAGAGCCTGGTTCTTTTTCCTGGTTCCTTTTCACCTTGTACAACACCGGTGATCTCGACATCCATATCTTGAATATTGGTGTCATCATCCTTCCTTTCCATCTCTTCCTTTTCAACTTCCTTCTCTTCAGTGCTTGGCACTGATTTCTGTGTGGTCTGTGGTGATGATGTGGGTGACTTTTCTGATGGTGGAGAGGGTAATGGGGTTGTTTCTTTTTGTGGTGGAGAGGATGGTGGAGTTGTGAATTTCATTGGTGACTGTGGGGGAGGAGTTTTGGCTTTTGTTGGAGATGGTGGTTTTAGTGGAGGAGAAGATTTTGTAGGCTGTGACGAGTGTTGTTTGGGTGATGGAGAGGATGATTTCTTAGATGGTGATGGTGTTTTCTGAGGTTGAGGTGGTGGTGATGTTTTAGGGCTTGGTGGAGGAGTAGATTTCGTATCGGGCTTGCATGTGCCTTTAGACTCAGCAACTGTTTCTGTTGTGGTTTGATCCTTGATTTTTTCTTCCTTTTCTTCTGTGTGGTGGTGTTCAGCAACCACTACATTTTCTGATTCTTTCTCAGCCTTAGAGGGTGTGAAATTTGGAGATTGGCTTAACCCACGACTTTTCTTCCTTGCAGCCTTGCTTTTCTTTCTTCCCATTTTGATTAGATTTGCAGAGTTGATGAAGGAGAGAGAAAGAAATCGAATTTGAATTCTTAGAGAGGATTTTGATGATGGTGCTTAGGGTTTGAGAGAAAGGATTACTTTGAGAGAGAAAGAGACAGTTAGAGAGAAATCAATGTGATAAAATGAATTAAAATGGAGAAAACCGGCAGTTATTCGAACAGATAAAGTAGAAGTAACTTCTACACTGTTCACAACGGTCATGTGTCAGAACACTTAACTCCTCAATTTCAAAATCGAGAATTCAGCAGTAACAGATATAACCGATGTAGGGAACTGGTCTTACGATGGTCTGACGCTGATCTGTATAAATTAAAAACTTTAATGCAACTTACAATTAGTCAACTTAGAGATACCACACATTGGAACAGCATCAGCATAAGAATTTTGAGACCACTTGCATCAATGACATTAAGAGTTAACCAGCCCTGCTTATTTACACTAATGATCAAAAAGTCAAACATAGCCAAAAAGAGAAAGATAGGTCCTAAGGAACTAGGATCTAATCCTTACCATACCAAGTAATGTGCGGAGTTTGACAAACACTTCCCTGCTCAGGGGTTTAGTGAAAATATCAGCCAATTGTTCTTCAGATCTGCAAAATTCAAGATTCACATTTCCTTTTTCAACATTGTCTCTAAGAAAATGATGTCTGATTTCAATATGTTTGGTTTTAGAGTGCTGGACAGGATTTTTTGAAATGTTTATAGCACTGGTGTTATCACACAATATGGGAACACTTCCGGAACAGACCCCAAAATCCTTAAGTTGTGTCTTTATCCAAAGCAATTGAGCACAGCACAAAGCAGCAGCTATGTACTCTGATTCAGCTGTGGATAAGGCCACTGAATTTTGTTTCTTAGATCCCCATGAAATGAGACAAGAACCTAAGAAGTGAGCCATTCCTGAAGTGCTCTTCCTGTCCACACTAAAACCAGCATAATCAGCATCAGTGTATCCTAAAAGATCAAAATTGCTTCCCTTTGGATACCATAAGCACATTTCCTTAGTACCACTTAGGTACCTAAAAATTCTCTTAACAGCTTTTAGATGAGACTCTTTTGGGTTGCTTTGAAATCTTGCACACAACCCAACTGAGAACACTATGTCTGGTCTACTAGCTGTTAAGTAGAGAAGTGAGCCAATCATACCTCTGTATAGCTTATCCTCAACACCCTTTCCTTTCTCATCTAGGCTCAGTTTAGAAGAGGTAGGAATAGGTGTGTCATAGGACTTGCTATCTTGCAGACCATATCTCTTGAGCAGCTCCTTGAGATACTTCTGTTGATGGATCATGATTCCATCATTCACTTGCTTGATTTGAAGCCCTAGGAAGAAACCAAGTTCTCCCATCATACTCATCTCAAATTCACTTTTCATTAGGTCTGCAAACTCATCACACAAAACAGAATTAGTAGCCCCAAACAAAATATCATCAACATATACCTGGACCACTAACAGATCTGTTCCCCTTTTCTTTAAGAATAGAGTTTTGTCCACGGAACCTCTCTCATAATGATTTTCAATAAGAAAGCTAGAGAGTCTCTCATACCAAGCACGAGGGGCTTGTTTGAGGCCATAAAGAGCTTTGTCTAACTTATAGACATGATCTGGACAAACTCTATCCTCAAAGCCAGGGGGCTGTTCCACATACACATCTTCTTTCAAATAACCATTTAGAAAAGCAGTTTTAACATCCATTTGAAAGAGTTTAAAGTTCATGTGGGCAGCAAATGCAATCAAAATTCTTATTGCCTCAAGCCTGGCTACTGGAGCAAAGGTCTCATCATAGTCTATTCCCTCTTGTTGGTTAAACCCTTGAACCACTAGCCTGGCCTTGTTTCTGACTATGGTACCTGAGTTATCCATTTTGTTTCTGAAGACCCATTTGGTTCCAATAACTGACATCTCATTGGTTCTTGGTTCAAGATGCCAAACCTGATTTCTTTCAAACTGGTTCAACTCATCTTGCATGGCCAAGATCCAATCAGGATCAGTTAGAGCAATCTTATAGTCAGTTGGTTCTATGTGAGATAAGAAGGAGAAATAAGCACAGAAGTTCTTCCAAACAGAATTTCTAGTTTGGACTCCTTTTGATAAATCACTGATGATTTGATCAGAAGGATGAGAGCTTCTTTGCTTAAACATACTCTTTCTTACAGCATTAGAGTCACCTAAGTTAGAACCAATGTCTGTACTAATTCCCCCTATTTCATTTTCATTTTGAGAGGGTGGACTAGTTTCTTCAGTGTTCTCTCCCACTTCATCTTCAGATGGATGTGCAGGAGAGTCACTAAGTTCAACAACCTGTTTAGCATTTCCCTCTGCTGCACCATACTCATTGTTGTTTTCAGGAGGAGTTTGAGGGTCTGGTTCAGCAGTGTTCTCTGGTTCAGCTCCAGTGAAATTTGTCATTTCAATATTAAAGCCTTCATCATCATCTACCTGCACAGGCTTGTTGAACATGTTAGTTTCATCAAACAATACATGGATACTCTCTTCAACACACAAGGTTCTTTTGTTGAAAACTTTATATGCCTTGCTATGAGGAGAATACCCTATAAAAACAGCTTCATCACTCCTGGGGTCGAACTTGTCCAAACTGGTCTTACCATTGTTGTGTACAAAACACTTACAACCAAATATCCTTAAGTGTTCAATGTTTGGTTTTCGACCCCTTAGAAGTTCATAAGGTGTTTTTCTTAGTATTGGTCTTAGCATAACCCTATTGAGTATGTAGCAGGATGTACTCACAGCATCAGCCCAAAATTTCTTGGACAGACCACTCTCTAAAAGCATGGTTCTAGCCATTTCTTCTAGAGTGCGATTCTTTCTTTCAACAACTCCATTTTGTTGTGGAGTTCTGGGGGCTGAGAAGTTGTGAGAAACACCATGCTCCATACAATAGGTTATGAAGCTAGCATTATCAAATTCTGACCTATGATCAGATCTGATGGATGCTAACTGATGATTGATCTTGTTCTGGACTTGTTTCACTAGTATTTCAAATTCATCAAAAGTTTCATCTTTGTATTTCAAGAATATGGTCCAAGTGAAACGAGAGTAATCATCAACTAAGACAAATACATAACTAAAGCTATTTCTACTTTGTACACGCATAGGTCCACATAAATCCATGTGTACAAGTTCAAATGGTCTAGAGGAACTAACCACTTTCTTTGGTTTAAAAGATGATCTTACATGCTTGTACTTTGCACACTCTTGGCAGAGCTGGTCTGCCACATATTTGATGTTAGGTAAACCTAATACCAATTCTTGTGTTCTCAACTTGTTGAGCAAAGTGAAGCTAACATGTCCTAATCTTTTATGCCAAAGCCATTGGTCATCCTCTACAACACTAAGGCAGAGGGCACTGTTCTGTGGAAGTTGATTTAAGTATGTAATATACACATTGTTATGCCTTGTTCCTTCACAGACCAGTTCCCCTGTCTTAGAGTTCACTATGTGACAAGTGTTTGATTCAAAATTCACTTTATTTCCCTTGTCACATAGTTGAGATATGCGCAAAAGGTTATGTTTCAAACCTTCTACATAGTAAACATTGTCAATTGCTTGGGAGAGTGACTTACCAACCTTACCTACTCCTTTGATAAGTCCTTTGCTATTGTCACCAAATGTCACGTGCCCTCCCTCGAATGCAGTGAGTGAAAGGAATTGTTCTTTATCCCCGGACATGTGTCTTGAGCAACCACTGTCCAAATACCAATATGGCTTTCCTTTCACTCGTACCTGCACAAGCAAACTAAAGGTTAGTTTTAGGAACCCAGACCAGCTTGGGTTCCTTGTTCTTTGAAACATTTTCAACCTTGACCTTCCTAACCCACACTTGTTGGGTGTAGTTTTTATTTTTCTTGTCATGTTTCTTTTTGGTGAAACATTTGTTAGCAACATGACCACTTTTACCACAATAGGTACAAACATGCATATCCTTGGCAAATATATACTTGCCTTTCTTGAATTCATTCAACCATGTGTTGTCTCTGCCAAGAACAGTTGTAGAACTAGATCCAGAATACCCTAAACCAAACCTTTGAGAATTTCCAGGTTGGGATGTGAGGATGTTTAGGGTTTTCTGAGCATCTAACATTTTGTTCAATTGGTTCATACTATCTGTTAGCTCATTTTCCTTGTTCTCAAGCCTCTTAAGTTGAAGTTCATTTTGTTTCTCGAAAGATTTTAAGTCAATTCTAGTCTTTTGAAGTTCATCTTGTAGTCTTGAGACCAGGGAGGGATCTGGTTCGTTACTGGTCTTCTTGAGGTTTTCTTGTTTTAGCAAGATGAGTTCAACCTCGAGATCACATATCTTGGCTGTGCACTCATCATGTAAAACATCCAAGACCTCATCAAAGGCAATGGGAGAACCAGTCTCTTCAGAACTCTTGAGCTCACTATGTTCCTTGTGTAAATCTTTAAGTTTTTCAATTAAATGGTCATATGCAAGTATGACATCAGATTTACTCAAGGTACATGTGTCTTTTAGCAGTTCAAAGTTTGAATTATGTGTGGTGAATTTCTTGAGCTCATTAAACCCCTTTTCAATTTTTTCAAAGAGTTCATCCTCTTTGGGGACTGGTTTGGAGTTTAATGTCTCAAGCTCCATTTTATGCTGATCTGCTGTTACTTCCAGTTCAGAAATTTTTTCTTTAAGTTCTTCACAAATAAGCTCAAGTTCAGCAGATCTAGCACCACATATTTCATATTCTCGAACTGTTTCTTTTAATTTCTTTTTGTTGTTCTGATAAGCAGACCCAACACTAATGCATTGATCAATGGTGAATTCAAGATAGTCAAGTAGTTCATCTCTATCTAGATTATGCATGTTTTCCTTTAAATCATTAAAACATACCTGGTTGTCATCTGAAGTGCTTCCACCAGCCATGAGACAGAGAACTTCTTCTTCTTGCAAACAGTCCTCAGACTGGTCTGTGCATGTGAAAGCAGTCAGACAAAGATTTGCTTCTTCTTCATCTTCCTCATTTTCTGAATCTGAATCACCCCACACTGCAGCCAACATAGCTCTTTTGAAAGCCTTCTTCTCACTCTGGACTCCAGGATTTCCTTTGGGATTTTTCCATGTTGGACACTCCTTGATTCTGTGCCCCATTTCCCCACATTTAAAGCAACCAGCATTGGAACTGGTTTTCCTGAACTGTCCAGAACTGTTCCTTCCTTTTACAGACTTACCTTTGGACTTTGTCCTAAGGTATTTTTCAAACCTTCTGGCCATAAGACTTATATCATCTTCATCTTCCTCAGATTCCTCAGCTTTAAGCACCATTTCCTTATTTTTTGAGCTAGATTCAGCCTTTGAGTCTACCAACATTTCATGAGTCATTAAGGAACCAATAAGTTGTTCTAAAGAAAGTGAAGTAAGATCCTTTGCTTCTTGTATGGCTGTAACCTTGGGCATCCATTTCCCTGATAAGCTTCTCAACATTTTCCTCACCAACTCTTCACTTGAGAAGGTCTTTCCCAATGACTTTAGTTCATTTACAATGGTCATGAACCTTGTAAACATGTCCTTTATATTTTCATCTCTAGTCATTTCAAAGACTTCATATTTTGACATAAGTATGTCAATTTTTGACCTTCTCACCTCAGAGTTGCCTTCATATGCAAGCTCTAGTGTATCCCATATTTCCTTTGCAGAAGAACAAGCTAAAATTCGATTTACCTCACATTCTGCAATTCCTTGTTGGACAAGTGACATTGCCTTTGCATTTTTCTCCAGCTTCTTGTAGTCTTCACTTGTGTACTCTTCTTCTGTCTTTGGAACCATGAGCCCTTCCTGACTCTTCTTGTGGATGGACGTGGGTCCATTTTTGACAATCATCCAGCACTCATAATCTATCCCAATGATAAGATTTTTCATGCAATTTTTCCACCAAGAGTAGTTAGTACCATTGAACTTGGGGAGTCTTGAACTGTTTGATTCTTGAGTAGACATCTTCTTGCTCCTCTAGGTAGTTAACCTTTTGAGAAGTTAGGCTCTGATACCAATTGTTAGTTCAATGTATACTCAAGAAGGGGGGGTTGAATTGAGTATATGTGTTTTTTCAATCGTTTTCAAGTTTTGTTTGTGCTTTTGTGAGAACAACGAGAGAATAGTAAGTAAAGAGTAAGGACACAAAGATTTAACGAGGTTCGGCTTCTCAACAAGCCTACGTCTTCCACTCTCTCACCAATATTATTAATCAACTCAGAATAATAACAAGGTTACACACTCAATTAAGTGCTACAACTATGTAACACTTAATTCCCCAACTGTTAACTCTAACAGTTCACTCAGTGTTCACAGAACACTCCCCAACCACCTCCCTCTAAGTGGTTCAAATGTTACAAACTTAAATCTCCGTAAGTTTTTATCTTAAAGATGGATATGGAGATAGTTTTGGACTAAGGATAGACTCTCAGAAAATATTACTTGGTTTTCTTTGGAGAGCAAAAGTCATCTAGGGTTTTTTGCAAAGATTGTCTTTATAGACAAGGAAAACCGTTCCCTAGAAGTGTGCTGGAAGCTCCCCTAAATTGTGCAAAAGGATCAGCTGACACAAGTGAACAGTTAACTGTTCCAGACTTTTGTATACTACCACTGTTTGCAGCGGTTAATACTCAAAAGTCCAATCAAGTACATTGCATTTAATGAGCTGATTTTGCAAATCAATTTAGCAGATTTCCAGGACACAAGTGATCCAAATTTTTCAAATAAATTTTCAAAAAGATTTTGAACTCGAAAATCTGTACGGATCACGTGCGTAATACTGAGGTCTGTTCCCACAGTGGTCTTAGTACTACTAAGTTTAGGTCTGGCAAAGGGAACTGTTCCAAGCTTGTTTTGTGCCTGTTCTTAGCTTGTTCTTGGACTGTTCTCTTTACTGGATATAAACTTAAGGTCTTTTTGCTCTTTACTTAAAAACAATAAGAATATTTTCCTAAGCCTATTTTACATGAAGATCCTAGAAATATAAAAATAAAAAGGCTCCAAGCTCTTGGCTTCTGATCTTCAAGTATTTCAAGGTCTTCATGATTGCCTTGATGAGTCCTCTCTTGATTCAACCTGTTCATATACATTTATACATAGATATCAAGTATAGAGGACTGGTTTGTCATCATTCAAATCAAACATGGTTCAACACATATGAAGTGTCTGGTTCCTCCGGTTGTGCTTGGATCCTTTGGAACTATTCCTTTGGGTAAGCATAAACCCTTGGGACAATGAAAAGTTGTATAGGCAGGATCGATCAAGAGTAAGCATAAACTCTTGAAAAAGCTTGCGCGAGTAAGTATAAACTCACGAGAAAATATATTTAGGGTGGGCATAAACCCGTTGTGGTCCAAGAGTAAGCATAAACTCTTAGTAGAAAATATCACGAGTCAAGAGCAAGCATATACTCTTGCTAAAAAGTATGATGTGTGTTTGGGTTAACATAAACCCGTGAGAATGATAAAGTGCTAAGAGTAGGCATAAACTTTTAGAGGAAGAAACAAGAGTAAGAATAAACTCTTGAGGGATGAGGGTAAGCATAAACCCATGAGCAAAGATGATGTGTTAAGAGTAAGCATAAACTCTTAGGAGGGTAATCAAGAGTAAGTATAAACTCTTTAGGTCAGAGAAGGTATGAAGGTAAGCATAAACTGATAACAAAAGTGAAATGCTAAGAGTAAGCATAAACTCTTAGGAGAAGAATCAAGAGTAAGTATAAACTCTTAAAGAATGTATAAGGGTAAGCATAAACCCTAAGCAATGTGAATGGATTAAGGGTAGGCATAAATCCTTGGAGAGAAATATTTGTAAGCTTAGAGTAAGCATAAACCCGTAAGCAAAGTAGGTGGATTAAGGGTAGGTATAAACCATTACAGGTAAGATTTGTAAGCTTAGGGTAAGCATGAACCCTGAGAAAAGTAAGTGAACCAAGGGTAAGCATAAACCCTGAGAGGAATTTTTTGTAAGATTAGGGCAAGTATAAACCCGTGAGAAAAGTGCTTGTGAGTGATGCCGTTGAGGCGAAAAAATGTGTAAGGGAAACATATACGTCTGATGAGAATCCCCCACTTTGACTGAGTCTGGAGAGGCAAATATTATCGCAAGACAAAAGTCAAAGTATTATGGCTGGGGAATTAAGGGTAAACCCTTAGAGGGAATAGGGTAAGCATAAACCCGTGAAAAGTAAGTCAATTAAGGATAGGCATAAACCCTTAGAGTGATATTTGTGAGCTTAGGGTAAGCATAAACCCTGTGAGAAAAGTACTTGTGAGTGAGGAAGTGTGTGTCTGATGAGAAGAATAGGGTAAGCATAAACCCGTGAAAAATAAATGAATTAAGGGTAGGCATAAACCCTTAGAGTGATATTTATGAGCTTAGGGTAAGCATAAACCCTGTGAGAAAAGTACTTGTGTTTGAGGAAGTGTGTGTCTGATGAGAAGCCCCCACTTTGACTGAGTCTGGAGAGACGAATGCTCTCGTAAGGCGAAAGTCAATGTATTATGGTTGGGGTAGGAAATAGCATGCATGGGTATCATGACCAAAGATATCAAGGGAAAGCTTTACATAGCCGTATAGGCATACATGGGTTCATGACCATGAAAGTTATTCAAAACACTAATCGCATATAGCAATTCAAGGATTCAACAAAAATGGGCTCTAACCTTATGTGCTTTGTGGTATGTGATGTGCGTGATCCTTATGCATGTATGTGAATGTATGCATGAAATGATTGTGTACAATGTGCAATGTGCGTATAGTGCATGATGCATGATGTGATTGATACTTATGAAATGTGATGTGTTATGTATGATAATGCAATAAATAATCAACGGGATCAACCAATGGTATGGTGCTTTCCAAAAATGGGGCGGAGCTATCTTAAGCCCCTAATCAATCAAAGAAAGAACCTTTGATCCTGAGCAAGCCCCCAGACTATGGGGAAGGCTATAATTGTAACGACTCGGATTTTTGGGGTGTAAAATTTCGTGCAAGATTAAGCCTTAAAGTCTGAATCATTCGATTTGGGCCCAAAAGACTTAATTTTATTAGTTGAAGCAAGCCCAAAAGCCCTCTTTCTAACCCTCTTAGCCGGTGTTGAACCATGTTTGATTTGAATGATGACAAACCAGTCCTCTATACTTGATGTTTATGTATAATTGTATATGAACAGATTGAATCAAGTGAGGACTCATCAAGGCAATCATGAAGGCCTTGAGATACTTGAAGATCAGAAGCCAAGAGCTTGGAGCCTTTTATTTTTATACTTCTAGGATCTTCATGTAAAATAGGCTTAAGAAAGTATTCTTATTGTTTTTAAGTAAAGAGCAACAAGACCTTAAGTTTACATCCAGTAAAGAGAACAGCCCAAGAACAAGCTAAGAACAGGCACAGAACAAGCTTGGAACAGTTCCCTTTACCAGACGTAAACTTAGTAGTACTGAGACCACTGTGGGAACAGACCTCAGTATTACGCACGTGATCCGTACAAATTTTCGAGTTCAAAAATCATTTTGAAAATTACTTGAAAAATTTGGATCACTTGTATTTTGGAAATCTGCCAAATTGATACACCAAATCTGCTCATTAAATGCAATGTACTTTGTTTGGACTTTAGTGTACATCTCTCTTCCCATAGTGGAAAGTGACAAAGTCTGAAACTAGAACACTGCACTTGTGTCAGCTGAAGTGGTTTGCACAATTTAGGTAAGTCTCCAAACACACTTCTAGGGCACGGTTTTTCCTTGTCTATATAAGCAACCTTTGCAAAAAACCCTAGAAGACTTTTGCTCTCCAAAGAAAACCAAGTAATATTTTCTGAGAGTCTATCCTTAGTCCAAAACTATCTCCATATCCATCTTTAAGAGAAAAACTTACGGAGATTTAAGTTTGTAATATTTGAACCACTTAGAGGGAAGTGGTTGGGCAGTGTTTTGTGAACACTGAGTGAACTGTTAGAGTTAACAGTTGGGGAATTAAGTGTTACATAGTTGTAGCATTTAATTGAGTGTGTAACCTTGTTATTATTCTGAGTTGATTAATAATATTGGTGAGAGAGTGGAGGACGTAGGCTTATTTAGAAGCCGAACCTCGTTAAATCTTTGTGTCCTTACTCCTTGCAAACTGTTCTCTCGTTGTTCTCACAAAAGTATAAACAAAACTTGAAAACGATTGAAAAAACACACATACTCAATTCAACCCCCCCCCTTCTTGAGTATACATTGAACTAACAATTGGTATCAGAGCCTAACTTCTCAAAAGGTTAACTACCTAGAGGAGCAAGAAAATGTTTACTCAAGAATCAAACAGTTTAAGACTTCCCAAGTTCAATGGCACTGATTACTCTTGGTGGAAAAATTGCATGAAAAATCTTATCATTAGGATAGATTATGAGTGCTGGATGATTGTCAAAAATGGACCCACGTCCATCCACAAGAAGAGTCAGGAAGGGCTCATGGTTCCAAAGACAGAAGAAGAGTACACAAGTGAAGACTACAAGAAGCTGGAGAAAAATGCAAAGGCAATGTCACTTGTCCAACAAGGAATTGCAGAATGTGAGGTGAATCGAATTCTAGCTTGTTCTTATGCTAAAGAAATATGGGATACACTAGAGCTTGCATATGAAGGCAACTCTGAGGTGAGAAGGTCAAAAATTGACATGCTTATGTCAAAATATGAAGTCTTTGAAATGACTAGAGATGAAAATATAAAGGGCATGTTTACAAGGTTCATGACCATTGTAAATGAACTAAAGTCATTGGGAAAGACCTTCTCAAGTGAAGAGTTGGTGAGGAAAATGTTAAGAAGCTTATCAGGGAAGTGGATGCCCAAGGTTACAGCCATACAGGAAGCAAAGGATCTGTCCTCACTATCTCTAGAACAACTTATTGGTTCCTTGATGACTCATGAGATGTTTGTAGATTTAAAGGCTGAATCTAGCTCAAAAAACAAGGAAATGGTCCTCAAAGCAGAGGAATCTAAGGATGATGAAGATGATATAAGTCTCATGGCCAGAAGGTTTGAAAAATACCTTAGGACAAAGTCCAAAGGTAAGTTTGTAAAAGGAAGGAACAGTTCTGGACAGTTCAGGAAAACCAGTTCCAATGCTGGTTGCTTTAAATGTGGGGAAATGGGGCACAGAATCAAGGAGTGTCCAACATGGAAAAATCCCAAAGGAAATCCTGGAGTCCAGACTGAGAAGAAGGTTTTCAAAAGAGCTATGTTGGCTGCAGTTTGGGGAGATTCAGAATCAGAAAATGAGGAAGATGAAGAAGAAGCAAATCTCTGTCTGACTGTTCTCACATGCACAGACCAGTCTGAGGACTGTTTGCAAGAAGAAGAAGTTCTCTGTCTCATGGTTGGTGGAAGCACTTCATATGACAACCAGGTATGTTTTAATGATTTAAAGGCAAATATGCATAATCTAGATAGAGATGAACTGCTTGACTATCTTGAATTCACTATTGATCAATGCATTAGTGTTGGTTCTGCTTATCAGAACAACAAAAAGAAATTAAAAGAAACAGTTCGAGAGTATGAAATATGTGGTGCTAGATATGCTGAACTTGAGTTTATTTGTGAAGAACTTAAAGAAAAAAATTATGAACTTGAAATAACAGCAGATCATCATAAAATGGAACTTGAGACATTAAACTCCAAACCAGTTCCTAAAGAGGATGAACTTTTTGAAAAAATTGAAAAGGGGTTTAATGAGCTCAAGAAATTTATCACACATAATTCAAACTTTGAACTGCTAAAAGATACATGTACCTTGAGTAAATCTGATGTCATACTTGCATATGAGCATTTAATTGAAAAACTTGAAGATTTACACAAGGAACATTGTGAGCTCAAGAGTTCTGAAGAGGCTGGTTCTACCACTGCCTTTGATGAGGTTTTGGATGTTTTACATGACGAGTGCATAGCCAAGATATGTGATCTTGAGGCTGAACTTCTCTTGCTAAAACAAGAAAACACCAAGAAGACCAGTGACAAACCAGATCCCTCTCTGGTCTCAAGACTACAAGATGAACTTCAAAAGACTAGAATTGACTTAAAATCTTTTGAGAAACAAAATGAAGTTCAACTTAAGAGGCTTGAGAACAAGGAAAATGAGCTAACAGATTGTATGAACCAATTAAACAAAATGTTAGATGCTCAGAAAACCCTAAACATCCTCACATCCCAACCTGGAAATTCTCAAAGGTTTGGTTTAGGGTATTCTGGATCTAGTTCTACAACTGTTCTCAGCAGAGACAACACGTGGTTGAATGAATTCAAGAAAGGCAAGTATATATTTGCCAAGGATATGCATGTTTGTACCTATTGTGGTAAAAGTGGTCATGTTGCTAACAAATTTTTCACCAAAAAGAAACATGACAAGAAAAATAAAGCCTACACCCAACAAGTGTGGGTTAGGAAGGTCAAGGTTGAAAATGTTTCAAAGAACAAGGAACCCAAGCTGGTCTGGGTTCCTAAAACTAACCTTTAGTTTGCTTGTGCAGGTGCGAGTGAAAGGAAAGCCATATTTGTATTTGGACAGTGGTTGCTCAAGACACATGTCCGGGGATAAAGAACAATTCCTTTCACTCACTGCATTCAAGGGAGGGCACGTGACATTTGGTGACAATAGCAAAGGACTTATCAAAGGAGTAGGTAAGGTTGGTAAGTCACTCTCCCAAGAAATTGACAATGTTTACTATGTAGAAGGTTGAAACATAACCTTCTGAGCATATCTTAACTATGTGACAAGGGAAATAAAGTGAACTTTGAATCAAACACTTGTCACATAGTGAACTCTAAGACAGGGGAACTGGTCTGTGAAGGAACAAGGCATAACAATGTGTATATTACATACTTAAATCAACTTCCACAAAACAGTGCCCTCTGCCTTAGTGTTGTAGAGGATGACCAATGGCTTTGGCATAAAAGATTAGGACATGTTAGCTTCACTTTGCTCAACAGGTTGAGAACACAAGAATTGGTATTGGGTTTACCTAACATCAAATATGTGGCAGACCAGCTCTGTCAAGAGTGTGCAAAGTACAAGCATGTAAGATCATCTTTTAAACCAAAGAAAGTGGTTAGTTCCTCTAGACCATTTGAACTTATACACATGGATTTATGTGGACCTATGCGTGTACAAAGTAGAAATGGCTTTAGTTATTTATTTGTCTTAGTTGATGATTACTCTCGTTTCACTTGGACCATATTCTTGAAATACAAAGATGAAACTTTTGATGAATTTGAAATTTTAGTGAAACAGGTCCAGAACAAGATCAATCATCAGTTAGCATCTATCAGATCTGATCATGGGTCAGAATTTGATAATGCTAGATTTATAACCTATTGTATGGAGCATGGTGTTTCTCACAACTTGTCAGCCCCCAGAACTCCACAACAAAATGGAGTTGTTGAAAGAAAGAATCGCACTCTAGAAGAAATGGCTAGAACCATGCTTCTAGAGAGTGGTCTGTCCAAGAAATTTTGGCTGATGCTGTGAGTACATCCTGCCACACACTCAATAGGGTTATGCTAAGACCAATACTAAGTAAAACACCTTATGAACTTCTAAGGGGTCGAAAACCAAACATTGAACATTTAAGGATATTTGGTTGTAAGTGTTTTGTACACAACAATGGCAAGACCAGTTTGGACAAGTTCGACCCCAGGAGTGATGAAGCTGTTTTTATAGGGTACTCTCCTCATAGCAAGGCATATAAAGTCTTCAACAAAAGAACCTTGTGTGTTGAAGAGAGTATCCATGTATTGTTTGATGAAACTAACATGTTCAACAAGCCTGTGCAGGTAGATGATGATGAAGGCTTTGAAATTGGGATGACAAATTTCACTGGAGCTGAACCAGACTCTCAAACTCCTCCTGAAAACAACAATGAGTATGGTGCAGCAGAGGGAAATGCTAAACAGGTTGTTGAACTTAGTGACTCTCCTGCACATCCATCTGAAGATGAAGTGGGAGAGAACACTGAAGAAACTAGTCCACCCTCTCAAAATGAAAATGAAATAGGGGGAATTAGTACAGACATTGGTTCTAACTTAGGTGACTCTAATGCTGTAAGAAAGAGTATGTTTAAGCAAAGAAGCTCTCATCCTTCTGATCAAATCATCAGTGATTTATCAAAAGGAGTCCAAACTAGAAATTCTGTTTGGAAGAACTTCTGTGCTTATTTCTCCTTCTTATCTCACATAGAACCAACTGACTATAAGATTGCTCTAACTGATCCTGATTGGATCTTGGCACGCAAGATGAGTTGAACTAGTTTGAAAGAAATCAGGTTTGGCATCTTGAACCAAGAACCAATGAGATGTCAGTTATTGGAACCAAATGGGTCTTCAGAAACAAAATGGATGACTCAGGTACCATAGTCAGAAACAAGGCCAGGCTAGTGGTCCAAGGGTTTAACCAACAAGAGGGAACAGACTATGATGAAACCTTTGCTCCAGTAGCCAGGCTTGAGGCAATAAGAATTTTGATTGCATTTGCTGCCCACATGAACTTTAAACTCTTTCAAATGGATGTTAAAACTGCTTTTCTAAATGGTTATTTGAAAGAAGATGTGTATGTGGAACAGCCCCTTGGCTTTGAGGATAGAGTTTGTCCAGATCATGTCTACAAGTTAGACAAAGCTCTTTATGGCCTCAAACAAGCCCCTCGTTCTTGGTATGAGAGACTCTCTAGCTTTCTTATTGAAAATCATTATGAGAGAGGTTCAGTGGATAAAACTCTATTCTTAAAGAAAAAGGGAACAGATCTGTTAGTGGTCCAGGTATATGTTGATGATATTTTGTTTGGGGCTACTAATTCTGTTTTGTGTGATGAGTTTGCAGACCTAATGAAAAGTGAATTTGAGATGAGCATGATGGGAGAACTTGGTTTCTTCCTAGGGCTTCAAATCAAGCAAGTGGATGATGGAATCATGATCCACCAACAAAAGTATCTCAAGGAGCTGCTCAAGAGATATGGTCTGCAAGATAGCAAGTCCTATGACACACCTATCCCTACCTCTTCAAAACTGAGCCTAGATGAAAAAGGAAAGGATGTTGAGGATAAGCTATACAGAGGTATGATTGGCTCACTTCTCTACTTAACAGCTAGTAGACCAGACATAGTGTTCTCAGTTGGGTTGTGTGCAAGATTTCAAAGCAACCCAAAAGAGTCTCATCTAAAAGCTGTTAAGAGAATATTTAGGTACCTGAGTGGTACAGAGGACATGTGCTTATGGTATCCAAAGGGAAGCAATTTTGATCTTTTAGGATACACTGATGCTGATTATGCTGGTTTTAGTGTGGACAGGAAGAGCACTTCAGGAATGGCTCATTTCTTAGGTTCTTGTCTCATTTCATGGGGATCTAAGAAACAAAATGCAGTGGCCTTATCCACAGCTGAATCAGAGTACATAGCTGCTGCTTTGTGCTGTGCTCAATTGCTTTGGATAAAGACACAACTTAAGGATTTTGGGGTCTGTTCCGGAAGTGTTTCCATATTGTGTGATAACACCAGTGCTATAAACATTTCAAAAAATCCTGTCCAGCACTCTAAAACAAAACATATTGAAATCAGACATCATTTTCTCAGAGACAATGTTGAAAAAGGAAATGTGAATCTTGAATTTTGCAGATCTGAAGAACAATTGGCTGATATTTTCACTAAACCCCTGAGCAGGGAAGTGTTTGTCAAACTCCACACATTACTTGGTATGGTAAGGATTAGATCCTAGTTCCTTAGGACTTATCCTTCTCTTTTTAGCTATGTTTGACTTTTTGATCATTAGTGTAAATAAGCAGGGCTGGTTAACTCCTAAATGTCATCTATGCATGTGGTCTCAAAATTCTTATGATGATGTTGTTCCAATGTGTGGTGTCTCTAAGTTTCCTAATTGGAAGTTGCATTAAAGTTTTTAATTTATACAGATCAGCGTCAGACCATCGTAAGACCAGCTCCCTACAACGGTTATATTAGTTACTGCTGAATCCTCGATTTTGAAATTGAGGAGTTAAGTGTTCTGACACATGACCGTTGTGAACAGTGTAGAAGTAACTTCTACTTTATCTGTTCGAATAACTGCCGGTTTTCTCCATTTTAATTCACTTCTTTCACATTGTTTTCTATCTCTAACTGTCTCTCTCTCTCTCTCTCTCAAAGAAATCTTCTCTCTCAAACCCTAAGCACCATCATCAAAATCCTCTTTAAGAATTCAAATTCAGTTTCCTTCTCTCTCCTTCATCAACTCTGCAAATCAAATCAACATGGGAAGAAAGAAGAACAAGGCTTCAAAGAAGAAAAGCAGAGGATTAAGTCAGTCTCCTAGCTTCACACCTTCTAAGATCGAGAAGGAATCAGGTACTGCTGTGGTTACTGAACACCACAAAGAAGAACAAGAGCAGCAAAGGGTTAAGGATCAAGCTACTGAGGAAACAGTAGTTGAATCAAAGGATGCATGTCAGTCCAAAGAGAAATCAACTTCACCACCAAGCCCTAAATCATCACCACCACCTTCTCCACAAAAACCACCACCACCTCAACCTCAGAACATACCATCACCATCTAAGAAATCACCCTCTCCATCACCCAAACAACACTCGTCACAGCCTACAAAATCTTCACCTCCACTAAAACCACCATCTCCCACAAAAGCCAAAACTCCTCCCCCACAGTCACCACTAAAATTCACAACTCCACCATCCTCTCCACCACAAAAAGAAACAACCCCATCACCTTCTCCATAACCACAGAAAACACCCACACCATCACCTCAGACCACACCGAAACTAGTGCCAAGCACTGAGGAGAAAAGGGAGGCAGAAAAGGAAGAAACAGAGGAGAAGGATGAAGGAACACAAGCAGAGGACATGGAAATTGAAATTACAGGTGTAGTTCAGGGGGAAAAAGAGACAGGGAAGAGGACAAGGCCCTTGAGGTCAAGGATCTGTAAGGAAGAGATTAAGAAGGAACCTGCTGAAGAGGTTCCAGAGGGAAAGAAGGAGGAAAAGAAGAAAAGGATGAAGAGTGTTGCCAAGAAGAGCAAAGCCTCCGAGAGCCCCAAGCCTGCAACTAAACTTCCAGCAGAAAAGAAGAGGAAAGCTGCCTCTACCTCTAACAAGACTCCTGCCAAGAAGAAAGGTAAGACCACTTCTGAACCACTGTATGAACTAAGTGGTAGGGGTGTCTTATTTGGTTTTTCATGTCCCATGCCTTGGATGAGTCAAGCATTTTTAGACGAATTTAAAGAGGCCATAGAGTTCCAGGGTTGGGAAGGGTTATTTGATAAGAGGCTTGATGTTTTTGAAACCTGTGTTGAAGAATTTTACTCTAAGTTGGGGAAGTTAGAGAAGGGGAAGGTCTGGAGTGAGGTCGAGGGGTCGACATCACTCTTTCAAAGAAGAGTCTAGGGGAGGTACTGGGTGTACCAAGGGGTGGATTCTGTGATTATTCCAAGGACAACTGGCCAACTATTCCTGAGGTCAGTACAGAACACATACAGACCACTCTCTTTACTGGTTCTCCAACTGATGGTGCTGGCTATGTTATTGGCCAATTAAGGGAACCAGTAATGAGGTTGTTCCATACAGTTGCCTCTAAGATAGTACTCCCCAGGGCTCAGGGCAGAATGGATGTTAGGAAGATGGATGCTGTGATTATTTACTGTCTATATGAGAAAATTAAGTTGAGTCTCCCTGGTCTGATGCTAGCTCACATGGTTAGCATTTTGGAAAGGTCCAACCACTCTCTACCTTATGGAGCCTGGCTTACTTTGGTTTTCCAAAGTAGAAAGGTTCATCTGAGTGGTGAGGTCAAGAAAATGTCTGTCCTCACCAACCAGATCCTAGGTCAGAAGGGGATGACCTTTGAGGGAGGCATGCTCAAGATGAGGGATGAAGACAGGGTCACAGGGGCCAGAAGGACAAGCAGTTCCAGGTCTGAGGAAGCTACTGGGTCACTGTCCAAACAGGTGCAGACACATGGGGAATTACTGCAACAGATGATGGCTAGTGTCAATGCTCTGTGCACATCTCTAGATGGCTCTATAAAGAACATAACAGCACGACTGGACTCCCATGAAGAAAATCTTGCCTCCTCTTCCAGTTTCAAGCCTAAGACCACCAAGAGACCAGTTCCCATCATAGCCCAAGTCAGGAAGAAGCAGCAGGAGCAGAGTGCAGAAAAAGAGGATGAGGATTCCACTGAGGATTCTGATGATGATGCTGACTCCACTTCTTCTTAGCCTAACCCCTTCCCTACTAACATTGATCTCAAACTTTCTTTTCTCTGGTTTCTCTAAACAATTACTCTGGTTTCTCTGAACAATTGCTACCTTTAGTTTTTGACCATTTCTGCTAAACAATTTCTCTGCAGAATGGTCTTGGTCTGTATATTTTATTAACTTCTGTGTGCACTTGAACAGTTTGGGATTGTGAGTTTCAGGTACTCACATGTGGGACAGCATCTCTAGAATGCTGTGTTAATATTATGCTTGTATTTGACTTTACTTGTTGCCTTCTCCTAATTTTGTGCTGTGATTGTTTTTGTCATTTGATGATGCCAAAAGGGGGAATAGGACAGGTGAAGTTCCTAGGAGTATCAATTGTAGCAACCTGAACAAGGTTCAGACCTTGTTAAGAGATGGCCCAGCTTTTTGCCTAGGAGTATCTTGAATTCAGATCAAGTGCTCCTACCCATCCCAACTGGAAGAAAATTCTTCCAAGTGAAATTGAAATTTCTCTTGCTACATTTGATAATTGATAAGTCTTGCAGGTTACAGGTTTAATGTTGAAACTCAATAATAAATTGAGTAATGTGATGAGTGATTGACCACTGTAATCAGTCTAATTGTGCTTTAGTCTGCTGTATATTTTTTTCTGAGATTATGAATCTGACTACAGGCACAGTGCAAGACCAGTTCCTCTGAACAGTTATTTTATTTTGAAATAATTGGTTACTGTTCTCAGGGGGAACTTCATGGTTTGTCATCATCAAATAGAGGGAAATTGTTGAACCATGTTTGATTTGAATGATGACAAACCAGTCCTCTATACTTGATGTCTATGTATAATTGTATATGAACAGGTTGAATCAAGTGAGGACTCATCAAGGCAATCATGAAGGCCTTGAGATACTTGAAGATCAGAAGCCAAGAGCTTGGAGCCTTTTATTTTTATACTTCTAGGATCTTCATGTAAAATAGGCTTAAGAAAGTATTCTTATTGTTTTTAAGTAAAGAGCAAAAAGACCTTAAGTTTACATCCAGTAAAGAGAACAGCCCAAGAACAAGCTAAGAACAGGCACAGAACAAGCTTGGAACAGTTCCCTTTACCAGACGTAAACTTAGTAGTACTGAGACCACTGTGGGAACAGACCTCAGTATTACGCACGTGATCCGTACAGATTTTCGAGTTCAAAAATCATTTTGAAAATTATTTGAAAAATTTGGATCACTTGTATTTTGGAAATCTGCCAAATTGATACACCAAATCTGCTCATTAAATGCAATGTACTTTGTTTGGACTTTAGTGTACATCTCTCTTCCCATAGTGGAAAGTGACAAAGTCTGAAACTAGAACACTGCACTTGTGTCAGCTGAAGTGGTTTGCACAATTTAGGCAAGTCTCCAAACACACTTCTAGGGCACGGTTTTTCCTTGTCTATATAAGCAACCTTTGCAAAAAACCCTAGAAGACTTTTTCTCTCCAAAGAAAACCAAGTAATATTTTCTGAGAGTCTATCCTTAGTCCAAAACTATCTCCATATCCATCTTTAAGAGAAAAACTTACGGAGATTTAAGTTTGTAATATTTGAACCACTTAGAGGGAAGTGGTTGGGCAGTGTTCTGTGAACACTGAGTGAACTGTTAGAGTTAACGGTTGGGGAATTAAGTGTTACATAGTTGTAGCATTTAATTGAGTGTGTAACCTTGTTATTATTCTGAGTTGATTAATAATATTGGTGAGAGAGTGGAGGACGTAGGCTTATTTAGAAGCCGAACCTCGTTAAATCTTTGTGTCCTTACTCCTTGCTTACTGTTCTCTCGTTGTTCTCACAAAAGTATAAACAAAACTTGAAAACGATTGAAAAAACACACATACTCAATTCAACCCCCCCCCCCTTCTTGAGTATACATTGAACTAACAGCCGGCCCCATTAAACAATTTCCTTAAATTGTTTTATTTATTTTCCAACCTTAATTATCATTTCATATCAATTTTGACCATATCCAAAAATCCTATTTTTATTCTCCTATTTTCTCTCCTACATTTTCGGAGATCATAAACACTCTATAACCAACTACCCTAGCCGGCCCCCCTTACTAAATTCCCCTTTAATTCTCTCCTAAACTAACTCCTATTATCTAGTAACCCTCCTCCTAAAATCTAGTAAACCCTTATTTTATTTATATCATAAAAAAATAAAAAAAATAAAAAAAAACCCTTTTTATCCCTTAGTCATCATTTGATCAAAACCACAAAACAAACACCACTCTTCTCTATTTTATACCTCACAGCAACCCCCCTTACAACCCATCAAAAATTCATCTTCCATCCCTTCCAAATCAATCAAAAGGTAATTTAGCTATTCTACTTAGGATTAGAATTAGATTACGTAGAATAATAGGATTAGATTATTGTTGGATTGTAGTTGATGTTCAAGTTCATGCCAGGTATTTGTACGTGAAGAATAAGTTGCGTTTCTTATTTTCTTTACATAACAATCTTGAATCTTGTTGGGTATTTTAATGTTTATGGAATATATGTCATATATTGATAGTATCCTTTTATTCTTGGTGCAAATAAATCAAATCTTAACATTTTGCTGCGTATAATCTTGATGGGTAAAAGCATGGTTGTTTTTTTTTCTTGTTTGATATTAATCTTATATTGCTTGAGTTGTTAATCACGTGATTGATGCTATGGTTGCTATGTTATTGCCAAATGTGATGTTGATGAGGGTATTATGATAATCTTGATTTGCTTTGACTTTCGTCCTTATTTGGATAATTAATTAAGTTGATTTACTTGGTGGTGTTATTGTGGAACTTATGCGTGGTAAGGTTATCGCATGCTACTATTTTGATTTCGATGTTGACCTTGTGTTGTTGATTGACTTGCGTATGGATTAAGCATGATGTTTCGAATGATGCTTAATTGGTGTCTCTGAGTCTTGTTGAGTCGTGTCGTGTCGAACGATTAAAGATCGTGCGTCGAGCGGTTAAAGATCACGCGTCTATCGGTTCATCAGTGATGAATCGTGCGGGGCAAGTTTTGTATGATTATTTGAGAGTCAGAGTCGAGTCGAACAGTTAAAGATCGTGCGTCGAGCGGTTAAAGATCGCGCGTCTATCGGTTCATCAATGATGAATCGTGCGGGGCAAGTCCTTTGTTGTTAGTCTTGTTATCGGTTGTAGACCGAGCGTTGTCATGTTAATGAATTTGAGTCTGATGATGTGTGTTGGGCATGAAGTAATGTACTGATTCGAATTGATGGATATTATTGTTGTTTTGACTGTTATGTTTTCCGCTGCTAACTCTGATGAAGATTATTTTGTAACCTGTGATCGTTGTTGTTCCTGTGTTCTAACCCTATTATTGTATGTAATGTGGTCCTACTTCCAAGTAGGACAGTCTAGTTACTCGCCACTGATGGTGGACCCCCAAATCTATTTTGCAGGTAAGCAACATAGAGGCGAGAGTCGGGTTGTGTTGGTCGAGCTTCTAGGCCCCTATTTTTATTTCCTGTCTTTGCATTAGGTTTTATTTTCAGTTTTTAGGACGAGATTTATGGTTTATTTAACCCTTTTGTAATTTGGGATTCCATTATTATTAATAAAAGTATTACTTCCACGAGTTTAGTTATATTTTTACATCAAAAATCAATTGGTAACTGCTTGTTTACGACGTTATCACTAATAACGTCGTTGCTAAAATGCGGGGTGTTACAATATTTATGGTGAAGTAAGAGAATAGGAAGGGTAGCATGAATGAGAGATGATAAATAATGCTTTTTATGAATCTCAAGTTTGTGGTGGAGTAGATGGATAGGTAAGTCCCCAGCCTTTAGGATAAGGATAGATGAAGGATCAGGGTTAAAGTCGTTTTGTGGATTATATGAAAAGGCCAAAGCATTGAGAAAGAGGCTAGCTCAAGTCATGAACTTAAGTTAGATTTCCCGCAAGATGAGGATTGCCCAATTGAGGAAGCTATGCATGGGGTATGTCGCGCCCAAATAGAAGAAAACAAGAGCCCAATCAAAGTGATGACCTTAAGAAGAGTTAGGGAAAGCCCCCAGGGTGTGTGAAAGACAAAGGTCGTCGGTGCAAGAAAAAGAAAGGGTAAAAATTTGTGACTGAAGGGTGATGATGTAGGGAATTGATGTGGTTGGCTGAATTAATGTTGGTTCAAACTCGAGCCTATGTCAAGTGGTGAACTAGGAATTTATGCTTAAAAAACCCCAACTTAATTAATGGAGTAGACCTCAAAATTCATTAATTGGGTCGAACCTCGAGAAGACGCTTCCTACGTATCCTTATGGAATCAGACCGTCGTAGTTCTTGTTGATTATTTGGACAATACCTCGTGTGAGAGGGCTTTTGTGGTTGTAATGTTTGGCTAGGGTTGAGGGTTAAGAAAGAAAAGGGAAAGAAGGCTCCAAGTTCCCCAAATGTTGCCCCCCAGTGGTGCATAGATGTGCCTTGACTTTTTCTTGTCTCTTTTTTTATAAAGTTGAATGCTTGTACTTGGATTTTGACTTTAGTTGTGTTTAAGTTTGACTCGGCTTTCAGAACTATGTTTGTTGCATGTCGAGTATGAATTTTACTTCTTTTTCCTTTTTTTTTCTTTTTTTTTTGTGTTTTGTTTGTTTTGGGCACATGTCTTTTCCTACGCAACACTTGATCCCATGGATGAGGTATATGTGGGAGAGGAAGGAAAGTAGGATTGTTTGTGTTTGAGGCTCAAAGGGTTGCAAGGGATTGGATGAATACAGGTGATGGGAAAGGGTTGATGATTTTTGTGGAGTTCAAGAAAAGAAGGCTTCTCGGGCAATGTCCATTTATTAAGTTCAATTATGAAAAATTTGAGGTCATGAATTATGTTAGAGTTAAAAGCATAAATTAAGATGGAAGCTAATATTGAATAAAAAATATGATAATTTTATAAATGTCAATGAAATTACAAGGCTAGAAGTGGAAAGAAAAAATAATCCTAATAACATAGGCTCGAAAAAAGGAAGAAAAGAAATGCAAATGTCTAGGTGGAGGGACTCTCTGATTCAACCTAAAGAAACGACTCGGACTGACTCTTGACTTTGAGTGGGGCATGCTGACACTAATGTTGCGAATCATCCTCTATGTCTACTTCAATGTGATGGGCCTTTTAGAAGGTGATGAGTGATATTTTGAGTTGGTCCACATAAATGGCCATTTATGGTGTTCGGGTTGTAGGCTAAAGATATGGGTTTGAGTGATGTAGGCTTGGAATATGGGCATGAGTGATGGCCCTGAGTGGTGTAGGATGGGTATTTTAGAATTTTTGGGTTTGGATGAGTGATAGGTTCGAGTGAGGCTGGGATGGTGTTTAAGTGAGGTGAGGCAAGGTTGGATTGGGCTTGAGGCTTGCTCGGACTTCGGCTATGCTTTGGATCGAATTGGAATTGTCTAGACCACTCCGAACTAGTAAAGAACCAAAATGTTTAGTGAACCCCTTGGTCATTGTAGAGTTGTGAAATGAATGCAGATGTATGTCCTAATTCCTTGGTCATCTTCCCTAAAATGCATGGATGCAAGGTGCCCTTTCCTTTTTTGATTTTATTTTTGATTAATTTTTATTTATTTTTTTGGATTTTTTGAATTTTTTTTAAAGGGCACCAAAAGACATAAAATATGCAATGTATGTGAATGGAATTGCCTAAATGAGGAGTGGACCTAAGCCCATTTAAAGGAACAACTAAGGTTTTGGGCCAAAACTTATGGTCAAACTAAGTTCAAAGCCTATATAGACTACATGCAAGGACACTAAGGCCCAACATTGTGAACTATATGAACTAGAAGATGACCATGATTATATGAAGAGTGAGTGAATAGTGAATAAAAATACATGGCTAGAGCCCATAAAAAAAATGTACACATAGTCACACTAATATGATACAACATGAGTGGTCTTCTATAAGGTCAGTCCTGGGTGGTCACGAAGGTACCATGGCTAAAGAGAAACTAAACTGATCTAGTCACTCTTCAAATTGAATGACACACGATTAAAAAATCTCTTATTATGATCTCATCGGGCATGAGAATCACACGCCATGGCTGGGATGGGTCGGTTATGATTATTGAGGTCGGGCACCACAAGTAATCATAATCAAACCCCCCGGGGTCGGTCTCGAGCATAGAACATGCTCATATGAGACAAGGTCCTATAGTGCGGCACCTATTCGTAGGGCTACATGCAATATGCCTAAAAATAATTCGAGAATGATAATAATAAGACAACGAGACTTTTCAAGTTTGTCCACACGACTAAGGAGTGGTATTCCCCAGTGGAATCGCCAAACTATAGGGGTCGTTTTTACCGGCCACCTACGTCTCACGAGTCGATTTGAATGCTCGTTAATGCTGTACGTGAATACGGACTAGTAGGAGTCACCACCATGCGTTTTATACGGTCCACGGACACCGAAGAAGTACCAACGCTAGGAGAAATTGGCCCCATATGGTCGTGCTCCAAAGTATGGGTTCGGGGACAGGTTACGCGCCAATTGTGCATTGGGCCCGCCCGCCTGGAAGTGGTCTCTACTAGATCTCTTTTTGTGGTCAAATTATTATTAATCAATATCTGAATTTTACCCAAAGGAACGCATATTACTAAGCGGGCTTAATTTATTTACAAAATAAAACTAACTTTTGTGACCACTTTAAATTAAATCATTATTAAAAATCCTAGAAAAGGAAAACAAATAAAACATGAATGAAATACAAAAAAAAGGGCAATAAAAGCATAAAAATAAATAAATAAATATGTGCACGTTCAAAGTGTGTTCCAAGAGTATGTGATTTTATGTGTTGTTCAACCAATAAAAACATAAATAAAAGATATATAAATTAATTGTATGCGACTTTCAATACTTAAACCAGATGTTATATCAATGTTAACAACAATAATTGTAATTTCATTCATAATCAGGCCAGATCTAATATGACTCATAAATTAACCAGGTTTATTATCATAATAATTATTTGAAATATAAATAAATCATTATATTAAAAATATATTTATCAACGACATAAAAACTGAATTTTTCTATTAAATTAATACATGATAACAGATCTGATTAATATGAGTCATAATTATTATGCATCAATATTGAAAATTTATAATCCACGGCCGATCAGATTAAAATAACGATTAAAGTGCTAACAATAATATGACAGACATGAATTTAAGTATTAAAATTCACATAAAACCTTTAGATTATTGAACTCATTAATTATCAAGGATCATCATTTTGATTGACTTATAAATATAACAACAAACTTAGAACGAATAGGTTTGAAGTAGAGACTTCAGAAATTGTACATGGTAATGCCTTGATCGAACAACCAAGGAGAAATCAACGATGAATATGAAATGCTTGTTTAAAGTTGACTGAGTTGGTGATTTGTGATGTGTTTAGTGATGTTTTGAGAGTGATTTGATGTGGTATAAGTATATGGGATGGAAGTATGTAATGCAGAAGGAGGCTCGGGGTTGTTGGCGTATCTTGAAAAGGTTGGAAGGTCATGTATTTATAGGCCAGAAGGAACAAAAATCGACCCCGGAGGACACCAGACCTGCGCCTAGGCGCAGGTCCAGTAAAATGACCTGCTTCTAGACGTAGGTCCAACTGTGATCCAGGTCGTTTTTTGCTTGATTTTGCGCGTGATTTTCAGGATTACTATCCGATTTTTATACGATTACGGAAATATTCTATAATATTTTGATTATCCGGAATATTCTGGGATGTCCCGGGATGTCCCGAAATGTTCTAGAATGTTCCGGAATGTTCTAGATTCCTCCAGAAGCTCCAAAAAATTACAAAAAGATTATAAAAAATTATGAAAAAATATGAAAAGTATGAAAAACACTAATATGCTTTGTGGAACAATTTTCAACATTCAGAAATAACGAAAATGCCCCGAAGCATGCAAAAATCCTAAAAAATCTATAAAAAGATTTGAGAATATGATAAAAAATATAGAAAAATATGAATACATTACAAAATTATTTTTATGATTTTAAAAAATATTTTATGATGCAAAAAGGCATTTTTTTTATTTTTTTAATGAATATGAAACATTGAAAAATGCATCCAAAAATATTAAAAATGAAGAAAAATTACGAATAAATCCCGTAATCATCGCGAATCCTAATACACGCTTCCAAGGCAATTCAAACATGGTTTAGGTAATTGTTTGAGGGTTGTTATGCATTTTCATCGTCAATTCCCCTTAGTTGTATCTTATGGCAATATGGTACATTCATCATTAGTCTCTACATTGGGGAGACACATTTAGGTGTCTACAATTGACTTCGTTCGTGTCGGAAATATCCTTGGTGTCTATTAATGTTAATAATTGCATTGATGAATAAGAGTTGTAATCTTTGAGTACGGTATATGATGATGACAATGTTATTCCGCTGCCTATTGATCGGTCCATTTAGGAACTATTTTCTTAGCTTCTTTTAGCTTGTATTTTGAGCGTTTTCGTCTTTATTTTACGTATTTTAGAGTGTTTTAGCTTACTTTTTTATTTTCTTAGGTTTTGTGTGTTTTAGTGTTAGTTTTGCTCTTTATGTTAATAATTCGGCCAAAATATGTTTGTTTGAGTTGTATCGTGTTTTGTGCAGGTAATTTCGGGTTTTGTACGGGTCGTGACGGGTCCCGAACGGATTCCGAGGAGCCGGGATTAGCACTGAGTCGTTTGGGAGCATTTAGGAAGCAAGTAGGGCTAAGAATGAAGACCACACGACCGTGCAGGCTAACCATGCACGGTCGTGCAGACCTCAGAAGCTCAAAAAATGGATGCACCACCGTGCAGGCAAAGTCTGCACGATCGTGCAGCCCCTCCTTCCCAAGACCACGACCGTGCAAGGGTTAACTACACGGTCATGCAGCCTGCTCGTGCAGAGTGTGTATAACACAAATATAGCGCAATGATGCAGCATAATATAGCACAAAGAGTAGTAGAGTAGATAAACAATGCATATTCAGGTCATCATATTCATTGAACAACCACATATAAAAAGCAACCAGTACAATTAAGCAACTTTTGCGGCAAAAAAAAAAAACACAGAGATAGCACAAAAACTACATCACCTTCTTCACAGCCTCAATAAAACTTCCATATACGTTAGTTGGGTTCTCTTCAAAGCTTATTGCACCCATATCAGTTAACTTGCTTTCATAATACTTGAGAATAACCAAAAAGCCATAACTCATTATACATATTTTTTTATGAGGAATTTAATTGCAAATATTAACTTCTTTGGATTTAGGCTATAGCACATAGCTAACTCAGATATTATTGGAATAGTATACATTTAGATAGATAAATATAAGTTATATCTTTAGAGTGGTACATAAGAGCCCTAGGCTAAAGCCACCACCTAACATTGGTTATATGACGTTATGAACCAACCTAATGAAGGGACCCACTTTACCCTTCCTCCCACTAAATTGAGAACAAGAACAAGAAAAGTACAGTAATATACTTATTGTTTAGTAAGATAACAAGTATTCAAATAAAAAGAGTTGTATAGTCGCCATAGCTACATCATGTACAAACCTCAAAACCTTGTCATTACTCTCTAAATATCCAGCATCATAAAGACATAAATCAAGAAACACCATCGGATATTTCAATAGAACAGGGAAAACCAAGATAGGAATTTTGTAGCAAAGTTCTACGTCCTATTATACAAAGAGTGAAACCATGCCTAAGCATCGCAGAGACTATACCATATCCCATAAGGCCACAATGTCGTCGTCAATTTGTACCATAGATAATTACTTTGGAAATATCAACCTCTATGTTTTGCTGCGGTTACACAAAAGGATACCGTGCAGGGTAATATTTTCTATTATACCCTTGGCCAAAGGAACTCTCCTTCAAGCTTCTCAAATTTTAACGACCCATGATATTTAAAATAATTAGCACAATTAAATGTCAAGAATGAACCCATATTTTCAGCATATAATTTCAACATATAAACACATATAATTTCAGGATATCGTACAATTATAAACACATGTATAACACAAATATAAAAAAAAATCAACAAACACGAGACAAGAACTGAATTTTGCAACTCAAAAACGCAATCAATCAAGCTGAATTTCGCAAATCAAAACTAAATAACATAGATATATACCATGAAATCACAACTCAAAACTGAATCCCAAATTAGGGCTTGGTTTTGTTGGATTTTCAATTGAATTTCAAAAATCATGGTTTAGGACTGGTGGTGGGGCTGTATCGCCGCTAAGTAGGGTAGGGGACTGGTGTAACGTTGAGAAGGGTGGTGGGACTGGTGCAACGCCGAGTAGGTGGTGGGGCCGATGCGTTGTCGAGCAGGAGTGCCATGGTGGAGTTGGTTCATGTTGGAACAGGGTGGTGGGGCTGATGCGTCGCCAAGCACGGAGGTGGGGTTGGTGCGACGCCGAGCACGGTGGTGGGGCTGGTGCGTCGCCAAGCAGGAGTGTCGTGGTGGAGCTAGTGTGTGTTTTGTTTGTATGAGGAGAAGATAAGTTTGGAGGTTATGAGGGTTATGTGAGGAGAAGAGGGTGAATTTGTTTTTTAGGGTCTGAATGAAGGGAGTAAATGTTATCTTTTATTTTTTTTATTATTAATTTTTTTTTGCATTAATGGATTTAGCAACGACCTTTTTTTGCTTTAAGTTTTGACAATATTTCGCAACGACATTAGTTGTTGCAAAAACTGATAATATTTTATTACAACGACTATTGTTGTTGCGTTACATAGTAGCTGATTTATTGCAATGACTTTTGTTGTTGCAAAACATAAGTCCCTTTTTCAAGAAGTCCCGCTCAATATTTCAGTAGGAGGGAAATGAAAATTTAATATATTGTTGATTTATTGCAACTTAAAGAGTTTATTCCTAACAAGCTGGGTGAAATCTAGAAAGAAGTAAACTAAAAAGTAAAGTAGAATTCGGGTTTCTTCTATAAATCTTGCAAAAACACTCAACCCGGTCCATATGAAAGCCCACTTAATCTTCTGCATCATCACCTGAAATGGGGGGGTCCATCGTCAGTGGCGAGTAACTAGGCTGTCCCACTTAAATGTAGAACTATAAATCATATAATAGCATAGAATCATCAAAACATATATGTTATACATGAATAATCAACAATTATCACATAACTTATCAGACATATGCAGCGGAAGACTTAACATATCATGTTGATAAGTAGTATTTTGTTCCCTTTTTCCTAGCCTTTTTACTTAGTTTATGAGTAGTTTTCTTTGTTTTTTCCCTTTTTCTCTCCTTTTTCTTTGTTTTGGTGCTTAGGGCTCCTTTCTTGGTTTTTATGTGTTTTTCCTCGATTTTGCTCTATTCTTGTGTTTTCCTCCATTTTGTAGGTCCGGAGTTCATTTCGGAGCGCCAGGAAGTAAGCCGGGAAGCCCAGAGGAAAACTAGAGTCATTTCTCCCAACAAACACCCCTTGGCCATTGGAGAGCAAGGCAAGAAACAAAGCACAAAAATTACAACAGAACAAAAGGAGCGGTCGCTCCTATGTTTTGCATGCCCGCTCCTTTTGAGCGCTCCTATTTTTGGCTATATCTGCACCCTCGCTTCCCTCTACAGATGGTGTTGGCAGTGGTTGAGAAAAACAATAGGAGCGGTCGCTCCTTCCACTTGCACGGTAGCTCCTTTTCGAAGGATATTTTCCCAGTAGAAAAGGAGCGGTCACTCCTAATGCTTGCAAGGCCGCTCCTTTTGAAGGATATTTTCCCAGTAGAAAAGGAGCGGTCGCTCCTAATTCTTGCAAGGCCGCTCCTTTTGGCAGCTCTATTTTTTTAATACGTGCGAAGCCGTTTTGCTTAGCAATTCTCCCTAATAGTATATATACCCTTTTGAACCGTTTGAAGCCCGAGATTGGAGGGCTTTGAGAGCCTCTCTTCTCTCACCTTAGCTTAGTTCTAGATCTTGTTTTCTTTTGTAATCAAGCACTTTAATTTATGCAAGTAATTTAGTTTTTCTCCTTCTTGTTCTTGTTCTCCTCTTCAAGGTACTTTCATGCTTCTCTTACTTGTTTTTTTATTGCTTTCTTTACTTGTTTTATGTACTTATTTTGCTAGTTCTTGTTGTTTATGTTGTTATTTGTTATTAATTTAGTTGTTTATGCTTGGTTTGTTGGTGTTTGAGTTGGTTTTTGGTAGTTTAGTTATATTTTGGTGTTTGTTTGAGTGTTCTTAGTTTAAGGTTTTGTTGTTGGTTTAGTTTTATGTTTAATTGGTAGTTTGTTAGTTTAGTTGTTCTTAGTTTTAGGTTTAATTTATGCTTTTAGTATAGTTTTAGTTATGTTTTTGTTATTTATGGTTAAGTAGTTAATTTCTAGGGTTTTGAGTAAACTTCTCAATTCCTCCATGTTTATGGTTTAGTCGTTTTTAAGCTTGGTTGTGATATTGTCGGTACCTTAAAATTCGGTAATGTTGAGTCTTGTGTCTAGCTAACATAGGATTCATTGAAGAATCCCCACCGAAGGACCGAAAGGTGAACGTGGGTGATGACTTCCTTTGCCCGATTGATGGAAGCACCACGAAAGTTGGGCCTTCGATCAAGGGAAAGTTACCGGTCTTCGTGATTTTGTGCTTAGGACTTGTTAGATGTGTCGCTGCACGAAAGTGAGTTGTATATGTCTTTTCGGTCATCGTACTAGCTCGAAAGAGTGGTACGATCATAGAACGACCTCCCCTTATCCACGACCTAAGTCTAACTTCGATTGATTCAAAATTCATGGTGGCATGAGTTGTGATCTCTTAACCCTAGTCCCCTTTTATCCTAGCTTTTTTAGTTTAGTTTTAGTTGTTTTCGTAGTTTCTTCCTCCTTCTCCCGTGACAACCCCGACCTAGCTCGTTCGATGCTCATGCTTATACTAGTGCGAAGTACCTTCCCCGTGTTCGACACCCCCACTCATACTACGACGGGGGCTTTTATTTGGTGAAAATCCCTTCCATCAAATTGGCGTCGTTGCCGGGGAAGGCAATGCCATTAGTTTAGGTTGAGTAGAATGGTTCTAGGTCTTTCTTTTTCTTTATTTTTGTGAATATTTAGGCCTTATGGCCTCTTCTTCGATCGATCCCCAATATGAGCAGGAATTGTTTTGGTTGTATTATGATAGGATCAGAAGCTCTCTTCCGCCTAATCATAATCTTGGTAAGTGGGATATATGCAATATGTTGTATGAGGGTTTGAACTATGAGACGAGGAATTGGATAGAATACCTATCTCATGGCGATTTCTTAGCTCTCGACTTGGATAGAGCTTGGCTCTTATTCGAGTGTCTCACTAAGGACACCTATGAATGGGATATAACTAGCCAAGGAATACATGATTATAGTCATGAGTTGAGTGCACTTGAGGAATATGGTTTTAATCAACCATCACCTCATGCCACTACCTTCGATTTTTCTCATCATTTTTCACATGAGTCGAGTTCGCTTAATCATGTTCTTGATGAGTATTTACAAGGTCTTGGCATGAACATAGTTGATTCACCTCATATTCCCCTAGGTGAGCCCTTCGATGATGACCTTAGTCATGAATTTGATCCCTCACCCCTCATAGTCGAGCACACCATCCTGACTCGCATAGAAGATGACATTTATTGGCAATGTTGTGATGAGAATCATGACACTTTCATATCGTCATGCGATGTTGTAGAGGATGAGGCTCTCATAGCAGGGTCGAGTGAAACCGACGAGGTAATTAATGTGGAGGATGTGGTTATACCACATTCTCTTATTCCCTTTTTAGGAGGATTTAGCCTCGTCTATTCACATCCCACTCCACTTCCATCCGTGCTCATATCACCTCCATCCGAGGGCACCATCTCTTGTCTTGACTCCAATGTTTCTCTTTCAGAAACCAAGGCAAGGGAGGTGTTTGGAGGTGTTCCCCCTACTTTATTTGATTTTTCTTTTCGTAGTTTTTATTTTAATTTACCTCCCTATGGGCACTCACTCCCACATAAGCATAGGATGCCGGCTTTTAAACCGTTTTCTTTGCTTAATTTATCAATTGCTTATGTGGTTTTTAGTGAGTTAAGTGCCAGTATAAGCTCTTACGAGCTTTGTGGGGCTATTTACTGAGCCCCGACGGTTGTTCCCGCTGGATGACTTTGACATAGTTTTTCTTTTATGTCTTAGTCCCTATGTCCAGCTCCTTTGTCAAGCTTAAGACGTTAAACAAGCGCTTCTCGGGAGGCAACCCGAGCCCTTCTTTTTCTTTTTCTTTTTTCTTTTATTTGTAATTATTTTGTTTTTTGGAATTTGGTTTCTTTTCTTTCCTTTTTGCAGGTTAAATGAATAAGCAACTCTCATGGACATGTACGGTACTAAAGCGCAAAACGGAGGTTGTATGCTTACTTATTAGCCTGTTTTGGTGAGATCATTCCAAACTCCCTTTCTTTTATTTTCATTGTTTGCTTAGTTGTAGGGTTAGTTTTAGGAGGAGATGATTGTTCGAGGATGTTTGGCTTTCAATTTTTGGCTTTTGACCTTTGAGGACATTTGGATATCGATGGCGTTGGGCCTCGATTTATTTATTTGTTTGATGCTTGGTTGCTTGATTGAGAGTCATTCATGCTTGATTTTACTTTCCTTCCTTTTGTTTAGTTTTTATTTCTATTTTCCCTTTTTCCTCTTCTTTTTCTTTTATTTTTTCTTTTGAAGGCAAAGTGTGTTTTTGTTTTGTTTGTAGTTTGGACTTGGTTCTTAATTTCTTGGACTTTGAATGCATTCCTTCCTAAGTGTTAGTGGTCCACATGGTTTGAGATGTTGGGGTTGATTTTCAAATACTACATGCTACGTTTCAGAACTTTGGAGTTCATGAAACCTAATGTCTTGGCTTGTGGTACGATTGGCAAAGCTTTGCTAGCTAGTTGAAGCCCTTGAGGTAGTATTTGCAATTCACTACCCTTCATATGTGAGAAAATTGTCAAATCTTTCTACCCTTCATCATTTTGTTTGAGTGGCAATAGGATCCTTGTCATAGTATAACTTGATCAAGAACTTGATTCATGACTTTCCGAGACTGTGACCGAGCTAATCTAGGGGAGGACGGAGGCGTTCATTTCTTAGTTATTTTCCATTTTTCCTTTTTCATTTTCCTTTTTATTTTAGTGTCTTGTTTCTTTACACTTTTCTAGGTGTTTGCTTTACGTTTATCCTTTGAAACCCTTTGAGTTTGGCCCTTCTTTTCTTCTAGCCACCTTACAAGCCTTGATTCCCTTTGTTTTGTTTTATACCTTTTAGGTGTAGTGAAGCAGCTGGAGCTTCTTGGTTTGTATTTGTTTTGTAATGAAAATTTGTGAAGTAAGAAGTTCGCCAAAGCAAAAGTGTGTTATTTTGTATAAATTAGAGCAAAAGCCGACCTAAGTTGTAAAAGAGGCAAGGTCATGAAAAAAAAACGTTTAATTTAAAAATTTAAAAATACAATTATTCCTTTCCTTTTCACAATGAGGGCATTGTGTCATTCAAGCGTGGGGGGGAGGAATAGTTCGAGAAAAAAATTTAATTTGATGTATTTTTTTTTTTTTTCATTTTTCATATAGTTTTTTGAATAAGCTTGGGGGTTTTTGGTGTATGTGTGCGAATTTAAGGAGTTCGTTTGCTATTTGATGCTCATTTGTACTTATTGCTTCACTATTTAGGTTTTGAGCACCACAAGCCAAATTGATTCCGACCCTATCCCTAGCCATACATTACAACCTTAAAGCCCTCTTGATCCTAGATAGTTGAGTCTTTGTCGGTGGAGGAAGTCATGTTTCAAGCATATTGAGCGGTTTGCTATGATGAGATGTCGGGTAACCTAAATTGTTTCTCCTTTTTGTTTTCCCCACTCCTTCGTGGAGTTATGAGAAGCTACCTTTATGGGTGGAGACGACACTAGCTTAGCATGTGGATGCTTGGTTGTTGAGCGAAAGGGGAATGTTCCTCTCTAGTTCTCCAATCTAGCATGTTTTATTTGACTATCCACCCTTAACATCTTTGAACATGTTTTCTGTTAGTGCTTAGAAAGGTTCGCATTCATTGATCCTCGGTCCTTTAACAAGTCCAACTAGGTGTCTTTGTTTTGTTTTGTTTCCTTTTATTTTCCTTTCTTTTTGTTTTTCTTTTCTTCTGTTTCTTGTGTACTTTTGCCTTGATTTATTTTTGGAGAGTTACGGGTTAAACTCTTTGGAAACCCTTATGAGAGCACACTCGTCCTCCTTGGCGACTTCGAGGTTTAAATGGCTTGTTGTTTTCGCTAAAAACAACCGTGATTCCTACGAAAGTGAGTTAGTGTATTTATTCGTCTTTTGTTCTTCTTTCTTTTAGGTTTACCTCTTATCGGGTTCTTCCATTCTTTTAGTTTAGGTTTTGCTCGGGACGAGCAAAAGCTAAGCTTGGGGGAGTTTGATAAGCAGTATTTTGTTCCCTTTTTCCTAGCCTTTTTACTTAGTTTATGATTAGTTTTCTTTGTTTTTTCCCTTTTTCTCTCCTTTTTCTTTGTTTTGGTGCTTAGGGCTCCTTTCTTGGTTTTTATGTGTATTTCCTCGATTTTGCTCTATTCTTGTGTTTTCCTCCATTTTTTAGGTCCGGAGTTCATTTCGGAGCGCCAGGAAGTAAGCCGGGAAGCCCAGAGGAAAACTAGAGTCATTTCTCCCAACAAACACCCCTTGGCCTATGGAGAGCAAGGCAAGAAACAAAGCACAAAAATTGCAACAGAACAAAAGGAGCGGTCGCTCCTATGTTTTGCACGCCCGCTCCTTTTGAGCGCTCCTATTTTTGGCTATATCTGCACCCTCGCTTCCCTCTACAGATGGTGTTGGCAGTGGTTGAGAAAAACAATAGGAGCGGTCGCTCCTTCCACTTGCACGGTAGCTCCTTTTTGAAGGATATTTTCCCAGTAGAAAAGGAGCGGTCACTCCTAATGCTTGCAAGGCCGCTCCTTTTGAAGGATATTTTCCCAGTAGAAAAGGAGCGGTCGCTCCTAATTCTTGCAAGGCCGCTCCTTTTGGCAGCTCTGTTTTTTTAATACGTGCGAAGCCGTTTTGCTTAGCAATTCTCCCTAATAGTATATATACCCTTTTGAACCGTTTGAAGCCCGAGATTGGAGGGCTTTGAGAGCCTCTCTTCTCTCACCTTAGCTTAGTTCTAGATCTTGTTTTCTTTTGTAATCAAGCACTTTAATTTATGCAAGTAATTTAGTTTTTCTCCTTCTTGTTCTTGTTCTCCTCTTCAAGGTACTTTCATGCTTCTCTTACTTGTTTTTTTATTGCTTTCTTTACTTGTTTTATGTACTTATTTTGCTAGTTCTTGTTGTTTATGTTGTTATTTGTTGTTAATTTAGTTGTTTATGCTTGGTTTGTTGGTGTTTGAGTTGGTTTTTGGTAGTTTAGTTATATTTTGGTGTTTGTTTGAGTGTTCTTAGTTTAAGGTTTTGTTGTTGGTTTAGTTTTATGTTTAATTGGTAGTTTGTTAGTTTAGTTGTTCTTAGTTTTAGGTTTAATTTATGCTTTTAGTATAGTTTTAGTTATGTTTTTGTTATTTATGGTTAAGTAGTTAATTTCTAGGGTTTTGAGTAAACTTCTCAATTCCTCCATGTTTATGGTTTAGTCGTTTTTAGGCTTGGTTGTGATATTGTCGGTACCTTAGGATTCGGTAATGTTGAGTCTTGTGTCTAGCTAACATAGGATTCATTGAAGAATCCCCACCGAAGGACCGAAGGTGAACGTGGGTGATGACTTCCTTTGCCCGATTGATGGAAGCACCACGAAAGTTGGGCCTTCGATCAAGGGAAAGTTACCGGTCTTCGTGATTTTGTGCTTAGGACTTGTTAAATGTGTCGCTGCACGAAAGTGAGTTGTATATGTCTTTTCGGTCATCGTACTAGCTCGAAAGAGTGGTACGATCATAGAACGACCTCCCCTTATCCACGACCTAAGTCTAACTTCGATTGATTCAAAATTCATGGTGGCATGAGTTGTGATCTCTTAACCCTAGTCCCCTTTTATCCTAGCTTTTTTAGTTTAGTTTTAGTTGTTTTCGTAGTTTCTTCCTCCTTCTTCCGTGACAACCCCGACCTAGCTCGTTCGATGCTCATGCTTATACTAGTGCGAAGTACCTTCCCCGTGTTCGACACCCCCACTCATACTACGACGGGGGTTTTTATTTGGTGAAAATCCCTTCCATCACATGCATAAAAATAACATATTCCACACGAAAATAACCATATCAACCCGATGAATTCTTATCTTTTCGTATTATTACCCAAAACCCATATGTTAATCTTCTTTCTTAATCCATGGACCGATCATTATAGCTCGTAAGGAGGCCCGTGTACATCCCAACTTTCCTAAAATGCACTGGGAAGAACCCGTGTATTCTACCCGTAGCTCTCCTTTGCAAGAACTAAGCCTAAGCTATGGCCATAACTCCTAAATAGTAGCCCGTGTACTACTACTTAGACGACTACACATCCTAGAATCAAGAACTGCCCAGAGACCGCAGTAGGGCAATGGCTTCGACTTAACCTAATCCGGTGACCCATGTATCACCAAATAGGCGTTCATTTCTTATAACTTATCTTATCTTATCTTATTGACATGATCATCGTGAGATCAATAGGCGTCCATTTCTTATAACTTATCTTATCTTCTTATCATCTTGTCCTTATTCAAACTCAATCTTTATTCTTATTATTTCAACTTAACTTCTTATTTCCTTTTTAATCCATTAATTATATTAAATTCTTAAATCATAAACTCAAATTATTATAAGCTAAAATTAAATTAAATTCATCATACTATTAACCTTGGACCACTCGAAAGTTTCGAATAATATAAATAAAAATCAATTCCTTTTAACAATTACATAAACAATTCAATTAATCATTCAATCCATCAAAATAATATAAGATCTAACAATCATCAATTAATATTGCACAAATCATGATAAAAAATTATTCCTTTTTTAGTCTTATATGGTTCGGCCTTCATGAAGAATAATATCAAAAATTCACACTTCAAATTTATTAATCACAATTATCATATTTTAATTTTTAAAACAGTTAAATAAATACTAAAATCATATAATATCGATTGATTGAACAATCATAACTTAACATGGACTAAAATTATTCCTTTCCACCATTTGAACTACACGACCATCAAGATTAAAAATCAAGGTCAGGATTAGTTTTCAAGAATTTATTAAATCATATCTTTGAATCTTTAAATCATCTTTAAACTATTAAACAATTAATAAATCAAGATTAAGGTTTTAATATGAACATGAATTAACAAAAAAAATTGAAACTTTAATTTATTTTGTTACTAAAACCACTCGCTTATTTCGAATTATAGGACAAAGATTATCAATTAATTTCAAGACTCTAATTACTTAAATAATTAAATTATAATCATGCTTTTAAATCAAGAAATCATCATGAATCATTCATAAAAATTGTTATGCTACTACTCGACATCCACACGCATATTCAAGAACATATCCCAAGATTTTCATGCAACAATTTCTAATCAAGACATGTAAATTAAGATAATAGATTATGCATTGAATAATTAAAACAACAAATATTTCATAAAAGATCATACAAACATATCAAGATTAACATAGTAAAATCATAGAACATGGTTCGAACACCCTATGAATTTCATGACAATAATTATATCAATTCCTAGTTTAATTCTAAACAATTATATGAAAAATTAAACCAAATTCAAGGGGGTTAGTCTAGTTACCTTGAATTAGGAAGAGAGGAAAACAAAGAAAAACTCTTTGCTTGGTTCGACACGCACACACACGACACACTAGCAATATTTTGTGGGTTTATTTTGAGAATATTTGAGAGATAAGTAGAATAGTTAAGGTTATTGTTCCTTATATCTAATTATAAAGAACAAGGAATTTAATGAATTAATAAAATAAAAGGGAGGGGGCCGTGTAATTTGAGTAGGAATAGAGAAAGTTGAGTCAACTTAGGAGACTTGGTAAGTGATTAGTTAAAAATAGGATTTTTAGCTTAATTGAATATTTAAAATAAAAATTAAGGATTTTAGATATAGAATGGATTAATATCTAGTAATAATATTAACAAATAAAAAGAATATAATCCTTGGCCAAATAAGGAGAGGGCTGACCAAGGGGAATCGCAATTGGGTCATTGGGCCCAATTTTGAGACAAGGGTAGAAAATAAGGAAAAACAATCCAATTACTGGGCCCTTTTGGACTTAGAATTAGGATTACATATTAACTAACCACGAAATTTTCTGGCCTAGTTTTTCAGGTTATTACAGACATGGCCATCGTGAGACCAATAAACAACTTTATTCTTATTATTCTTAACAAAGTCAACCTTATTCTCATTAATTCAACTTAACTTCTTGTTTCCTTTTTAATCCATTAATTATATTGAATCCTTAAATCATAAACTGAAATTATTATAAGCAAAATTAAATTAAACCAATCCTCAAATTATCTTGAGCCACACGTCATTTTCGAATAAAAAAACAAATAAAAATCAATTCTTTTAATAAATAAATCATATAACTAAATAATTCGTCAAAATAAAATAAGAACTAACAATCATTAAATAAATTGCATAAATCATGATAAAAATTACTTCTTTAAATTCAATAATGGTTCGACAGTCAAGAGAAGAATAAATAAAAGCCAATTCTTTTAGTTAATACATAAATAATTCTTGAATTAAAATAACAAATCAAAGAATCATCAAACAATTAATTAATTAATCAAAATAAGATCAAAATTACTCCTTTTTACCAATGCCAGAGGGGTATTTTGATCACTCCCCTGATTTGATCAGCTGCTTCAAGGATCTTATAGGCAATAAGCCTTTTAGATTCTTCAATATGATATGCACTCATTCTGAGTTTACCAATATAGTGAATAAACATTGGGATTCCAGGTTCAAGGGCCATATGATGTTTCAGATCACCCAAAAGCTAAAAAATATGAAAGGGGATTTCAAGCTCCTAAATACCCACCATTTTGATGATATTGTCAATGAAGATATGGGGGCTGCTAAGGCTCTGAAGAAGGCTCAGAATAGTGTCCATGATGATCCCACCAATCAGATTTTGATAAGAGAGGAGTTTGAGGCTCTTCAAAGATATAAAGAGGTGCATGCTAATTGTTGTAGTTTTATGAGACAAAAGGCAAAAGACACTTGGGTCAAGTAGGGGGATGAGAACACCAGGACATTCCATAAGGCCATCAAAGCCAGAACTCTTAGAAATAGGGTCAACACAGTTCAGAACAAGCAGGGGGAATGGGTTGCTAACCCCCAACAGGTCTGTAGCCTCTTTGTAGATCACTTCACCACCTTCATGAATGGTAGTATGCCTGTTAAGATGATAAGGAAGAGAATTGTGCAGCTAGGCCCCTCTCTTAATGAACATCACAGGCAGTTGCTAGATCTTAGTTTTACAAAAGAGGAAATCAAGGCAGCCATGTTCTCCATTCCTACAGATAAGGCTCCTGGTATTGATGGTTATGGTAGCCAATTTTTCAAAGCTACTTGGAACAGAATTGGTGATGATATTTGCTGTGACGACCCGACTCGCTTAAATCGGCGCGGAAGAAACCGACGAGTCGAATAGTCAGATCTAACAAACTAAAATACTTAAAATTTAAAAACAAAACCTCGAAATGATTATATATACTAAACCAAAAGTACAATTACCCACAAGATTGTACATAACTAATCCCAAATGTCATATTACTACTACTATCAAACGTAAACTCCAAATATATGTCAGAGTTATAGAAATATACAAGTACTACTACTAGAGTTCAAAACTAGAATACACCGAAAACAATAATACAAAAGCTATGTAATAACGGCACTCGCCCAACCCAAAGCTAAGCAAGGACCTCATCATCAGAGTTACCTGAAAACAACAACAATCCACCATCAGTGGAGAGTAACATAACTGTCCCACCCTAACGGGGATACACAAGAACATAGCACAAACCAAATAACCAAATCAAACATGCCAACATACATCAATCCATACGAAACATCATGCCATACTATCAACAATGAATAACAACAATTAATCATGCTGACTTGACCAACTTGACCATTAATTAACAAATCTTAACTTTGGCGCAATCATTCACATACTAGACCGAACTATGCACGTACGAACGCATCTTACGCGATCGAACTTTCTACTATGTCAGGACTGAGAATCTTACTCCCAAATCCCATGAAACCAATCTTACTGGAAATCCATATCCGAAGACAACATAGTAAGACTACCAACTATCCCAATACCGCGGATAGGATAGGGGCAACGTCTTAACCCAAAAACAAAGAATCTTACTCTAAGTTTTAGGCGTCTAGTAGCGAAGTCAAGCTAATCTTACTTTAAATCGAAGTTTAAATTCTTAGTTAATTCTTAAGTTGCATCTTACGCCTTGACTCAAGAAATAACATGTAAACTTATCAAACTTAGAACCTCAAACATCAATTTTAACCTTTTCTTTAACTTTCTTTAACTTTCTTAATATTACAACTAACTTTCTTTAATTAAAACTAGCTTTCTTTAACTTCAAAGATTCAACCAAGAACTTATAAAGAACTTAAAGAACTCATCCAAGACTCAAGATCTTCAATCAAGAACTCAATCAAGATTCAAGAACTTCAACCAAGAACTCATTCAAGAATCAAGAATTCATCCCAAACTTCATCAAAATACACGCACGATACAACAAATTCAACAATAAAAATCATCAACTTCCTAATATCCAAAATTCATCAAACTTGAACATGAATAACATCAAACTTAATACTAACATATTCAATCATGAAATATACATATTCAAGAGGAAATCATCATAAAACCATCCAAAATTTCAGATTATAACACATACATATACATGGTTATAAAACATCAAATAGTCTAATCTAATCATTTAATTTATACTATGAAACATAGTATACCAAATTAGTTTGAGAAAGTATGTTACCTTATTAAGGATTACACACAAATTCAACACAATCTTGCAGCCCGGAAATTCGAACCACACGGATCACCCACACGGTTGCACACAAGCACGGCTTGGTTCGAACACCACACGGCCACGACCCAATCACAGTTGCCACTACGCACGTCACGGCTTCAACACAGCTGCCACCACGCACGGCACCACATGAACACGTGCACCACCACACAGCTAGACCCCGAGCACGGACCTGCTGCACGGCCACGGCACGAACCACACTTGCACACACGAACTTGAACCCACGCGAACGACCCACACGAACAAGAGCCCAAAATCAAACCCAACTAGTGATCTTGAATGCAAAAGATGAAGATTAATGAAGGTTTAATCACTTAAAGATCAATGGAATGTGAATATTTAAGTTTTGGGTTTAAAAAGATGATGAACAATTGATGGGCATTGAAGGCCAAAAATGGCGTGTGAAGGGAGAGCAAATGGGAGGGAGTTTTGTGTTTAAACTTTTTGATGAGCAAGTGTTTAAGATGGCAAAATGAGCTTCCAAGCCTTACTAACCGTTCTATTTATAGAAGTGGTTTAAGGTGTGAACATGAGGCAAGTGGCAAATCCTTGCCATGCACAAGGGGGCCGGCTATTACAAGGCCTAAATGGGCTTTTTGGTGATTAATTGGGCTAATTACAAGCTTGCATGATTAGTCATGCTTAAATCGATTTAGCCCAAAAATATTAAATAATTAATTAGAAAATTAAATAATAACATTCTAATTAATTAAATAATAATAAAATAAATAATAATTAATCCAAAATAAAATAATTCGAATTTAATTGAAATTATTCACATAAAATAAAATGAATAGTCCAAAATAAATTTTGGACCATACATAAAATCACATAAATACATATAAACATACGACAAAAATACCAATAAAATCAGGGTCGTTACATTTGCACTGCATCAGGGACTTTTTTACTGTGGATGTGACCCTGAACTATATTGTTTTTGTAATTAGAAATATAATTAAAACTCTTAGCTCTTGTAAGCTTAGTAGCAAAGATGTTGAATGGCTTAGCATGTGACGACCCGACTCTTAAAACTCGGCCGCGGAAAGAACCGACGAGTCGAATTGTCATACTAACTACAAACATACTTAAAATCAAAAACTTTTACTTCAAATTATACTTCTAAAATCCCAAATGTACAATTACCACAAGATGTACATAGCTAAACCTCCAAAAAGTCACTACTAATGGTTTAACTCCAAAAACTGTAATCAGAGTTAGAAAATACAAAATAATAATAATAGTCCAAATCCTAATGACGAAATAGAAACTATATAGAAATAAGTACAACGACGCTCGCCCAATCCCAAAGCTAAGCATCACCGTCACCATCAGAGTTACCTGAAAATATAAATCCACCATCAGTGGCGAGTAACAGAATAGTCCCACCCTAAAGTGAATACATATGAACATACAACAGATCAGACAAACAAAACAGACAATCATACAAATAAACAAGCAAAGCTCAAATAACAGCGCTAAGAAAAATAGAAATCGTAACTTACTCAAACTTTACTTAAACTTAGCTACATCTTTGTCGCTATCATTTACATATCAGACCGGACTATGCTCGTACGTACACATCTTACGTGATTGAACTTCTTATTATGTCGGGAATGAGAATCTTACTCCCATACGGACCCATATCATAAAGACGACACAACAAGTATGAACTACCCCAATACCGCGGTTAGAATAGTGGCAGCGAATTAACCCAAGTCTTAGAATCTTACTCTAAGGTTAGACATCTCATATGAAAATTCAAGCTAATCTTTAAAAATTCATTACATCTTGGTTATTCTCAAGCTTACATCTTACGTCTTTACTTGAGTATAACTACGTACATCACTATCTTTGAACTTCTTTGATCATCCTTTAGACTTTCTTTAACTTTCTTTAACTATCTTTAACTATGACCACATAATCTATACTTAAAGATTAAATAACCGTAATCAAGAAAAACAAGAATCATCATAAGTCAATCAAGAAATTCCAAGAAACATCAACCATCGATAATTATACATCAAGAATACGTTTCTTTAACTTAAATCATCAACTAATAATTCAAGATTTGCATGAAACTCACCAAGATCAACAAGAACACTATCATAAACAATCACCAAATTATACACATAACATAATACTAATCTTAATTCCAACTTCATCTTTTAACACCAAATTACATACATTGATACATAAACATGCCATAATACATAATTCATGATTTAAATTGCATAAAGATCAAATTATAATATCAAAATTCAACAACTACCACACGCATAAAATGGGTTTGTTTACTCAAATTCATCACACTTTTTAGTCCAATTTGGTCACCAAATCTATCCTATGATCATGGTATTCAATCTAGGATGAAAAATCATGTTACCTTAATGAAACTTGGTTGCAAAAGACACGAGAAACTTGCAGCCCCAACTTAACCTACACAGCCCAAACAACACGGCACCACACGAACACGCACGGACACAATCGAACAACACACAGCCACCACTCGAACAACACACACGAACCACACGAACACCATGCACGAACACGATACCAAACTCGAACCAACTCGGAACCAAACCCAAACAAGTGATCTTGAATGAAATTAATGAGGATTAATTTGTATTTTGCTACCTAAAGATCAATGGAGGATGAATCTTTAAGTTTTAGGTTTGAAAAGTTGATGAACAATTTGTTGATGATTGGGAGCCAAAAATGGCGTGTGGGATGGAGGAGAAATGGAGAGTGTGTTTGAGTTTTAATTGTGAGCAAAAGATGATTAAGTGAGCAAAATGATCCTAATGCCTTACTAACACCTCTATTTATAGAATTCAAGTTAGTTGGGTGTGAAAACAAAACAAGTGGCAATCATGCCAAAACAAGGGGGGACGGTTGGGAGCTCATGAAAATGGGCTAAAAATTGCTAATGGGCCACTTGCACTTAAACATGGTTAATCATGATTAATTTTGGACTTAACCCAAAATCAATTAATTAGAAACTTAATAACTCTAAATAATAAAAATAACATAAAATAAAATAAAATAAAATAATATAAAATAAAATAATCACACTCAAGCAACAAAATAGCCCAAATAAATTTAGACCATGCACATAATTAAATAAAAATCCAAGCAAAATAATCAAAGTAAATATAACATAAATCTGGGGCGTTACATAGCAACATTGTTCTAATTGTTTAAGCTGGTGCTTGTACCAGAAGTTGGCTGGCTTTATAAGGGCTCTCGGGAGCCTACGTAGTAGGGTTGTCATACCTTGTGGTTGCCTAGGTTGTAATTTTGAGCTTAATGGAATTTTTCATTTACCAAAAAAAAAATTAAAAAACTAAAATAAAAATAGTTAATAAATTTTCTGTCTACAAAAATGTTTGATCAAATTTTGAATATAAAAATTTAATTTTAAAATTAAATAAAATATGTTTCGATAGAATTGTAACAAAAAAAATTCCCTCCAAAATTAAATAAATTATTAAAGGAAAAGTGTGATGACAATTTTAGAGATGTGAAATGTGAAATTATAATTTCGATTTTTTATTTTAACAGAAAGTTTCCCTCAAAAATTGTATATTATAAATTCAATTTTTTATTTTGAGAAAAAATTTCCCTCCAAAAACCACATTAATTATTCTTGTATTTTAATTGATTTTATTTTATTTCAAAAATATTCCGTTTATAATTTAGAGTCTTCATTTTTATTGGATATTCAGTTTATATTTCTACAAGTCAGGAAAAAAACCACGCACTCCACCTTCATCTTCATCCGCAGTTCCCCCCTTCACCTACTTACTATCGTTCACCGGTTCGTCTCGAAAAATTAATCAACCTGGATATATTATAGGCTCCGATCAGACATTCGATTACAAAGTTATGACATTCAGAAAATTTAAGAGATGTGAAATGTGAAATTATAATTTAAATTTTTTATTTTAACTAAAAAAATTCCTTTTAAAATTGTATATTATAACTTCAATTTTTCGTTTAAGCAGAAAAATTCCCTCCGAAACCCACATTAATCATTCTTTTATTTTAATTGATTTTATTTTATATCTAAAATATTCAGTTTATATTTTAGAGTCTTCGTTTTTATTTTATATTCAGTTTATATTTCTAGAAGTATAGAAAAAAAAACCCAAACACACCACCTTCACCTTCATCCACGGTTCCCCCTTTCACCCACGCATTACCGTTCACCGGTTCGTCTCGAAAAATTAATCAATATTGATATATTATAAGCCCCGATCAGAAATACGAGCGCAAAGTTCTGGCATTCCAAAAATTTTCACTATACCCCTTTAACAAAAAAAATAAAATAAAAAACTTAAATAAATTTTCCATCTACAAAAAAGTTTTATCAAATTTTGAATATAAAAATTTAATTTTAAAATTTAATAAAATATGTTTCCATAGAATTGTAACAAAAAATTGTCCATCCAAAATTAAATAAATTATTAAAGGAAAAGTGTGATAAAAATTTTAGAGATGTTGATAGGAGGGGTTTTCTTACCAAATAAAAAAACCCCCGTCGTAGTATGAGTGGGGGTGTCGAACACGGGAAAGGTACTTCGCACTAGCCTAGGCGTGAGGGTCGAACAAGCTAGGTCGGGTGATGGTCGCGAGAGGCGGAGAGAACTAACTAAAACTACACTAAGGAAACAAAAACAAAAGGGACTAGGGTAAGAGATCCACAACTCATACCACCATGAATTATGAATCAATCGAAACTTAGACTTAGGTCGTAGATAAGGGGAGGTCGTTCTATGATCGTACCACTCTTTCGAGCTAGTACGATGGTGTCGCTAAAAGTGTCGTAATTCTTAGCTCGGCCAAATATAAATTCTCCTATACTCCTATAAATGAATATAGCGGTAAGAAGAGTTCGTATCCACAGGGAGATGGGATTAGTCTTATGCAAATTGACAATCAAATCAATCACTTAGAATACTCTAAGCAATAGGTGAGCCAAAAGGGGGGAGTTTGTGATGGGTTGGAGTAATAAAACTACTAAGAAAACTAAGCTAAAGTTATGGGTAAGATTAGTGAGTAAAACAGGGGTATGATTGATATTCACTACTAATGGATTCTATTGCACTATTTATCAAAGTCTATCAACTCGGTTCTTGGTTAACTATCGTGAGGATCGATTCCTCCGTTTTCCCTAAGCTTGGCTAAGTAAAGATGATCAGCATTTTACCAAACCCTAACCATTAATCCAACTACTAAGTTCAGCCTAGATAATTAGAATAACAATCGCATTAAGAATAGAAAACCGATAATCTTGAAAATGATTAAACAAGCGATAATCACTAACAACAAATACACTTCGCAAGATTCAAAAGCCTATGATCAGCATAAAACTTGAGAACCTAATGCTACCAAATGGAAAAATCATATAAGATCAGAATACATGATAATCCTAGCAAGAGAACAAACACAAGTAAGAACTAGAAGCGCTTCAAGCAAATACAAGTCATGTTCATCATTTCATCAATACAAAGCATATTATAACCAAGAAACCAAATGAAAGAGAGATGATAAATCTTACAATAAACCACTAGTAGCTTCAATCAACCAATCCCAAAAGGATTTAAGCTACCATCTTCATCATCAAGAGAGAATTCAAGTTACAAACTAAGAAATAAGCTAAGAACATTAAAGATATGAAAACCTAGATCTAAAACTTAGAGAGAGAAAGTAGCAATATGATAGATGATCCTCTGGTCTGATAAGAGATCACTCAATATATATAAGGGGTAAAAATCGCAAAAAGCATAAAGCAAAAGAAGTTGCAAAAGTCGTCGAAGTCCACCGCCAAAACAGAGCAAGGCGTCGCGATGGCGTCGCGATCGCGAAGGGGTCGCGACGGGGGTCGCGATGGGGTCGCGATGTAGTCTCGCGATCGTGATTTGCTCTCTGTCTTCCTTCATGCAAATCTGAAAATGTAAATCTCAACAGGGGGTCGCGATGGGCTCGCGAGGGGATCGCGAGGGGCTCTTCCTTGGCATATCATTTCGAGCAACTCCATTATACAAACCATGTAAAAACAAACCAAGTTTCGAATGCTAAAAGAGCTACAATATTACAATGGTTACATCCTAAGCTAAGAACAGGTCTTAAAGCTTAATAATGCAAATATTCAATACAAACCGAACTTAACTCTTAAACAAAGTAGCATTAAAACAAGGTAATTAATCCATGAATTCTAAGCATATCATACGATGACCGGAAAGACATATACAACTCACTTTCGTGCAGCGACACACCTAACGAGTCCTAAGCACAAAATCACGAAGACCGGTAACTTTCCCTTGATCGAAGGCCCAACTTTCGTGATGCTTCCATCAATCGGGCAAAGGAAGTCATCACCCACGTTCACCTTTCGGTCCTTCGGTGGGGATTCTTCAATGAATCCTATGTTAGCTAGACATAAGACTCAACATAACCGAATCCTAAGGTACCAACATTATCACAACTAAAAGCCAAGAAACAACTAAACCACAATCATGGAGGATTTGAGAAGTTTCACTCAAACCCTAGAAATTAACTACTCACACATAATTAATAAAAACATAATTAAACTAAAACTAAAAACATAATTAAACCTAAAACTATGAACAAAACAAATTAACAACTAAAACATAGAAAAACATGAACATTACATAAACACCAAAAACTACCAACTAAACAATATAAACAACTAAATCAACAACAAAAAGCATAAACAACTAAATTAAAACAACATAAACATGAGAATCTAAAGCATTACTAACAAGAAACAATGAAGAACTAAGTACATAAAGCAAATAAAAGCAAGTGAAGGAAAGCAATAAAATACCTTGAGAAGAGATAGAAGAACAAGAAGAAGAGAAAATAATCTACTAGCATAAGTTGAAGAACAAAAATGTAAATTACAAGAAGAATTGAAGAAGAAAGCTTAAAATCTAACCTAACCCTAAATATGAGCCTCTAACCTAAGCTATGGAAGAAATGGGAAGAGGGGGGGTATATATACAATGGCCCAAAAAAGTCGAGCAAAACAAAAGAAAACTAATTAAAAAAAATACAGAAAAGCACTTCAGCGGGCGCTGAGGCGATGACAGCGCCCGCTGAACCCTATATTCCTAGGCTTGCAGGCTGGGAGGAAAATTGGCAGCGGGCGCTGAGTTGGGGTCAGCGGCCGCTGCCAGCCCTTTGTGAAGGTACTGCCTCAATATAGGGGAGGGACAGCGGGCGCTGAGTTGAGGTCAGCGGCCGCTGTCTTCTCCTTTGTGCTCAAAAGTGCTTGCAGCTTCATGATCAGCGGCCGCTGAAAGGTCAGCAAAATGCTACTGCCTTCAGCCTAAAAATGCTCATGCCCAAAACTCATCTCAGCGGACGCTGAGGAATTCTCAGCGCCCGCTGAGGCCTTCTTTTCAACATTGGCAAATGCTTCACCATTCACCAGGACTCATCCCAGCGGGCGCTGAGGGATTTCCAGCGCCCGCTGAGGCCTTTTCCAGCACCAACATGGCATAGAAGACTTGTGCTTTCCTCGAGGTTCCGGTTCGCTTCCTCGGGTTCCGAAATCAACTCGGGACCTGCAAAAAGGGAAGAAAACACAGAAACAAGGCAAAATAGAGGAAATCACATAGAAAAAGGGGAAGGGGACTACAAAAGCAAAACTAAGCTAAAAAGCCTAAAAACGCTAACGAAAGTTAAATAAAATAAGAAAATAAACTAAGAAAAACTAAGAAAATAACTACCAAAATACCACTTATCAGATGTGAAATGTGAAATTATAATTTCGATTTTTTATTTTAACAGAAAATTTCCCTCCAAAATTGTGTATTTTAACTTGAATTTTTTATTTTGAAAAAAAAAATTCCCTCCAAAAGCACATTAACTATTCTTGTATTTTAATTGATTTTATTTTATTTCCAAAATATTCCGTTTATATTTTAGTGTCTTCATTTGTATTGGATATTCAGTTTATATTTCTTCAAATCAGGAAAAAAAACCACGCACTCCACCTTCATCTTCATCCGCGGTTCCCCCCTTCACCCACTCACTATCGTTCACCGGTTCTTCTCGAAAAATTAATCAATCTGGATATATTATAGGCTCCGATTAGACATTCGATCACAAAGTTATTGCATTCGGAAAATTTTAGAGATGTGAAATGTGAAATTATAATTTAAATTTTTTATTTTAACAAAAAAAATTCCTTTTAAAATTGTATATTATAACTTCAATTTTTAGTTTGAGTAGAAAAATTCCCTCCAAAACCCACATTAATTATTCTTTTATTTTAATTAATTTTACTTTATTTCCAAAATATTTCGTTTATAATTTAGAGTCTTCATTTTTATTGGATATTCAGTTTATATTTCTATTATTTAGGAAAAAAAGCACGCCATCCACCTTCATTTTCATCCGCGGTTCCACCCTTCACCCACTCACTACCGTTCACCGGTTCGTCACGAAAAATTAATCAATCTGGATTTATTATAGGCTTCGATAAGACACCCAAGCGCAAAGTTATGGCAATCTGAAAATTTTAGAGATGTGACATGTGAAATTATAATTTGAATTTTTTATTTTAACAAGAAAAATCATTTAAAAATTGTATATTATAACTTCAATTTTTAGTTTGAGAAGAGAAATTCCCTCCAAAACCCACATTAATTATTCTTTTATTTTAATTGATTTTATTTTATTTCCAAAATATTCAGTTTATATTTTAGAGTCTTCATTTTAATTTGATATTCAGTTTATATTTCAAATAGTATAGAAAAAAAAACCCACACACACCACCTTCACCTTCATACACGGTTCCCCCTTCCACCCACACACTACCATTCACCGGTTCATCTCACAAAATTAATCAATTTTGATATATTATAAGCCCAGATCAGACATACGAGTGCAAGGTTATGGTGTTCCAAAAATTTTCACTATACCCCTTTAAACAAAAAAACTAAAATAAAAACACTTAAATAAATTTTCCATCTACAAAAAAGTTTTATCAAATTTTGAATTAAAAAAGTTAATTATAAAATTAAATAAAATATGTTTGCATAGAATTGTAACAAAAAATTTCTCTCCAAAATTAAATAAATTATTTAAGGCAAAGTGTGATGAAAATTTTAGAGATTCGAAATGTGAAATTATAATTTCAATTTTTTATTTTAACAGAAAATTTCCCTCCAAAATTGTATATTATAACTTCAATTTTTTATTTTGAGAAAAAAATTTCCCTCCAAAAACCACATTAATTATTCTTTTATTTTAATTGATTTTATTTTATTTAAAAAATATTTCGTTTATTTTTCAGAGTCTTCATTTTTATTGGATATTCAGTTTATATTTTTTCAAGTTAGGAAAAAAAACCACGCACTCCACCTTCATCTTCATCCGCGGTTCCCCCGTTCACCGGTTCGTCTCGAAAAATTAATCAATCTTGATATATTATAGGCTCCGATCAGACATTCGATCACAAAATTATGACATTCAGAAAATTTAAGAGATGTGAAATGTGAAATTATAATTTAAATTTTGTATTTTAACAAAAAAAAATTCCTTTTAAAATTGTATAATATAACTTCAATTTTCAGTTTCAGCAGAAAAATTCCCTCCGAAACCCACATCAATTATTCTTTTATTTTAGTTGATTTTATTTTATATCCAAAATATTCATTTTATATTTTAGAGTCTTCGTTTTTATTTGATATTCAGTTTATATTTCTACAAGTATTAAAAAAACCTAAACACACCACCTTCACCTTCATCCACGGTTCCCCCTTTCACCCACGCAATATCGTTCACCGGTTCATCTCGAAACATTAATCAATATTGATATATTATAAGCCCCAATAAGAAATACGAGCGCAAAGTTATGGCATTCCGAAAATTTTCACTATACCCCTTTAAACAAAAAACTTTAAAAAAAAAATCTTAAATAAATTTTCCGTCTACAAAAGTGTTTTACCAAATTTTGAATATAAAAATTTAATTTTAAAATTTAATAAAATATGTTTCCATAGAATTGTAACAATAAATTTTCCGTCCAAAATTAAATAAATTATTAAAGGAAAAGTGTGATAAAAATTTTAGAGATGTGAAATGTGATATTATAATTTCGATTTTTTATTTGAACAGAAAATTTCACTCCAAAATTTTGTTTTATAACTTGAATTTTTTATTTTGAAAAAAAAATTTCCCTCCAAAAGCACATTAATTATTCTTGTATTTTAATTGATTTTATTTTATTTCCAAAATATTCCGTTTATATTTTAGAGTCCTCATTTTTATTGGATATTCGGTTTATATTTCTTCAAGTCAGGAAAAAAAACCACGCACTCCACCTTCATCTTCATCCGCGGTTCCCCCCTTCACCCACTCACTACCGTTCACCGGTTCTCGAAAAATTAATCAATCTGGATAAATTATAGGCTCCGATCAGACATTCGATCACAAAGTTATTACATTCTGAAAATTTTAGAGATGTCAAATATGAAATTATAATTTAAATTTTTTATTAACAAAAAAAAATCCTTTTAAAATTGTATATTATAACTTCAATTTTTAGTTTGAGCAGAAAAATTCCCTCCAAAACCCACATTAATTATTCTTTTATTTAATTTATTTTATTTTATTTCCAAAATATTCCGTTTATATTTTAGAGTCTTCATTTTTATGGGATATTCAGTTTATATTTCTATAATTTAGGAAAAAAAGCACGCCATCCACCTTCATTTTCATCCGCGGTTCCCCCCTTCACCCACTCACTGCCGTTCACCGGTTCGTCACATAAAATTAATCAATCTGGATTTATTATAGGCTCCGATAAGACACCCAAGCGCAAAGTTATGGCAATCTGAAAATTTTAGAGATGTGACATGTGAAATTATAATTTGAATTTTTAATTTTAACAAGAAAAATCATTTTAAAATTGTATATTATAACTTCCATTTTGATTTTATTTTATTTCCAAAATATTCAGTTTATATTTTAGAGTCTTCATTTTAATTTAATATTCAATTTATATTTCAACAAGTATAGAAAAAAACCCACACACACCACCTTCACCTTCATACACGGTTCCCCCTTCCACCCACACACTACCGTTCATCGGTTTGTCTCAAAAAATTAATCAATCTAGATATATTATAAGCCCAGATCAGACATACGAGCGCAAAGTTATGGTGTTCCGAAAATTTTCACTATTCCCCTTTAAAAAAAACTAAAATAAAAACATTTAAATAAATTTTCCATCTATTTTAATTGATTTTATTTTATTTACAAAATATTCTGTTTATATTTTAGAGTCTTCATTTTCATTGGATACTCAGTTTATATTTCTACAAGTTAGGAAAAAAAAAACCACGCACTCCACCTTCATCTTCATAGTTTATATCCATAGCTTCTTTGCATCAAACAACAGGGGTCAGAAACAGAGGTGGTGCAAGATTGTTTGGAACATAATCTCTGTTTCTAAACGCCAATTGTTGTGGTGGCTTCTGTCTTTGGGGCGTGTGCAAGTCAGGAGCAGACTTGCTAGGTTTGGTTCGCTAGTGGATGTTGTCTGTTTGTGTGTATGGGCTGCAGGTGGAAACTCAACAAAATTTGTTCTTTGATTGTAATTATGCAAAGCAGCTACGGAGTGCAATTCTAAGATGGCTAGGGATAAGTAGGTCTTGTGGTTTTATGCAGCAGACCATGGGTTGGCTGATCAGACAGAGGGGCTTAACCAAAGTGCAGAAGAAGGTGGTGGTGGCTGTCATTGCCGCTCTCTTCTACAATATTTGGAAAGCTAGGAATGTTGCTCTTTGGAATCTAAAAATCCCTTGTATAAGTTCTGTTGTTAGTCAAATTAAATTTGTTGTTATGAAAAGAGTTAGATTGTTAAAGGAATGTAAGTTCTCCCAAGGAGACTCTTGGTGGCTTAATCAAATTGAACTAATGTAATTAGCTTGTTTCAGGCTCTTTGTAGTGTTGAGGAGCCTACCTAGTAGGGTTTGTCACCTACAAAAGAGGCCTTAGGTTGTATTCGGTGTGTTTTGTGCTTTATAATATCTCTTTATTTAACAAAAAAAAAAACTAAAAGAAAAACGCTAAAATAAATTTTCCATTTATAAAACTTTTTATCAATTTTTGAAAATTAAAATTTAATTTCAAAATTAAATAAAATATTCTTCCAAAAAATTGTAACAAAAACTTTCCCTGAAAAATTAAATAAATTATTAAAGGAAATGTGCGATTAAAATTTTAGAAATGTGAAACTTGAAATTATAATTTCAATTTTAATCTTAACAAAAAATTTCCCTCCAAAATTGTATATTATAACTTCAATTTTTTATTTTGTGAAAAAAAATTTCCCTCCAAAAAACACATTAATTATTCTTGTATTTTAATTGATTTTATTTTAGTCCTAAAATATCCAGTTTATATTTTAGAGTATTTATTTTAATTGGATTTTCAGTTTATATTTCTACATGACAGGAAAAAAACCAAGCACTCCACCTTTAGTCCTTCACCTTCACGTTCACCTTCATCCATGGTTCCCCCTGCACCCACGCACTGTCGTACCCCGGTTTGTCTAAAAAAAATAATCAATCTGGATATATTATATGCCCCGATCAGACATCTGAGCGCAGAGTTATGGCATTCCGAAAATTTTCACTATACCCCTTTAAACAAAAAAAACTAAAAGAAAAATACTTAAATAAATTTTCCATCTATAAAAACATTTTATCAACTTTTGAGTATAATAATTTAATTTCAAAATTAAACAAAAATATGTTTCCAAAGAATTGTAACAAAAAACTTTCCCTCCAAAATTAAAAAAATTATTAAAGGAAAAGTGTGATGAAAATTTTAGAGATGTGAAATGTGAAATTATAATTTCAATTTTTTATTTTAGCTAAAAGTTTCCCTCCAAAATTGTTTATTATAACTTCATTTTTTTTTTATTTTGAGAAAAAATTTCCCTGCAAAAACCACATCAATTATTCTTGTATTTTAATTGATTTTATTTTATTTCCAAAATGTTCCATTTATATTTAGAGTCTTCATTTTTATTGTATATTCAGTTTATATTTCTACAAGTAAGGAAAAAAACCATGCACTCCACCTTCATCTTCATCCGTGGGTCCCCCTTTCACCCGCTCACTACCGTTCACCGGTTCGTCTGGAAAAATTAATCAAACTGGATATATTATAGGGTCCGATCAGACATCCAAACGCAAAATTACGGCATTATGAAAATTTTAGAGATGTGAAATGTGAATTTATAATTTGAATTTTTTATTTTTTTAAAAAAAATTTCCTTTTAAAATTGTTTATTATAACTTCAATTTTTATTTGGAGAAGAAAAATTCCCTCCAAAACCCATATTAATTATTCGTTTATTTTAATTGATTTTATTTTATTTCCAAAATCTTCAATTTGATATTCAGTTTATATTTCTTCAATTCTAGAAAAACACCCACGCAAACCATCTTCACCTTCATCCACGGTTCCCCCTTCACCCACGCAATGCCGTTCACCGGTTTTTCTCGAAAAATTAATCAATCCGGATATATTATATGCCCCTATCAGACAAACGAGCGCAAAGTTATGGCATTTCAAAAATTTTCACTATACCCTTTAAACAAAAAACTAACATAAAAACACTGAAATAAATTTTCAATCTACAATAACTTTTTATCAAATTTTGAATATAAAAATTTAATTTGAAAATTAAATAAAATATGTTTCCATAGAATTGTAATAAAAAAAATTCCATCCAAAATTAAATAAATTATTATAGGAAAAGAGTGATGAAAATATTTGAAATTTGAAAAGTGAAATTATAATTTCAATTTTTCATTTTAACAAAAAATTTCCCTCCAAAATTGTATATTATAACTTCCATATTTTATTTTGAGAAAATAATTTCCCTCCAAAATCAAATTAATTATTGTTGTATTTTAATTGATTTTATTTTTTCCCAAAATATTCACTTTATATTTTAGAGTCTTCATTTTAATTGGATATTAAGTCTATATTTCTAAAAGTCAGGAAAAAACCATGCACTCCACCTCCACCTTCATCTGCGGTTCCCCCTTCACCCAAGCAATACCGTTCACCGGTTCGTCTCGAAAAATTAATCAATCTGGATATATTAAATGCCCCTATTTGACAACCGAGCGCAAAGTAGTTATGGCATGCCGAAAAGTTTTACTATACCCCTTTAAACAAAAAATTAAAAGAAAAGCACTTAAATAAATTTTCCATCAATAAAAACTTTTTATCAATTTTTGTATATAGAATTTAATTTCAAAATTAAATAAAATATGTTTCAAGTGATCCGAGCTGTAATTGTACGTACCTGTAAAGAACTAAAACGCGACAACGGTATGATAATACTGTATGATGACAATGCTGCAGTTATCATTGATCAAGAAGGAAATCCAAAAGGAACTCGCATTTTTGGTGCGATTGCCCCCAAAGAATTGTAACAAAAATATTCCCTCAAAAATTAAATAAATTTTTAAAGGAAATGTGCGTTGAAAATTTTAGAGATGTGAAATTTGAAATTATAATTTCAATTTTAATTTTAACAAAAAATTTCCCTCCAAAATTGTATATTATAAATTCAATTTATATTTTTACAAGTCTAGAAAAAAATAAGCACACCACCTTCACCTTCATCCACGGTTCACCCTTTCACCGTACCCACGCACTATCGTTCACCGGTTCGTATCGAAAAATTAATCAATATGGATATATTATAAGCCCCGATCAGACATACATGCGCAAAGTTATGGCATTCCGAAAATTTTAACTATACCCCTTAAACAAAAAAACTAAAAGAAAAGCACTTAAATAAATTTTCCATCTATAAAAACATTTTATCAATTTTGTAATATAAAATTTTAATTTTAAAATTAAATAAAATATGTTTCCAAAGAATTGTAACAAAAAACTTTCCCTCCAAAATTAAAAAAAAAAATATTAAAGGAAAAGTATGATGAAAATTTTAGAAATGTGAAATTATAATTTCGATTTTTTCTTTTTACAAAAAGTTTCCCTCCAAAATTGTATATTATAACTTCATTTTTTTATTTTGAGAAAAAAATTTCCCTCTAAAAACCACATTAATTATTCTTGTATTTTAATTGATTTTATTTATTTCCAAAATATTCCGTTTTTATTTTAGAGTCTTCATTTTTATTGTATATTCAGTATATTGTATATTCTTGTATTTTAATTGATTTTATGTTTTCCCAAAATATTCATTTTATATTTTAGAGTCTTCATTTTAATTGGATATTTATTTTATATTTCTAAAAGTCAAGAAAAAATACCATGCACTCTACCTCCACCTTCATTCGCGGTTCCCCCTTCACCCACGCACTGCCGGACTTTTTATCATATTTTGAATATAAAAAATAAATTTCAAAATTAAATAAAATATGTTTCCATAGAATTGTAACAAAAAGATTTCCCTCCAAAATTTAAATTATTAAAAGAAAAGTGTGATGAAAAATCTTAGAAATTTGAAATGTGAAATTATAATTTCATTTTTTTATTTTAAAAAAAAATCCCTCCAAAATTGTATATTATAACTTTAATATTTTATTTTGTGAAAAAAAATTCCCTCCAAAATCCACATTAATTATTCTTGTATTTTAATTGATTTTATTTTTTCCCAAAATATTCATTTTATATTTTAGAGTCTTCATTTTAATTGAATATTCAGTTTATATTTCTAAAAGTAAGGGAAAAAACCAAGCACTCCACCTCCACCTTCACCCGCGTTCCGAACCATGAAAACCCCAACCCATCCTCGCTCGAAACCCGCAACACCAACCCCGAAACCTGCAACCCAGAAACCCGACCCAGATCTAAGTCCTAAATTAACCCAAAAAACCCGAACATGAACTACCCAAAAACTACCCCTCTAACACGAACCCAAGCCACCTAAAACCCCCCCGAATCCTAACATGAACTCAGCCGCCATAGAAAATTCACCAAAAAAAAGAAAATTTTAAAAAATAACCGTAACGGCGGAGGACTTGGCGGAAGAAGAGCGGCGGAGGACGACAGCGGAAGAAGCGCGACGGTGGGCGGCGAGAAAGGGGGAGAAAGAAAAAATGAATTCGAAAGAGAGAAGAAAGATGAAGTGAATATGAGAGTTGAGATGGGAATTGAGAGATGAGGGATTGAGAGGTGATGATGAGAGATGAGGGAATGAGAGGTGAGGATGAAAGATAATGCTAAAGAGACAATGAATGGGAGAAGATAAGGAGAGAGTGAGAGGGTTATAATATAATTTAAGTTTGTTTTCAATTTAATATGAAGGAATTTTATAAAATAACGTTTCTTTTAAAAAACATCTATTTGAATTTGCTACAGTTGTAATATGGTTATGCAGCAATTGTGATTATATTGTTATTTGCGGGGGTCTTTGTTTCTGACTGCAGAATATATAGGCATAATATTACATAAAATCTCAATTGTATTGTTATTTGCTGCATACGCATAAATCCGCCGCAAATGAAGTGCTGCAAAATTGCTTTTTTGTACTAGTGTCCTCCTTCACCCACGCACTGCCGTTCACAGGTTCATCTCGAAAAAATTATGAATCTGGATATATTATATGCCCCTATCAGACAAACGAGCACAAAGTTATGGCATTGTAGAAAATTGTCACTATACCTGTAATAACCCAAAATTTTGGGCTATTTTAAATTTTTATTTATTATTTAATTACTTATTTTGATGGGCAAAGATTCAAACCCGAATTAAAAACTGAACCCAAACTCTTTACCTTGCTTTGTCAATCTAGGGCCAAAGCCCAAATTAGCCTTAACCCCTAGCTCCACATGGCCCAAAACCCTTTTTATTTATCCCTTTTAATTAATTTGTTTATTTCTATTAATCTAAAAACATATCTAAGAAAAGATCCTACTTTTATATTTTTCTCTCCTAAATTTTAGGAGTTCACCCAACCATCCAAGCATCTATAAAAACCCTCCCTTGCTATTCAAAACTCACGGCACCATCAAACAGCAAACATGTTGTATTATGAGTTTCTTGAATTAATTTTATTAATTGGTTAAGTTCTTGACTTAAATATTGCTAATCCTGATTAAGGGAAAAGGAATGTCGATTGATGTATTGTTTGTGGAATAATATTCGAAAATCTTGAATTATTTTTAAAGCATGGATTTTTATGAAGATGGTCTAATATAATTATTGTTACTGTTTAGAATTAATTAATTAAATTCTTGGATTATATTTTTGTTTATTATATATTCATGAAATTGTAGTGTGTATTAATGATCGTGAATTGGTGAAATAATATGATTTTCTAAGTTGTTATTGAGTCTAGAAATCAAAGTTAGAATCTTTGACCTAGGGTTGACTAAGTGATAAGTTGGGTGACTTAGAGTCAAAGTTAAGAGTTTAAATAAAATAATAATAATATAATAATGAAGGAAAGGAAACATAGTAAGAGGATATTGTCTTGTTTCGATCTCTGGCTAGGAAAGACTTGGTATTTAAGATGGCCGATATACGTGCCGCACCTCTCTTTCCTGGGATTTCGAACATCTCAGTTCCAATTACGGTCACCTAATACTTCCAATTATGGTATACTCTACCGGGTTTAAGGAATTGACGGCTGGCATATAGTGATAATTGGAATTGACGGACAGTTATGCAATAATTAAGGAATTGACGGCCGGTATGAGCACCATATAAAATACATAATAAATGTTGAGTAAAGATGATGATGAACTGGTTAAGTAAAGATAATGTTAACGGTAATGGAACAATAGAGTGCTATAGTTGTATGTTGAAGTTGAACCGATGGAACGATGAAGTACATTTGTTGTACGTTGAAATTGAACCATTGGAACGATGGAGTGCAACTGTGGTACGTTGAAGTTGGACCAATGAAAGATAATTAAAGGATTAAAGGAACAATGGTGTAACGACCCAGATTTATCGGTATTTCTGTCGTCGATTTATTTGTATTTATGTGATTTTTATGTATAGTCCGGATTTATTTGGACTATTATTAATTGATTATTTGCTTAATTTGATTTGTTTTATTCGATGATTTATTGTTTATTATTTATATTATTATTATTTAATCAATTAGAATTTTATTATTTAATTTTCTAATTAATTAATTAAGTTTTGGGCCAAGTGCGAATTTAATCATGATTAATCATGAATTAGTGCAAATGGCCAATTGATCACTAAGCCCTTTTTGCCTTATGAAAACCGGCCCCCATGTGTTTAATGGCCTAATTGTGCCACTTGCTTCATGTTCACACCTTAAACCACTTCTATAAATAGAAGGGTTAGTAAAGCTTATGATTCATTTGCCATTCTAAACACTCTTGCCCATCAATTTAAAGATCAAATTCTCTCTTCATTTGCCTCTCATTCACACGCCATTTTTGCCATTCTAAACACCCAATTATTGTTCATCTTCAATTCCAAATCCAAACTTAAAGATTCAACATTCATTGATCTTTAAGTGACTAAAAAACAAGTAGCCTTCATTGCCTTGATCAAGTCTTGGGTTGGTTTCGGTTTTGGGATTGGGTCGTACATGGTGGTGGCCGTGTGGGCAGCAGCGTGGCCGTGTATCGAAGTTGTGCTTGTGGGGTAGCTGTGCAGCAGGGTCGTGCAGAAGACGGTGGTCCGTGGTGGTGGTTGAGCCAAGCCGTGTGTATTCGTGTTGAGGTCGGGGTTGCACCGTGTTGCTTGGGCGTGTATCTTGGGTTTCCGGGCAGCGAGTTTTTGAGTATTTTCTTGCTTAATCTTCATTAAGGTAACATACTATCTTACCTTAATTTGTATACTATGATTATAGGATAGATTAAGTAATCTTGTTAGATGAGTTTTTTATGATTGTTCATCATTTCATGCGTGATTTTTAAGTATGAGTTTGGGTGATGTTTTGATGATATTCGTGCCTTGATTCTATGTAATTCATGATTGTTTAGGATAATTTCGTGTTTATTGATGATCAAGTTTCGTGAAGTTTTTGATGATCATAAGTTGATGAAATTGTTGTTGAAGATTGCCTATGTTATGCGTGATTTTTGATGATGAGTGTGATGAAGATTTCTTTATGAGTTCTTGAATCTTGGTTGAGTTCTTTATAAATCTTGTTAAGTTCTTTATGAGTCTTGGTTGAGTTCTTTATAAATCTTGTTAAGTTCTTTATGAGTCTTGGTTGAGTTCTTTATGAGTCTTGATAGTTCTTTATGAGTTCTTGGTCGAGTCTTGATTAAAGAAAGTAAGTAAAGTTTAAAGAAAGGTTTAAGGAAGTCAAAGAAAAGTTAAAGAAAGTGTAAAGAATGATATATGAGGTTTCAAGAATGATGATTTACATGTTAGTCTTGAGTTAGGGCGTAAGATGCAACTTAAGATTAACTAAGAATGTAAATTTTGGTTAAAGATTTGCTTGATTTTGCTATTAGACGCCTAATCTTAGAGTAAGATTCTAAGAATTAGGTTAAGACGTTGCCCCTATCCTATCTGCGGTATTGGGATAGTTGGAGGTCTTACTATGTCGTCTCTTGATATGGATTTCCCGTAAGATGGGTTTCATGGGGTTTAGAGTAAGATTCTCAATCCTGGCATAGTAGAAAGTTCGTTCGCGTAAGATGCATTCGTACGTGCATAGTCCGGTTTGATATGTAAATGATTGCGCCAAAGTTTAAGAATGTTAATTAATGATTAAAGTTAGTCGAGTCAACATTGTTGTCTATTGTTGTTATTATGATTATTGATGGTATGATATGTTGGTTCGCATGTTGTTATGGTTGAATGCTGTTTGGTTGTTTGATTTATGCTATGATTATGTGTATCCCCGTTAGGGGAGACAGTTATGTTACTCGCCAAAGTGGAATGTTGTTTATTTTTCAGGTAATTCTGATGATGAGGTTCTTGCTTTAGTTTGGGTTGGGCGAGTGTCGATGTTATTTAGTACTTGTTTTGTTGTTTTACGATTCTAGTTTAGACTATAGTAGTGATATTTGTATTTTCTAACTCTGACGCTGATTTGGAGTTAATACTGTTATTAGTGGTATATTAATGTGTGGGATTAGTATTGTACAATCTTGTGGGTGTTGTACTTTTGGATTTAGTATATAATAAATTTGAGGTTTTGTTTTAATTTTTAAGCATGTTATTATGTTAGAACTGACTATTCGACTCGTCGGTTTCTTCCGCGCCGATTTAAGCGAGTCGGGTCGTCACAAATGGAGTACAATAATCGTATGTTGAAGTTAGACCAATGGAACGATGAAGTACATTTGACGTACGTTGAAGTTGGACCATTGGAACGATGGAATGCGATTATCGCACGTTGAAGTTGGACCGATGAAAGATAATAAATGGAATAATGAAAGATGAGTTGTCACAGTCTATGGAGTCTAGAGTCTTGAGGTGACCCTAGCTAGAGAGTATGGTTTAGTCATGATATGTTTTCCGCTGCGTATCTGATTGTGTGATGTGAACTAGTGATATATGATTGTGAATGTGATAATCGTGTTGATGCTATGAATTGTATGTGTTATGTTCTGTTTATTATGTACTTGATTGCATTCTACGATTACGTAGAACATTCTAATTACTCCCCACTGACTTGGGCCCCGCATTCCCTTTTCAGGTAATGAAGTAAAGTAAACTATGTTAATACGATGGTTGGGTCTTATGAGCGAGCAAGTGTAGCAGCATTAGCTACCCTTTATTAGTAGACTTAGCCTTGTTATTGGTTTCTAGTAGGTTGGAGTAGAACAATAGTATTTTAATTTGATTTTTGGACATTTTCCTTGTTTAGTTTAGTTAATTTTGAGTAATAAAAGAATTAAGTGTTAGAGCTTCCGCTGATAATCTAAGATATGTGATATGAGTTTTTGTTATTTAATGACTCGTATTGTTGTTTTCTTCGAAAACAACGTTGCTAAAATGTGGGTCGTTACAATACCCCTTTAAACAAAAAACTAAAAGAAAAACACCTTAAAAAAATTTCCATCTATGAAAACATTTTGTCAAATTTTGAATATAAAAATTTAATTTCAAATTTTAATAAAATATGTGTCCATAGAATTGTAACAGAAAAATTTCCCTCCAAAATTAAATAAATTATTAAAGGAAAAGTGTGATGAAAATTTTAGAGATGTGAAATGTGAAATCGTAATTTCTATTTTTTATTTTAACAAAAATGTTCCCTCCAAAATTATATATTATAATTTCAATATTTTATTTTGAGAAAACAAATTTCCCTAAAAAAACCACATTAATTATCCTTGTATTTTAATTTATTTTATTTATTTCCCAAAATATTAATTTTATATTTTAGAGTCTTAATTTTAATTGGATATTCAGTTTATATTTCTAAAAGTCAGGAAAAAAACCATGCACTCTACCTCCACCTTCAGCCACGCACTGCCGGACTTTTTATCAAATTTTGAATATAAAAATTTAATTTCAAAATTAAATAAAATATGTTTCCATAGAATTGTAACAAAAGAATTTCCCTCCAAAATTTAAATTATTAAAAGAAAAGTGTGATGAAAATTTTTAGAAATTTGAAATGTGAAATTATAATTTCATTTTTTTATTTTAACAAAAAATTTCCCTCCAAAATTGTATATTATAACTTTAATATCTTATTTTGAGAAAAAAATTTCCCTCCAAAATCCACATTAATTATTCTTGTATTAATTGATTTTATTTTTTCCCAAATTATTCATTTTATATTTTAGAGTCTTCATTTTAATTGGATATTCAGTTTATATTTCTAAAAGTCAGGAAAAAAACCAAGCACTATACCTCCACCTTCATCCGCGGTTCCCACTTCACCCACGCACTGCCATTCATCCGGTTCATCTCGAAAAAAGTATCAGTATGGATATATTATTTGCCCCTATCAGACAAACGAGCACAAAGTTATGACATTTTAGAAAATTTTCACTATACCCCTTTAAACAAAAAACTAAAAGAAAAACACTTCAATAAATTTTCCAACTATAAATACTTTTTATCAATTTTTGAATATACAAATTTAATTTCAAAATTATATGTTTCCAAAGAATTGTAACAAAAAACTTTCCCTCAAAATTTAAATAAATTATTAAAGGAAAATTGTGATGAAAATTTTAGAGATGTGAAATTAGAAATTATAATTTAAATTTTTAATTTTCACAAAAAATTACCTCCAAATTTGTATATTATAACTTCAATTTTTTATTTTGAGAAAAAAAATTCCCTCCAAGAACTACATTAATTATCCTTGTATTTTAATTGATTTAATTTTTTTCCAAAATATCCATTTTATATTTTAGTGTTTTTATTTTAATTGGATATTCAGTTTATATTTCTACAAGTCAGGAAAAAAAAAACCACGCAATCCAACCCCACCTTCATCCGCGGTCCCCCCTTCACCCACGTACTGCCGTTCACCGGTTCGTCTAGAAAAATTAATCAATATTGATTAAATGCCCCTATCAGACAACCGAGCGCAAAGTAGTTATGGCATGCCGAAATTTTTTACTATACCCCTTTAAACAAAAACTAAAAGAAAAACACTTAAATAAATTTTCCATCTATAAATTTTTTTTATCAATTTTTGAATATAAAAATTTAATTTCAAAATTAATTAAAATATGTTTCCAAAGAATTGTAACAAAAAATTTCCCTCGAAAATTAAATAAATTATTAAAGCAAATGTGCGATGAAAATTTTAGAGATGTGAAATTTGAAATTATAATTTCAATTTTAATTTTAACAAAAAATTTCCCTCCAAAATTGTATATTATAAATTTAATTCTTTATTTTGAGAAAAAAATTTCCCTCCAAAAACCACATTAAATATTCTTGTATTTTAACTGATTTTATTTTATTTCCAAAATATCCAGTTTATATTTTAGAGTCTTCATTTTAATTGGATATTCAGTTTATATTTCTACAAGTCAGAAAAAAACCACGCACTCCACCTTCAGTCCTTCACCTTCACCTTCAATTCATCCGCAGTTCCCCGATTTGTGTCGAAAAATTAATCAATTTGGATATATTATATGCCCCGATCAGACATCTGATCGTAAAATTATGGCATTCTGAAAATTTTCACTATACCCCTTTAAACAAAAAACTAAAACAAAAACACTTAAATAAATTTTCCATCTATAAAAACATTTTATCAACACTACTACATAAAGAGTGGTTTTTCAACACATTTTAGGCTATTTCTCAACACTTAAAAGTGTTGAGATTATAATTCTCAACACATATGCAAAGTGTCTAAAATTCGGCCGTGGAGAGTTTCAACACGGGTAATTGTTGAGAGTCTCAACACTTTTTTAGACATGATTAAGTGTTGAGATTCTCAACACTTGAAGTGTTGGGATTCTCAAAACTATTCTTGTCATGATTAAGTGTTGAGATTCGCAACATGTGTGTTGGGATTTACACCACTAAAAGTGCTAAAAATTCCAGTATTGTGATTTCAACACTTTTTTGTGTTTACAACTATAGATAATTGACAATAAAAAATAATTTAATAATATATATCCAAACAATGAATAATTTATAAATTAATATACCAAATTCTACGTACTCGAATACCCGATATTATATTGATATATATTATAAATAAAATATATTCAATATCGTATATCTTATAAGTACAATACTAATTAACAACTAGAATAAAATTGTTCCACAAAGTATGTTTTCAAAGACCACCATATATATCTAAAAAAAGTACAACTAGAAAAAGAAAAAACTAAAAAGCTAGATGCTAATAATAAATTTAAGGCTCCTTGCTTGGCTTTAGTACTCTAATTAAGCTCGATCATTTAGACGATTTCATCTTCGGTCTCAACATTTGCCCCATCATCACAAGCTCCATCATTGTGGACCTTACGAAAATATAATATAAGTAAAGTTAAAATATAGAAAATTTATTTTTAATAATCTGGTAGCAATAACCTAGATTGTTGTAATTTTCTCAACAAACAAGTGTATCAAAACTTCAATAGTCAAAATTATATACTTAGATAAGCTGTATCAGTATCCAAGAACAATAGCTATACCTAAAACTCACAAGTACAATTAAGGAGGGTCACTAGATATTGCAGTGTTTAAAAAAAATGAATTAATATACTTATGAAAACATAAACTGTTAAAATCTGTAAGGAATGAGATATAGAATGCTAATATCTATGAGAAATAGTTATTTCTTTCTATCTGCCGGAAGCCAGGTCGATCTTCGACATCACCACCAGAAGAAATAAAAAAACCCCAAAAATTATAACCTAAATGGAAATCAGGCCCTAAACAAGCAATAATACCCTTAATACACACCCTAATTTTTGAGCAAGGCAACAACAAAAGCAAGTTCTCGCCCTAATATCACTTAAGTTACAGTTTATCTAAAAGCTGAACCAGCTTGCGCAAATACTTTAGATTTGCAAACAGATCATAATTTTTGAGCCCCAACTAACTTTAACAAGAGTATATAAACAAAATATATTCAGAACAGAAAAGAACAAAAAATCTATGAGAATCAACTTATCAGATAACACAAACCTCAAATTGATAATAAATTCAACACTTAACAGTGAATCAACCTTCATCTACGACACAAATCGTCTTGTCATTATGCGGAGGGATTGAGGATGATGGAAGGGAAGGTACAGAAAGACAACAACCCTTGCACCCTCTCTCAATCAACCCATGGTCCATCATGCCACTAACCTGGTGGTGCTACCCGCGCCCTCTAGGGCGCCCCCCGCGCCTATCCACGCCCATATTGGTTGCAGCCCATCCAGCAGGCCACCCCTTAGCTCATGGGTAGCACCCCTGCAGTAATAGAAAACATCCCATAGCAGCCATCCATGTGCCATGGTGGAGGAGAACACGCTGTCGCGGTAAGTGGCCAGCCAGCCCCTTTGGAGGGGAGACCTGAATAGCCCCCACAATAGGCTGCCCACCATGACAGGCTCTTGCAGCAGACTGAAAGAGGCAGCCTTGCAGCATATTCCACATCCACCACGACAAGGGAATGAGCATGTAGCACCTATGCAAGACCTGAACACACCCCCACGTAACCACCCACGGCGGTGAACCACCCAGCAGGCCCCCAATTACAGAGTCGATTCAGCAGAATGAGTACCCCCAAACACGAAATTCATTCACCAAGTTCTTCAATAAATTTCTCTTGATAATTGATCGAACAACACCAATTGCTCCAAAATCATGAGAATATATGACATGTAAGGTGATAGGATGTCTGTTCACATGATACTGGTGAGGCATATAAAAAAATATTGATACCAACAAAGATATTTTAACAAAAATAAACCCTGTTCAGCAAAATTCCAAAAAAAAAGTTCCAATCATCACAAATTGTTTGAAAATGCATCCCGTAAAATGACAAGTCATATAATTGACTAAAGCATTAATGCAGCATTAGAAATTTAGAATTTAAGAGAATCTAATATATTCATCAGATAAAATATATGCCTATTGACTGGCCCCTTGGTATGCTATGTTGTAGGAAGTAGCAATTATTTCAATATGTTAAGAACAATACTTTTCCTTCAAGTACCAAATGGAAGAACATACAGGGTAAGCGAAAGGAGGTATCAAAGAGATAACCCACACTCCCATCAATAATACTTTACCCACATAGTTCCTTCAAGTCTAAAGCAACTAAGGAAATTATGAAAGAAATTAAATAGAATGAAAGGCTCCAGAACATATACAACGGAAAAAATGGAAACTCTATATGCTGGAGGCAAGAACAAACCCACATGTAGCATACCTGCAAATAATTGAACTGTCTTGTGAAAAAGTACATCAATACACACATGCCACCAGAAACCATTTGTATTAATCGAGATTCTGGTAAAATGAAAATCCACCTCAATATCTGCTTTCAACACCTATGAAAAAGAACATCTATAATCATACCACGACTCTTGCTATCCATCTATAATCTTACCATGACTCTTTCTATCCAGGGCCCGTAGCAACACAATCCGAAGCATTTTAGCATATATCAACTTTGGCAACAGCCTCTTACCCGTTGATATCCCTTCATCTGTACAATAAATCAGCAAAGTAAATAAGAAATGGCCGAGTTTCTGCTGCATTAAAAAAACTAAGTACAAAAAATTTATTCAGAGCAGAATAACCCACCATCCTCCCCAACCTTCTAACCATGGTATTTCCAAGCTTAAGGAAAATAAATATTAAGGAAGAAGAGAAGACTTACAACCCTAGATCAGAATGTGCGAGCGTTGCATTCGCGAAAGGACCCTTCGATTGGAGGCTCGCAAAACCTCGTATGACCTAGGTCATTGCAACACCTTCAAGCATCCTAGGCGGAGCCCTAGAACTCTCAGCCACCACCGTCGAACCTAGATCTGTGTGCTCCTTTGCTCAGATATCAATGACGAGCCTAGGGTTTAGCAAGTAGAAGCAAAACGCGAGCGTTTACTTTTCGCACACCTACTCTGAAATCAGCCCACGAAAAAACTAGATTTCCCCACCACTCGTTGAGGATGGCGTCGTGGAGCTGAAGAAGCATGCTTTCCAATAAAATCATGCAATTGAATTACTAATAAAATCAAGAATGAATTCAGCCCTAAATTATTAAGAACATAATGAAACTTGAACACTAAACTCACCAATTTCAAATTTTGAATAAGAAACTCACAAATTTGAACAATAAAATCGAAACAATCAACATAAACAAATTCTAAACAATAAACTCACCAATTAATCGAAAACGCCAATTATCTGAATTCCTCTTGAATTTTGATAAATTTCGCTACTTTTGCTGAATGATTTTTGCTACTTTTGCTTGATTTTTGCTATATTCAAACTTAGGAATGGGAAGGAACATGGAGACGAATTGCATGCTCTTTGATTGAGAATGAATGGATGATCGAAAGTGAAATGATTTTAGCAAATTTTGGGGTTTTCCTTTTCTTTTCTTTCTTTTTAAAGTTTTAGGGGAAGCGGCTTTAGAAATTTTTTAGGGTTTTTTTTTAATTTTTTTTTTAGAGAAAGTTGTTTTATTTGGGTTAATGAAGGGTACTGAAAGCAGTTTTGGATTTTGGTGAGAGAATAAGGAAATAATTTTCTTAAAAAAATGATTTGGCCGCTTAAAATAGGATCATGTGTGTAGCATGTGATTATAATTAGCAACTCTCAACACTTTTTTATGTAGAAAATATTTAACACTAAAAAGTGTTGACATTTGTGTGAAAAAAAACACGGAAACTAACATTATTCTCAACACCTGTTGCTTGTGTTAAGGGTATAGTGTCTAAAAACCACTTTTTTTTGTAGTAGTGCAATTTTTGAATATTAAAATTTAATTTCAAAATTAAATAAAATATGTTTCTAAAGAATTGTAACAAAAAACTTTCCCTCCAAAATTAAATAAATTATTAAATGAAAGTGTGATGAAAATTTTAGAGATATGAAATGTGAAATTATAATTTTGATTTTTTATTTTAACAAAAAGTTTCCCTCCAAAATTGTATATTATAACTTCAATTTTTCATTTTGAGAAAACAAATTTCCCTCCAAAAACAACATTAATTATTCTTGTATTTTAATTGATTTTATTTTATTTCCAAAATATTCCGTGTATATTTTTGAGAGTCTTCATTTTTATTGGATATTAAGTTTATATTTCTACAAGTCAGGAAAAAAAAACCACGCACTCCATGTAATGCCCTGAATTTGTGTTATATTTGCTTTGATAGTTTGCTTGAATTTTTATTTAATTTTGTGCATGGTCTAAATTTATTTGAGCTATTTTGTTGCTTGAGTGTGATTATTTTATATTATTTTATTTTATGTTATTTTAATTATTTAGAATCATTAAGTTTCTAATTAATTAATCTTGGGTCAAGTCCAAAATTAAATCATGCTTAACCATGCTTAAGTGCAAGTGGCCCATTAGCAATTTTTAGCCCATTTTCTTGAGCTCCCAACCTCCCCCCCCCCCCTCTTTTTGGATTGGCTTAATTGCCACTTATTTTATGATCACACCCAACTAACTTCTATAAATAGAGGTGTTAGTGAGGCATTAGGATCATTTGCTCACTTAAACACCATTTGCTCACAATCAATACTTAAACACACACTCTTTCTTACTCCCTCCCACACGCCTATTTTGGCTTAAATTCTCCATCAATTGATCATCAAACTTTACAACCCAAAAACTTAAAGATTCATCCTCCATTTATCTTTAAGTATCAAAATTCAAATTAATCCTCATTAATTTCATTCAAGATCACTTGTTTGGGTTTGGTTCTAGGTTGGTTCGACTTGGGTATCGTGTTCGTACGTGGTGCTCGTGTGGGTGCTGCACGGTGGTTCGAGTGGTGGTCTCGTGGTGGCCGTGTGTTGTTCGTACGTGTCCGTGCGGTTGTGTTCGTGTGGTGGCCGTGTGGTGCAAGTTTCCAGGCAGCGAGTTTTAGTGTTGTTTGCAATCAAGTTTTGTTAAGGTAACATGCTTTTTCATCCTAGATTGAATACCATGATCATAGGATAGATTTGGTGACCAATTTAGACTAAAAAGTGTGATGAATTTGGGTGAAACAACCCATTTTATGCGTGTAATTAGTTGTTGATTTTTGATATTATAATATGATCTTTATGCAATTTAAGTCATGAATTATGTATTGTGGCATGATTATGTATCTATGTATGGGATTTGGTGTTAAAAAGATAAAGTCGGAATCAAGATTTGGGTCATGATTATGCGTGTACATTTGTGATTGTTTATAATGGAGTTCTTGATAATCTTGATGGGTTTCTTGTGAGTCTTGAATTGATGATTGACGAATTAAGTTAAAGAATGTGTGTGCGATGAATAATTTTTTGATGACTAATGTTTCTTGAAGTTTCTTGATTATTTTATAATGAATCTTGGTTTTCTTGATTTTTGGTTAGTTAGTCGATAAGTGTAGATTATGTGGTCTAAGTTAAAGAAAGTTAAAGAAAGTGTAAAGAACGATTAAAGAAGTTTAAAGAAAGTAACGTACATAGTTATACTCAAGTAAAGACGTAAGATGTAGGCTTGAGAATAACCAAGATGTAATGAATTTTTAAAGATTAGCTTGATTTTGCATATGAGACGCCTAACCTTAGAGTAAGATTCTAAGACTTGGGTTAAGACGCTGCAACTATCCTAACCGCGGTATTGGGGTAGTTTATACTTGTTATATCGTCTTTATGATATGGGTCTGTAAGATGGGTTCATGGGTATGGAAGTAAGATTCTCATTCCCGACATAATAAGAAGTTCGATCACGTAAGATGTGTTCGTACGAGCATAGTCCGGTCTAATATGTAGATGATAGCGACAAAGATGTGGTAAAGTTTAAGTATAGTTTTATAAGTTGGCAGTTGTATTTCTTGGCATTGTTATTTAAACTTTGCTTGTCTATTCATGTGATTGTCTGTTTTGTTTGTCTGATCTGTTGTATGATCATATGTATCCACTTTAAGGTGGAACTGTTATATTACTCGCCACTGATGGTGAATTTATATTTTCAGGTAACTCTTATGGTGACGGTGATGCTTAGCTTTGGGATTGGGCGAGCATCGTTGTACTTATTCCTTTATAGTTTTTATTCCGTTATTAGGATTTGGACTATTAGTAGTTTGTATTCTCTAACTCTGACTACAGTTTTTGGAGTTAAATATTTAGTAGTGACTTTTTTGAGGTTTTTAGTTATGTACAAACTTGTGCTAATTGTACATTTGAGATTTTTAGTAGTTTAATTTGAAGTAAAGTTTTTGGTTTAAAGTATGTTTGTTGTTAGTATGTGTAGGGGTCGTTTGTACCCGGCCACCTATGTCACGAGTTGATTTGAATGCTCGTTAACGCCGTACGTGAATACGACCTAGGAGTCGCCACCGTGCGTTTATACGGTCCACGGACACCGAAGAAGTACCGAAAGCCAAGAGCAATCGGTCCCATATGGTCGTGCACCAGAGTATGGGTTCGGGGACAGGTTACGAGCCAATCGTGCATTGGGCCCGCCCGCCTGCAAGCGGTCTCTACTAGGTCTCTTTTGTAAGATAATTGTTCAATTTCAGAGCAATAGAGATAACTCAATTTTAGCCCTAATTTGCGAATTACTAAGTCGGTTCAGATTAATGCACAAATTAGCCTAAAATTGTTTTGTGACCACTTTGGAATTAGTCAATATTGTTACGCTAGAATGAAGCAAAAAGTCCGAATGAAAAAATCAAGATTCAAATCAAATAAATCACATAAAAAAGAAAATCAACAAGATAATTGCACGGAAAAGCGAAAAAACAAAGTGCGAACATACCTCGAATCCCTTGCAAATAGAAATTAAAATAAATTAATTAAAATGCTACATAGAATGATGCACGGATTAAAAAAAAGGGGCATGAAAAATAAACATGGAGATGACATGAAAAATGCAAAAAATTAAAGGCGACATGATTTATAAATCAAAAAAATACATGAAACAAAACATAGATCTGCGTGAACAGAATAACAAAAATCACATATTATCATGATGAACGCAAGTCATAAATCAAAATGAAAATTAAAAGAAAAGAAAGCATATTGAAATTGAATAGAAAAGAGTTTCAGAAATGTGTACCAGAATGTGCGGCGGTCGATTACGGCCTTGAAATGAGCGTGCCAAATGACGGGTTCGGTGATTGAAAATGCTTGAATGTGTTTTATATGTGATTAATATTGATTTTGACAGAGCTTTTGTATGCTTTTTAGAGAGAGAATATGTAGTAGAGAGCAGAGTAGAGAATATGAAGTTAGTGCGTTGTGTTGTCGTGTTTTTGAAAAGCCGAACAAGGGTCATATTTATAGGCAAACAAAGGCAAAAATTGAACCCAGAGAACACCAGACCTGCGCCTAGGCGCAGGTCCAGGCTGTATTCGTGTCGATTTTTTTGCTTATTTTGCGCGTGATTCTCCGAGATTTTTATGCGATTACGATACGATTACGGAGATCATTATGATTACGTAATATTATCATAATATTTGACACTCCGGGAGATTTTGCGAGGTTCCGGAATAATCCGGGCTAATCTGGACTGTTTTCGGGTTTTTCGGACGATTTTCAAAAAATACGCTAAAAATGCCAAAAAATATGGAAAAATTCTAGAAAAATTATAAATGAGTGAAAAGTGGAGAAATTGTGGACGATGCTGATGTAAAATTACTAAAATACCCCTAGGAATGGAAAATACTACAAAAATTCATGGAATATAGATAAAAACTCAGAAAAATATGGAAAAATTACCCAAAAAATCTAGAAAAAAGAAAATAACCTATGAAAATTATTTGATGTAATGGAAAGTGACTAAAATTCCCTTATAAAATAAATATGCATGAAAAATAATAAAAATAAATTAATAAAAATCCTAAAAACTGTCCGAAAAATCATAAAACGAGTCGTGAACCTCTAAAATGCCTATAAATAGTGTGAGAGTGGTATGAGATGGGTAAAGAGGTGTCATTTTGGCATACTTGTAACGACCCGACTCGCTTAAACCGGCGCGGAAGAAACCGACGAGTCGAGTTGTTAGAAACTACAACTCAAACCTAGGAAATAAAACTAATTCCTCGAGATATTATTAATAACCAAAATGTACAAGTACCCACAAGTTTGTACAGTCTAAATCCAAAAGTCATACTAAAACTACTAAAAATACGAGTTAACTCCAACTACATGTCAGAGTCTCAAACTTCACATATAGAAGTCCAAAAGTAATGTAATAACATCTATACAATACTACCGCTAACTAATGCTAAGAAAACAGTAAATACAACAGGTAACAAAGAAAGAACGTCGCTCGCCCAACCCAAAACTAGGCAAGAACATCATCATCTGAAGTACCTGAAAAATACAACAACAGTCCACCATCAGTGGCGAGTAACATAACTGACTCACCCTAATGGGAACACACATGTACATAGCATAAATCAAACGAACATCATTATTAAGCAAAGTACGAGAACAACCCAAAATGTGAACTCGACTCCAACCAACCTAATCAACTATCTTTGGCGCAATCATTCATATTCTAGACCGGACTGTGCTCGTACGAACGCATCTTACGCGCTCGAACTTTCCACTATGTTCGGATTTGAGAATCTTACTCCCAAACCCCATGAAACCAATCTTACTGGAAATCCATGTCCCGTGAAACCAATCTTACTGGAATTCACAAAGATCACATAGTATGACTCCAACTAACCCAATACCGCGGATGGATTAGGGGCAACGTCTTAACCCGGAAACTAAGAATCTTACTCTAAGTTTAGGGCGTCTAGAAATGAAATCAAGCTAAGTAATTAATTAATTCATTTACTCATTTTAATCATATTATTCATTATTACCTCAACATAACTAAACTAAGTTCAAGAACTGCCTAAAGCCACGGTTCTCGAAATTAATCTAGCTAAAACATCGAAGTTATTCTCAAGAACTGCCTCTAGCCTTATTCTTGAGTCTAACCAATCATTATTCAACATTCTTTACCCATTCTTTAATCATCTTAGACACTTTCTTTAACTTTCCTTATCATTTAAACCATTTTCTTTAACTTTCAAGATTCAACCAAGAACTCATAAAGACTCATCAAGAACTCATAAAGAACTCAAAGAACTCATAAAGAACTCATTCAAGATTCAAGATCTTCAATCAAGAACTCAATCAAGATTCAAGATCTTCAACCAAGAACTCATCCAATCATGCCAACTACACGCATATCAACATCATCTTCTCGAAAATTTAACAACTTATACTCATCCAAAACTCATCAAACTTTAACATAATATTCATGATCATAAAATAACATGGAATCAATCATAAAATCATAGAATTCATCATCAAAATATCATGAAAACCTCATAGAAATTCAGATTAGAAACAACACATGAAATCATGAATAATCATTACTAATCAACCCAAACATGCATTTAATTCATACTATAAACATAGTATACCAATTAAGTTGAGTTAGTATGTTACCTTTTTGAAGATTACACACAAATTCAACACACAAAAGCAGCCCGGAAACTAGTACCAAACACGGCACACAACACGGCACACACACACGAGCACCACCACGAGCACGGCTGTCCAGCACGGCAGCCCCACCACGAACACGCCTTGCACGGCCACTGCCCACGCACACAAGGCCCACGAACACCACTGCCACGGACCCACTGCACGGCACCCACGAGCACTGCACGGCTTCACGGTTCCACGCACGAACCCCAACCCAAATCAACCCGAAACAATGAATCTTGTTTGAAATAAATGTGTTTAGGCTTGTGTTTGGTCACCTAAAGATCAATTGAGGTTGAATCTTTAAGTTTTGGGCTAGGAAAAATGATGAACAATTGATGGGAATCAATTGATCCAAAATGGCGTGTGGAATAGGCAAGGGAGGGAGTTTTTGGTGCTTTGAATTTGATGGCAAGAGTATTAGATGGCAAATGAGCAAAATGATCTTAAGGCTCACTAATCCCCTCTATTTATAGAAGTGGGAGTAGTGTGAACACAAAGCAAGTGGCAAGCCTTGCCATGCTTGCTCAAAAACCGGCCAAGGTAAGAAATGGGCCTCAAAATGGGCTCTCGTGATCCATTGGGCTAATTTGCGAAAACCGCATAATTAATCATGCCCAAATCGATTTCACCCAAAATTTTAAATAATTAATTAGAAAATTAAATAAATAAAATTCTAATTAATTAAATAATAATTAACATAAATAATAAAAACTAACAAATAAACATTTCGATTAAATCGAAATTGTTCATATAAAATTAAAATAAATAGTTCAAAAAATAAATTTGAACTAACACAATACTACACATAATTACACATAATTATCGGCAAAAATACCAATAAAATCTGGGTCATTACAATACTAGTTAAAGACCGGACCTGTGCAACAGGGTACATTCATCATAGACCGTTGGGAGTTAACTGAGGTACCAGAATTAGGCGTCTACAGTATGAAAATTCGACTCGTCGGTTCCTTCCGTGGCCGATTTATAAGAGTCGGGTCGTCACACTCCACCTTCATCTTCATCAGCGGTTCCCCCCTTTACCCACTCACTGCAGTTAACCGGTTCGTCTCGAAAAATTATTCAATCTGGATATATTATAGGATCCGATCAGACATCGGAGCACAAAGTTATGGCATTCTGAAAAATTTTAGAGATGTGAAATGTGAAATTATAATTTGAATTTTTTATTTAAAAAAAAAACTTTCCTTTTAAAATTGTATATTATAACTTCAATTTTTATTTTGAGAAGAAAAATTCCCTCCAAAACCCATATTAATTATTCTTTTATTTTAATTGATTTTATTTTATTTCCAAAATTTTCAATTTATATTTTAGAGTCATTATTTTCATTTGATATTCAGTTTATATTTCTACAAGTCTAGAAAAAAACCCACGCACACCAACTTCACCTTCATGCATAGTTCCCCCTTTCACCCACGCAATGCCATTCACTGGATCGTCTCGAAAAATTAATCAATCTGGATATATTATATGCCCCGATCAGATATACGAGCGCAAAGTTATTGCAATCCGAAAATTTTCACTATACCCCTTTAAATAAAAATTAAAAGAAAAACACATAAAATAAATTTTCCATCTACAAAAAAATTTTATCAAATTTTGAATATAAAAATTTAATTTCAAAATTAAATAAAATATGTTTCCATAGAATTGTAACAAAAAAATTCCCTCCAAAATTAAATAAATTATTAAAGGAAAAGTGTGATGAAAATTTTAGAGATGTGAAATGTGAAATTATAATTTTGATTTATTATTTTAAAAAAAATTTCCCTCCAAAATTGTATATTATAACTTGTGGTAATTGTACATTTGGGATTTTTAGTAGTTTAATTTGAAATAAAGGTTTTGGTTTAAAGTATGTTTGTTGTTAGTATGACAATTCGACTCGTCGGTTCCTTCCGCGGCCGATTTTAAGATTCGGGTCATCACACTCCACCTTCATCTTCATCCGCGGTTCCCCCCTTTACCCACTCACTGCAGTTCATCGGTTCGTCTCGAAAAATTATTCAATCTGGATATATTATAGGATCCGATCAGACATCCGAGCACAAAGTTAATTATGGCATTCTGAAAATTTTATAGATGTGAAATGTGAAATTATAATTTGAATTTTTCATTTTAACAAAAACTTTCCTTTTAAAATTGTATATTATAACTTCAATTTATATTTTGAGAAGAAAAATTCCCTCCAAATCCCATATTAATTATTATTTTATTTTATTTGATTTTGTTTTATTTCCAAAATTTTCAATTTATATTTTAGAGTCATTATTTTAATTTGATATTCAGTTTATATTTCTACAGGTCTAGAAAAAAACCCACGCACACCACCTTCACCTTCATCCATAGTTCCCCCTTCACCCACGCACTGCCATTCACCAGTTCGTCTAAAAAAATTAATCAATCTGGATATATTATATGCCCCGATCAGACATACGAATACAAAGTTATTGCATTCCGAAAATTTTCACTATACCCCTTTAAACAAAAATTAAAAGAAAAACACATAAAATAAATTTTATCAAATTTTGAATATAAAAATTTAATTTCAAAATTAAATAAAATATGTTTCCATAGAACTGTAACAAAAAAATTCCCTCCAAAATTAAATAAATTATTAAAGGAAAAGTGCGATGAAAATTTTAGAGATGTGAAATGTGAAATTATAATTTCGATTTATTATTTTAACAAAAAATTTCCCTCCAAAATTGTATATTATAACTGCAATTTTTTATTTTGAAAAAACAATTTTCCTCCCAAAATCCACATTAAATATTCTTGTATTTTAATTGATTTTATTTTTTCCCAAAATATTCATTTTTTATTTTAAAGTCTTCATTTTAATTGGATATTCAGTTTATATTTCTAAAATTCAGAAAAAAACTATGCACTCCACCTCCACCTTCATCCGAGGTTCTCCCTTCACCCACGCACTGATGTTCACCGGTTCGTCTCGAAAAATTAATCAACCTGGATATATTATATGCCCCTATCAGTCAAACGAGCGCAAAGTTATGGCATTTTAGAAAATTTTCACTATACCCCTTTAAACAAAAAACTAAACGAAAACACTTAAATAAATTTTCCATCTATAAAAACTTTTTATCAAATTTTGAATATAAAAATTTAATTTCAAAATTAAATAAAATATGTTTCCATAGAATTGTAACAGAAAATTTTCACTCCAAAATTAAATAAATTGGAAAAGTGTGATGAAATTTTTTGAAATGTGAAATTATAATTTCAATTTTTTATTTTAACAAAAAATTTCCCTCCAAAATTGTATAGTATAACTCCAATATATTTATTTTGAGAAAACAAATTTCCCTCAAAAAAAACATTAATTATCCTTGTATTTTAATTGATTTTATTTTTTTCCCAAAATATTCATTTTATATTTTAGAGTCTTTATTTTAATTAGATATTTAGTTTATATTTCTAAAAGTCAGGAAAAAAACCATGCATTGCACCTTCACCTTCATCCGCGGTTCCCCCTTCACCCACGCAGTGCCGTTCACCTGTTCGTCTCGAAAAATTTACAAATCTGGATATATTATATGCCCCTATCAAACAAACGAGCGCAAAGTTATGGCATTTCGAAAATTTTCACTATATCCCCTTAAAAAAAACTAAATTAAAAGAAGATACGTCTTTAAACAAAAAACTAAAAGAAAAAGAAGCTCTCTCTCTAGGTGACCATTTTCCTCTTGGAGTGTTTCCATGGCTAAGCGTGGAAGGCCTTGGAAGAGTGCTAAGAAGAGGGGTAAGCAGGGTGAGGGTTCGAAGAGCAAGGGAAAGCACGTGATGGCTCAGGACCAAGCTAATACTGCTCGTAAGAGTAAGCATAAAACCAACTTGAGTATGCTAAGAACGGGTGGTTTGACTTGGGATTCTGATATGGAGGTCACTAGCTCTGAGGAGGAATCTGATGAGGTTCAGGGCTCTCTTAATGGTGCTTCGAGGACTGTGAACTTTGGTTCCATTGTTGGGACTGTGCTCAGGAGTGCAAGCACTCAGGTGCTCAACCAATTGCTGAAATGGAGCAAAGAGCACAAAAAATGGACCTTATGCATAGCAGAATGTTTGATGTACTTAGGCATGTTGTGGCTGCTGATTCTGACATCCCTGAACAGACTTCTCAGATTTTTAATTCAACAAAAGGTTACAAATGAGGCAAAGCATGCTATTTAAAGGCTAAACAACCCCTAATGACGCTTTTAATCTAGGCCATTAATCTCTAAGCAATCAAGGGCCGAGATTAGAAAGACACTAAACAAATCAAGACAAAAAGAGAAAAAATACAAATAATAAGTGCAGGGCCGTGCACGATCGTGCAACACAACCATGCACGGTCGTGCACGACCAAAACAAGGCCTCTGGGTCGTGCACGGTCGTGCGGGTTAGCATGGTTGTGCAACATTGGTTGCACGGTTGTGCAACATTGGTTGCACGGTCGTGCAACCTAACATGCACGACCGTGGCGAAATCCTTCGTGCTTGCACGGTTATGCAGCATTAGCCTGCACGGTCGTGCAAGCCTGGAATTTTCCACTGATCTCTACACGGTCGTGCAAAACAATACTGCACGGTCGTGGACTTTGTTTCCTGGGTTTCTACTTGATGCACGGCCATATGCACCGTCGTGTAGGGTCGTGCATGGCTGTGTATGCTTCCCTTTGATTCCTTTGCTCATGTTTCCAGCTTTGTTACACATGCTAACTTAAATAAAACAATAAAACGCGAGTTTAGACTACTTATTACAACTCGAAAAACATGAAAATTAAGCTAAAACTAGAGCTCAAAACTATCCCAGTAAAAGTGAACAAAAATGAAGTCGTTGACCGTTGAAGTCGCTCGTTGGACCATCCCGTTCTGCATCAAAAATTGTTTGGAAACATATTGTATTTAATTTTGAAATTAAATTTGTATTTTCAAAATTTGATAAAAAGTTATTGTAGATGGAAAATTTATTTAAGTGTTTTTCTTTTTGTTTTTTGTTTAAAAGGGTATAGTAAAAATTTTCGTAATGCCATAACTTGTCGCTCGTATGTCTGATAGGGGCATATAATATATCCAGATTGATTAATTTTTTGAGACGAACCGGTGAACGACAATGCGTGGGTGAAAGGGGGAACCGTTGATGAAGGTGAAGATGGTGTGCGTGGATTTTTTTCTAGACTTGTAGAAATATAAACTGAATATCAAATTAAAATGAAGACTCTAAAATATTAACTAAATATTTTGGAAATAAAATAAAATAAATTAAAATAAAAGAATAATTAATGTGGGTTTTGGAGGGAATTTTTCTTCTCAAAATAAAAATTGAAGTTATAATATAGAATTTTAAAAGGAAAATTTTTGTTAAAATAAAAATTCAAATTATAGTTTAACATTTCACATCTCTAAAATTTTCAGAATGCCATAACTTTGTGCTCGGATGTCTGATCGGAGCCGGTAATATATCCAGATTGATTAATTTTTCGAGACGAACCGGTGAACTGCAGTGCGTGGGTGAAGGGGGGAACCGCGGATGAAGATAAACCTGGAGTGCGTGGTTTTTTTTCTTGACTTGTAAAAATATAAACTGAATATCCAATAAAAATAAAGACTCTAAAATATAAATGGAATATTTTGGAAATAAAACAAATTCAATTAAAATACAAGAATAATTAATGTGCGTTTTGGAGGGAAATTTTTTTCGTAAAATAAAAAATTGAAATTATAATATACAATTTTAGAGGGAAATTTTTTGTTAAAATAAAAAATCGAAATTATAATTTCATATTTCACATCTCAAATTTCATATTTCACATCTCTAAAATTTTCATCACACTTTTCCTTTGGAAACATATTTAATTTTGGAGGGAGATTTTTTTGGTACAATTCTTTGGAAACATATTTTATTTAATTTTGAAATTAAATTTTTATATTCAAAAATCGTTAAAAAGTTTTTATAGATGGAAAATTTATTTAAGTGTTTTTCTTTTAGTTTTTTGTTTAAAGGGGTATGTGCAAATTTTCGGAATGCCATAACTTTGCACTCGTATGTCTGATCGGGGCATATAATATATAGAGATTGATTATTTTTTTGAGACGAACCCCTGAACGGCAGTGCGTGGGTTAAGGGGGAACCGCGGATGAAGGTGAAGGACTGAAGGTGGAGTGCGTGGTTTTTTTCCTGACTTGAAAAAATATAAATTGAATTTCCAATTAAAAAGAAGACTCTAAAATATAAACTGAATATTTTGGAAATAAAATAGAAGCAATTAAAATACAAGAATAATTAATGTGGTTTTTGGGGGGAAATTTTTTTCTCAAAATAAAATATTGAAGATAAAATATACAATTTTGGAGGGAATTTTTTTGTAAAAATCAAAAATCGAAATTATAATTTCACATTTCACATCTCTAAAATTTTCATCATACTTTTCCTTTAATAATTTATTTAATTTTGGAGGGAAGCTTTTTTGTTAAATTCTTTGGAAACATATTATACTTAATTTTGAAATTTTATTTTTTATATTCAAAAATTGATAAAAAGTTTTTATAGATGGAAAATTTATTTAAGTGTTTTTCTTTTAGTTTTTTGTTTAAAGGGGTATAGTGAAAATTTTCAGAAAGTCATATTGCAATCAGATGTCTGATCGGGGCAAATAATATATCCAGATTGATTAATTTTTTGAGACAAACCGGGGAACGACAGTGTGTGGGTGAAGGGGAAACTGCGGATGAAGGTGAAGGTGAAGGACTGTTGGTGGAGTGCGTGGTTTTTTTCCTGACTTGTAGAAATATAAACTGAATATCCAATTAAAATGAAGACTCTAAAATATAAACTGAATATTTTGGAAATAAAATAAAATAAAATAAACTACAAGAATAATTAATGTGGTTTTTGGAGGGATTTTTTTTTCTAAAAATAAAATATTGAAGTTATAATATACAATTTTGGAGGGAAATTTTTTATTAAAATAAAAAATTGAAATTATAATTTTACATTTCAAATTTATAAAATTTTCATCACACTTTTCTTCTAATATTTTATTTAATTTTGGAGGGAAATGTTTTTGTTACAATTCTATGGAAACATATTTTATTTAATTTTGAAATTAAATTTTTATATTCAAAATTTGATAAAAAGTTATTGTAGATGGAAAATTTATTTAAATTTTTTTTATTTAAGTTTTTTGTTTAATGGGTATAGTGAAAATTTTCGGAATGCCATAACTCTGCGCTCGTATGTCTGATCGGGGCATATAATACATCCAGATTGATTAATTTTTCGAGACGAGCCGGTGAATGGCAGTGCGTGGATGAAAGGGGGAACCATGGATGAAGGTGAAGGTGGTGTGCGTGGGTTTTTTTTTCTAGACTTGTAGATATATAAACTGAATATCAAATCAAAATGAAAACTCTAAAATATAAACTGAATATTTTTGAAATAAAATAAAATCAATTAAAATAAAAGAATAAGTAATGTGGGTTTTGGAGGGAATTTTTCTTCTCAAAATAAAAATTGAAGTTATAATATAGTATTTTTAAAGGAAATTTTTTGTTAAAATAAAAATTCAAATTATAATTTAACATTCTACATCTGTAAAATTTTCAGAATGCCATAACTTTGTGCTCGGATGTCTGATCGGAGCCTGTAATATATCCAGATTGATTAATTTTTCGAGAGGAACCGGTGAACTGCAGTGCGTGGGTGAAGGGGGGAACCGCGGATGAAGATAAACCTAGAGTGCATGGTTTTTTTTCCTGACTTGTAAAAATATAAACTGAATATCCAATAAAAATAAAGACTCTAAAATATAAATGGAATATTTTGGAAATAAAATAAATTCAATCAAAATACATGAATAATTAATGCGGGTTTTGGAGGGAAATTGTTTTCTCAAAATAAAAAATTGAAGTTATAATATACAATTTTGGAGGGAAACTTTTCACATTTCACATCTCTAAAATTTTCATCATAATTTTTCTTTAATAATTTATTTAGTTTTTGAGGGAAAGTTTTTTGTTACAATTCTTTGGAAACATATAATTTTGAAATTAAATTTGTATATTCAAAAATTGATAAAAAGTATTTATAGATGGAAAATTTATTTAAGTGTTTTTCTTTTAGTTTTTGTTTTAAGGTGTATAGTGAAAATTTTCAAAATGTCATAACTTTGTGCTCGTTTGTCTGATAGGGGCATATAATATATCTAGCTTTATAATTTTTTCGAGACGAACCGGTGAACGACTGTGCGTGGGTGAAGGGGGAACCGCGGATGAAGGTGAAGGTGGAGTGCATGGCTTTTTTCCTGTCTTTTAGAAATATAAACTGAATATCCAATTAAAATGAAGACTCTAACATATAAAATGAATATTTTGGGAAAAAATAAAATCAATTAAAATACAAGGATAATTAATGTTGTTTTATAGGGAAATGTTTTTCACAAAATAAAATATTGAAGTTATAATATACAATTTTGGAGGGAAATATTTTGTTGAAATAAAAAATTGAAATTATAATTTCACATTTCAAATTTCAAAATTTATCATCACACTTTTGCTTTAATAAATTTTTTTTTTTATTTTGGAGGGAATTTTTTTTGTTACAATTCTATGGAAACATATTATATTTAATTTTGAAATTAATTTTTTATATTAAAAATTTGATAAAAAGTTTTTGTAGATGGAAAATTTATTTATGTGTTTTTCTTTTAGTTTTTGTTTAAAGGGGTATAGTGAAAATTTTCGAAATGCCATAACATTGCGCTCGTATGTCTGATCGGGGCATATAATATATCCAGATTGTTTAATTTTTCGAGATGAACCGGTGGATGGCAGTGCGTGGGTGAAAGGGGGAACCTGGGATGAAGGTGAAGGTGGTGTGCGTGGGTTTTTTTTCTAGACTTTTAGAAATATAAATTGAATATAAAATTAAAATAAAGACTCTAAAATTGTAATGACCTGCATTTTTTTAGCAACGACGTTAGCGGTGGTAACGTCGTAATAGGAAATTACAATCGATTTAATAAAAGAAAAATAGCTAAAACTCATGGATAATATGGAAATTATTATTGTTATTATTATTAATGAATACCAAATCACTTATAGAAAACTAATTACTACAACATAAATGGCTTTAGGTAACTTTGTATGGTAAAACTTTTAAATTTTGTAATTTTTAGATACTTATATGTAATACTTTAGTAACACTTTACTAATATATAACAACTTTTAGGTAACATGTTTTAGTATGTAACACATTAAAGTAACACATTGTAATAGATATCACATGACAATAACACTTTTTTAACAATGTAATACTTTTCAAGTAACACTTTTTATTATGTAACACATTAGAGTAACACTTCTTTAGCATAACACTTTAGAGGTAACATGTTAAAGTAACACTTTTGATCTAATGTATTTTAATACATAACACTAATAAGTAAGAATATAATTTAAAGTAACAATATTTAATGATAAAAAATTATTTTTTTTTTAAAAAAAAACCTTTTTTATAACTCATTTAAAGATGGGCATGTTTGTACTCGTATATGTTTTTAAGGAAAGATATACAAATAAAATCAATATTTTATTTCTTCCACTCAAAGAAATAACCGGATTTGTTGGTAATTGAAAAAAAAAACAAAATTTGAAAAAATTATTTATATTGTTAATATGAGTAGGGGTCTAATGCCCTAAAAAAGAAACATAATACAAACCGAAAATAAAAACAGGTTATTTACATTTTACATGGAATACCTATCAGCAATACAGAATAATAGAGAGTAGATCTAGTTATTTGATGGGTCGAGGTGGGTCAGGCCGATATGGGTTAGGTCAACATCGACAATAAGGGTCAATAGTGGGTCAAGTCAAAGCAAGTTGCGAGTCATTAACGGCTATACGCCAAAAATTAGATTTTATAGCGTTTTTTTTATGACCGTTTTCATAAAACCACTATTAAAAGTGAGCAAACTAGCATTTTACATTGTTTTTATAAAACCGCTGTTAAAACCGGAAAAATAAAAAACCAAATTTATCTTCACCTTCTCTTCTCCCTCTTCCAAAGTAAAACCCCCAATCCCATTCTCTCTACCATGCCAAACATTAAGGAACCCTAAATACCTCTTATCAGTACCCCACCAAGCATTTGAACAGTCGATGGAGGTACAACAACCCAGTAACGGACTGACGGCCACGGACCGACGGACGTGGAGCAAACCAGTCGAGGACGGCAGAGGTGGAGCAAACCAGTCGAGGAGATGCGGTTGTAAAGCAAACCACCACGTTGGTCTTTGATCTCACTGCAGCGCTTCTTTTACAACCTCACACCACCACTAGAACGACCGTATTTTTCTCTCGCACCACAGCAACCGTGAATTTGGTAATTACTTAAACCCTAAAATTAAATTAAATTAATTATTTTAGATCTATTTAGTGTGCTTGATTTTGGTTTCTTGAACCCTTAAATTCAATTAATTCGTTCCACGAACTCTATTTAGATCATATAAAAGTCTGTTTCTTCTTCCCTTTCCCGTATGGCGGTACCAGAAGTCTGGAATTGGTGAAATATCTTCCTAGTCTTTCTTGTTGAGTTTACTGATGTTAATTTCCCTTCTTTCTAAGCTATTTAATTGAGTTATGGGTCTTTATTTAACCTCACTTATTTTCTTTACTTGAAAAGCTTGTTCTTTTTTTATTGCTTTATGCTTCATCAATTCTCTTTTATTTTCTTTTAGTTGAAATTAAGTTATTTTGTCAAATGAAATTACGGTTTGCTTTTGGAATGTACTAAATTGTCATAAATACTTAATTGAAATTTTTGAATAACTAGCTATTCATACTTCAATTTAAATAGATGACTTATAATCTGCGTTTGCATGATTGCATTTTAATATAGTCTACTAATATACAAAATTCACTCTGATCCATAGTTTGTGTGCTCCTACAATATGAACCTCAGATGATTGGGGAGTTGGCAGACAATTTGATTATGCACCATAAGATTCTAGAAAACTGGCATGAACAACCTAGAGAACATTTGAATCTATTATTTGGGGAAGATGATGGCAAATCATTAAGCTGCATTATTTAACATTTTTCTTTTGGCCATTGGTTTTTACAATTGCGCGCAAATATGAGTTTCTTTTCAGTGGTAACTAAACTGTTTAAGTTATCTACTATTGAACATTACTTATTTTAATTATATATTAGTTTATTAATGTAAATTTGATGTCTTGAATGTCTACATTGTAATGATTATCTTTTAAATTATTGAAAATTGTTGTCATAGTTGAAAAATTATGCTTATATTCAAAATGTTATATGATCAAACTTTAACAATTCAAAATGCTATATGATCAATTAGTGGAAGCAAAAAAAACGGAAGATTAAAAAATAACCATAGTGTTTTTGCTCATTGATAGTTGAATCCTTTTCTAATTCCTCTAGGTTGTTGGTGAGAGTATATTGTCTGCCATTCTGTAGCAAAATGCCAAGGCAACTTACCTCAGCAGAAAAATTGCAATCACTTTGATTCTTTCTATATGTTAATCCTGAAGGTTACTCCAACCGCCTAATAGAAGATGGCTCATCCAGATGGTAGATTTCTAAGCTCCACATAATTGTTTTGTGCTACTGTTAGGTGCCAAGTGTCACTACTGCTATTAGTTTGTTGTAAGTCGTGAGTGCCTTTGTGTTAATCTATTTCATCCTATTTGACACACCTTTTTATATCCTTTTTTTCATTGCTTTTCTTATAAACGGGTTGTTTAATTGCTTATAACTCATCATCTTATATTGATCTGCAATTGCTATTAATACTTTGTTTGATAAATCTGTCCAATATGATTATGATTTTTACCAGTTAGGGAGGAAAAATCCATAAGCGAAGTAGACGACATTGGGAACAACAACACAACTAGTATGAGTAGAATTTGCAGCATGAACAAAAAGAACGAAAGCACTAGCATCAGCAGCTTCCCATTACCAACGACACCAATATTAGATTTTTAGTATTGCAACAGAAATATATAATTGCATATATGCAATTACAACATCATTTGCTACAATGTTTACCTAAATTTTAGTATTTTTCGCATGTACTATAGTAACAATAGCTACCTATGATATAGTATTTGTTTGACATTATTGAATTGTATTTATTATTTTTTTTCCGGAATTTGAACATCTTAATTAGCTTTTCTTTGTATTTTAATTCATATAAAATATTAATAATATCAATTTTATTTTTGTTATTTTATTCTTATTGTCGATTTTTATATATAATTGTTGTTGTGGTTATCATTTTTCTTCTTCTTATTATTAAAATCATTGTTATAATAATAGTAATAGCATTAATTACTATTAATATTAAAATAATAATAATAATAATAATATTTTTTTGACGAAAATAATAATAATTATTATTAATACATAAAGTGTTACCTAAAGTAATTGAAAAGTGATACATTATCCAAATTTAACTGCTACAATGGTGCTACACTACAAGAAATAGATGCAAAAAGGCAATTTTTATAAACCAAAAAGGGCAATTTTAATATTGCCTTATTTAATGATATTAAAAAGGACAATAGTTTTTGCCCTTATTAATATGAACAACCATGGCAATATAATTATTTTGCCTCCTTAAACATTAAATAAGAAGGCAATAGTTTTATTTTGCCCTCCTTTAATCTAATGAATAAAAATAAGACAAAATTTTAAGTTTTGCCCTATTTGATATTGTTTAAAAGGGAAACATTATTATTTTGCTCTCTTTTAATCTAATGAATAAAAATAAGAAATTTTTTTAAGTTTTGTTCTCTTTGATATTGTTTAAAATGGCAACATTATTATTTTGCCACTTTTACAAGATTCAAAGAGGACAACACTATAATTTTGCCATCTCAAAAATAACAAAAAGGACAACATTATAGTTTTGCCCTCTTTTGCAAACTTGTGTTATGTTAAAACCAAAAAAAAAACAAACCACACTCTCAAAAACTGCACAACGTAGAAGAAAGAAGGGAGAGAGAGAAACGCACTGCTAGGCATGTTCAGGGCTTCAGATCTTAGGTGAAAGGTCGGACGACAGTCGAATGGTCCTTTGATTCCTCTCCATCATCGAAGCGACCAAGCAGCGGTAGCGCCTTCCTCTCCAAAACGAAGCAGCAGCAGCAGCTGCAACGATTACAGGTTCTTTCGCCTCCGTGCTCGATGTTAGGGATTCTAGGCTTTCCGCTCCAAACGTCCAAAACTGAGGTAAGTTTAAATTAATAACTTTAATTCTCAATTCTAGGCCTTCCTTTGATTTTGTTTGATTTCTATGATTTTGTTTGATTTGTTTGATTTTGTTTGAAATCGGAGGTTTTTGGCTATTCTGGCTTATTTGTTTGATTTGTTTGCTTTCTATGTTTTTATGGCTTATTTTGTTTGATTTTGTTTTGAAATCGGAGGTTTTGAAATTACTGCTATGAACTTGTCATTTCAAATTTCAATGGCAAAATTACTTTACTTCTTTGATGTGAAGCTAATTCCTTTGATATTTTGTATGTTCCTTTGCTGAATATAGAATATTGTTGGTTATACAGAATGTTATTAAAGTTGGTTTATACATAATATTCAAAAATCTATTTTCCTAATACAAAATGTTTATACAGAATATATGCTTTATACAGAGCATATGTTGTGAAGCTAATTTAGGAAATCGTATATGGTTCTGTATCAGATATGGTTTATATAGAACACTATATATTTTCTACAAACCATATCAGTATACAAAACATAATGTTTATACCGAACATATATGGTTCTGATTGAAACCATATCTGGCTTATAAATCATTATGGTTTGTTTATGGTTCTGATTGAAATCATATATGTTCTGTATCAGAATTAGCAAGCAGTAGTTCCTTTGTTGTGAAATCATATATGGTTTATACAAAACAGAATGTTTATAAAGAATGTATGGTTCTCTATGTTATGTATGGTGTATACAGAACATACAATACAAAACTTTATCCTTGATCTACTGTATTGTTGTGAAGCTAATCCCTTTCCTTGATTAAGTTAAGACATTCTCATGTAATGTATGTCAATGTGGCCACATATGAGGTACTAGGAAAAAATACGACAAAAAGAAAACATGAGTGTGATCGACATTCTCACAAGAGTCGAGTCTATCTGCCAAAAAGCAGGTAACTCGTTGTTGAGCCCCTTTTCTCTCTATCATTCACTCAAAGTTCGTATTTTTTGTTGCTTGTTGACACCCTCCTTTATGGTTATTTTCTTATTTTGGCAGGATCAAGGTTTGGATATGATTTCAGATGGTTTGGACACCTTGAAAAACATGGCACATGATATGAATGAGGTTTTTCTTCTTTCCTCCTCTGTTTTATTAGGCTTTAGATGTGTCTTCTTTCTTGTTCATGCATTAAGTCTTAACTGGAATTTATCATCTGCTGATGCTACTGTTGGAAATGGACGGGCAAGTTCCCTTGATGGATGAAATTGATACCAAGGTGAGAAACCTTTTGAGCTCAATGCCATAGCCCATAAGCCAAAGATAATACTTCAGCTGATGGAGTTTTCTGATGCAGACCTTACTCTATGATATTTCAGGTGGACAAGGCGGCTTCTGAACTTAAGAATACCAATGTCAAACTCAAAGACACAGTTACACAGGTAAACGTGTGAGTCACTTGTAATATTTCCATTCTGTTTTTTGTTTGTTTTTTCGGTTAGTAACTTCACATGTGTGTTTTTTATTTGCTTCCTGCTGAGGTCGAGTCGAAACTTCTGTATTGATATCGTTCTCTTGTGTATTATTCTTGGGATTGTTGCATACTTGTACAAGTAAGATAGTAAATTACTCTTGCTTGGTTGCTCCATCTTTTAAATTACTCTTGGATCATGCATTAAATTTAGTGTAGCATGAGCCATGAAGAGAATCAGTTACAGTTTGGCTGTTTTGCTAATGTTAAAACTTAAAACTTGAATGCATATTACATGAGTTAGGAAAGGATTGTGCTTTACATTCTTTTATCGCCCCATGTCATCTCATTTCAAAATAGTGGACCACATTTTGTTTCAAAGCTCAGCGCTAATCCAAAACCTTCTTTCTTGACCAGGTCCTGCTCTATTTGGGACCATTGTTTCTATGTCAAAGAACACTATCTCTGGTGGTAATCCTTCTCTTTCTTTTTTCAAACTTGAATTATTATCATTAGTCGTTGCCATATATGATGATCGTCTACTTTATTTGATTTTGGTACAAATTTATTGGTTCATTTTTAATTGGGTTTTGGAGGCTAGCTAGCTAGCTAGCTGTTTGCATAACATAACAATAATAATAATGATGAGATTATTGATGGGAGATAACATAACAACAAACTATCTCATTCGAATATCAAGACTAAAACAAAGGGGTGGAAAGGTTGAATGGATTGAAATATAAGTAAAATAGTCACTTAGCCACTCTCATAATTCTGTCTGGGGCATTCTCATAAGCTCTAATCGGACTCCCTATTTAGACAAATCTAAAACATACATCATGAACCAGACATTAGTATATGCAGAAAGAAAGAAGATGATAAAATTAGAAAACATAAGGAAAAAGATCACTGTAGACTTTGAATTGGAATGGAGTAGGCACATCTTAAATTCAACCTGGTGACACATTGAATTGAAATGTACCAAAAAACTATATGAGAGTAGTTGTTATGCTTTTGACAATTCAGTGGTAAATGTAATTTGTTATGGATACCCCAATTGCAAAATACGGAATTTGTTTGATTTTATTTAAGATTGAATGAGAGTAGATGTTGTCTGTCATGTCTTAGCACAATCATGGACGGATCAAATGAAATGGTTAATGTATGTAACTTGCAGCACTTTATGTTATTTTGATACAGTTGCTTCCTCTCTGGGGATTGCATTGTGGTACTACTTTGTCTAATGATAAATATGATTGTGAAGGTGGGTTAAAAGATAAAAAATTTATGTGTTTCTTTCTGGTGCAGGATGTGGGAGGGATTTCTTGCTTCAAACCTGTCTTCAGCTGATCTCGTATTATTTGCCTTTTATATGTTCTTTATTGCTCTTAGTGATTTGAGGATGGCCCTTATAAGGCATGTACTATCGGATCCTACCGGAGCCACTATGATTAGAACATACATGACAGTACTATGGTTTCTTTTCTTTGTGAATCATGTGATACAGGTTTATATAGTAGTAGTATATAAGTGGTGAATTTTTGCTTAATGTTGTGTATATACCATACATGACAATCATTTTTTGTATTTGTATATACCATATTTTTGTTTAATGTTGTGTGAATTTTTGATTCGTTATACACAAATTATACTTGACAGGGTTTATGGGAATATGTGAATATTTTGGTTGCCTTCTTTATTGTAGCAAAGAGGGCAAAAAAAATTTTCTTTGTTGATGACTAACTAGGGCAATAGCTGTTGTCTTTATTGATAACCAAATAGGGCAAAACTTGTGGCCTTGGTTGATGACAAAGTAGGGCAAAAAATTATGCCTTGGTTGATGAACAAGTAGGGCAATTTTTTTTGCCTTGGTTGATGAACAAGTAGGGCAAATGTTTTTTGCCTTGGTTGATGTCCAAGTAGGGCAAAAAATTTTGCCTTGGTTGATGAACAAGTAGGGCAAATTGTTTTGCCTTGGTTGATGAATAAGTAGGGCAATTTTTTTTGCCTTGGTTGATGATCAAGTAGGGCAAATATTTTTGCCTTTCTTAATGATCAAAGAAGGCAATAATTATTGCCTTTGATGATGACCAAAAAAGGCAAATTTGGGTTGCCTTGCTTAGGTTGAAGCAAAGAGGGCAAAAAAAATTGCCCTTCTTATTCAAAACAAAGAAGGCAAAAATTTTAGTTTCGCCATCTAAAGCTAATACAACGGTTCTACAAGGGCAACATAAGGGCAATATTTATGTTGCCCCGCTAGCCTAAGAAGGCAAATTTTGGGTTACTATTTCGTTGCCCTCTTTGAAACTATTTCTTGTAGTGCTAGTAATTAAGCAAAAGTGTTACTACAGTGCTACTAATTAGGAAAAATTGTTACCAAATCTTGAATAATGTGTTACTTGAAGTGATGGAAACTGATATGTAATAGTTTAAAAAGTGATACCATAGATGATAGGTAACACAAAAAAATGCTACCAAAAATTTAAAAAGTGTTACCTAAAGATATTAAAGTATCACTCTAAAGTGTTACGTAAGATCAGTAAAAGTGGTATGGTTCACCTTTCTTTGGTATATATTTATACTTATTTACTAGAAAAAAAAGATCAGTAAAAGTGTTACATAAAATTTCACAAGTAACACTTTTAAAAGTGATACCAATAGTGTTACTTTAGAGAATAGGTAGCACGAGCAGATGTATCACTCTAAAAAGTGTTACCTAATGTCTAATATAACATTTTTAGTCATTTAGGTAACACTTTTAGTGTGTTACCTAAAGTCACTTTTGTTGTAGTGAATAATAAACTAATTCAAAAATAGAGTTCTACAACTACTAGAAACATGAACGAAAATCAGGTGCCTAGAACACTCGTTCAACACTCAAACCCGTCTCTACACCTCATCCTGCTTACTTGCAAAATAATAATGGGGGTCCACAGTCAGTAGGGAGTAACTAGACTGTTCTACTTAGCAGTCGGACCAAACGACATAAAATAATAGATCAAATAGTAGGCACATCATAATCAATTCATTCATCAATCATAACATCAAGTAATACCACTAACAGTAACATACAACAGAGAGCATAGGCATCGGAATAACATTGTCATCATCATATACGCAGGAAATTTTACTGGACCTGCTGGTGCCCTCTGGGGTCGATTTTTGCTCATTCTGGCAAATTGTGCATGGCATACACGTCCTTCCAACCTTTTCAAGATACGCCAACAACCCCGAGCCTGCTTCTGCATTGCATACGTACTTCCATCCCATATACTTATACCACATCAAATCACTCTCAAAACATCACTAAACACATCACAAATCACCAACTCAGTCAACTTTAAACAAGCATTTCATATTCATCGTTGATCTCTCCTTGGTTGTTCGATCAAGGCATTACCAGGTACAATTTCTGAAGTCGCTACTTCAAATCTATTCGTTCTAAGTTTGTTGTTATATTTATAAGTCAATCAAAATGATGATCTTTGATAATGGTTAATGAGTTCAATAATCTAAAGGTTTTATGTGAATTTTAATACTTAAATTCATGTCTGTCATATTAATGTTAGCACTTTAATCGTTATTTTAATCTGATCGGCCGTGGATTGTAAATTTTCAATATTGATGCATAATAATTATGACTCATATTAATCAAATCTGTTATCATGTATTAATTTTATAGAAAATTTCAGTTTTTATGTCATTGATAAATATATTTTTAATATAATGATTTATTTATATTTCAAATAATTATTATGATAATAAACCTGGTTATTTTATTAGTCATATTAGATCTGGCCTGATTATCAATGAAATTACAATTATTGTTGTTAACAATGATATAACATCTGGTTTAAGTATTAAAAATCGCATACAATTAATTTATATATGTTTTTATTGGTTGAACAACACATCAAACCACATACTCTTGGAACACACTTTGAACCTGCACATATATTTTTTTTTATGCTTTTATTGCTTCTTTTTTTTTTTTTTTTGCATTTCATTCATTTTTTATTTGTTTTCATTTTCTAGCATTTTTAATACTGATTTAATTTAAAGTGGTCAAAAAAGTTAGTTTTGATTTGTAATTAAATTAAGCCAGCTTAGTAATATGCGTTCCTTAGAGTAAAATTGAGATATTTATATATTCGGGATTAATAATAATTTGACCACAAAAAGAGACTTAGTAGAGACCGCTTACAGGCGGGCGGGCCCAATGCACAATTGGCCTGTAACCTGTTCCCGAACCCATACTCTGGAGCACGACCATATGAGGCTAATTGGTCCTGGTGTTGGTACTTCTTCGGTGTCCATGGACCGTATAAAACGCACGGTGGCGATCCTACTAGTCCGTAATCACGTACGGCATTAACGAGCATTCAAATCGACTCGTGAGACGTAGGCGGCCGGTAAAAACGACCCCTACGGTTTGGCGACTCCACTGGGGAATATCACTCCTTAGTGGTGTGGACAAACTTGAAAAGTCTCGTGGTCTTATTATTATCTTCCCCGAATTATTTTTAGGCATATTGCATGTGGCCCTACGAATAGGTGCCGCACTATAGGACTTTGTTTCATATGAGCATGTTCTATGATCGAGACCGACCCCGGGGGGTTTGATTATGATTACTTGTGGTGCCCGACCTCAATAATCATAACCAGCCCATCCCAGCCATGGCGTGTGATTCTCTTGCCCGATGAGATCATAATAAGAGATTTTTTAATCGTGTGTCATTCAATTTGAAGAGTGACTAGATCGGTTTAGTTTCTCTTTAGCCATGGTACCTTCGTGATCACCCAGGACTGACCTTATAGAAGACCACTCATGTTGTATCATATTAGTGTGACTATGTGTACATTTTTTTTATGGGCTCTAGCCATGTATTTTTATTCACTATTCAGTCACTCTTCATATAGTCATGGTCATCTTCTAGTTCATATAGTTCACAATGTTGGGCCTTAGTGTCCTTGCGTGTAGTCTATATAGGCTTTGACCTTAGTTTGACCATAAATTTTGGCCCAAAACCTTAGTTGTTCCTTTAAATGGGCTTAGGTCCACTCCTCATTTAGGCACTTCCATTCACATACATTGGATATTTTATGTCTTTTAGTGCCCTTTCAAAAAAAAAAAAAATCATAAAAAAAAAATCAAAAAATCCAAAAAAATAAATCAAAAGAATAAAAAAAATTGATCAAAAATAAAATCAAAAAAGGAAAGGGCACCTTGCATCCATGCATTTTAGGGAAGATGACCATGGAATTAGGACATACATCTGCATTCATTTCACAACTCTACAATGACCAAGAGGTTAACTAAACATTTTAGTTTTTTACTAGTTCGGAGTGGTCTAGACAATTCCAATTCGATCCAAAGCATAGCCGAAGTCCGAGCAAGCCTCAAGCCCAATCCAACCTTGCCTCACCTCACTTAAACACCATCCCAGCCTCACTCGAACGTATCACTCATCCAAACCCAAAAATTCTAAAATACCCATCCTACACCACTCAAGGCCATCACTCAAGCCCATATTCCTAGCCTACATCACTCAAGCCCATATTCCAAGCCTACATCACTCAAACCCATATCTTTAGCCTACAACCCGAACACCACAAATGGCCATTCATGCGGACCAACTCAAAATATCACTCATCACCTTCGAAAAGGCCCATCACATTGAAGTAGACATAGAGGATGATTCGCAACATCAGTGTCAGCACGCCCCACTCAAAGTCAAGAGTCAGTCAGATTCGTTTCTTTAGGTTGAATCAGAGAGTCCCTCCACCTAGACATTTGCATTTATTTTCTTCCTTTTTTTGAGCCTATGTCATTAGGATTATTTTTTCTTTCCACTTATAACCTTGTAATTTCATTGACATTAATAAAATTATCATATTTTTAATTCATTATTAGCTTCCATCTTAATTTGTCCTTTTAACTCTAACATAATTCATGGCCTCAAATTTTTCATAATTGAACTTAATAAATGGACATTGCCCGAGAGGCCTTCTTTTCTTGAACTCCACAAAAATCATCAATCCTTTCCCGTCACCTGTATTCATTCAATCCCTTGCAGCCCTTTGAACCTCAAACACAAACAATCCTACTTTACTTCCTTACCCACATATACATCCATGGGATCAAGTGTTGCGTAGGAAAAGACATTTTCCCAAAACAAACAAAACACAAAAAAAAAGAAAAAAAAGGAAAAAGAAGTAAAATTCATACTCGACATGCAACAAACAAAGTTCTGAAAGCCGAGTCAAACTTAAACACAACTAAAGTCAAAATCCGAGTACAAGCATTCAACTTTAAAAAAAAGAGACAAGAAAAAGACAAGGAACATCTATGCATCACTGGGGGGCAACATTTGGGGAACTTGGAGCCTTCTTTCCCTTTTCTTTCTTAACCCTCAACCCTAGAAAAAATTACAACCACAAAAGCCCTCTCACATGAGGCATTGTCCAAATAATCAACAAGAACTACGACGGTCTGATTCTATAAGGATACGTAGGAAGCCTCTTCTCGAGGTCCGACCCAATTAATGAATTTTTAGGAAGCCCTCTCACTTGACATAGGCTCGAGTTTGAACCAACATTAATTCAGCCAACCGCATCAATTGCCTACATCATCACCCTTCAATCACAAATTTTTAGCCTTTCTTTTTCTTGCACCGACGACCTTTGTCTTTCACACACCCTAGGCCTTTCCCTAACTCTTCTTAAGGTCATCACTTTGATTGGACTTTTATTTTTTTCTATTTGGGCGCGACATACCCCATGCATAGCTTCATCAATTAGGCAATCCTCATCTTGCGGGAAATCTAACTTAAGTTCACGACTTGAGCTAGCCTCTTTCTCAATGCTTTGGCTTTTTCATATAATCCACAAAACGACTTTAACCCTGATCCTTCATCTATCGTTATCCTAAAGGTTGGGGGCTTACCTATCCATCTACTCCACCACAAACTTGAGATTCATAAAAAGCCTTATTTATCATCTCTCATTCATGCTACCCTTCCTATTCTCTTACTCCACCATAAATATAGCCTTCCCCACAGGCTGGGGGCTTGCTCAGGATCAAAGGTTCTTTCTTTGATTGATTGGGGGCTTAAGATAGCTCCGCCCCATTTTTAGAAAGCACCATACCATTGGTTGATCCCCTTGATTATTTATTGCATTATCATACATAACACATCACATTTCATAAGCATCAATCACATCATGCATCATGCACTATACGCACATTCCACATTGTACACAATCATTTCATGTATACATTCACATACATGCATAAGCATCACGCACATTGTACGTCCGCACATCACATACCACAAAGCACATAAGGTTAGAGCCCATTTTTGTTGAATCCTTGAATTGCTATATGCGATTAGTGTTTTGAATAACTTTCGTGGTCATGAACCCATGTATGCCTATACAGCTATGTACTGCTTTCCCTTGATATCTTTGCTCATGATACCCATGCATGCTATTTTCTTACCCCATCCATAATAGTTTGACTTTTGCCTTGCGAGAGCAGTCATCTCTCCAGGCTCAGTCAAAGTGGGGGCTTCTCATCAGACACACACTTCCTCAATCACAAGTACTTTTCTCATAGGGTTTATGCTTACCCTAAGCTCACAAATATCACTCTAAGGGTTTATGCCTACCCTTAATTCACTTACTTTTCACGGGTTTATGCTTACCCTATTCTTCTCATCAGACACACACTTCCTCATTCACAAGTACTTTTCTCACAGGGTTCATGCATACCCTAAGCTCACAAATATCACTCTAAGGTTTATGCCTACCCTTAATTGACTTACTTTTCACGGGTTTATGCTTACCCTATTCCCTCTAAGGGTTTACCCTTAATTCCCCAGCCATAATACTTTGACTTTCGTCTTGCGAGAACATTTGCCTCTCCAGACTCAGTCAAAGTGGGGGATTCTCATCAGACGTATATGTTTCCCTTACACATTTTTTCGCCTCAACGGCATCACTTACAAGCACTTTTCTCACGGGTTTATACTTACCCTATTCTTATAAAAAATTCCTCTCAGGGTTTATGCTTACCCTTGGTTCACTTACTTTTCTCAGGGTTCATGCTTACCCTAAGCTTACAAATCTTACCTCTAATGGTTTATGCCTAGCCTTAATCCATCTACTTTGCTTACGGGTTTATGCTTACCCTAAGCTTACAAATATTTCTCTCCAAGGATTTATGCCTACCCTTAATCCATTCACATCGCTTAGGGTTTATTCTTACCCTTTTACATTCTCTCAAGAGTTTATACTTACTCTTGATTCTTCTCCTAAGAGTTTATGCTTACTCTTAGCATTTCACTTTTCTAATCGGTTTATGCTTACCTTCATACCTTTTCTGATCTCAAGAGTTTATACATACTCTTGATTCCCCTCCTAAGAGTTTATGCTTACTCTTAACACATCATCCTTGGTCATGGGCTTATGCTTACCCTCATCCCTCAAGAATTTATTCTTACTCTTGTTTCTTCCTCTAAAAGTTTATGCCTACTCTTAGCACTTTATCATTCTCACGGGTTTATGTTAACCTAAACACACATCATACTTTTTAGCAAGAGCATATGCTTGCTCTTGACTCGATATATTTTCTACTAAGAGTTTATGCTTACTCTTGGACCACAACGGGTTTATGTCCACCCTAAATATTTTTTCTCGTGAGTTTATGCTTACTCGCGCACGCCTTTTCAAGAGTTTATGCTTACTCTTGATCGATCCTGCCTATACAACTTTTCATTGTCCAATTGGTTTATGCTTACCCAAGGGAATAGTTCCAAAGGATCCAAGCACAACTGGAGGAACCAGACACTTCATATGCCATCATCCCGGGGATCCACGTAAAAGTAACATTTGTTTTGCAGGTACCGGCGTTAAAAAGGGTGACTCAAGGTCGCAGAACGTCTTGAGTTATCCTCCATCCCGACAGGAATACTTTGACTTTCGTCTTGCGAGTTTATGCTTACTCTCCAAACTCAGTCAAAGTGGGGGCTTCTGTAGACACCTAAATGTATCTCCCCAATGTAGAGACTAATGATGAACGTACCATATTGCCATAAGATACAACTAAGGGGAATTGACGATGAAAATGCATAACAACCCTCAAACAATTACCTAAACCATGTTTGAATTGCCTTGGAAGCGTGTATTAGGATTCGCGATGATTACGGGATTTATTCATAATTTTTCTTCATTTTTAGATATTTTTTTATATTTTTGCATACATTTTTCAATGTTTTATATTCATAAAAAAATAAAAAAAATTCTTTTTGAATCATAAAATATTTTTAAAAATCATAAAAATAATTTTATAATTTATTCATATTTTTCTGTATTTTTATCATATTTTCAGAGATTTTTATAGATTTTTTAGGATTTTTGCATGCTTAGGGGCATTTTCGTCATTTCAGAATGTTGAAAATTGTTCCACAAAGCATATTAGTGTTTTTCATACTTTTCATATTTTTTTCATAATTTTTAATAATATTTCTGTAATTTTTTGGAGCTTCTGGAGGAATCTAGAACATTCCGAAACGTTCTGGGCATTCCGGCACATTCCGGAACATTCTAGAACATTCCGGGACTTCCCAAAATATTCCGGAATATCAAAATATTACATAATATTTCCGTAATCGTATAAAAATCAGATCATAATCCTGAAAAATCACGCCCAAAATCAAGCAAAAAATCGACCCGAATCACAGATGGACCTGCGTCTAGACGCAGGTCCATATTACAAGACCTGCGTCTAGACTTCAATTATAATTTTAACAAAAAATTTCCTTCAATAATTGTATAATTATAACAAAAAATTTCCCTCAAAAATTGTATATTATAACTTCAATTTTTTATATTGAGAAAAAAAAAATTCCCTCCAAAAATCACATTAATTATTCTTGTATTTTAATTGATTTATTTTATTTCCAAAATATTCAATTTATAGAGTCTTCATTTTAATTGAATATTAAGTTTCTATTTCTACAATTCAGGAAAAAAACCCACGCACTCCACCTTCAGTCCTTCACCTTCACCTTCATCCGCGGTCCCCCCTTCACCCACACACTGCCGTTCCCCAGTTTGTCTAAAAAGATTAATCAATCTAGATATATTATATGCCCCGATAAGACATCCGAGCGCAAAGTTATGCACTCCGAAAATTTTCACAATACTTTAAACAAAAATCTAAAAGAAAAACACTTAAATAAATTTTCCATCTATAAAAACTTTTTATCAATTTTTGAATATAAAAATTTAATATCCAAATTAAATAAAATACGTTTCCAAAGGATTGTAACAAAAAAATTCCCTCAAAAATTAAATAAATTATTAAAGGAAATGCGCGATGAAAATTTTAGAGATGTAAAATATGAAATTATAATTTCAATTTTAATTTTAACAATTCACTCCAAAATTCTATATTATAACTTCAATTTTTTATTTTGAGAAAAAAAATTTCCTCCAAAAACCACATTAATTATTCTTGTATATTAACTAATTTATTTTATTTCCAGAATATTAAGGGTATATTTTAGAGTCTTCATTTTAATTGAGTATTTAGTTTATATTTCTACAAGTTAGGAAAAAAACCACGCAATCCATCTTTATTCCTTCACCTTCATCTGCGGTTCCCTTCACCCACGCACTGCCGTTCCTCGGTTTGTCTTGAAAAATTAATCAATCTGGATATATTATATGACCCGATCAGACATCCGAGCGCAAAGTTTTGGCATTTCGAAAATATTAACTATATCCCTTTAAACAAAAAACCTAAAAGAATAACACTTAAATAAATTTTCCATATATAAAAACTTTTTATCAATTTTTGAATTTTAAAATTTAAGTTCAAAATTAAATAAAATATGTTTCCAAAGAATTGTAACAAAAAAATTTCCCTCCAAAATTAAATAAATTATTAAAGGAAATGTGCGTTGAAAATTTTAGAGATGTGAAGTTTGAAATTAAGATTTCAATTTTAATGTTAACAAAAAATTTCCCTCCAAAATTGTATATTATTACTTCAATTTTTTATTTTGAGAAAAAAAAAATTCCCTTAAAAAACCACATTAATTATTCTTGTATTCTAATTGATTTTATTTTTTCCCAAAATATTCAGTTTATATTTTTGAGTCCTCACTTTAATTGAATATTCAGTTTATATTTCTACAAGTAAGAAAAAAACTATGCACTCCACCTTCAGTCCTTCACATTTAACATCCGCGGTTCCCCCTTCACCCACGCATTCTCGTTCCCCGGTATGTCTCAAAAAATTAATTAATATGGATATATTATATGCCCCGATCAGACATCTGAGCGCAAAGTTATGGCATTCCGAAAATTTTCATTATACCCCTTTAAACAAAAAACTAAATGAAAATCATGTAAATAAATTTTCAATCTATAAAAACTTTTTATCAATTTTTGAATAAAAAATTTAATTTCAAAATTAAATAAAATATGTTTCCAATGAATTGTAACAAAAAACGTTCCTTCCAAAATTAAATAAGTTTTTAAAGGATAAGTGTGATGAAAATTTTAGAGATGTGAAATGTGAAATTATCATTTCAATTTTAACAAAAAAATTCCGCCCAAAATTATACAATGTAACTTCAATTTTTTATTTTGAGAAAAAAATCTCCCTCCAAAAACCAGATTAATTATTCTTGTATTCTAATTGATTTATTTTATTTCCAAAATATTCCGTTTATATTTTACACTCTTCATTTTGATTGGATTTTCAGTTTATATTTCTACAAGTCAGGAAAAAAAACCACGCACTCCACCTTCATCTTCATCCGCGGTTCCCCACTTCACCCACTCACTGCCGTTCACCGGCCCGTCTCAAAAAATTAATCAATTTGTATATTTTATAGGCTCCGATCAGACATCCGAGCCCAAAGTTATGGCATTTTGAAAATTTTAGAGATATGAAATGTGAAATTATAATTTCAATTTTTTATTTTAACAAAAACTATCTTTTTAAAATTGTAAATTATAACTTCAATTTTTATTTTGAGAAGAAAAAGTCACTGCAAAACGCACATTAATTATTCTTTTATTTTAATTGATTTTATTTGGGAAATTCTACCTGGTACCACTGTGGTTTTGCCTTTTCTATATGGTACCCAATTTTAATTTTTTGTCGACATGTTACCACTGTAATTTGTGTTTGATCTCTGCCGTGACACTTCCGTTAGATTTAACGGTTTAAGCTTTTTTTGGCTTGATTTATACGTATTTTTATATGAAGATATATTCTTTTATGTATTTTAGTGTTCATATATGTATTTTTATGCATATTTAATATGAATACATATTTTTATACACAACTTATATGAACTATGTATAATTATGTTTTTGAATGACATGTAAATTGAGGCTTTTCGGGAATGCATTTCGAGGCTAATCGGATCGGTTTTTGCAAATTCCAACCTCGAAACGGATCCCTTAAGGATGGGGTTTCAATGACCCATAAAACCTTGAACGGGCTATTTTTTTCTGACACACAGATCGATGGGCGCATATCGAGACTATTAGGGAATGCAATTCGGGGCTAATTGGGTCATTTTTTGCAAATTTCGAACTCGAAACGGACCCCTTAAGGGTGGGGTTAAAATGACCTGTAAAACCTTAAACGGGCTATTTTTTTCTAACACGCATATCGATGCGCACAAATCGAGACTATCCGGGAACGCATTTCGGGGCTAATTGAGTCTTTTTGCAAATTCCGACCTCGAAACGGATCCCTTAAGGTTTTACGGGGTTAAAATGACCCATAAAACCTTATACGGACTATTTTTCTACGGGTCAAGGTTTTACGGGTCATTTTAACCTCATCCTTAAGGGGTCTGTTTGATAGGCCGTCGTCGAGCCTACCAAAAGTAAAATTCCTAACTCGAACTTACTAATGCTAGTAAGGGCAAGTAAGGGTCGAACCCTAGAGAATAACGTTTGCTGACCAAAGACAATGAGCATAGATAAGCTAAGTCGAAATCGGATTCAAAGATTGGGAGTCAATAAACTACAATACACTAAAATAGGGGTCTAAAACAAGGAATAAAATACTAAGGTTAGAGGATTAACGACTCGACACCACCATGAATTATGGATCGTTCAAAAATTAGACTTAGGTCGTGGTTAAAGGGGAGGTCATTCTATGATCACACTACTCTTTCGAGCTAGTGTGACGACCGGGAAGACGTAGACTAATTACTTTCGTAAAAGACACACCTAACAAGTCATAAGCACAAATCACGAAGACCGGTAACTTTCCCTTGATCGAAGGCCCAACTTTCGTGGTGCTTCCATCAATCGGGCGAAGGGAGTCATCACCCACGTTCACCTTTCGGTCCTTAGGTGGGGATTCTCCTATGAATCTAATGCTAGCTAAACATGAGACTCAACATCAACAAACCTTCGGTACAGACATTAACACAACCAACACTAAGAAATGACTAAAACATAAACATGGAGGATTTTGAGAGGTTTCACCCCAAACCCTAGCAATGAGACTACTCACACATGGCTAGAATAATAAAAGAAAACATAATGAACATATTAAAAACAACACCAAGCATGAAAATAACAACAAACTATGAATTTAAGCAATATTCAATCACAAAACATCAAGCAATAATTAACTAAATGTAAAAATAAAGGAAGGAGTAGAGAAATGTTACAAATGAAGCTTCATTATCAATGAGTAGAACAAATGGATGATCATTGTAACTTACAAACCAAAAGCTTGAACTTCTAAAATAAATCTAAAGCTTGAACAAGAAAATCTATGGAAATTTGGAGAGAGAAAAGAGAGAAAACTAACATAAACTAGGTTAAGTATATGGAAAATGTCATAAAAATGTGTTCTTCTTACAAAAAGGGAGTATAAAGGTATATATACCTCTCCCAAAAACTAAAACAAATAAGCTAAAAAAATGAGCAGAGGCATTTCAGCAGGCGTTGAGGCGATGATAGCGCCCGCTGACACTTATAACAGTAGGCCTGCAGGTTGGAAGACTTATGGCAGCGGGCGCTGAGTTGGGGTCAGTGGCCGCTGCCAATCCTTGGGGTTCTACTGCCTCAAAACAGGGGAGGGGGACAGCGGGCGCTGTTTGGGAGTCAGCGGCCGCTGTTCTTCTCTTTGTGCTCAAATATGCCAGGCAGCTTCATAATCAGCGACCGCTGGGAATCCATCAGCGGCCGCTACCTTGGCCTATATAACCTTCTGCCTTTTTCTTAGAAAATTCCTTGAAACAAATAAATCATCTCAGCGTACGGTGAGGAATTCCCAGCGCCCGCTGGGACCTCCTTGGCTCCAACATTGGCAAATGACTGTGGCTTCCTCGAGGTTCTCGGCTTGCCTCCTCTGGTTCCGAAATAGACTCGGGACCTGCAAAATGGGAAGAAAACGCAGAAACAAAGCAAAATAGAGGAAATCACATAGAAAAAGGGGAAGAGAACTACCGAAACAAAACAAAACTAAAAAGCCTAAAAAAGTTATCAAAAACTAAATAAAAATAGAAAACAAATTATTAAAAACTACGAAAAATACTAACTAAATACAGACTATCAAACTCCCCCAAGCTAGCTCGTTGCTTGTCCCCAAGAAAATACTGCACGAAGAGTTCGACAAATTCCTCAGGAGAGGAATTCTACAACGGACTAAGGACTCCTATTACAGCCTTAAGGCGCACAAATCCCAATGCTAGGAACTAACTAAACTAAGGACTGAAACCTTTCACATATTAGAACCTTAAAGGACTACGAGGTATCCAAGCCTAAACAACCTAACAACCGTCAAACACCCGTGAATAATCCCAGCCATAAGTCGGTGGCGGGAAAAATACTCCGTGAGGGAGTCATGAAGAACAAAGGAAAGGACACTCACGTCTCGCCGGAGTTAGCGTCTCTCGAAATTTGACAAGTGACGCCGCATACCAAAGATGAGACCTTTCGAGAACATGAAATCAATAGGGCTTAAGGTCATAGCATCTTACATACAAGGTCCGAAACTACAAATAACTACCGACCGACTGTTAGGATAAATTACAATAGGACACTAGTCGGCTAAGAAAACTACTATCTCCTTCTCTAATTATGCATATTTTTTATTTATTTTTGTTAAAGAAACAAAAAGAACAAGCGTATAAACAATTAGAACTAAAAACACGACATAATAAACATAATTAATTAATAATAATTATTATCTTTTTCTTTTTTTTCTTTTTAGAGAAGGAGTTACAATACTCAAATAATTACACTATTACAAAATTTACAAGGACCGAAAATAAAACTCGATGCTATGACGTAAGATGGTGCCTAAATCATGTTCCAAGTCTCGAAACGGCGGTAGCAATTCACAAGTCAAAAATCAGAGACAAAAGAAACAGAAAAACTAAAACCGACGAGGGATACAATGCGACGCTAAGAAATGAATAACCCTAAAAGGGTCTAATTAAGGCAGGAGCTCGAAACCTCACCTAGGTTCAAAAACCACCGACTCAGCGTCAACTAAACAAGGGACAACCTCGTACCACAAACCGACTTGGATACACATCTAGTCCTAAAGGGTTCTCCTAAAAGGGAAAAGAATTTTATCCTAAGAGTTAGCAAAAAGCATTGAAAATTGTGTGGACTCGAGACTCTAAAGGAAGGAAAAGTCCCTATAAGGATTCCCCTAGTTTCGTTATCGGGAGACGACTAAATCTAGAAAAATAAAAGGGATAAAAGAAAATAAACTACGAAAATAAGCTACATGCAAAAATGGAGAAAAATAAAAGAAAATAAACTACGAAAATAAACTAGTATGCAAAAACGAATAAAAAGAAACTAAGGAAAATAAGAAAAGAAAAATAAACTACGAAAATGAACTAGAATGCAAAGCATTAAAATGCATTTGGATTTTCAAACGGGAGCAGGACCTGGATATCACCCCAATGAGAACTATATATCACACACACTAAGACACACAACCACGAACAAGCACAATCAAACATACCCCAAGAGCAGCTCCCCCAAGCTAGATCCTCTATCCCAAGACCACGACTAAACCCCAGGTTCACTTAAATACAAGTGAGAACTTACCTGTAGAGGACATGATTCGGTTTGTCAGGAAACCTGTCGTCTAGGTGCACCATTGACACTATTAAAGCGCCTTTAACGCTACCAAATTCATGCCTCGATCGAGGCTCTAGTGCTTCACCCTCACTAGCTACAGGTCCAAACAACAAAAAAGGTAACTGGACCCAAAGGGTCTAAACCCCCCAAGCTGGAATGAAAGTATCGTCCCGAGGCTATGGGTGGAGAGGTCTAGAGCTCGGGGTCATCCTGGGGGGGGGGGAGGGAGGGAGGTCGGAAGAAGTGACCTTCCGACATGTGATAGTCGTACATCTAGTCAGTTTGTATACGGAGACGGTTCAAGTCAGAACGCATCTCCATAATGTTGGCATTAATGGACGCATAAGCAGCGTTTTGCTGCTGGGATAGGGCCTCGAAGGCGGCCGCAAAGTCCAATTGCGGCTGGGGTGGGATGGGTTGTGCATGTGGTGGTTATGGTGCTGGTTGTTCGATTTCCTCAACAACAACAGCCGGGGGCCCCTGAAATAAATCTACATCACGCTGGGCTACGGGTTCCGCGGGGATTATGTATGGGTTATCCCGATCAAACCTGGTTATCTCGGGATTGGGCAAGTAATAGTGGTGTCTCCCGCGGACCAGGGCACTTTGCGTGCCTTCCCAACTGGTGTTCTTAATGAAGGACTGGTTGAGGAAATCGTACTTATCAAAATACCGGGCTTCAGAAAATTTTTCCAATTGATCAATGAAGTGCGAATACCCCAGTTTCCTAGCTATGATCGTTACAAAACCTCCTAATGTGATGTCGGCGGTCATCTTGGGGTCACTTGTTTGGGCAAGCATACGCTTGACCAAAAAGTGACCCGTGTTCACCTTGCCCAACGGGGATGGAGTTGTTGCTAAGTAAATACAAAGCAACTCATCCTTGTTGATCTTCCCAACCTCCTTTTTGGAGAAGATTGAGTAGGTCAACAAGCGATGGAACAGTCGGAGGGCAAGGTGATGGATCGCGCTGGCAACTGCCCATGTAGAGTCAAAACGATCCTCACCCGTAATCGCATGCCAAAAGGCAAGTGGGTTAAAGTCAGGAAAGTTTTTTGGACTAAAATCAATAATGGGGTTGGCCAGGTCACATCCGATAAATTCGTTTAGCCGGGAAATTGTAGTGGTATGTCGATCATTGAACAATCGGAATGAAAGTTGGTATTACGGTATGTTAGTGGTGGATGCTATCTCAGTATATGTCAATGTGCTAAGGAATTCACAGGCCAACGGTGGGTATGTGTAATCAGCCATGTTGGGGTTAGTCAAGTTCTCCCACCCAAAGTTTGTGAACAGGGTTTGCATTTCCCTGGTGATCTGTAGCGCCTGACAAGGGCGCTCATCGTAAAATTGGGTAGGGCGAAATGTTCGCCTCAACAGGTTATCATATTTGGCCTGATTGGCCTGTGGAATCCTAATGGCTGGTGGTGGTTGTGGTGGTGCATCATCATGTTGGTTTTGGTCTAAGGTACCGGGTCGGTCATTTCTTTTCTTTTTGCGGGGCTCAGACATGGCTGATCAAATTAGGGCCGAAAACTAAAAATAAAATAAAATAAAAAAAAAATTCAGCTAGATTACTTCCCTAACCAGTCAATGAACAAGAGGCCTAAACCCAAGTGCCTCAAGTTCACAAAATCACAACAGAGAAAAAAAATTCACCAACACAAATCCAAGTCACAAAATTCAACAAACACAAAACAAAACAATAATCTAAGACTACTATTAGAGACTCAAGAATTCAACAAACAATTGCAAAGTATAATGAAAACCTAATATTCGAACTGAGTTTATAATAACAAAGCTAGAAAATTAGGGTTTTAGAAAATACCCAACTAGAGTATGAAAATACTCTAGATCAATCTCCTTGTTGTTGTTGTTGATGAAATGAGCCAAAAGCAACCAAGATCTGTGTTGCTCGTTTTTTTTATCAACCCCTTTTTTTTTTTTAAGAAATTCGAACCTAGGGTTCGAATTTTAGGTGAGAAAGTGAGAGAGAATTGTGATGGGATGGGAGAAATGAAGTAATGGAGTGATAATGAAGATGAATGATGGATATTTGAGTGAGTTTGAGTGAGATTTGAGTGAGTTAGAGTGTTTTGGGAGTTAGGGTTTGAGAGAGAATTCGTGTTTTTATGTTTTGTTCGTGAAAAACTGACGAAATCTGCCTCCTGTTCTTTTATATTATTCGCTCTCAGCGGGCGCTGACTTAAACCCAGCGGCCGCTGACCCTTTCTAAAATGAATCTGGAAATTTCAACAGAGCCCATCAGCGGGCGCTAACTTGTTTTCAGCGGGCGCTGCCCCTCTTCAAACAAGTTACTGCCTATAACATGAAGCTCATCAACGGGTGCTGATAATGGGCCAGCGTCTGCTGGCATCATTTTTTTTGCCACTGGAAAAATGGTACATATTTCACAGCGGGCGCTGAGAATGGGCCAGCGCCCGCTGCCATCAATTTTTTTTACTAGAAAAAATGGGCATGTTTCTCAGCGGACGCTGACAATTGGCCAGCGCCCGCTGCCATCAATTTTTTTGCTACTGGAAGAAATTTGGCATTGTGCCAGCGGGCGCTGATATAAATTCAGCGGCCGCTGCACCTGACCTGTAGCCTTTTTTTTTTTGTAGCAAATTGAAGTAAAAAATTTCACCAGAATTTCAGTTTTAGCACACTTTCTCTTGATTACATCCTAAGGGATACATCAACATGTATAGTGGCCCAAAGGGCCAAAATGACACTCGTTGATGTATTCGGAAGTTGCAATTAAGGAAATCCCTCGCTTTCTTTTAAACTCACTCATGATATTTTTTTCTCGAGTGCTCCCTTTTTCTAACACACATTCATGGACATATGTAAAGATCACATATATGCACAAATGTGTGAAGGCACTACTCCCCCCCCCCCCCTTTTTGTTTTTCGATGCAAGGAAATAAACTATCCCAAAAAGCAATAAATTGAGGGTTGCCTCCCACAAGCGCTTGTTTAACGTCCCGAGCCTGACGAAATGACCGAGTCGGCCCTACTCCTCGACGGGAGTAACATCAAACTCATCTAAGTGAATCATAAGGGCAGCTTCCGGAGGTTGGCCTCCATAGTAGGCTTTTAAGCGTTGCCCATTCACTTTGAAAGGGGCAGTTCCATCATTTCCAATTTCAACCGCCCCGTAGGGGTAGACTTTCCGAACCGTAAAGGGACAACTCCACCTTGACTTGAGTTTTTCGGGGAACAACCTAAGCTGAGAATTGAATAATAGGACCTTGTCCCCTTCATGGAACTCCTTATGGAGAATATGCTTGTCATGCCAAGACTTGGTGAGTTCCTTGTAGATTCGAGGATTTTCGTATGCATCAAGCCTTAATTCCTCAAGTAAATGCAGGTCGAGCATCCGCTTCTCCCCCGCAGATTGGAGATCGAAGTTGAGTGCTTTGATCGCCCAATATGCGCGATGCTCGAGCTCAACTGGTAGGTGACAAGACTTGCCATAAACCAACTTGTAAGGGGTTATGCCTATGGGAGTCTTGTATGCTGTCCTATACGCCCAAAGAGCGTCATCGAGCTTAGTTGACCAATCTTTTCGAGACCAATCGACGGTCTTTTCAAGGATCATTTTGATTTGCCGGTTAGAAATTTCTGCTTGCCCGCTCGTTTGAGGGTGATAGGCCAAGGCAACCTTATGCTTAACACCATATTTTGAGAACAAGGATTGGAGTGTCCCCTTGGCAAAATGTGATCCTCCATCGCTAATGACAGCTCGGGGAACACCAAACCTCGGGAAAATGATAGTTTTAAACAACTTAATAACTACCTTTGCTTCCACCCATTTAGACACATAGTCTACCGCGAACAAAATGTATTGGTTGCCATAAGATGAGGGAAAGGGTCCCATGTAGTCGATGCCCCAAACATCGAAGATTTCAAGTTAAGAATGCTGTTAAGAGGCATCTCATGACGGTTAGAAATATTGCCGGTACGTTGGCACCGGTCACACGCCTTCACCATGCTCCAAGTGTCTTTGAACATGGTAGGCCAGAAAAACCCAGATTGCAAGATCCTTGATGTAGTCTTGTCAGCACCCATGTGTCCTCCACAAGGGGAAGAGTGGCACATGCTAATAACACTTGCAATCTCATCATCGGGGACGCACCTCCGGAAAAGTCCATCAACACCTCTTTTGAAAAGAAGAGGGTCGTCCCAATAGTATTGACGAACGTCATGCAGGAAACGTCGCCTTTTTTGATACCCCCAATCGGAGGGCATAATCTCACAAGCAAGATAGTTAACAATGTCCGCATACCAAGGAGCAGGGATTGCCAAGGCAACAAGGAGGTGGTCATCAAGAGATGAATCGTTGATTGGAATGACCTCACCCTCCTCGCATAAAGGTAACCGAGAGAGATGGTCGGCTACAACATTTTCAGCTCCGGCTTTGTCTCGGATTTCTATATCAAACTCTTGTAGCAACAAGATCCACCGGATGAGCCGAGGTTTAGCGTCTTTCTTGGCCATTAAGTACTGTTGAACCATGTTTGATTTGAATGATGACAAACCAGTTCTCTATACTTGATGTCTATGCATATTTGTGTATGAATAGGTTGAATCAAGTGAGGAATCATCAAGGCAACCATTAAGGCCTTGAGATACTTGAAGATCAGAAGCCAAGAGCTTGGAGTTTTTTATTTTTATATTTCTAGGATCTTCTTGTAAAATAGGCTTAGGAAAATATTCTTAGTGTTTTTAAGTAAAGAGCAAAAAGAATTTAAGTTTACATCCAGTAAAGAGAACAGGCCAAGAATAAGGTGAGAACAGACAAAGAACAAGCTTGGAACAGTTCCCTTTATCAGATGTAGACTTAGTAGTACTGAGACCACTGTGGGAACAGACCTCAGTATTACGCACGTGATCCGTACAAATTTTAGTGTTCAAAATTATTTTTGAAAATTTATTTGAAAAATATGGATCACTTGTGTTTTGGAAATCTGCCAAATTGATTCACCAAATCAGCTTTGAAATGTACTTGTTTGGACTCTAGTGTACTTTCCACTACATGTAGTGGAAGGAGACAAAGGTCTGAAATAGGTGCCTTTCTACTTGTGTCAACTGAGCTTGTTTGCACAATTTAGGCAAGTCTCCAAGCACACTTCTAGAGGACGGTTTTTTCCTTGCCTATGTACACAATCTCTTGAAAAAACCCTAGAAGACTTTTGCTCTCCAAAGAAAACCAAGTCATATTTTCTGAGAGTCTATCCTTAGAGCAAAACTATCTCCATATCCATCTTTAAGAGAAAAACTTACGGAGATTTGAGTTTGTAATATTTGAACCACTTAGAGGGAAGTGGTTGGGGAGTGTTCTGTGTACACTGAGTGAACTGTTAGAGTTAATAGTTGGGGAATTAAGTGTTACAAAGTTGTAGCATTTAATTGAGTGTGTAACCTTGTTATTATTCTGAGTTGATTAATAATAGTGGTGAGAGAGTGGAGGACGTAGGCTTGTTTAGAAGCTGAACCTCGTTAAATCCTTGTGTTCCTACTCTCTATTTACTATTCTTTCGTTGTTCTCACAAAAAGATAAACAAACCTTGAAAACGATTGAAAAATACACATACTCAATTCAACCCCCCCCTTCTTGAGTATACATTGAACTTACAATTGGTATCAGAGCCTAACTTCTCAAAAGGTTAACTACCTAGAGGAGCAAGAAGATGTCTACTCAAGAATCAAACAGTTCAATACTCCCCAAGTTCAATGGCACTAACTACTCTTGATGGAAGAATTGCATGAAAAATCTTATCATTGGGATAGATTATGAATGTTGGATGGTTGTCAAAAATGGACCCACGTTCATCCACAAGAAGAATCAGGAAGGGCTCATAGTTCCAAAGTCAGAAGAAGACTACACAAGTGAAGACTACAAGAAGCTAGAGAAAAATGCAAAGGCAATGTCACTTGTTCAACAAGGAATTGCAGAATGTGAGGTAAATCGAATTCTAGATTGTTCTTCTGCTAAGAAAATATGGGATACACTAGAGCTTGCATATGAAGGCAACTCTGAGGTGAGAAGGTCAAAAATTGACATGCTTATGTCAAAATATGAGGTCTTTGAAATGACTAGGGATGAAAACATAAAGGACATGTTTACAAGGTTCATGACCATTGTAAATGAACTAAAGTCATTGGGAAAGACCTTCTCAAGTGAAGAGTTGGTGAGGAAAATGTTGAGAAGCTTGTCAGGGAAGTGGATGCCCAAGGTTACAGCCATACAAGAAGCAAAGGATCTGACCACACTATCTCTAGAACAACTTATTGGTTCCTCGATGACTCATGAGATGTTGGTAGATTCAAAGGCTGAATCTAGCTCAAAAAACAAGGAAATGGTCCTCAAAGCAGAGGAATCTGAGGAAGATGAAGATGATATAAGTCTTATGGCCAGAAGGTTTGAAAAATACCTTAGGACAAAGTCCAAGGGTAAGTTTGCAAAAGGAAGAAACAGTTCTGGATAGTTCAGGAAAACCAGTTCCAATGCTGGTTGCTTTAAATGTGGTGAAGTGGGGCACATAATCAAGGAGTGTCCAACATGGAAAAATCCCAAGGGAAATCCTGGAGTCCAGGCTGAGAAGAAGGTTTTCAAAAGCGCTATGTTGGCTGCAGTTTTGGGAGATTCAGAATCAGAGAATGAGGAAGATGGAGAAGAAGCAAATCTCTGTCTAATTGCTTTCACATGCACAGACCAGTCTGAGGTCTGTTTGGAAGAAGAAGAAGTTCTCTGTCTCATGGCTGGTGGAAGCACTTCAGATGATAGTCAGGTATGTTTTAATGATTTAAAGGCAAATATGCATAACTTAGATAGAGATGAACTACTTGACTATCTTGAATTTACCATTGATCAATGCATTAGTGTTGGGTCTGCCTATCAGAACAACAAAAAGAAAATAAAAGAAACAGTTCGAGATTATGAAATATGTGGTGCTAGATCTGCTGAACTTGAGCTTATTTGTGAAGAACTTAAAGAAAAAATTTGTGAACATGAAATAACAGCAGATCAACAAAGAATGGAGCTTGAGACATTAAACTCCAAACCAGTCCCTAAAGAGGATGAACTTTTTGAAAAAATTAAAAAGGGGTTTAATGAGCTCAAGAAATTCATTACACATAATTCAAACTTTGAACTGCTAAAAGACACATGTACCTTGAGTAAATCTGATGTCATACTTGCATATGACCACTTAATTAAAAAACTTGAAGATTTACACAAGGAACATGGTGAGCTTAAGGGTTCTAAAGAGGCTGGTTCTCCCACTGCCTTTGATGAGGTTTTTGATGTTTTACATGATGAGTGCATAGCTAAGATATGTGATCTTAAGGCTGAACTCATCATACTAAAACAAGAAAACATCAAGAAAACTAGTGACGAACCAGATCCCTCCCTGGTCTCAAGACTACAGGATGAACTTCAAAAGACTAGACTTGATTTAAAATCTTTTGAGAAACAAAATGAAGTTCAACTTAAGAGGCTTGAGAACAAGGAAAATGAGCTAACAGATTGTATGAACCAATTGAACAAAATGTTAGATGCTCAGAAAACCCTAAACATCCTCACATCCCAACCTGGAAATTCTCAAAGGTTTGGTTTAGGGTATTCTGGATCTAGTTCTACAACTGTTCTAGGCAGAGACAAAACATGGTTGGATGAATTCAAGAAAGGGAAATATATATTTTGTAACACCCCCAAATCTACCTCTACGAAAATACTTGTATAAAATACTGTAGAGATAGGTATGGGCGTATTACCGCCTTGTGATAACGTACAACTAATTTAAAGTAGCAATTATTAAAATTAATTATGCAGCGGAAAGAAAAATCAACTGTTAATTAATACAAAATAATAAGTGTTTATTCTAAAAAAAAATATGAAGTGATAATCCTAATCTAGGTGGTGAAATCCCGTTGCCTCCCAATGCATCAAGTCCACATCTTCTCATCATCACCTACCTACCCATCATAATGATAAGTAGGGCCAAGCCAAAACAAAAAGGAAGTACGGATTAGCAAAAATGCTAAGTACGAATAAGCACAAGATAAGTAAAGATCATTTTATTCTACAAACATGCTTTTGAGAAACAACATTTATTTCTAATCATAACAAATCTTCAAAATTTCCTTTCCAAAAAGTTCCACGAAAATAAATACCATTGAAATAACTCAATTTAGGAATTCATAATTAATTGCAAATCTTGTAGAAAAATTATTTTCCTTTATCCCAAAAATTTCCTCTCCCAAGTGTGCACACCCCCCAAGTTAGTGTCTTTCTGTGTAAAGGCTATCCTTGAGGAAAGACTAGGTCATACAAAGTCCATAGTCTTATCAACCAAATCCACGTAGTGGGATTACAGACTAAAAAAAATAAGCTTATAAAGCTTTGTGGGATTTTTCCAATATAAGTTCAAGATAGTATTGAAATACATATTTCATAAAATTATTTCCAAATAAAAATTCTATTATTGTTGAACAATCATATCCTTAAAAACTTTCCATAAAGTGTCGAATGTGTCATAGAAAATCTTTGACAATTTATTTTGTTACCGAAATAATAAAATACCATAGAGTAAAAATATTATGTTGAAAAAGAATTTCCTAACAATTATTTAATTGCTAAAATATTAAAACACCAAGATAAATAAAAGTGCCAATAAAACTTTAACATCATTACATAATATTTCAAATCACCAAATCATGTATACATATAGCACATAAGATTTCAAACACTTTATAAGATATCAAGCTACCTAAACGTACCTTTCATTCGGATTGGACAACTAAACTCGAAAAACTCAAGGAATCCTACCGAGAGCGTCCTACACAAGATTAATATAACCTTAATTAATATAAGATCACCAAAATGTTTATACTAACAAGGTGAACCCTAAGATGTGCATGACCACTAGTACTTTTAAAACTATAGTATAAGTAATAAGTTTATATAAGTATTAGGATATTAAAAATCATGATATTAGTAGTAGGATTTTTATAATATAAGTGATAAATATTAAGACTATATGAGTAGTAGGATTTTAAACACTTATAAATATTATTATTATTATTATTATTCGGATATTATTATTATATTTTTTTTTATAAAACCGAATTATTCTAATAATTATAATAAAATACTAAAACCCATAAAATTGTAAGAACTTATTATTAGTAGTGAAGTATTATAAAAACTTTATAATCTATAGTTTTTAAGATTAGTTAGTGTTTTAAACAATAATATATAACTTAATAAAATAATTTAATAAAACAAAAGAGGGTCGGAAAACACTTGCCGGTGGTGGTGATGGTGGTTGCCGGAGCTTGAGAAATTTTTTTTTTTTTTTTTAATAAGAGAAATGCCGTGAGAATTGGACAAGAAGGAGTAGAGATTTTTTTTTTTTTTTTGTGTAATTTTGTGTGTGGAAATGGGTTGAATTAGGGGGGTATTTATAGGCTTAAGTATGTAAAAATTTAGGTAATTGAATATATGTAGTTATGGTAAGTTAAATATTATGGTGATTGGTGATCAAATAATTTGATCATGAAATCAAGAGATGGCAAGTAAAATAATTTGTAGAATATTTCATGATCAAATATATTTGTTATGGAAAGTTTTGGAAAAAATGTTTAGTTGTAAATATAAATATATATATATATATTTAGCCAAATCTTCCTAATTGGTCTTAGCCCCCTTGTCCTAGTTGGCCGTGAACTTAGGGCCTTTAGGATTTAATTTTTTTTTTTTTTTTTTTTTTTTTTTTTGGGTTTACCTAATTGGTCTATTGGGTTTAGATTATGACTTTTGGGCTACTTAGTTGGCTTATTGGTTTTGGATTAGGATTTCTTTACAAATTCAAGGGAAATAATTGGGCTTAGAAATACTTAATTGGCCTATTTGTTTTACAAATCCAAGATAAGTAGTTGGGCTTAGAAATCCCTTTTTAAATTAAATTCATATCATGAAATTCTAGTTATTTATATGTGAAAATAAGACTTAAAATTTTTATTATTTTTTTTTTTTTGAAAAATATTTTTAACTTAAAAATATATGCAAATAATATATTCGTAGTATAAAATAGTCTTTTTAATAATCAATAATCGTAGAAAATATGTACCAAAATTGTGGGGTATTACAGTCTACCCCCCTTAAAAGAAGTTTCGTCCCGAAACTTGGGAAAAATGGAGAAAATCTTAGTTTTAAGTTTGATCCATGCACATCCTAACAAGACCCCTAAATGACAACTTTTGCTAATACTAATGACTCAAAATACCCAAAATAACTCAAAAAGCAAATGCGCGAAACTCTATCGCACTCTACCCCCCTTAAAAGGAGTTACGTCCCCGTAACTCGACCACTAACCTTAAGTGAAAAGATCTGGGTAACGGTTCCTCATGTCCTCTTCTGCTTCCCAAGTTGCTTCCTCGGTCTTATGGTTTGACCATAATACCTTCACTATTTTCACATCCCTACTCCTTGTAGTTCTCACTTTTGTGTCCAGAATCCTAACAGGTCTTTCTTCATATGCCAAATTCTCATCCATCTCGATGGTCTCTGGTTGCAACACGTGGGTCGCATCTGGTATGTACTTCCGAATTTGACTCACATGGAACACGTTATGAACCCTTTCCAATTCTGTGGGCAGTCCTAGCTTGTATGCCACTTTTCCAACCTTTTGGATTATCTCATATGGTCCTATGTATTTTGGGCTTAGCTTTCCCTTCTTGCCAAATCTCATCACCCCTTTCATGGGTGATATTTTCAATAGCACTTTCTCTCCCACTTCATACTCCTCTTCCCTTCTCTTTGAATCCGCATAGCTTTTCTGACGATCTTGGGCTGCCTTGATCTTTTCTTGGATCATCTTTACTTGTTTCACTGTATCCTCAATCATTTCAGGTCCAAGCACTACTGTTTCACTTATATCATTCCAACATATCGGACTTCGGCACTTCCTTCCATACAAGGCTTCAAACGGTGCCATACCAATGCTTGCATGATAGCTATTGTTGTAAGAGAATTCGATTAGATCCAAGTGATCTTCCCATGATCCTTGATACTCCATTACACATGCTCTCAACATATCCTCCAACGTCTGTATAGTCCTTTCTGTCTGTCCATCTGTCGCAGGATGAAATGCAGTACTCATGAGCAACTTAGTTCCCATAGCCTTGTGTAGACTTTTCCAAAAGTTTGACAAAAACCTCGAGTCTCTATCCGAAACAATGTCCTTTGGTACCCCATGGTACTTTATGACAAACTTCACATAAGCTCTTCCCAACTGATCCATAGTCCATGTACTTTTCATGGGTATGAATACTGTTGATTTTGTCAACCTGTCCACAATTACCCAGATGGTGTCATTTCCTGCCCTGGTCTTTGGTAAAGCTCCTACAAAATCCATAGATATAGAATCCCATTTCCAACTAGGCACCTCCAAGGGTTGGATTTTCCCTTGAGGCCTACGATGCTCAATCTTCACCTTTTGACAAGTCAGGCACTTAGCAACAAATTCAGCCACTTCCTTCTTCATATTGGGCCACCAAAAAGTTTTCTTCATATCTTTGTACAACTTATCTCCTCCGGGATGCATCGAGTAAGGCGAACTGTGAGCTTCTTCCATCAATCTTTTCTTAATGTCCCCTCGGCTTTGTGGGATACACCATCTTCCTTTAAATCGAATACTCCCTTCGTCTCCTAAGGTGAAATCCTGCACTTGTCCTTCATCAATCTTTTCTTTAATGGCCTTAAGCTTTTCGTCACTGTGTTGACTTTCTCGTATCTCATCATAAATTGATGGTCTTGCCGTCAAGGCATTCAACATCCTTTTTACCTCTCCTTGTTCCATTACCTCTAGATTCAGTTTCTGGAACTCGAAACACAACTGATCTGATAATACCATTGTGTTCAGGGAATGACTCGACTTCCTGCTCAAAGCATCCGCCACGACGTTGGCTTTTCCTTCGTGGTACTAAATATCTAAGTCGTAGTCTTTGATTAATTCTAGCCATCTCCTTTGTCTCATATTCAACTCCTTTTGGGTGAAAATATACTTCAAACTTTTATGGTCGGTGAAAATTTTGCAGGTTACTCCATACAAATAGTGTCTCCAAATCTTCAAAGCAAACACAATTGCAGCCAGTTCCAGGTCATGGGTTGGGTAATTCACTTCATATGGCTTCAGTTGTCTCGAGGCATACGCAATCACCCTTCTGTTCTGCATCAAAACACATCCTAACCCATACTTTGATGCATCACTGTATACTTCATATTGATCACTTCCATCTGGTAAGGCTAGCACAGGTGCTGTCGTCAACTTCCCTTTTAAGGTTTGAAATGCTTCTTCGCAATCCTGAGTCCAGGAGAACTTACATTCCTTTTTCATCAAACTGGTCATGGGCCTGGAGATCTTCGAGAAATCCTTCACAAACCTTCGATAATACCCTGCCAACCCCAAGAAACTCCTAACATCCGACACACTTTTCGGGGTTGGCCATTCACTTACAGCTTTGATCTTAGCCGGATCCACAGAAACTCCTTCTCTAGTAATCACATGTCCAAGAAAGGAAACTTCCTCCAGCCAAAATTCACACTTGGATAATTTAGCATACAGTTGATGTTCCCTTAACAACAGTAGCACTTGTCTCAAATGACCTTCATGTTCTGCACTATTCCTCGAGTAAATCAAAATATCATCTATGAATACCACCACGAACTTATCCAAGTATGGCCTAAAAATCCGGTGCATTAAATCCATGAAAACTGCTGGTGCATTGGTTAAACCAAATGGCATAACTGTGAACTCATAGTGACCATATCGTGTCCTGAAGGCACTCTTGGGAATATCCTGATCTGCAATTCTCAACTGATGGTAGCCTGACCTCAAGTCTATCTTAGAAAATACTCCTGCACCTCTCAACTGGTCAAATAGGTCATCAATCCTTGGGAGCGGGTACTTATTCTTTACCGTTACGTTATTCAATTCTCGGTAATCAATGCACAACCTCAAAGTGCCATCCTTCTTCTTAACAAACAAAACCGGAGCTCCCCATGGTGAGGAACTCGGTCGAATGTAACCCTTCTCCAACAATTCATCCAACTGGAGCTTCAACTCCTTCATCTCGGCTGGAGCCATTCTATATGGTGCTTTTGAAATTGGTCCGGTGTCTGGCATCAAATCAATGGTGAATTCTACATCCCTGACCGGTGGCATGCCGGGTATTTCGTCTGGAAATACATCGGGAAACTCCTTTACGACTGGAATGTTTGCATCCTCCCTCTCTTCTTTATTCCCTAATTCTTGGAGACTACACATGTACAAAGGGTAACCCTTCTTGACACACTTTTGAAGCTGCAAGGCAGAAATGATTCTTAATCCTGAACTTTTGTTCTCCCTTCTATATGTTACTCTGGTCTTTGTTGGGCTGTACAAGGTAACCTTTTGGGCCGAGCAATCAATCTGGGCTTTATACTTGCCCAACCAATCCATCCCCAAAATGACATCCAGATCTTTCAAGTCAAAACTGATCAAGTCTGACGGAAATTCTATCCCAGAAATAGAAAGCGGTACCCCCCTATAAAGCTTAGAACAATTCCTTACTTCTCCAGATGGAATGGAGATGTCTAGAGAGACTGACTCAGGACTTTCTAGTTTAAGACTCTCTATTACAGTTTCAGAAATAAAAGAATGGGATGCCCCTGAATCAAATAAAACTTTCACAGATAAAGAATATAAAGAAAGTTCCTATTACCACATTATGAGAAGCTTCAGCCTCACGACTGCTCATCACGAATACACGACCTTTGGAGGTATTGCCCGGATTGCTGCCGGGCTCTGTCCTGGTTGTAGGTCCACTGGGTTGTGGTGGCTTAGTAGGAAAGCTAGACTCTTTTACTCTCCCTGCCTTAACATCAGCCTCCTTCTTGTAGCACTCAAACTCACGGTGACCTAGTTTTTGGCAGTAGCGACAAGTCACTTGGTTGCCAGCACAGTCCTTCCCTGGGTGATCCTTCTCACAGCGTTTGCAGATATACTTCCTCTTGGGTCTCTCCCCATCCCTTTGGTTTCCATCCCTCCTGAAGTTGGTTGGTTGTCCCCCACTTCCCTTCACGAAATGGTTTTTATTGTCTCTCCTCCCACTAAAACTTCCATTGGGTTTATGTTTCTTCTCTCCTCCATGATAGAACTCAGAATTTTTCCTCTTTTCTCCTCCAGAATTTTCAATCTCCCTTCCCCTGATTCCATATAAATGGGCTGCCCTCCCGTATACTTCGTCTAGGGTTTCAAATGTGGCTCCTCCCAATTTCCCCTGAAGACCCAAGGTTAGGCCTTGTTCAAATCGTTGGGCCCTTAAGGCCTCTGTAGGTACTACTTCAGGTGCAAACCTCATTAGTTCAATGAATTTGCTATAGTACTCACTAATGCTCATGTTCCCCATCCTAAGGTTGGTGAACTCCATACACTTTTGTTTCCTTAAGTATGCAGGGTAAAACTTAGCCCGTAAAGCTTCCTTTAGATCTACCCACCCAAAACCAGGCCTTTTCATCAAATCATCTTTTCGTTGGCTCCACCATAGGTCAGCTTCTTCCCTTAAGAAGTAAACAACATTACTAACCCTAAGGTTTTCAGGGCAATGAATGGCATCAAAGAGTTTATCAAACTCTCGGATCCAATTCTCAAGGTTGGCAGGGTCTTCCTTGCCGAGGTAAGTTGGTGGTTTGGTTGCAGCTATTCTCTTGAATACCTCACCAAAAGCATCACTCTCATGGGTTTGGTTATTTTGGTTGGTGACAACTTGGGTCAAATTTTGGGCTATGGAGGTTAGCCTTCTAATAGCGGCATTCATGCTGGTTCCTTTACCTTTCTTTTGGGCCATTCCTGAGTAATAAGGCACAAGACTAAATATTGGAACACGAATCAATCAAAAAAAATAAAATAAAAAAAAATAAAAAATGAAGGAAACTGCAACTATTATTAATTAAACGTAATACTTCTATCATCCTTAGCTATTACATTAATGAAGAAATAAAATTCTTTCCTAATACATCAAAATTGTAATTCCATACATATTATTTATTTTTTTTTTTTAATAAGAGAAATGCCGTGAGAATTGGACAAGAAGGAGTAGAGATTTTTTTTTTTTTTGTGTAATTTTGTGTGTGGAAATGGGTTGAATTAGGGGGGTATTTATAGGCTTAAGTATGTAAAAATTTAGGTAATTGAATATATGTAGTTATGGTAAGTTAAATATTATGGTGATTGGTGATCAAATAATTTGATCATGAAATCAAGAGATGGCAAGTAAAATAATTTGTAGAATATTTCATGATCAAATATATTTGTTATGGAAAGTTTTGGAAAAAATGTTTAGTTGTAAATATAAATATATATATATATATTTAGCCAAATCTTCCTAATTGGTCTTAGCCCCCTTGTCCTAGTTGGCCGTGAACTTAGGGCCTTTAGGATTTATTTTTTTTTTATTTTTTTTTTTTTGGGTTTACCTAATTGGTCTATTGGGTTTAGATTATGACTTTTGGGCTACTTAGTTGGCTTATTGGTTTTGGATTAGGATTTCTTTACAAATTCAAGGGAAATAATTGGGCTTAGAAATACTTAATTGGCCTATTTGTTTTACAAATCCAAGATAAGTAGTTGGGCTTAGAAATCCCTTTTTAAATTAAATTCATATCATAAAATTCTAGTTATTTATATGTGAAAATAAGACTTAAAATTTTTATTATTTTTTTTTTTTTTGAAAAATATTTTTAACTTAAAAATATATGCAAATAATATATTCGTAGTATAAAATAGTCTTTTTAATAATCAATAATCGTAGAAAATATGTACCAAAATTGTGGGGTATTACATATTTGCCAAGGATATGCATGTTTGTACCTATTGTGGTAAGAGTGGTCATGTGACTAACAAATGTTTCACCAAAAAGAAGCATGACAAGAAGAACAAAACCTACACCCAACAAGTGTGGGTTAGGAAGGTCAAGGTTGAAAATGTTTCAAAGAACAAGGAACCCAAGCTGGTCTGGGTTCCTAAAACTAATCTTTAATTTGCTTGTGCAGGTACGAGTGAAAGGGAAGCCATATTGTTATTTGGACAGTGGTTGCTCAAGACACATGTCGGGGGATAAAGAACAATTGAACAATACTGAGAAAAACGCCTTATGAACTTCTAAGGGGTCGAAAACCAAACATTGGACATTTAAGAATTTTTGGTTGTAAGTGCTTTGTACACAACAATGGTAAGACCAGTTTGGACAAGTTCGGCCCCAGGAGTGATGAAGCTGTTTTTATTGGGTATTCTCCTCATAGCAAGGCATATAAAGTTTTCAACAAAAGAACCTTCTGTGTTGAAGAGAGTATCCATGTGTTATTTGATGAAACTAACATGTTCAACAAGCCTGTGTAGGTAGATGATGATGAAGGCTTTGATATTGGGATGACAAATTTCACTGGAGTTGAACTAGAAAACACTGCTGAACTAGACCCCCAAACTCCTCCTGAAAACAACAATGGGTCTGGTGCAGCAGAGGCAAATGCTAAACAGGTTGTTGAACTCAGTGACTCTCCTGCCCATCCAACTGAAGATGAAGTGGGAGAGAACACTGAAGAAACTGGTCCACCCTCTCAAAATGAAAATGAAATAGGGGGAACCAGTACAGACATTGGTTCTAACTTAGGTGACTCAAATGCTGTAAGAAAGAGTATTTTTAAGCAATGAAGCTCTCATCCTTCTGATCAAATCATTAGTGATTTATCAAAAGGAGTCCAAACTAGAAATTCTGTTTGGAAGAACTTCTGTGCTTACTTTTCCTTCTTATCTCACATAGAACCAACTGACTATAAAATTGCACTAACTGATCCTGATTGGATCTTGGCCATGCAAGATGAGTTGAACCAGTTTGAAAGAAATCAGGTTTGGCATCTTGAACCAAGAACCAATGAGATGTGAGTTATTGGAACCAAATGGGTCTTCAGAAACAAAATGGATGATTCTGGTACTATAGTCAGAAACAAGGCCAGGCTAGTGGTTCAAGGGTTTAAACAAGAGGGAACAAATTATGATGAAACCTTTGCTCCAGTAGCCAGGCTTGAGGCAATAAGAATCCTAATTGCATTTGCTGCCCACATGAACTTCAAACTCTTTCAAATGGATGTTAAAACTACTTTTCTAAATGGCTATTTGAAAGAAGATGTGTATGTGGAACAGCCCCCTGGCTTTGAGGATAGTGTTTGTCCAGATCATGTCTATAAGTTAGACAAAGCTCTTTATGGCCTCAAACAAGCCCCTCGTGCTTGGTATGAGAGACTCTCTAGTTTTCTAATTGAAAATCATTTTGAGAGAGGTTCAGTGGACAAAACTCTATTCTTAAAGAAAAGGGGAACAAATCTGTTAGTGGTCCAGGTATATGTTGATGATATTTTATTTGGGGCTACTAATTCTGTTTTGTGTGATGAGTTTGCAGACCTAATGAAGAGTGAATTTGAGATGAGTATGATGGGAGAACTTGGCTTCTTCCTAGGGCTCCAAATCAAGCAAGTGGATGATGGAATCATGATCCACCAACAAAAGTATCTCAAGGAGCTGCTCAAGAGATATGGTCTGCAAGATAGCAAGTCCTATGACACACCTATTCCTACCTCTTCTAAACTGAGCCTAGATGAGAAAGGAAAGGATGTTGAGGATAAGCTATACAGAGGTATGATTGGCTCACTTCTCTACTTAACAGCTAGTAGACCAGACATAGTGTTCTCAGTTGGGTTGTGTGCTAGATTTCAAAGCAACCCAAAAGAGTCTCATCTAAAAGCTGTTAAGAGAATTTTTAGGTACCTGAGTGGTACAGAGGACATGTGCTTATGGTATCCAAAGGGAAGTAATTTTGATCTTTTAGGATACACTGATGCTGACTATGCTGGTTTTAGTGTTGGCAGGAAGAGCACTTCAGGAATGGCTCACTTCTTAGGTTCTTGTCTCATATCATGGGGATCTAAGAAACAAAATTCAGTGGCCTTATCCACAGCTGAGTCAGAGTACATAGCTGCTGCTTTGTGCTGTGCTCAATTGCTTTGGATAAAGACACAGCTCAAGGATTTTGGGTCTGTTCCGGAAGTGTTCCCATATTGTGTGATAACACCAGTGCTATAAACATTTCTAAAAATCCTGTCCAGCACTCTAAAACGAAACATATTGAAATCAGACATCATTTTCTCAGAGACAATGTTGAAAAAGGAAATGTGAATCTTGAATTTTGCAGATCTGAAGAACAATTGGCTGATATTTTCACTAAACCCCTAAGCAGGGAAGTGTTTGTCAAACTCCGCACATTACTTGGTATGTTAAGAATTATATCCTAGTTCCTTAGGACTTATCTTTCCCTTTTTGGCTATGTTTGACTCTTTGATCCTCAGTGTACATAAGCAGGGTTGGTTAACTTGTAAATGTCATACATACAAGTGGTTTCAAAGTTCTTATGTTGATGCTGTTCCAATATGTGGTATCTCTAAGTTGCCTAACTGAAAGATGCCTCAAGTTTTTAATATATACAGATCAGCGTCAGACCATCGTCAGACCAGACCCCTTCAACGGTTATATCAATTTATTGCTGAAACCTCAATTTTGAAATTGAGGATTTAATTGATCTGACATATGACCGTTGTGAACAGTGTAAAGTAACTTCCATCTTATCTGTTCCAATAACTGCCTTTTGTCTTCATTTTAATTCATTCTTTCACATTGAATTCTATCTCTAACCGTCTCTCTCTCTCTAATTGCTCTTCTCTCTCAAACCCTAAGCAACATCATCAGAATCTCTTTTGAAGAATTCGAAATCAGTTTCTCTCTCTTTCTCATCAAACTTACTGATTCACTCAAAATGGGAAGAAAGAAGAACAAAGGTGCAAGGAAGAAAAGCAGAGGACTAAGTCAATCTCCCAGTTTCACACCTTCTAAGGTTGAGAAGGAATCGAGTACTGCAGTGGTTGCTGAACACCACCATGTAGATGAGAAGCAAGAAGAGGTCAAGCACCAAGTCACAATAGAAACAGTTGTTGAATCAGAGGCTGCATGTAAGCCCAAAGAAAAACCTACTCCTCCACCAAGCCGTAAATCAACACCACCATCTTCACCAAAATCTCCGCCACCTCAACCTCAAAAAACTCCCTCACCATCTAAGCCATCATTCCCTTCATTAACTAAACAACCCTCTCCACAGCCTACTATCCCTTCCCCTCCACAAAAATGACCATCACCCTTAAAGGCCGAAACTCCTCCCCCACCATCACCACCAAAGTCCAAAACTCCACCACCATCTTCACCACAAAAGGAGACAACCCCATCACCTTCTCCACAACCACAAAAGACACCTTCACCATCACCTCAGACCACAAAGAAAACAGTGCCAAGCACTGAGGAGAAAGAAGTTGAGAAGGAAGAAACAGAGAAGCAGGATGATGACACACATGCACAGGACATGGATGTCGAAATAACTGGGGTAGTACAGGGGGAAAAGGAGACTGGGAAGAGGACAAGGCCCTTGAGGACAAGGTTCTGTAAGGAAGAAGTCAAAAAGGAGCATGCTAAGAAAGTTCCAGAGGAAAAGAAGGATGAAAAGAAGAAAAGAGTGAAGAGTATTGCAAAGAAGGGCAAAGCCTCTGAGAGCCCCAAGCCTGCAACAAAAATCCCAACAGAAAAGAAGAGGAAAGCTGACTCTGCCCCTGAAAAGGCCTCTGTCAAGAAGAAAGGTAAGACCACTTCTAAACCACTGTTTGAATTAAGTGGTAGGGGTGTCTTATTTGGTTTTGCATGTCCTAAGTCTTGGATCAGTCATGTAACGACCCTGATTTATAGGTATTTCTGCCGGATGTTTATGTGTATTTTTGTGTTGCTATGTATGGTTCAAATTTATTTTTGAACTATTTATTTTATTTTATGTGAATAATTTCGATTTAATTCGAAATATTTTATTTTGATTAGTTATTATTTATTTTATTATTATTTAATTAATTAGAATTTTATTATGTAATTTTCTAATTAGGTATTTAATATTTTGGGCTAAATCGATTTAAGCATGATTAGTCATGCAATTTTTGTAAATTAGCCCAATTGATCACGAGAGCCCATTTTGGCCCATTTTGCAAGGCCAAAACCGGCCCCCTTGTGTGCATGGCAAGGATTTGCCACTTGCCTCATGTTCACACCTTAACTAACTCTATATATAGAAAAGTTAGTAAGGCTTGAGGATCCTTTTGCTCATTTGCCATCTTAATCACTTGCCATCAAAAAGATCAAACACAAAACACTCTCCATTTCCATCATTGCCACACGCCTATTTTGGCTCAAAATTCCCATCAATTGTTCATCAACTTCTTAAACCCAAAACTTAAAGATTCATATTCCATTGATCTTTAAGTAATTAAACCTCCATTAATCTTCATCTTTTGTGATCAAGATCATTAGTTTAGGTTGGGTTACGGGTTGTGACGTGTTTGGGTTCGGTTCGTGAAGTGGCCGTGTGGTTCGTGGTGGTGCACGTGTGTGCAAGTGGTGGTTCGTGAGGTAAACCGTGCAGCAGGGCCGTGTGAAGAGGTGGTTCGTGGTCTAGCTGTGGTGGTGCTCGTGCAAGCCGTGGTGGTGTTCGTGCAAAGCCTTGCCCAAGATCGTGCCGTGTCCGTGTTGGTCGTGTAGTTGGGCCGTGTATTTTCACTTCCGGGCAACAAGTTTTCGTATATTATTTTGTGTTAAACTTCATCAAGGTAACATACTTTCTCAACTTAATTGGTGTACTATGTTTCATAGTATAAATTAAATGAACAAGGATTAGTTTATATGAAGTTTTGATCATGTTTTTGAGTATGAATGTAATCTGATTTTTGGAGTGGTTTTATGATGATTTTATGATTGAATATGATGATTTTATGAATGGATATGTTAGTAATAATTTTATGTTAATCATGTTCAAGATTGATGAATTTTGGATACTAGAAAGTTGATGATTTCGTATGTTGAATTGTTGGTTTTATGCGTGTAATTTGATGAAGTTAGAGGAGTTCTTGATTCTTGGATGAGTTCTTGGTTGAAGTTCTTGAATCTTGATTAAGTTCTTGATTGAAGATCTTGAATCTTGGATGAGTTCTTGATGGGTTCTTTGAGTTCTTGATGAGTTCTTTATGAGTTCTTGATTGTGTCTTTAAAGTTAAAGAAAGTTAAAGAAAAAGTTAAAGAAAGTGATAAGATGTTGTAAGATGATTGGTTTACATGTTATTTTCTTAAGTCAAGGCGTAAGATGCAACTTAAGAAGTAACTAAGAATGTAAACTTCGGATTAAAGAGTTAAAGATTGTAAAGATTAGCTTGATTTCGTTACTAGACGCCTAATTCGTAGAGTAAGATTCTATGTTTTTGGGTTAAGACGTTGCCCCTATCCTAACCGCGGTATTGGGATAGTGATTACCACTATGTCGTCTTTGACATGGATTTCCAGTAAGATTGGTTTCATAGGGTCGGGAGTAAGATTCTCAATCCTGGCATAGTTGGAAAGTTCGTTCGCGTAAGATGCGTTCGTACGTGCATAGTCCGGTCTAGTTTGCAAATGATTGCGCCAAAGTTAAGATTGGTTAAGTTGGTCGAGTCTAGCATGTATATTTGTATGATTCGCATGATTTGATGTTATGATTTCGGTTGTTTGATTTATGCTATGTTCATGTGTATTCCCGTTAGGGTGAGACAATTATGTTACTCGCCACTGACGGTGGACTGTTGTTATTTTTCAGGTAATTCTGATGATGAGGTTCTTGCTTAGCTTTGGGTTGGGCGAGCGCCGATATTGTTATATGATGTAATATGAATAACAACTACAAGAGGGGGGGGGGTGAATTGTAGTTGAGGGAGTTTTTGAGATTTTAGCGGCATTTTAAACTTAAACTCGAACAAAAGAATAAACAGAAATAAAGACAGTGAGATTTAACCTACAAGGAAAACTTCCTAGGCCCAGTTAGGAAGAAAAACCTTGACCACGAGGGATTTTGACTCTTGGACTTCTCTTATTAATATAGGCCAACGACTCTGTTACAACCTATAAAGGACCTTTCTCTATTCTCCACGTTCCACTAGGAACTTGTTCCCCCTAAACTGATGCCACGAACTTACTAAAGTTCGATTTTTCTCACCTCAGGTTTCAAATGAAATCTGAATTCTCTTTTCTTCTTTTTCTGATTACAATCAAATATTTCTCTTTTGATTTTTCTTCTCTCACACAACCCTTATCACTAATGAATTACAATTGAAATACTAAGGAAAGAAAATTATAAAGAACACTTGAATATCTTGACACTCGAAATCTTGCTCTTATAATCTTCTCTTGTTTGTGGTTGATTGTGATACCCTTGAATTCTGGTTGCTTTCTCTGTTTAAGGACTTACAAACTGCTTTGTCTTGGAAGAGAATAAATGCACGTGATCATGGAGTAGTGTGTTGGAGTAGTGCCATGTCATCCACTACCTACAAAACTTGACCAAGACAATTGCAAAAACTAACAAAGAAATAAACCCTAATATAAGACCAAATACATTAATACTTAGTCAGACTTACTAATTCTAAAACTTAGTGGGAATAAAACAAAGAATTAAAATTTTAAATTTTAAATTCAAAAACTAACTATTACTAAGACTAACTCCCACTAGCCTACTGCTATTTACGTGGGATTGACCAAGAAAAAATATATATTTTTATTTTCTAAAATAAGACACCACTAACTACTAATCATACGTGAGTTTTATTTTTAAAGAGGAAAAAATAGAATTTATAACTTTAAAAAATAAAGCCCACTAACTAACAATACTCCCTAATATTATGCATGACCAAAAACTAATCAACCATCCACTAAGCACTCCTAGTATGATGGGTTGACTGAAACTAACTAAAACTAATTCCTAATACTAATTCCCACGCATGACAACAAGGAATAAAACCCACTATCAACTCCTAATTTAGTGGGATAGACTAAAAACTAACTTTTTTAATTTTAAAAACTTAATAAAACATAGCAAGTAAGTAGGACAATACACGTATGTTTTAGACAAAGTAGAACAAAAATGGAATTTATGATTTCAAATAATTGTTCTACTAACAACTACCTAAAAATACTCTAACTAAGTTTTGACTCTAAATAACACGGTTTTATTAATAAAAATAAATTAATTTACTACTACTACTACTACTAGAAATAAGTTACTTACATATTATACCAAAACTAAATAAAAAACCAATATTAGTTTAAGTATAATATACTATATTAGTAGTCTAGTCTTATATTAGTAAGCTAACCAAAAAATACCTGTATCACACACAAAATTAGTATCCCAAAAATAAAACAATATAAGATAAGAGTTAGAATATAAAATATATTTATCTTAAAAATTAGATACTCCTCTAATTTTATTCCCAATAAATATATTTTATAAAATACCAAGTATATATTAAATGAAATATATTTAATATGAATTAGACACTCATCAAATTCATTCTCTATAAATATATAACATAAAATATACGAAATATAAAATAAATTTAATTTCAACCAAAATCGTTTTAGTTGATTCTCCTTAAATTTATTTTATCTTATTATATTGTCATCATCAAAACTAAGGTTCTACATTATATAGTTGTATATCTGTTATTCTATGACTTTAGTTAGTTTTGAACTATAGTAGTGATACTTGTATACTTTACTATAACTCTGACATGTGTTTGGAGTTACGTTTATTAGTAGTAGTGGTTTGACTTTTGGATTAGTAGTGTACAAACTTGGGGGTATTTGTACTTTTGGGTTTAGTAATACAATATTGTTAAGGTATTGCTTCAATTTTTAAGTATTTTAAGTATTTTAGATTGTTAGTTTTGGCTATTCGACTCGTCGGTTTCTTCCGCGCCGGTTTAAGCGAGTCGGGTCGTCACAAGTCAACACTTTTTAGAGGAGTTTAAGGAGGCCATAGAGTTCCAAGGTTGGGAGGGGCTGCTTGATAAGTTGGATGTTTTTGAGAACTGTGTTGAGGAGTTTTACTCCAAATTAGGGAAATTAGACAAAGGGAAGGTCTGGAGTGAGGTCGAGGGGGTCGACATCACTCTTTTAAAGAAGAGTCTAGGGGAGGTACTGGGTATACCAAGAAGTGGGTTCTGTGACTATTCAATAGACAACTGGCCAACCATTCCTGAGGTTAGTACAGAACACATACAGACCACTCTCTTCACTGGTTCTCCAAGTGATGGTTCTGGCTATGTTATTGGCCAACTAAGGGAACCAGTGATGAGGCTGTTTCATACAGTAGCCTCTAAGATCGTACTCCCTAGGGCTCAGGGCAGAATGGATGTGAGGAAGATGGATGCTGTCTCTATGAGAAAATTAAGTTGAGTCTCCCTGGTCTCATGCTAGCTCACATGGTTAGCATTCTGGAAAGGTCAAACCACTCTCTACCCTATGGTGCATGGCTTACTCTGGTTTTCCAAAGTAGGAAGGTCCATCTGAGTGGTGAGGTCAAGAAAATGTCTGTCCTCACCAACCAGATCCTAGGTCAGAAGGGGATGACCTTTGAGGGTGGAATGCTGAAGATGAGGGATGAAGAGAGGATCACAGGGATCAGAAGAACAAGCAGTTCAAGGTTTGAGGAGGCTGCTGGGTCACTGTCCAAACAGGTGCAAACACATGGGGAACTACTGCAACAGATGATGGCCAGTGTAAATGCCCTGTGTACTTCTCTGGATGGATCTATAAAGAACATATCAGCACGGTTAGACTCCCATGAAGAAAAGCTTGCTTCCTCTTCCAGCTTCAAGCCCAAGACCACCAAGAGACCAGTTCCCATCATTGCCCAAGTCAAGAAAAAGCAACAGGAGGAGAGTGCAGAAAAGGAGAAGGAGGATTCAACTGAGGATTCTGATGATGATGATGCCAATTCTAACTCCTCCTAGCTTACCCCCTACCCTACTAACATTTCTCTCAAACTATCATTTCTCTAGTTTCTCTGAACAATTATTATCTCTAGTTTTTGAACATTTCTGCTAAACAATTTCTCTGCAGAATGGTCCTGGTCTGTATAATTTTTAACTTGTGTGTGCACTTTGAACAATTAGGATTGTGAGTTGCAGGTACTCACTTTTGGGACAACATCTCTAGAATGTCGTGTTTATATTATGCTTATGACTTTACTTGTTGCCTTCCCCTAATTTTTGTGCTATGTTAATTTTGTCATTTGATGATGCCAAAAGGGGGAATAGGACAGGTGAAGTTCCTAGTGTCAAGTGTAGCAACTTGAACAAGGTTCAGACCTTGTTAAGAGATGGCCCAGCTTTATGCCTAGGAGTACCTTGAATTCAGATTAAGTGCTCCTATCCATCCCAACTGGAAGAAACTCTTCCAAGTGAAATTGAAAATTTCTCTTGCTACATTTGATAATTGATAAGTCTTGCAGGTTACAGGTTTAATGCTGAAACTCAATAATTAATTGAGTAATGTGATGAGTGACTGACCATTGCAATCAGTCAAATTGTGCTTTAGTCTGCTGTGTATTTTTTATTCTCTGATATTATGAATCTGACTACAGGCACAGTGCAAGACCAGTTCCTCTGAACAGTTGTTTTACTTTGAAACAATTGGTTACTGTTCTTAGGGGGAACTTCATGGTTTGTCATCATCAAATAGGGGGAAATTTTTGAACCATGTTTGATTTGAATGATGACAAACCAGTTCTCTATACTTGATGTCTATGCATATTTGTGTATGAACAGGTTGAATTAAGTGAGGACTCATCAAGGCAACCATGAAGGCCTTGAGATACTTGAAGATCAAAAGCCAAGAGCTTGGAGTTATTTATTTTTATATTTCAAGGATCTTCTTGTAAAATAGGCTTAGGAAAATATTCTTAGTGTTTTTAAGTAAAGAGAAAAAAGACTGTAAGTTTACATCCAGTAAAGAGAACAGGCCAAGAACAAGGTGAGAACAGACAAAGAACAAGCTTGGAACAGTTCCCTTTATCAGATGTAGACTTAGTAGTACTGAGACCACTGTGGGAACAGACCTCAGTATTACGCACGTGATCCGTACAAATTTTAGTGTTCAAAATTATTTTTGAAAATTTATTTGAAAAATATGGATCACTTGTGTTTTGGAAATCTGCCAAATTGATTCACAAAATCAACTTTGAAATGTACTTGTTTGGACTCTAGTGTACTTTCCACTACATGTAGTGGAAGGAGACAAAGGTCTGAAATAGGTGCCTTTCTACTTGTGTCAGCTGAGCTTGTTTGCACAATTTAGGCAAGTCTCCAAACACACTTCTAGGGCACGGTTTTTCCTTGTCTATATAAGCAACCTTTGCAAAAAACCCTAGAAGACTTTTGCTCTCCAAAGAAAACCAAGTAATATTTTCTGAGAGTCTATCCTTAGTCCAAAACTATCTCCATATCCATATTTAAGAGAAAAACTTACGGAGATTTGAGTTTGTAATATTTGAACCACTTAGAGGGAAGTGGTTGGGGAGTGTTATGTGAACACTGAGTGAACTGTTAGAGTTAACAGTTGGGGAATTAAGTGTTACATAGTTGTAGCATTTAATTGAGTGTGTAACCTTGTTATTATTCTGAGTTGATGAATAATAGTGGTGAGAGAGTGGAGGACGTAGGCTTGTTTAGAAGCCGAACCTCATTAAATCCTTGTGTTCCTACTCTCTATTTACTTTTCTTTCGTTGTTCTCACAAAAAGATAAACAAACCTTGAAAACGATTGAAAAATACACATACTCAATTCAACCCCCCCCCCCTTCTTGAGTATACATTGAACTTACAAGTACTTCAAGGCTGAGTGGTCGGTGAAGATTATGACTTTGGAACCGACCAAGTAAGACCTAAATTTTTCCATGGCATGGACAATTGCAAGAAGCTCTTTCTCAGTAGTGGCATAATTGCGTTGAGCTTCATCAAGAGTCTTTCTTGTGTAGTAGATGGCATGTAGCTTGCCGTCCTTCCGTTGTCCGAGCACCGAACCTATAGCACAGTCCGATGCATCGCACATTAGCTCAAAAGGAAGCTCCCAGTCCGGGGGCTGAATGACAGGAGCAGTAACGAGAGCTTGTTTCAGTTCCTAAAATGCTACACAACAATCATTAGAAAATACAAAAGGGGCATCCTTATGCAACAATTGAGTTAAGGGCTTGGACACTTTTGAAAAGTCTTTTATAAAACGGCGGTAAAAACCCGCGTGTCCAAGAAAAATCCTAACCCCCTTGACAGTGGTGGGGGGTTGGAGACGCTCAATGACATCAACTTTGGCCCTATCGACCTCGATGCCCCTAGATGATATTACATGTCCGAGAACAATGCCCTCTTCAACCATGAAGTGGCATTTTTCCCAGTTTAGAACCAAGTTCACCTCTTGACACCGTTTCAACACATTCACCAAGTTAGCAAGACAGGTGTCAAAAGACGAACCACAAACAGAGAAATCATCCATAAAAACTTCTATGGATGTTTCTAACATGTTAGAAAAAATAGCCATCATGCACCTTTGAAAAGTCGAAGGTGCATTACATAGCCCAAACGGCATCCTTCGATATGCAAAGGTACCAAAGGGGCATGTAAACGTGGTTTTTTCCTGATCATCGGGATGAATCGGGATTTGGAAAAATCCCGAGAATCCATCCAAAAAGCAATAACGGCTATGATTAGCCAATCTTTCCAAAACTTGATCAATGAATGGAAGGGGAAAGTGATCTTTACGGGTTGATTTGTTTAGTTTTCTGTAATCAATACACATTCTCCAACCCGTAACCGATCTTGTCGAGATAGTTTCACCCTTCTCGTTCTTAATGACAGTCATGCCTCCCTTTTTAGGGACTACTTGAATCGGGCTAACCCACTTACTATCTGAGATAGGATAGATTATGCCCGAGTCAAGCAATTTAATAACTTCACCTCTCACGACTTCCTTCATCGAAGGGTTTAACCTTCGCTAATGTTCAATCGAGGAGGCATGATCATCATCAAGCAGTATACGATGCATGCAGAGGGTGGGACTTATTCCTTTAATGTCGGAGATGTTATACCCGATGACACTTCTATATTTTCTCAGGACAACCAAGAGTTTGTTAAGAGAAGTGTCGTCGAGTTTAGCATCGACAATAACGGGATAAGCCTCATCGGCATCCAGAAAAACATACTTAAGTAAAGAGGGAAGAGGTTTCAACTCTACCTTTGGAGGAGGCGTAGTCCTCTCTTCCTTACCCTCGACCCGGAGTACCTCGAGCTCAGCATCCGTGCTAACCGGGGTGTTATCAAGAATCTGTTTATACCCCCGGCTTTCATCAGTGTCGAAGACCGCTCCGTCAGAGAGCAATGATCGCAATGGGTCTGCGACCTCGATCATTTCAGAAAATTCCATCGTAGTAGTATCGATGGTGTCGATGCAAAGGATTGCATCCGTAATAGGAATTTCCATTGCCTTCGAGAATGAGAAAGTGATCTTTTCATCCCCGACATTCAGACTCAAATGACCATCCTTCACATCGATAACGGCGCCCGCCATTTTCAAGAAAGGCCTCCCCAATATCAAGGGAACCTTGGCATCTTCCTCCATATCCATTATGACAAAATCACAAGGGATAAAAACCCATCCCACTTGCACCGGGACATCTTCTAGAACTCCTAGAGGTAATCTTACCGAGCGATCGGCAAGCTGAATAGACATTCTTGTGGGCTTTAGGCCGCCCATATTGAGCTTATGGGCCATAGTCAAAGGCATAAGACTCACACTTGCTCCCAAGTCACATAGAGCATTTTTGCTTTGAAGATCACTGATTTTCACCGGTATAGAGAAACTGCCAGGATCACCAAGCTTCTCGGGAAGCTTGTTCGGAAGAATAGCACTAATCTCCATAGGAAGTGAAATGGTGGCATGCTCCTTCAATTTGCTTTTGTTCGAGAGAAGTTCCTTCAAGAATTTGGCATAAGCCGGCATTTGGGACAAAGCATGAAGAAAAGGGATGTTCACTTGAAGACCCTTCATGACCTCGAGAAACTTAGAAAATTTCTCGCCTAACTTCTTCTCAACGATCCGATGGGAGAAAGGAACCGGCGGCACATATGGTTTCATCGGTGCTTTTACAACAATATTCTCTTTTGGAGGCACAACACTATCCTCACTTTGTGGCTCACTCTCAATCGCTCCGCTCTCAAAATCAATCTACATATCGTCAACAACTCCCTCTTTACTCACTTTTGTGGCGCTCTCATCTAAAACCATGGATGGACCCGCATAATCCTTACCCGATCGCAGTGTTATTGCGTTTGCTTGTTCCTTCGGATTAGTGATCGGTTGCCCCGGAAATTGAGAACTTGAAGAATTGTTGGAATTCCCCACTTGTTGTGCTATTTGAGCAAGTTGAGTTTCGATCATTTTGTTATGTGTTTGCAATTGATTGATCGAAGTGCTCATCTCGTTCATCTTCCGGTCACTATCTGAATTTGCCTTGGTCTGATGTTGTATGAAGGTCTCTAGAACCGTCTCAAGGCTAGACTTTTGAGGAACGGGAGGGGTATATGGTGGCCTTTGAGGGGAAGGACCCTGATTGAAACCCGGAGAATGATAAGGTGCCGGAGCTTGTTGGTCCCTCGGTTGATATGGTTGTTGTTGGCGGTATTGTTGTTGAAAAGGTGGTTGTTGTTGATTGTTGTTCTTCCAGCTGAAATTGGGGTGATCCTTCCAACCGGGATTGTAAGTATTAGAGTACGGATCATTCCATGCTCCCATCATGGCGACTTTCTCCATCGAGGAGCTGCAATAAGAAGACAGGTGGTCGTTTCCACCACACATGTCACAAGAAAGAGTAGGCTGAGATTCAGAACTTGAGGCGGCAAAATGCGCTTTCTCAAGTCTCCATGTTAAGAAATCCAAACGAGCATTAACATCGTCAAGATTTTGATCAGATCGAGATGTTGTCTTGGAAACAACACGTCTCGACCCACCCCATGAGAACTGCTTAGCAACCTCCTCGATCATTGGCCTAACTTCAGATAGAGGAACTTTCATCAACCTACCACTCGTACCGGAGTTTAAATGACCCTTAGAAACAGGATTGAGGCCATCGTAAAATGTCATGTAGGCTATGCAATCACTGTAACCATGGTGAGGGCATGTGTGACGACCCGACTTGCTTAAACCGGCGCGGAAGAAACTGATGAGTCGAATAGTCAGTTCTAACAAGCTGAAAAACTTAAAAATTAAAACAAAACCTCAAATAGAATGTATACTAAATCCGAAAGTACAACACCCACAAGTTTGTACATATCTAAACCCAAATGTCACTATTACTACTACTAACAATATAAACTCCAAGTAAATGCCAGAGTTAGAAAATTACACAAGCACCACTTCTATAGTCTATTACTAGAAATCGTAAAACAACAACACAAAAACTAAATAACATCGGCGCTCGCCCAACCCAAAGCTAAGCAAGAACCTCATCATCACAATTACCTGAAAAATAAACAACAGTCCACCGTTAGTGGCGAGTAACATAACTGTCCCACCCTAACGGGGATACACAAGAACATATCATAAAACAAGCAATCAAACCAAACATACAAACATGCTAATCATAACAAATAATCATGCTGACTCGACTAACTTTAACCAACAATTAGCATACTTTAAACTTTGGCGCAATCATTTGCATACTAGACCAGACTATGCACGTACGAACGCATCTTGCGCGATCGAACTTTCTACTATGCCAGGATTGAGAATCTTACTCCCAACCCCATGAAACCCATCTTATGGGAAATCCATATCAAGAGACGACATAGTAGGATCTCCAACTATCCCAATACCGCGGATAGGATAGGGGCAACACCTTAACCCAATACTTAGAATCTTACTCTATGTCTTAGGCGTCTAGTAGCAAAATCAAGCTAAACTTAACTTTAATTTACATTCTTAGTTAGTTCTTAAGTTGCATCTTACGCCTTGACTCAAGAATAACATGTAAATCATTCCATCTTAGAACCTCAAACATCAATCTTTGACTTTCTTTATCTTTTCTTTAATTAACTTTAACTTTCTTTAACTTTAAAGACTCGACCAAGAACTCAGAAAGAACTATCAAGACTCATAAAGAACTTATACAGAACACAACCAAGATTCATGAACTCATTCAAGAACTTAATCAAGATTCAAGAACTCAATCAAGATTCAAGAACTCATCCAAGAAATCAACCTTATAAACATCATCAAATTCACGCATGAACTAGGTAATTAACAACAACTATTTCATCAACTTCCCAACATCAAAACCTCACCAAACTTGAACATCACCAACATAAAATATGAAACTAACATAATCAATCATGAAATACATGTAATCAATGAAAAATCATCACAAAAACATCACCCAAACCAGCCTATAACTCACGCATAAAACAAGGTTATAAACATCAAAACGGTCTAATCTAATCACTTAATCTATACTATGAATCAAGGTATACAAACTAGGTTGAGATAGTATGTTACCTTAATGAAGTTTAAAAAAATTACACACAAAAACTTGCTGCCCAAAAGCCGAAACCACACGGCCCAACAGTTATGCACACGGCACGAACAACACGGCACCACCGTGCACCACCACGAGTCACTTGGCAGCACCTCACGAGCACGACCCCTACTGCACGGACACCACACGAACCACCACTAGCCACCGTCCTGCTGCACGGCTCACCACATGAACCACCACTTGCATAGACGGCTTCCACACGACCCACTCGAACAAGAACCAAAAATAAACCCCGAACAAGAATTCTTGATTGAAAACTATTAAGATTATAGTGTCTAAAGTTACTTAAAGATCAATGAATGTTGAATCTTTAAGTTTGGGTTTGGAATTGAAGATGAACAACAAATGGGATTGATGAATGCCAAAAATGGCGTGTGAGGGTGAGGCAAATGGAGGGAGTTTGTGTTTAAGCTTTTGATGGCAAAAGATGGAAAATGAGCAAATGAATCCTCAAGCCTTACTACTACTTCTATGTATAGAAGTTAGCTAAGGTGTGAATGCATGGCAAGTGGAAAAACTTGCCACATAACAAGGGGGGCCGGCTATTATAAGGCAAAAATGGGCTTTGGAGATCAATTGGGCTAATTACAAATTTGCATGATTAATCATGCTTAAATCATTTTTGGCCCAACAATATTAAATAATTAATTAGAAAATTAAATAATAAAAATTCTAATTAATTAAATAATAATAAAATAAATAATAATCAATCAAGAATAATAAAAACAATAATTAATCGAATTTAAATATTTAATCGAAATTATTCACATAAGATAAAATAAATAGTCCAAAAATAAATTTTGGACCATACAATAAATCACAAAAATAACAAATAAATCGGTGACAGAAATACCGATAAATCTGGGTCGTTACAACCTCCACTCCTTAAAGAAATTTCGTCCTGAAATTTAAGGCAAAGGAGATTGTTCACCCACAAAAAGCTCCGGGTACTTCTGCCTCATGGACGCCTCTGTCTCCCAAGTCGTCTCCTCATGGTGTTGATTTCTCCACAACACCTTGACGAGCTGGACTTGCTTACGCCGGAGGGTCCTCACTTCCTGATCCAAGATCTGGACGGGTCGCTCCTCAAAAGTCAGATTCGGCTCAAACGTGGCCGACTCCACTGGGATGATGTGGGTAGGATCATGTACATATTTACTTAGCTGGGAAACATGGAACACATCGTTTAGACAGACTAGGTGGTAATGCCAACCGATATGCCACCTCCCCAACTCGTTCCAGTATCTTGTAAGGTCCCACGTATTTCGGTCGGAGTTTCCCCTTTTGACCAAAGCGTGCCACTCCTTTGAATGTTGAAACCTTAAGCAAGACTTTGTCACCTACCTCGAAAGCCAGCGGCCTACGTCGATTATCGGCGTAGGATTTCTGACGACTCTGAGCGGCCTGCATCTTAGACCGAATGACTCGGACCTTCTCAACAGTATCTCGTACCATCTCAGGTCCTAAAGCCACAGTATCACTGATATCATTCCAACAAATCGAACTCCGACATTTACTGCCATACAGGGCCTCGTACGGAGCCATATCGATGTTGGAGTGATAGCTATTATTATAGGAGAACTCTATCAAACAGAGCATACGTACCCAAGACTGATGGTACTCCAGAGTACATGCTCGTAACATATCCTCTAGAGTCTGGATGGTCCTCTCAGTCTGACCATCTGTCGCCGCGTGAAAAGCGGTGCTCAGCTTCAACTTCGTCCCAAAGGCTTCCTGAACTGATTTCCAGAAACGAGACAGAAATCTCGGATCTCAATCAGAAACGATCTCCCTCGGAACTCTGTGAAGTCGGATAATATCCTGGGTATACGCTTCTGCCAGACGCTCCATAGACCAGGTCATCTTCATCGGTATGAATCTAGCGACCTTGTTCAACCTATCCACTATTACCCAAATGGCATTCAAAACATTACTGGTAGTTAGGCTAACCACAAAGCCCATAGAAACCGACTCAAATTTCCAGGTCGGAATCGGTAGTGGCTGCAAAAGACCTCCTGGTCTCTGATGCTCGATTTTAACCTTCTGACAGACTAAACATCGAGCTAGGAAGTCTGCTACATCCCTCTTCATCTTAGGCCACCAGAATTGGCCCTTAAGGTCCTGGTACAACTTGTTACCTCCAGGATGAACAGAGTAGGGCGAGTTATGTGCTTCAGACATAATTCTGTTCCTAAGATCAGAACTGTCTGGTACACACCACCTCCCTTGAAATCGCAGACTACCATCGGAAGGGATCTCGAAACCTACGGCCTTTCCTTGCCGTAAAGCCTCTCGAATCCTAGCCAACTTTGGATCATTGTGCTGACCCTCGCGCAATTCCTGAATCAATTCAGGCTCAGCACTCATCGACGTCAGACGAAGTGTGACGGAACTACGGCTTCTACTGAAGCTTAAGCGATGCTTGCAACTCAGCGCGTGAGTGACTAAGTTCTCCTTACCCTCGCAATGGTTAAGCGTCAGGTCGTAGTCCTTAATAAGCTCAAGCCATCGTCTCTGCCTCATATTGAGGTCCTTCGGAGTAAAGATGTACTTGAGACTCTTATGATCCGTGAATACTCTACACGAACCACCGTAGAGATAGTGCCTCCAAATCTTAAGCGCGAACACCACAGCTGCTAGCTCCAAGTCATGCGTGGGATAGTTACGCTTGTGCACCTTCAGCTGTCTCGATGCGTAAGCGATGACCTTCCCACTTTGCATGAGCACACATCCTAGGCCACTCTTCGAAGCATCACTATAGACCTCGAAGTCCTCCTCATCGTTCGGAAGGGTAAGAATAGGAGCAGAGACTAATCTCTGTTTCAACTGCTGGAATGCTTGCTCGCAAGCCTCCGTCCAAACGAATCGGATCTCCTTCTGTAGGAGACTAGTCATCGGCCTAGCAATCTTGGAGAAGTCCTGGACGAATCGTCGATAGTATCCGGCCAATCCCAGAAAACTACGAACCTCCGCCACATTTCTCGGGCTACTCCAATCAACTACAGCCTTAACTTTAGCCGGGTCTACGTTAATGCCTTCTTTACTAATTACGTGACCCAGAAATGCTACTTCGCGAAGCCAGAACTCACACTTGGAGAGTTTCGCGAACCACTTATTACTACGCAATATCTCAAGTACCATCCGGAGATGCTCCGCATACTCAGACTCATCTCTTGAATAGACTAAGATATCGTCTATAAATACTACGACGCACTTATCAAGTAAGTGATGGAAAGTCCGGTTCATCTGGTCCATGAACACGACTGGCGCATTAGTGAGGCCAAAGGGCATCACCTCGAACTCGTAGAGGCCGTATCTCGTACGAAAAGCGGTCTTCGGGATGTCTTCTTTCTTTACTGGAATCTGATGATATCCAGATCGAAGCTCTATCTTTGAAAACACTCCCGCTCCTCGTAAATGATCGAATAGGTCCTCAATCCTAGGCAACGGGTACTTATTCTTGATAATTACCCGATTCAACTCTCGGTAGTCTATGCACAGGCGCATACTACCGTCTTTCTTCTTCACAAAGAGCACAGGTGCTCCCCATGGAGAAACGCTCAGCCTAATGAAGCCCTTATCGATCAAATCCTGGAGTTGCGTCTTTAACTCTTGCAACTCTGATGGTGCCATCCGGTAAGGTGCCTTCGAAATCGGCGTTGTCCCGGGTACTAAGTCGATATGAAACTCGACATCGCGCTCGGGTGGAACTCCTGGTAGCTCATCAGGAAATACGTCTCTGAAATCCCTCGCTACAGGTATATCGTCCAACAGACGCTCCTCAGTCAAGTCCCTTACTTGACATAAGTACACTACATCGCCCTTCTGGCGATGTTTTCTCATCTTCAAGGCTGAGATTACCTTAACTTCTTTCTTAAGGACGAACCCAGTGTAGGTAACTCAGTTGCCCTGTAATCCTCGGAATGTCACTGACTGATCTCGGCAACGAATGATCGCTCGATACTTCGACAGCCAGTCCATAACAAGAATAACATCGAACTCCATCAGCGGAAACTCCTTCAGATCGGCCATCGCTTGCTCCCCAGCTATCACGATAGGCACTCCTCGGAACTCGCGCTGACAAATAAAATCCTCTCCAGGATAGTAGGGTCGGCAACCCCATAGTAGGTCGGAGTTCGATGACGTGCGATACGATCGAACGTCGACTGCGTACTAGGCGTATGACGACTATGGTGCGCCAACGTAAGGATCGCCTCCTCGAGCGCTCGTAACCTCTGTCGTCCCGTACTCAACCGGCGAGGCGTAGACATGCTGCAACGCAATCAAACAAAGACATACCAAATAACAGTGTCAGTCATACATCCCCACCACAGTCAAGTACACAAAATCAAAAAGAAAAAGAAAGGAAAAAGAGTCTTTCCCGGTTCTTCTACCCGCACTCTTCTCCCTTATACTTAAACTTAATTTGGGTTTATCACTCGGCAATAGTAAAGCTCTCAACTCCAGGGTTTAACTCCAATCCTAAAACTTCACTTAAAACCTATTCGGCTCTGATACCAACTGTGACGACCCGACTCGCTTAAACCGGCGCGGAAGAAACCGACGAGTCGAATAGCCAGTTCTAACAAACTAAAACACTTAAAAATTAAAACAAAACCTCAAAAAGAATGTATACTAAATCCGAAAGTACAACACCCACAAGTTTGTACATATCTAAACCCAAATGTCACTATTACTACTACTAACAATATAAACTCCAAGTAAATGTCAGAGTTAGAAAATTACACAAGTACCACTACTATAGTCTAATACTAGAAATCGTAAAACAACAACACAAAAACTAAATAACATCGGCGCTCGCCCAACCCAAAGCTAAGCAAGAACCTCATCATCGGAATTACCTGAAAAATAAACAACAGTCCACCGTCAGTGGCGAGTAACATAACTGTCCCACCCTAACGGGGATACATAAGAACATAGCATAAAACAAGCAATCAAACCAAACATACAAACATGCGAATCATAACAAGTAATCATGCTGACTCGACTAACTTTAACCAACAATTAGCATACTTTAAACTTTGGCACAATCATTTACATACTAGACCGGACTATGCACGTACGAACGCATCTTACGCGATCGAACTTTCTACTATGCCAGGATTGAGAATCTTACTCCCAACCCCATGAAACCCATCTTACGGGAAATCCATATCAAGAGACGACATAGTAGGATCTCCAACTATCCCAATACCGCGGATAGGATAGGGGCAGCGCCTTAACCCAATACTTAGAATCTTACTCTATGTCTTAGGCGTCTAGTAGCAAAATCAAGCTAAACTTAACTTTAATTTACATTCTTAGTTAGTTCTTAAGTTGCATCTTACGCCTTGACTCAAGAATAACATGTAAATCATTCCATCTTAGAACCTCAAACATCAATCTTTGACTTTCTTTATCTTTTCTTTAATTAACTTTAACTTTCTTTAGCTTTAGAGACTCGACCAAGAACTCAGAAAGAACTATCAAGACTCATAAAGAACTTATACAGAACACAACCAAGATTCATGAACTCATTCAAGAACTTAATCAAGATTCAAGAACTCAATCAAGATTCAAGAACTCATCCAAGAAATCAACCTTATAAACATCATCAAATTCACGCATGAACTAGGTAATTAACAACAACTATTTCATCAACTTCCCAACATCAAAACCTCACCAAACTTGAACATCATCAACATAAAATATGAAACTAACATAATCAATCATGAAATACATGTAATCAATGAAAAATCATCACAAAAACATCACCCAAACCAGCCTATAACTCACGCATAAAACAAGGTTACAAACATCAAAGCGGTCTACTCTAAGCACTTAATCTATTCTATGAATCAAGGTATACAAACTAGGTTGAGATAGTATGTTACCTTATTGAAGTTTAAACAAATTACACACAAAAACGTGCTGCCCAAAAGTCAAAACCACACGGCCCAACAGTCACGCACACGGCACGAACAACATTGCACCACCGTGCACCACCACGAGTCACTTGGCAGCACCTCACGAGCACGACCCCTACTTCACGGACACCACACGAACCATCACTAGCCACGGTCCTGCTGCACGGCTCACCACACGAACTACCACTTGCATACAAGGCTTCCACACGACCCACTCGAACAAGACCCAAAAATAAACCCCGAACAAGAATTAATTGAAAACTATTAAAATTATAGTGTCTAAAGTTACTTAAAGATCAATGAATGTTGAATCTTTAAGTTTGGGTTTGGAATTGAAGATGAACAACAAATGGGATTGATGAATGCCAAAAATGGCGTGTGAGGGTGAGGCAAATGGAGGGAGTTTGTGTTTAAGCTTTTGATGGCAAAGGATGGAAAATGAGCAAATGAATCCTCAAGCCTTACTACTACTTCTATTTATAGAAGTTAGCTAAGGTGTGAATGCATGGCAAGTGGAAAAACTTGCCACATAACAAGGGGGGCCGGCTATTATAAGGCAAAAATGGGCTTTGGTGATCAATTGGGCTAGTTACAAATTTGCATGATTAATCATGCTTAAATCATTTTTGGCCCAACAATATTAAATAATTAATTAGAAAATTAAATAATAAAAATTCTAATTAATTAAATAATAATAAAATAAATAATAATCAATCAAGAACAATAAAAACAATAATTAATCGAATTTAATCGAAATTATTCACATAAGATAAAATAAATAGTCCAAAAATAAATTTTGGACCGTACAATAAATCACATAAATAACAAATAAATCGGTGACAGAAATACCGATAAATCTGGGTCGTTACAGCATGAGCGTAGGAGTTCTTTAAAACGCTCCCATGCTTCCCCAAGAGTTTCATCCTCTTGAGAAAAACATGAGATTTTTCTCCTCATTTCCGAAGTTTTCTCCGGAGGACAGTATTTTTCAAGGAATGCTCTGGTGATAGTATCTCATGTACCCAAGGATCCCTCGGGGAGTGAGCAAATCCAGTGCTTTGCCTTATCAGTTAATGAAAATTGGAACATGTGCATCCGTATAAACTCTGGTTGAACATTGTTGTGCTTGACTGTGGAGCACAATTCCAAAAAGTTGTCAAGATGACAAAAAGGACGCTCGGTCGAGTTTCCCCCAAATTATGAATCTTTCACCATTCGGATGAGATGTGGTGAAAATTCATGATGGTTTGCAGCCGTAGTGGGCAAAGCAATCCCGCTACACAATTCGAAGGATTCCGGGTGGCGGAAATCCCTCATTGTCTGTTGTGGAGGTGGTGGCGTATCAGCCATAACTGAAGAAATAGAACAGGAACTACCCGGTGACTTTGATTGCAACTCAGATTCGAGTTGCTCAATGTTATGCGCACTAGTAGCCTTTCTCAGATCCCTCAAGTAACGGTTCATTTCTGGGATTAATGGGATGACTAGTAAGCTACGAGTCCTGCGTGTCATAAACTGCTAAACAAACACGTTAGCAATAACAATTCATACAATCAAGTAGCAAATGAATTAACGGAAGACAAAGTCCAGTCAAACTCAAGTAAATTTATAGCAACAAATTCCGTTATTCCCCGGCAACGACGCCAAAATTTGATAGGCCGTCGTCGAGCCTACCAAAAGTAAAATTCCTAACTCGAACTTACTAATTCTAGTAAGGGCAAGTAAGGGTCGAACCCTAGAGAATAACGTTTGCTGACCAAAGACAATGAGCATAGACAAGCTAAGTCAAAATCGGATTCAAAGATTGGGAATCAATAAACTACAATACACTAAAATAGGGGTCTAAAACAAGGAATAAAATACTAAGGTTAGAGGATTAACGACTCGACACCACCATGAATTATGGATCGGTTAAAACTTAGACTTAGGTCGTGGTTAAAGGGGAGTTCATTCTATGATCACACTACTCTTTCGAGCTAGTGTGACGACCGGGAAGACGTAGACTAATTACTTTCGTAAAAGACACACCTAATAAGTCATAAGCACAAATCACGAAGACCGGTAACTTTCCCTTGATCGAAGGCCCAACTTTCGTGGTGCTTCCATCAATTGGGCGAAGGGAGTCATCACCCACGTTCACCTTTCGGTCCTTAGGTGGGGATTCTCCTATGAATCTAATGCTAGCTAAACATGAGACTCAACATTAACAAACCTTCGGTACCAACATTAACACAACCAACACTAAGAAATGACGAAAACATAAACATGGAGGATTTTGAGAGGTTTCACCCCAAACCCTAGCATGAGACTACTCACACATGGCTAGAATAATAAAAGAAAACATAATGAACATATTAAAAACAACACCAAGCATGAAAATAAGAACAAACTATGAATTTAAGCAATATTCAATCACAAAACATCAAGTAATAATTAACTAAATGTAAAAATAAAGGAAGGAGTAGAGAAATGTTACAAATGAAGCTTCATTATCAATGAGTAGAACAAATGGATGATCAATGTAACTTACAAACCAAAAGCTTGAACAAGAAAATCTATGGAAATTTGGAGAGAGAAAAGAGAGAAAACTAACATAAACTAGGTTAAGTATATGGAAAGTGTCATAAAAATGTGTTCTTCTTACAAAAAGGGAGTATAAAGGTATATATACCTCTCCCAAAAATTAAAACAAATAAGCTAAAAAAAACGAGCAGAGGCATTCCCAGCGCTAGCTGGGACCTCCTTGGCTCCAACATTGGCAAATGACTGTGGCTTCCTCGAGGTTCCCAGCTTGCCTCCTCTGGTTCCGAAATAGACTCAGAACCTGCAAAATGGGAAGAAAACGCAGAAACAAAGCAAAAGAGAGGAAATCACATAGAAAAAGGGGAAGGGAACTACCGAAACAAAACTAAACTAAAAAGCCTAAAAAAGTTAACAAAAACTAAATAAAAATAGAAAATAAATTAATAAAAACTACGAAAAATACTAACTAAATACAGACTATCACTGTTTCGATGTCTTAATTTTCAAAAAATGACCCAATTAGCCCCAAACTGAATTTATTATAGTCTCAATATGCGCGCATCGATCTGTGTGTCAAAAAAATAGTTAATTCAAGGTTTTACGGGTCATTTAATTTTAACCCCACCCTTCACGGATCCGTTTCGAGGTCGGAATTTGCAAAAAACGACCCGATTAGCCTCAAAATGTGTTCCCGAATAGCCTCGATTTACATGTCATTAGAAAAACATATTAATACGTAGTTCATATAAGGTGTGTATAAGAATATGTATTCATATTAAATATGCATAAAAATACATATATGAACACTAAAATACGTAAAAGAATATGTATTCGTATAAATCAAGCGAAAAAAAGCCTAAACCGTTAAATCTAACGGAAGTGTCACGACAGAGACCAAACACAAATTACAGTGGTACCATGTGGACAAAAAATTAAAATTGGGTACCATATAGTAAAGGCAAAAACCATAGTGGTACCAGGTAGAATTTCCCGTTTTATTTTATTTCCAAAATATTCTGTTTATATTTTAGAGTCTTTATTTTAATTTGATATTCAGTTTATATTTCTACAATTCTAGAAAAAAAACTTAGCACACCACCTTCACCTTCATCCACGGTTCCTCCTTTCACCAACGCATTGCCTTTCACCGGTTCGTCTTGAAAATTTAATCAATCTGGATATATTATGTGCCCCGATCAGACATACGAGCGCAAAGTTATGACATAAATTTGAAATGTGAAATCATAATTTCAATTTTTTATTTTAACAAAAATTTCCCACCTAAATTGTATATTATAACTTCAATATTTTATTTTGTGAAAAATATTTCCCTCGAAAAACCACATTAATTATTCTTGTATTTTAATTTAATTTAATTTATTTTATTTTATTTCCAAAATATTCCGTTTATATTTTAGAGTCTTCATTTTAATTGAATATTCAGTTTATATTTCTACAAATCAGGAAAAAAAAAACTTGCAACCCACTCCACCTTCATCTACAGTTCCCCCTTCACCCACGCACTGTCGTTCACCGGTTCGTCTCGAAATTTTTTCTCAATCTGGATATATTATATGCCCCTTTCAGACAAACAAGTGCAAAGGTATCGCGTTTCGACAATTTTCACTAAACCCCTTTAAAAATTTTTCCAAAATATCCACTTTATATTTTAGAGTCTTCATTTTAATTTGATATTCAACTTATATTTCTACAAGTCAGGAAAAAAAACATGCAATCCAACTCCACCTTCATCCGCAGTCCCCCCTTCACCCACGCAGTGCCGTTCAGTTGTTTGTCTCGAAAAATTCATCTATCTAGATATATTAAATGCCCCTATCAGATATCCGAACGTAAAGTTATGGCATTCCGAAAATTTTCACTATATTCCTTTAAACAAAAAACTAAAAGAAAAACACTTAAATAAATTTTCCATCTATAAAACTTTTTATCAAGTTTTGAATATACAAATTTAATATCAAAATTAAATACAATATGTTTCCAAAGAATTGTAACAAAAAACTTTCCCTCAAAAATTAAATAAATTATTAAAGGAAAATTATGATCAAAATTTTAGAGATGTGAAATTTGAAATTATAATTTCAATTTTTAATTTTAACAAAAAATTGCCCTCCAAAATTATATATTATAACTTCAATTTTTTATTTTGAGAAAAAAATTTCCCTCCAAATTTATTCTTGTATATTAAATGATTTTATTTTTTTTTCAAAATATCCAGTTTATATTTTAGAGTCTTCATTTTAATTGGATATTCAGTTTATATTTCTTCAAGTCAGGAAAAAAACCACGCACTCCCCTTTCATTCCTTCACCTTCCCGCAGTTCCCCCTTCACCCACGCACTACCGTTCCCTGGTTTGTCTCAAAAAATTAATCAATTTGGATATATTATACGCCCCGATCAGACATCCGAGCGCAAAGTTATGGCATTCCGAAAATTTTCACAATACATCTTTAAGAAAATAACTAAAAGAAAAACACTTAAATATATTTTCCATCTATAAAAACTTTTTATCTATTTTTTTAAGATAAAAATTTAATTTCAAAATTAAATAAATTATGTTTCCAAAGAATTGTAACAAAAAACTTTCCCTCCAAAATTAAATAAATTCTTAAAGGAAAAGTGTGATGAAAATTTTAGAGATGTGAAATGTAAAATTATAATTTCGATTTTTTATTTTAATAAAAAATTTCGCTCCAAAATTGTATATTATAACTTCAATTTTTTATTTTGAGAAAATAATTTCCCTCTAAAAACCACATTAATTATTCTTGTATTTTAATTGATTTTAGTTTATTTCCCTAATATTCCATTTATATTTTAGAGTCATCATTTTTATTAGATATTCAGTTTACTTATCTACAAGTAAGGAAAAAAAAACCATGCACTCCACCTTCATCTTCTTCTGCGATTCCCCCCTTTACCCACTCACTGCCGTTCACCGGTTCGTCTCGAAAAATTAATTAATCTGGATATATTATAGGCTCCGATCAAACATCCGAGCGCAAAGTTATGGCATTCTAAAAACTTAACAGATGTGAAATGTTTAATTATAATTTGAATATCTTATTTTAACAAAAAAGTTTCCTTTTAAAATTGTATATTATAACTTTAATTTTTATTTTGAGAAGAAACATTCCCTCCAAAACCCACATTAATTATTCTTTTATTTTAATTGATTTTAATTTATTTCAAAATTATTCAGTTTATATTTTGGAGTCTTCATTTTAATTTGATATTCATTTTATATTTATACAAGTCTAGAAAAAAAACCCACGCACACCACCTTCACCTTCATCCACGGTACCCCTTTCACCCACGCACACCACCTTCACCTTCATCCACGGTACCCCTTTCACCCACGCACTTCCGTTCACCAGTCTGTCTCGAAAAATTAATCAATCTGGATATATTATATGCCCTGAACGGACATACGAGCGCAAAGTTATGGCATTCCCAAAATTTTCACTATACCCCATAAACAAAAAACTAAAAAAAAAAACGCTTAATTAAATTTTCCATCTACAAAAACTTTTTATCAAAATTTAGAATATAAAAATTTAATTTCAAAATTAAATAAAATATGTTTCCATAGAATTGTAACAAAAAAATTTCCCTCCAAAATTAAATATATTTTTAAAGGAAAAGTGTGATGAAAATTTTATAATTTTGAAATGTAAAATTATAATTTCATTTTTTTATTTTAACATAAAATTTCCCTCCAAAATTGTATATTATAACTTCAATTATATATTTTGAGAAAAAAAATTTCCCTCCAACAACCACATTAATTATTCTTGTATTTTAATTGACTGGATATTTTTTTTCCAAAATATCCAGTTTATATTTTAGAGTCTTCATTTTAATTTGATATTCAGTTTATCTTTCTACAAGTTAGGAAAAAAAAACACGCAATCCAACTCTACCTTCATCCGCGGTTCTCCCTTCACCCATGCAGTACCGCTCAGTTGTTCGTCTCGAAAAATTAATCTATTTGGATACATTAAATGCCCCTATCAGACACCGAGCGCAAAGTTATGGCATGCCGAAAATTTTCACTATACCCCTTTAAACAAAAAACTTAAAGAAAACACTTAAAAAAAATTCCATCTATAAATTTTTTTTATCAATTTTTTAAAATAAAAATTTTATTTCAAAATTAAATAAAATATGTTTCCAAAGATCTGTAACAAAAACATTCCCTCAAAAATTATATAAATTATTAAAGGAAATGTGCGATGAAAATTTTAGAGATGTAAAATTTGAAATTATAATTATAATTTTAATTTTAATTTTAACAAAAAATTTCCCTCCAAAATTGTATATTAAATAAAGCAAACAATTTGGCAATGCATAATGTAATAAAGGCTCTAATCAACTAATAATTAAACAAAGTTCAATCTTTTTTAATACACCAAAAATACATGGCAATTATTATAAATAAAAGAATTTAATTAATTAATTTGGAAGATGTAAATTAAATTATTTTATTTAAATCAATTTAATAAAAATCCCAACTTTAAATTTAAATGCTAAATTTCGAACCAAAATATATAAATTAAAATTGAAATTCAAGGATTTAATTAATTAAAACAGAAGTCCAATAATTAAATTAGGCTAAATTACTAAACATCCTTGCTTGAGTTAAACATCAAGATTTTTGGACAACGCTCTAAAATTCCTTCCACTCGACATTCATCATAAATTAAATAAACTTAACAATTTTAATTCAAGAACTTATTCAATTAAAAAGGTTAATTCAAGAAAACATAAGGTTTAAAGATAGAATGAGATTACAATAAAAAGATTGATTCTTTATTCCTCAAACCACTCGAAAAATCCAAGAATAACACAAGCTAGATTCGGTTTTTTTTACATGCACAACAATTCATCAAATTATTCATCAAGAATCATGGCAAGAATCATAGAACATATATAAAATCATGTTAAAACACAAAATAAAACTATGAAACTATCCTGCTTGAATTCGACAATCAAGAGGATCAATCAACATATCAATTCAATCCATTCAAAAGTAATTCTAAACAATTCTAAGCAATCCTAAACATATTCTAACAACTATATACCTAATCTATTCTAGAATTAAATAGAGCATCTACTTACCTTAAATCGTTGGACAAGGTTTCGAATCCTTTGCTTGGCCGTGTGACACTCGAACTTTTAGGCTTGCTCTTACATGGGTTTCTTGCTTCAATCTTTAGTTTGCTTGATCATAGAATTGATTTGAAGGTTTTTAGAAGTTTTTGTGTTTAGTTGCTTTTGAGAGGATTATGAAAATAATTGTTGAAGCTTCTCTTCTTTGTTTTTGTGTGAGCCGTTTGGTGATGATGGGGAAGGCTTTTATAAACTCTTTTAGTTGGTTGAGGGAACTCCTAAAATTTAATAGAAAATATTAAAGTTAGGCTTTTTGGTTAAGATCCTTATCTAATTAAAAGATTAAAAAAATGAATAATTCAAGGGAGGGGAGTAGGCCCAGGTGGCAAAGGGTATTGGGCTTTGGCCCTAATTTAGGTAAGGTAAGGTAAATGTTTTGGGTTCAGGATTTAATTGGGTTGGTTTGATTCGAAATGTCGTGCCAACAAATTAAGTAATAAAAATTTAAAATAGCCCAAACTTTGGAGTTATTACAGTCACCCCTCCTTAAGAAAATTTCGTCCTCAAAATTTTTCAAAAGGAAGCACAAGCATGAAAGAAACGAAACAAGGAAAAAGAAACGAAGAATGAATGAGATCAATGCTTACCCTGACTGAAAAGCTCGGGGTACTTCTTACTCATGGAAGACTCGGTCTCCAAGGTAGCTTCTTTATACTGCTGTCTTCTCCAAAGCACTTTGACTAGCGGTACAACCTTCCGCCTTAACATCCGATCCTGGTGGTCCAATATCTGCACTGGTACCTCTTCGAAGGATAGGTTCGGTGCAATAGCTGTCGACTCTACTGGAATGATATGTGATGGATCACTCACATACTTCCGTAGTTGCGAGATGTGAAATACATCATGCACCTTTGACAACTCCGGTGGTAAAGCAAGCCGATAGGCCACTTCACCTACTCTTTCCAATATCTCGTAGGCGCCCACATACTTAGGTTGAAGCTTCCCTTTTTGCCCAAAACAAGTTACTCCTTTCATCGGAGACACTTTCAATAACACTTTGTCGCCTTCTTGATATTCTAATGCCTTCCTTCGCCGATCTGCATTAGACTTCTTCCTGCTTTGCGCTGCTTGTAGCTTTGCTCGAATCAACTTGATCTGTTCTACTGTGTCTTTGATATGATCTGGCCCAATAACTAAAGTGTCACTGATGTCGCTCCAACAGGTAGGACTGCGACACTTGCGCTGGTAGAAAGCCTCATAGGGTGCCATCTTTATGCTGGAGTGGTAACTGTTGTTGTATGAAAATTCCACTAGACATAGCGATTTGATCCAGGACAGTTGAAACTCTAATGCACAAGCTCTGAGCATGTCTTCAAGAGTCTGGATGGTCCGCTCTGCCTGGCCATCTATAGTTGCATGGAATGTTGTACTCAGGTTCAATTTAGTGCTAAAAGCTTCATGAAGGAATTTCCAGAATCGCATTAAGAATCGCGGATCCCGATCCGACACAACGTCTTTGGCACGCCATGGAGTCGAATTATCTCCTGAGTATATGCTTCTGCCATCTTCTCCATGGTCCATGTGTTCTTCATCGGAATGAATCTTGCCACTTTTGTCAGTCTATCCACGATTACCCATACTCAATTCATTCCACTGGTAGTAGGGGGCAAAAATACTACAAAATCCATCGAAATAGAATCAAACTTCCACTTCGATATAGGCAATGGTTGCAGTAGACCTCCGGACCTTTGATGCTCAATTTTGACCTTCTGAGAAATAAGACATCGAGCTACGAATTCTGTGATTTCTCGCTTCATCCTGGGCCACCAGAATTGTTCTTTCAAATCTTTATATAGTTTTCCGCCCCAGGGTGTACTGAGTATGAAGTGTTGTGAGCTTCTTGCATGATTTTGTTCCTTAGAACTTTATTGTTGGGCACACACCACCTGTTTCAATTTTGGGTTAGACATTAGCATATTTATAGAAGAGTAGGAATAATTCCGAATAGTACTTTCTTTACCTGTTTCGGAGTTTCAAACTTCCATCTGTCTCTATAACAAATTCCTCCGTTTACCCTTGGAGCTTGGCTTCACGAATTTTCTCCGGTTGAGGGTCTTGATTGCTTCTGCTTCACTCGAAGCACTTGGTAAGGATTGGGCTCCAGACTCAATGGAGTTGAGGAATACCCAATTTTGTCCTGGTGTGACTACTTCTACTTCCAAGAGCTGAAGGTCTACACAAATTCCCCTTGGAAGCACTAATGCACAGTTGAGGGAATGCCTTTCCTTGCGGCTTAGGGCATCTGCCACACGGTTAGCCTTCCCTTCACAATAGTCCAAGGATAGGTCGTAGTCTTTAATCAGTTCTAGCCACCTTCGCTGCCTCATGTTGAGTTCTTTCTGTGTGAAGATGTACTTGAGACTCTTGTGGTCAGTGAACATTTTACCTGTTGCCCCATATAAGTAATGTCGCCAAATCTTGAGAGTGAACACTATAGCCGCCAACTCGAGGTCATGAGTAGGATGGTTCTTCTCATGTATCTTGAGCTGCCTTGAAGCATATACGATCACCTTCCCTTCTTGCATCAATACACAGTGTAATGCCCCAGGTTTTCGGTAATTTCTTCTTTGTTTATTATTTGTATTTATGTGTATTTTATGTATAGTCAAAATTTATTTGGACTATTTATTTTTGTTTTATTGCTTGAATATGATTATTTTATTTTATGATAATTGTTTTATTATTTATTTTATTTTATTTTAATTAATTAGAATCTTATTTTAATTTTCTAATTAATTAATTAAGTTTTGGGCCAAGTGCGAATTTAAACATTAAAGTCATGCTTAAGTGCAAATGGCCCATGTGATCATTTTTGGCCCATTCTAGTAAGCCCAACCGGGCCCCTTCCCTTTTTATGTGGCTTGGTTTGCAACTTGCTTTGTGTTCACACCTTAACTACTTCTATAAATAGAAGTGGTAGTAAGGCTTAAGGATCATTTGTCATTTTAATCATCCTTTGCCCACATTTAAAGACAAAACACTCTCTCCATCCTTGCCATCACTCCACATGCCATTTTGGCTAAGTAATCCCCATTCCTTGTTCATCATCCTTTTTAACCCAAAACATAAAGATTCAACCTCCATTGATCTTTAAGTAGTTAAAACACAAGTAGCCTTCTTTGCCTTTTTGTTCAAGATCACTAGTTTGGGTTTCGGTTTATGGGTTGGTTCGTGTGGGTCGAAGGGTGGCCGTGTACGTGGGTGGAAGCCGTGCGGTGGTGGCCGTGCATTGAAGCCGTGCAAGGGTGTTCGTGTGCAAGGCCGTGGTGGTGCACCATGTTGTACGTGATTTTGGGCTGTGTGTATCGAATCTGGGCAGCGAATTTTTGATTATTTTGCAATCAAGTTCATTAAGGTAACATGCTTTTCTATCCTAGTTTGTATACTATGATTCATAGGGTAGATTTGATGATCAAATTAGACTGGAAGTTTGATGATTATGACCCATTATATGCGTGATTTCTAGGCTGGTTTGGGTGATGTTTTCTTGATGTTATTGTCTAGTTTCTATGCATATTATGATTGGTTATGATATTTTTATGTTTGATTATGATCATGTTCAATTTTCATGAAGTTTCGATGCATAGAATTGATGATTATGATATTGAAAGTTAGCCATGTCATGGGTGTACTTTGGTGTGTATTGATGATGGTGATTCTTGATAATCTTGGTGAGTTTTATATGATTCTTGGATCTTGGATTGATGAATTAAGTTAAGGTATACGTTCTTGATGAATATTTAATGATTCTTGAAGTTTCTTGACTATGTTATGATGAATCTAGATTTTCTTTATTATGGTTATGTATTCTTTAAGTATAGATTATGTAGTCTTAATTAAATAAAGTATAAAGATAGTTAAAGAACGATTAAGAAAGTAAAGAATAAGTAAAGAAAGTTAAAGAAAGTAATAAGATTGATTAAAGAGGTTCCAAGATTATGATTCACATAGTTAGTCTTAAGTAAAGGCGTAAGATGCAACTTAAGATTAACTAAGATGTAAAGAACATTAAAGATAGCTTGAATTTACTTTTAGACGCCTAACATTAGAGTAAGATTCTAAGACTTGGGTTAAGACGCTGCCCCTATCCTAACCGCGGTATTAGGATAGTGATTACTTACTATGTCGTCTATATGATATGTATTTCCGAAAGATGGGCTTCATGGGTTTGGGAGTAAGATTCTCATTCCTGGCATAGTAGGAAAATTCGATCACGAAAGATGTGTTCGTACGAGCATAGTCTGGTCTAATATGTAAATGATAGCGACAAAGATTGTGATAAGAATGGATAATTGAAGTCAAGCGAGCTATTATATTGTTGTTGTTTTTACGTTGCGTGTTTATATGTATGAGTACCTGATTTGTTCGTTTGATTTATTCTATGTTCATGTGTATCCACTTTAGGGTGGGACTATTATGTTACTCACCACTAATGGTGGATATATGTTCATTTTCAGGTAACTTTGATGATGACGGTGTTGCTTAGCTTTGGGTTGGGCGAGTGTCGTTGTACCTTTTATTTTATATTTGTATTTCGTTATTAGATTTAGACTATTAGTTGTTTGTAGGTTGTATATTCTAACTCTAACTCTGCTATTTGATTTGGAGTTAACCCTTTAGTTGTGATACTTGTGGATTAGTTTTGTAGAACTTATGGTTTTGTACGATTTGGGAGTTATAGTGTTATAATTTGAGGTTTGATTTAGATGTCTAAGTATGTTTGTATGTTAGATCGAAAATTCGACTCGTCAGTTTCTTCCGCGCCGATCTATACGAGTCGGGTCTTCACAGTTGGTATCAGAGCCGAATGGTTAAAACTTTATGCGAAGTTTTAGGATTTGAGTAAACCGGGAAGTTGTGAGCTATACCATTCCCGAGTGATAACCTGATTAAGCATAAGTATAAGGGAGAAGAGTGTCGGGTAGAAGACCGGGATAGGACTCTTTTCTCTTATTTATATTTCTTTTGAGTGCTTAACTGTAGTTGTGGATTATTGACTGACACTTTCTTTTTGTCGTTATTGTCTTATTACGTTTCAACATGTCCACACCTCGCCGGTCAAGTTCGGGACGACAGAGGTTACGAGCGCTCGAGGAGGCGATCCTTACGATAGAGCACCATAGTTGTCAGCCATCGGGTTCGCAGTTGACGTTCGATCGTATCGCTCGTCATCGACCACTGACTTACGATGGGGTTGCCGACCCAACGATTTTGGAGAGCTGGATCCGCGAGATGGGGAAGCTCTTCGACGCTACGTTTTGCCCCGAGCACGATAAGGTCCAGATCGCCGCCTACTACTTGAGAGGAGAGGCCGATAATTGGTGGAGCGTGGCTAGGAACGCGTGCATGCCCTTGCACTCGATGTCTTGGGTCGAGTTCGTAGTTTGTAGGTTGTATATTCTAACTCTAACTCTGATATTTGTTTTGGAGTTAACCCTTTAGTTGTGATACTTGTGGTTTAGTTTTGTACAACTTATGGTTTTGTATGATTTAGGATTTATAGTGTTATAATTCGAGGTTTGATTTAGATTTCTAAGTATTTTTGTATGTTAGATCGACAATTCGACTCGTCGGTTTCTTCCGCGCCGATCTATACGAGTTGGGGCGTCACTCACAGCCCAATCTGTTCTTAGATGAATCACTGTAGACTTCATACCCTATGCCTTCATTAGGAAAGGTTAAGACTGCCGCTTCGACGAGGCTTTGCTTCAATGTCTGGAACGCCTTTTCACACTGTTTGGACCAGATGAACTTGCCTTCTTTCAGTAGCAACTTTTTCATTGGTTGAGCTACTTTGAGAAGTCCTTTACGAACCTCCGATAGTACCCTACCATAGAAAAACATGGTTTTAGAATTCTCGATTTAGTTATGCAATAAATTTTAGCATCTTAACTAAGATAATTATTTTACTCGCAAAACCGAGGAAACTTCTGATTTCTGCCACGCTTTTCGGGCTACTCCATTCCACAATGGCCTTGACCTTCGCTGGGTCCAATTTAACACCGTCCTTGCTAATGATGTGTCCTAAGAATGCCACTTCCTGGAGCCAGAATTCGCATTTTGTCAACTTTGTGAACCACTTCTGAGCTCGTAGCACGTCCATTACCATTCGCAAGTGTTTCTCGTGGTCTTGTTCATCTTTAGAATATATTAATATGTCATCGATGAACACTACTACGCAAACATCAAGTAATTGGTGAAAGGTATGATTCATTTGATCCATGAACACCGCTGGAGCATTGGTTAATCCGAACGGCATTACTTCAAACTCATATTGCCCGTATCTAGTACAGAATGATGTCTTCGGAATGTCCTCTGCCTTTACTGGAATCTGGTGGTATCCCAATCGGAGATTGATCTTTGAGAATATACCTGCAACCTCTAATTGATCGAAGAGATCGTCAATCCTTGGTAGAGGATACTTGTTCTTTATGGTTACTTTGTTGAGCTCCCGGTAGTCGATGCACAACCGCATGTTTCCGTCCTTCTTCTTGACAAATAGCATTGGAGCACCCCACGGGGAGACACTGGGTCTTATGAAACCCTTGTCAATCAGATCTTGCAGCCCGGTCTTTAACTTCTTGAGCTCCGCCGGTGCCATTCTATATGGTGCCTTTGATATAGGTGTCATTCCCGGAACCAAATCGATTTTGAATTCCACTTCTCTATCCATAGATATTCCCGGTAGCTCTTTGGGAAATACATATGCATAGTCTTGGACCACTGGGATTGCTTCAAGTTCCTCTTCTTTAGAGATGTCTTTCACTTGACGTAAGAACACCGCCTCTCCTTTCTGATTCGACTTCCGCATTTTCAAAGCTGACAAAAACTTCAGACCCTTCTTGGTTGTGGTGTCGGAGTAGGTTAATCGCTTCCCTTTAGGCCCACGCAACACAATTGCTTGATCTCTGCATCGGATTGCTGCTTGATACTTGGATAGCCAATCTATTCTAAGAATTACATCAAATTCGATCATTGGAAATTCCTTTAAGCCAGCTGTTAATTGTTCACTGGCTATGACTATAGGAACATCCTTGAATTCCCGGTTACAAGCAAAATCCTCTCCCAAAGGTAGAGTTACAATTGATTTCATAGGAGACTCTCCCGACAAATTAGTTTTACATACAAACCACTTTGCAACAAATGAAACAGTAGCACTAGTATCAAACAATACTAAAGCAGACACATTAAAGACTAGAAATGTACCCGTCACCACATCGGGTTGCGCATCTGCCTCTTCCTGAGTCATGCAGAATATTCCATTCTTCACCGGTGCCTTGTTTTCAACTGCAGCTTGTTGATTCTTTGGTCAACCCCAAGATTTGTGACCTTCCTGTCCACACTTGAAGCACATCACCGCTGACCCATCGCACTATTTTCTGGGGTGGTAGTCCTTCTTGCAAATTCTGTAGACCTTTGGTCTTTGATGATAAGATTTCGAACTTCAATCATAGACCCATACCATTCGGCCCTTGCAACATAAATAAACAAAAAAAAATTAATTCTTTTCTTTATTCACATAAACAATTCAATTTTAATAATTAATAAACCAAAAATAAATAAAAGAATCATCATTCAACAATTAATTGTACATAATATGATAAAAAATCACACTTTTATCCTATTAGTGCTCGGCCATATCAAGACAATAAATCACATAGTAGTCATAAATCAAATCATAATAATAATATCTATAAACAAAAATAATTTCAAGAAAACAATTATACATGAATCTTTTTATTCATAAGATGGTTAAAATTTGTCCTTTTACACATTATAGCATTCGGCCATCCACAAAATTATCAAGAACATTATTTAAACTTCAAGATTTCACATGGTTTAATCATATCTTTATCAAGTCATACCAAATTAATCAAACAATCAACATATTTAATCAAGAGTCATACACGCACATGATTTATCTAGAAAATCAAGAAATCAAACCCAAATTCATCACCCTTCATCATGGTACACATAAGATTCAATCAAGAGTTCTAATTCCATTCTTATAATCACACACAGTTACTTTAATAAATGATTAAAACATGCTTATGTCATGAATTTACAAAGAAAAATTTATGCTTTACTTTACCCTTACCTTGCGTCATCATCAACATCAATATAGTTCCAACTAGTTCAACAATTCAATCAAAGATTAATGCAAAAACATCATAAGAGACTTAAAGAACATAAAGACATTAAAAGATCAAACAAGATTCACGAATAACACCTAAAGAAACGAAGATCATCACTCTACACTACTCGACATTCATACACACAACATCGAACATCAACGTAGTTCTACCTAATCTAGTATTCTATGAAGGTTAGTCCTATTGCTAAGTGAAAAAGCTAGTTACCTAGTTTGGAGGAAAACACCCTAAACCACGCAAAACTCTAGCCTTCACTAGGTTCTTAAGCACGGTCAAGAAACGGACCAAACACTCACTGCATGAACTTGTTGCAATCTTCAAGGAAGTTGAAGATTGATTAACCTTTGGAGTTTAGAACCAACTGGAGAAGAAAAGAGAAATTTTTGGTTGTTTTGGTTAGAGTGTCGTGAGGTTAAACAAGAGGGAGGGAGGTTTTGCTTTTGAGTTTTTTTTTTTTCATAAAAAAAATAAGGAGAAAGGGTGGATTTTTAGGATATAAATAGATAAAGGCTCTACTAAATTTTAGGAGTTAGTTTAGGATTGAAAATAAGGAGGAATAGTCAAAGGGGGCCGGCTAGGGAGTGTCCAAGGCAAGGGATTGGGCGAGCTTCAAATAATAAAATTAAGTCTTTTGGGCCAAAATCGAATGATTCGGACCATAAGGCTTAATTTCACACGAAATTTTACGGCCCAAAAATTTGGGTCGTTGCAATCTCCCCTCCTTAAGAAAATATCTTCCTCGAAATTTCATAAGGAAGCACACATAAGCATGAAAATACAAATATGGCATGCTAAGCTAGAAAGACTACCTGTGTCGTCCTCGGGTCGGGCTGCAGCTTATTCCTGAGTCACGCAGAAAACGCGATTCCGCACTGCGGCCTTGTTGCCTGAGTCCGCGGCCTGCTTCTTTGGGTAAAACATCGACTTATGGCCAGCTTGTTCGCATTTATAGCACCCGATCGGCCTACCATCGCACCTCATTCTGGGATGAACTCCCTTCCTGTAACCACTACAAATGCATGGGTCTCGATCCTGAGATGGTTGTCTGTATGGATGTGGGTTCCCGTCGTCATCAAGGCGAGGCTTCTTAACTGCAGCTGGAGTAAGAGCTGAGGAAGTCCTCTTCTTTTCTGCTTCTTCTTCAGAAAGAGATGCGTAAATCTCAAGTGCTACGTCGTACGCCCTTTGAAAAGTTGACGCTCCACTGCTTATCACATGAACCCGGATACGAAGATCCATCTTCTTAATGTATCGCTTCACCCTTTCAGCCTCCGAGGGTATTAGAGATGTCGCGAACCAAGACAATTCGGTGAACTTGTCCGTAAAGGCTTGCACGGACATGCTTCCTTGGGTTAGAGTCAGGAACTCCTCTTGCTTCTGCCAGCGTAGCTCATATGGTTAGAATCGCTCTTGGATCTTCTAGGTGAATTCCTGACAGTTCATCGCTAGTTCTGTCTCGGGATTAGCTCTAACCTTACTCCACTAGTTGTCTGCTTTGCCCTTCAAATAGTATGCTGCGATAGGCACCTTTTCTTGTTCTGGACATGCCATAGCATCAAAGAGTTTCCTCGTCTCGCGTATCCAATTCTCAAGGACCACTGGGTCGGCTGCCCCATCGTATGCCAGAGGTCGAAGGCGTGCAATCTTGTCGAACGATTACTGACTATTCATCGGTTGAACACTCCTTTGGGCCAAGGTAAGGGTAGCATCCACTAAGGCTCGGCGCCTGTTGTGGGACTTAATCATACGATTAGGGGTCGACATCCTGCAAAAGAATAACAATAATTAGGAATAAATACATGACAACACAAAAACCTAGAAACTAAAGAATAAAATCATTCTTAACCCATGGCTCTACCCGAGTCAACACTCACTAAGTTCTCGTGGTAAAGCTAATTATGTCAAACCCTCGGAATAATAAAAAAACACAGCGAAAGCTCTAAACTTAATCATTTTATTTATTAAACTTTAGAGTCATCCTAAAACAATGGAAACGACAAAGTCTCCTATTATAACCAAACTACTAAAAACAGGAAATATAACAGGGCAATAACAGGAAAATAACAGGAAGGACTCAGGAGCCTAATCTGCTTGCTAAACACTCAAACTAACTCTAAGTTCTATCCTGATCACCTGCAAAATAAAAATTGGGGGGTCCACCATCCGTGGCGAGTAACTAGACTATTCCACTTAGCAGTGGAACCAAACAACATAAAACAATAGATCAAATAGTAGGCACGAAATAACCAAATCATCCTTTACAACATCTAAATAACAGAATCATAACACAGAACACAAGCAACGAAAAGACTTCATCAAATACCAAGTTCGAAGATAACGCTTTGAATAAAACAATAGAATCGTTTCTGACCAAAAAAATAAAATTAAATAGAATCATTTAATCAATAGCAGACATCAAGAATTATTCTGACACGACCGAAGTCGATACAACAATCAAGTTCCGGACACGGCACAAGGCCGATAACAACAAACAAGTCCCCGACACAATTCATCACCGATGAACCGATAACAACAAACAAGTCCCCGACACGATTCATCACATATGAATCGATAACAACAAACAAGTCCCCGACAAGATTCATCACCGATGAACCGATAACAACAAACAAGTCCCCGACACGATTCATCACCGATGAACCGATAACAACAAATAAGTCCCCGACACCATTCATCATCGATGAACCGATAACAACAAACAAGTCCCCAATACGATTCATCACTTATGAACCGATACACGCACGGTCTTCAACCACTCAACACGACACGACTCGAAAAGACTCAACAATAAATGACACGACTCAAGATCAATCATTAATCATCAAGACTTGGACCCATGACACCAACAATCACGCATGACTCATACATTAATGACACACTAAGTTCAGCATTCCGAACAAGCAATTATGCAAACTATCCAGAACACATGAATAACATGAAATAAACATAAAAGTTCAATTTTTATACTTTGACGATAAGATAACAAGATTTCGAGCTTCAATCATAGACCCATACCATTCGGCCCTTTCAACATAAATAAAAAAAAATTAATTCTTTCTTTATTCACATAAAAATTCAATTTTAATAATTAATAAACCAAAAATAAATTAAAGAATCATCATTCAACAATTGTACATAATATGATCAAAAATCGCCCTTTTATCCTATCATTACTCGGCCATATCAAGACAATAAATCACATAGTAGTCATAAATCAAATCATAATAATAATATGTATAAACCAAAATAATTTCAAGAAAACAATTATATATGAATCTTTTTATTCATAACATGGTTAAAATTTGTCCTTTTACACATTATAGCATTCGGCCATCCACACAATTATCAAGAACATTATTTAAACTTCAAGATTTCACATGGTTTAATCATATCTTTATCAAGTCATACCAAATTAACCAAACAATCAACATATTTAATCAAGAGTCATACACGCACATGATTTATCTAGAAAATCAAGAAATCAAACCCAAATTCATCATCCTTCATCACGGTACACATAAGATTCAATCAAGAGTCCTAATTCCCTTCTTATAATCACGCACAATTACTTTAATAAACCATTAAAACATGCTTATGTCATGAATTTAAAATAAAAATTTATGCTTTACTTTACCCTTACCTTGCGTCATCATCAACATCAATATAGTTCCAACTAGTTCAACAATTCAATCAAAGATTAATGCAAAAACATCATAAGAGACTTAAAGAACATAAAGACATTAAAATATCAAACAAGATTCACGAATAACACCTAAAGAAACGAAGATCATCACTCTACACTACTCGACATTCATACACACAACATCGAACATCAACATAGTTCTACCTAATCTAGTATTCTATGAAGGTTAGCCCTATTGCTAAGTGAAAAAGCTAGTTACCTAGTTTGAAGGAAAACACCCTAAACCACGCCAAACTCTAGCCTTCACTCGGTTCTTAAGCACGGTCAAGAAACGGACCAAACACTCACTGCATGAACTTGTTGCAATCTTCAAGGAAGTTAAAGATTGATTACCTTTGGGGTTTGGAACCAATTGGAGAAGAAAAGATAAATTTTTGGTTGATTTGGTTAGAGTGTCGTTAGGTTAAATAAGAGGGAGGGAGGTTTTTCTTTTGAGTTTTTTTTATCATAAAAAAAATAAGGAGAAAGGGTGGATTTTTAGGATATAAATAGATAAAGGCTCTACTAAATTTTAGGAGTTAGTTTAGGATTGAAAATAAGGAGGAATAGTCAAAGGTGGCCGGATAGGGAGTGTCCAAGGCAAGGGATTGGGCTAGCTTCAAATAATAAAATTAAGGTTTTTGGGCCCAAATCGAATGATTCGGACCTTAAGGCTTAATTTCACACGAAGTTTTACGGCCCAAAAATTCGGGTCGTTACAAGGATGATGTGATAAGAGTAAGCATAAACTCTTAGTAAGTATAAATTCTTGAAATAGGGTATGAGGGTAAGTATGAACCCTAAGCAAAGTGATGTGTTAAGAGTAAACATAAACTCTTTGGAGAAGAATCAAGAGTAAGTATAAGAGAAGGTATGAGGGTAAGCATAAACCCATAAGCAAAGTGAAGTGGATTAAGGGTAGGCATAAACCCTTAGAGGTATTTTTGTGTGCTTAGGGTAAGTGTAAAGCCGTGAGAAAAGTAGGTGAATTAAGGGTAGGCATAAACCCTTAGAAGAACTTTTGTAAGATTAGGGTAAGCATAAACCCTGTGAGAAAAGTACTTGTGAGTGATGCCATTGAGGTGGAAAACATCTGATGATGAGAAGGCCCCACTTTGACTAAGTCTGGAGAAGAAAATGTTCTCGCAAGATGAAAGTCAAAGTATTATGGATGGGGAATTAAGGGGGTGGAAGTCGTGCGGTGGTGGTCGTGCATTGAAGCCGTGCAAGGGTGTTCGTGTGCAAGGCCGTGGAGGTGCACCGTGTTGTGTGTTATTTTGGGCCGTGTGTATTGAATCTAGGCAGCGAGTTTTTTATTATTTTGCAATCAAGTTCATTAAGGTAACATGCTTTTCTATCCTAATTTGAATATGTAATACCCGTAATTTTTCAAGAAATTTCAAGACTAATATCTTTTATAAAGAGGTTTTATATTTTATAAAAGAGCTTTTCGAATTATTTTCAAAGGTATTTATTATTAAAACAAAATTTTTTGTCGTAATATTATTTTCGGAAAATAATAAATTATTTTTGAACTTGGAATATTTTCAAAATAAATAAATATGTACTTATATATTTTGAAAATGGTATACATATATTGCGAAAATTATTTTATTTTATGGAAAAATATTTATGGTAAATAAATAAATTTTTATGGTTTAGAATTTTATTTTTTAAAGGTCGTTTTATGCATGTCGTATTTTATTTGCCGCATAATTAGGATAATTAGTCATGAGTCATGAAGTAATTAAGACTTGACAACACAACTCCCAAGGCCACATCACCACCACACACCCACCCCCTTATCCCTCCTCCCACACGGCCCTCACCACCACCACTCACCACTTGTCCCACATGGAAAGTTTACCACTTTCCTCCACCCCTTTCACCTATAAATAGCCCCCTTCAGCCATCCTTACTCCTCAAAATTCTCTCAACATTTCTTCCACTTCTCCTCTAAGAAAAGAGGAGTAACAAGTGAAAAGTTTTCACTGAAGAATAACCGAGAGAATTGAGTTTAATTTTTCTAAGGAGGGAGCGATCTTAAAGTAGCCTTCCAGATGTTGAGGTATGCTTCGATGTCTACCGCTTTCTTTAGCCCCTAGGTTCTTGTATGCTTAGGATAGATTAGTTTTTTTTTTTTTACGCTTTTGTTTTAGCATGCTTAGTTTTATGTGGTAGCGTAGTTTTAATGTTTTAAAGTTATGTTTATTTACGCTTTAGTAGAAGTTATATGCATGCTTAAGTATTTGTTTTAGTTATTGTTTTTAAGGTTGTTTGATGACGTAAAATTACGATTAATTGTGTGCAAAGTAGTAGTGTTTCGTGTGGATGTATGGGCATTCAAGGAATGTTTTTAAGCGTGTTTTAGAGGGCTAATGTGATGATTTGAAGGGCATTTTATGCCAATTATAGTTGTTGTCCAGATTTTTGTAATAGCCTGATTACGCTTTCGTGTATTTTCAAAATCAAAATAAAACTCGTTTTTGGACTAAGGGTGGTGTACATGTGTTTTATACCATAATATTTGTGTACCAAATACCCATTAGAAGTCCAAAAGAAACTCATTTATTTTATTTATAAATTTTGGAATATTCGAAAATATATGCTTATAGATTGAAAATATTATTTCCAATTTTCAAAATTGTATTACATATTTATATTATGATTTTTACAACTTAAAATCTCCAAATGTTTTATGAAATTTTATTCTACTAATTTCGAAAAATTATTTAGTATATATTCATATGTGTTTTCGAAAAGTATGATTATAAGTACATGAATTTCGAAATTTTCTAAAAGTTTGACGCTCTTAGCAATTCTTTGATTGTCGTTGTTGATGAATTATATACGCCATGGAATTTGGTTATGGAATGGTAAATATTTGTACCCGCTTTGATTTAAGAAGTACAAGTAGTGTCTGTGAATGAACGACGGATTATTGAGTTGTTGAATTTGGATTGGCAAGTTGCCTTATGGTTTGATTTCTCATGGAGAATTCTTAAAGTGCGGAATTTTGGTTCATTGATTTATTTTGAGGTTATTGTCCTCACTCAAATGATTTTCTAAACCAAATGAACCTAAACTTAAAGTGAAACAATCTTCAAAGGGGAAGTAACCCGAACGGTGACGACCTATTAAGGTGATGAACGGTGTCTCATTGGGGAGTACCCAATGTGGGCCTATTGTCGTGGTGGTCACACAATAGGTCGGACATGTGTTGAATCGTTGTTGAATCTTTGTAACCGTTATAATCTGCTTTCATCCTCCTCCTGAACTTCTGGCGGCGCACTTGTGGGAACGCATTAGTTATGTGAGGGGTGTATACACTCGGGACACTCTATCGACAAGCTGCAGGCTAGGCCGAAAAGTCCGTGACGGGATGAAACAGTCCCAATTGCGTTCACTTTCCCAATTAAATAATCTTGAACATTAATTGCTCTAAAAATTTGTGAATTTGATAAATATTGGTTCAGCTAATGTTCTATGTCTGTTGTGTGTCAACTGTTTTTAAACTAAAACCATTTGACGGGGTAGAGTCGATCATACTCTGTTTTTATGATTTTTGTGTTATTGTTTGTGCATGTGAGTAGTAAGGATGGCTTACTTGTTTGAGGCTGATGAGGAATCTCTGTTGGAATTAGCTAAACCCTATGATCATAGGCTTTATGCTTTAGCCGAACAGCTTGTAATAAGTTATTTTAACTTTTGATGTTTTGGATTTAAACTTTGTACGACTTTGGTATTATGAATGAAATCCATTTTGGAATTTGAAAACATTACGATCCTGCTTTTACTTATTCGACTACGATGATGGGGTTATGTGTTTATTTGCAAGTACTTCTTCAAAGTATTTCTATTTGATTTTGTGCTTTTTCTCTTATTTTCTGGATGGTGCGTGAGTATCATTCAGCTAGGAAGAATGCAGTTCCCCCTAGAAGAGTGGTCTATACCCATCCAGACTCACCTTATCATCTTTACTTTAGAGAAGGAGAGGATGTTCATTCTTTTGTTCACCGTTTGAATCTCTATCTTAAAAGCTATCACTAGAACCATATGCATGGGATATCCGACTACAACCGAACATATAGGCAAGCACATGTTCTCATTGAAACCCTTCCAACAAAAGGAGCATTATCTCGTGTCAAGAATAGGTACCCCGACATCATGATCTCCAAGGACGAACCCAACTTTGCTCATTATTCCTATAAGGGCGAGTGGTTTCTCACACTCGACTATTTAGAGAAGCAATTGATTGATGCCATACAAGAACGTGAGTACAACCTTGATCCACCTAAGTTGATAGTAGGGGTAAGGGAGCAGCAAGGGTCAAGCCCCAGTTTTCAAGATAGCAACATGGGATAGAGTTTTTGTAATTAGAAGTCTATGAGTTGTGATTTGAACTTTGTTATGTTGTTATTTCCGTATTTTCCATACTTTTGTAATTATGTGTGATTGGTTAGTAGACCAATTCGGTGTGGTACAATTTTGGTATAATTATGTGTAATTGGTTAGTAGACCAATTCGGCGTGATGAAATTTTGTTGTGTGATGTAATTATGATCAGTCAATAGACCAATTCAGCAGTATAAAATTTTTGGTGTGTAAGGTCGTTTGACCTAAAAACTTGAATGATTATTAATAGTGAAAGTATTGGGTCAGACCGTCCGACACAATGTTTATTGTCAAACGGGCTGAGTCCCCCTTCATCTCCTTCACGTAGCAGTATAACACAATAGTCACATTGACCGGCAACTTCAGTCAACCCACGCAGCACCAAGCCATCCACCGGTCAGACACCACAACTTCCAGCGAAGAAGCAGCCCAGCCCCAACTACCTCCAGTCTAGCCACCATCGTTGTTCATTTGAGATGCGATATCAAACTAAGAATTAAACTTTCGTTTGAGATTGACAATTTCATCTCCAGATTTGAGATTGACGATGAAATAACGATGATGTTCGTTTGAGAACTTCAACATCTCAAACTTACTGTCAGATTATTTCTCAGCTGGAAAAATAATAACGGTGATTTCTTACTTTCAGTCGAAGATGCTGAAGTTTTGTCCAGGGATGTTTTACTTTTTTCCAGGTAAGTTTAGAGTAAGTTATCCAAGTATATTTTACTTTAGTCCAAGTAAATTTAAATTTTGTCCAGCTTATTTATCTAGGTGAGTTTAAAAAAATTGGACTTGGACAAAACAAGAATTAATTTGGACAAAATAAGAACTAACCTGGACAAAAAAGCACCTAAAAAATTAGACCTGGACAAAATAGGAACTAACCTGGACAAAATAAGAACTAACCTGGACAAAAAAGCACCTAAAAAAATTAGACCTGGACAAAATAAGAATTAACCTAGACAAATATATGCATTAACCTAGATAAAATTAAAGCACCTGAAAGACTCAACTTCGTCTTTCCTCCTCTCTGAATTTCATCTCTCTGAACAAAATTCAAATCAACCCAAGCAGCACCAAACCATCCACCGGTCAGCCACCACAACTTTCAGCCACAACTACCTCCGGTCTAGCCACAATTGCCCACAATGAACCTACACAATACCAAGCCATCCGCCGGTCAGCCATCACAACTTCCAGCTAAGAAGCAGCCCAGCCACAACCACCTCAAGTCTAGCCACCACTTCCCACAACCAGTCTGGCCTAGAATGGGCTTGATTTTGGGCGTTTTTGTCTGCGGGAATTGCGGAGCATTATCGGCTTGAGCGGTGGTTGTTGGTGACGGTTTGGACGGCGTGGAGGTTGGGCTTTTAACGTGGCTGATTGGAGATGGTCGTGGCTAGGTTGGCTTGGGTGGTGCATGTCAAAGCTGTTGCGTCGTTTGTTGGTGTTGTTGCTACATTTATATGATGATGATGTTGCTGCTACTATTTTTCCATTTCAATAGCAATTGCAATTGGTGAAGAAGAAAGATGATTGTTTTTATCTCGTCTGACCATTGGTATTGTATTAGACAAGTCTCACACAATACATTCTCTTATTAATATATGCATGTTTGGTTTATTTTCTTCAAGTTTGCTTTTCTTCTTTTCTTTGTCCTGCTCGAAAGCATTGCTTTCCACGGTGGTAACACCGCCCTTCTCTACTAGTATCGCAGTCTATGTCGAATAACGGTGCTAATACTCGATCTAGGACCCGACGAAACCGACCAATGGCCGAAACACCCGAACAACTTGCAGCCAAACTTCGTTCACTTGAACAGTTAGCCCAAAACTTTGGTCTAGTCCTTCCAAAACAAGTAAACCAAAACAACAATGATGATCCCCAAGCCGCAATGGCCAAAAAGCTTTCTGCCCTTAAACCACCTTTGTTTGTCGGGAAAGAGGACCCAATGTTGGTTGAAAACTGGATTAGAGACTTCGATAAGATGTTTACCGCAGCTGGAACTCCTGAAAACCAAAAAGTAGATCAAGCCACTTTTTATCTGAGGGAGCAAGCAGATACTTGGTGGGAAAGTGAGGGAGTAGCGTTGAGAGCCCAAGGAGATTTTCGTTTGGAGGAATTCAAGACAGCTCTTCGAGCTCGTTTCTTTCCAGACCACATTCGAAGGCATAAGTTTAATGAGTTTGGTAGATTGACTCAAGGAGGGTCAATGAACGTACAAGAGTATGCCGGCAAATTCAATGAGTTATCCAAGCTTTGTCCTAATGTGGTACCTAATAAGAGGGCCAAGGTCCAAAAGTTTGAAGATGGGTTAGCTTTTCGACTCCAAAAGATGTTAGGAGGAAGTACTTCGGATACCTTTGCGGAGGCATATTCTAAGGCCTAAAACATGTAAGGAATTCTTAAAAGAGAAGAAGATTTATTTCCAGAAGAAATCCCAGGGATGCCACCGACAAAAGAGATGGAGTTCAAGATAGACATAGTACCGGGCACAGGAGCGATCTCGAAGGCGCCCTACAGAATGGCACCAGCAGAGATGAAGGAACTAAAGGTACAATTGGAGGAATTATTGGAGAAGGGATATATTAGACCTAGTGTTTCACCTTGGGGAGCACCAGTGCTTTTCGTGAAGAAGAAGGATGGCACATTGAGGTTGTACATCGATTATCGTGAGTTGAACAACGTCACGATAAAGAATAGATACCCATTGCCTAGGATCGATGATCCTTTCGATCAATTGAAAGATGCCACTACGTTTTCAAAGATCGATCTGCGATCGGGTTATCACCAGCTGAGGATTTCAGAGGAAGATATTCCCAAGACAGCTTTCCGAACAAGGTATGGACATTATCAGTTCACCATAATGCCTTTTGGACACACTAATGCTCCAGCCGCATTCATGGATCTCATGAATATGACATTCAAGCCCTATTTGGAGAGTTTTGTTGTCGTCTTTATCGACGATATTTTGGTGTATTCACGGAGTAATGAGGAACACGAGGAGCATTTAAGAAAGGTATTACAAGTACTTTGAGAAAAGGAGTTGTATGGGAAGTTCTCGAAGTGTGAATTCTAGTTGGATAAGGTTTCATTTCTTGGTCATGTGATCTCGAGAGAAGGAGTCTCGGTTGATCCATCCAAGATTAGAGCAGTTTCTGATTGGCCGCAGCCAACGAATGTAACGGAAGTACGAAGTTTCTTAGGATCGGCCGGTTATTACCGACAGTTTCTGCAAGATTTTTTGAAAATAGCACAACCGATGACCAATCTGATTGAGAAGACCACGAAATTTCAATGGGACGAGAAGTGTGAACACGCGTTCCAAGAGTTAAAAAAGAGGCTGACTACGGCACCGATATTGACGCTTCCTTCTGGAAGTGACGGATTTGAGATTTATAGCGACGCATCGAAGAAGGGATTAGGTTGCGTACTCATGCAATATGGAAAAGTTGTAGCATATGCTTCACGGCAACTAAAGCAGTATGAACAGAATTATCCAACCCATGATTTGGAATTGGGAGCGGTAGTTTTCGCTCTAAAGATTTAGAAGCATTATCTTTACGGTGTGAGATGTAAGATCTACACCGACCACAAGAGTTTGAAGTACATATTCACTCAGAAGGAGTTGAATATGCGACAGAGGAGATGGTTGGAGCTTATAAAGGATTATGATTTGGAGATTGCATATCACGAGGGAAAGGCGAACAAAGAAGTCGACGCATTAAGTCGGAAGACGAGTCATTTCACTATGTGTTATGGTGATGACGAAAGAACTTTGCAACGAATTTCAGAAGCTTGACTTGGAAGTTGTGGAGCGTGGACAGATGGAAGTCCAACTAAATGCACTCACTTTGGAACCAACGATTTTAGATGAAATCCAAGAGAAACAATTGACCGATGAATGGTTAAACAAATTCAGAAAGATGAAGGCGGATTGAACAACTACTGAATTTGATGTCAACAGTGCTAATGTAGTAAAGTAAAAGGGAAGATGGTGCGTTCCAAAGGACGAAGGTCTTAAGAAGAAAATCTTGGAAGAAGCACATAATACGCCGTATTCTTTACATCTAGGTGGAGACAAGCTCTACAAAGATCTCAAACAGAATTTTTGGTGGCCAAACATGAAGAGAGAAGTTGCGGAATTTGTATCTAGATGTTTTACTTGTCTGAAAGTTAAGATTGAACACATGCGACCGGGAGGAAAATTGCAACCACTTGAGATTCCAAGTTGGAAGTGGGAATCAATATCAATGGATTTTGTCATGGGATTACAAATTACGAAGACCTCGAAGAATGCTATATGGGTGATAGTGGACAGATTAACCAAGTCCGCTAGATTCATCGCTATGAAGGATACATGGAGTATGAAGCAGTTGGCAGACGCCTATATGCGAGAGATAGTCAGATTGCATGGAATTCCAAAGGACATTGTGTCTGACAGAGATTCAAGATTTCTATTGAATTTTTGGGGAAAACTACAGCAAGCTTTTGGCACACTACTGAATTTCAGCACATCATTTCACCAGCCACGGATGGCCAGACTGAAAGAACAATACAAACACTCGAAGATATGTTGAGAGCATGCACACTCGATTTTGGTGGAGCATGGGATAAAAGGTTACCAATGATTGAGTTCTCCTACAACAATAGTTATCATGCCAGTATTGGAATGGCTCCGTATGAGGCACTCTATGGGAGAAAGTGTAGAAGTCCACTATGTTGGAGTGATATCAGTGAGTCGATTGACTATTGGACCAGAGATGATCGAGGAAATGAATAAGCATGTGAGACTTATTCAAACTCACATGAAAGCAGCACAAGATCGACAAAAGTCCTATGTAGACAGGCACAGAAGAATAGTGGAGTTTGAGGTTGGAGAGAAGGTTTTGCTAAAAGTTTCACCAACGAAAGGAGCAAAGAGGTTTGGGAGAAAAGGGAAGCTAAGCCCTCGCTATATTGGACCCTATGAGACACGGGAGCGAGTTGGTGAGGTCGCCTACAGACTAGCCTTACTCATTGAACTAGAGAAAGTCCATAATGTTTTCCATGTGTCACAACTTAGGAAGTATGTCCATGACCCGAGCCATGTTCTTCAACCCGAGTCAGTCCAGCTTGAAAGTGACCTTTCTTTCGAAGAAATACCTGTTAGGATCCTCAATTCTAAAACGCAGGATACTTGAACCAAGCAAGTGAAGTTGGTGAAAGTCCTCGGAAGAAGCAACGTGGGAATCCGAGGACGATATGAGGACTCGTTACCCAGAGTTTTTTCAATCAGGTATGTGACAGTTTCGGGACGAAACTGCTTAAGGGGGAAAGGATGTAGTACTAGCTCCGTAAGTTCGAGGACGAACTTTGTTTTTAAGTAGGGGTAGATGTAATACCCGTAATTTTTCAAGAATTTTCAAAAATAATATCTTTTATAAAGAGGTTTTATATTTTATAAAAGAGCTTTTCGAATTATTTTCAAAGGTATTTATTACTAAAACAAAGTATTTTGTCGTAATATTATTTTCGGAAAATAATAAATTATTTTTGAAGTTAGAATATTTTCAAAATAAATAAATATGTACTTATATATTTTGAAAATAATATACATATATTGCGAAAATTATTTTATTTTATGGAAAAATATTTTTGGTAAATAAATATATTTTTATGGTTTAGAATTTTATTTTTTAAAGGTCGTTTTATGCATGCCGTATTTTATTTGCCGCATAATTAATATAATTAGTCATGAGTCATCAAGTAATTAAGACTTGACAACACAACTCCCAAGGACACCTCACCACCACACACCCCCCTTATCCCTCCTCCCACACGGCCCTCACCACCACCACTCACCACTTGTCCCACATGCAAAGTTTACCAATTTCCTCCACCCCTTTCACCTATAAATAGCCCCCTTCACCCATCCTTACTCCTCACAATTCTCTCAACATTCCTTCCACTTCTCCTCTAAGAAAAGAGGAGTAACAATTGAAAAATTTTCACGGAAGAATAACCGAGAGAATTGAGTTTAATTTTTCTAAGGAGGGAGCGATCTTAAAGTAGCCTTCCAGACGTTGAGGAATTTTTTTAACCGTGTTTTAGAGGGCTAATGTGATGATTTGAAGGGCATTTTATGCCAATTATAGTTGCTGTCCAGATTTTTTTAATAGCTTAATTACGCTTTCGTTTATTTTCAAAATCAAAATAAACCTCGTTTTTGGACTAAGGGTGGTGTACATGTGTTTTATACCATAAAATTTTTGTACCAAATACCCATTAGAAGTCCAAAAGAGCCTCATTTATTTTATTTATAAATTCTGGAATTTTCGAAAATATATGCTTATAGATTGAAAATATTATTTCCAATTTTCGAAATTGTGTTACGTATTTATATTATGATTTTTACAACTTAAAATCTCCAAATGTTTTATGAATTTTTATTCTACTAATTTCGAAAAATTATTTAGTATATATTCATGTATTTTCGAAAAAGTATGATTATAAGTACATGAATTTTGAAATTTTCTAAAAGTTTGACGCTCTTAGCAATTCTTTGATTGTCGTTGTTGATGAATTATATACGCTATGGAATTTGGTTATGGAATGGTAAATATTTGTACCCGCTTTGATTTAAGAAGTACAAGTAGTGTCTGTGAATGAACGATGGATTATTGAGTTGTTGAATTTGGATTGGCAAGTTGCCTTATGGTTTGATTTCTCATGGAGAATTCTTAAAGTGCGGAATTTTGGTTCATTGATTTATTTTGAGGTTATTGTCCTCACTCAAATGATTTTCTAAACCAAATTAACCTAAACTTAAAGTGAAACAATCTTCAAAGGGGAAGTAGCCTGAACGGTGACAACCTATTAGGGTGATGAACGGTGTCTCATTGGGGAGTGCCCAATGTGGGCCTATTGTCGTGGTGGACACACAATAGGTCGGACATATTTTGAATCGTGGTTGAATCTTTGTAACCGTTGTAATCTGCTTTCGTCCTCCTCCTGAACTTCTGGCGGCGCACTTGCGGGAACGCATTAGTTATGTGAGGGGTGTATACACTCGGGACACTCTGTCGACAAGCTGCAGGCCAGGCCGAAAAGTCCGTGACGGGATGAAACAGGCCCTATCGCGTTCACTTTCCCAATTAAATAATCTTGAATATTAATTGCTCTAAAAATTATTGAATTGGATAAATATTTGTTCAGCTAATGTTCTATGTCTCTTGTATGTCAACTGTTTTTAAACTAAAACCGTTTTACTTTTTTCTGATTTTTATGTTATTGTTTGTTCATTGTTTTCCTTCGGGGTTTTGTGCAGGTGAGTAGTAAGGATGGCTTACTTGTTTGTGGCTGATGAGGAATCTCTGTTGGAATTAGCTAAACCCTTTGATCATAGGCTTTATGCTTTAGCCGAACAGCTTGTAATAAGTTATTTTAACTTTTGATGTTTTGGATTTAAACTTTGTATGACTTTGGTATTATGAATGAAATCCATTTTGGAATTTGAAAACATTACGATCCTGCTTTTACTTATTCGTATACCCATTTCTTATCAGAGGTGGGCGTACGAGTAGCAACTCTAGAAATTTGGGCTATGGTTTTTAGTAAAATTTATGTTTTATATAGGAAGGAAAAAGGGGCCGAATTTCCGGGGCTGTTACAGTATACTATGATTCATAGGGTAGATTTGATGATCAAATTAGACTGGAAGTTTGATGATTATGACCCATTATGTGCGTGATTCCTAGGCTGGTTTGGGTGATGTTTTCGTGATGTTCTTGTCTAGTTTCTATGCATATTATGATTGGTTATGATAGTTTTATGTTTGAATATGATCATGTTAAATTTTCATGAAGTTTCGATGCATAGAATTGATGATTACGATGTTGAAAGTTAGCCATGTCATGCGTGTACTTTGGTGTGTATTGATGATGGTGATTCTTGATAATCTTGGTGAGTTTTATATGATTCTTGGATCTTGGATTGATGAATTAAGTTAAGGTATACGTTCTTGATGAATATTTAATGATTCTTGAAGTTTCTTGAGTATGTTATGATGAATCTTGATTTTCTTTATTATGGTTATGTATTCTTTAAGTATAGATTATGTAGTCTTAATTGAAGAAAGTATAAAGATAATTAAAGAACGTTTAAGAAAGTAAACAATAAGTAAAGAAAGTTAAAGAAAGTAATAAGATTGATTAAAGAGGTTCCAAGATTATAGTTAGTCTTAAGTAAAGGCGTAAGATGCAACTTAAGATTAACCAAAATATAAAGAACATTAAAGGTAGCTTGAATTTACTTTTAGATGCCTAACCTTAGAGTAAGATTGTAAGACTGGGGTTAAGACGCTGCCCCTATCCTAACCGCGGTATGGATTACTTACTATGTCGTCTATATGATATGGATTTCCGAAAGATGGGGTTCATGGGTTTGGGAGTAAGATTCTCATTCCTGACATAGTAGGAAAGTTCAATCACGAAAGATGTGCTCGTACAAGCATATTCCGGTCTAATATGTAAATGATAGCGACAAAGATTGTGATAAGAATGGATAATTGAAGTCAAGCGAGCTATTATTATTGTTGTTGTTTTTACGTTGCGTGTTTATATTTATGAGTGCCTGATTTGTTCATTTGATTTATTCTTTGTTCATGTGTATCCACTTTAGGGTGGGACTGTTATGTTACTCACCACTGATGGTGGATATATGTTCATTTTCAGGTAACTCTGATGATAACGGTGTTGCTTAGCTTTTGGTTGGGCAAGTGCCGTTGTACCTTTTATTTTATAGTTGTATTTCATTATTAGATTTATACTATTAGTAGTTTGTAGGTTGTATATTCTAACTCTAACTCTGATATTTGTTTTGGAGTTAACCCTTTAGTTGTGATACTTGTGGTTTAGTTTTGTACAACTTATGGTTTTGTATGATTCGGGATTTATAATGTTATAAATTAAGGTTTGATTTAGATTTCTAAGTATGTTTGTATGTTAGATCAACAATTCGACTCGTCGGTTTCTTCCGTGCCGATCTATGCGAGTCGGGTCGTCACTCACAGCCCAGTCCGTTCTTAGATGAATCATTGTAGACTTCATACCCTATGCCTTCATTAGGAAAGGTTAAGACTGCCGCTTCGACGAGGCTTTGCTTCAAAGTCTGGAACGCCTTTTCACACTGTTTGGGCCTGATGAACTTGCCTTCTTTCAGTAGAAACTTTTTCATTGGTTGAGCTACTTTGAGAAGTCTTTTACGAACCTCCGATAGTACCCTACCATAGACAAACATGGTTTTAGAATTCTCGATTTAGTTAGGCAATAAATTTTAGTATCTTAACTAAGATAATAATTTTACTCGCCAAACTGAGGAAACTTCTGATTTCTGCCCCGCTTTTCGAACTACTCCATTCCATAATGGCCTTGACCTTCGCTGGGTCCAATTTGACACCGTCCTTGCTGATGATATGTCATAAGAATGCCACTTCCCGGAGCCAGAATTCGCATTTTGTCAACTTTGTGAACCACTTATGAGCTTGTAGTACGTCCATTACCATTCGCAAGTGTTTCTCGTGGTCTTGTTCATCTTTAGAATATATTAATATGTCATCGATGAACACTACTATGCAAACATCAAGTAATTGGTGAAAGGTATGATTTATTTGATCCATGAACACCGCTGGAGCATTGGTTAATCCGAACGGCATTACTTCAAACTCATACTGCCCGTATCTAGTACGGAATGCTGTCTTCGGAATGTCCTCTGCCTTTACTGGAATCTGGTGGTATCCCGATCGGAGATTGATCTTTGAGAATATACCTGCAACCTTTAATTGATTGAAGAGATCGTCAATCCCTGGTAGAGGATACTTGTTCTTTATGGTTACTTTGTTGAGCTGCAGGTAGTCGATGCACAACCGCATGCTTCCGTCCTTCTTCTTGACAAATAGCATTGGAGCACCCCACGGGGAGACACTGGGTCTTATGAAACCCTTGTCAATCAGATCTTGCAGCTCCGTCTTTAACTTCTTGAGCTCCGTCGGTGCCATTCTATATGGTGCCTTTGATATACGTGCCATTCCCAGAACCAAATCGATGTTGAATTCCACTTCTCTTTCCAGAGGTATTCCCGGTAGCTCCTTCGGAAATACATTTGCATAGTCTTTGACCACTGGGATTGCTTCAAGTTGCTCTTCTTTAGAGATGTCTTTCACTTGACATAAGAACACCGCCTCTCCTTTCTGATGCAACTTCCGCATCTTCATAGCTGACACAAACTTCACAACCTTCTTGCTTGTGGTGTCGGAGTAGGTTAATCGCTTCCCTTTGGGCCGACGCAACACAATTGCTTGATCTCTGCATCGAATTGTTGCTTGATACTTGGATAGCCAATCCATTCCAAGAATTACAACAAATTCGATCATTGGAAATTCCTTTAAGTCAGCCGTTAATTGTTCACCGGCTATGACTATAGGAACATCCTTGAATTCTCGGTTACAAGCAAAATCCTCTCCCGAAGGTAGAGTTACAATTGATTTTATAGGAGACTCTCCCGGCAAATTAGTTTTACATACAAACGACTTTGCAACAAACGAAACAGTAGCACCAGTATCAAACAATACTAAAGCAGACACGTTAAAGACTAGAAATGTACCCGTGACCACATCGGGTTGCGCATCTGCCTCTTCCTGAGTCATGCAGAATATTCAATTCTTCACCGGTGCCTTGTTTTCAACTGCAGCTTGTTGATTCTTTGTACATCCCCAAGATTTGTGACCTTCCTGTCCACACTTGAAGCACATCACCGCTGACCCATCGCACTGTTTTCCGGGGTGGTAGTCCTTCTTGCAAATTCTGCAGAACTTTGGTCTTTGATGATAAGATTTCGAACTTCAACAGAGACCCATACCATTCGTCCCTTTCAACATAAATAAACAAAAAAATTAATTCTTTTCTTTATTCACATAAACAATTCAACTTTAATAATTAATAAACCAAAAATAAATAAAAGAATCATCATTCAACAATTAATTGTACATAATATGATAAAAAATCACCCTTTTATCCGCCATATCAAGACAATAAATCACATAGTAGTCATAAATCAAATCATAATAATAATATCTATAAACTAAAATAATTTCAAGAAAACAATTATACATGAATCTTTTTATTCATAACATGGTTAAAATTTGTCCTTTTACACATTATAGCATTCGGTCATGCACACAATTATCAAGAACATTATTTAAACTTCAAGATTTCACATGGTTTAATCATATCTTTATCAAGTCATACCAAATTAATCAAACAATCAACATATTTAATAAAGAGTCATACGCACATGATTTATCTAGAAAATTAAGAAATCAAACCCAAATTCATCATCCTTCATCATGGTACACATAAGCATCAATCAAGAGTCCTAATTCCATTCTTATAATCACGCACGGTTACTTTAATAAACCATTAAAACATGCTTATGTCATGAATTTACAAAGAAAAATTTATGCTTTACTTTACCCTTACCTTGAGTCATCATCAACATCAATATAGTTCCAACTAGTTCAACAATTCAATCAAAGATTAATGCAAAAACATCATAGGAGACTTAAAGAACATAAAGACATTAAAAGAGCAAACAAAATTCACGAATGACACCTAAAGAAACGAAGATCATCACTCTTCACTACTCGACATTCATACGCACAACATCGAACATCAACGTAGTTCTACCTAATCTAGTATTCTATGAAGGTTAGTCCTATTGCTAAGTGAAAAAGCTAGTTACCTAGTTTGAAGGAAAACACCCTAAACCACGCCAAACTCTAGCCTTCATTCGGTTCTTAAGCACGGTCAAGAAACGGACAAAACACTCACTGCATGAACTTGTTGCAATCTTCAAGGAAGTTGAAGATTGATTAACCTTTGGAGTTTGGAACCAATTGGAGAAGAAAAGAGAAATTTTTGGTTGTTTTGGTTAGAGTGTCATGAGGTTAAACAAGAGGGAGGGAGGTTTTGGTTTTGAGTTTCTTTTTATCATAAAAAAAATAAGGAGAAAGGGTGGATTTTTAGGATATAAATAGATAAAGGCTCTACTAAATTTTAGGAGTTAGTTTAGGATTGAAAATAAGGAGGAATAGTCAAAGGGGGCTGGCTAGGGAGTGTCCAAGGCAAAGGATTGGGCTAGCATCAAATAATAAAATTAATTCTTTTAGGCCCGAATCGAATGATTCGGACCATAAGGCTTAATTTCACACGAAATTTTACGGCCCAAAAATTTGGGTCGTTACAAGGATGATGTGATAAGAGTAAGCATAAACTCTTAGTAAGTATAAATTCTTGAAATAAGGTATGAGGGTAAGCATGAACCCTAAGCAAAGTGATGTCTTAAGAGTAAGCATAAACTCTTTGGAGAAGAATCAAGAGTAAGTATAAACTCTTGAGAGAATGTATGAGGGTAAGCATAAACCCATAAGCAAAGTGAAGTGGATTAAGGGTAGGCATAAACCCTTAGAGGTATTTTTATGTGCTTAGGGTAAGTGTAAAGCCGTGAGAAAAGTAGGTGAATTCAGGGTAGGCATAAACCCTTAGAAGAAATTTTGTAAGATTGGGGTAAGCATAAACCCTGTGAGAAAAGTGCTTGTGAGTGATGCCATTGAGGTGGAAAAAATGTGTAAGGAAAAACATATACGTCTGATGATGAGAAGCCCCCACTTTGACTGAGTCTGGAGAAGAAAATGTTCTCGCAAGACGAAAGTCAAAGTATTATGGATGGGGAATTAAGGGTAAACCCTTAAAGGGAATAGGGTAAGCATAAACTCATGATAAACGTAAGTGAATTGAGGGTAGGCATAAACACTTAGAGTGATATCTATGAGCTTTGGGTAAGCATAAAGCCTATGAGAAAAGTAAGTGAACTAAGGGTAGGCATAAACCCTTAGAGGAACTAGGGTAAGCATAAACCCGTAAGAAAAGACGATGAGGCTGTTGATGCGGAAAAAAAAAATACAAAGAGGTGTGTGTAGGATGAGAAGCCCCCACTTTGACAGAATCCAGAGAGACGAATGTTCTCACAAGAAGAAAGTCAAAGTATTCTAGTTAGGGCGAGACAATAACATGTATGGGTTGTACAAGCAATTATCCACAACATCTTGGTTTGCAAGTACTTGGTTAAACACTATGCTAGAAAGTTTGGTCCTAAAGGTTGCCTTCTCAAGGTGGACCTCCAAAAGGCTTATGACACTGTTGAGTGGGTGCTCTTGGAAAGTTTACTCAATCATTTGAAGTTCCCTCACCACTTTGAGAAAGTTTTGATGGCTTGCATCACCACCCCATCTTACACTCTGCTCATTAATGGCACTTCTAAAGAGTATTTCAAGCCTAATAGGGGTCTTAAACAGGGGGATCCTGTTTCTCCCCTCTGTTTTGTCTTATGCATGGAATATCTCCATAGAACCTTGAAAAACACTTAAATAAATTTTCCATCTACAAAAACTTTTTATCAAATTTTGAATATAAAAATTTAATTTCAAAATTAAATAAAATATGTTTCCATAGAATTGTAACAAAAAAGTTTCCCTCCAAAATTAAATAAATTATTAAAAGAAAAGTGTGATGAAAATTTTAAAAATTTGAAATGTGAAATTATAATTTCAATTTTTTATTTTAAAAACGAAATTTCCCTCCAAAATTGTATATTGAAACTTCAATATTTTATTTTGAGAAAAAAACTTCCCTCCAAAAACCACATTAATTATTCTTGTATTTTAATTGATTTTATTTTTTCCCAAAATATTCATTTTATATTTTAGAGTCTTCATTTTAATTGGATATTCAGTTTATATTTGTAAAAGTCAGCAAAAAAACACTGCACTCCAACTCCACCTTCATCCGCGGTTCCCCCTTCATCCACGCACTGCCGTTCACCGGTTCGTCTCGAAAAATTAATGAATTCGGATATATATATATATATATATATATATATATATATATTATATGCCCTAATCAGACAAACGAGCGAAAGTTATGGCATTTCAAAAAATTTCACTATACCCCTTTAAACAAAAAACTTAAATAAAACACGTAAATAAAATTTCCACCTATAAAAACTTTTTATCAAATTTTGAATATAAAAATTTAATTTCAAAATTAAATAAAATATGTTTCCATAGAATTGTAACAAAAAAAATTCCATCCAAAATTAAATAAATTATTATAGGAAAAGTGTAATGATAATTTTTGAAGTTTGAAAAGTGAAATTATATTTTCAATTTTTTATTTTAACAAAAAATTTCCCTCCAAACTTGTATATTATAACTTCCATATTTTATTTTGAGAAAAAAATTTCCCTCCAAAAACCACATTAATTATTCTTGTATTTTAATTGATTTTATTTAATTTCCAAAATATGCAGTTAATATTTTAGCATCTTTAATTGGATATTCAGGTTATATTTCTACAGGTCAGGAAAAAAAACCACGCACTCTACCTTCAGTCCTTCACCTTCACCTTCATCTGCGGTTCCCCGGTTTGTCTTGAAAAATTAATCAATCTGGATACATTATATGACCCGATCAAACATCCGATCACAAAGTTATGGCATTTTGAAAATTTTCACTACACCCCTTTAAACAAAAGACTAAAACAAAAACACTTAAATAAAATTTTCATCTATAAAAACTTTTTATCTATTTTTGAATATTAAAATTTAATTTAAAAAATAAATAAAATATGTTTCCAAAAATTGTAACAAAAAATCTCACTCCAAAATTAAATAAATTATTAAAGGAAAAGTGTGATGAAAATTTTAAAGATGGGAAACGTGAAATTATATTTTCGATTTTTTATTTTAACAAAAATTTTCCCTCCAAAATTGTATATTATAACTTTAATTTTTCATTTTGAGAAAACAAATTTCCCTCCAAAACCCACATTAATTATTCTTGTATTTTAATTGATTTTATTTTATTTCCAAAATATTCTGAGTATATTTTAGAGTCTTCATTTTTATTGGATATTCAGTTTATATTCTACAAGTCAGGAAAAAAAAAACCATGCACTCCACCTTCATTTTCATCCGCGGTTCCCCCATTCATCCACTCACTGTAGTTCACCGGTTTGTCTCGAAAAATTAATCAATCTGGATATATTATAGGCTCCGATCAAACATTCGAGCAAAAAGTTATGGCATTCTGAAAATTTTAGAGATGTGAAATTATAATTTGAATATTTTATTTTAATAAAAAATTTCCTTTTAAAATTGTATATCATAACTTCAATTTTTATTTTGAGAAGAAAAATTCCCTTTAAAACCCACATTAATTATTCTTTTATTTTAATTGATTTTATTTTATTTCCAAAATTTTCAATTTATATTTTAGAGTCATTATTTTAATTTGATATTCAATTTATATTTCTACAAGTCTAGAAAAAGACCCACTTACACCACCTTCACATTCATCCACGGTTCCCCCTTTCACCCACCCACTGCCACTCACCGGTTCGTCTTGAAAAATTATTCCGCAAATTTTCACTATACCCCTTTAAACAAAAACTAAAAGAAAAACACATCAATAAATTAGCCATCTATAAAAAGCTTTTTATCAAATTTTGAATATACAAATTTAATTTCAAAATTAAATAAAATTTGTTTCCATAGAATTATAACAGAAAAATTTCCCTCCAAAATTAAATAAATTATTAAAGAAAAAGTGTAATGAAAAATTTTGAAATTAGAAATGTGAAATTATAATTTCAATTTTTTATTTTAAAAAAAAAATTTCCCTCCAAAATTGTATATTATAACTCCAATATTTTATTTTAAGAAAACAAATTTCCCTCAAAAAACCACATTAATTATCCTTATATTTGAATTGATTTTATTTTTTCCCAAAATATTCATTTTATATTTTAGAGTCATCATTTTAATTTCATATTCAGTTTATATTTCTAAAAGTCAGCAAAAAAACCATGCACTCCACCTTCACCTTAATTCGCGGTTCCGCCATCACCCACGCACTGTCGTTCATCGGTTCGTCTCGAAAAATTTACAAATCTGGATATATTATATGCCCCTATCAGACAAACGAGTGCAAATTTATGGCATTTCGAAAATTTACACTGTACCCCCTTAAACAAAAAACTAAAGAAAAACACTTAAATAAATTTTCCATCTATAAATACTTTTTATCAATTTTTGAATATACAAATTTAATTTAAAAATTATATGTTTCCAAAGAATTGTAACAAAAAACTTTCCATCAAAAATTAAATAAATTATTAAAGGAAAATTTTTATGAAAATTTTAGAGATGTGAAATTTCAAATTATAATTTCAATTTTTAGTTTTAACAAAAATTTTAACTCCAAAATTGTATATTATAACGTAAATTTTTTATTTTGAGAAAAAAAATTTCCCTCCAAAAACCACATTAATAATTCTTGTATTTTAATTGATTTTATGTTATTTCCAAAATATTCATTTTATATTTTAGAGTCTTCATTTTAATTGGGTATTCAGTTTATATTTCTACAAGTTAAGTCAGGAAAAAAACCAAGCACTCCACCTTCAGTGCTTCATCTTCACCTTCATCCGCGGTTCCCCCTGCAGCCATGCACAACCGTTTCCCGGTTTGTCTCGAAAAAATAGTCAATCTGGATATATTATGTGCCCCGATCTCCGAGTGCAAAGTTAAAGCATTCCGAAAATTTTCACTATACCCCTTTAAAGAAAAACTTAAAAGAAAAATACTTAAATAAATTTTCCATCTGTAAAAACTTTTTATCAATTTTTGAAAATTCAATTTAAAAATTAAAAAAAAATATGTTTCCAAAGAATTGTAACAAAAAACTTTCCCTCCAAAATTAAATAAATTATTAAAGGAAAATTGTGATGAAAATTTTAGAGATGTGAAATGTGAAATTATAATTTCGATTTTTTATTTTAACAAAAAATTTCCCTCCAAAATTGTATATTATAACTTCAATTTTTTATATTGAGAAATAAAAAATCCCTCCAAAAAGCACATTAACTATTCTTGGATTTTAATTGATTTTATTTTATTTAAAAAATATTCCGTTTATATTTTAAAGTCTTCATTTTTATTGGACATTCATTTTATATTTCTACAAGTCAGGAAAAAAACCACCCACTCAACCTTCATCATCCGCGGTTCCCCCCTTCACCCACTCACTGCCGTTCACCGGTTCGTCTCGAAAAATTAATCGATTTGTATATGTTATAGGCTCAAATCAGACATCCGAGCGTAAAGTTATGGCATTCTGGAAAATTTTAAAGATGTGAAATGTGAAATTATAATTTGAATTTATTATTTTAACCAAAAATTTCCTTTTAAAATTGTATATTATAACTTCAATTTTTTTTTTAGAAGAGAAAATTCCCTCCAAAAATTTTAAAATTGTATATTATAACTTCAATTTTTTATTTTAATTGATTTTATTTTATTTCCAAATATCCATTTTATATTTTAGAGTCTTCATTTTAATTTGATATTCACTTTATATTTCTACAAGTCTAAAAATAACCCTCGCACAACACCTTCACCTTCATCCACGGTTCCTCCTTTCACCCACGCTCTGCCGTTCACCAGTTCGTCTCGAAAGATTAATCAAATTGGATATATTATATGCCCCTATCCGACATACGAGCACAAAATTATGGCATTCTTAAAATTTTCACTATACCCCTTTAAATAAAAAACTAAAATTTTCCATATACAAAAACTTTTTATCAAATTTTGAATATAAAAATATAATTTCAAAATTAAATAAAATATGTTTCCATAAAATTGTAACAAAAAAATTTCCCTCCAAAATTAAATAAATTATTAAAGGAAAAGTGTGATGAAAATTTTAGAAATTTTAAATTTGAAATGATCATTTCAATTTTTTATTTTAACAAAAAAATTCCCTCCAAAATTCTATATTTTTAACTTCAATATTTTATTTTGAGAAAAAAATTTGCCTCCAAAAACCACATTAATTATTCTTTGATTTTAATTGATTTTACTTTTTTCCCAAAATATCATTTTATATTTTAGAGTCTTCATTTTAATTGGATATTCAGTTTATATTTCTAAAAGTCAGGAAAAAAACCATGCACTCCACCTCCACTTTCATTTACGGTCCCCCCTTCACACACGCACTACCGTTCACCGGTTCGTCTCGAAAAATTAATCAATCTTGATATATTATATGCCCCTATCAGACAAGAGAGCGCAAAGTTATGGCATTTCGAAAATTTTCACTATAAACAAAAAACTATAAGAAAAACACTGAAATAAATTTTCCATCTATAAAAACTTTTTTTCAATTTTGAATATACAAATATAATTTCAAAATCAAATACAATATGTTTCCAAAGAATTGTAACAAAAAGCTTTCCCTCGAAAATTAAATAAATTATTGAAGGAAAATTGTGATGAAATGTACAAATAAACACCATTCTAAAAAGATTGAAGCAAGAGAACAATACGAACTTTATTCGAGTATCATACACGGCCAAAAAATCCACCACCTTCGAATCTTGACACATCAATTGAGGTAATTAGATGTTTTGCTTAGTTTTAGAACAAGATTAAATATATAACTGTTAGAACATTTTTAGAATTGCTAAGGAATGTATTTTTTTTATGTTTGAATTATTATTATTGATATTAAACAATTGAATGATTATAAGTGTGTTGTTGAGTGTATGAATTTATTTATTGATCAAATCTTTTTATTTCTTGATAAATTTTTCGTCGGCGTTTATTTACTAGATGATTATGAATCAAGATTTATTTCGTGGCAAAATTCGTTATTTTCTTACTTATAACAATTTAATCTGTCAAACCGGTAAAACTGTCCAGATTTGATATACGAATTTATTATAATATTTATTCAATTTTTATGGCTACGAAAATTTAGGTGAAAGTCAGTATTAGTTCTTTACAACTTGTTCTAATTTTTTGTAATTTTTATAGTTCGTTTGATATAGTAGAAAATTCGGAAACTGATTATAGTCTAATCTGATCGGTTAGTTATAAAATTTCTTAAAATTAGTAAATGATATTATTTTTGGACGAAACTTATGAAAGTTAAACCTTGAACATAGATTTAACTTTCATCAAAATTTCCAGAATGGTAGAGACCTTTATATGGTTGTTCTTTAATTTAAATTGGTAAAATCAGATTGTGTAAAATAGTGTGATTAAATTACTAAAATATTCTTAAAGTATATCTTGTCGAATCTCTTGTTCAAATTATGATTCCTTATGACTTTCTTGATTTATTTTTACTAAGTAAATAAGTTCTTGAATTAAATTGTTAACCTTGTTATTAATTAAAGATTTGGTTTTTATTTAATTATTAGATGATTCAAAATCTAATTGTTGAATTATGTTATTCTCATGAATTATTGCTTAATTGTTATTTTATGAATATTTTGATTTATTATTGTTGAATTATGATTGAGTTCGAATTTTTTAGTTGGAAAATTGATGTGTTTGGATTGATGAGAATTTGAAGTGCCTAATTGTTTATCGAGTCTTGAGTCAAAGTTCAGATGAGGATAGACCTAGAGTTGACTAGTTGTTAAGTCAAGTTGACAAAAGAGTCAAAGTTATGGAATTAAATAAAATAATAATAATTTAAAACATCGAAGGAACGGAAACAGAGTAAGAGGATATTATTTTGTTTCGATCTCTGGCTAGGAAAGGCTTGGTATTTAAGGTGGCCAACATACGTGCCGCACCTCCCTTTCCTGGGACTTCGAAAATCTCAGTTCCGATTACGGTCACCTAGTACTTTCGATTATGGTATACTCTACCGGGTTTAAGGAATTGACGGATGGCAAATACTGAAAAATTGGGAAGTGACGGACAGTTTATGCCGATAAATAAGGAATTGACGGCCGGTATGAGCACCAATATAAAATACAAAACAAATTAATAAGATAATATGGTTATGAGGATGAGATAATGAAAAATGAATAAATTGAATGGTAAAAGTAATATTAATAATGGAAAGGGAACAATGGAGTACAAATATTGTATGTTGGATTTCAAACCAATGGAATGATGGAGTATGACTATTATATGTTGGATGTCAAACCAATGGAATGATGGAGTATGACTATTGTATGTTGGATGTCAAACCAATGGGATGATGGAGTACGACTGTTGTATGTTGGATGTCGAAAGGTGGAGTACAACAATTATATGTTGGATGTCGGAACATTGGGGCGATGCAGTACAACAGTTGTATGTTTTATGTCGGAACATTGGGGCGATGGAGCAAAATAGATATATGTTGGATGTTGAACCCGTGAAAGATAATATGATAACCTATGGAATGATGGAGTACAATTGTCGTATGTTGGATGCCGAAAGGTGGAGTACTTCAGTTGTATGTTGGATGTCGGACCATTGGGACAATAATGAATAAATGTAATTCGTAAGTTTGAATGGATATAAAGTAAAGAATTGAGTATTGGAAGTTGAGTTACTGTGATCTATAGAGTCTAGAGTGTAGAGGTGGCCCTAGCTAGTGAGTCATGTATTTCCGCTGCGTATCTGATTATGTGATGTTTTCTAATGAATTACGGATTTGATTGTGTTAACCATGTTGATATTATGAAATAAGTGTGTTATGTTTTGTCTATTATATATTTGATTGTGTTCTACGATTAAGTAGAACATTCTAATTACTCCCCACCGACTGTGGATCCCCCATTCCCTTTTTAGGTAATGAAGCGGAGTAATATGGGTTATAACGTTGGTTGGGTCTCATGAGCGAGCAAGCATAGTAGTATTAGCTACCCATTTTAGTAGACTTAGCCTTGTTAATGAATTCTAGTAGCTTGTAGTAGAACTTTAGTATTTTAAAGAGGTTTTTGGACAATTTCCTTGCTTTGTTTAATTAATTTTGATTAATAAAAGAATTAAGTGTTAGAGCTTCCACTGTTATTTTAAGATTTGTGATATAAGTTTTCATTCATTAATGATTGGTATTGTTGTTTTCTTCGAAAACAACGTTGCTAAAATACGGGTCGTTACATGAAAATTTTAGAGATGTGAAATATGAAATGATAATTTCAAATTTTAATTTTAACAAAAAATTTCCCTCCAAAATTGTATATTATAACTAGAGCTGGGCATGGGCCATGCCAGCACGAGGGCCAACTCAGCACGGTACGGTTTGGGCCTGGCCCAGCACGACCCCACTATAAGCACGGCACGACACGAAGGCACGAATGATAGTCGTGGGCCAGCCACGAACAACATTTTAAAATTTGGCACGAGCACGATTGGTCGGCCCGCAAGTTAGCACGCTCATTTTGATAAAATTACAAAATTCATAAAAATTAGTACAAGGCATGATGGCACGGCACGAGTTGGCCCGGCTCGGCACGTGAGCTGGGCCGTGCATGGGCCTTATATTTTATAATTTGGCATGAGCCTGGCACGGCACGAACTTTTCTTGGCCCGTATAGGCACGAGGCATGCGGGCTTAGCACGTGGGCCGTCCTGGCACGGCCCGTGCCCAGCTTTAATTATAACTTCAATTTTTTATTTTGAGAAAAAAAATTCCCTCCAAGAACCACATTAATTATTGTTGTATTTTAATTGATTTTATTTTTTTCCAAAATATACAGTTTATATTTTAGAGTCTTCATTTTAATTGCATATTCAGTTTATATTTCTACAAGTCAGGAAAAGAAACCACACAATCCAACTCCACCTTCATCCGCGGTTCCCCCTTCACCCAAGCACTGTCGTTCACCGGTTCATCTCGAAAAATTAGTCAATCTGGATATATTAAATGCCCCTATCAGACAACCGAGCGCAAAGTTACTGCATGACGAAATTTTTCACTATACCCCTTTAAATAAAAAATAAAAGAAAAACACTTAAATAAATTTTTCATCTATAAAAACTTTTTATGAATTTTTGAATATAAAAAATTAATTTCAAAATTAAATAAAATATGTGGTACGCGTCGTTTAACGTACAAATTTAAAAACCTATCTTAGACCTTCAAAAATATTTATAACTAATAAAAGGGTAAGAAAGGGTCGATCCCACAGAGAGACGGCTAACTTCTTCATTCAAAGTTCAACTTATTGGGAATAAAACTAATATTTACAATATTCACATTATTTACTTTGAATGGGGGGGTTTAGATTGAACTAGTGACTAAAACGAATAAAATTAAGAAAATTAATATTAAAATGTTATTTACAAGCGACAACGCACTTAACCAATTCAACTCCATAATTTTACTTGATTTTAGATTTTGGGATAAACCGATCAACCTTGCAAAATTAACCAAATTTAATTACTAGACTAACTGTAGAGACTTTAGTAACAAAGACTCCCTATCTTCCCTTACTCGAAAACAATCTTGAACTAAGTCGAAATTGACTCTAAACCAATCTAATTGACACAAATATGTCGCACTTGCATGAATCAGGGTTGGAAGCATTAATATTTAGGAGACCTCATTAGTCCTGATTTAACTAATCACATAAATGTTAGACTAATCAGATTGAACTTGCTCTCTAATTTAGATCAAACCATCTTCGCATATTTGATATAAACTAGTGGTTACTTTGTTATATGAATTAAACTAACAATAATCACAATTTAACACTTGAGAGATAACAAACAAATGCTAAATTGTAAATTTCACAACAAAGAACAAGTAAAGTTCAAATAACAATTAAACTGGAAACTAAGCAGATTATAAAAACCAAAATTAATCCTTTAAACCAAAACCAAATCATTATATTCATCCAAAGTAGTAAGAAAACTTGAATGGACAGTAATTGAAACAATAAAGTTGAGAAAAGACTTATTAAATACGCTCCCAAGAACCTTCGAATGAACCCGGCTTTGACCCCGCAATCCACCGTCGTCCTCGTTCGACCTTGGATTTGAGACTAAGCTTCCCTCCAATGGCTACCTTCTCTTCACCAATTGCCCAATTACCGACCCACTCCAATTGTCTTACTCTCTGAAAATTCTTGGCTAAGTTGTCGTCGTCTTTTCTGATAGAAATTAGGGTTATATTTATACCCAACTCTTTGAACTGATTTCCCCTTAAATTCTCCATTTGAATAAAATCTGGTAGTTTTGGAAGAAAATTTGAGTGATACTCGGTGGAAATTCGAAGAGTTGTTGTTGTACGTTGCTCTTGTTTCTCGCCTTCGTCGTTGTATTCTTTCCTTCTTTCTCTAACTTCTTTCTTATTATTCTCTTTTTTTGCTTTTCTTTTTTTCCCTCTTTCTTTTCTTTGTTTTCCTCTTTGTGCTGATCTCACGTGAGGACTTTGTTTTTTTTTTTTTTTATAAAAAAATTTCTTTTCTTGTTTTTTTTTTTATTTCATTTTTTTTCCCTTTAGATTTACTAAAGAGGATCCACAATATTTGATGGCCTTTGGGCTTTCCTCTTGTGCTTTGGTCTAACTTTGGTTGATTGAAGCCCATATTATGCTCCTTTACCTACCAATTAAAACACATAACATATTAAGTACCAATTAGTCCATAATTAGCTATTAAATAAAATAATGCATAAATTCAATTCTAAAAATATAAAGATACATAAAATCATATATTAATAATTAAAAGATGATTATAAGACTAATATTAGGGACTAAATATATGTATAATTAAGCACTTATTAAATTCCCCCACACTTAGTCTTTGGTCGCCCTCGAACAAAATAAATAAAAACTATATATAAAAGCAATAAATCTAACTCAATGTCGTAAGAATCATGATTGCACTTAGCATACATGTGCAACAAGCCATTAAAACCCCTAAGTTCCCCCTAGAGGACGATTACATCTCGTGAAGGTTTGCAGTAGACATACCTACAAAGTGTCACACCACAAGTATAGATCATTAATTGACACTAAGAAAGATTTTAGCACCCTCAATAACCAACCAATCATGCCACTTTCATCTCCCTAAATTTTGACTTCACAATAAATTCTAAAAGCTTGAATCATAATGTGAAATTGCATGTCTCAAATGATCAGGACTTTTTAGGATGCAATGAGGCTCGGGTAAAAATAAGGTATTAGAATATTTTTAGGAATGTGGTGGTAGTGATATTGAAACTAGTAGAGCATATGTGTACATTCATATAGTTACAACACATTCGTCCATCATTGAATTTTTATCCATTTCTTTTTATTCAATTAGTTTCAGGATTCTTAATGTTTTGTCTCTTTCAAGTAGTCCATGTAACGAGCTTTCGACCAGTGGCTCCCGGTCCAGTTAGCCCAAGGCACTAGGTTTTAAGATACACCTACGGATCTAATCACTCGAACTACTTAAACAAAAGATAAGAACATCACACGTACATAACTGGGTTTTGTATTTCTTTTTCTCTTTTTTTTTTAGAAAAGAATTAATTTCTTCATTTTTCTTTTTGAACTTTTTTTTTAAATCCAGACATTGGTATGCAGAGCCTTTAGATCTGAAACTTTATATTATAACAAGAACACCACTGTAGGGGTCTTTTTTACCCGGCCGCCTACATCTCACGAGTTATTCTGAATGCTCGTTAACGCCGTATGTGAATACGGACTAGTAGGAGTCGCCACCGTGCATTTTATACAGTCCACGGACACCGAAGAAATACCGAAAGCCAGGAGCAATAAGCCCCATATGGTCGTGCACTAGAGTATGGGTTCGGGGACAGGTTACGGGCCAATCGTGCATTGGGCCCGCCCGCCTGTAAGCGGTCTCTACTAGGTCATTTTTTGTGGTCATATTGTTATTATTCCCGAATTCAAAGATATCTCCGTTTTATATCCTAAAGCACATATTACTAGGTGGGTTTGAATATATTACAATTCATGCCTAATTAATGTGACCACTTTGCATTAAGTCAGTATTAAAAGTCCTAAAAAATAAATCAAATAAAAATATGAATAAAACATAAAATAAAAAAAAATATGTGCAGGTTCAAAGTGTGGTACAGGAAAAGTGGTTTGATGTGCTGTTTAACCAATAAAAATATAAATAAAACATGTATGAATTAATTGAATGACTTTTAATACTGAAAACCAGATGTCATATCAATGTTAACAACAATAATTGTGATTTCATTCATAATCAGGCCAGATCTAATATGACTTATAAATTAACCAGCTTTATTACCATAATCATTATTGGAAATATTCAATTTAATAAATAAATCATTATATTAAAAATAAATTTATCAACGACATAAAAACTGAAGTTTTTCTATTAAATTGATACAAGATAACAAATCTGATTAATATGAGTCATAAATTATTATGCATCAATATTGAAAATTTATAATCCATGGCCGATCAGATTAAAACAACAATTAAAGTATTAACATTAATATGACACATGAATTTAAGCACTAAAATTCACCTAAAACATATTAAACACATTAACCATTATCAAAGATCATCATTTTGAATGATTTATAAATATACAATAAACTTAAAACGAATAGATTTGAAGTAGAGACTTCAGAAATTGTACCTGGTAATGCCTTGATCGAACAACCAAGGAGAGATCAACGATGATGATGAATATGAAATGCTTGTTTAAAGTTGACAGAGTTGGTGATTTGTGATGTGTTTAGTGATGTTTTGAGAGTGATTTAATGTGTTATAAGTATATGGGATGAAAGTATGCAATGCAGAAGGAGGCTAGAGGTTGTTGGCGTGTGTTGGTGTGTGTTAGAATGCTTAGAAGGACGTGTATTTATAGGCCAGAAGGAGCAACGTTCGACCCGGAAGGGCTACAGAACTGCGCCTAGGCGCAGGTCCAGTAACATGACCTGCGCCTAGATGCAGGTCTGTATAATGTGACATGCGTTTAGACGCAGGTCCTGGTCATATCCGGGTCGACGATTTTGCTTGATTTTGCGCGTGATTTTCAGGATTACGATCCGATTTTTGTACGATTACGGAAATATTTTGTAATATTTTGATATTCCGGAATATTCTAGGTTGTCCCGGGATGTTCCGGAATGTTCTAGAATGTGTCCGAATGTGCCGGAATGCCCAGAACGTTCCGGAATGTTCTAGATTCCTCCAGAAGCTCAAAACAATTACAGAAAAATTAGTAAAAATTATGAAAAAATATGAAAAAAATAAAAAACACTAATATGCTTTGCGGAACAATTTTAAACATTCGGAAATGACGAAAATGCCCCTAAGCATGCAAAAATCCTAAAAAAATCCATAGAAAGCTCTAAAAATATGATAAAAATATAGAAAAATTATTAAATTATTTTTATGATTTTTAAAAATATTTTGTGATGCAAAAAGAAATTTTTTTATGAATATATAATATTAAAAAATGCATGGAAAAATATAAAAAAATACCTAAAAATGTAGAAAAATCATGAATAAATCCCGTAATCATCGCGAATCCTAATACACGCTTCCAAGGCAATTCAAACACGGTTTAGGAAATTGTTTGAGGTATATGGTATGTTTTCATCGTCAATTTTCCTTAGTTGTATCTTATGGCAATATGGTACGTTCATCATTAGTCTCTACATTGGGGAGACACATTTAGGTGTCTACAGAAGCCCCCACTTTGACTGAGTTTGGAGAGTAAGAATAAACTCGCAAGACGAAAGCCAAAGTATTCCTATCGGGACGGAGGATAACTCAAGACGTTCTGCGTCCTTGAGTCACCCTTTTTAACGCCGGTACCTGCAAAACAAATGTTAGTTTTACCTGTAACCGCGCCCCATGCGGTTTAATCCCTTAGAAGCGCTTGCATCCTTGGGATGATGGTGGATGAATCGTCGGGTTCCTCCGGATGCGCCTAGATCTTTCATAACTATTTCCTTGGGTAAGCATAAACCCTTGGGACAGTGAAAAGTCGTATAGGTGTGATCGATCAAGAGTAAGCATAAACTCTTGAAAATTTGTGCGCGAGTAAGCATAGACTCACGAGAAAATATGTTTAGGGTAGGCACAAACCCGTTGTGTGCCAAGAGTAAGCATAAACTCTTGGTAGAAAATGTGACGAGTCAAGAGTAAGCATAAACTCTTGTGAGAAAGTATGATGTGTGTTTGGGTTAACATAAACCCATGAGAATGATAATGTGCTAAGAGTAGGCATAAACTCTTAGAGGAAGAAAATAAGAGTAAGAATAAACTCTTGAGAGAAGGTATGAGGGTAAGCGCAAACCCTAAGTAAAGTGTTGTGATAAGAGTAAGCATAAACTCTTAGGAGGAGAATCAAGAGTAAGTATATACTCTTGAGATCAAAGAAGGTATGAGGGTAAGCATACACCCTAAGTAAAGTGATATGCTAAGAGTAAGCATAAACTCTTAGGAGAAGAATCAAGAGTAAGTATAAACTCTTGAGAGGATGTATGAGGGTAAGCATAAACCCATAAGCAAAGTGAAGTGGATTAAGGGTAACCCTTAGAGGTATATTTTTCTGAGCTCAGGGTAAGTATAAATGTAACGACCCGAATTTTTGGGCCGTAAAATTTCGCGTGAAATTAAGCCATTAAGTCCGAATCGACCGATTTGGGTCCAAAGACTTAATTTTTATTAATTGGATCAAGGCCCATTCACCCTTCTCCTAGCCAAACCCCACGGCCCATCATCATATTTCTTTTATTTAATTTCTTTTATTATTCAACCAAAATTAGAAAATCATATCTAATTTTTGACTTAACCTAAAAACTCTATTTTTATTCTCCTAACAACCCTACTAAATGTTAGGAGCACCAAATCCTTATTTTATCTACCCATGGCCGGCCCCCTATTGTTTTTCCCCTTATTTCACTTCTAAACCATCTCCTAAATTTTAGTAGGCTACCTCCTAACCTCCTAAAATCTAGTAGGGCCTAAATCTATTTAAACCCCTAAAAACCATAACTTTCAATCTCATATTTACTACTCAAAAACAAGTAAACAAACTCCCTCTCTTTCTCTAATTCCACACGACAATCTTAGGCCAAAAACTCACCAAAAATCCTTTCTATCTTCTACCACTTGTTTCAAATCTCAAGATCAACCAAACTTCAACCTCCTTGTAGATTGATCCAAGTTCGTGCATAGCCCGTGTTTCGGCCAAGTGTGGGTGCCGAGTTGGAGAAAAGGTTGAGCGAGTTTCTTGTGTATGATTCAATAAGGTGACTAGCTTTTCTACTTAGGAATAGGATGAGATTACATAGGATAATAGGATTAGATGTTTGTTGTTGTGTGTTCATGCGTGTCTTGCCGAGTATTTTCGAAAGTAATACCCTATTTTCTTTACTCACATCTTGATAAGCTTTATTTGATCATGTATTACTTATCCTCTAATTGATGATATTAGTCAATCTTGATGCACAATGTTATGATTCTTTGACCACCGATTGAGTATTATGCGTATAATTAGTGGCATTAAAGCAAGAGTTTTTTAATGGCTAATCCATGAATTTAAGTATAGCTTTGCTTTGACCAATTTGTTCCTGAAATCTTGTTGTATTGTGTAGTACTGATGCATCGTTAATATAGCTTGTGCCAAGCGTGTAATGGGTCAACTATAGCATGTCAACTATAGCATGTTAATTTGTTCCTGAAAATCCCTAGGGTGTGTGAAACGAAAAAAGGTTGTCGGTGCAAGAAAAGGAAAGGCTAAAAATTTGTGACTGAAGGGTGATGATGTAGGGAATTGATGTGGTTGGTTGAATTAATGTTGGTTCAAACTCGAGCCTATGTCGAGTTGTGAACTAGGAATTTGTGCTTAAAACCCAAGTTATATAAAAGGGTGGACCTCAAAAATTCATTAATTGGGTCGAACCTCGAGAAGAGGCTTCCTACGTATCCCTATGGAATCAGACCATCTTCGTTCTTGTTGATTATTTGGACAATGCCTCAGGGGAGAGGGCTTTTGTGGTTGTAATGTTTGGCTAGGGTTGAGGATTAAGAAGGAAAAGGGAAAGAAGGCTCAAAGTTCTCAATTTAACCCCACATGGTGCGCAGTGTGCTTTTTGGCTCTTTTTTTTTAATTGGATTGGACTGAGTCGAATTATTGAACTGGATTTATTGAATTGAGCTGGATTTATTGAATTGAGCTGGATTTATTGAATTGAGCTGGATTTATGGAATTCAACTAGATTTATTGAACTGAGTTAGATTTATTGAATTGAACTGGAATTTGAGATGGATTTATTGAATTGAACTAGGTTTATTGAATTGAATTGGATTCATTGAATTGAGTTAGATTTATTGAATTGAACTGGAAATTGAGATGGATTTATTGAATTGAACTGGATTTCTTGAACTGAACTAGCTTTATTGACTTTGGATGGACTTTGATTTGAACTTTTTTTTTTTGCATTTTTTTTTGTTTTTTGTTTTTTAGGCACATGTCTTATCAGACGCACCATTTGATCCCATGGGTGAGGTATGTGTGGGTAAGGAAAGAAAGTAGGCTTATATGTGCTTATGGCCCAAAGGGTTGCAAAGGATTGAATGAATACAGGTGATGGGAAAGGATTGATGATTTTTGTGGAGTTCAAGAAAAGAAGGCCTCTCGGGCAATGTCCATTTATTATGTTCAATTTTATTGATTATGAAAATTTGAGGTCATGAATTATGTTAGAGTTAAAAGCTCAAATTAAGATGACGGCTAATAATGTTAAAAAAATTATTATTGTGAATGAGATTACAAGGCTAAAAGTGGAAAGAAAAGTCCTACATGACATAGGCTCAAAAAAGAAATGAAAAAGGAAATGCAATTGTCTAGCTGGAGGGACTCTCCGACTCAACCTAAAGAAACCACCCTGACTGACTCTTGGGGCGTGCTGACACTGATGCTACTCTTGATGTGTCACCTCTTAGCAAATCATCCTCTATGACTACTTCAATGTGATGGGCCTTTTCGATGGTGATGATTGAGCTGTTTAAGTTGGTCCACTATTTGTGGTGTTCGGGTTGTAGGCTAAAGATATGGGTTTGAGTTATGTAGGCTTGGAACATGGGCTTGAGTGATGGGCTTGGAATTTGGGATTGAGTGATGGGCTTGATTGATGTAGGTTGGGTATGGGCTTAAGGTTTTTGGGTTTGGATGAGTGATAGGTTTGAATGAGGCTGGGGTGATGTTTAAGTGAACTGAGGTAAGGTTAGATTGGGCTTGAGGCTTGCTCGGACCTGGGCTATACTTTGGATTGAATGTGAACTGTTTGGACCACTCCGAACTGTTTTCGAAAAGAACCAAAACCCTTGGTAAACTTCCTTGGTCATTGTGATATGGATGCAAATGCAGATGTATATGTATGTCCTAATTTAATGTCCATTTCCCTAAAATGCATGAATGCAAGGTGCCCTTTCCTTTTTTATTTTCTTTTATTTTTGAATGTTTTTTTTTTGAAAGGGCACCAAAATAAATGAAATATGCAATGTAAGTGAATGGAAGTACCTAAATGATCGAGGAGTGGACTTAAGCCCTTTTAAAGGAACGACTAAGGTTTTGGGCCAAAACCTATGGTTAAACTAAGGTCAAAGCCTATATGGACTATATGCAAGGACACTAAGGCCCAACATTGTGAACTATATGAACTAGAAGATGACCATGACTATATGAAGTGTGAGTGAATAGGAAAAAAGATACATGGCTAGAGCCCTTAAAAAAAAAAATGCACACATGGTCAAATAAGCACACTAGCATGATACAACATGAGTGGTGTAATGACCCGTATTTTAGCAACGTTGTTTTCAAAGAAAACAGTAATAAGAATCGTCGAAACTAAATACTTTCAATAATAACTTAAAGAATACACAGCGGAAGCTCTAAACTTAATCATTTTATTAATTAAAATATTAAATTCTTTCCAAAAACAATGGAACTGCTAGGTCCACTATTACAACTCTAAAATAGGAAAATAACTGGAAAAAAAATAGCATCATCACCTGAAATGGGGGGGTCCACCGTCAGTGACGAGTAACTAGGCAGTCCCACTTAAATGTGGAACCACAAAATAATATAATATCATAGAATCAACCAAGATACACATAAAATACATGAATAATCATACGAAATACATACATATTAGAAATACGCAGCGGAAGACTTAACATAACATGCTTAAAATCAACATATTCAATACATAAATAATCATAATAAATACATAATTAACATACTAACCCGATGAATTCTTATCTTATCATATTATTACCCAAATCCCATCTTTAACCTTCTTTCTTAATCCATGGACCGGTCATTATAGCTCGTAAGGATGCCCGTGTACATCCTAACTTTCCCAGAACATGCCAGGTAGGACCCGTGTATCCTACCCGTAACCCTCCTTTACAAGGATTATGTCTAAGTGGGGCCCTCAGTCCCAGATTAGCAGCCCATGTACTACTAACCCGGACGACAACATATTCTAGGATCCAGAACTGCCCAGAGACCGCAGTAGGGAAGTGGGTTCGACTTAACCTAATCTGGTGACCCGTGTATCACCAAACAGGCGTCCACTTCTTTTCTTATCTATCTTATCGACATGGAAATCGTGAGACAAATAACATCTTATCATCTTATTCTTATTCTTATCATCAAGTCAATCCTTTTTCCTTATTATTTCAACTTATCTTCTTATTTCTTTTTATTCCTTTAATCATATTAAATCCTTAAATCATTAACTGGAATTATTAAAAGCTAAAAATTAAATTAAACTGATCACCCTTTTAAATAGAGCCACTCGACATTTTTAAAATAAAATAAATAATCAAAATCAATTCTTTTAAATAATGACACAAATAATTCAATAAATCAAATAAATCATCAAATCAATATAATAACTAACAATTGTCAAATATTATTGCATAAAACTTGATAAAAATATCATTTTTCCATGTGTGCATCATTCGAACATCGTAAGTTAATTAAAAAAAATTGACACTTTTAAATATTAGTCACAATATCAAGAATAAATCATTAAAACTTATTAAATAAATAATAAAATCATAAGTTAACTTTGAATTAACAAAACATTAGTCAAAACAAGATTAAAATTCACCCATTTTATTTCTTAATACTCGGCCATCAACAAATATATCACTCGAAAATTTATAATTTAATTCTATACTTTATTATCATATTTTAATCATTATATCAGTTATATAAATTATAAAATTAATAATCTAACCATTAATCCTGAGATTATAACTAAACATGGAGAAAAAATCAAGTCTTGAACCCCTAAAATATACGGCCAACAAGAAAATACAACATGATCAAGATTAATTTCAAGAACTCATGAATTCATATTATCATATTATTAAATTATCTTTAAAATATTAATTAATTAATAAATCAAGAATAAAATTATAATTTGACAAGAAAAATTGAATCTTTAATTCTTGACACCATCTTGGTCCACTCGAAAATTTTAATGAACAAAACAAAATTTTAAATTTAATTCAAGACTTTAATTAGGTAATTAAATAAATTATGAACATGCTTTTAGTGGTGGCCACTGGGCCGGGTTGGCCTGGCCCGGCCCGGTTTTCAACCCTGATGGGTCAAGCCCGGTTAACCCGGCCCGGCCCGTGACCCGACCCGGTACAAACCGGGTGGGTCATGGGTCGAATTTTGCAAACCCAGCCCGTAACCCAACCCGTTCGTTTAACCCGGTTAACCCGGCCCGGCCCGTGATCCAGCCCGTGTTCGGCCCGTGACCTAGGCCCGGCCCGGCCCGGACCGTGACCCAGGACCGACCCGTTCGGCCCACCCGGACGGGCCACTGCCACGCTGACGCTGCTGCATGGCTTTAATGCCTTTTTTCTAATGCAATTGCTAATGCATGCATGCAATTGCTAATGCATGCAATTTCTAATGCAATTGCTAATGCATGCAAAAGCTCTCCTCTCCTCTCCTTTTTTCTGCTGCCTCACCAACGGCTCCCTTCCCCCTTTTTTTTTTTTTTTTTTAATTTAAATTTTACATATTCCCTCCCAAATTTCCCCTATAAATACCAATCCAATTTACCCAATATTCTTCACAATTAACATCAATCTTCTTCTCTTCTCTTACTCTCTCTAATTCTCAAAGTTCTCATTCTGAATTCTTAATCTCTCAATTTTAATAGTTAAATTTTAGAAGTTTATACTAAAAAAAAAATATTCAGAAATTACTAGTTTATATTCAAGTTTTAGTAGTTATATACTTATATACTTATATTAAAATTTCAGTTCTTATATTTTAAATTAGTTTCTAAATTTTTAAAAAAAAATGTCTGGAAGGAATAGTGGTGGTAGAATTGGTGGTGGTAGTGCTGGTAGAGGTGATGGTAGAGGTAATGTTAATGATCAATTTCACGGTTCGTATGAAGTAAATACAGATGAAATTGAATCATTAGCTAGGGCATTAGACAGTTAACAAAATCCTCGTCCACCTCGAACCAACCCATATCAATCCCATCAATCATCATCATCAATGCCACCTCCTCATATTCCGGTGGGCGCCGGAGGCGGAGGTTACGTTCCCGAATTTGAATCGGAGGATAATATGGAAGGTATAAATTCAAATTAATATTTTTGAAGTTATTATAGTTGTTTACTTTATCATACATTTATGAATCATGAGTTTATATAAATAAATTAATTGTTTATGTAAATAATATAATTTGAAATTAATTTTGATTCATACATAGTTACATAGTTACGTAAATAATATAACTTGAAATTAATACTTTCAAGACTTTGAATAAATTAATTAATTCACTAATTGTTTATTTATGTACAAAAAATGGATATATTATGAAAATAAAGTATTAATATTTCATTTTTTTAATTAAGGAGGAGGTGAACAAGGTGGTCCTAGTAACACTAATACAACATCAACTGGTAAAAGAGAAAGAGGTCATACCTCATGGGTATGGCCTTACTATGACAAAGTAGCAACAAATGATCCCGACAAATATACTGCAATTTGCAAAATTTGTCGAGATGTTACTAAAACAAAAAAACCAAAAAGTTACAAGTGGACCAAAAACGATGGAACCGGAACATTGGCCCGTCATTTAAAAAAGGGTCACAACTTGGGGCCCGATGGTGCAGAAAGAGATGATTCGAGACAGGGTCAAATCCATGGGTACGCAACGACTACTCCCGGCGCAGGTATGCCTTTTGTTTATAATCGTGATAGAATGATTGATGAATTTTCTAAATATGTTATTCTTGATGAATTGCCGTTTACTCATGGGGAAAGCCCCAATTTCGAACATTTTAACCGGGTTGCTATGCAACCGGCTTTTAGAAGAATTCCTAGAAACACAACATAAGTCAAAAATCACAACAACGGTCCACGACCACCATTCAGGTACGCAAAAGAACTACGTGGGCTTTGATTCCTTAAGTTTACTTAAGAAACTTAAGGATACGTAGGCATCTTATTTTGAAAAGTAAAATTTAATTCAGAAATTAAATTTTAATAAATTAAAATTTAATTCAAAAATAAAATTTTAATTAATGAAAATTTAATTCAAAAATTAAATTTTAATAAATTAAAATTTAATTCAAAAATTAAATTTTAATAAACTAAAATTTAATTCAAAAATTAAACTTTAATAATCGAAGTAAGTCCAAGCCCCCCCTCCCCCCGGGGGGGTTTCATATATTTTTGCCTTATTTTTTACATAATTATTTTAATGTTTTTAAATTATGTAATTATTTTTAATGCATATGTTTTGTAAATTGTAATTAACTAATATCATTTGGATGTTTTTTTTCCAGTGTGTTGAAGTGATTTAATTTTATAATTTTTATAAAATATATTTGTAAATTGTAATAAATTATTTTCTAATTTATAAATTAAATATTAGTTACGAATTCTAGTTGTGTAATTACGAATTCTAATTGTGTAAGTAATACTTTAACTTTCTAGATTTTACATACATTTTTATAATTGTAATTTGTAAATTATAATATAAGTTCAATATATATTGCAACTTAATTTATTTGGTCAACTATGATTTATTAAAGTAAATTTGTTACTTGTCTAATTGTTTTAATGTATTATATTCAATTATTCATTTATTCATATTATCATATATACTATAAAAACTCAAAAGTCAAAAGTCAAAACCATGACAATTTACAAACCCTCCAAATCTTTTCAAATTACCTAAACCCTCCAAAGCCCCCCTAAACCCTCTCCAAACCCCCCCTAAACCCTCCAATTCTCCAAATGCCTAAACTGTAAACCCCCTTATACTGCGAACCCATGAACCCGGTCCAACCCGCGAACCCGTCCCAATCCGGCTAACCCGCGAACCCGGCCCAACCCGGCCCGGTGCCAGGCCCGGTTCAACCCGGCCGAACCGGTTCATGGGTCACCACTCCATGAACCCGGCCCGGTTCGGCCCGGCCCGGTGACCCAGCGGGCCGGTTCATGGGTCAGACTTTTCTGGCCCGGCCCGTTCGGTGGCCAGCACTACTGATGCTTTTAGATCAAGAAAATCATCCTAAAATCATCATAAAACTAAGCAAGAGGTTCGACATATTCACGCATAAATCAAGAATTAAACTCGAAATTAACATGCAATTCTTCTAATCAAAACATGCAATTTAGGATAATAAATCATGCATAGAATTAATTAAAATACAAAGATTCACTAAAGATCATATAAAAATATCAAGAAACATCATGAACATTTATCATCACATAGTTCGAATAATAATAGCCTAACCATGATACTAACTCAATCAATTCCTAGTTTAATCCTAATTAACTATATGATATACTAATCCAAATTTAAGAAGATTAGTCTAGTTACCTTGAATCAGGAAGAAAACAAAGAAAAACTCTTTGCTTGGGGTTCGAATTTCACACGGCACAACAAGAGTATTTTTGTGAGTTTTTATGAATATTTTTAGAAGTTAGAAGTTAGGATAATAGGTTATGAGTATTGTTCCCTATATAATTATAAAGAACTAAAGAATCAAATATTAAATAAAAGAAAAGGGGGACGTGAGTTATGAGGAGTAATAGGAGGGAGTTGAGTCAATTTAGGAGACTTGGTATGGGGTTAGTTAAAAATAGGATTTTTAGGATAATTAGGATAATTATAAATTAGATATCTAGATATAGAATTATCGAAATAATAATAATAATGAAAAGAAATAAATCCTTGGCAAAATAAGGAGAGGGCCGGCCAAGGGGAGTATTAATTGGGTCATCGGGCCCATTTTTAAGACAAGGAAAGGAAATAAGATTAAACAGTCCAATTAACTGGGCCTTTTGGACTTAGAATATTAGATGCAATAATAATTAGCCACGAATTTTTCTGGCCCAGATTTTCGGATTATTACAAGTGGTCTTCTAAAAGGTCAGTTCTGGGTGGTCACAAGGTACCATGGCTAAAGAGAAACTGAACTGCTCTAGCCATTCTTCATGCTGACCTCATCGGGCATGAGGACCACGCGCCATGGTTGGGATGGGCTGATTATGATTATTGAGGTCGGGCACCACAACTAACCATAATCAAACCCCCAGGGTCGGTCTCGAGCATAGAACATGCTCATATGAGACAAGGTCCTATATTGCGGCACCTATTCGTAGGGCCGTATGCAATATGCCTAAAATTAATTCGGGAATGATAATAATAAGACCACGAGACTTTTCAAGTTTGTCCACACCACTAAGGAGTATTATTCCCCAGCGGAGTCGCCAAACTGTAGGGGTCGTTTTTACCCGGCCGCCTACGTCTCACGAGTTATTTTGGATGCTCGTTAACGCCGTATGTGAATACAGACTAGTAGGAGTCGCCACCGTGCGTTTTATACGGTCCACGAACACCGAAAAAATATCGAAAGCCAGGAGCAATCAACCCCATATGGTCGTGCACCAGAGTATGGGTTCGGGGACAGGTTACGGGCCAATCGTACATTGGGCCCCCCGCCTGTAAGCGATCTCTACTAGGTCTCTTTTTGTGGTCGTATTATTATTATTCCCGAATTCAAAGATATCTCCGTTTTATATCCTAAAGCGCATATTATTAGGTTGGTTTGAATATATTACAAGTCATGCCTAATTAATGTGACCACTTTGCATTAAGTCAGTATTAAAAGTCCTAAAAAATAAATCAAATAAAAATATGAATAAAACATAAAATAAATAAAATAAATAAAAAATTTGTGCAGGTTCAAAGTGTGGTCCAGGATAAGTGATTTGATGTGCTGTTTAACCAATAAAAATATATATAAAACATATACGAATTAATTGAATGCGACTTTTAATACTTAAAACCAGATGTCATATCAATGTTAACAACAATAATTATGATTTCATTCATAATCAGGCCAGATCTAATATGACTTATAAATTAACCAGGTTTATTATCATAATCATTATTGGAAATATTCAATTTAATAAATGAATCATTATATTAAAAATAAATTTATCAACGACATAAAAACTGAAGTTTTTTCTATTAAATTGATACACGATAACAGATCTGATTAATATGAGTCATAAATTATTATGCATCAATATTGAAAATTTATAATCCATGGCCGATCAGATTAAAACAACAATTAAAGTATTAACATTAATATGACACACAAGAATTTAAGCACTAAAATTCACATAAAACATATTGAACACATTAACCATTATCAAAGATCATCATTTTGAACGATTTATAAATACACAATAAACTTAAAACGAATAGATTTGAAGTAGAGACTTTAGAAATTGTACCTGGTAATGCCTTGATCGAACAACCAAGAAGAGTTCCACGATAATGATGAATATGAAATGCTTGTTTAAAGTTGACGGAGTTGGTGATTTGTGATGTGTTTAGTGATGTTTTGTGAGTGATTTGATATGGTATAAGTATATGGGACGGAAGTATGCAATGCAGAAGGAGGCTCAGGGTTGTTGGCGTGTGTTGGTGTGTGTTAGAATGCTTGGAAGGACGTGTATTTATAGGCCAGAAGGAGCAACGTTCGACCCGGAAGAGCTACAGACCTGCGCCTAGGCGCACGTCCACTAACATGACCTGCGCCTAGACGCAGGTCTGTATAATGTGACCTGCGTCTAGACGCATGTCCTGGTCAGATCCGGGTCGACGATTTTGCTTGATTTTGCGCGTGATTTTTAGGATTACGATCCGATTTTTATACGATTACGGAAATATTTTGATATTCCGGAATATTCTGGGTTGTCCCGGGATGTTCCGGGATGTCCCGGAATGTTCTAGAATGTGCAGGAATGCCCAGAACGTTCCGTAATGTTCTAGATTCGTCCAGAAGCTCAAAACAATTACAGAAAAATTATAAAAAATTATGAAAAATATGAAAAGTATAAAAAACACTAATATGTTTTGCAGAACAATTTTCAACATTCGGAAATGACAAAAATCCCCCTAAGCATGCAAAAATCCTAAAAAATCCATATAAAGCTCTAAAAATATGATAAAAAATATACAAAAATATGAATAAATTATAAAATTATTTTTATGATTTTTAAAAATATTTTGTGATGCAAAAATAAATTTTTTTATGAATGTATAATATCAAAAAAATGCATGAAAAAAAATAAAAAAATACCTAAAAATGTAGAAAAATCATGAATAAATCCCGTAATCATCGCGAATCCTAATACACGCTTCCAAGGAAATTCAAACATGGTTTAGGCAATTGGTTGAGGTATATGGTATGTTTTCATCGTCAATTTCCCTTAGTTGTATCTTATGGCAATATGGTAAGTTTATCATTAGTCTCTACATTGGGGAGACACATTTAGGTGTCTACAACCACCAACTTATGACTATATCCATCCACTTTACAATATAATTGTTTCACTAATGGATTTTGTGAATGGTAGACTTTTTGGCTCATGTGGTGTTAAATAACCTAAGATGCCTAAATCATTCTTGAGACATGTTTGAACGCAATTTATTTGAAAGGGAGAAATAACACAAACAAGAGAAATAAGATCCATCTTATTTAGGAAAAATAAACCATCTTACCAAAAGTCATGTCAAGGAGGGATTTATGCCATCTTTCATGTTATCATATTCCACTTATTTATTTATTTATTTTTACTTTTTGTTTTTATTTTTTATTTTTTTAAAAAAATCAAAATTAAGATTCTATAAACCGTTCAAATAAAAATCCGGCAACACCTCCCCTAAAACAGGACATAATCACTCAAATATGAGCATGAGTTAATAATAAATCACATGTTCAAACAATAACCCATTTTTTAGCCCAAAATAGTCATATATACGCACATTCCATTACATTCCATCCTCCCCCACACTTATACGTTGCATTGTCCTCAATGGAACAACAAGAAAAAGAAGGGAAGCGGAACTTAGCTGGTTTCATGGCAATCAGGATCAACGGAAATGTTGTAAGGCTCGAGCTTAAATATCCAAAAAGGTGTTGTGTTGTTTTTTCACATCATGCACGGTTTTATTGAAGAGTAATCTAAAAGGAAAAAAAGTGATACATAAATAAATAAATAAAATAAACTAAGCTATAACTAACAAAATAAATAAATAATTAAATAATTTTCTAAAACTCGAAAACAAAATATTTGACTCATGCTTGGGTTGCGTCGCAAGAAGTTCCTTCATTTTATGTCGTTGGTCCGACATATTCCTCTTCTATACTTGCTCAAATATAATGTCTTTGATCATGGTCACGTGAGTTTGATCATAGAATGGTTTTAACCTGTGGCCATTAACCTTCAAAACTTTGTTAGTATTAAAATCCTTGATTTCTACTGCACCATACGGTAAAACATTGATAACAGTAAAAGGTCCTAACCATATAGATTGAAGTTTACCAGGAAACAATTTTAAACGAGCATTAAATAAGAGAACTTTCAGACCAACATTAAACGACTTTCGGGTTATCATTTTATCGTGAAAGGCTTTGGTCTTTCCCTTGTAAATTTTTGCATTTTCATAGGCCTCAAGCCTTAATTCCTCTAGTTCTAGCAAGTATAATTTCCGTTCTTCTCCAGCTTTATCATAGTCAAAATTACATTGTTTTACAGCCCAGAAAGATTTATGTTCTAACTCTACTGGTAAGTGACAAGCTTTGCCAAAAACTAGTCTATATGGAGACATTCCTATAGGTGTTTTATATGCTGTCCTATAAGCCCACAAGGCGTCATCTAACCTAAGGCTCAAATCTTTCCTATTAGGGTTCACCATTTTTTCTAGAATAGACTTGATATCTCTATTTGACACCTCTGTTTGCCCATTACTTTGGGGATGATAAGCAGTTGCTACTCTATGTGTCACACGATATTTTTCAAGGAGCGCACCAAATGTTTTTTTTTGCAAAAATGAGTTCCTCTATCACTAATTATGGCCTTGGGCATACCAAACCTATTGAATATATGACTCTTAACAAACTTCACAACAATTTTGGCATCGTCAGTTATGGTAGCTTTAGCTTCCACCCATTTAGAAACATAATCCACAACAAGTACAAGAAAAAAATTACCAAGAGAAGACGGAAAAGGACCCATAAAATCTATACCCCATACATAAAAAAATTCACAAATTATGATTCCATATTGAGGCATTTCATGTATATTAGATATGTTACCTGTTTTATGACATTTTTCACACGACTTGCAAAATATATAAGCATCTTTAAACAATGTAGGCCAATATAAACCACATTGTAGAACTTTATACGTAGTTCGTTGAGGCCCAAAGTGACCTCCAACTTCAAGGTTATGGCAAAAATTACAGCATACATTTCTTTATCAGTCACACCGTAATTGCATTGAGCGGGGTCAAGAAATTTAGAGGCATAATGTATAACATATGATTCATTGTCTTTCTTTTTCCCTAAAACAGCCCCAATAGTTTTATCACTAGCGTCACACATAATCTCGAATGGTAGTGACCAATCAGGAGGTCGAATTATAAGAGTTGTGGTTAATTTGTCTATCAATTCATCAAAAGCCTTTTTACAAGAAATGATGAAATCAAATGTAGCAACTTTTGCAAGCAAAGCACGTAATGGTGAAGTAATTTTGGAAAAGTCGTTCAAGATATTATTGCTAGATATAATAGAAAGACCTCTCCTCTTGGTGTTATGATGAAAATTGACATTAGGAAGGCTTATGATTCAGTGGAGTGGAGTTTTGTGAAGGAAATGCTAGTTGCCTTGGAGTTTTCTAATCATTTTCTTGCTTTAGTCATGGCTTGTGTGTCTTCTCCCACTTATTCCCTTGTCCTTAATGGTGAATCCTATGGGTACTTTGAGGGTAAGAGGGGTCTTCGGCAGGGTGATCCTATGTCCCCCTTATTATTTATTATGTGTATGGAGTATCTCTCAATACTGATGGGTGTTGTTGAGTGTCATAGTAAGTTCAAGTTCCATCTTAGGTTTAAAGGGGTGAGGCTCTCTCATTTGGCCTTTGTTGATGACCTAATAGTTGGTTGCAAAGGGGAGAAGTTTTCTGTGGACCTGCTGATGAGAGCCATGGCTACTTTTACTCATGCCTCTAGGTTGGTTGCTAATGGGTGTAGACACCTAAATGTGTCTCCCCAATGTAGAGACTAATGATGAACGTACCATATTGCCATAAGATACAACTAAGGGAAATTGACGATGAAAAAGCAAAATATACCTCAACCAACTGCCTAAACCGTGTTTAAAGTGCCTTGGAAGCAAATGTTAGGTTTTGCGATGATTATGGGATTTATTCGAAATTTTTCTTCATTTTTTATATTTTTTCATGCATTTTCAATGCATTATATTCATAAAAAATTAATAAAAATGTCTTTTTGCATCAAAAAATATTTTTAAAAATCATAAAAATAATTTTATAATTTATTCATATTTTTCTATATTTTATCATATTTTTAGTGCTTTTTATAGATTTTTTTAGGATTTTTGCATGCTTAGGGGCATTTTCGTCATTTCCGAATGTTGAAAATAGTTCCAAAAAGCATATTAGTGTTTTTTTTTTTTACTTTTCATATTTTTTCATAATTTTTAATAATTTTTCTGTAATTTTTTGGAGCTTTAGGAGAAATCTTGAACATTCCAGAACGTTCTGGGCATTCCGGCACATTCCGACAAATTCCAGAACATTCCGGGAGATCCCGGAACATCCCCGGACATCCCTGAATATTCCGGAATATCAAGATATTACAGAAAATTTCTGTAATCGAATAAAATCGGATCATAATCCTGAAAATCACGCGCAAAATCAAGCAAAAAAATCAACCCGGATCTGACCAGGACTTGCGCCTAGACACAGGGCCATATTACAGGACCTACGCCTAGACGCAGGTCCTCCGTGGTCGATTTTTGCTCCTTCTAGCCTATAAATACACGTTCTTCCAACCTTTTCAACATACGCCAATACCACGAACCACCCTTCTGCATTGCATACTTAGATCCTATACCTTTCTCTTCCATCAAACAACCCTCAAAATATCATCAAACACATCACAAAACACCAACTCAGTCAACTTCAAAACAAACATTTGCATTCATCATCATTGGCTCTCCTTGGTTTTTTTTATTGAAGGCATTATATGGTATAATTCCTGAAGTCTATACTTATCCTTATCCTTTTCTTCATTAATAACTTGTTTTAAGATCGATTAAAACGGTGATTATTGATACAAATAATGACAACGGATAATATAAATAATTAGTAAAGGCTACGCTTGCGTATATGCGAATTTTGACACTTTAATCAACAATAATATTGAGTTTTATACAATTAATAATGATTCACAAATGTTATTTTAAACGTCATTCATAATTTTTCTTAATAATTTAACCAATTCCGACCTCGATTTTACAATTCATATGCGTGGTGATTGTTAATTCATCAACGTATATTTTGATAGATCGTACATTAACGTTGACTCTGATTCTCTTTTATTTTTATTTTTTTTAGATCTGCTTTTATATTTTATGGATCTGATAATAAATAATAATAATAATTATAAAATTCATTTTTTTACATGTGATCTACGTTACACGATTTTTTATTATTAGATCTCGTCTCATAAAAGATCGCTATATTTTTCATCTTTCAATTTTATCGCTTTAAGTATTTGGATCTTGATTTTTTCTTATGCGGTTACGATAAAATGAATTTATTAATTAAATCTTGTGTTACCAAACAACCGCTATATTTCAGCAATAATTTCGGATCATTAAATAATGTTGTGCAAAATATGGTTTATGATTTATTCACAAATTCAAGAGTCATACATAAAAGTCCGATCTCATTAAATAATAATAAATGACGATTAAAATTATCAATTTAAGTATACCGATTGAAGTGTCCAAATCACATCAGAATTTTGTATCTTAATCATCATTTTAATCGTATTCGTTTTTAGTATTTATTATATTTAGTGTAGTCAAACAGCACATCAAACCACTTCTCCTGGAACACACTTTGAACCTGCACATATTTTAATTTTTTCATTATTTTATTGCTTTGATTTTTGTTTTTCGTTCATGTTTTATTCGTTTTCATTTTCTAGGATTTTTAATACTGATTTAATTTAAAGTGGTCACAAAAGTTAGTTTTGATTTGTAAATAAATTAAACCTGCTTAGTAATATGCATTCTTTAGGGTAAAATTGAGATATTTATGTATTTGGGATTAATAATAATTTGACCACAAAAAGAGACCTAGTAGAGACCGCTTACAGGCGGGCAGGCCCAATGCACGATTAGCTCGTAACCTGTCCCCGAACCTATACTCTGGTGCACGACCATATGGGGCCGATTGCTCCTGGCTTTCGGTACTTCTTCGGTGTCCGTGGACCGTATTCACGTACGGTGTTAATGAGCATTCAAACAAACTCGTGACGTATGCGGCCGGGTAAAAATGACCCCTACAGTTTGGCGACTCCGCTGGGGAATATCACTCCTTAGTGGTGTGGACAAACTTGAAAAGTCTCGTGGTCTTATTATTATCATACCCGAATTAGCTTAGGCATATTGCATGTGGCCCTACGAATAGGTGCCACACCATCGGACCTTGTCTCACATGAGTATGTTCTATGCTCGAGTCCGACCTCGGGGGGTTTGTGTAATACCCCGAAATTTCAGGATATTTTAAATTTTTCTTAATTAATTAATTAATTATTTAATTGATTATTATTTAATTAATTAATAATTTAGTTGTAGCAATCTAATTATTTTACCTTAGCCCAAACCTTTGATCTCATCTTGCCAAACCCGAGCCCAATGTTTCCCTCATCACCCCACCTCACGGCCCCCTATTCATTTTCCTTTAATTGTTATATTTTCTTTTCCTACTTTAATTACTAAACCACATCTATTTTGACCCCAACCAAAAATCTAATTTTTATCCTCCTACTTTCTCTACTAGATTTTAGGAGTTTGTTTTACTTCCTTGCCTAGTATTTCTACACGGCCAACACACCACAACAAAAAGGGAAACCACTTTTATAATTCTTAATCTCTAAAAACTAAACTACAAATAAAAACTCCTCCTTTGCCCCACACAAATACTTCCTTCACTTCATCAATTCAAACACCTTCATCAAAGAAAGTTCAACCTTTAGCCTTTGAAGATCGAACCATTCACCATCAATATTAGATTAGTAGGTAATTAGATTTCTTTATTTAATCAATAGGATAGATTAGTTACATAATTGTTAGAATAGGATTAAATGTTTAGAATATTGTCTTTTTAGAAGTGAATGCCAAATATAGATGTTGGATGAAAGAAATAAACTGCGATGCCAATGATTATAATCAATTTGGAACTTGGGGTTGGAAATAGATAGTATACTGTATATACGCAATGGTTTAGGAAATTCTCGAATTTTTGTAACGAAGTATATTAAGTGAGAGTTTTTTTTGGGCAAATTCTTATATGTGGACAGCTGTACCGTTAATTAATGGTATGGCTAGTCACATCTTTAATTAATGATGTGACCACATACTAATGGTAATACTTTGCAGTAAACTAATTATGAACAGTTAGTTCAAAAAAAAAAACCTAATTCTTATATGCATCGGGTCATATGGATGCATTGTGTATTTGTGTGTGGCCGGCCTTTTTGTGTTTGTGGGTTAAGTGGTTTTAACGGGTCATACATTTAGTTAAAAAAACTATTTGTTTTTCGAATATTTTTGGTGTGTTGTTTATAGATTTGATCATTAATGGCGTGTTGTTGTTTTTTTGTTTAAACTTTGTTATTATGAGCTTGTTTTGATTTCTTATTGTAAATCTAGTTTTTAATTTTTTTTGCGATTATACTTGTTTTGTTATTTCGTTTTTTATACTTTGTGAACTAGCTGTTGGCTTTTCTTTTGTTGTACTCTGTTTCTTTTGTTTTTTTTTTTTTTTTTTTTGCTTGCAGTGTATGAGTTATTTAATTTTTGTTCCTTGTTTTTTTTATTGTTACAGATGAGGTAGAAAGTGATGATGATAATTCACAAAGTTGTGGTGAGTTATTTTTTTTTTTATTTTTTTACATGAAATTTTTGTTGGGCAATATGTTGTTGTGGTTTGATGTTCTGTTTTTTTTATTGTGTTTTATCTCTTTTAGATGCTAATGATCAAAGTGGACCTCAAGTTGATATAGAGGCTTCACAGAAGAAAACTGGTAAGTAAGGCATAAGGTATATGTATTGTTATAAGCTATATTACTTGGACTCTGCTTAATTAGTTAGCCCTGTGGTTCTTAGTAACCATTGTGCTTGTTTCTTTACTCCAATTTTGTAGAGATCTTTGTGGTTGTGCTTAATTAGTAAGGTGTTGACCTAGTAACTCATGAAGTATTTACTTAGTATCCCCTGTAGTCCTCAGTTATTAGTAACCAATTTGGCCTGACTTAGTAACCCCTATGGTCCTAAGTAAGGTGTTGACCTAGTAACTCATGAAGTCCTGCATTAGTAACCCATGTGGCCCTAACTTAGTAACCCATGTGGTGCTTAGAAGACCTATGTATCGTAGTGAGTAATCCGTACAAGCTTATTTAGTAAACTATTTGTTTCTTAGTACGTAACAATTGTGATTGTTCCTTAGTAACAACTAAGGTGCTTACTTTATTAACTCATGAGGTTCGTTCTGACTTAGTCAGCCGTGTGGTCCTTAGTAATCCCTATGGTTCTTACTTTAATAATTGTTTTGGCTCTATGTAAACATTATGGTTGTTCCGTTGACGAAGTATCCCCTACAAGCTTTTTTGCTAAATGTTGTGGTTCTTAGTAACCATTGTTGTTGTTCCTTATTAACCCATGAGATGCAGTTAGTAAAACTTAAGTTGTTGAGTTAGTAACGATAGTTTTTAGTAACCTCTATGTCTCTTAGTAATTAAACCATACTTGGATCTTAGTAACATTTTTGTTGTTTGTTCTCTTTTGTGTTGTAGATAATATTGGGAATGATCATGATGAAGGTGTTGCAAATTTGCCTAATCCAAATGTTGTTTTAGTTTCTGGCCGTGAATACAGAACATATGTTAGACGAAAACAACTTTCCGATCATAAACAGGAAAAGAAGGAAAAAATGTTTAGTATTATGAAAGAAAAAGAAGGGAAAGATGTTGAAGTCGACAAGAAAAGAGAGTTTACAACTGAGACAACTGGAGATTTTGCTTTTAAAGATATATGAAGAAGAAAGTAAAGTGTGTAGAAGTGAAAATGTACATTCTGATGAAGTCACAGTTAGAAAAGAAAAAGAAGTTCCGTTGACGAAGAAAAAAGGAGAGAAGGATAAAAGTAGAGAGGAAAGAAAATATGTTGGAAAGTGTGATGATGATGATAATGATAGTAATGATATAAAAGAAGTAGAGGAAGATGACATTAAAGATACAAAGGGCATTGTGCATGTCTTCGTTATTTACTTAAATATTTTTTGTTATTTAATTTGATATGTGTTAATTTTTAAAAGAATAGCAATTGATATTAACATGTTTAAAAGTGAATGTTTGAGCTTTTAATTTTAGCTTTTATTTGTTTTGTTTTTATTTAGTTTGATTATTTTTATTATTGTGCTGTTTATGTTTTATTATAGTTGTGTTCATATATTTTTTTTTTCTGTTTGCAGCAAGAAAGCTACTCTGTTTAAATTTAGAAGCAGTCATTCTAATTTAGTAACATTGATTAAGAAATTGAATGATAAACAAAAGGAAGCAGTCAAGGAGATTGGTTTTGGGGTTACTTGAAATAAAGCTGAATGAATTGCCAAGGAATATGGTGCGATGGTTATGCAGTAATTTTCAATGTTTTGGAAGGGTATTGTACTTGGGATTAGATAAAGAAATTCAGCTTACATAATCATCAGATGTCTATGACATTTTTGGAATTCCAATGGGAGTAAAGAATGTTCCTATTACTGGTAAAAATGATGATAAACAATTAAAGAGAATTTGGAAAGACAAATGGAGTTTTAAATGAAGTGACACAATTTTTGTGAGTTCTTTTGAATATCACATATTGAATGATGGTGAATTGAGAGGAGGAAATGATGATTTTAAGCGATTATTTGTAACATATGCAATGGTGAGTACACTTGTTGCAACTCAAAATAAGAATTTTGACTTTAGATTTCTGCGTGCTTTGGATGATGTTTCAGAATTCAGAAATTTGAATTGGTGTGAGTATGTGTTAGATAGTTTGTCCAGAAACTTGTTAAATTATAAGGCATCATGAAAGTATATAGGTGGTTGTGTGCTCTTTTTGCAATTTAAATTCGAACAATTCATGCAAACAAAGGTTAATAGTTTATGAATTATGGTGTACTTTAAGGTTTTGACACTAAATGAAAGCAAAGGATAAAAAATTGGAACAATTCATGCAAACAATTAATGATGGATTTCCACAATTAATGATCTAATATGGTCTTTTTTATTTTTCTAATTCAGATATAAATCTAAGAGCTTATAATGATGATGATTGGTCTGCTTGTAAATTCTCTAGTAGATCACTTAGTATTTATGATGTGCTTATGGGCGGTAATTTGGTTTCTTGAAAAACAAAGATTAAAGCTATATTGCGTAGGAAGTAGGAACGGTGCAATTTAAATTGGATTTAATTTTTATTTTGTAATTTTTTTATGTGAAAGTATTGTGTCGGACGGTCTGACCGTTGGACCGTCCAACACTTGTATTTTTTTTATGCCCAGACTCAACAAAACGTGTCCAGGTTCAATAATATGTGTCCAGGTTTAACAATATATGTCCAGATTTAACAATATTTGTCCAGGTCCATGTCTCCATGGTAAACAATATGTTTCCAAGTTCAATAAGTTTCACCAGGTTTACAAATTTATGTCCAGGTTGAACAATATGTGTCCAGGTTCAGTACTATATGTCCAGATTTAATACTATGTGTCCAGGTTCAACAACATGTGTCCAGGTTTACAAATATATTTTCAGGATTACAAATTTGTGTTCAGGTTTACAAATATGTGTCCAGGGCTAACAATACTTGTCCAGGTTTAATAACATGTGTCCAGATTCAACAATATATGTCTAGATTTTACGATATGTGTCCAGGTCCATGTGTTCAGGGTAAACAATATGTTTCTAGGTTCAATAAGTTTCACCAGGTTTACAAATTTATGTCCAGGTTCAGCAATATGTGTCCAGGTTCAGTACTATGTGTCCAGATTTAATACTATGTGTCCAGGTTCAACAACATGTGTCCAGGTTTAAAAATTTGTGTTCAGGCTTGCAAATATGTGTCCAAGGCTAACATTACTTGTCCAGGTTTGACAACATGTGTCCAGGTTCAACAAAACTTGTCCAAGTTTGACAATGTGTCCAGGTACAGTTGAACTGGTCTGACAGTAACCTTATGTCGGACTGGTCTGACACAATACCTTCTCTTTATATATATAAAACTACAAAATATTTTTTTTGTCCCTTAATATTCAAATCCTAGCTTCGTTACTAGATTCAATTACTAATGAAATTTGAGATCGTAACTATCTAACATTCTCATTCAATTTATCAATCTCAACTCCTACATTTACACTTCCTCCGATACATCCACTCTCGTTTCCTTCTTTTTCTGGATTGGAAATTTCAACTGAATAACTTTAATTTGGATCGTGGTCAAGTCCGGAAATTTCATTAAAATTCATCAATAATTATTTGCATCAATTGTTCCAATTTTTTATCAATTGCTTTCATTCAATGCCAAAACCTTGAATTACACCATAATTCATAAATATCTTGTCTAATTCAATACCAAGATCTTTTATGCGAGAACTCTTACAAAAAAACACAGTGTACGCCACAAATCTTTGTTCATTTTTTTTATCCAAGTAAAATATTGCACCCTTTACCTTCTCTAATGATAATTCTATGTTGCTTAATTTTTTTATTTCCAAATATGTCTCATTCAAATGCAATTTTCAATCATGATGTATTTATACTTAGCTATTTTTTTTTATTAAGAGAGCAATATAATTGCTCCAGGTGTAAAGAGATTGAAAAACACACATGTTTTGCATTTGAATGAGACATATTTGGAAATAAAAAAAATAAGATATTTATGAATTATGGTGTAATAAAAGGTTTTGACATTGAATGAAAGCAAATGATAAAAAATTAGAACAATTCATGCAAACAATTACTGATGAATTTTCATGAAATTTCGGGACATGACCACGATCCAAATCAAAGTTATTTAATTGAAATTTCCAATCCGGATGAAAAAGGAAACGAGAGTGGAAGTATCGGAGAAAGTGTAATGGTAAGAGTTGAGGTTGATAATTTGAATGAGAATGTTAGATTGTTACGATCTAAAATTTCATTAGTAATTGCATCTAGTAACGAAACTAGAATTAAATATTAATGGACCAAAAAATATTTTGTAGTTTTTTTATATATATAAAAATAACTACAAAATAAAAAACTACAAAATAAAAAAAAATCCAATTTAAATTGCACCCTTCCTAGGCCATATAGCTTTAACTTTGATCGCATCATCAATCAAAGAAACAGAATAAGAAATTTAACATGTATTTAATTTGTCATTATTAATTTTTGTTTTTTTTGATATTTTGCATTAATTTTAATCGTTGTTGGTTCATGACTATTTGTAGAATTAAGAGAAATCAAATAATTATCATTTTTATTGAAGGAAAAATTTGAACATAATAGCTTAAAATTAAAGAATATTTCACTAACTATATACAAAATGAGAATAAGAATTGTATAAACTAAAATAAACTAATTAAACAAACATCCAACTAGAACTAGTTAACTACATTATAATTAACTAAATTAAGAGAACTAATGTAATACCCCGAATTTTGATAAGTATATTTAACATTAATTAAGCATATAATTTGTCTTAATTAATTATTTTACTACTTATCTTGATATAAATATCCTTAAAATTATTTTATACAGTAATAAAATCACTTTCTTAACTGAAAAAGTATTGTCATTTAGTATTTGATATTTGACTTGTTCAAACCCAAAAGACATTTATCCAAATTATAACAAAAAAAAGAAAAAAGAAAAAAAAAAAACAAGAGTTTATACGTATGATTTTACACCTAACTACATTTTCTTCCATCTTCTTCAACAAGCTTTCAATGCTAAATCATATTCTTCCTCTTCTTTAATACTCCAATTACTTTTACCTTATTTTCAAACTTACAACTATATTCTGATTTACTCTTTAAAGCTTTACACTATTGTCAAAGTTATAATAATTTTTCAACTATAATTCTGATTTCCTTTGCAAGAAAACTCTTATTTTCAAAACTCAATCATATGCATCAATGAAACTTTAGAGCTGTAATAACTCTTCTTTAAACCAGAAATTCAGTCCAAATTAACCATAAATAAGTACAAAACTGATATACAATTTTATTTGAAAAACACAAATTCAAGTTTCAGACTTTTTTTCTTTTACTTCATTCTTTCTTCTTCTTCCTCGTGGTACCTTCGTCGTCGACAACCCCAGCAGCGCCACGGTTGCATCTGGCCTTCTTTGCTCTTCCTCCACCACAGCCTGAGTTGTTGTTGTCGCCGTAGCTTCACCTGTTGCCGTCGTTACTCCACCGCGACCTCTAATCTTTCTGCATTACTACTGCCGCCATCAGCAGGTCTTATTCTTCCCCTGTTTCATTTCCTCTGTTTTAATGCATGCCTTGGAATAAGACCAAAGCAGGTCTTGTTTCTTTTATTTTACTAGCAAATGGTACTACTAGTAGACTACCACTACTAGTCTATTACTATTATTTAAAGTATCACTTAAACTTTAAAGGCTATATTCATTTCAAGTATTTTAAATGCATACAACTACTAAAACTATTATTACTAGTATGACTTTTCAACTACTTATTAAATGCCTACTACTACTACACTACCACGTACTATTGCTACTAGTCTACCTACTAGGCTACTACTAGTATTATTACTATATGTATGTATTGTTATCACTATTATTGTTATTATCTCTAACTTTAATAATAATTCTGATTTATTAAAAATTTGATATATATAAAATATAAGTATTGATTTTACTATAAAGATATTACAATTGTCATGCACAACTAGTGGTCAAATGTCAAAATAATTTATGTTCTTGTGTTATCGATCAAAAGTTGATCAGGATTATTTGGTTGTTTTTAGAAAGAATATCCAATTCAGGATTAGGATTTCGAGTTGGTGATTAGGACTCTTGTGTTCTATCTTCTATACAAGTATTAAGATACGTACACGTAGCTAGATTTTTATGAACGTGAATTTATATGCAAACGTGTTTGGATATGTTAAATGATAAAATGTTGGTCGTTTGTGAAATATTTATATTTATTGCAATTGTATTGTGAACATTTTATATGTTTAAAATTCTGTTCATAAATATATTTGAAATATTTTGGTAGAATTAATTCTATATTATTTTACCAAGTACATTACAGAATAGTTTCAAACTGGTTACCATTATAGTGAATGGGTTTATGGATATCTCTTACATGGGAATTTGATGTCTGTTTCATCGTACATTATCTTTGGTAAAATTAATCATTTTACGAAGTATTCATACTTATATTACAAAATCTATTTAAACTGGTTACCATCATAGTGAATGGGTTTATGGATATCCCTTAGACGGGAATTTAGAAGTCCGTTTCATCGGACATTATTTGGCTTTCTTGACTCCCATTATGTTGGAGATAAATTGATAATAGTATGAACTTTATATGATCTAGTCTTTCCCCCAAGTATAGGATATATAAAGGAGTTACTAGCTTGGGGGTGTTCACACTTAGCTCGGAAATGAATTTCGAAAGTTATTATTACATCATTATTGAAACTTATCTTGGAAGGTTATTATTTTGGATTGTGAATTGTTTCCTATTTGGAACTTCCCATTGTGGAATAATTTGAATTGTTACTCTTGTTAAAGATTAATTCTTTTGAAATCATGTTTAATTAATTAAATTAATTTTTACATGTCTAGTACTTGTATGTACTTAGCGTTTTCGCTAATCCGTTTTTTCCTTTTGTTTTGGCTTGGCCCTACTTATCATTTGTGATAAGTAGATAGGTGATGATGATCTCCATTTATTCTAAAATGCTGCATTGGGGACAAGGGCGACTCACCTAGCCTAGGTTTAATATTTTGTAATAATCTAGTTTCATTCAACATTATTTCGATTATGTATTAAACTACCACTTTCATTATTATTATTAATTGAATATTGAGTACAATCTCCGCTGCAAAACTCTACATTGCCATACGTAATCACGTGGCAGTAATACCCTTAAGTCACACTCTAAACCATACTTACAATTGTTATTAATAGAGAGTAATTTGGGGGTGTTACAAAGTGGTATCAGTTTTTCGGGTTTTAAAAAGATTCACAAAAGAAAATTAAAATCGATTTGTAAACTTAGGATGGGCATATACGATATAGTTTCGCATTTTTTTTCCTCTTTTATTCAAAATAAATATATATGTATAAAAAGTATTTAAGTAAAAGTTATTTTATTGTGGATAGTTGATTGTCAGTAAGATCTGTCTAGGCTGGACTTGGGCTCTGGGCAACGTCTTCCCTAACCTCTTCTACCTGGGATCTCATTGGTCCAACTAAACCGCACTATGCAAAAATGTTTTCAACTTCTAAACTCCTAATATTTTTGAAAATAAATAGGTTGAAATATATATTTATATTTTTTTCAAATTGATTTCAATCTTTACGTAAATTATGTGCATTAAGTCTAAGTGAAAGTCATAATTGAAGGCTTAAAATTTTGCTTCAAAGCAATGAAGATTTTGTGCATTTCAGAATGATGAAATTCCAAGGAATATTAATGGAATGAGATATTTAAATATCTAATTTGGAAATTGATTGAATTTGTGATTTATTGTGTTGGATATATATGAATGGATTGTTATACATGTTAATATCAGTGGCTATATGCTTGCACTTACTACTTTATCTTGAGTATTTTTATACTCAACATGTTAGGAGGAATTATTGTTTTGGTTGAGTAAATGCAAGAATTGTGTCGTTTAAATTAATTGATTGCAACGTGCTTGAATACGACATTATCCAGGAAGATGTCTCTCAGAATGAGAAACCGAAGAGGAAGTGGTTCTAAGGTGAGTGCGGTCATCAAAATATTGACTAAAATAACTGAGTATATAGCCAATATCGTCACGAACCAGGAAAAATCCCACAATGACCTTGATAATTTGGGGAAGTTTTTGAAAAAGTAGCTGCCAGGGGTGATTATGAGCTAGGGATGTTCGCGAACAGTTCGGGCTCGACTCGGTCAAAGCTTGGCTCAGAACCAGCTTGGCTCAGAACCAGCTCGGCTCGAGTTCGGGTTCGGCTCAAGAGGTAAACGAGCCGAGCCGAGCTATATTAAGTTCGGGTCGAAAAGTGCGTGAACAAGCTCGATTAATTATATTTTAAAAAAAATATTATAAATAATTGTTTTTACAAATATATTATATTATTAAAAATTATAATTAAAACATGTTAGTTTATTTAACATTGAAGTATTAAACATTAAAAAAAAAGCCCATATCCTAAGGGCCATATATTAAAATATGTCTTACTACTCTCTATGACTCTATGTCTCTATCTACCCTCACTCACCTAGCCCTAAGTTGCAGACTCACGCAACAGAGAAGTAGAAACTCTAAGTTGGAAGAATGCAAGGCTGCATGATGACAATCGATTGCACCAAAGATGAAATCCGACGAGCCTGAGACCATGGACTACATGAGGGAATCAGAAACCCAAGCCCAACCACGACCAGGTTTGTTTTCGAATCTAGGTTTTCAATTTTTTTTACTTTGTTTTCGATTCAGAAACCCTAGGTTTGTTCGAAACACTGTCTTCTGCTCCATTTCCACTCTTGCACGGTTGCACTATTACTGTTGAAACAGAGAGCGAAAAAGAAGGGAAAAGGGTATCATCTTGGACCTCTTTAAAATTTCTAACGTTCTAATGGAGTATCCCCTTGAATTCGTGATGGGTCCTTAATAGTTTCATCTAGATCAAAGGAATTAAAGATCCTCTGCCGAGCTCATGAGCCCGAGTCGAGCTCACGAGCCGAGCTCGAACTAAGATTTTTTTCCACGAGCTCGAGCCGAGCTTCGAAATCCCAAGCTCGCCGAGCTCACGAGCCGAGCTGAGCCGAGTCGAAAACACAAACGAGCCGAGCCAGGGGGTGTTCGGTCTCAGTTCGTTCGATAAGCACCCCTAGTAGCTGCAGCCAAACCACCGACTTACCTTGGCAAAATAGACCCAGTTAGCTTAGAAAATTGGGTTAGGGATTTTGATAAACTATTTGATGCTATAAATTGACCAGATGAGTTAAAAATTAATAATGCTGTTTATTACCTTAAAGGGGAAGCCGATTTATGGTGGAGTCAAAGGAGAGAAAATTTGATGAATAATTCTAGTTTTGGGTGGTTGGAATTTAAGGAAGCTTTGAGAGAGAAATTTTACCCTCCATATTTGAGGAAACAGAAATGTATGAAGTTCACAAACTTGAGGATGGGGAACATGAATATTAATGAGTACTATAATAAATTCAGAGAACTAATGAGGTTTGCACCAGAAATAGTACCAACTGAAACCTTACAAGCCCAAAGGTTTTAGCAAGTTTTAACATTGACCCTTCAAGAAAAATTAGGGGGAGTAACATTTGAAATCCTAGATGAAGTCTATGGGAGAGCTGCCCACCTTTATGGGATTAAGGGAAAAGAACATGAGGGAAATACATTTGGAGAGAAAAAAAATAACTTATGGGGGTTTCCATGGGTATGATAAAAGGCAAAAGAATAATGGGCATTTCAATGGGAAGAGGGATTATAGAGATGACTTGGAAAGAGAAATGGGAATAATCAGGGGAGTAGGAATAGACTCCAAAGATCATACTTACGTAAGAAGTGTGGAAAAGACCATCTCGGAAAGGATTGTGAGGGGGAAATTAGTGAGTTGTCGTTATTGCCAAAAATTTGGACACCGTGAGTTTGATTGTTTTAAGAAAACTTTTGATATGCAGTCGGGTAGAATCCCAAATGATAAGAACCCACGGAAACCCACTCAAACATAGGTTTCACTTCCAAACCTAGAACTAGCAACGTTGGTGCCGATAATAATTCCAAAGGTAGTGTGTTTGTGATGAATAGCCACCAGGCTAGTTCTGATGTGGTAATTGGTGATTTCTTTATTTGTTCTATGCTTGCTAAAGTTTTGTTTGATTCAGGTGCATCTCACTCTTTTATTTCAAAAACATTAGTGGAAAGTCTAAAATTTGAAAGTCATGTTTCTATTTCTTTAGACATTGCTATTCCATTTGGGGAAGTAACGAGTTGTACCAAATTACATAGAGATATACCCCTTGTCATTTCTGGGATAGAATTTTTGTCGGATTTATTAGAGTTTGAATGACAAGACCTTGATGTCATTTTGGGGATGGATTGGTTAGGTAAATTTAAGGCCCAAATTAATCGTGAAGCTTAGAAAGTAACATTGTTAGGCCCAAACAGGGTTAGAGTAACCTATCGAAGAGAAGCCAAGAAACCGGGATATAAAATCATATCTGTGTTGCACCTTAAGAAGTGTGTGGGAAAGGGGTACTCGTTGTATATGTGTAGCCTTCGGGAATTAGGAGATGAAAAAGAGAGTGATGAGAAGAATATTCCAGTAGTCAATGAATTTCTCGACATTTTCCCAGAAGAAATTCCGGGAATGCCACCTATAAGGGATGTTGAGTTCACTATTGACTTTAATTCCTGGGACTGGACCTATTTCAAAGGCCCCGTATAGAATGGCTCCAGCCGAAGTGAAGGAGTTGAAGACTCAATTAGATGGATTATTAGAGAAAGGATACATTTGACCTAGCTCTTCACCATGGGGTGCACCGGTATTGTTTGTGAAGAAAAAGGATAGGAGTTTGAGGTTATGCATAGATTACCGAGAGTTGAACAATGTGACGATTAAGAATAAATATCCATTACCTAGGATTGATGATTTGTTTGACCAACCGAGGGGGCAGAATTCTTTTCAAAAATTGATCTGAGGTTAGGGTATCATCAGTTACGAATAGCGGAAAATGATATTCCTAAAAGTGCTTTTAGGGCTAGATATGGTCATTATAAGTTTACTGTAATGCCGTTTGGGTTGACTAATGCACCTGCAGTTTTTATGGATTTAATGCATCGAATTTTTAGGCCATACATGGATAACTTTGTGGTTGTATTTATTAATGATATTTTAGTCTACTCAAGGAATAGGGAAGATCATGAGTTTCATTTAAGTACAAGTTGTATGCAAAGCTTACAAAATGTGATTTTTGGTTAGAGAAGGTAGCTTTCTTAGGTCATGTGATTTCTAAGGAAGGAGTTTCTGTTGATCCTGCAAAGGTGAAAGCAGTAAGTGAGTGGCCAACCCCAAGGAGTGTAACCGATGTTCGGAGTTTCCTAGGGTTAGCAGGCTACTATAGGAGATTTGTGAGAGATTTCTCGAGGATTGCACGTCCTATGACAAGCTTGATGAAGAAAGAATGTAAATTCGAATGGACTCCAGAAAGTGAAAAACCTTCCAGCTACTAAAAGAGAAGTTGACTACGGCCCCTATGTTAGCCTTACTCGATGGAAGTGAGCAGTATGAGGTGTATAGTGATGCATCAAAATTTGGGTTATGTTGTCTGTTGATGCAAAATCGAAGGGTGATTACTTATGCTTCGAGACAATTAAAACCTTATGAAGTGAATTATCCAACCAATGACTTAGAGTTGGCTGCAATTGTGTTTGCCTTGAAGATTTGGAGACATTATTTGTATGGGGCAACATGCAATATTTTCACCGACCATAAAAGCTTAAAGTACATATTCACTCAAAAGGATTTAAAAATGAGGCAAAGAAGATGGTTGGAGTTGATTAAGTATTATGACCTAGATATCCAATACCATGAAGGAAAAGCGAATGTGGTAGCAGATGCTTTAAGTAGGAAGTCAAGTCATTCAGTCAATGCAATGATCCTCCCTGATCAATAATGTGTGGAGTTTCAAAGAATGAATTTGGAGGTAATGGAGCAAGGAGGGTTAGAGAAAATGTTAAGTTCTTTGATCATCAAGCCATAAATTTATGATTAAATTCGAGGAAGTTAACATGAGGATGAGAGATTGCAGAAGATTAGAGGAAAAATCAAGGAAGGACAAATTATGGATTTTTCTACGGCTGAAGATGGAAGCATACGATTTAAAGGAAGATGGTCACAAAATCAGAGTGATTTGAAGCAGAGTTTAATGAAGGAAGCACATAGTTCTCCTTATTCAATGCATCCCGGAGGGGATAAATTGTATAAGGACATGAAGGAAACATTCTGGTGGTCAAACTTGAATAGAGAAGTTGCTAAATTTGTAGCTAGATGTTTGACTTGTCAAAAGGTCAAAATTGAGCATAAGAGGCCCCAAGGAACAATTCAATCCTTGGAGGTGCCTAGTTGTAAGTAGGATTTAATTTCTATGGATTTTGTAGGAGCTCTACCAAGGCCTAAAGCAGGAAATGATACAATTTGGGTCATAGTGGATCGATTAACCAAGTCTGCAATATTCATACCGATGAGAAGCACATGTTCAATGGATCAATTGGGAAATGAATATGTAAAATTTGTGGTTAAGTACCATGGAGTTCCAAAGGATATTATTTCAGATAGAGATTCGAGGTTTCTATCCAGCTTCTGGCAAAGCTTACAGAAAGCAATGGGGACTAAATTATTGATGAGCCCCGCTTTCCACCCAGCGACTGATGGACAGACAGAACGAAAAATCCAAACCTTGGAGGACATGTTGAGAGCTTGCGTTATGGAGTATCAAGGGTCTTGGGAAAACCATCTTGATTTGACAAATTCTCGTATAACAACAGTTACCATGCGAGCATTGGGATGGCACCATTTGAAGCGTTGTATGGGAGAAAATGTCGAAGCCCGATATGTTGGAATGATATCAATGAAACTTTCATACTAGGGCTAGAAATAATAGAAAAAACAGTGGAACAAGTAAAGATGATTCAGGAAAAGATCAAAGCCGCACAAGATCTTCAAAAGAGCTATGCAGACTTGAAAAGGAGAGATGAAGATATCTATCCAAATTATAACAAAAAAATAGAAAGATAGAAAACAAGAGTTTATACGTATGGCTTTACACCAAACTACATTTTCTTCCATCTTCTTAGACAAGCTTTCAATGCTAAACCATATTCTTCCTCTTCTTTAATACTCCAATTACTTTTACCCTATTTTCAAACTTACAACCATATTCTGATTTACTCTTTAAAGCTTTACCCCATTGTCAAACTTGTAATAATTTTTCAACTATAATTCTGATTTCCTCTACATGAAAACCCTTATTTTCAAAGCTCAACCATATGCATCAATGAAACTTCAGAGCTGTAATAACTTGATCTCCAATGTAATGCATTTTATTTCTTAAATGCTTTGTTCTATCATGATACATATGATTGTAGTCTAACTACTCAACAAAAGAGTTATCGCTGTATAAATTAATAGGTAAAGTAAATTGACATTTTATATCTTGTAAAAAATCTTCAAGCTAAGTAATCTCACTTGATGCACTAGATAAACTCCTGTACTCAGGCTCAATAGAGGATTTACTCACAGTAGCCTGTTTATTTATTTTTCAAGAAACCAAATTATCGCCCATAAACACATCATAAGTGCTAAGTGATCTACTGGAGAATTTACAAGCAGACCAATCAGCATCAGTATAAGCTCTTAGATTTAAATCTGAATTAGAAGAATAAAAAAGACCATATTTTGAAGTATCATTCAGGTATTTTAGAGTATGTAAAGCAGCTCTAAAATGTGCAGTCCTAGGCTGCTGCATGAATTAGAAGACCAAATTCGGTCTTGTAAAGCCTAGATAAAGTAATCTTCTAATGATTCTTCGGTATGATTCAGGATTTTCCAGAAGTTGTCCTTCATCAAGAGATAATTGAGGCCTATTCGCAAGGGACAAACTACTGGGTCAGCTTCTGTCATACCAACATCAGTAAGCACATTCTTGGTATACTTCCTTTAAGACATAAAGGTACCATTCTTAGTTCTTGTTAACTCTACACCAAGAAAATAATGGAGTTGTCCCTAGGGCTGTTCATTCGGATCGATCCAACCCGACCCGAAATATCGGATATCCGAAAAATTCGGATCAGTCAAATACCGATCCGAGACAAGTCGGATATCCAATCCGAAAATCCGAAATAATCGGATCAGATATTTGACTATCAGATAGATCCGAAAAAAAAATTTCACCTTTTTTTTCCTGTCTTTTTATGATTACATATAAATGATATCAAAGTTTTAAAATGTAATGGAGGTGTCCAAAATAATGAAAATATAATTTAGAAAAAAAGTATACAGTTTATCACACAAAAAATGAAATGAATTTCAACATACAGTAATGAAAACTACTCTAACACCTATCAAATCAAACACTAACGACCCGTTTAGTTGTTGGTAATAAATTGTGGTAATGATAATGAATTTATAGTGTAATTTTGTTAAGGAGAAACCTTATGTTTCTCATGAAAAACAAATTTTCATTCCCACGCTTCAATCTTCTTCTCATTTTTTATTCCCATCCGTTACCATTGGGAAGGGTGGTATTTGATGGGAATGGATATTTGTGAAGAAAATTAGATAAATTGGAGCTAAGGTAGCACCACCATGGGAATGGATTTTAATTTCCTTTCCAAATTTAGTTATAAATTCATTCCCATTACCTCCATTTATAACCGGCTACCAAACGGGCCGTAAGATTAACCAAATCTAAAAATAGAATCTAAGCATTAAACAAATAAATGAATACTAATGTAACTAAAAAAATTTGAATAGTGAATATTAGTGTTAATCTCTAAACAAATAAATTGAAACATTAAACAAATAAGTCTTTAATAATTTTAGAAAATTTTGTTAGTTTAATTTTGCAAAATAGGGTTTAGACATTAACGCATCTAATCATCTATGTAATTGACTTTAGGTATTATATATTAGCACTTGAGAAAACTTATGATAATCCAAAGAATATCAAGAAGAAATGTCGAGATGTTGGATGACAATGAGGGAGACAAGGAGAGACGTTGCTGGTGGAGCTTTTGATGCGGCCGTCGGTGAACAGGAGCAGTACTAGCTTCGATGCAACTGGCGATGAAGTAGAGCGGTGCTGGGCTGCTGGATTGGTGTAGTATTTGGAGGCTACTCAGGTCAGGGTTTCTTTTAGATTGTGGGTAAAGATGAGAATGACTGAATGAGGGAGAGGTATATTGTCAGATTATTTTTTAGGGTTATTATTTATTACACTGGGCTTTGGGAAGTTGGGCTTACCAGGTTAGATATTATGGAGTACCATTTGCCACACACTACTAGTCAGTAGCTCAGCACAAGGTCAGAATACACAAATGAAAAAGGTAAAAAAAAAACCCATAATTTTTCGGATCAAATTGGATATTCGAAAATCCAAATTTCATGTTCCGTATCCGATTCGAAAATTTTTCGGATAGTTCAGATCGGATATCTGAAATTTTTTTATATTAAAAATATCCGTTTTTTTCGGATAGGATAAGTCGGATCGCGGATTAGATCGTTCGGATCGGATCACTTTGAGCAGCCATAGTTGTCCCAACTCCTTAATTGTGAAAACCTCATCAAGATCTTTCTTAATTTTTTCAATTCAGTTAACAAGATGTCAACCACATAAATAATTAGAACCAAAAATTCAACTCCTTATTTCACTGACTGTTGAATAGAGAGTAGTCTTGTTTAGACTGTTGAAAACCTTTGTCTTGTAAGAAAATCTTCAACTCCTTATTTCACTGACGAGGATCTTGTTTTAGACCATATAAAGATTTCTCCAGTTTACAAACTTGTCCTGAACTAGCTTTAGTGTAACCTGATGGAGGTAACATGTACACTTCCTCTTCTAAACTTCTATGTAAAAACGCATTTTTCACATCCAATTGCCAAATAGGCCATCTTTTAACAATTGCTAAATCAACCACAACTCTCACATGAGCAAAAGTTTGATTGAAGTCTTTCCCTTCAATTTGTTGGTAGCCTATAGCCACCAAACGTGCCTTGTATCTTTCTATACTTCCATCAGGGTTTAGTATAATTTGTTTTGAAAATACAGTACACTTGGAACCAATTGCCTTCTTCCCTTGAGGAAGGTCTGTAAGTGACCAAATAGTATTGTCTTCTAGAGCTTCCAACTCCTTTGACATTGCATCAATCCATTCTGAGTTGTTCTTAGCTTTGTTGTAAGTCTTTGAATCAATCAATCAATCAACCAAAACATTATGCACAATTAAAAATAAAAGACACTTTGACATCACTACCAATAACTTAAAGTTGAAAAATATGAAGCCACTACCCAATTAAAAACTCTGGCAGTAGTACAGTACTGCTATTGAGGGATACACTCATACACCATTATTATACAACACTATGCCATCCAATAAGCACCAGAAAACATTGTGAGTAGCAAGAAAGAAATGCCTAAGGTGATCGACCACCATAGAACTTGATATTCAAAATAAAACAAATAAAAAAACAAAAAAGCATTAAAAAATTTAAAAAAAAACATTTAAAAACCCCTAATGACATGCAAAATCCAACAAAACAATAATAACAACCCTAATTAATTAATTATATTCAATAGTAGTACTAAAAAAAAAAAACGACATGAAGGTTACGTTCTTCAAATTTCTCGATCTGGAAAGGCAATCAAGTTGCAACGGACGAAATTTAAACAAAAACAAAAACAAAAATTTTACCTCTACACGCTAAGCAGTAGCGGCAGGTGGCGGTGCGAGTTTGGCTTCTATCCTTCAATGGAGGCAAAATCGAAAAAGGGTTGAGGTTGGTGAAACCAGAGAGAGAACGGTTGACAGTGAGTGAGGGTGGGGTTGGGGTTGTGTACATTTATACTAGGTTGCATGAAAACGGATACGGTGTTATTCCTGTAGGAACACTGCAAGAGGGGGGGTGAATTGCTGTGTGGAACTTATAGCACAGATTTTCGTCAGAATTGAAAACCTAAAGGAACTTTGAGAAAAACGAAATGTAAAGAGTCAAATTTCAACGAGAAAAACTTCCTGGCCCACGGAAGAAAAACTCCACTTTTATATAAAGGCCTTGTAAACTATTACAATCCTAAATTTCTCTCTGGACCTCGTGAGTTCCTATAGGAACTTACGATTCTATTCTCTTTCTCTCTTTCTTTTTCTTTCCCTTTCTCACGACTCTTTCTTCTCTGTTCTCTCTAAATTCTCACACACTTCTCTTCTCTTTTCTCTCAATTACAACTCAAAGAATAACTCTAGTATATTGAAATGCTTGTAAAACTGAATTGGAACTTAGGAACTTTTGACACAAACTCTAAGTAATATAAATCTGAAAGTGTGCTCTCTTGTTGTGTGTGTACTAAATCAGAATTGTATATGTGTATATATAGAAAGAATAGTTATAAAATTGCTTGAAGAAGAAGCCTAAATAACCACCCATAACCCCATATACACGTCCACCACTCTCACTCACACACCACTAACTTTGACTAACTTAAACAACCCACTAACTTAATAACAAATAAAAATAAAAACTAAAAACAGGTTTTTTTTCTTTTTTTTTTAATTCTCAACCTTTAAATTAATTTCTAAACCAGAAATGAATTAAAGAAAATCAGAGTTAAAACAACTAACCTAATCCTAAAATTAAGGACACCAAGTTGACTACTAACTAATTCAAAAACACCTACCCACTATTCCTAAAAATTGGGCTGCACTAATCCAGTCAGTTTTTGACTGTTTTAAACTGATTAAAACAGTCAAGGAGTGATGTAAACAGTCCCTAAAAATTAGCAACTGTCGTGGACTAAAGTAACTAACAGATTCGACACAAGTTCCTCTGGGAACATGACCTAGAGTTCCTCTGACAGACACGACTAAGTTCCAACCAGACTTAAATGCATTAATATACTTACATTTATCCTAGAACATTACATTATAACATTCATGGATGATTCTCTTCTCTTCAACAAGTAATTCGTTGGAATACTTGAAGTTCTTCTCATAACCGGCAGCATAAACCGGCAGCTTGTTAAGTAAAACCGGCAGCATAAACCGGCAGCTTGTTAGGTAAAACCAGCAGCATAAACCGGCAGCATGTGAAGTCCAAGACCGGCAGCTTTGAACCCTAAAACCGGCAATCGTAAAATCCATGATGGCATCTTCAAGACGGCAGCTTCAAGATGGCAGCCACATCTTCAAAACTGGCAGCCTATTGACAGCACCATCTTTGATTCATGATTCGAACCTCCACTTGAATCTTCAATGCTTATTTATCTTCAAGATCTAAAATTCTCCAAGAACTCAAAGATACTTATTAGTAATTAAGTTTGAGGTTTATGTCATCATCAAAACATAAAAGGAATATGTCAACAATTTCCCCCTTTTTGATGATGACAAACCCAAGCAAACTTAATTTAAAACTAAACCAAATATACTCGTTGAAAAAGGATTTTTTAATTTTTTGTGTTTTTTCCAAATTTATAAAACATAAAAACATTCAATTAAATATTTTGGAATTTTCAATTTTTAAAATTAAACTAATTAAGAACTAACGTATACTACCCAAGTTATATACATCTTAACTCCACATGGAATCAAGAAAGTTAGTTAACTATTCACAAGTTAGTAAATTATTCACAAGTTAGGAACTTCATTTCATATGAGAATAAGATGAAAAATAAGACGAAAAAGAATAAAGTTAGTTTGCCAATTATTCTTCCCCCTTTTGGCATCATCAAAATCAAAATCAGCACGCCGCAAACATTTTTCATCACAACACCATTAAACCAGTAATGGCAGATACCTGATCTCTAGAATAAGAAAACAACTCAAGTAGCAATCTAGCAATATTAGTCATCATAATAGCATCAAGGATGAAAGTGCAAAATAGAGCATAGATATGTTCCAAGGACAAAAGAAAAATAGAAAGTAGCTACTACCCGACTACTAAGACGCAAAAGAAAGAAAGAAAATGTCAAAGAAGAAAATAAAAGAAAACCTAAACCATGTTTAAAATAGTACAACCATATCGAAAATGTTCGAATGAAAGAGAAAAGAACAAGATCAATCGCTGTCCGGAGGAGCATCACTATAAAATCCAGCAATGTGTCCCAGAGAAGTTCCTTTAGGAACAGCAGAGGATGTTCCAGCAGGTGTAGGGGCACGAGTTCTGACAGGAATCCCCATAGGAACAGATGTTGAGCTCTGAAGAGATGCAAGCCGTGACATAACCTCGACATGATTCTGATTAGTAGATGCCCGTAGCTCAGCTACCTCGTGGCGAGAGGCGGTGGCTCGTTCTTCCAAGACTTCGATTCTTTCCCTAAAATGTTGAATCTCCTTCAAAATATGAAGAAGAATGTTTTCCGTGTTAGCAGCCATGTTCTCAGTCCCATCATCCTTGAGCTCCTCATCATCAACCAAATGCACATGTGGAACTTCACCCGGAACCTTAGGTTTAGATGAGATTCGCCTACTTTTACGCACCGGTTCTATCACACCAACCGTGCTTTTCCCTTTACCCATGACCTCCGCCGCCTTGGCTTTCCTCTTAGCCTCATTTGCTTGTTTAATTTCCGACAGAGTTGCAGTACGACCATCTAATACCCCCAAATGCCAACCCGCAAGTGTACTCCCTTGTATAAATTGTTCCTTCTTTAGCCTTAACTTCTCATACCCTTCAAGTGGGACCTTAAAATACTTAAAAAATTTGGTCATAAAATTCCCGTATCCCACTTTCTGTCCGCTTGGGATAGTGTCAAGCATGTGAGAAATCATTAGGCTAGGGAAGTTAATGGGGATATCATTTGACAAACAATACATTAAAGAACAATCATGCAAGTTTGCTTCATTTCGCTTTGATGACCGTGGCACTAACGTCCTCCATACAAGATTAAACAGTACTTTATGAAAAGGCATTAAAGAATTAAGGTCAATCTTGTTCTTCTTAGCATCACCATTTAAACTTAACAAAATGTCAGATTTATCTACTCCACTAATCTTTAAATTGTAAGGTCCCTTGAAATATTTATCAAACCCATCATTAGGAACCTCAAAAACAGTAGTCAACACATCAACATCTAATTCAATAACTACTCCATTCACACGACTCTTGATTACCCTTTGTTGGGAATCAAAATTGGCACAAAATTCTTGCATTGCCTCTGGGTACATGAACTCTATATAGTCACTAAACAATTTATCCCAATTTTGAAATTTAAAGACATGCAAGAGTTGATCATACCCTTGTTTGGAGCACCATTCTTGGTTCAGAACAAGAACGGGGACGAAGTGACTGGCCACTTGTTCGAGTTCCTTGGTAACATCAGTACTAACTACTCCCATCTCCAAGTTGTCAAGAGTTGAAGCTTCTTCGTCCTCCTTGCGTGCCCTCTTTTTCGAGGTTAGGGTTTGAGTTTTTGGAATGTTGGAAGGAGTTTGGTGAGTGGGGGATGCAGTGGAATCTTTTGTTGATTGGGTGTTGGAAGCATGTGAAGCCATGGTTGAAGAAGAGTGAAGATTGGTAATGGAGAAGAAGAGAATTGGAGAAGAAGATGAAAGGGGGTGCCGTGTGAGGAGAGAGAAGAAAAGAGGTTGAGTGTTTTTGGAAGTCTGAAATTGGTAGAGTGGTGTTGAGTGGTATAGTGGGTAAAACCCATGTGAGGAGTTCATCATTTTTTTTTTTTTTTTTCATTTTAAAATTTGGATATATCCATAAACATGGTGACACTCTAATTTGGATTCACTTAATGGGTAGTTTGCTTTAGCTACAAAAGAAAAATAATTTGTGGAAAATAAAATTAATTTGTGGAAAATAAAATAAAAATAAATTAATTTGAGGAATAAATTAATTTATGTAAAAAGAAGAAAGAAATAAAATAAAAACCATAGGAACATATTGATGCACACATTTAACTCATCATCCAAATAGCAATCATGAAAATAAGAGTAATATTGATAGACATTTACGAGTATAAATCTCAAATTCCATCAGGAACATGCTTTCACACCATAATTGCAATGAAAATTATTCTAGGAACTTTAACAATGGAGTTGACGTACCTGGAGGAACTTCTTAGCAAATTACTTTAATTTGATCATCCCAAGTTCCATCCGTAATTTCTCATATCTTTCTCTATTCAATGGCTTAGTTAATATGTCAGCAATTTGATCTTCAGTTTGACAAAATTCAAGTTTTATCAAGCCTTTTTCTACATTATCCTTTAGAAAATGATGACGTATGTGAATGTGTTTCACACGTGAATGGTGAACTGGATCCTTTGATATACAAATGGCACTAGTATTATCACAATATATAGGAATACAATTATAATTAATACCAAAGTCCCTTAGTTGTTGTTTTATCCAAAGCAGTTGTGAACAACATGCAGCAGCTGCTACATATTCGGCTTCTGCAGTGGATAGAGCAACTGTGTTTTGCTTCTTGGAACTCCAAGAAACTAAACACGTTCCAAGGAACTGAACCATACCTGAAGTGCTTTTCCTATTCACCAAATCACCGGCATAATCTGCATCAGCAAATCCCTTGAGTTCAAACGTGTCATTGTGAGGATAGAACAAAGTTAGATCATCAGTTCCTTTCAAATATCTCAATATCCTCTTGACTGCCGTGAGATGTGACTCCTTTGGATTTGCTTGGAACCTAGCACATACACCAACACTAAAAGAAATATCTGGTCTACTAGCAGTTAGATACAATAAGGAACCTATCATGCCTCTATATTGCTTTTCACTCACACTAGTTCCTTTGGGATCTTCATCCAATCTGGTGTTAGTTCCCATAGGAGTGTGATTTATTTTGGATGTTTCCATCCCAAATTTCTTTAGAAGTTCCTTTATGTATTTTGTTAATGAATATAAATTCCCTTTTCAGTTTGCTTTATTTGCAAACCAAGAAAGAAATTTAACTCACCCATCATGCTCATCTCGAATTCCTTGCTCATTAAATTTGCAAATTCCTGACACAAAGATTCGTTAGTAGCACCAAATATTATATCATCTACATAAATTTGGACAATAAGAAGATCAATTCCTTTTGATTTTAAAAATAAAGTTTTATCAACTTTTCCTCTTTTAAATTTATTTTCCAAAAGGAACTTGGACAACCTCTCATACCATGCTCTAGGAGCTTGCTTCAACCCATAAAGAGCCTTGTCAAGCTTGTAGATATGGTTAGGAAATTTAGAGTTTTCAAAACCAGGAGGTTGTTCCACATAAACTTCCTCATTTAAAAATCCATTTAAAAAAGCACATTTAACATCCATTTGATATAATTTAAAACCCATGAAAGAAGCAATAGCAATTAAAATTCTAATAGCTTCTACCCTTGCTACCGGAGCAAATGTTTCTTCATAATCTATCCCCTCTTGTTGATTGTATCCTTTTACAACTAACCTGGCCTTGTTCCTGACGATTGTGCCATGTTCATCTAGCTTGTTCCTGAACACCCACTTCAATCCAATTACCTTTTGGTGTTCCGGCTTTGGTTCAAGGTGCCATACCTTGTTCCTTTCAAACTGATTGAGTTCATCCTGCATGGCTAGTATCCAATCTGCATCCTCAAGTGCATCTATGTGATTTCGAGGCTCAATGATGGATAGGAACACACCATGGGCACAGAAGTTCCTGATCTGAGTTCTGGTCTGAGTTCCTTTCCCTATATCACTTATGATAAGATCAAGAGGGTGGGACTTCTGATATTTCCAAGGTTTTGGTTCAAAGTCTCTGATTGGAACTGGTCTTTCTACAGTCTCTTCAGGAACTCTGATCTCTTCTTCTAAGTTCCCCTCAGTCTCTGGAACTTCCCCCTGAGTTCCTTCAGGAACTGGCTCTTCTTGTCTTTCAACATGAGGTCGTTCTTCTGGGATATTTGCTCTTTCTTTATTATTGGATGTTAACTCTTCTTCATCTGGATCCTTTCTAACCAAGCCTATCTCTAAATCCTCAAGTTCCTGCAAAATGTTAGTATCACTATTTACATAAGGGTTAGTTTCATCAAATAAGATATGTACACTTTCCTCGACACTTAATGTCCTCTTGTTATAGACTCTATATGCTTTACTATTAGTGGCATATCCTAGGAACACGGCTTCATCACTTCTCTCATCAAACTTCCCTAAGTTCCTTTTACCATTATTGTGCACGAAGCACTTACAACCAAAAGATCTCAAGTGAGAAATGTTAGGTTTTCTTCCGTTCATTAGTTCATAGGGAGTTTTGTTTGTGATGGGTCTTAACATGATTCTATTGATTATATAACATGCCGTATTAACGGCTTCAGCCCAGAAGTTCCTAGGTAATCCACTTGCAATAAGCATTGTTCTTGCCATGTCTTCTAAAGTCCTGTTTTTCCTCTCCACAACACCATTTTGCTGTGGTGTCCTAGGAGCGGAAAAGTTATGATCCATGCCATTTTCCCTGCAAAACTCATCAAACTTTTGATTTTCAAATTCAGTTCCATGGTCAGATCGTAAGTGAATTAGTTGACAACCACTCGACTTTTGTATCTTCTTAGCAAAGCAAACAAATTCTTCAAAAGTCTCATCTTTGCTATGAAGAAACATTGTCCAAGTAAATCTTGAGTAATCATCAACTATGACTAAGACATACAATTTTCCACTTCTACTTTGGACTCTCATGGGCCCACACAAATCCATGTGAATAAGTTCCAATGGTTTTGTGGTGCTCACGAGCTTTTTGCTTTTAAAGGAACTTCTAACATGCTTGCCTTTAGCACATGCATCACACAATTTATCACATTGGAACTTGATGTTTGGTAATCCAACAACTAGTTCTTTTGTTCTCAATTTATCCAGTAGAGAAAGGCTAGCATGTCCCATTCGCTTATGCCAAAGTAGGGGATCATCCTCAATGACACTTAGACAAGTAAGAGTAGTTTTAGGAATTGCTTCAAGGTTCACAGTGTATGTGTTCCCATTTCGTTTCCCTTCAAGAATGATTTTATTAGTGTCATTGTTGATGATTCTACAATACTCATTAGTAAAATGTACAGAGTTTCCTTTATCACAGAATTGCGAAATACTAAACAAGTTGTGCTTCAAACCATCTACAAGAAAGACATTATCTATGCTATGGGAACTCGACTTACCTACCTTACCTACGGCAATAATATTACCTTTCTGATTGTCACCGAACGTCACAGTTCCCCCTGAGTAGGCTACTAGTGAGAGAAAGTTTGATTTGTCTCCAGTCATGTGCTTGGAACATCCACTGTCGAGGTACCATTTGGTGTTCCCCCTCACTAGTTCCTGCAAGAATAATTAATGGTTAGGTTGAGGAACCCAGGTTTCCTTGGGTTCCTTTGTAGACATATCATCATAAGTTTTTTCAATCCATTTAACATGTCTATGATTCTGATTCAAGCTGTTGTTCCTCTTGGAACACTGGTCTTTCAGATGACCTGAGTTCCCGCAGAACAGACAGACTTTGCTGCTTGGAAGTTCCACATACTTTTTCTGATTACTCCCTTTTTGTTTATAATTAAAACCTAGACCTTCGGTCCTCTTTGCTTGGGCATTCAGAATCCATTGTGGAACTTCTCGTTGATTATCTTTATCCCTTTTTATTTCAGTAAGTTCCTCTGTCAATTTCTTATTATCAGATTTTACTTTTTCCAGATCAGTCTTGAGTTCCTTCAGATCAGAAACCCTAGAGGAACTTTCATTCAAATTTTCAGATTTCAAACTAAGATTAATCAACTTATAGCAGTTAAGTTCCATTGTTGTTTGGCTTAATTCCTTTTCAAGATTTTTAACCTTAGTCATTAAAACATTGTTTTTATCAAATAGGTCAAAGAATCTATTTTCAGTTTCAACTTTATTACCCTTAAACCAATCACTATGTTCCCTACTTACTTTAAGTGCGTTTTCACATTCATTCTTTTCTTTCTTAACATTCATCCAGTTTTTATGAAATTCAATAACTAAATCAACAAGTTTTTGTTTAGGCAGAGAATTTAAATAATAAGGATTTAGGCTTACCTTCTCGTTGAGTTCCTGTGGGAACTCTGGCACATCAGATCTTGCCATTAAACACAATTGGGCCGTTTCCTCTTCAGGTTGTTCCTCCACCTCTTCTTCTGATTCAGAATCACCCCATGCTGCTATCATCGCTTTTCGAACATGATTTTTGGAAAACGAAGGCTTGTAGTATTTTTCTTTGTTGTAATCCTTCTTTTCCTTAAATGATTCCTTCCCTTTGTACTTTGTTTTCTCATTTTCCCATTGTGGACATTCCTTGATGAAGTGATCAGTGGAGCCGCACTTGTGACATCCAAAGTCCTTTTTGGAACTCGTCAGTTTCTTTCCAGAGTTCCTGAAGGAACTTCGGTTTCTGTTGAAGGCTCTTTTGAATCTTCTAACGAGCATAGCAGTCTCGTCATCTTCTTCGGTATCACTCTCTTCTGCCTTCAATGCTAACCCCTTGTTCTTGGAACCCTCTCCGCTGGTTCCCAGATGTAGTTCATGGGTTAGCAAAGAGCCCGCTAATTGTTCGATGTTGAACTTCGTCATGTCCTTTGATTCCATAAGTGCTGTTACTTTAGATCTCCATCTATCGTCTTGTGGTAGACTCCTTAAGATCTTTCTAACCTGTTCATCAATAGGTATTTCTCTTCCAAGGGAAACAAGCTCATTTATGATGTTAGTGAAACGAGTAAGCATATCTTGAATAGATTCCTTAGGCATCATCTCGAACCTTTCATATTTAGAGATCAATAAATCAATTTTAGACCTTTTAACTTCATTAGTACCTTCGTGAGTTATCTGTAGTAAATCCCAAATTTGTTTTGCACTCTTGCACCCCATAATACGATTATGTTCATGGGGTCCAAGACCACAATGAAGCAATTTTATGGCCTTTGCATTAATTTCCATTTTTTCAAAGTCTTCACGTTCATATTCAGAAATTTCCTTAGGGACTATCTCATTATTTGCATTAATTTTGGTTACCTGATAGTCACCGACTTCCACGACTCTCCATACCTGATAATTTTCAGCTTTGATGTAGATCTCCATGCGATTTTTCCAGTATGCATAAAATTTCCCATTAAACATGGGAGGTCTCTGAGATGAGTACCCTTCTTCCAATTTCTCGCAAGTGTTCATACTGCCCGGATCTCTCGTCAAGGTGTCTTGAACGGTCTGAGTTCCTGCTCTGATACCAATTGTTATTCCTGTAGGAACACTGCAAGAGGGGGGGTGAATTGCTGTGTGGAACTTATAGCACAGATTTTCGTCAGAATTGAAAACCTAAAGGAACTTTGAGAAAAACGAAATGTAAAGAGTCAAATTTCAACGAGAAAAACTTCCTGGCCCACGGAAGAAAAACTCCACTTTTATATAAAGGCCTTGTAAACTATTACAATCCTAAATTTCTCTCTGGACCTCGTGAGTTCCTGTAGGAACTTACGATTCTATTCTCTTTCTCTCTTTCTTTTTCTTTCCCTTTCTCACGACTCTTTCTTCTCTGTTCTCTCTAAATTCTCACACACTTCTCTTCTCTTTTCTCTCAATTACAACTCAAAGAATAACTCTAGTATATTGAAATGCATGTAAAACTGAATTGGAACTTAGGAACTTTTGACACAAACTCTAAGTAATATAAATCTGAAAGTGTGCTCTCTTGTTGTGTGTGTACTAAATCAGAATTGTATATGTGTATATATAGAAAGAATAGTTATAAAATTGCTTGAAGAAGAAGCCTAAATAACCACCCATAACCCCATATACACGTCCACCACTCTCACTCACACACCACTAACTTTGACTAACTTAAACAACCCACTAACTTAATAACAAATAAAAATAAAAACTAAAAACAGGTTTTTTTTCTTTTTTTTATTTTTCTTTTTTTTTTAATTCTCAACCTTTAAATTAATTTCTAAACCAGAAATGAATTAAAGAAAATCAGAGTTAAAACAACTAACCTAATCCTAAAATTAAGGACACCAAGTTGACTACTAACTAATTCAAAAACACCTACCCACTATTCCTAAAAATTTGGCTGCACTAATCCAGTCAGTTTTTGACTGTTTTAAACTGATTAAAACAGTCAAGGAGTGATGTAAACAGTCCCTAAAAATTAGCAAATGTCGTGGACTAAAGTAACTAACAGATTCGACACAAGTTCCTCTGGGAACATGACCTAGAGTTCCTCTGACAGACACGACTAAGTTCCAACCAGACTTAAATGCATTAATATACTTACATTTATCCTAGAACATTACATTATAACATTCATGGATGATTCTCTTCTCTTCAACAAGTAATTCGTTGGAATACTTGAAGTTCTTCTCATAACCGGCAGCATAAACCGGCAGCTTGTTAAGTAAAACCGGCAGCATAAACCGACAGCTTGTTAGGTAAAACCGGCAGCATAAACCGGCAGCATGTGAAGTCCAAGACCGGCAGCTTTGAACCCTAAAACCGGCAGTCGTAAAATCCATGATGGCATCTTCAAGACGGCAGCTTCAAGATGGCAGCCACATATTCAAAACTGGCAGCCTATTGACAGCACCATCTTTGATTCATGATTCGAACCTCCACTTGAATCTTCAATGCTTATTTATCTTCAAGATCTAAAATTCTCCAAGAACTCAAAGATACTTATTAGTAATTAAGTTTGAGGTTTATGTCATCATCAAAACATAAAAGGAATATGTCAACATACGGATACAGGTACTGGTATGATATGGGTACCGAAAAACGCTAACTCAAAAGTTAAGGATACGGGCACACAGAAAATAATATATAAAAAATAGAATAATTTGTCTAAAACCACCTTTTAAAATAGGTTTTTTTGTCAAAAACCACCTTATAAAATTTTTTTTGTTAAAAGAAACCAAAACCAAATTTTTTTTTGTCAAAGAAAACCAAATTGCACTAATCCAAGATTTGACTACAATTAAAGGCATTGACCTTCCAATTAGTAATAAACTAAGCTAATTTTAATTAAAACAATTATTCACAATATATTAACATTTTTTTTTATAAAAACAAAAAAGAAAAACTGAAAAAAAAATCAAAAATCAAGAATGGGTGGTGGCAGTGATGCAGCAGGGGCGGGTGCGGTAAGGGCGCGGGGGGTGGGGTGGGAGGGGGTTGGGTGGGGAGGCTCGTCGGAGGTAGTGGGGGTGGCTGAGGTGTGCGAGGGGAGGGTTTCGGGGGTGGGGGTAGCTTAGGGATTCGTGTTTGGGAGTTTCAGAGTGGGGGGTCGTCGGGTGGCGGGGTGGGGGTCATCGGGTGGGGGAGGGGGTCGTCGAGGGTGGTGGGGCTCAGGATAGGGAGCATCGGCGGCGTTTGCCATGGCAGGGGAGGCGGGAATCGAGGGAGGGGGTTTGGGGTTCTCTAGATCACGCCGGGGAGCGGGTTGCTGGGGATGGGGTGCGCCGGCGAGAGGTTGAGCCGGAGAGGGCGGCGCCAATGATGGGGTTGCCGGGTAGTGGGGGAATTGAAGACAGTGGGGGGTTTGGGAATTCGAGGGTTTCTGGGTTGGGGAAGGGGTCTTCGCCAGGGAGGGGGATTGTCGAGGAGGGGTTGCGCCAGGGACAGGGATGCCGCCTGCCGGGGGGAGGGGGGCTGCCGGGGAGGGGGTTGGTGGGGATGGGGGAAGGATTTTTTTTATTTTTTAATTATTTAGTTTTTAAGTTTTAAGGTTTGATTAAGGTATATTAAAGTTTAAGATTTAATTATGCATAATAATTGTACATAATTAAAGTCAAAGTTAATTAATCTAAGGTCAAACCCTAATTAGTGCAATTTGGTTTTCTTTTACAAAAAATATTTTAGTTTTGGTTTCTTTCCGCAAAAAAAAATTTATAAGGTGGTTTTTGACAAAAAAACTGTTTTATAAGGTGGTTTTAGACAAATTATCCTAAAAACTATATATTTCTATTACTAAATGATTAAAATATATATAATAAAGAAAAAAAAATTTTAAAATTTGATTGCCATTATAATGTTGATTTTAATGAATATTCGACGATGTTCATGATTTACATTTCACTTTTATGAACTCACTTTGCACATTATAGTATAAATTCTCATTTAAATTAAATATATACGGAGTAAGTTTTAAAAGAAATTCAGAATGTGTCCTATAAGTGTCCAATATGTGTTTAAAAGTTTGGTCAAGCCTAGGGTACTTATCGAGCGAGTCGATCTCGAGTTGGGGTTGCTCGACTCGTATTCATTAGGTTTCGAGTCCAGATTGAGTCGATCATGAGTTGCTTGCTTAATGTTTTGGCCCTATTGAATTTTAATTTTTTTAAAAAGAAAATTAGTGATTTTTTTTCTTTATGTAAATGACTATATTAAGTATCAAATAAAATTTTCTTTATTTATTATATTAAATTATTTTCAAAATAGAAAATTATTGATTAACATGTAAAATTATCGACTTTCGAGTTAATCCGAGCGAGCACGAGTCAATCGAGTTGAACTTTGACCGAGTTGAGTTCGAGCAGCTCGCAAGCTGCTCAGCTCGATTAGCACCCTTAATTTTTTTTTCTTCATTTGAACTTCTAATTATTGTGGTGTTTGTGGTTGTTAATGACCTAAAACAACTTTTAAATTAAGAGTGGTTATTGAATTGCATTAGTAATTTAGGTATACCACTATAATTTTTTAAAAACTTAAATATACCACCGGAAATACGCTAATTCTTAGATATACCAATGGGAATAATCCTTTTAATTTTAATTTTACATGATTTCTGATATACATATACTATTATACTTTACTATTTGTTGAAACTTGATTTTCTGAATTACGTACGTTCCACTTCGGTATAGGATTCTTGTTGTACTGTAAATTCCGTCGTATTCATATTAGGGCATGTTTACTTCAACTGAATACAGCTGAACTGAATTGAACTACACCGGCAGGACCACCCTACTGACATCCCTGAAAGATGTCAACCGCCAGCACCTAGCGGTGCCGGCTCATAACGAATACGACCGTCAGTCCACGAAGGAAGCTACGGAACGGATGCCATCCTAATGTTGCCGGACCCTTAAGTTGTCAGCCTTGACTGGTGGCAGCAAGAAGCCAAAGGGAATCTTTCGGCAGTGGGTCCCAGTACCCCACGTGGTGCCCATTTAAGGCACCGCTCAAGTGCACACGCCCCACTTCCTAACAAACTAACTACCTGAACCTATGAGAGACTTACACATGGCGACCCACTCAGAATTATAACTAACTCTGAACACACGATCTGTGTGACCAGTCCTAATGGGACACGTGTCCTTGCCAGCCTTAAGACATGCCGGTAGGGTATTAAACCATCCTCTATAAATAGAGGATGATATCACCATTAAAAGGTATATATTCCTTCACTCACAAACTCTCTCTCTCTCTCTCTCTCTCGATCTCTCGAATTGAATCCCCTTGCTGACTTAAGCATTGGAAGGTCTTTCCCCGAAAACACCCCAGGGTTAGCTCACCGTTTGTTTACTTGTACAGGTTACCACCTTACCTAGCACCTGGGAGCGCCACCACTTTTAGAGGCGCTAAGACTTGTCGGAACAATTGGCGCCGTCTGTGGGGATTCTTGCAAAAAAGCTTACGTAAAGAATTAACACCAAACAGTGAAAAAACGCTAACTGATAAAGAAATAAAGGGAAACGCAGATGCTTCCACAACACCTCCTGGTTTTGAAGTTCTGGCTTAGTTTACTCCTGAGCAGTTGTCCAGTGCTGCGGCCGTATTGATCACCCTGGCAGGGGCCACCCCCAAAACTGAGCCTGAAGACAAGAAGAAAGGACCCAAGATTCTTAACATTGCCACACCCATCACCAAGATGCAGTCCCTCCGTACTGAGGAGGTGGAAGAACTTGAATGGGACAGTTCAACAGTCCATGGGAACCCGCAGACGCCACACGGGTATGAAGACGTGCTGCCACCACCTGGATTTGAGAACGTACAGCCCGGACTTCAGAATGTGCTGGAGGTGACTAGAAGGAAGAGCTGCCCAGTTGTAGTTGGAAGAGTCCAGGCCCAGGGAACCCCATTTGTAGCTGCCAATCTGCCATCAATTATGAGGATCTCCCAAAAATCAAGATGCCAACCTGCAAGTATGACGACAAAACTGACCCGGAAGATCATATATAGGTGTATGAGGGTGTAGACACCTAAAAGTGTCTCCCCAATTAAGGGTCCAATGATTGTAATATACCCGTCGTCAATTGGTCCGGATTTCTGAAAAGGCCCGAGAATTGCTTGCACGTGGCTAGACCCATTTTTAGACCCTTTAACCAAGCCCAAACCTTTTAGCCCAAATAAACCAAAACTAACTTTTTAATATTATTATTATTATTATTATTATTATTATTATTATTATTATTATTAATAAAAAATAGTTTAGTACACTAACTAAATAATTACTAAACTAATCTCCATCCAAACCTATGCAAAACCCAAGCGCATGCAAAATTCACAAACCAAACAACATGACAATCACATCACTCACAACTCAAGATCAGATCATTACACCATATCTCGTACATAATCTTCTACATCTCAAACCATAATCTCTATATCTCCTATATCATTTCTAATCAGCCCTTCCAACTCATATAATCTCAGCCATATCATCGCTATTGCCATTATCCTATCACCATCCTTCCCATATTTATGATCCAATATCTCATCATATCAACCATATCCCATCGATATCCATACCATCCATTATTCTTGAACCTTCTTCACATCCTTATATATACCTCCTCCCTTACCATTAAAAACATAACAACAAGTCCTAGAAACACCTACACCCTTCTTCTCCAAGCAACAACAGCCACAAAAGCAAGAACAACCAGCCACAAGAACCAAAAAACAACCCCGAAACAAGCGATTCGAAAGCCTTGACGATTCCGTTTCGACCACGGCGATTTCGGTATAATTTCTGAGGACTCAATCTCTTTATAATCATATATGTATTTGATTTCATAATTCATTTAAGTATTAATCATTTTATTCATGATTGTAGCAAGTTATAGTTTGATGTTTATGCCTTGTTTCATTTTCTCGGTTTTGTTCTGAGCAGTAACTTTGATGAATTTTCCAGAGCTATTGGGAATGAGTTAAGATCTGTGCGAGTACTCATTTTCGATCTCGTTATGTATAGTTTTACAGAAAAATATTTCAAAAAATTTATGAAAATTCCTTTTGGGAGTTTTATGGGATCGAACGCAGCCTGGTCATGAACTCGCTTTTCAGATTTTGCATTTCCAGTTTTGTTTCTCAACTTTGTTGAATTTTTCAAGACTATTGGTGATGGATTAGGAGTCCAATGTATAGCCGTTTTGAATCTTATTATGTCTACTTTCACTGAAAAATATCAAATAAATTCTATAAAATTTTCTTCTAGATGTTTTCTGGGATCGAACAGAGGATGGTCAGTCTTGCTGCTTCCAGTTTCGTTTGTCTGACTTTTCTGAATTTTACAGGATTGCTCGAAACGAATTAGTGGTCGTGTGAGTAGTCGTTTTGAAGCTTATTGTGTCTCGTTTCATGGAAAAATACTACAAAAAAATTGAAAAATATTCTTGCAGGTTATTTTCTGGTCCGAAGCCAGGTTGGTCAGTGTAGGTTTCATATGACTTGATTTTCTTAGTTTCTTTTGTTTTATTTTTGTTATTTTTTTTATTTGATATTATTTGACTTGATTTTATTTCATATGATCTCATTTATTCAAGCTCTTATGATTTTATTTCATTTCATTTGATTTTATTTTATCTTATCAATATTATGTACATATTTTATTTTAACTTTTGACCAATTTGATCATTAGGGACCGTTTAATATGGACTAAATCAAAGTGGTCACCTTAAATTAGTCATAATTGTAATAATTTAAACACACCTAGTAAATCGCGCTTTTTAGGATATAATATGGGATATCTTTGAATTCGAGAATAATAACAGTACGACCACAAAAAGAGACCTAGTAGAGACCGCTTACAGGCGGGCGGGCCCAATGCACGATTGGCCCATAACCTGTCCCCGAACCCATACTCTGGTGCACGACCATATGGGGTTGATTGCTCCTGGCTTTCAGTACTTATTCGGTGTCCGTGCACCGTATAAAACGCACGGTGGCGACTCCTAATAGTTCGTATTCACGTACGACATTAACGAGAAATCAATCAACTCGTGAGACGTAGGCGGCCGGAAACGACCCCTACAGAGGGGCATATGCAGATGTATACAACTGCCAACAGTGCATGGTGCCGGGTGCTCCAAACGAAGCTGACCGGCATAGCCCAGAAGTGGTTTAAGACTCTACCTTCCTTTACTATCTTTAGGTGGGACGATCTGGCAAAGAGGTTTCTGGCACACTTTGTCAGCAACAAGAGACACCAAAGGCTGACAAGTGAACTGATGGGGATGCAGCAACGACAGGGGGAAAGTCTGCGGGAATTCATTGCTTGTTTCACTGTTGAGGCCGTCACTATTCCTGACATACAACAAGAGGTTGCAGTCCTGGCGTTGATGTCAGGCTTGCGTGACGGCCCATTCCTCAAGTATTTGGGGTGAAAGAACTTGACAACATTAGTCGGCGTGCTGGGAAAGGCTAATGAATACATAAGGGTAGAACAGTTAAGCCAAGTCGGTGGCGGCACAGCTGGGGAGAAGAAGGGGGCTGAGGATAAGTCAGTCAGGAAGGAGTACAAACGAGAAGCCCCGTTCAAAAGAAAGGAGTATTACAACCGTTGTCCAGACCAGAAGGAGGTCGCGGTCATAGAGAAGAGGCAAAAGACAGAGAGGTACAACATCTTGACTGAGCTGACAGTGCCAAAATCAAGAATCTATGCCCTCCACAAGAATGATGAGAAGTGGAGGAGGACAAAGAAAATGAGCACACTTATCCGTGACCCAAAACGGTGGTGTGAGTTCCACAGTGACTATGGGAACATGACGGATGAGTGTGCCCATCCAAAGGAGAATATTAAGGACCTAGTCCGTCAAGGGCGTTTCGCCCAGTACTAGAAGAAAGAAGTGTTCGTCCACCGCCAACCCTCTGGCGACAAAGGATGAAAAGGGAAAGAAAAGCGGCATGACTACAAGGATTAAATAATTGTGATCACTGGTGGACCTGTTCATGGAGGAACCCTCAGCGGGGCGAACGCCAGCTTAAGGGAGGTAAGGCACTAAGTAAACTTCAACAACCAGAGGCATTGGCCGGGGCCGGCAGAGGTGCCGAAGATGACCTTCTCAGCTGAGGACACCAAGGGGATCATCTACCCCCATGATGACCCTTTAGTAATTACCTTCTCAATAGCTAACTGAAAAGTCCATCGCATCCTGGTCAATGGCGGCTCCTCTGCAAACATTCTCTTCAGAGAAGCATTTGATAAACTGGGGATTGATGAGAAATACCTTCAGCCAGTGCACTATTCCATTAGTGCATTTACTGCGGTAAGAGTGGCACCGAACGACATCATCAAGATGCCAGTTCAACTGGGTGAAGGCAGGCAGGTGAAGAGAGCAATGGTAGAGTTCTTAGTGATCAACATTCCGTCAGCCTACAATGCCATCATAAGATGACCAATGATCAACGACATTAAGGGCATACCGTCCACATATCATCTCACTATCCTATATGTAGATGATGATGGCCTGCCAGGGAAGATAAGAGGCAGCCAGGAAGTGGCTCGTTCTTGCTATGTGACAACCATGAACCCCTCCCCCCCACCAAAACCCAGGCCTGAGAAGAAGAAGAAGTGGGAACCGTAGGTCTCACCGGTCTCAAGGGAAGATATCCATGGTCCGCCTGAGGACGACAAAACCCCTCGAGCTAAGCCAAAGCATGATGTTGAAGAAGTGCCCCTGTCTGCCATTGATACCTCCAGGACTATGAAGGTGAGTAAGAAGTTGCCAGCAAACATTAAGGTCAATCTGGTTCAACTGCTGCAAGACAACGCTGACGTCTTTGCTTTTTCTACTAATGAGATGCCTGGCACCCATTTATCTGTAATACAACATAGACTTAATGTAGACGAGAATGTTAGGCCTGTAAAGTAGAAGAAGAGATCCTTCTCTACTGAAAAGAATGATGATGTTGCCAATGAAATAAAAAAACTCTTACTAGCAGGGTATATAGAACCTTGTAACTACCCCGAATGGCTTGCTAATGTTGTAATGATTAAAAAAGCTAATGGTCAGTGGCGGATGTGTATTGCTTTTACAGACCTCAACCGCCACTGCCCTAAAGATTGCTATCCTTTGCCAAGGATAGATCGGTTAGTAGATTCCACTGCTAACCATGCACTGCTTAGTTTTATGGATGCCTTTTCAAGTTACAATCAGATTAGTATGTTTGAGTCTGACAGACCAAAAACAGCCTTCGTGCCAGATTCCGGTGTCTACTATTACAAAGCCATGTCTTTTGGGCTGAAGAATGCTGGGGCAACATACCAGAAGCTGGTAGACATGGTCTTTAAAAAACAAAAGGGCATAAATGTGGAAGTGTATGTGGAGGATATTATAGTCAAGAGAAAGACGCCATCTGAATCCAAAAAAGTGTTTACTTGGAGTGACATCAGGAAAATTTTTGTTGTCTAAAAGAGGAATTACTGCCAATCCAGACAAAGTAAAAGCAATAGAAGACATGGTAGAGCCGGGAAAGATAAAAGATGTCCAGAAACTGACAGGCAGAATGGCAACCCTCACCAGATTCATGGCCAAATCAGCATCACAGGCCCTACCTTTCTTCAAGGTACTCAGATCTAACAAAAAAGATGGAATGGGGAACTGAACAGAAAAAAGCCTTCCAAAGGGTAAAAGAGCATCTGAAAACATTGCCAACAATGACACGTCCTGAAGAAGGCCGGAGAGCAACTACAGTTGTATGTTTCTGCAACAGACATCACCGTGGCTGCCGTCCTCCTGGTGGAAAGGGCAAAGTCACAGCTGCCAGTATACTTTGTCAGCCATGTACTAACGGGAGCTGAAACCAGATATTCACCAGTAGAAAAGTTGGCATTCGCAGTCATGGTGACAGCAAGACGCTTGCGGCCATACTTTGATGCTCACTCAATTGTGGTATTAACCAATCATCCACTGGAAAAAGCCCTGCAAAAGCTGGCAGTGTCCGGCAGAATGATGACATGGGGAATAGAGTTGTCAGAATTCGACATCTCGTTCAAACCAAGGAACGCCATTAAGGCAGAAGCCTTGGCGGATTTCATAGCAGAAACACAGTTCTCAGTAACAAATCCCTCTAAGGTATGGATGGTAGCTACTGACAGTTCATCATGCAACACTGGTTCTGGGGCCGACATTGAGATCACTAGTCCATATGGCACAGTACACTGTTATGCCCTTCAATTTAACTTCAAAGCCACAAACAATGAGTCTGAATATGAAGCTACTATAGTTGGAGTACAACTATGCATAACGGCCGGGGCAGAAAGGCTAAAACTAATCACAGACTCCTAGTTGGTGGCAACCCAAATGGAAGGCACGACAGAGGCTCGGGAGCCTACAATATTCAAATACAGAGACCAGCTAAAGCAGTTTATTCAGCAGCTAGTGTCCTTTGAGATGTAGTTGGTTCCGAAGGACAACAATCAGAAGGTAGACGCTCTAGCATGACTGGCAACCTCGCCACTCTCTGAATTAGGGGGTAATGTCCTGATCGAAGTCTGCCCTGGGAAAAATATTGACAGCTTGACAGTGTCAGTCATTAGCAACTCAGAGGGGGAGTGGTTCCACCAAATCCTTGCATTTAAAAATTCTGGAGCCTTGCCGGATGACAAGACATCAGCTGCTAAGATCAAGAGATAAGTTGTCTGGTAATGTGTATTTCAAGGAGTGCTATACAAGAAATGTTTTCACCTCCCCTGCTAAGATGTGCCACAAAGTTTGAAGCACAAAAAATCATGGAAGAAATTCATGAAGGCATCTGTGGTAACCACATCGGTGGCAAGGCCCTGGCATTGAAGGCCATCTGTAACACCCTGCATTTTAGCAACGGCGTTATTAGTGATAACGTCGTAAACAGGCAGTTACCAATCGATTTATAAAACAAAAATATAACTAAACTCATGGAAGTAATACTTTTATTAATAATAATAATGGAATCCCAAATTACCAAACGTTAAACTAAACCATAAATCTAGTCCTAAAACAAGAAATAAAACCTATTGCAAACACAGGAATTGAAAACAAGGGCCTAGACGCTCAACAACTTATCCCACTTCTAGCCTCTATCCTGCTTACCTGTCAAATAGATTTGGGGGTCCACCATCAGTGGCGAGTAACTAGATTATCTTACTTAGAAGTAGGACCACATTACATACAATAATAGGGTTTGAAACACAAGATACAAGTACTACAACAGAGTTAGCAACGGAAACATAACAACCAATAAACATCATATTCAAAGATTACCATGCTTACTTATCAATGCAATTAATCTACATTATTAGACATCAAGAATATTTCCGACACGACTGAAGTCGATACAACAAATAAGTCCCCGACACGATTCATCACAGATGAACCGATAACAACAAACAAGTCCCCGACACGATTCATCACAGATGAACCGATACGACACAGCGCAAGGCCGATAACAACAAACAAGTCCCCGACACGATTCATCACAGATGAACCGATACGACACAGCAAAAGGCCGATAACAACAAACAAGTCCCCGACACGATTCATCACAGGTGAACCGATACGACACGGCGCAAGGCCGATAACAACAAACAAGTCCCCGACACGATTCATCACAGATGAACCGATACGACACGGCGCAAGGCCGATAACAACAAACAGTCCCTGACACGATTCATCACATATGAACCGATACGACACGGCGCAAGGCCGATAACAACATTGACACGACCGACTCAAAGCGATAAATGACACGACTCAAAATAAGCATCCAATGACACGACTCAAACCAGACGAGCATCAACAATCACGTATGACTCTTACAATAATGACAGATCAAGCTCAAAAATCCAAATAAGCAATTATGCAGACCAACCAGACAACGCATGAATAACATGAAATAAACATAAAGGTTCAATTTTTATAATTAACAAACAAGATTTCAAGAATTAATCATCAAACAAGATAAAAATCCAAGCTTAACAACATACTATCACACGCATAACATAATCGAAAATACCAAGCAAGAACATTGTCAAATTATCAAGATTAAATACAAGAACATCAGGAATTAATCATAGAACGAAATAGCTTACAAGATCTCACAAGAACATAAATTGATCAAACAAGAAAACAAATCTAACAACCTAGACAACATGTTTTATATAAAAATCATAACAACAATAACAATGTGATTCTAAGCCTAGTATCCTATGCAACCTAATCATAGTGCTAAGTAGAATAGCTAGTTACCCATAGGAAAATCCACACACATAAAACCGCGCACAACCTCGCCCATTCGTCCCTTAGTTTGAACCAAGCCATGCCAAAGGTTAGGTTTGCATTGATGAACAAGATTGAAGGTCTTGAATCAATCTTCAATGGTATCATTGATTTGATGAAATAAAAGGAGAATAGGGTTGGGAAATCTGCTGAGATGCCGTGATATCTAGTGGGGAAAAGGAGGAGTTTTTATTTGTAGTTTAGTTTTTATTTGTAGTTAAGGATTGGAAAAAAAAAGAAAATAAAAACAAAGGGGGCGGCTAGGGAGATGCAAAGTAAGATTTTTTGGGTGTTCCTAAAATGTAGTAGAGTGGTTAGAGAAAATAAAAATAGAGTTTTTAGGTTTTAAACAAAATAGAAGTAATTGGATAATTAAGGTAATTAAATAAATCAAATTAAATTAAAATAAAGGAAAGGCCGGCTAGGAGGGAGTCAAAGCAAGGGCTTTGGGCTTGATCAATTAAATAAAAATTAAGTCTTTGGGCCCAAATCGAATAGTTTGGGTTTAAAGGCTTAATTTTTCATGAAATTTTATGGCCCAAAAATCCGGGTCGTTACAATCTCCCCTCCTTAAGAAAATTTCGTCCTCGAAATTTCATTAGGAAGAACACATAACACATAAGCAAATAACATAACACCAAATAAACTTAGAACAACTAAAGAATAAAATTATTCCTAACCAAGGTTACTACCCAAAGTTGCTCACACTACTGTTTCAGGGTTTTGTGATCTAAATTACACTCTTGATTACATAAAGCACTCAACTCACAGTTTACTTATGAAGAAGTAAACTTAAGGATTAACCGAGAGATCTGATACCAACTGTAACACCCCGCATTTTAGCAATGACATTATTAGTGATAACGTCGTAAACAGGCAGTTACCAATCGATTTATAAAACAAAAATATAACTAAACTCGTGGAAGTAATACTTTTATTAATAATAATAATGGAATCCCAAATTACAAAAGGTTAAACTAAACCATCAATCTAGTCCTAAAACTAGAAATAAAATCTATTGCAAACACAGGAATTGAAAACAAGGGCCTAGACGCTCAACAACTTATCCCACTTCTACCCTCTATCCTGCTTACCTCCAAATAGATTTGGGGGTCCACCATCAGTGGCAATTAACTAGACTGTCCTACTTAGAAGTAGGACCACATTACATACAATAATAGGGTTTGAAACACAGGATACAAGTACTACAACAGAGTTAGCAGCGGAAACATAACAACCAATAAACATCATATTCAAAGATTAACATGCTTAATTATCAATACAATTAATCTACATTATTAGACATCAAGAATATTTCCGACACGACTGAAGTCGATACAACAAATAAGTCCCCGACAGGATTTATCACAGATGAACCGATAACAACAAACAAGTCCCCGACACGATTCATCACAGATGAACCGATACGACACAGCACAAGGCCGATAACAACAAACAAGTCCCCGACACGATTCATCACAGATGAACCGATACGACACGGCACAAGGCCGATAACAACAAACAAGTCCCCGACACGATTCATCACAGGTGAACCGATACGACACGGCGCAAGGCCGATAACAACAAATAAGTCACCGATACGACACGGCGCAAGGCCGATAACAACAAACAGTCCCTGACACGATTCATCACATATGAACCGATACGACACGGCGCAAGGCCGATAACAACATTGACACGACCGACTCAAAGCGATAAATGACACGACTCAAATTAAGCATCCAATGACACGACTCAAACCAGACGAGCATCAACAATCACGTATGACTCTTACAATAATGACACATCAAGCTCAAAAATCCAAATAAGCAATTATGCAGACCAACCAGACAACGCATGAATAACATGAAATAAACATAAAGGTTCAATTTTTATAATTAACAAACAAGATTTCAAGAATTAATCATCAAACAAGATAAAAATCCAAGCTTAACAACATGCTATCACACGCATAACATAATCGAAAATAACAAGCAAGAACATTGTCAAATTATCAAGATTAAATACAAGAACATCAGGAATTAATCATAGAACGAAATAGCTTACAAGATCACAGAAGAACATAAATTGATCAAACAAGAAAAAAAATCTAACAACCTAGACAACATGTCTTATACAAAAATCATAACAACAATAACAACGTGATTCTAAGCCTAGTATCCTATGCAACCTAATCATATTCCTAAGTAGAATAGCTAGTTACCTATAGGAAAATCCAAACACATAAAACCACGCACAACCTCGCCCATTCGTCCCTTAGTTATTGGGTTTGAATCAATGGTGTCTTTGATTTGATGAACAAGATTAAAGGTCTTGAATCAATCTTCAATGGTGTCTTTGATTTGATGAAATAAAAGGAGGATTGGGTTGGGAAATCTGATGAGATGTCGTTATATGTAGCGGGGAAAAGGAAGAGTTTTTATTTGTAGTTTAGGATTGGAAAAAAAAAAGAAAATAAAAACAAAGAGGGCCGGCTAGGGAGATGCAAAGTAAGAATTTTTGGGTGTTCCTAAAATGTAGTAGGGTTGTTACAGAAAATAAAAATAGAGTTTTTAGGTTTTAAACAAAATAGATGTAATTGGATAATTAAGGTAAATAAATAAATCAAATTAAATTAAAATAAAGGAAAGGCCGGCTAGGAGGGAGTCAAAGCAAGGGCTTTGGGCTTGATCAATTAAAAAATCGAATAGTTTGGGTTTAAAGGCTTAATTTTTCATGAAATTTTACGGCCCAAAAATCCAGGTCGTTACACCATCCGTGGTGGCTACTATTGGCCTCACATGCTAAAGGACTCTCAGGAATATGTCAAAAAATGTGACAAATGCCAAAGATTTGCCCCTATGATCAACATGCCATCAAATGACTTACAACCAATACTAAACCCAATACCTTTTGCTCAATGGGGCATGGATATATTGGGCCCATTTACCAAAGGAAAATGGGGCAGGAAGTTCCTGATAGTGGCTATAGACTACTTAACCAAGTAGGTTGAGGCCATCCCAACAGTGACCATCACAGCTGCACAGGTGAAGAAGTTCATATGGGAGCCAATAATCACCAGATTTGGACTCCCACAGTTAATAGTGTTTGATCATGGCACACAGTTCAACTGCAAGCCCCTCCAGCAATATCTGGAGCCCCTGAAGATCAAGATGGCATATGCCTCTGTTGCTCATCCTTAGAGTAATGGACAGGAAGAAGCTGCCAACAAACAAATCCAAAATGCTCTAAAGAAGATGTTGGAGGATCTAAAGGGTCAGTGGGAAGATCTAATACCTGACGTTCTCTGGGAAAACAGGACGACAGAGAAAGAATCAACAGGAGAAACTCCATTCAGACTTACCTTTGGCCATGAAGCAGTGCTGCCACTAGAAGTAGGCCTACCATCCTTCAGGGTTCAAACATACCAGCCAGAACTCAATGATGACTTGCTCAGGCAAGACCTTGACCTCATGATAGAAGTCAGACTCATAGCTGAGCTTCGTCAGGCAGCATACAAGGATCAGGTAACAAGAGCTTACAACAAAAAGGTTCATCACAGACCAATGCAGGATGGTGAATTAGTCCTAAGGAGAACCGATGCCACAGGCAAGCAAAACAGAGAAGGCAAGCTGACAGCCAACTGGGAAGGGCCCTATCGTATCACAAAGACAGTAGTTCCGGGAGCCTACAGGCTAGCCACAGTGGAAGGCAAGGAGTTGAAAAATACTTGGAATTCTAGAGAACTTAAAAAATACTATGTATAAATTTTTTGTTTTCAATCATATGTTCAAATGTACAACCTAGCAAAGCATTAATAAAAGGCCAAAGATCCACCTTCCCAGTGTCCTACTTTAATTATTTACTTACGCATAGAATGATAGACTCAGTGACTGAGGCAATTGCCAATAAAACAGTGCCCTAATATCACCCTACAATATAATACTTTTGTTCGCAGCAAACAAGCTAGATGGTTAGCTATAACAGCTAAGGCCACATGCCATTGCCATCCACACGCCTGGCTGAATCAGGTATAATAGCCAACAGGCTAGATGGTTAGCTATAAAAGCTAAGGCCAGAGGCCACTACCATCTAATAGCCTGGCTAAATCAAGTGTGGCAGCCAATAGGTTGCACACATAACTTCTACAAGATAAGGCCAAGGGCCACAAACGACAGGCTAGATGGTTAGCTATAAAAGCTAAGGCCACCGCCATCTAACAGCCTGGCTAAATCCAGTGTGGCAGCCAATAAGCTGCACACATAGCTTATACAGTTAAGGCCAAAAGGTCACAGCCAATAGGCTAGATGGTTAGCTATGAAAGCTAAGAACTAAGGCCAATACCATCTTAAAGCCTGGCTAAACGAAGTTCACAGCTAATAACTTAAAAAACTAGCTACAAAAGCTAAGGCCTAAGGCCATTGCCAATAAATGACTGGCAACAAAGAATGAACAAAAAGGCAGCCAGCAGGCTGGATCACTAGCTTATACAGCGAAGACCTAAGGCCACCATTTTTTAGCATCAATAAAATAATTGCAATTATTCAAAAAATAGGTTATACTTTGACAAGTGTACAGCCAAAATAATAAATAAAGCAATAAAAATAAAACTCATAAGTGTTTAAAATTCAAACATTTATATAAATCAAAAGCCAGTAAGGACTGGCAGCATGTTACATCGATCCTGCTGTACTTGCATGGCAGCCCATTCTACAACAAAAACACAAAAGGCAAAGAAATCTAAATATCTACAACAAAAACTAAATGTTTAAATTACAACAAGTATTTACAGCAATCAACAAGAATTAAAACTACACGAGTACACAGAGGAAGGCTGCCAAAAACATCAATCTGCCTTGTCAGCTGCGTCAATAGTCTTTGGTTGCTCATCTATAGCAATAGCCTCTGACTCTGCAACATCATTTGGAAGGGTTAGCACCCCTGTTACCTGAGGAGACAGATTCTCTACATGTTCCTCTAGGAACACGTCATCCTCGTTCAAGGGCTGGCTTTTAATACCCTCAGAGAAGGTACCCTCAACTGCCACCTAGTCAAGGTCTGAATAGAGGGACATAACACATCTCATTGCAGCCACCCAGCCGCCATCAAACCGACTAGTACAAAACTGACGAAGGCGGGGGATGCAATAAAGTCATCCATGGCTTTTTTCATAGCCCCATCCACCTCTTCAGTAGCTTTCTCGATGGCTGCTTTGGCACTTGCTTTAGCAGCTGCGACTTCTTGCCGAGCCCTGGCCCTCTCAGCCTTAACTCTGTTTCTAGATGCGCCGACAGAGGTCTCGGCGTCATTTTTAGTAATGATGGCCCCAGCAATTGTGGCGTTCAGCAACCTCCTCAGTTCTTCCAGCTCTCTCTTGGCAAAATCGGCAGTAGCCTTTGCTTTGCCCTCCGCCTCAGTCGCCGCCGCCAATCTGGCCTGCAATTGGTGGATCTCCTCGTCCGTTTTCGAGCAGGCCTCGGCATTTTGGACCTTGAGAGCCTCCATTTCATCATCCTTTTTCTTCAGGGATGCGGAGGCCTCAGTGTTTTTCGCCTTGACGGCATCCAGCTCCTCACTCAAGGACTTATTGACGGCATCCAAAGAGTCTGAGATGCCATGAGAGGCGTCCAGATCAGCCGCCAAGGTAAAGAAGGCCTCAGTTAATTCCACACCAGGCAGTCTGTTAGCCCGTAGTAATCGATACCCAAGTCACCACCAACTTCGGTTAAATATGCCATCAACGATTCGTTGACGGCCACGTCAGGCTCAGGGCGGAACATAGGCCCCTCAGGTCTGGGCCCTCGCTGATAAGTGGGAGCTTTGTCAAAATGACCATACCCCCAAGAGCTGCGGCGAATGGCAACATCGTCCGCGATTGGGAAGCCAAAGGACCCAATCCACTTCTACGGATGCACGGCAAAAAGGCCGCCCTCACCTAGATCGAGGCGACAATGCTGCGGGTCAGCTGAGGCCCAACATACTGTACACAATAGTTAGGGGCAGCAAGAGAATCAGTCTGAAGGAAGTTAGCATACAAAAAAAAAAAAACAAACACAACAACAACAACAAAATAAACTAAGTATTGAAGATTGATTCAATAAATCCAGTCCAATAAAAACTTTGATTTGACTCTTGTTTATACTAAACTACAAATTCAGTTCTGTCTTGTTTGTTTTTTATTAGTGTAAAAATTAGATTAGATGGTCACAAAATCAAATTCATACTTTGATGGTCACAAAATCAAATTCATACTTTGATTTGACTCTTGTTTTCTTCTATTAGTGTAACGACCCGACTCGCTTAAATCGGCGCGGAAGAAACCGACGAGTCAGATAGTTAGAAACTACAACTCGAAACCTAAGAAATTAAAACTAATTCCTCGAAATATTATTAATAAACCACAAACGTACAAATACCCACAAGTTTGTACATACTAATCCCAAAAGTTAAACTAAAAATACTAAAAATACAAGTAAACTCCAACTACACGTCAGAGTTATAAACAACGTAAAAGAGTCCATACAATACTCCATTACTATCTAAAACCACAGAAAACAGTAACTACGACAGATAACAGTAATAACAACGTCGCTCGCCCAACCCAAAGCTAAGCAAGAGCATCGTCATCTGAAGTACCTGAAAAGTACAACAACAGTCCACCATCAGTGGCGAGTACCATAACTGACTCACCCTAATGGGAACACACATGTACATAGCATAAATCAAATAACAACATCAACATAATAAACCAAGTACAAGATCAACCCACACGTGAACTTGACTCAAACCATCCTATTCAACTATCTTTGGCGCAATCATTCATATTCTAGACCGGACTGTGCTCGTACGAACGCATCTTACGCATTCGAACTTTCTACTATGCTCGGATTTGAGAATCTTACTCCCAAACCCCATGAAACCAATCTTACTGGAAATCCATGTCCCGTGAAACCAATCTTACTGGAAATTCACTAAGATCACATAGTATGACTCCAACTATCCCAATACCGCGGATGGAATAGGGGCAACGTCTTAACCCAAATACAATGAATCTTACTCAAAGTATCAGGCGTCTAAAAATGAAATCAAGCTAATCCTTAATTAAATCTTTTAATCATCTTAACCATGTTATTCATTTAACTATCTCAACCTAACTAAATTATATTCAAGAATTCGCCTCTAGCCTTGATTCTTGAAAATAACTAGTTAAAATATCGAAGTTATTCTCAAGAACTGCCTCTAGCCTTATTCTTGAGTCTAACCAATCATAACTCAACATTCAATAATCACTCTTTAATCAAATTAGACACATTCTTTAACTTTCTTTAACAATAAACCACCTTCTTTAACTTTCAAGATTCAACCAAGAACTCATCAAGACTCATCAAGAACTCATAAAGAACTCATAAAGAACTCATAAAGAACTTATTCAAGATTCAAGATCTTCAATCAAGAACTCAATCAAGATTCAAGAACTCAATCAAGAACTCATCCAAAACTCATACATCACACGCATAACACCATTAAAACCATTCGAAAATCAACTTTTTCTTATCAAAAATCCACCAAACTTTAACTCAACAATCATGATCATATAACAACATATAATCAATCATAAAACCATGAAAACCTTTATCAAAACCTCATTTAATCACATAAAAATCAGAATATAAACCATACATAAAATCATGAATATTCAACATCAAACAACCCAAACATGCATTTAATTCATACTATAAACATAGTGTACCAAATAGGTTGAGAAAGCATGTTACCTTATTGAAGATTACACACAAATTCAACACAAACACTCGCTGCCCGGAACACTCATACACACGGCCTAGCAACGCGGTTCCATTTGCACACGAACACAACAACCAAGATGCCACCATGCTGCCACCACGCTGCCCAGTCAGCACCACACGGCTGCTGCCCAGTCAGGCCACACGGCTGCTGCCCAGTCAGCACCACGTCCAGCCACGGTCCAGACACAAACCAGCCACGAAACAACCTCGAACCAGCCACGAACCAACCTCGAACCAGCCACGATTCATCCACACGGCTGCCTTGCACGAGCACCCACAAAAACCCATACAAACCATGCCCAAAACCACACCAAACTAGAAATCTTGAATGAAATTGTTGGGGTTTAGAATATGTTTTAATACTTAAAGATCAAAGGATACATAATCTTTAAGTTTTGGTTTAGAAAAGATGATGAACAATTTTGGGTGTTCATCTAATCAAAAATGGCGTGAGAGTGTAAGGCAAAATGGAGAGAAAGTTTGCCTTTAAAAGAGATGGCAAAGGATGATTGATTTAGCAAATGAACAAATACCCTTAAGGCCTTACTAACTCCTCTATTTATAGAGGTTAGTGTAGGTGTGAACATGAAGCAAGTGGCAAAACTTGCCATCAACTCTAAGAGGGGCCGGTTATGGGCTTTAAACAAGGGCCAAAATGATCTCTTGGGCCATTTGCACTAATTCATGACTAATCATGGATAATTTTGCACTTGGCCCAAAAGTAATTAATTAATTTAGAAAATTAAATAATAAAATTCTAATTAATTAAAATAAAACAAAATAAAGAAATAATTAACCATTAAATAATAATGGTTACATTCAAACATTAAAAATAGTCAAAAATAAATTTTAGACCATGCACCGATACAGACTAAATACAAGAAAATAAATACGAAACTAGCCCAAAATCTGGGGCGTTACAATTAGGGCACGACATACCTTCATTAATTGGGCAATCTTCATCTTGCGGGAAATCTAACTCATGTTCACGACTTGAGCTAGCCTTTTTTCTCAATTCTTTGGCCTTTTCATGCCATCCACAAAATAGCTTTAACCATCATCCTTCATCCATTCTTACCCTACAGGTTGGGGGCTTACCTATTCATCAACTCCACCACAAACTTGAGACTCACAAAAGCCTTATCCATCCCTTATTCATGCTACCCTACGTATTCACCACAAATATAGCCTTACCCACATTAGTGCTATCCTACCTATTCTCTAACTCCACCATAAATATAGCCTTCCCCACAGGCTGGGGGCTTGCTCAGGAACAAAGGTTCTATCTTTGATTGATTGGGAGCATAAGATCGCACCATCCCCATTTTAGGGAAGTACCATACTATTGGCCAATTCCCTTGGTCATTCATTTCTTTGTCATACACATCATTCCACATGCATTACATTTCACGAACAAAATCACATCATGCATCATGCATCACAAGCATATCACACATCATAATCATTTCATGCATACATTCATACACATGCATAAGCATCACACACATTGTACATCCACACATCATAGAGCACAAAGCACATAAGGCTAAAGCTCATCTTTGTTGATTCCTTGAATCGCCATATGTGATTATTGTATTGAATAATTTGGTCATGAACCCATGCATGCCTATATGGCTTATTTCTATGTACATCTTTGCAACCCAGACATGTTATTGCCTCGCCCCAACCATAATACTTTGACTTTCGTCTTGCGAGAACATTCGTCTCTCCGGACTCATTCAAAGTGGGGGCTTCTCTTTATACACACACCTCCTTGTACATTTTTTCCGCCTCAACGGCCTCATCATATTTTTTAACGGGTTTATGCTTACCCTAATTCCTCTAAGGGTTTACCCTTAATTCCCCAGCAAGAATACTTTGACTCTCGTCTTGCGAGAACATTCGTCTCTCCAAACGCAGTCAAAGTGGGGGCTTCTCATCAGACACACACTTCATTTTCCCTCACTCACAAGTACTTTTCTCACAAGGTTTATACTTACCCTAAGTTTACAAATACTTTCCTTTGAGGGTTTATGCCTACCCTTAATTCACTTACTTTTCTCACGGGTTTATGCTTGCCCTAATTCCTCTCAGGGTTTACCCTTAATTCCCTAGCCAGAATACTTTGACTTTTGTCTTGCAAGAACATTCTTCTCTCTAGACTCAGTCAAAGTGGGGGCTTCTCATCAGATGTATAAGTTTTCTTTACACATTTTTCCGCTTCAACGACATCACTCACAAGTACTTTTCTCACAGGGTTTCCACTTACCCTAATATTACAAATGTTCTTCTAAGGGTTTATGCCTACCCTTAATTCACCTACTTTGCTCACGGGTTTATACTTACCTTAAGCTTACAAAAATTCCTCTAAGGGTTTATACTTACCCTTAATTCACAAGCACTTTGCTTATGGGTTTATGCTTACCCTAAGCTTATAAATATTCTTCTCTAAGGGTTTATGCCTACCCTTAATCCACTTGCTTTTCTTATGGGTTTATGCTTACCCTAAGCTTACAAATATTCTTCTCTAAGGGTTTATGCGTACCCTTAATCCACTTACTTTTCTTACGGGTTTATGCTTACCCTAAGCTTACATATGTTTTTCTAAGGGTTTATGCCTACCCTTGATCCACTCACTTTACTTATGGGTTAATGTTTACCCTCAAATTAAACCTTCTCTCAAGAGTTTATACTTACTCTTGATTCTCCTCCTAAGAGTTTATGCTTACTCTTAACACATCATCCTTTCTCACGGGTTTATGTTTACCCTCATCTCTCAAGAGTTTATGCTTACTCTTAATTGCTCTTCTTAGAGTTTATGCTTACTCTCAGCACATTATTATTCTCAAGGGTTTATGTAAACCCAAACACACGTCATACTTTTTAGCAAGAGTTTATGCTTAATCTTGACTCGTCACATTTTATACCAAGAGTTTATGCTTACTCTTAGCACACAACGGGTTTATGTCTACCCTAAACATATTTTTTCGCAAGTTTATGCTTACTCTTGCTCACCTTTTCAAGAGTTTATGCTTATTCTTGATTGCTCCCGTCTATGTGACTTCCCGTCATTGTCCCAAGGGTTTATGCTTATCCAAGGGATTAGTTCCAAAGGATCCAAGCGCATCCGGAGGATTCAGACACTTCATATGCCATCATCCTGAGGATCCAGACGCTTCTAAAGGATTAAATCGCATGGGGCGCGGTTACAGGTAAAACTAACATTTGTTTTTCAGATACCGGCGTTAAAAAGGGTGACTCAAGGTCGTAGAACGTCTTGAGTTATCCTCCGTCCCGACAGGAATACTGTAATACCCCACATTTTCACTTCTTTTAAAGGTAACGATTTTTGCGGTTTAAATAATAAAAATGTTATTTATTCATTTTCCATAACTAAATTTTGAAATAAAATATTTGAAATGAGTTTTGGGCGCCAAGTTCTATTTTTTTGGAGAAAGGATTCTACTTTACATTATTAATCTATTTTCATTTTCAATAATAAAATTATCTATTTTTGAAATATGTTAATTTATTCGATAAATTTCTACCTACCGATTTATTTTCACTAATTAGTTTCCAAATATATATAAGTATTTAGTTTGAAAGTCTTTGGAATGTAATACCCTTAAATTTATATGCTTTATTTACGTGAATATATTCTTGTGTATTTTAATTATTTAATTGTTTGCTTTTATGTGTTTTCTTTATTTAATTTTAATATTCAAAATAATCATAGATATATGTATCTAAAATGAAATTTTTGTTATGACTTTCATGATTTGAAATAAGTATAATTATTATTTTTCAATAATATATACGTATATAAATTTATTTTCTATTTCGACCGTAATTATTTATTTTGCCGTCGTAATTTCGGAATTAGCGTCATAGAGAAAAATTGGACCGACCAAAACTTGTAACAAGGTACAAGTCGTGGCCGGCCATGATAAGAAGAAGATGACATTTTTCAACTCTTGGTTTGCCCACAATTGCCATAAATCAACAATTATGAAGTAATTAACATTAATAATTAAAATTTAATTAAAAAAAAAGAAAAAAAAATAAAACTCCTCACCTTACTCCTCTTGCTGCCGGTTGATAAGAAGGGGGTGATTGAGAATTATCTCATTTTGCTCTGACGTAATATGAATAGCAACTACAAGAGGGGGGTGAATTGTCGTTGAGGGAGTTTTGGAATTTTTCGCGGAATTTTAACTTAAACTCAAAAGTAAGAACAGACAGAAATAAAAGACAGAGAGTTTTAACCTACAAGGAAAACTTCCTAGGCCCAAATAGGAAGAAAAACCTTGACCACGAGGGATTTTGACTCTTGGACTTCTCTTATTAAATATAGGCCAAACGACTCAGTTACAACCTATAAAAAGGACCTTCTCTATTCTCTACGTTCCACTAGGAACTTGTTCCCCCTGACACCTGTTCCCCCTTAATTGATCCCACGATCTTACTAAAGATCTATTTTTCTCACTTCAGATTTCGAACGAAATCTGAATTCTCTCTATTCTTTTTCTTGATTACATCAAATATTCTCTTTGTTTTTTCTCTCACCCAACCCTTATCACTTATGAATTACAATTGAAATACTGAAGAACGAAAATTCAAAGAACACTTAGAATTATATTGCACTTGAAAATCTTGATCTTTGAATTCTCTCTTAGTTGTGGATATTTCGAATAAGCTGGCTGCCCTTGTATTTATATTTGAAGCCTTGTCCTAATTCCTTGCCTTGGAGAAGAAGTCTTCCATTTGCATGACTTGTCCCACTTTCCCTACAAGTTAGGTTGACCAAAAACAAATAACAAGAACATACCCTAATACAAGACTAAATACATCAAAACACTAAGTAAAACCCACTAACCCTAAAACCTACGTGGGAAAGAAAATAAATTAATTTTAATTTCTAAACCTAAAATTCACTATCATACGTGTAACCTGAGGGAGTGAAAATAAAAATCAGATTTTTATTAATTAAAAATAATTAGTATAATCACCTTAATAATCTAGTCAAAACACTCTCCACATTCCCTACTTACATGCATGACCATAGACTCCACTAACCATTCCTAATATAGTGGGTTGACTCAAAAAAAAAAAAAAAAACCAACTTTTAAAAACTAATTTCTAAAACTACTAAGTTACACGCATGAAGTTAAGAAGAAGTAATCCCACTACCTATTATAATGGGTTTACTAGAAACTAATTTTAAAAAACCACCCAAATAGAGTTTGCAAAATATTCTCCTACTATACGTGTGAAAATCTGTTAAAATTTAAAAATCAAATTTTTAATTTTCTTTTTTAAATAATTAACACACTTAACAAACTCACTAAAAACACTCTAACCTATTTTGACTCAAAGAAAACCGTGAATTACAAAAAACACATAATATAAAATTAATTACCACTAATAATAAATCACCTTGAATAATATACTAAAAATAAAAAAACCTTAGCTTAAGTATATAATTTGAGTGACATACTAGTCTTATACTAGTAATATTTTCCTGCACCACACCAAGATTAGTATTCCAAAAATAAATTAATATAATATAAGAGTTAGGACATATTTAATAAAATATATTTACCTTAAAATTAGATACTCCTCTAATTTTGTTCCCAATAAATATATCATATAAAATATCAAGTATATACTAAATGAAATATATTTAATATAAATTAGACACTCATCTAATTCATTCTCTATAAATATATAACATAAAATATATGAAATACAAAATAAGTTTAATTTCAACTAAAATTAATTTTAGTCGATTCTCCTTAAATCTATTTTATTTAATTATATTGTCACCATCAAAACTAAGGTTCAACAATATTCCCCCTTTTTGATGATGGCAAATAGAATGACATATTTTGTAAGATTTTAAATTTTTTTTTTTTAATTTTAATTATCAAGGAAACAAAGAAAGCAAGCATACTAATAGCATAGATCATACTTAAACGACTTAACCATTCACTGTCATTTTTCTTCCCCCTTTTGTCATCATCAAATGACTAGGGATAAACCTGCAGCACTTAACCATGTTAAGTAAACAATTTTTCTAGGATCATAGAATTCTCAAGCATATAATCTAATAATATTAGCCATCCAAACGAATTAAATATGCAAGCAATTTCAAATGATGAGCAAGGACTATTAGAAAGCAAAGTAAAGATGTCTTCAGTCATAACGACTCACAGTACCAAAAAGAAATGAAAATAGAGAACTACGTAGTATAAGGTCGTGAGGACCAAATACTAGAGAGAGTTTGAAAGTTAATGTATCCAACAGAGTTTAAACAATATTAATATAGACCCATGAGAAAAAATTATAATAACTAGCCGGGACGGAAAAAATGAGAAGCAATCTTCTCAACCTTTTCTTCCATCTGAAGCCGGTTTAGTCGAATGTTGCTAATGATGTCGGTTTTCAGTCCGATCAGGCTCTCTTCCAATTTTTGCATTCGGGATTCCATAGCTTCAACTTTATGCACTGCACCCAGCAATACGTCCTTCAACTGTTTGAGCTCATGTCCAATCGTGCCCCCACATGTTGATAAAATCCAGTCCAGATTTGGAGCAATAGAAGCAGGTTCGGATGGTCCATCATCTGGAATTTCGACCACATGGGAAGCATCACGAGCCAACCGACTACTCTTTCGGACAGAAGTCTCCGCACCTTTCATATCCACCCCAGCCTTTTCATCAGCCACCGGCTCCACCACGGCGGGGACTAACCCAACTACCACACCATTTACTAACTTGACCGAGTGTCGAGTTAACATTCCCTCATTCAAAATATTCTCAGTCTGAAGGGTATACGTAGGAGTGGAGGGTAATTTAATATTGTTGGCTTTGAAAACATAGGTCACCAAATTTCCATACCCGATAACATTATTATGGTGAAGGCTATGGGAGAGGTGAGACATGAAAAGTACTGGAAAGTTTATGGGAATGTAGTTTACCAAGCAAAACATCAGAGATAAATCAAACAAGCTAGCACGGTATCTCTTTTGAGAACATGGTCGAAGAAACCAACGTACAAACTGAAAAATTATTTTGTGAAATGGAGAGAGTTGTTTTTGTTCAATTGAGCATGCATTTGGTTTTCCTCCAAAAAATTTTAATATTGTGGCATTTTTATTCCCTTTAATGTTTAAATTAGTTTTACCCACAAAATATTCCATATAACCTTCATTTGGTACCTTAAACCAGGAACTTATATCCCCAGTAGTGAACATAACAAAATCACCATTTACTCTACCTATCAACATTTCTCCCTTTTTAGCATAAGATTTGCAAAATTAACCCATCTCATTTTCATACAGACCATCAGTAGCACACGCATCAAAAAGGAATTCCCATTTCTGTTTCTTAATAATTTTATGAAATTCGGCCCATTCATCCTTAACCCAAGTTAAATCTACTCTACACCCTATTAAAAATAGAGAGGATTTAAGTTTTGTACCTTTCGGGAGCTCCGAATTGTCATCTCCTTCATCGTGCATGTCCGAGTTTGCTTCATTTGAGACCTCCATGGAAGTGGGTTTAGATATAGATTCTTGAAACGAAGCCTCGGTTTTCAAGTGATGGTCCTCATCATCACTTGGAGTGAGATGTCTTCTTTTGGAAGCTTTGGATATGGGTGATGGAGATTTGGATTTTGGAAGAGTGGCTTTTCTTTTGGGTGCCATTGTTGACGGTGAAGCTAAGAGATGGAGACGATGAAGTGAACAATGGAGATAGAGTAATTTTATTTTTCTGAGAAAAGCTGAAGAGAGAGAAATAAAAGGGGGACGGTTGGAGAAGGTTGAGTGTGGGAATGGTGGAGTGTATGGGGAAGTGGAGTAATAATGGTAAGTAATAAATTGAAATATGGAGAAGTGTAAGGAGGGGTAAAAGAGGACGGTTGGAGTGGAGAGAGAGAGATGTGGAAAAGTGATGGGATGTGTGAGTGGGTAGTGTGTAGAAGTTTCTCAATTTTTATGGGAAGTTGGAGAGAATATTGGAGAGAATATTTGGTAGTCAAATATCTTGGAGATTTTGAAGTTATAAATGACATGAATATGGGAATATTGATAGAGATTGATTTTTATTTCCTAGCTTCACGTGACACCCATTTGACTATTATTAATTTTAAAAATGAGTTGTTACTATTTTGCTGGACACAGTTTTTTTTTTCTTAATATTATTTAATATTATGGAAAAAGAATTATTTTTGCCACTAAATAACACAAATGAAAATAAAGAAAATTTGCTCATCAATTAATCATGCAAGCATTATCAAATATTTGGACCATAAGGGTAATATTATAAAGACCTCTGCGAGATTTAAATAATCCATAAACTGTTATGAATTATAAAATTTACACTTATATTGCAAGCTTATCCTAACCAATATATTTGACAACACTTAGAGAATTATTGTATGAAAAAAAATAGTTAATGAATTTTAAGCATTCCTAGCTCTAGTAGAATGCATTCAAATCTTTCTCTTGGTAATGGTTTAGTAAAAATATCTGCAATTTGTTTTTCAGTTTCGCAAAACAATAATTTTACCAAACCTTTCTCAACATAGTCTTTTAGGAAGTGATGCCTTATATGTATATGCTTCACTCTAGAGTGATGCACTGGATCTTTTGAAATACAAATAGCATTAGTATTATCACAAAAAATAGGGACACATTCATATTTAATACCAAAATCGTGTACCTGTTGTTTTATCCATAATACCTGAGAACAACACGCAGCTGCTGCTATATATTCCGCCTCAGTTGTGGACAAAGCCACTGTATTTTGCTTTTTTGAACTCCAGGATACTAAACTGTTTCCTAAATATTGTGCGATACCAGATGTGCTTTTTCTATTTACAAGATCCCCTGCATAGTCAGCATCTACATAACTTGTTAGATCAAAAATGTCGCTACGAGGATAGAAAAGACATAAATCATCAGTTCCTTTCAAATACCTAAGAATTCTCTTAACCGCAGTTAAGTGAGATTCTTTTGGATTTGATTGGAAACGAGCACACACACCTACGCTAAAAGCTATATCAGGTCTACTCACAGTTAGATAAAGCAAAGATCCAATCATACCTCGGTACTGTTTCTCATTTATCGACTTACCATTTGTATCTTCATCCAACCTCGTACCTGTTCCCATTGGTGTATGGTTTGTTTTAGAATTTTCTAGTCCATACTTTTTCAAGAGCTCTTTGACATATTTTTGTTGATGGATCATAGTTCCCTTTTCAGTTTGCTTAATTTGCAAACCAAGAAAGAAATTTAATTCCCCCATCATACTCATTTCAAACTCGTTGCTCATGAGACTCGCAAATTCTTCACATAAAGAATCGTTAGTAGCTCCAAAAATAATATCATCAACATAAATCTGAACTACTAATATATCAGTTCCTTTAGACTTGAGGAACAAGGTTCTATCAACTCTTCCTCTAACAAAATTATTTGACAATAAGAATTTCGATAATCTTTCATACCACGATCTAGGGGCTTGTTTAAGACCATAGAGCGCTTTATCTAGTTTAAAAACAAAGTTTTGAAATTTTGGATTTTCAAAACAGGGTGGCTGTTCCACATAGACATCTTCATTCAAATATCCATTTAAAAATGCACATTTGGCGTCCATCTGATACAACTTAAAACCCATATAAGATGCGAAAGCTATTAAAATTATTATTGCTTCTAATCTTGCTACAGGTGCAAAGGTTTCATCAAAGTCTATACCTTCCTGTTAGTTATAGACTTTGACAACTAATCTAGCTTTGTTTCTTACCACTGTACCATGTTCATCTAGTTTATTTCTAAAGATCCATTTTAAACCAATTACCTTTTGAGACTTAGGTTTGGGTTCAAGATGCCATACCTTGTTCCTTTCAAACTCGTTTAACTCTTCTTGCATATATGTTACCCAATCCGAGTCTCCTAGGGCTTCTTCATGATTTTTGGGCTCTAACATGGAAAGGATAGCATGAAACCCGCAAAAGTTTCTCATCTGAGATCGAGTTTGTATACCTTTTTCCATGTCACTCATTATTAGATCCAAAGGATGAGAACTTTGGTGTTTCCATGGTTTTGGTTCAAAGACTTGGCTAGTTCTTCCTCTTTGCTTCTCGTTGTTTTGTTCAGGAACCTGTTCTTCTTCTTCTTCAGCTCCTTGTTGTTCATTATTTTCTTCAAGAACTGGTACCTCGGGAACTTGTTCCTCAGGAACTTATTTATTTGCAATTTGCTCCTCGTCTTCCTTTTGAGACTCATCTGGCCGTGCCAAACCAATCTCAAAATCTTCTTCAACAATTTCTTCCTGCAAAATGTTAGTCTCATCAAAAATAACATGGACACTTTCCTCGACACACATTGTCCTTTTATTGTAGACACGATATGCTTTGCTATTCAATGCATATCCTAAAAAGACTGCTTCATCACTTCTTTGATCAAACTTACCAAGATTATCTTTTCCATTATTGTGAACAAAGCACTTACAGCCAAAAATACGAAAATAAGAAATATTAGGTTTTCTTCCTTTAAAAAGTTCATAGGGAGTTTTATTAGAAATAGGTCTAATCATAGCACGATTAATGATGTAACAAGCCGTATTCACGGCTTCTGCCCAAAAATTCTTTGGTAGACCGCTAGCAATTATCATTGTTCTAGCCATGTCTTCCAAAGTGCGATTTTTCCTTTCTACCACTCCATTTTGTTGTGGAGTCCTTGGTGCTGAGAAATTATGATCTAGACCTTGTTCCCTGCAAAGCTCATCAAACTATGAGTTTTCAAATTCCTTACCATGGTCAGATCTTAAATGTTTAATTTTAAAACCACTGACCCTTTGAACTTTCGTAGCAAAGGCGACAAATTCATCAAAGGTTTCATCTTTGCTATGAAGAAAAATAACCCAAGTAAATCTAGAAAAATCATCAATTATAACAAAAACATATTTCTTACCTGATCTGCTTTGAGTTCTTATTGGACCACACAAATCCATGTAAAGTAATTCCAAAGGATTTTGTGTGCTCACCATCTTCTTCAATTTGAAAGAGGATCTAACCTGTTTTCCTTTTGCGCATGCATCACAAATTTCATTCATAGAATATTTCATTGTAGGCAATCCCACAACTAGGTTCTTTGAATTTAATTTGTTTAGGACAGTAAAGCTTGCATGTCCACATCTTCTGTGCCAGAGTAAAGGATCCTCCTCAATCACGCTCAAGAATTTCAAACTGTTACGAGGAACTAGATCCAGGTCCACAACATACGTGTTCCCTTTTCTGGTTCCTTCAAGTACCTTGTTCCCTGTTCGACTATCACTAACTACACAATTATTGTTTGTAAAATTAACATTGTTTCCTTTATCACAAAACTGAGAAATACTAAGTAAATTATGTTTAAGGCCCTCGACTAAAAAGACATTATCAATGGAGTTCGTCTCTGACTTTCCAATTTTGCCTACGGCAACTATTTCTCCTTTTTGGTTATCTCCAAACGTCACAGATCCTCCATGGTAGGCTGCAAGTGAAAGGAATTTAGATTTGTCTCCTGTCATGTGCTTCGAACAACCACTGTCGAGGTACCACTGGTTGTTCCCCCTCACTTCAGCATGCATCCACAATCAAACGTTAGTATGAGGAACCCAATCCTGCTTGGGTTCCTCTGGTAAATTAGAAATCAATTTTTCTTTCCAGATCCTTTTGACAAAAGTAGAGTTTTTCTCATTTTGTTCTTTCTTAGAGATGCAACTGTCCACGAAGTGACCAGTTTTACCGCAGAAGGAACAGATCTTTTGACTTGGCAAATCTACATACTTCTTTTTCTTTTTGTTTTTCTTATAACCCAGACCTTCCTTTTCTTTGTTCTGGAATTTTTCAATCCAGCTTACAACGTCAGGAAGTTTCTTTTTAAGAGGATCCAGATTCTTCTTCAGAGACTGATTTTCAATCAAAAGTTTTTCATATTCGTTTTTCAGTTTTTCAAATTCGTAACTCGTCTCTGAAGAGGAACCTGTTCCTTCGGGAACAAGAAGTTGTAGTTTTGCCAATTTCATATTAAGAATATAATTTTCGTTTTTTACTTTTTCAAAGTTTTCTTGAATTTCTCTATTTTTGTCAAATAGATTGAAAAATCTAGTTTCTATTTCTGACCGAAGTGTGGTTAACCAGGCTGTATGTTCCTTGGATACTTCCAAGGCTTTTTCAAGTTGATCTCTGTTTAAGCATACTTCTTTATAGTCCTCTAGTGTTTCAATCAGTAATTTTGAAATTTTATTCTTTGACATTTTACATAATTCTTTGTCAATTGAAAGAAGACTTACCTGAGAATTGGATGGTTCCTCATGTTCATCAGTCCTCGCCATCAGACATAAGTGGGTTGTTTCTTCTGTATCTTGTTCCTGTTCCTCGTCTGAGTCAGATTCACCCCACGCAGCAATCATAGCCCTCCTCGTTTCCTGCTTTGAAAAAGGTTTCTGAGTTTCCTTTCCTTTTTCTTTTGCTTTCCCTTTACCTTTCTCATTCTCCCATGTTGGACCGTCTTTTATGAAGTGATCAGATTCACCACATTTGTGACATTTAAATTTTGTTGGTTTCTTCGCCTGTTTGTATTTCTTGGTATAGAACTTTCTAAACTTCCTTACCATCATGGTTGTTTCTTCATCTTCTGAATCTGATTCTCCTTCACTTTCGGCCTTCAGGGCTATTGCTTTGGTTTTCACCGGTTCGACTTCTTTAGATCCGAGATGAATTTCGTGAGTCATCAAGGAACTTGCAAGTTGCTCTATGTTGAAAGTGGTGAAGTCCTTGGTTTCTTGCAGTGCCGTAACCTTAGGCATCCATTTATCATCTTGGGGCAGACTTCTCAGAACTTTTCGAACCTGTTCCTCATGAGTGATTTTCTTGCCTAGTGAATCCAATTCATTGATTATATTAGAAAACGGAATGAACATATCATGAATAGACTCCTTTGGCTTCATTTGGAACAACTCGTACTTATGCATGAGCATGTCAACTTTGGCTCGTTTAACCTCGCTTGTTCCTTCATGTGTAACTTGTAAGAGTTCCCACATCTGCTTTGCAGTTTTGCAGCCCATGACACGATTGTGTTCATGAGGTCCAAGACCACAAAGGATAAGCTTCTTTGCAAGACTGTTCATTTCCTTCTTCTCGAAATCTTCGTTGTCAAACCTTTCTAGAGGTTTAGGAACCACCTCTCCTTTCTCATTTGTTGTAGTGACTTTGAAATCACCTATTTCAATCACTCTCCATATTTGATAGTTTTCTCCTTGGATGAAGATTTCCATTCTGTTTTTCCAGTATGGATAGTGCTTTCCATTGAACATAGGTGGTCTCTGGGTTGAGTAACCTTCTTCGAGTCTTTCTCCCGTAGTATTCATTTTTAAGGATTGTGCTCCGTAGTGTTACCTGTTCCTGGAGGAACTGGCTCTCATACCAATTGACGTAATATGAATAGCAACTACAAGAGGGGGGTGAATTGTAGTTGAGGGAGTTTTTGAACTTTTCGCGGAATTTTAACTTAAACTCGAAAGTAAGAACAGACAGAAATAAAAGACAAAGAGTTTTAACCTACAAGGAAAACTTCCTAGGCCCAAATAGGAAGAAAAACCTTGACCACGAGGGACTTTGACTCTTGGACTTCTCTTATTAAATATAGGCCAAACGACTTGGTTACAACCTATAAAAAGGACGTTCTCTATTCTCTACGTTCCACTAGGAACTTGTTCCCCCTGACACTTGTTCCCCCTGAACTGATGCCACGATCTTACTAAAGATCGATTTTTCTCACTTCAGATTTCGAACGAAATCTGAATTCTCTCTATTCGTTTTCTTGATTACAATCAAATATTCTCTTTGTTTTTTCTCTCACCCAACCCTTATCACTTATGAATTACAATTGACTGAAGAACGAAAATTCAAAGAACACTTAGAATTATATTGCACTTGAAAATCTTGATCTCTGAATTCTCTCTTGGTTGTGGATATTTCGAATAAGCTGGTTGCCCTTGTATTTATATTTGAAGCCTTGTCCTAATTCCTTGCCTTGGAGAAGAAGTCTTCCACTTGCATGACTTGTCCCACTTTCCCTACAAGTTAGGTTGACCAAAAACAAATAACAAGAACATACCCTAATACAAGACTAAATACATCAAAACACTAAGTAAAACCCACTAACCCTAAAACCTACGTGAGAAAGAAAAGAAATTAATTTTAATTTCTAAACCTAAAATTCACTATCATACGTGTAACCTGAGGGAGTGAAAATAAAAATCAGATTTTTATTAATTAAAAATAATTAGTATAATCACCTTAATAATCTAGTCAAAACACTCTCCACATTCCCTACTTAATTACATGCATGACCATAGACTCCACTAACCATTCCTAATATAGTGGGTTGACCCAAAAAAAAAAACCAACTTTTAAAAACTAATTCCTAAAACTACTAAGTTACACGCATGAAGTTAGGAAGAAGTAATCCCACTACCTATTATAATGGGTTTACTAGAAACTAATTTTAAAAAACCACCCAAATAGAGTTTGCAAAATATTCTCCTACTATACGTGTGAAAATCTGTTAAAATTTAAAAATCAAATTTTTAATTTTCTTTTTTAAATAATTAACACACTTAACAAACTCACTAAAAACACTCTAACCTATTTTGACTCAAAGAAAACCGTGAATTACCAAAAACACATAATATAAAATTAATTACCACTAATAATAAATCACCTTGAATAATATACTAAAAATAAAACAACCTTAGCTTAAGTATATAATTTGAGTGACATAGTAGTCTTATACTAGTAATATTTTCCTGCACCACACCAAGATTAGTATTCCAAAAATAAATTAATATAATATAAGAGTTAGGACATATTTAATAAAATATATTTACCTTAAAATTAGATACTCCTCTAATTTTGTTCCCAATAAATATATCATATAAAATATCAAGTATATACTAAATGAAATTTATTTAATATAAATTAGACACTCATCTAATTCATTCTCTATAAATATATAACATAAAATATATGAAATACAAAATAAATTTAATTTCAACTAAAATTAATTTTAGTCGATTCTCCTTAAATCTATTTTATTTAATTATATTGTCATCATCAAAACTAAGGTTCAACATGCTCCTTCATTCTTATATTAAAAAAAAAAACCCGTCCCTCTCTAGTTTCTTTGGGGTTCAAAAGTTAACCCCAAATGTAACATGATAAGAAGGGGGTGATTGAGAATTATCTCATTTTCCGGTTGATTTTTAAGGTTAAACATCATGAAATTAACCCATAAATTAACCCATAAAACCAGAATATATTAAGGCTAGAAATATAACATGAGATCACTAAAAATTTGGGCAACATTTCACCTAGAAATTGGACTAAAGCGAAATTCGCCAAATAATTCATTAAACAATTTTTACAACTACTTATTGAATAAATTAGCAACATAAATCATAAACCTTTATTTTAGCCTAAAAACATATAAAATTGAGATTATATAATCACACATATCACACAAAAATTTCAGGAAATAAGTTGTACAAATTTCTCACAACAATTATCAAAATAAATAAAACCATGCATAATTTAATAAAAATAATAAACCATGAAATTTCACATAAAATAAACAAGAATAAATTCTGGAAGTATATTATAGGCTACTAAAAACAAGAATAACTATTTTATATAAAATCATGCTACAATTCGAAAACAAGGCATAAATTATAAAAATTCATCCTAGTTTGTTTTAATCCGTTTTAACATGATTTTAACCCTAAAATATAATCCTAAACTATATGATTTATTGGTTGAAGATTAAAGTTAGTTACCTTAAAAAAAAGGATGATTAAACTTGATAGGCTTGAGAAATCGCTTGAAAATTGTTTTGAAAAACACCGAAATCACTTTTGAACCCCAAAGAAACTAGAGAGAGGTTTTTTTTTTTAATATAAGAATGAAGGAGCAAAATGAGATAATTCTCAATCTCCCCCTTCTTATCAACCGGCAGCAAGAGGAGTAAGGTCAGGAGTTTTTTTTTTTCTTTTTTTTAATTAAATTTTAATTATTAATGTTAATTACTTCATAATTGTTGATTTATGGCAATTGTAGGCAAACCAAGAGTTGAAAAATGTCATCCTCTTCTTATCATGGCCGGCCACCACTTGTACCTTGTTACAAGTTTTGGTCGGTCCAATTTTTCTCAATGTACATGCCCCAAAACGCTAATTCCGAAATTACGACGACAAAATAAATAATTACGGTCAAAATAGAAAATAACTTTATATACGTATATATTATTGAAAAATAATAATTATACTTACTTCAAATCATGAAAGTCATAACAAAAATTTCATTTTAGATACATATATCTATGATTATTTTATATATTAAAATTAAATAAAGAAAACACATAAAAGTAAACAATTAAATAATTAAAATACACAAGAATATATTCACGTAAATAAAGCACGTAAATTTAAGGGTATTACATTCCAAAGACTTTCAAACTAAATACTTATATATATTTGGAAACTAATTAGTGAAAATAAATCGGTAGGTAGAAATTTATCGAATAAATTAACATATTTCAAAAATAGATAATTTTATTATTGAAAACGAAAATAGATTATTAATGTAAAGTAGAATCCTTTCTCCAAAAAAATATAACTTGGCGCCCAAAACTCATTTCAAATATTTTATTTCAAAATTTAGTTATCGAAAATGAATAAATAACGTTTTTATTATTTAAACCGCAAAAATCGTTACCTTTAAAAGAAGTGAAAATGTGGGGTGTTACAAATACTTTGACTTTCGTCTTGCGAGTTTATACTTACTCTCCAGACTCAGTCAAAGTGGGGGCTTCTGTAGACACCTAAATGTGTCTCCCCAATGTAGAGATTAATGATAAACGTACCATATTGCCATAAGATACAACTAAGGGGACATTGACGATGAAAATGCACAATATACCTCAACCAATTGCCTAAACCGTGTTTCAAGTGACTTGGAAGCAAATGATAGGTTTTGCGATGATTACGTGATTTATTCGGAATTTTTCTTCATTTTTAGATATTTTTTATATTTTTTCATGCATTTTTCAATGTGTTATATTCATAAAAAAAATAAAAAAAAATTCTTTTTGCATCATAATATATTTTTAAAAATCATAAAAATAATTTTATAATTTTTTCATATTTTTCTATATTTTTTATCATATTTTTTAGAGCTTTTTATGGATTTTTTTAGGAATTTTGCATGCTTATAGGCATTTTCGTCATTTCCGAATGTTGAAAATTGTTCCGCAAAGCATGTTAGTGTTTTCTATACTTTTCATATTTTTTCATCATTTTTAATAATTTTTCTGTAATTTTTTGGAGCTTATGGAGGAATCTAAAACATTCCGGAACGTTCTGGGCATTCCGGCACATTCCGGCTAATTCTATAACATTCTGGGACATCCCGGAACATCTCGGGACATCCCGGAACATCTCGGGACATCCCATAATATTCCGGAATATCAAAATATTACTGAATATTTCCGTAATAGAATAAAATCGGATCGTAATCTTGAAAATCATGCGCAAAATCAAGCAAAAAAATGAACCCGAATCTGACCAGGACCTGCGCCTAGACGCAGGACCATATTACAGGACCTACACCTAGACGCAGGTCACCAATACTGACCTATGTCTAAACGCAAGTCATATTACTGGACCTGCGCCTAAGCGCAGGTCTGGTGTCCTCCGGGGTCGATATATTTTTGCTTCTTCTGGCCTATAAATACACGTCCTTCCAACCTTTTCAACATACGCCAATACCACGAACCACCCTTCTGCATTTCATACTTACATCCTATACCTGTATCTTCAATCAAACAACCCTCAAAACATCATCAAACACATCACAAAACACCAACTCAGTCAACTTCAAAACAAACATTTGTATTCATCATCATTGGCTCTCCTTGGTTGTTTTTGATCGAAGGCATTATATGGTATAATTCCTGAAGTCTCTACTTATCCTTATCCTTTTCTTCATTAATAACTTGTTTTCAGATCGATTAAAACGGTGATTATTGATACAAATAATGACAACGGATAATGTAAATAATTAATAAAGACTACGCTCGCGTATATGCGAATTTTGACACTTTAATCAACAATAATATTGAGTTGTATACAATAAATAATGATTCACAAATGTTATTTTAATCGTCATTCATAATGTTTCTTTATAATTTAACCAATTCTGACCTCGATCTTACAATTCATATGCGTGGTGATTGTTAATTCATCAACGTATTTTGATAGAACGTACATTAACGCTGACTCTGATTCTCTTTTATTTTTATTTTTTTTAGATCTGCTTTTATATTTTATGGATCTAACAATAAATAATAATTATAATTATAAAATTCATTTTTTTTCATACGATCTACTTTACAAGATTTTTTATTATTAGATCTCGTGTCATAAAAGATCGCTATATTTTTCATCTTTCAATTTTATCGTTTTAAGTATTTGGATCTTGATTTTTTCTTATGCGGTTATGGTAAAATGAATTTATTAATTAAATCTTGTGTTACCAAACAACCGCTATATTTCTGCAATAATTTCGGATCATTGAATAATGTTGTGCATGGTATGGTTTGTGATTTATTCACAATTCAAGAGTCATACATAAAAGCCGGATCTGATTAAATAATAATAAATGACGATTAAAATTATCAATTTAAATATACCTATTGAAGTGTCCAAATCGCATCAGAATTTTGTATCTTAATCATCATTTTAATCGTATTCTTTTTTAGTATTTATTATATTTATTATAGTCAAACAAGACATTAAACCACTTCTCCTGGAACACACTTTGAACCTGTACATATTTTTATTTTTTCATGCTTTTATTACTTTGATTTTTGTTTTTCGTTCATGTTTTATTCGTTTTCATTTTCTAGGATTTTTAATACTAATTTAATATAAAGTGGTCACAAAAGTTAGTTTTGATTTGTAAATAAATTAAACCCGCTTAGTAATAGGCATTCTTTAGGGTAAAATTGAGATATTTACGTATTCGGGATTAATAATAATTTGACCACAAAAAGAGGCCTAGTAGAGACCGCTTACAGGCGGGCGGGCCCAATGCACGATAGGCTCGTAACCTGTACCCGAACCCATACTCTGGTGCACGACCATATGGGGCCGATTGCTCCTGGCTTTCGGTACTTCTTTGGTGTCCGTAGAACCGCAGCATATAGTAAAAAAGAAAAAAAGAAGTCACGTATAGTTTCACATCCAGTAGTATAGCACAATCAGTAGGAAAATAGTGTATATACAAATTATATGATGCGGTTCACCCCGCATCATATACAAAATTTTCCTACTGCTGCGCCTGCTTTTGCTGTGGGGCAAAACCGCAGCAGTAGAGCTTAAAAACCCCGCAGGAAAAGGCTTTTTTTCTACTAGTGGATATTCTTGTAAACTTAGGGTAAGTATAAACACGTGAGAAAGTGAATTAAGGGTAGGCATAAACCCTTAGAGTGATACTGTAGAGCTTAGGGTAAGCATAAACCCTGTGAGAAAAGAACTTGTGAGTGAGGGAAAAAGAAGTTTGTGTCTGATGAGAAGCCCCCACTTTGACTGAGTCTAGAGAGGCAAATGTTCTCGCAAGACGAAGGTCAAAGTATTATGGCTGGGGAATTAAGGGTAAACCCTTAGAGGAATTAGGGTAAGCATAAACCCGTTCAAAAAGATGATGAGGCCGTAGAGGCGGAAAAAAAGTACAAGGAGGTGTGTGTATGATGAGAAGCCCCCACTTTGACTGAGTCTGGAGAGACGAATGTTCTCGCAAGACGAAAGTCCAAGTATTATGGTTGGGGTGAGGCAATAGCATGTGTGGGTTGCATGAGCAAAGATATCAAGGAAAAATTGTACATAGCCCTATATTCATATATAGGTTCATGACCAAGTTAATCAAGACAACAATCACATGTAGTGATTCAAGGATTCAACATAGATGGGCTCTAGCCTTGTGTGCTTTGTGCTCTGTGATGTAGATATGTACAATGTGCATGATACTTATGAATGTATGCATGAAATTATTATGATGCCCGATATGGTTGTGGTGCATGATGTGATTGGTTTTCGTGAAATGTGGTGCATGTAGGATGTTATGTTATGTATGACAAAGAAATGAATGACCAAGGGGGGTCCACTAATAGTGCCGTACTTCTCTAAAATGGGAATGGAGCGATCTTAAGCTCCTATCAATCAAAGACATGACTTTCGATCATAAGCAGGCCCCCGGCCCGTTGGGAAATCTATATTTATGTTGGAGTAAGTGAGTAGGTATAGTATTACAAATGTGGGGAAGGCTATATTTGTGGTGAAATGAGTGAATGAATAGGGTTGCATGAATGTGAGATGATGGGTAAGTCTTTTTGCAGAGTAGATGGATAGGTAAGCCCCCAGCCTGTATGCTAAGGATGGATGAAGGAAACGTTGTTTTGTGGATTGCATGAAAAGGCCAAAGCATTGAGAAAAAAGGCTAGATCAAGTCTTGAACTTGAGTTAGATTTCCTGAGAGGATATGGATTGCCCAATTGATGAAGCTATGCATGGGGTATGTCGCTCCCATATAAAATAAGAGTCAAATCAAAGCAATGACTTGAACAAGAGTCAGAGAAAATCCCTAGGGTGTGTGAAAGGAAAAAAAGGTTGTCGGTGCAAGAAAAAGAAAGGCTAAAAATTTGTGACTGAAGGGTGATGATGTAGGGAATTAATGTGGTTGGTTGAATTAATGTTGGTTCAAACTCAAGCCTATGTCAGGTTGTGAACTGGGAATTTGTGCTTAAAACCCTAAGTAAACCAAGTTACATAAAAGGGTGGACCTCAAAAATTCATTAATTGGGTCGAACCTCGAGAAGAGGCTTCCTACGTATCCTTATGGAATCAGACCATCGTCGTTCTTGTTGATTATTTGGACAATGCCTCGGGGGAGATGGATTTTGTGGTTGTAATGTTTGGCTAGGGATGAGGGTTAAGAAGGAAAAGGGAAAGAAGGCTCAAACTAGGAATTTATTGAATTGAACTAGATTTATTGAATTGAATTGGATTCATTGAATTGAGTTAGATTTATTGAACTGAATTGGAAATTGAGATGGATTTATTGAACTGAACTAGCTTTATTGACTTTGGATGGACTTTGATTTGAACTCTTTTTTTTTTTTTGCATTTTTTTTTGTTTTCTTTTTTTAGGCACGTGTCTTTTCATACGCACCATTTGATCCCATGGGTGAGGTAGGTGTAGGTAAGGAAAGAAAGTAGGCTTATATGTGCTTATGGCCCAAAGGGTTGCAAAGGATTGAATAAATACATGTGATGGAAAAGGATTGATGATTTTTGTGGAGTTGAAGAAAAGAAGGCCTCTCGGGCAATGTCCATTTATTATGTTCAATTTTATTGATTATGAAAATTTAAGCTCAGGAATTATGTAAGAATTAAAAGCACAAATTAAGATGACGGCTAATAATGTTAAAAAAAATATTATTGTGAATGAGATTACAAGGATAAAAGTGGAAAGAAAAGTCCTAGATGACATAGGCTTAAAATACAAATGAAAAAGGAAATGCAATTGTCTAGGTGGAGGGACTCTCCGACTCAACCTACAGAAACGACCCTGATTGACTCTTGGGGCGTGCTGACACTGATGCTACTCTTGATGTGTCACATCTTAGCAAATCATCCTCTATGACTACTTCAATGTGATGGGCCTTTTCGATGGTGATGAGTGAGTTGTTTGAGTTGGTCCATTATTTGTGGTGTTCGGGTTGTAGGCTAAAGATATGGGTTGGAGTTATGTAGGCTTGGAACATGGGCTTGTGTGATGGGCTTGGAATTTGGGATTGAGTGATGGGCTTGATTGATGTAGGTTGGGTATGGGCTTAAGGCTTTTGGGTTTGGATGAGTGATAGGTTTGAATGAGGCTGGGGTGATGTTTAAGTGAAGTGAGGTAAGGTTGGATTAGGCTTGAGGGTTGCTTGGACCTGGGCTATGCTTTGGATTGAATGTGAACTGTTTAGACCACTCCGAATTGCTTTCGAAAAGAACCAAAACCCTTGGTAAACTTTCTTGGTCATTGTGATATGGATGCAAATGCATATGTATATGTATGTCCTAATTTTATGGTCATCTTCCCTAAAATGCATGAATGCAAGGTGCCCTTTCCTTTTTTATTTAATTTTATTTTTGAATGTTTTTTATTATTATTATTTTTATTATTATTTTTTTTTAAAAGGGCACCAAAATAAATGAAATATGCAATGTAACTGAATGGAAGTACCTAAATGATTGAGGAGTGGACTTAAGCCCATTTAAAGGAACGACTAAGGTTTTGGGCCAAAACCTATGGTCAAACTAAGGTCAAAGCCTATATGGACTATATGCAAGGACACTAAGGCCCAACATTGTGAACTATATGAACTAGAAGATGACCATGACTATATGAAGTGTGAGTGAATAGGAAAAAAGATACATGGCTAGATCAGAGCCCATTAAAAAAATGCACACATGGTCAAATAAGCACACTAGCATGATACAACATGAGTGGTGTAACGACCCGTATTTTAGCAACATTGTTTTCAAAGAAAACAACAATACGAAAAGTCGAAACTAAATACTTTCAACAATAACTTAAAGAATACACAGCGGAAGCTCTAAACTTAATCATTTTATTAATTAAAATATTAAAGTCTTTCCAAAAACAATGGAACTGCCAGGTCCACTATTACAACTCTAAAACTACTAAAATAGGAAAATAACTGGAAAAAAAATAGCAGGAGCCTAATATCCTTGCCAAACACTCAACCCGATCCATACGAAAGCCCACTTACTCATCAGCATCATCACCTGAAATGGGTGGGGGGTCCACCGTCAGTGGCGAGTAACTAGGCTGTTCCACTTAAATGTGGAACCATAAATCATATAATATCATAGAATCAACCAAGATACACATAAAATACTTGAATAATCATACGAAATACATACATATCAGAAATATGCAGTGGAAGACTTAACATAAGATGCTTAAAATCAACATATTAAATACATAAATAATCATAATAAATACATAATTAACATACCAACCCGATGAATTCTTATCTTATCATATTATTACCCAAATTCCATCTTTAATCATCTTTCTGAATCCATAGACCGGTCATTATAGCTCGTAAGGATGCTCGTGTACATCCCAACTTTCCCAGAACATGCTAGGTAGGACCCGTGTATCCTACCCGTAACCCTCCTTTCCAAGGATTATGTCTAAGTGGGGCCCTCACTCCCAGATTAGCAGCCCGTGTACTACTAACCCGGACGACAACATATTCTAAGATCCAGAACTGCCCAGAGACCGTAGTAGGGCAGTGGCTTCGACTTAACCTAATCTGGTGACCCGTGTATCACCAAACAGGCGTCCACTTCTTATCTTATCTTGTCTTATCTTATCGACATGACCATCGTGAGACCAATAACATCTTATCATCTTATTCTTATTCTTATCATCATGTCAATCCTTTTTCCTTATTATTTCAACTTATCTTCCTATTTCTTTTTATTCCTTTAATCATATTAAATCCTTAAATCATTAACTGAAATTATTAAAAGCCAAAAATTAAATTAAACTGATCACCCTTTTAAATAGAGCCACTCGACATTTTTAAAATAAAATAAATAATTAAAATCAATTATTTTAAATAATCACACAAATAATTCAATAAATCATCAAATCAATATAATAACTAACAATTGTCAAATATTATTGCATAAAACTTGATAAAAATATCCTTTTTCCATCCCTGTATCATTCGAACATCGTAGCTAGGTTAATTAACAAAGATTGACACTTTTAAATATTAGTCACAATATCAAGAATAAATCATTAAAACTTATTAGATAAATAATAAAATCATAAGTTAAATTTGAATTAACAAAACATAAGTCAAAACAAGATTAAAATTCACCCTTTTTATTTCTTAATACTCGGCCATCAACAAATATATCACTCGAAAATTTATAATTTAATTCTATACTTTATTATCATATTTTAATTATTATATCAGTTATATAAATTATAAAATTCATAATCTAACCATTAATCCTGAGATTATAACTAAACATGGAGCAAAAATAAAGTCTTGAACCCATAAAATACACAGCTAACAAGAAGATACAACATGATCAAGATTAATTTCAAGAACTCATGAATTCATATTATTAAATTATCTTTAAACTATTAATTAATTAATTAATTAATCAAGAATAAAATTATAATTTGACAAGAAAAATTGAATCTTTTATTCTTGACACCATCTTGGTCCAGTCGAAAATTTTAAAGAACAAAAAAAAATTTTAAATTTAATTCAAGACTTTAATTAGGTAATTAAATAAATTATGAACATGCTTTTAGATCAAGAAAATCATCCTAAAATCATCATAAAACTAAGCAAGAGGTTCGACATATTCACGCATAAATGAAGAATTAAACTCGAAATTAACATGCAATTCTTCTAATCAAAACATGCAATTTAGGATAATAAATCATGCATAGAATTAATTAAAATACAAAGATTCACTAAAGATCATATAAAAATATCAAGAAACATCATGAACATTTATCATCACATAGTTCGAATAATAATAGCCTAAACATGATACTAACTCAATCAATTCCTAGTTTAATCCTAATTAACTATATGATATACTAATCAAAATTTAAGAAGGTTAGTCTAGTTACCTTGAATCAGGAAGAAAACAAAGAAAAACTCTTTGCTTGGGATTCGAATTTCACATGGCACAAATTTTTGTGAGTTTTTGTGAATATTTTTAGAAGTTAGAAGTTAGGATAATAGGTTGTGAGTATTGTTCCCTATATAATTATAAAGAACAAAAGAAACAAATAATTAAATAAAAGAAAAGGGGGCCGTGAGTTCTGAGGAGTAATAGGAGGGAGTTGAGTCAATTTAGGAGACTTGGTATGGGGTTAGTTAAAGATAGGGTTTTTAGGATAATTAGGATAATTATAAATTAGATATTTAGATATAGAATTATCTAAATAATAATAATAATAAGAAGAAATTAATCCTTGGCCAAATAAGGAGAGGGCCGGCCACGGGGGGTATTAATTGGGTCATTGGGCCCAATTTTAAGACAAGGAAAGGAAATAAGATTAAATAGTCCAATTAACTGGGCCTTTTGGACTTAGAATATTAGATGCAATAATAATTAACCACAAATTTTTCTGGCCCAGATTTTCAGGTTATTACAAGTGGTCTTCTAAAAGTTCAGTCCTGGGTGGTCACAAGGTACCATGGCTAAAAAGAAACTGAACCGCTCTAGCCATTCTTCATGCAGAATGACACACGATTAAGAATCCCTTATTATGACCTCATCGTACATGAGGACCACGCGCCATGGTTGGGATGGGCCGATTATGATTATTGAGGTCGGGCACCACATGAGTAAAGACAGTAGAGCGATAAGTTGTGTAACTGTACACCTTTACCAAAATTCCAATTGCAAGTAAATGAGGAAGCAAAAGATAGGCCAAGTGGAACCCCAAATTTTTGTTAAGAAAAAGGGAGGAAGTCATAGAATCTCTATAAAGATTGAATGAATTTAAAGGAGAAAAGCAGGTAGATATTACACTTTAGAGAGGAAGTGAAAGCTCTAATATAAAATAGTAATAAAACCAATTTTATTCATATCTTGATTTGTAACACATGATTTACAACTTTACAGTAAAGTCTTCATATTATTTAGATCAAGAGATTTACCTTCTTTATCATATAAAATGTGAAGTCATATTCCACTTCTCACGGTACAATAAATTTGTAGACCAAATAGAAACTATACAATTGGAACTTAAAATAGTGAATGGAACAAAATGACCATCTCTAATACACTATAAAAATAAAAAGAAGTATTATGATCCTAATAAACATAATAACGCCTTCCCCTCCCCTGCCCCCTGCTGCTGTATGACCGTTAATATTTTGATGCTTTTACTTTTGATTATATTCAAACTTTTTGCATTTTCTCTTGTATTTTTATTCTTGCTGTTGGCTGTTGCTGCTGCTATATTTCTAAAATAGAAATGATAGGTTGGCTTCTTATTTGATTTATTTATTTCCTAAAAAGGCTCTCCCTTTGTATGTGAGTGATACTTAAAAGGATTCATTTTAGTTTTGCCTGTGCTCATACTCATTGCAAGGGTTATTTTTACTTCAACTATAGTAAAAAAAACTTTATATTTGGCTATTACTTCAAGGAAGGGGTAGTTTATTAATTATTATAGGATGCATTGTGCATTGGCATGCTTAAGATTTTTTTGTCTACTAGTTTGCTTGGCTGTTAGTTTGTAGCAATGGGGTTATGGTTAGATAGCAAAGTTAACTCAAGATGATGTCTTTTTAGCTGATGCTTTATTAAAATGATGAGTATGAATTGGTGAAGTGACTGTTCTTCTTGGATTATGGTGAGCATTAATTATTGTTTAAATTATGAGGATAGCATAGTTTGGTTATAGTGATGTTATAGGCCTTTTTCCTATCCAAAATTCTTTTTCATTCTGCATAGTGAAGATAGTAAAATACACTTCAAACATGGGTTATAGGATGAGAATGTTCAAGTATGTTTATTAAAAAAATAATTATCCAGTCAATAGTATTACATTGGTATTATCTTTGCCCCAAAATCCCTGTTTCATACTATGCATGTTTATTTATTAAACATTTATATTAATTGTCTTTAGTTGCATTTAGTAACTTTTAATGTTAATTGTCTTTTTATTTTATATGTAGGTACGTATTGAAGCAAATGACGATGGAAATGAGGTGGATAATGACATTGAGCTTACATAACAAAGTCTTGTGAAATAGTATTTGTATAAACAATTAAGATGTATTGTACTGGACATTTTTTGTTGTACTAGAGAATACAAGCTAGGTTTAAATTTTTTAGTATTTTAGTATAACAAGTGAATTTGGAATTATGAATATTATAATAAAGTTTAATTTTTAATATATTATTATTGGTCGTTCCTAACTTCCTATGAAATTAATTAGTCATATTATTATTCATATATTTATTTAATATTTCCATAGCATTCAAATATTAAAAAAATTAGATCTTTGGCAACGGCCAAATTATAAAAGCCGTTGCAAAATGTAGAAAAATTGTATTGTCACAAAGCTTTTTCTTGGATGTGTAGCATGTTGCAAAAGGTTGGTTTTTAACAACAGACATTATTAGCCCATTGCAAAAGATAGAAAAAACGTGTTGCCAAAAGCTTTAGCATAGTACTCAGCAACCCGTTGCAAAAAGTCACTTTTTAGCAATGGGCATGATCTGGCCGTTGCAAAAGGTCACTTTTTGGCAACGGGCATGATCTGGCCGTTGCAAAAGGTCAAAAACCCGTTGCTAAAAACCTTTTGCAACGCCAGAGCATGCAACGGGCTCTAGCCATTGCAAAAAGGTTTTTGGCAATGGGTTTTTAGGCCTTTAGCAACGGTTTTGAGGGGTTGCTAAAACTCTTTTTTGTAGTAGTGGTACCATGGCTAAAGAGAAACTGAACCGCTCTTGCCATTCTTCATGCTGAATGACACACGATTAAGAATCCCTTATTTTGACCTCATCGGGCATGAGGATCACACGCCATGGTTGGGATGGGCCGATTATGATTATTGAGGTCGGGCACCACAACTAACCATAATCAAACCCCCGGGGTCGGTCTCGAGCATAGAACATGCTCATATGAGACAAGGTCCTATATTGCGGCAACTATTCGTAGGGCCGCATGCAATATGCCTAAAATTAATTCGGGAATGATAATAATAAGACAACAAGACTTTTCAAGTTTGTCCACACCACTAAGGAGTGATATTCCCCAGCGGAGTCGCCAAACTGTAGGGGTCGTTTTTACCCGTCCGCCTACGTCTCACGAGTTATTTTGAATGCTCGTTAACGTCGTATTTGAATACTGACTAGTAGGAATCGCCATCGTGCGTTTGATACGGTCCACGGACACCGAAAAAATATCGAAAGCCAGGAGCAATCATCCCCATATGGTCGTGCACCAGAGTATGGGTTCGGGGACAGGTTACGGGCCAATCGTGCATTGGGCCCGCCCGCCTAGAAGCGGTCTCTACTAGGTCTCTTTTTGTGGTCGTATTGTTATTATTCCCGAATTCAAAGATATCTCCGTTTTATATCCTAAAGTGCATATTACTAGGTGGGTTTGAATATATTACAAGTCATGCCTAATTAATGTGACCACTTTGCATTAAGTCAGTATTAAAAGTCCTAAAAAATAAATCAAATAAAAATATGAATAAAACATAAAAAAATAAATAAATAAATAATATATGCAAGTTCAAAGTGTGGTCCAGGAAAAGTAGTTTGATATGTTGTTTAACCAATAAAAATATAAATAAAACATATACGAATTAATTGAATGCGATTTTTAATACTTAAAACCAGGTATCATATCAATGTTAACAACAATAATTATGATTTCATTCATAAGCAGGCCAAATCTAATATGACTTATAAATTAACCAGGTTTATTATCATAATCATTATTGAAAATATTCAATTTAATAAATATATCATTATATTAAAAATAAATTTATCAACGACATAAAAACTGAAGTTTTTTCTATTAAATTGATACACGATAACAAATCTGATTAATTTGAGTCATAAATTATTATGCATCAATACTGAAAATTTATAATCCATGGCCGATCAGATTAAAACAACAATTAAAGTATTAACATTAATATGACAGGTGATGTGTTCAGTTTGTATTAATCAATTAACTCATTTTGATGTATAGTTTATAATAATTTAGAACGTGTTTTGTGATATTAATTAACTTTAAGCTTAAACAAAAGTTTATGTCTCGAAACTTAATTTAATATTGCATTTCATAATTTAATTGCTTTTTAGGACTTAGTTTATTTTTGTTGTTACAGGCTCGTGTTTCTTTCCATATTTTGTTTGTATTTGGGAAGACTGAGACTTATTCGGGATTTGGAAAAAGTGTGATAAAGTCTTGAAGAAGTTAGGGCGCCCCCAGTGCCTGTCTAATCAAGGAAAAGATATGGAGCAAGTGGCCAAAGAAGAAGGCGCTCCCCGCGCCCATCTCACAGTAGCATTCCAAAGGGGGGCACTCCTCGCACCTATGGGGCGCTGTCAGCGCCAATTGCACAAAATCATTGCTAAGAGGGGTGCGCCCCGCGCCTTTGGGGCGCTGCCAGCACCCATGTTACACTAGGAATCCCAAGAAGGGGGCACGCCCCGCGCCTTTGGGGGCGCTGCCAGCGCCCATCTGCTCTGTTCTGTACGCGGCTTCATCCACTTGATTTGTAGGTTATAATTTAGTTTAGTATAAATATAAAAGTTGATTCTCATTGTATTGAAATCTAGGTTTTCATGTTCAATAACTTTCTTAGCTTAATTTCTCTCTAGTTTCTCCTTAGATTACATTAAAACTCTTTAAACTTTAGTTTGTAATTTTGATCTTTTATCATGGAATCAATGAAGAATCATTGTTCATTAATGGAAATGGTAGCTTAAACTTGTTCTTGGGATTGGTTTCAATGATTCTAAAAAGCTTATTGTGATCGAGGATTCTCTAACTCTAAACTATTTCATTACTTCAATTATTTACTTGTTCTTATATGAATTGTTATTGGTTTTGTTGAATGTTTTAGCTTGATCTTTGGTCTTGTTATTATATTTTACAAAATCATTACTAGGGTTTGAACAAAATCGATTACTGTTTTCAACTTCGAGTAGCAACTATCTTGTTCATGCTTAAGCTTATTCTTATTGTGAACAATTTAGTAGAGCTTGTTTAAACGTTAATTGTTTATTGCGTATTCTCTAAACAATTGCATTCTTATTGTGCCTCCGTTCTTAAAGCTTTTGTTCACTGCGTGTTCTTTGCACATTAAAGGTTTTAGGCAATTTACGATTTATCTTGTCTAGCTAATTAAGGGGACTACAAGAGTTTACTCTTGTCAATAATTAATTGAGTATTGAAGTGGTTTGGTAATTGAGAGTCTAATTCAATTAGCCGAGTCAGAGTCGTTGTAACCGGATCCTAAGATTCTTTAGAACTAGAATTTTCCCGTAATCGCTTAGTTGTTAGTTTCTTTTGTCACTAAAATCTCCAATTCCCCCCCCCCCCCCCCGTTACCAATTTCACTAAGGAATTAGTGATTCCCCCTTTAATAATCAAAATACATTTTAACACAATTAAATCGACATAAATCCGTTTTCTGTGGATACGAACCTTACTTGCCCTTTACATTAGTTGTAATTGGAGAGTAGGAGAAAATTACTTTTGATAAGTCTTTTATTTTTAACGACATAAAAGGCCTACCAACAGACATGAATTTAAGCACTAAAATTCACATAAAACATATTCAACACATTAACTATTATCAAAGATCATCATTTTGAATGATTTATAAATATACAATAAACTTAAAACGAATAGATTTGAAGTAGAGACTTCAGAAATTGTACCTGGTAATGCCTTGATCGAACAACCAAGGAGAGATCAACGATGATGATGAATATGAAATGCTTGTTTAAAGTTGACAGAGTTGGTGATTTGTGATGTGTTTAGTGATGGTTTGAGAGTTGATTTGATGTGGTATAAGTATATGGGATGGAAGTATGCAATGCAGAAGGAGGCTCGGGGTTGATGGCGTGTGTTGGTGTGTGTTAGAATGCTCGGAAGGACGTGTATTTATAGGCCAGATGGAGCAACGTTCGACCCGGAAGAGCTAAAGACCTGCGCCTAGGCGCAGTTCCAGTAACATGACTTGCGCCTAGACGCAGGTCTGTATAATGTGACCTGCGTCTAGACACAGGTCCTGGTCAGATCCGAGTCGACGATTTTGCTTGATTTTGCGCGTGATTGTTAGGATTACGATCCGATTTTATACGATTACGGAAATATTTTGTAATATTTTGATATTCCGGAATATTCTGGGTCATCCCGGGATGTTCCGGGATGTCCCGGAATGTTCTAGAATGTGCCGGAATACCATGAACGTTCCAGAATGTTCTAGATTCCTCCAGAAGCTCAAAAAAATTACAGAAAAATTATTAAAAATTATGGACAAATATGAAAAGTGTAAAAAACACTAATATGTTTTGCGGAACAATTTTCAACATTCGGAAATGACGAAAATGCCCCTAAGCATGCAAAAATCCTAAAAAATCCATAGAAAGCTCTAAAAATATGAATAAATTATAAAATTATTTTTATGATTTTTAAATATATTTTATTATGCAAAAATTCATTTTTTTATGAATATATAATATTAAAAAATGCATGGAAAAATATAAAAAAAAATACCTAAAAAAGTAGAAAAATCATGAATAAATCCCGTAATCATCGCGAATCCTAATACACGCTTCCAAGGCAATTCAAACATGGTTTAGGCAATTGATTGAGGTATATGATATGTTTTCATCGTCAATTTCCCTTAGTTGTATCTTATGGCAATATGGTACATTCATCATTAGTCTCTACATTGGGGAGACACATTTAGGTGTCTACAACCACCAACTTATGAAAATATCCATCCACTTTACTATGTAATTGTTTATGCTCTAATAATCCCAAATGGTAAATTGATATTTTAAGGTAGAGGTATATTTGTGTGTTGCAATTAAAAATAAGCTAATTAGGCTCAAATTGTTTCACTAATGGATTTTGTGAATGTTAGGCTTTTTAGCTCATGTGGTGTTAAATAACCTAAGATGCCTAAATCATTCTTGAGACATGTTCGAACGCAATTTATTTTAAAGGGAGAAATAACACAAACAAGAGAAATAAGATCCATCTTATTTAGGAAAAACAAACCATCTTACCAAAAGTCATGTCAATGAGGGATTTATGCCATCTTTCATGTTATCATATTCCACTTATTTATTTATTTTTTTTACTTTTTGTTTTTATTTTTTATTTTTTAAAAAAAATCAAAATTAAGATTCTATAAACCGTTCAAATAAAAATCCGGCAACACCTCCCCTAAAACAGGACATAATCACTCAAATATGAGCATGAGTTAATAATAAATCACATGTTCAAACAATAACCCATTTTTCAGCCCAAAATAGTCATATATACGCACATTCCATTACATTCCATCCTCCCCCACACTTATACGTTGCATTGTCCTCAATGGAACAACAAGAAAAAGAAGGGAAGAGGAACTTAGTTAGTTTCATGGCAATCAGGATCAACGAAAATGTTGTAAGGCTCGAGCTTAAATATCCAAAAAGGTGTTGTGTTGTTTTTTCACATCATGCACGGTTTTATTGAAGAGTAATCTAAAAGGAAAAAAAAATAATACATAAATAAATAAATAAAATAGAATAAGCTATAACTAACAAAATAAATAAATAAATAAATAATTTTCTAAAACTCGAAAACAAAATATTTGAATCATGCTTGGGTTGCCTCGCAAGAAGTGCCTTCGTTTTATGTCGTTGGTCCGACATATTCCTCTTCTATACTTGCTCAAATATAATGTCTTCGATCATGGTCACGTGAGTTTGATCATATAATGGTTTTAACCTGTGGCCATTAACCTTGAAAACTTTGTTAGGATTAAAATCCTTGATTTCTACTGCACCATACGGTAAAACATTGATAACAGTAAAAGGTCCTAACCATCTAGATTGAAGTTTACCAGGAAACAATTTTAAACGAGCATTAAATAAGAGAACTTTCTGACCAACGTTAAACGACTTTCGGGCTATCATTTTATCATGAAAGGCTTTGGTCTTTCCCTTGTAAATTTTTGCATTTTCATAGGCCTCAAGCCTTAATTCCTCTAGTTCTAGCAAGTGTAATTTCCGTTCTTCTCCAGCTTTATCATAGTCAAAATTACATTGTTATACAGCCCAGAAAGATTTATGTTCTAACTCTACTGGTAAGTGAAAAGCTTTACCATAAACTAGTCTATATGGAGACATTCCTATAGGTGTTTTATATACTATCCTATAAGCCCACAAGGCGTCATCTAACCTAAGGCTCAAATTTTTCCTATTAAGGTTCACCATTTTTTCTAGAATAGACTTGATTTCTCTATTTGACACCTTAGTTTGCCCATTAGTTTGGGGGTGATAAGCAGTTGCTACTCTATGTGTCACACGATATTTTTCCAGGAGCGCACTAAATGTTTTGTTGCAAAAATGAGTTCCTCTATCACTAATTATGGCCTTGGGCATACCAAACCTATTGAATATATGACTCTTAACAAACTTCACAACAATTTTGGCATCGTCAGTTATGATAGTTTTAGCTTCCACCCATTTAGAAACATAATCCACAACAAGTACAAGAAAAAAATTACCAAGAGAATACGGAAAAGGATCCATAAAATCTATACCCCATACATAAAAAAATTCACAAACTATGATTCCATGTTGAGGCATTTCATGTATATTAGATATGTTACCTATTTTCTGACATTTATCACATGACTTGCAAAATATATAAGCATCTTTAAACAATGTAGGCCATTATAAACCACATTGTAGAAATTTATACGCAGTTCGTTGAGGCCCAAAGTGACCTCCAACTTCAAGGTTATGGCAAAAATTTAAAACAAAGGAAAATTCAGATTCAGGTATACACCTTCTAATTATTTGATCAGAACAAGATCTCCAAAGGTAAGGATCATCCCATATATAATACTTAGATTCAGCTTTAATCTTATCTCTATTAGCCTTAGTTAGTGCGGGAGGAAATGATCTAGTAACTAAGTAATTAACAATATCTGCATACCCAGGGACATCCTTATTATACATTGCAAGGAGTTTCTCATCAGGGAAGAATTCACTCAATAGGGGCCAATCTTCTCTAGGCACTATTCTACTTAGGTGATCGGCAACTTTATTTTCAACACCATTTTTATCTCTTATTTCTAGGTTAAACTCTTGTAATAAAAGCATCCACCTAGGTAGTTGAGGTTTTGAATCTTTCTTTTTCAATAAATATTTAAGTGCCGGTCAGAATAAACAATCACATGGGTGCCAAGTAAGTAAGATCGGAATTTTTTCCAAAGCAAAAATTACAGCATACATTTCTTTCTCAGTCACAGCGTAATTGCATTGAGCGGGGTCAAGAAATTTAGAGGCATAATGTATAACATATGATTCATTGTCTTTCTTTTGCCCTAAAACAGCCCCAATAGTTTTATCACTAGCATCACACAAAATCTCGAATGGTAGTGACCAATCAGGAGGTCGAATTATAAGAGTTGGGGTTAATTTGCCTTTCAATTCATCAAAAGCCTTTTTACAAGAAATGATGAAATCAAATGTAGCATCTTTTGCAAGAAAAGCATGTAATGGTGAAGGAATTTTGGAAAAGTCGTTCAAGATATTATTGCTAGATATAATAGAAAGACCTCTCCTCCTGGTGTTATGATGAAAATTGACATTAGGAAGGCTTATGATTCAGTGGAGTGGAGTTGTATCTTATGGCTTGTGTGTCTTCTCCCACTTATTCCCTTGTCCTTAATGGTGAATCCTATGGGTACTTTGAGGCTAAGAGGGGTCTTAGGCAGGGTGATCCTATGTCCCCCTTATTATTGGTTATGTGTATGGAGTATCACTCAATACTGATGGGTGTTGTTGAGTGTCATAGTAAGTTCAAGTTCCATCTTAGGTGTAAAGGGGTGAGGCTCTCTCATTTGGCCTTTGTTGATGACATAATAGTTTGTTGCAAAGGGGAGAAGTTTTCTGTGGACCTGCTGATGAGAGCCATGCCTACTTTTACTCATGCCTCTAGGTTGGTTGCTAATGGGTGTAGACACCTAAATGTGTCTCCCCAATGTAGAGACTAATGATGAACGTACCATATTGCCATACAACTAAGGGAAATTGACGATGAAAATGCATAATATACCTCAACCAATTGCCTAAACCGTGTTTAAAGTGCCTTGGAAGCAAATGTTAGGTTTTGCGATGATTACGGGATTTATTCATAATTTTTCTTCATTTTTAGATTTTTTTTTATATTTTTCATGCATTTTTCAATGTGTTATATTAAAAAAAATAAAAAAAAAATGTCTTTTTGCATCACAAAATATTTATAAAAATCATAAAAATAATTTTATAATTTATTCATATTTTTCTATATTTTTTTATCATATTTTTAGAGTTTTTTATTGATTTTTTTAGGATTTTTGCATGCTTAGGGACATTTTTGTCATTTGCGAATGTTGAAAATAGTTCCAAAAGGAATATTAGTGTTTTTTTTATACTTTTCATAATTTTTAATAATTTTTCTGTAATTTTTTGGAGATTCAAGAGAAATCTAAAGCATTCCAGAACGTTCTGGTCATTCCGGCACATTCCGGCACATTCTAGAACATTCTGGGACATCCTGGAACATCCCAGAATATTCATGAATATCAAAATATTACAGCATATTTCCTTCGAATAAAATCAGATCGTAATCCTGAAAATCATGCGCAAAATCAAGCAAATAAATCACCCGGATCTGAACATGACTTGCGCCTAGACGCAGGTCCATAATACAGGACCTGCGCCTAGACGCAGGTCACCAATTACTGGACCTGCGCCTAGGCACAGGTCTGGTGTCCTCCGGGGTCGATTTTTGCTCCTTCTGGCCTATAAATACACGTCCTTCCAACCTTTTCAACATACGCCAATACCACGAACCACCCTTCTGCATTGCATACTTACATCCTATACCTTTCTCTTCCATCAAACAACCCTCAAAATATCATCAAACACATCACAAAACACCAACTCAGTCAACTTCAAAACAAACATTTGCATTCATCATCATTGGCTCTCCTTGGTTGTTTTTGATCGAAGGCATTATATGGTATAATTCCTAAAGTCTCTACTTATCCTTATCCTTTTCTTCATTAATAACTTGTTTTAAGATCGATTAAAACGGTGATTATTGATACAAATATTGACAACGGATAATGTAAATAATTAGTAAAGGCTACGCTTGCGTATATGCGAATTTTGACACTTTAATCAACAATAATATTGAGTTTTATACAATTAATAATGATTCACAAATGTTATTTTAATCGTCATTCATAATGTTTCTTAAAAATTTAACCAATTCCGACCTCGATCTTACAATTCATATGCGTGGTGATTGTTAATTCATCAACGTATATTTTGATAGATCGTACATTAACGTTGACTCTGATTCTCTTTTTATTTTTGATTTTTTTTAGATCTGCTTTTATATTTTATTAATCTAACAATAAATAATAATAATTATTATAAATTTCATTGTTTTTTACATGTCATCTACGTTACACAATTTTTTATTATTAGATCTCGTGTCATAAAAGATCGCTGTATTTTCCATCTTTCAATTTTATCGCTTTAAGTATTTGGATCTTGATTTTTTCTTATGCAGCTACGGTAAAATGAATTTATTAATTAAATCTTGTGTTACCAAACAACCGCTATATTTCAGCAATAATTTCGGATCATTAAATAATGTTGTGCAAAATATGGTTTATGATTTATTCACAAATTCAAGAGTCATACATAAAAGCCCGATCTCATTTAATAATAATAAATGACGATTAAAATTATCAATTTAAATATACCGATTGAAGTGTCCAAATCGCATTAGAATTTTGTATCTTAATCATCATTTTAATCGTATTCTTTTTTAGTATTTATTATATTTAGTGTAGTCAAACAACACATCAAACCACTTCTCCTGTAACACACTTTGAACCTGCACATATTTTTATTTTTTCATTCTTTTATTGCTTTGATTTTTGTTTTTCGTTCATGTTTTATTCGTTTTCATTTTCTAGGATTTTTAATACTGATTTAATTTAAAGTGGTCACAAAAGTTAGTTTTGGTTTGTAAATAAATTAAACCCGCTTAGTAATATGCGTTCTTTAGGATTTTTAATACTGATTTAATTTAAAGTGGTCACAAAAGTTAGTTTTGGTTTGTAAATAAATTAAACCCGCTTAGTAATATGCGTTCTTTAGGTAAAATTGAGATATTTATGCATTCGGGATTAATAATAATTTGACCACAAAAAGAGACCTAGTAGAGACCGCTTACAGGCGGGCGAGCCCAATGCACGATTTGCTCGTAACCTGTCCCCGAACCCATACTCTGGTGCACGACCATATGGGGCCGATTGCTCCTGGCTTTCGGTACTTCGTCGGTGTCCGTGGACCGTATTCACGTACGGCGTTAACGAGCATTCAAAAAAATTTGTGACTTATGCGGCCGGGTAAAAATGACCCCTACAATTTGGCGACTCCGCTGGGGAATATCACTCCTTAGTGGTGTGGACAAACTTGAAAAGTCTCGTGGTCTTATTATTATCATTCCCGAATTAGCTTAGGCATATTGCATGTGGCCCTACGAATAGGTGCCACACCATCGGACCTTGTCTCACATGAGCATGTTCTATGCTCGAGTCCGACCTCGGGGGGTTTGATTATGGTTAGTTGTGGTGCCCGACCACAATAATCATAACTGGCCCATCCCAGCCGTGGCGCGTGATCCTCATGCCCGATGAGATCATAATAAGAGATCTGTTAATCGTGTGTCATTCAATGTGAAGAGTTACTAGATCGGTTCGGTTCCTCTTTCGCTATGGTACCCTTGTGACCACCCAAGACCGACCTTTTAGAGACTGTACATATTGTATCATGCTAGTGTGCTTATTTGATTATGTGTGCATTTTTTTATGGGCTCTAGCCATGTATGTTTTTTCACTAGTCACTCACATTTCATATAGTCATGGTCATCTTCTAGTTCATATAGTTCGCAATGTTGGGCCTTAGCGTCCTTGCATGTAGTCCATATAGGCTTTGACTTTAGTTTGACCATAGGTTTCGGCCCAAAATCTTAGTCGTTCCCTTAAATGGGCTTAATTAGGCCCAATCCTCATTTAGGCATTTCCATTCACATACATTGCATATTTGATGTCTTTTGGTGCCCTTTTTTAAAAAAAATTAAAAAAAAATAATAAAAGTTGAAAAAAATAATAATAATTCAAAAAAAAATCATAAAAGTTTTTTTAAAAAAAAATAAAAATGGAAAGGGCACCTCACATTCATGCATTTTAGGAAAGATGACCATAAAATTTGGACATGCATATACATCTGCATTTGCATCCATATCACAGTGATCAAGGGGGTTCATTAAAAGGTTTGATTCTTTTCAGTTCAAAGCGGTCTAAACATTTCCAAGTCGACCCAAAGCATAGCTGGAAGAGTGATTTTGGTACTCCCCATTTTGATTTTGGCACTCCTTAATGTTACTATTCATGTGAGAGGGGGAGGAGCGCCAAAATCAAAATGGGGAGTGCCAAAATCATTTCCCGTATAGCTGAGGTTCGAGCAAACCTCAAGACCAATCCAACCTTACCTCACCTCACTTAAACACTACCCTAGCCTTAATCAAACTCATGAAAACCCAAAAAGCCTTAAGCCCATACCCAAACTACATCACTCAAGCCCATCACTTAAGTCCATACCCATCCTACATCATTCAAGCCCATCACTCAAGCCCACATTCCAAGCCTACATTATTCAAGCCCATATCCATTGACTACAACCCGAACACCCCAAGTACTTAAGCCTCACCACTATTGAAAAGGCCAATCACATCAAAGTAGCTATAGAGGATGGTTTGCAACATCAATGTTAGCACGCCCCACTCATAGTCAAGAGTCAGTCAGGGTCATTAATTTGAGCCGGAGAGTCCCTCACCTAGACATTTGCATTTCTTTTCTTTCTTTTTCGAGCCTATGTCATTAGGATTTTTCTTTCCAATTCTAGCCTTGTAATATTATTCACATTAATAAAATTCTCCTTTTTTTTACACTATTAACCTCCATTTAAATTTGTACTTTTAACCTTAACAAAAACCATGTCATCAATTTTTCATAATCAATAATTTGTACTTAATAAATGGACGTTGCTCGAGAGGCCTTCTTTTCTTAAACTCCATAAAAATCATCAATCCTTTCCCATCACCTGTATTCTTTCAATCCTTTGCAACCCTTTGGGCCATAAGCACATATCAGCTTAGTTTCTTTCCTTACACACGCCTACCTCACCCATGGGATCAAATGGTGTGTATGAAAAGACATGTGCCTAAAAAAAGAAAACAAAAAAAAAGTTCAAATCAAAGTCCATCTAAAGTCAATAAAACTAGTTCAGTTCAATAAATCCAGTTCAATTCAATAAATCCATCTCAATTTCCAATTCAATTCAATAAATCTAACCCAGTTCAATAAATCCAGTTCAATGCAATAAATCCAATTCAATTCAATGAATCCAGTTCAATTCAAAAAATTCAGCTCAATTCAATAAATCTAGTCCAATAATTCGACTCAATCCAATCCAATTAAAAAAAAAGGGAGTCAAAAAGCACACTGCACACCATGGGGGGTTAAATTGGGAACTTTGAGCCTTCTTTCCCTTTTCCTTCTTAACCCTCAACCTTAGCCAAACATTACAACCACAAAAGCCCTCTCCCCTGAGGCATTGTCCAAATAATCATCAAGAATTACGATGTTCTAATTCCATAAGGATACGTAGGAAGCCTCTTCTCGAGGTTCGACCCAATTAATGAATTTTTGAGGTCCCCCCTTTTAATTAACTTGGTTTACTTAGGGTTTTAAGCACAAATTACTAGTTCACAACCCGACATAGGCTCGAGTGTGAACCAACATTAATTCAGCCAACCACATCAATTCCCTACATCATCACCCTTCAGTCTCAAATTTTTAGCCTTTCTTTTTCTTGCACTGATAGCCTTTCTCTTTCACACACCCTTGGGGCTTTCCCTAACTCTTCTGAAGGTCATCACTTTGATTTGACTCTTGTTTTCTTCTATTAGGGCACGACATACCTTCATTAATTGGGCAATCTTCATCTTGCGGGAAATCTAACTCATGTTCACGACTTGAGCTAGCCTTTTTTCTCAATGCTTTGGCCTTTTAATGCCATCCACAAAATAGCTTTAACCATCATCCTTCATCCATTCTTACCCTGCAGGCTGGGGGCTTACCTATTCATCTACTCCACCATAAACTTGAGACTCACAAAAGCCTTATCCATCCCTCATTCACGCTACCCTACGTATTCACCACAAAAATAGCCTTACCCACATTAGTGTTATCCTACCTATTCTCTAACTCCACCATAAATATAGCCTTCCCCACAGGCGAGGGGCTTTTTCAGGAACAAAGGTTCTGTCTTTGATTGATTGGGGGCTTAAGATCTCTCCATCCCCATTTTAGGGAAGTACCATACTATTGGCCAATCCCCTTGGTCATTCATTTCTTTGTCATACATATCATTCCACATGCATTACATTTCACGAACAAAATCACATCATGCATCATGCATCACAAGCATATCACACATCATAATTATTTCATGAATACATTCATACACATGCATAAGCATCACACACACTATGCATCCACACATCATAGAGCACAAAGAACATAAGGCTAGAGCCCATCTTTGTTGATTCCTTGAATCGCCATATGCGATTATTGTATTGAATAATTTGGTCATGAACCCATGCATGCCTATATGGCTTATTTCTATGTACAGCTTTGCAACCCAAACATGTTATTGCCTCGCCCCAACCATAATACTTTGACTTTCGTCTTGCGAGAACATTCGTCTCTCCGGACTCAGTCAAAGTGGGGGCTTCTCATCATACACACACCTCCTTGTACATTTTTTCCGCCTCAACGGTCTCATCATCTTTTTTAATGGGTTTATGCTTACCCTAATTCCTCTAAGGGTTTACCCTTAATTCCCCAGCAAGAATACTTTGCCTCTCGTCTTGTGAGAACATTCGTCTCTCCAAACTCAGTCAAAGTGGAGGCTTCTTATCAGACACACACTTCCTTTTCCCTCACTCACAAGTACTTTTCTCACAGGGTTTATACTTACCCTAAGTTTACAAATAGTTTCCTTTGAGGGTTTATGCCTACCCTTAATTCACTTACTTTTCTCACGGGTTTATGCTTACCTTAATTCCTCTCAGGGTTTACCCTTAATTCCCCAGCCTGAATACTTTGACTTTCGTCTTGCAAGACCATTCTTCTCTCCAGACTCGGACAAAGTGGGGGCTTCTCATCAGATGTATAAGTTTTCCTTACACATTTTTCCGCTTCAACGACATCACTCACAAGCACTTTTCTCACAGGGTTTCCACTTACCCTAATATTACAAATGTTCTTCTAAGGGTTTATGCCTACTCTTAATTCACCTACTTTGCTCACGGGTTTATACTTACCCTAAGCTTACAAAAATATCCCTAAGGGTTTATGCTTACCCTTAATTCACAAGCACTTTGCTTATGGGTTTATGCTTACCCTAAGCTTTCAAATATTCTTCTATAAGGGTTTATGCTTACCCTTAATCCACTTGCTTTTCTTATGGGTTTATGCTTACCCTAACCTTACAAATATTCTTCTCTAAGAGTTTATGCTTACCCTTAATCCACTTACTTTTCTTACGGGTTTATGCTTACCCTAAGCTTACATATGTTTTTCTAAGGGTTTATGCCTACCCTTGATCCACTCACTTTACTTATGGGTTAATGTTTACCCTCAAATTAAACCTTCTCTCAAGAGTTTATACTTACTCTTGATTCTCCTCCTAAGAGTTTATGCTTACTCTTAACACATCATCCTTTCTCACGGGTTTATGCTTACCCTCATCTCTCAAGAGTTTATAGTTACTCTTGATTCCTCCTCTTAGAGTTTATGCTTACTCTCAGCACATTATTATTCTCAAGGGTTTATGTAAACCCAAACACACGTCATACTTTTTAGCAAGAGTTTAGGCTTACTCTTGAATCGTCACATTTTCTACCAAGAGTTTATGCTTACTCTTGGCACACAACGGGTTTATGTCTACTATAAACATATTTTTTCGCGAGTTTATGCTTACTCGCGCTCACCTTTTCAAGAGTTTATGCTTATTCTTGATTGCTCCCGTCTATGCGACTTCCCTTCATTGTCCCAAGGGTTTATGCTTACCCAAGGGAGTAGTTCCAAAGGATCCAAGCGCATCCGGAGGAACTAGACACTTCATATGCCATCATCCCGAGGATCCAGATGCTTCTAAGGGATTAAATCGCATGGGGCGCGGTTACAGGTAAAACTAACCTTTGTTTTTCTGGTACCGACGTTAAAAAGGGTGACTCAAGGTCGCAGAACGTCTTGAGTTATCCTCCGTCCCGACATGAATACTTTGACTTTCGTCTTGCGAGTTTATACTTACTCTCCAGACTCAGTCAAAGTGGGGGCTTCTGTAGACACCTAAATGTGTCTCCCCAATGAAGAGACTAATGATGAACGTACCATATTGCCATAAGATACAACTAAGGGCAATTGAAATTGAAAATGCACAATATACCTCACTAATTGCCTAAACCGTGTTTAGAGTGACATGGAAGCAAATGATAGGTTTTGCGATGCTTACGGGATTTATTAGTAATTTTTCTTCATTTTTAGATATTTTTTATATTTTTTCATGCATTTTTCAATGTGTTATATTCATAAAAAAAATATTAAAAATGACTTTTTGCATCACAAAATATTTTTAAAAATCATAAAAATAATTTTATAATTTATTCATATTTTTCTATATTTTTTTATCATATTTTTAGGGCTTTTCATGGATTTTTTTAGGATTTTTGCATGCTTAGAGGCATTTTCGTCATTTCCGAATGTTGAAAATTGTTTCGCAAAGCATATTAGTGTTTTCTATACTTTTCATATTTTTTCATAATTTTTAATAATTTTTCTGTAATTTTTTGGAGCTTATGGAGGAATCTAGAACATTCCGGATCGTTCTGGGCATTCCGGCACATTCTAGAACGTTTCGCGACATCCCGGAACATCCCATAATATTCCGGAATATCAAAATATTACAGAATATTTCTGTAATCGAATAAAATCGGATCGTAATCCTGAAAATCACGCGCAAAATCAAGCAAAAAAATCAACCCAGATCTGACCAGGACCTGCGCCTAGACGCAGGTCCATATTACAGGACCTGCGCCTAGACTCAGGTCACCAATACTAACCTACTTCTAAACGCAGGTCATATTACTGGACCTGCGTCTAAGCGCAGGTCTGGTGTCCTCCGGGGTCGATTTTTGCTCCTTCTGGCCTATAAATACACGTCCTTCCAACCTTTTCACCATACGCCAATACCACGAACCACCCTTCTGCATTGCATACTTACATCCTATACCTTTATCTTCCATCAAACAACCCTCAAAATATCATCAAATACATCACAAAACACCAATTCAGTCAACTTCAAAACAAACATTTGCATTCATCATCATTGGCTCTCCTTGATTGTTTTTGATCGAAGGCATTATATGGTATAATTCCTGAAGTCTCCACTTATCCTTATCCTTTTCTTCATTAATAACTTGTTTTAAGATCGATTAAAACGGTGATTATTGATACAAATAATGACAACGGATAATGTAAATAATTAATAAAGGCTACGCTCGCGTATATGCGAATTTTGACACTTTAATGAACAAATAATATTGAGTTTTATACAACTAATAATGATTCACAAATGTTATTTTAATCGTCATTCATAATGTTTATTAATAATTTAACCAATTCCGACCTCGATCTTACAATTCATATGCGTGGTGATTGTTAATTCATGAACGTATTTTGATAGATCGTACATATTAACGTTGACTCTGATTCTCTTTTATTTTTTATTTTTTTAGATCTGCTTTTATATTTTATGGATCTAACAATAAATAATAATTATAATTATAAAATTCATTTTTTTTCATATGATCTACGTTACGCGATTTTTTATTATTAGATCTCGTGTCATAAAATATCGTTATATTTTTCATCTTTCAATTTTATCGCTTTAAGTACTTGGATCTTGATTTTTTCTTATGCAGTTACGGTAAAATGAATTTATTAATTAAATCTTATGTTACCAAACAACCGCTATATTTCAGCAATAATTTCGGATCATTGAATAATGTTGTGCAAGATATGGTTCATGATTTTTTCACAAATTCAAGAGTCATACATAAAAGCCCGATCTAATTAAATAATAATAAATGACAATTAAAATTATCAATTTAAATATACCGATTGAAGTGTCCAAATCGCATCAGAATTTTGTATCTTAATCATCATTTTAATCGTATTCTTTTTTAATATTTATTATATTTACTGTAGTCAAACAGCACATCAAACCACTTCTCCTGGAACACACTTTGAACCTGCACATATTTTTATTTTTTCATGCTTTTATTACTTTGATTTTTTTTTTCGTTCATGTTTTATTCGTTTTCATTTTCTAGGATTTTTAATACTGATTTAATTTAAAGTGGTCACAAAAGTTAGTTTTGATTTGTAAATAAATTAAACCCGCTTAGTAATATGCGTTGTTTAGGGTAAAATTGAGATATTTATGTATTCGGGATTAATCATAATTTGACAACAAAAAGAGACCTAGTAGAGACCGCTTACAAGCGGGCGGGCCCAATGCACGATAGGCTCGTAACCTGTCCCCGAACCCATATTCTAGTGCACGACCATATGGGGCCGATTGCCCCTGGCTTTCGGTACTTCTTCGGTGTCCGTTGGACCGTATAAACGCACGGTGGCGACTCCTACTAGACCGTATTCACGTACAGAGTTAACGAGCATTCAAACACACTCGTGACGTAGGCGGCCGGGTAAAAATGACCCCTACAATGGGGGGAAGTCTAATATATATTTCTGTAATGTTCCTATGGATCAGAAGCAGGGGATTCTACTTAGCTCTGGGTTTGTGGAGGGTGCTCTGCCCTTTAAATACTTGGGAGTGTCCATTGGTGCTAGGAAACTATTTGCTATGGACTGTCAGGTGCTGGTTGATACGATTGTTGCAAGGATCACAATTTGGGGGTCTAGAACTTTATCTTATTCAGCCAGAGCTAAGCTAATTAACTTTGTTTTGCTGTCTATCCAGTCCTATTGGGCTTGCGTTTTTATCATTCCTAAGAGAGTTTTAAACCAATTTGTTACTATTTGTAGAAACTTTCATTGGGATGGTAAGGCCATTTCTACAAGAGTCCCTCATGTTTCTTGGGATTTTGTGTGCAGGGCTAAGAAGCATGGTAGGTTGGGTATTCTTGATTGTTATAACTGGAATACTGTTGCCCTTGGTAAGTATATCTGGGATATTGCCAATAAGAATGACAACTTGTGGCTTAGATGGGTCAACCATCATTATTTCAAAGGTAGGACTTGGAAGAGAGCCCCTTGCCCTAAGTCTGCTTCTTGGAAATGGAAGCAACTGTGGAGGATTAAGGAGCAGTTGAAGCATGGTTTTAATGGGAATATGTGAACTCAAGATGTGAGGGGTTACTCTGTTGCTAGTGCATACAGATGGCTTGCTGGTCATAGGGAGGATGCTCCATGGACTGATTGGGTCTGGTCTAGGCTGAATATTCCGATCCTAAGCATAGATTTATCTTATGGCTTGTGATGTTGGGCAATTAGGGACAAGGGGGAGATTGAGCGAATTCATGGATGTGGATGATGATAGCTGCCTCTTGTGTGGTGCTCATAAGGAAACTATTGAACATGTTTTCTTCTCCTGCAGATATTCTAAGGATTGCATTGATTGCCTTCCCATATGCTTGCAGCAGCTGAGTTTCTCGTCTGTGACTGATCTGCTGGGATCCCTGCAGGCTGTGAAAGGCAGATTCAGGAGGAATATCTTGTTTTGCTTCACAACTGCTCTAGTTTATGTCGTTTAGCAGCAGAGAAACAACTCCCTATGGAATGGTTCCTTGAGATTGCCTAGATGTGTCATGAAAGATGCAATAGTTCACTGCTTATCCAGAATCAAGGCTATTCTTCCTAGGAAAACTAGTGCTAGGAATGTTAGTTGGTTAAACTCTTTGTAAGGTGTTTGGTTGTTTTGTATGTTTGGTCTGTTGGGTGTAATTTCCTTTTTGAGTTTTGGCTTGTGTTGGTTGTAAGCTGGTGTTTTGGTGCTCTTGTTTTTCTGCTTTCATGATATAAAATTTTCTTGCCTTTCTTCCAAAAAAATAAATAAATAAATAAAAATGGAAAAGTCCTTAATAAAGCGTCTATAAAAACCCGCATGACCTAAGAATGATCTAACATCATGAACACAAGTAGGATACGGCAAAGACTTCTATTTTAGCTTTATCAACTTCTAACCCTTTTGCATTAACAATATGTCCAAGAACAACACCTTAATCAACCATAAAATGACACTTTTTAAAATTCAAAACAAGGTTAGACTCCACACATCTTTTTAAAATACACGATAAACCATCAAGGCACCTATCAAATGAATTACAGAAAACAATAAAATCATCTATAAATACTTCCATGTCTTTATCAAGTAAATCTGAAAATATGCTCATCATACATATTTGGAAAGTACTAGGAGCATTGCACAAGCCAAAAGGCATTCTATTAAAACCAAACGTACCATAAGGACATGTAAATGTAGTTTTATCTTGGTCTTCATTAGCAATAGGAACTTGTGTATAACCAGAGTAACCATCAAGAAAGCAAAAATATGAATTTCCAACAAGCTTTTCTAACATTTGGTCAATAAATGGCAAAGGGAAATGGTCTTTCCTATTGACTTGGTTTAGCCTCCTATAGTCTATTCATACTCTCCACCCATTAGAGATCCTAGTATGTATAAGTTCACCTTTATCACTTTCTACCACAGTTATTCCAGACTTTTTAGGAACCACATGAACTGGACTTACCCATCGAGAATCTGAAATAGAATAAATAACGCCCGCATCTAACCATTTTATAAGCTCTTTCCTAACTACTTCCAACATTGGGGGATTTAGGCGCCTTTGAGCTTGCCTAACCGGTTTAGCATCTTTATCTAAGAAAATTCTATGCGTACACAAAGTCGAGCTTATTCCTTTAATGTCAGCTAAAGTCCATCCTATAGCTTCATTGTGTTCTTATAGAACTTTTAACAATTTTTCTTCTTGATCATGAGTTAAGGAATTAGAAATAATGATTGGAAAAGTCTCATTAGCTCCAAGAAAAACATATTTTAAATTTACAGGAAGAGGTTTTAATTCTAACTCAGGTGCTTTAATAATTGAGGGAACCAATTTAGTGGAAGATTTTTGTAAAGGAAGATAAGACATATTTGCACTCCGAGCATCAAATTTAGTTACGTCAGAAAAAGAAACACAAGAATCAATGATTTTAGCCTCAATTTCTTCATTTAAAGTACCAAGTTCAAGCAATGTCTCACACCATTTATCAAAGCCATCCTGAGCAATCCAATCAACAAAATCATAGGAATCAATAGCACTAACATTATCAATGTCACTTGGGTATCGTATAGAATCAAAAATATTAAACTTAATCATTTCTCCGTCAAATTCCATTGTTAGATTACCTTCGTGAAAATCAATTTTAGTTTTGAAAGTTTTTAAGAATGGTCTTCCTAAAAGCAATGGCACATTATCAATTCTATCACCCATATCAAGAACATAAAAGTCTGCAGGAAAAACTAATTCATTCACTTGAACAAGTACCTCTTCCAAAACTCCTATAGGATATGCATTAGATCTATCAGCAAGTTGAATAAAAACATTGGTTTTAGACAGAGAACCCACATTTAAAATGTCATAAACAAACTTAGGCATAACATTTATGGAAGCACCTAAATCTAGCATGCACCTTTCAAATGTAAAATTACCTATTTTACATGGAATTGAAAACATAGCAGGATCTTTGCATTTAGGAGGAAGCTTCTTTTGAATTACAGCGGAGATATTCTCCCCCTACTTACCTTTTCACAAGGCTTAAATTTTCTTTTATTAGTACAAAGCTCCTTTAAGAATTTAGCATATCGAGGTACCTGTTTAATAGCATCCAACAATGGAATATTGGCCTCCACTTTCCTAAATGTATCAAGAATTTCATTATCAAGAGCCTCTTTTTTAGCTTTAGCAAATCGAGAAGGGAAAGGGGGAGCATCTTGAAAGCGCAAAGAGACACCATCAGAAATTAGCCTTAGTTGCCCCTAGTTCATTTTCACTTTCTTTGGTTACCTTATTATCTAGCTCGTTATTCTTGTCATTAGGATTATCATTAGCGGTTACTTCTACTTCATTTTCTACGTCACGACTCTTTACATTAGGCACAACTAACTCCTTCGCATTCTTAATGTAACAGCCTTAGTATTTTCAATTGGGTTGGGTGTTAGTTGAGAAGGCAACTTACCAGAAAACTGTGTCTCAAGGTTACTTAAAGATGTATATATTTGACCAATTTGAGTATCTATGTTTTGCATGTGAATGTCGGTCTTCTGTTGGTATTGATTCTCTTGATTATGGACTTGTCCTATTTGATTAGCCAATTGTTTTACTAAGTCCTCTAAAGAAGAACTAGAAGTTGAAGGTTGGAAATTAGGTTGAACAAATGGCCTAGGGTTATTAGTTTGGTGAAAGGGTGGTCTTTGTCCGTTTTAGATTAGAGTGGTCACGCCAACCTTCATTATAAGTACGTGAAATAGGATCATATTTCCTTTGTGGTTGTCCAGAAAAACCACCTAAAGCATTCACATCTTTAGTGTTTAAAGTGGGGCATGCCTCAGTAGTATGAGAAGAGTCAGAACAATTACCACATACTGTAGCCTTAGTTTCATTACTAACAAGTTTAGACACTAAAGTGGTTAAAGACGCAATTTTTTGGGCATTTTCTTGCAATTGGGATTGAACACCACTTAGATCTATCTCATTTACTCTTTTAACTTCATTTCTAGTACTATGTTGCTGAGCATTTTGAGCCATGTTAGAAAGTAAATTCCTAGCTTGAGTTGGTGTTTTATCTGATCTACTAAGGCACCACCACTAGCTGCATCTATCATTCCTCTATCATTAGACAATAGACCCTCATAAAAATATTGAATTAAAAGTTGATCACTAATTTGATGTTAGGGACAAGAAGCACATAATTTTTTAAACCTTTACCAATACTCATAAAGTGACTTAGAATTATGTTTCCTAATACCAAAAATTTCTTTTCTAATTGATCCTATACGACTAGCGGGAAAGAATTTTTCAAGAAAAGCTTTTTGTAGGGCCTCCCAAGTCGTAATGGAACCAGAAGAAAATGGAAAAGCATGCATTCTTACATGATTCTGGTTAATGCCTTCAGGTTTCATAGTAGAACACACAACAATGAATTCTTTTAAATGTCTATGGGGGTCCTCACCCGCGTTCCCATAAAACTTAGGAAGAAGATTAAGAAAACCTGAGTTCAACTTCAACGGTTTCTCCAAGATAGGAAGAACAATGCACAAGGGCTCATCTTCCAACGTCTGAGCTCCTCACCTTCTTAATCCGATCCTTCAGTAAATGTCTGCAAAAGCTCCTCAGGTGTAAGAGTGTTTAGAAACTCTCTTATGCGTTGAAGTCTCGCTTCAGTGTCAGAATCGTTCATAAACCTGATAAAAAGTTGACAAAATACATATTAAGTATCTCAACTTCTAAATCAAATACTTATGCACTCCTAAATCTGATTTTCAGGTAAATAATAGTAGTAATAATGCAATTTAATGCTTCCGGACAGAATTTAAAAGCATATTTTTAAGGCCAAAATTCATTCTATTTAAAGCTTCAACACTAGAATATGTAAATGAGACTAATACTTGCAAAAATTGGCCAAAGGAAACAAGCAATAAACTCATTATACTATTCTAATCTATGCAAAAATAGAACATAAGTCTAAAGGAATTAAGTCATGAAGAAATACATGCTGTCCAGAATTAGAAGTGATGATAATTAAACTTATAAAAAAAAATTAAAAAAATGATAGTGAAGTAATATTTTGAATGCTTGATCATGCGCATAGGGTATGAAAGTGCCTAATATTATGTAAATCAACACCTTTTAAACAAATGAGAAGTAAAAGAGAAGTCCCAGGCCATGATTGACATGATGACAGTAGCAAAATGCTGAAAACTTGCAGACTAACTAGGAATTTAAAGCTTCTATCATTTTTATGAGCATGCCTAATCCATCAAAACTTCACAGTAAAACTAAAAACAGAATAATTGATAATGTTGAACTTTCAATTCTAGGAAATTATAGTCATAGACACAAACTACATTATAGCCCACTTCGATCTTAGATTGTTCACTCATTATTAAGCATCTAAATTGTCATAATTGAGCCCGTTTTAATAATTAATTTAGCACTTAGATTGGTGGATTATCGCCGCGATCAACTCTTATCTTACTCACTAATACATATAACAACAAGATCAATGTTGATCCCTTTATGAAATAAGAAAATTAAGAACAAACCAAGTTGAGTTTAAGACTTCATGTTGAGAGCATACATCTGAGTAGTAACAGCAAAGCAATTCAGAATACTACTTACCAACTATGACAGTGAATACAAGCAGGCAAAAAAAAAAATTTCATGTTGGTCAGAAATCAAAGTAAGTGGTATGACAACTAGGCATCTTAATGTAATGCATTTAATAGTTCAGTGAAGTATTCTGCATCACCCAAAAACTAATTAGTTCAGTGAAGTTTTACCACAATATATATACCATAAACTCAAGTTAACTTGGGCTTGACTTGTAAATCTTACATCAAGGTACTCCTATGGTATGTAATGATGCTTTTCACAACTTTATTTTACCACTCAAAAAGAAAATGAATAAGTTCTGCATGACTAAAGTAAACACACGAGCATCTTCTCTGAACAAAATAATAAGACTAAAATCACCAGAAGACAAGTTAGACAAACCAGAAAAAAAAAAAAACATAAATAAATAACTACTTTCCATAATATATGAACAGAAAACAGTAGCAACCTAAGAACAGGAAACAAAATTTATTCATTGGAAACATGTTGACAAAAATATAACACCTTTACCAATCAACTGGCTCCAAAGATCAAATTGTGTCTGAAAAAAAATGAAATAAAATTGAACAACAAATTACAAAGTCGAACATATCTCCCCGGCAACGGCGCCAAAATTTGGTATGCGTCGTTCAACGTACAAATTTAAACACCTATCTTATACCTTCAAAAATATTTATAACTAGTAAAAGGGTAAGAAAGGGTCGATCCCACAGATTGAACTAGAAGTTTTGGAAGAAAAATTGAGCGATAGTCGGTGGAAATTCGAAGAGTTGTTGCTGTAAGTTGCTCTTGTTTCTCCGCCTTCGTCGTTGTATTCTTTCCTTTTGTTCCTTCTTTCTTATTCTTCTCTTTTTTTCTTTTCTTTTTTTTCCTTATTTTTTTTCTTTGTTTTCCTCCTTGTGCTGATCTCACGTGAGGACTTTGTTTTTTTTTTTTTTTTATTTCTTTTCTTGTTTTTAATTTTATTTTTATTTTATTTCATTTTTTTCCTTTAGATTTACTAAAGGGGATTCACAATATTTGATGGCCTCTGGGCTTTCCTCTTGTGCTTTGGTCTAACTTTGGTTGATTGAAGTCCATATTATACTCCTTTCCCTGTTTTGGTTGATAATGTTTTTTATGATTGTTATATTTCCGCTGCTAACTCTGACGTTGAATTATTTGAAACCTGTGAACATTGTTGTTTTGTTCCCTGTGATCTAAAACTATTGTTTTATGTAATGTGGTCCTACTTCTATGTAGGACATTCTAGTTACTCGCCACTGACGGTGGACCCCCAATTCTATTTTGCAGGTGAGTAGGATAGAGTTTAGAGACGGGATGAGCGTTTGACAAGCGATCTAGGCTCCTGTTTTTAGAAGTTAGATTTATTCCTTGTTATAGGACTTTGATTTTGGATTATATTACTATTTTGTCTTTGGGATTCATAATAATAATGAAGATTATTATTTTACCATGAGTTTTAGTTATATTTTCCGTTGTTGAATCGATTGGTAATTGTCTGTTTACGATGTTATCACCGTTAACGTCATTGCGTAAAAATGCGGGTCGTTACAGTCACAATCTACAACTTGTAGAGGACTAGAAATGATATCTAATGGAATAATGCTGATTGTAATGTAGATAACATTGTCCATAGGATTAAGAGTGTAATAGATTAGAGATGTAAAATTGTGAATACACATAAACTGCAAAATATAGACAAAAATTGGTTGTATAGGGTAGTTTATACTGGCTGTAATGCTAGTGATGAGTGACTTGCTAGTTTGGGAGGAGCCTACCTAGTAGGGTTGTCCTTGCTAGTGATGTCCTAGATTGTAAATGCTTGGTTCTTTTGGTAATATATTTTTACATTTTACCAAAAAAAAAAACTAAAAAAAAATCACTTAAATAAATTTTCCATCTATAAAAGCTTTTTATCAATTTTTGAATATAAAAATGTAATTTCAAAATTAAATAAAATATGTTTCCAAAGAATTGTAACAAAAACCTTTCCCGCCAAAATTTAATAAATTATTAAAGGAAAAGTGTGATGAAAATTTTAAAGATGTGAAATGCGAAATTATAATTTCGATTTTTTACTTTAACAAAAAATTTCCCTCCAAAATTGTATATTATAACTACAACTTTTTATTTTGAGAAAGAAAATTCCCTCCTACAACCACATTAATTATTCTTGTGTTTCAATTGATTTTAATTTTTTCCAAAATATCCAGTTTATACTTTAAAGTCTTCAGTTTAATTGGGTATTCAGTTTATATTTAAATAAGTTACGAAAAAAACCACGCACTCCGCCTTCAGTCCTTCACCTTCACCTTCATCCCCGGTTCCCCCTTCTCCCACGCACTGTCGTTCCCCGGTTTGTCTCGAAAAATTAATCAATCAGGATATATTATATACCCCGATTAGACATCCGAGCGCAAAGTTATGGCATTCCGAAAATTTTCACTGTACCCCTTTAAACAAAAAACTAAAAGAAAAACACTTAAATAAATTTTCATTCTATAAAAACTTTTTATCAATTTTTGAAAATAAAAATTTAATTTCAAAATTAAATAAAATAAGTTTCCAAAGAATCATCACAAAAACTTTCTATCAAAAATTAAATAAATTATTAAAGGAAATGTGCGATGAAAATTTTAGAGATATAAAATTTGAAATTATAATTTCAATTTTAATTTTAAGAAAAATTTTCCCTCCAAAATTGTTTATTATAACTTCAATTTTTTATTTTGAGAAAAAAAAATTTCCCTCCGAAAACCACATCAATTATTCTTGTATTTTAATTGAATTATTTTATTTCCAAAATATTCAGTTTATATTTTGGAGTTTTCATTTTAATTGGATATTCAGTTTATATTTAAATAATTTATGAAAAAAAATCACGCACTCCACCTTCAGTCCCTCACCTTCACCTTCACGTTCATCCGCGGTTCCCCCTTCTCCCACGCACTATCGTTCCCCAGTTTGTCTCGAAAAATTAATCAATCAGGATATATTTTACCCCGATTAGACTTCCGAGAGCAAAGTTATGGCATTCCGAAAATTTTCACTATACCCCTTTAAACAAAAAAGTAAAAGAAAAATACTTAAATAAATTTTCAATCTATAAAAACTTTTTATCAATTTTTGAAAATAAAAATTTAATTTCAAAATTAAATAAAATAAGTTTCCAAAGAATCATAACAAAAAATTTCCCTCAAAAATTTTATATTATAACTTCAATTTTTTATTTTGAGAAAAAAACTTTCTCTCCAAAAGCCACATTAATTATTCTTTTTTTTTAATTGATTTTATTTTATTACCAAAATATCCGTTTATATTTTAGAGTCTTCATTTTTATTGGATATTCAGTTTATATTTCTACAAGTCAGGAAAAAAACCACGCACTCCACCTTCATCTTCATCTGCAGTTCCCCCCTTCACCCACTCACTGCCATTCACCAGTTTGTCTCGAAAAATTAATCAATATGGATATATTATAGGCTCCGATAAGACATCCGAGGGCAAAGTTATGGCATTCTGAAAATTTTAGAGATGTGAAATGTGAAATTTTAATTATAATTTTTTATTTTAACAAAAAATTTCCTTTTAAAACTGTGTATTATAACTTCAATTTTTATTTTGAGAAGAAAAATTCCCTCCAAGACCCATAGTAATTATTCTTTTATTTTAATTGATGTTGTTTTTTTTTTTTTCAAAATATTCAGTTTATATTTTAGAGTCTTCAGTTTATATTTCTACAAGTCTAGAAAAAAACCCATGCACACCACCTTCAACTTCATCCACGGTTCCCCCTGTCACCCATGCATTTCCGTTCACCGGTTCGTCTCGAAAAATTAACCACCCTGGATATATTATATGCCCCGATCAGACATACGAGCGCAAAGTTATAGCATTGCTAAAATTTTCACTATACCCCTTTAAACAAAAAAATAACAGAAAAACACTTAAATAAATTTTACATCTAGAAAAACTATTTATCAAATTTTGAATATAAAAATTTAATTTCAAAATTAAATAAAATATGTTACCATAGAATTGAAACAAAAAAATTTCCCCCCCAAAATTAAATAAATTATTAAAGGAAAAGTGTGATGAAAATTTTAGTAATTTGAAATGTTAAATTATAATTTCAACTTTTTATTTTAACAAAAAATTTCGCTCCAAAATTGTATATTATTACTTCAATATTTTATTTTGAGAAAAAAATTTACCTCCAAAAACCGCATTAATTATTCTTGTACTTTAATTGATTTTATTTTTCCCAAAATATTCATTTTATACTTTAGAGTCTTCATTTTAATTGGATATTCAGTTTATATTTCTACAGGTAAAAAAAAAACCACGCACTCCACTTTCGGTCCTTCACCTTCATCTGCGGTTCCCCTTATACCCACATTCTGCAAAACCCAATTTCAATTTTTTATTTTCACAAAAAATTACCTTTTAAAATCGTATATTATAACATCAGTTTTTATCTTGAGAAGAAAAATTCCGTGCAAAACCCACATTAATTATTCTTTTATTTTAATTGATTTCATTTCCAAAATATTAAGTTTATATTTTAGAGTCTTCATTTTGATTTGATATTCAGTTTATATTTCTACAAATCTAGAACAAAACCCACGCACGCTACCTTCACCTTCATCCACGGTTCCCCCTTTTCACCCACGTACTGCCTTTCACCGGTTCGTCTACAAAATTTAATTAATCTGGATATATTATATGCCCCGATCAGAAATACGAGCGCAGTGTTATGGCATAAATTTGAAATATTAAATCATAATTTCAATTTTTTATTCTAACAAAAAAATTTCCCACAAAAATTTTATATTATAACTTCAATATTTTATTTTGAGAAAAAAAATTTCCCTCCAAAAACCACATTAATTATTCTTCTATGTTAATTTATTTTATTTTATTTCCAAAATATTCTGTTTATATTTTAGAGTCTTCATTTTAATTGGATATTCAGTTTATAATTCTACAAGTCATGAAAAAAAACCATGCAACCAATTCCACCTTCATCCGCATTCCCCCCTTCACCTACGCACTGTCGTTTACCCGTTCGTCTCGAAAAATTAACCAATCTAGATATATTGAATGCCCCTATCATACGCAACCGACCGCAAAGTTACGGCATGCCGAAAATTTTCACTATACCCCTTTAAACAAAAAACTAAAAGAAAAACACTTAAATAAATTTTCCATCTATAAAAACTTTTTATAATTTTCTGAATATAAAAATTTAATTTCAAAATTAAATAAAATATTTTTCCAAAAAATTGTAACAAAAAATTTCCCTCAAAAATTAAATAAATTATTAAAGGATATGTGGAATGAAAATTTTAGAGATGTGAAATTTGAAATTATAATTTCAATTTTAAATTTAACAAAAAATTTCCCTCCAAAATTGTAAATTGTAACTTCAATTTTTTATTTTAAGAAACTAAAAACAATTTCCGTCCAAAAACCACATTAATTATTCTTGTATTTTAATTGATTTCATTTTATTTCCAAACTATTCCGTTTATATTTTAGAGTCTTCATTTTAATTGGATATTCATTTTATATTTCTACAAGTCAGGAAAAAAAACAAGGCAAACCAACTCCACCTTCATCCGCGGTTCCCCCTTCACCCACGCACTGCCGTTCACCAGTTCGTCTCGAAAAATTAATCAATCTTGATATATTAAATGCCCCTATCAGACAACCGAGTGCAAAGATATGACATGCCGAAAATTTTCACTATACCCCTTTAACCAAAAAACTAAAAGAAAAATACTTAAATAAATTTTCCATCTATAAATTTATTTTATGAATTTTTGAATATAATAATTTAATTTCAAAATTAAATAAAATATGTTTCCAAAGATTGCAAGAAAAAATTTCCTTCAAAAATTAAATAAATTATTAAAGGAAATGTGTGATGATATTTTTAGAGATGTGAAATTTGAAATTATAATTTTAATTTTAACAAAAAATTTCCCTCCAAAATTTTATATTATAACTTCAATTTTTTATTTTGAGAAAAAATATTTCCGTCCAAAAACCACCTTAATTATTCTTTTATTTTATTTTATTTCCAAAATATTCCGTTTATATTTTAGAGTCTTCATTATAATTGGATATTCATTTTATATTTCTACAAGCCAGAATAAAAAACCACGCAATCCAACTCCACCTTCATCCGCAGTTCCCCCTTCACCCACACACTGTCGTTCCTCGGTTTATCTCGAAAAATTAATCAATCTGGATATATTATATGCCCCGATCACACATCCGAGCGAAAAGTTATGGCGATCCGAAAATTTTCACAATACCTCTTTAAACAACAAACTAAAAGAAAAACACTTAAATAAATTTTCCATGTATAAAAGCTTTTTCTCAATTTTTGAATATAAAAATTTAAATCAAATACAATATGTTTCCAAAGAATTGTAACAAAAAACTTTCCCTCAAAAATTAAATATATTATTAAAGGAAAATTATGATGAAAATTTTAGAGATGTGAAATTTCAAATTATAATTTCAATTTTTAATTTTAACAAAAAATTGCCCTCCAAAATTATATATTATAACTTTAGTTTTTTATTTTGATAAAAAAAATTTCCTCCACCAACCACATTAATTATTCTTGTATTTTAATTGATTTTTTTTTTCAAAATATCCAGTTTATATTTTAGAGTTTCATTTTAACTGGATATTCGGTTTATATTTCTTCAAGTCAGGAAACAAACCACGCACTTCCCCTTAAGTCCTTCACCTTCATCCGCAGTTCCCCCTTGACCCACGCACTACCGTTTTCTGGTTTGTCTCGAAATATTAATCAATCTGGATACATTATACGCCCCGATCAGACATCTGAGCGCAAAGTTATGGCATTCCGAAAATTTTCACAATATCTCTTTAAGAAAATAACTAAAAGAAAAACACTTAAATATATTTTCAATCTATAAAAACTTTTTAGCAATTTTTTTAAGATAAAAATTTAATTTCAAAATTAAATAAATTATGTTTCCAAAGAATTGTAACAAAAAAACTTTCCCTCCAAAATTAAACAAATTCCTAAAGGAAAAGTGGGATGAAAATTTTAGAGATGTGAAATGTGAAATTATAATTACTATGTTTTATTTTAACAAAAAAATTCTCTCCAAAATTGTATATTATAACTTCAAATTTTTATTTTGAGAAAATAATTTCCCACCAAAAACCACATTAATTATTCTTGTATTTTAATCGATTTTATTTTATTTCCCAAACATTCGGTTTATATTTGAGAGTCTTCATTTTTATTAGATATTCAGTTTACATTTCTACAAGTCAGGAAAAAAAAACCACGCACTCCACCTTCATCTTCTTCCGCGATTCCCCCCTTTACGCACTCGCTGTCGTTCATCTGTTTGTCTCGAAAAATTAATTAATCAGGATATATTATAGGCTCCGATCAAGCATCCGAGCACAAAGTTATGGCATTCTGAAAATTTATGAGATGTGAAATGTGTAATTATAATTTGAATTTAACAAAAAATTTCCTTGTAAAATTGCACTCCCTCCGTAATAAAATAACTGCAACGAGTTGACATAAAGTAGAGAGAAAAATGTCAAACCGTTGCAGTTAATATGTTACGGAGGGAGTTTATTATAACTTTAATTTTTATTTTGAGAAGAAACATTCCCTCCAAAACCCACTTTAATTATTCTTTATTTTATTTTAATTGATTTTATTTTATTTCCAAAATATTCAGTTTATATTTTTGAGTCTTCATTTTAATTTGATATTCAGTTTATTTTCTACGAGTCTAGAAAAAAACCCACGCACACCACCTTCACCTTCATCCACGGTACCCCTTTCACCCACGCACTGTCGTTCACCAATCTGTCTCAAAAAATTAATCAATCTGGATATATTATATGCCCTGATCAGACATACGAGAGCAAAGTTATGGCATTCCGAAAATTTTCACTATACCTCATTAAACAAAAAACTAAAAGAAAAACACTTAATTAAATTTTCCATCTACAAAAACTTTTTATCAAATTTAGAATATAAAAATTTAATCTCAAAATTAAATAAAATATGTTTCCATAGAATTATAAAAACAAAATTTCCGTCCAAAATTAAATAAATTTTAAAGGGAAAGTGTGATGAAAATGTTTTAAATATGAAATGTAAAATTATAATTTCAATTTTTTATTTTAACATAAAATTTCCCTCCAAAATTGTATATTATAACTTCAAATCTTTTTTTGAGAATAAAATTTCCCTTCAACAACCACATTAAATATTCTTGTATTTTAATTGATTTTATTTTTTCCAAAAAGATTCATTTTATATTTAAGAGTATTCAGGCAAACGAGCGCAAACTTATGGCATTTCGAAAATTTTCACTATGCCCCTTTAAACAAAAAACTAAAAGAAAAGCACGTAAATAAATTTCCATCTATTTAAACATTTTATCAATTTATAATCTACAAATTTAATTTCAAAATTAAATACAATATGTTTCCAAAGAATTGAAACAAAAAAGTTTGCATCAAAAATTAAATTAATTATTAAAAGAAAATTGTGATGAAAATTTTAGAGATGTGAAATTTGAAATTATAATTTCAATTTGTATTTTTAACAAAAAAATTTCCCTCCAAATTTGTATATTATAACTTCAATTACATGTTTTGAGAAAAAAATTTCCCTCCAACAACCACATTAATTATTCTTGTATTTTAATTGACTGCATATTTTTTTCCAAAATATCCAGTTTATATTTTAGAGTCTTCATTTTAATTTGGTATTGAGTTTATATTTCTACAAGTTAACCCTCGCTTCAATCCGTTCATTCATTTTGTGTTCCTCTTCTACGTTCCTCTTCTGCAACACCACAACACCACAACTACTTCTTCCTCTTCTTACCTCTTTGCCCACCACTCGCATTTCCATTCTTTCACTTCTCCCACCACAACAACACCACAATTTCACTTGGCCCACCACTTCTTCACTTCACCCACCACTACAGCAACGAACACCACAGCTGAGCAAAATGGAGTCAATTCTTGCATGATTTCAGCATAATTTCGATAGCTGATGTTCGTTATTGGTCGATTTGACCGAGGGCTTCAATTGCTCGATTTAGGGTTTCAGTTGTAGGTCGATTTGAGGGCTTCAATTACTCGATTTCGGGCTTCAATTGTAAAATCGTTTTGATTAGGTTATATGAAAGTGAATTTTAGATCTGAAATTTGCGATTTTTTTTGTAGCGAATTATAAATTATATGTTGAATTGGATTTTGGGGAAAATATTGGAAGTGTGTTTGATTTTTAAAGGATTAATTTCCTTTTGAGTTGAGAAATGAATTTTATTGTTATATTTTTGTTTATGTGTGGGATAAATTTTCTGTCAAATTGGACTTGCTTTTAGTGCAGCTCATGCCGTGGTTTTTAGGATAACTTTTGTGGTGGTCGTTGGGGCACCGGACAGGCTGGACAGCCACCCGGCAGAACAGAGCTTGGCCTACTGCTGTTGTTGTTGCTACCCGGGTTGCTGTAGTGGCGCCTGACAGCTGCTGGCTGGGCGTTGCTGCCGCTGCCTGGCGGTGCAGCCGGGTACCTAGCAGCTGCCTCGGGTTCCTGGCTTGTTGCTTCGTTGCCGGCAGTCGTGGTGGGTCAATTCGATCGCGTGCACACTTGTTATATATAATCTTTTATGCTTGGGTTATTAATTCCCTTAATCAACATTGAAACTTATAAGCTAATATATTTTACATTGTCTTAGCTATAGGCTTTCATTTTCATAACTATAAGTGATTGTATTATGATAATTATATAACTTGTCATTTTGTAGATTATGGTTAGTGTTTGTTAAGTCATCTTTTATATTAATTAGTCCTAGTTGTTGAAAGTAGTCAACTGGTTGGGGTCAAAATAGATGTGGTTTAGAGTTATTGGTTAGAAAAATATAATAAAACAATTTTAATGGAAGGGGAGAATGAGTCGTGTGGAATGAATCAACAAGAGGGTAGTTCCCTTCCTAAACTTTAGTAAGGAAGTTAGGATAAAAATCAGATTTTTAGGAAGGGTCAAAGAAATAGATATAGATTACTAGTTTAGGTAGTAAATAGAATAGAATAGAAAATGATAGATAAAAGAAATTAATAATGGGGGGTCGTGGGTTTAACAAGAGAAGGGTTTGGGCTTTGGCCCTATTTGGCAAGACAAGGTAAAAAGTTTGGGCTCGGGTTTGATGATTGGTCTAAAGTAAGGTCAAGGTGAAATAATTAGATTGCTACAAACATATTAATTAAATATTAATCAATTAAATAGTTAATTAATTAATATTTAATTAATTAAGAAAAATTTAAAATATACCGAAATTTCGGGGTATTACACTTCCTTTTCTGCCCAAAACGAGTTACTCCTTTCATCGGAGACACTTTCAATAACACTTTGTCGCCTTCTTGAAATTCTAAAGCCTTCCTTCTCCGATCTGCATAAGACTTCTTCCTACTTTGCGCTGCTTGTAGCTTTGCTTGAATCAACTTGATCTGTTCTACTGGGTCTTTGATATGATCTGGCCCAATAACTAAAGCGTCACTGATGTCGCTCCAACAAGTAGGACTACGACACTTGCGCTCGTAGAAAGCCTCATAGGGTGCCATCTGTATGTTGGAGTGGTAAATGTTATTGTATGAAAATTCCACTAGACTTAGCGATTTGATCCAGGACTGTTGAAACTCTAATGCACAAGCTCTGAGCATGTCTTCAAGAGTCTGGATGGTCCGCTCTGTCTGGCCATCTGTAGCTGCATGGAATGCTGTACTCAGGTTCACTTTGGTGCCAAAAGCTTCATGAAGGGACTTCCAGAATCGCGGATCCCGATCCGACACAACGTCTTTGGGCACGCCATGGAGTCAAATTATCTTCTGAGTATATGCTTCTGCCATCTTCTCCATGGTCCATGTGGTCTTCATTGGAATGAATCTTGCCACTTTTGTCAGTCTATCCATGATTACCCATACTGAATTCATTCCACTGGTAGTAGGGGGCAAAAATACTACAAAATCCATCTTGAATCAAACTTCCACTTCGGTATAGGCAATGGTTGCAGTAGACCTCCGGGCCTTTGATGCTCAATTTTGACCTTCTGACAAATAAGACATCGAGCTACGAATTCTTCGATTTCCCGCTTCATCCTGGGCCACTAGAATTGTTCTTTCAAATCTTTATATAGTTTTCCGCCCCCAGGGTGTACTGAGTATGGAGTGTTGTGAGCTTCTTGCATGATTTTGTTCCTTAGAATTTTATCATTGGGCACACACCACCTGTTTCGGTTTTGGGTTAGACATTAGCATATTTATAGAAAAGTAGGAATAATTCCGAATAGTAATTTCTTTACCTGTTTCGGAGTTTCAAACTTCCATTTGTCTATATAACAAATTCCTCCGTTTTCCCTAGGAGCTTGGCTTCACGGATTTTCTCCAGTTGAGGGTATTGCTTCTGCTTCACTCGAAGCTCTTGGTAAGGATTGGGCTCCACACTCATGGCGTTGAGGAATACCCGAGATTGTCCTGGTGTGACTACTTCTACTTCCAAGCGCTGAAGGTCTACACAAATTCCCCTTGGAAGCACTAATGCACAGTTGAGGGAATGCCTTTCCTTGCGGCTTAGGGCATCTGCCACACAGTTAGCCTTCCCTTCACAATAGTCCAAGGATAGGTCGTAGTCTTTAATCAGTTCTAGCCACCTTCGCTGCCTCATGTTGAGTTCTTTCTGTGTGAAGATGTACTTGAGACTCTTGTGGTCAGTGAACATTTTACATGGTGCCCCATATAAGTAATGTCGCCAAATCTTGAGAGCAAACACTATAGCTGCCAACTCGAGGTCATGAGTAGGATGGTTTTTCTCATGTATCTTGAGCTGCCTTGAAGTATATGCGATCACCTTCCCTTCTTCCATCAATACACAGCCCAGTTCGTTCTTAGATGAATCACTGTAGACTTCATAACCTATGCCTTCATTAGGAAAGGTTAAGCCTGGCGCTTCGACGAGGCTTTGCTTCAAAGTCTGGAACGCCTTTTCATACCGTTTGGACCAGATGAACTTGCTTTCTTTTAGTAGCAACTTTTTCATTGGTTGAGCTACTTTGAGAAGTCCTTTTCGAACCTCCGATAGTACCCTATGTAACGCCCCAGATTTTTGAGTTATTTGTTTTGATAATATTGCTTGTATTTATATTTATTTTGTGAATGGTCTATGTTTATTTGGACTATTTTTTTGTTGCTTGAGTGTGATTATTTTATTTTATGTTATTTGTTTTTTTTTTAATTTTATTAATTAGAATTTTATTTTTTATTTTCTAATTAATTAATTTTGGGCCAAGTGCGAATTTAATCGTAATTAGTCATGCTTGAGTGCAATTATCCCAGGTGATCATCATAGCCCATTTGAGCAAGCCCCAACCGACCCCCTCTTCCCTTTGTTTGGCTCATTTGCCACATGCTTTGTGTTCACACCTTAACTAACTTCTATAAATAGGAGTTATTAGTAAGGCATCAGGATCATTTGCCATCTTAATTATCCTTTGCCCACAATAAAAAAAACTAAACACACTCTCCACTTGCTCCTCCATTCCACACGCCACTTTTGGCTTGTTCTCCAACATTATTTTTCCATCATCTTTTCAAACCCAAAACTTAAAGATTCAACCTCTATTGATCTTTAAGTACTTAAACTCAAGTAAACCTTCATTGCCTTTGATCAGGATCGATTGTTCGGGTTGGTTTTGGGTTTGTTTCGTGTGGTTCGAAGGCGTGTTCGTGTGGGTCGTGCACGGTGGTGCCTTGCGTGGTGCTCGTGTGAAGTCGTGGTGGTGCACAGTGTTCACGGCTGGTCGGCTCGTGTGCAGCACGGTCGTGCGTGGTGGCCGTGTGGTTGATTCGTGCCGTGTTCGGGTGTTGGAGCCGTGTTGAACAAGGTTCCGCGCAGCAAGTTTTATTTGTTTTAGTGATTACGTTTCATTAAGGTAACATGTTTTTTCATCCTAATTTGAATACCATGATCATAGGGTAGATTTGATGACCAAATTAGACCAAAAGTTTAATGAATTTAACCCATATCATGCGTGAATTTATAGGCAAAATTTGGAGTTGATTTTGTAATGTTTTCTCTTTGTTTTTATGTATATTTTGATTACATTTGATAGTTATATGTTTGATCATGTTTGTGTACAATTTTCATGAAGGTTATATGAAGTTTTGATGCATTAAATTGATGAAAACGTTGCTGGAATTTGTCTGGAAAATTCGTGTATCATGCGTATATTTGGGCTAGTTTTGGTGATCAATATTTGATTCATGCTTATGTTTGATGATTATTATGCTATGATATGTTATGACTGATTTTGATCATGAAAACTATCCAAGATTGCATGTTTTGTGATGAATTTATGCATGAACGTTCTTGATCTTGCGTGTAGTTGATGATTCTGGAAGTTTCTTGAAATTCTTTATTATGGTTATGTATTCTTCAAGTATAGATTATGTAGTCAAAGTTAAAGAAAGTTAAAGAAAGTCAAAGAAAGTCTAATGAATGATTAAAGAAGTTCAAAGAAAGTAAAGTACATAGTTAGTCTCAAGTAAAGACGTAAGATGTGAACTTGAGGATAACCAAGATGTAAAGAAAGATAAAGATTAGCTTGAATTTGCATAATAGACGCCTAACCTTAGAGTAAGATTCTAAGACTTGGGTTAAGACGCTGCCCCTATCCTAACCACGGTATTGGGATAGTTAGTACTTATTATGTTGTCTTGATGATATGGATCCATAAGATGGGTTCATGGGTTTGGAAGTAAGATTCTCATTCCCGGCATAGTAAGAAAGTTTGATCACATAAGATGTGTTCGTACGAGCATAGTTCGGTCTAATATGTAAATGATAGCGACAAAGATATTGTAAAGTTAAGTTTAAGTAAAGTCAAGCGAGTTATATTTCTTAATGTTATTATTGTTATTTAAATTTTGTATGTTTATAAGTATGAGTGCCTGATTTGTTTGTCTGATTTGTTCTATGTTCATATGTATCCATTTTAGGGTGGGACTGTTATGTTACTCACCACTGATGGTGGATTTATGTTTTCAGGTAACTCTGATGATGACTGATCGGTGCATTTGTGCACCATCTTATAGGTCATTTTTCATCCTTTTTATTCTTTGTTTTGCCCATATTTGTGCATTTTTAATTGGTTTTTCCTCCGCTCGTTACATGTTACCAAGATTTGGGTCTCGTTTGATTTTTGGGTATTTTCTATGCATTTTTTAGAGGAAATGGGAATACAAGTGCTTTGATATTTAACATGAGTTGTTTTAGGTCCACGCCAAAGGATTCGAAGCCGGTTTTGACCACCCTCCACTATTTTGGGCATAAATTCTTTTCTGGAAATATTTTGGATGCGAGGCCTATTGTGTTGGAAACTAGAGTTCAAGAGCTTTCCAACGGTATATTACACGCTCCAATCAGAGATCTACATCAAAAGTTATGAGCCTTACAAGATCAGCTCTTTGCGCAGTCTTCTCAGAGCGGACGCTCTAAATATGAGAGCGGCCGCTCTGACATGTCAGAGCGGACGCTCTCTAATTTAGAGCGGACGCTCGGCCCATGATCAGAAGGCATTAGGTGCTGGGAGGTGCCAGAGCGTCCGCTCCAACCCATGGAGCGTCCGCTCGCCCATGCATGGAGCGTCCGCTCCAACCCTTGGAGCGTCCGCTCGCCCATGCATGGAGCGTCCGCTCCAACCCTTGGAGCGTCCGCTCCCCTTGCCCAGCCTCAGCACGTCCATTTGTCGTATTAGTGGAGCGTCCGCTATCAACCCTCAGAGCGTCCGCTCCCACCTGCAACGGCTCATTTATTCTGAATATTCCCCTTCTCTCTCATGTAATATAAAAATACCCCAACTCTTCTAGGTTTAGAGGGGGGCACGAAATTTTCATTACACTTAGCATATGTTTCAGATATTTTAGAGAGAGAAACACTAGAGTTTTGATACTTTTAGTTTGTAATCTTCAACAATCTCTTCTCCATTTGCAATCAATCTATTTATTCAATCTTCTAGTTTGGTAACATCTCTCAATCTTTCTTTCTTTGTTATTTGTTCATCATTTGTATGTCATTATTTGTTGAGTTATTATTTATCATTAGCTATAGTTTCTTATTCATTGTTTTTGAGATTTTAAGTTTAAATCTTTGAATTAGTATTTGCAAGTCTAGTTGTTATCTTCCATGTCTATTAGTTTCTCTACTTCTTCTATTATGTTTGCTTTATTTATGGCTTTTGTTAGTATGAACATCCCTCTCCTAGGCTAGATTTCTAGCTAGGGGAGGGGGAAAATGATGGTATTTTGATTATTGAACATGGAGTAATTGTTAGTTTGGTGTGAAATTATTTGTTGGTGCTTGTTTTCTAACATGGATTAAAATGCTAGATTAGGAGTTTGGCCAACTTCTAGGATAGAATATTGGACTAACCAAGTGTGGTTGAGAAATCTAAGCATGAGGTTAGAGACAATATGTTAGGAAAGGTCTAGGGTATTTCGAACCGGGTTGTGAGCGAGGTAGAGAATGAGAGATCTAGTCTACCGTGCGATTCGATCCATGGTGTTTGGTTTGGTCTAGATTGAGATGTTATGTAAGTGGGTCGGCTGAGAAATCTAAGCCCACTTGCATTAACTAATCTCCTTGCTTGAAACAATTGATTTTATGCTTGTTATGTGGTTGCTTCGTGCTTAATTTTTGGAATATTGTGTTTTCCCCCTTTTCCCTAGTGCTCTTTAATCGTTGATTTTACTTCATTTTAATTTAATTTGTTTAATTAGATTTAATTATTTAAAGTAGTTTAATCACCTCTCCTCTTTATTAAAAACCCCCTTTTCACTCAATAACTTGACTAAGTAATCCGCTAGTTTCTTGTGGTTCGACCCCTTACTTTCCTATACTACTCGTTAGGTTAGCCTAGGGTAATTATTTTTGACCGGATTAGGAACTAACGACCCCTAAGCACCGATCAATGACGGTGTTGCTTAGCTTTGGGATTTGGCGAGCGCCGTTGATTGTTTACCTTTATAGTTTACTTTCTATTATTAGAATTCGAACTTTTAGTAGTTGTGGTTTGTATATTCTAACTCTAACTACGATTTTGGAGTTAATTCTTTAGTAATGACTATTTGAGGTTTTAGCTTTGTACAAACTTGTGGTATTTGCACGTTTTGGGATTTTTAGTAATATAATTCGAGGTATTGATTTTAGATTTTAAGTATGTTTGTTTGTTAGTTCGACACTTCGACTCGTCGGTCTCTTCCGCGTCGATTTATACGAGTCGGGTCGTCACAGTTGGTATCAGAGCCGAAAGGTTAAACTTTAAGTGAAGTATTAGGAATTTTAGTAAACCCGGGAGTTGTGAGCTATACCATTCCTGAGTAATAAACCCAATTAAGAATAAGTATAAGGGAGAAGGGTGTCGGGTAGAAAATCGGGATAGGACTCTTTTCTCTTATTTTTGTTGTGTGTGCTTGACTATAGTAGTGGACCTTTTGACTAACACTTCTTTTTGTTATTGTCTTGTTACATTTCAGCATGTCCACACCTCGCCGGTCAAGTTCGGGACGACAGAGGTTATGAGCGCTCGAGGAGGCGATTCTTACGTTAGCGCACCATAGTCGTCATCCGCCTAACTCGCAGTCGACGTTCTATCGTATCGCTCATCATCGACCACCGACTTACGATGGGATTGTCGACCCTACGATTTTGGAGAGCTGGATCCGCGAGATGGGGTAGCTCTTCGAGACTACGGTTTGCCTCTAGCACGAGAAGGTCCAGATCGCCGCCTACTACTTGAGAGGAGAGGCCGATAATTGGTGGAGCGTGGCTAGGAATACGTGCATGCCCTTGCATTCGATGTCTTGGGACGAGTTCTTGGCTAAGGTCCAGGAGAGGTTCTACCCTGACGAGTTACAGTGGCAGAAATAGGAGGAGTTTCTTACTCTCACTCAGGGTAAGATGACGGTTCAGACCTACACCGATAAGTTCACCGAGCTATCGAGGTTTTCTATGTCTGTTGTTCCGTCCGATGATGAGCAGGTCTAGCGCTACATTAAGAAATTAGATCCGAGGATTCGTGTTCACATGATCAGCAGTGGAGCGAATTCATTTCAGCGAGCTTACGAGGTAGCACTCGAGATCCAGGCGTCTGTTATCGAGGGAGAAGAGAGCAAGAAGAGGACCCCGACCCTGGTGACGTCGCCATCTTTCAAGAAGCCCCGATTTAGTGCTCCTAGCAGTACCCCTCTGAACGCTAGTTCGTATAAGGGTTCAGAGAGTTCGAGGTGCAGAGGCTGTTGCAAGGACTTCCATCCAGGGAAGCGATGCGACGGGACACCCATTTCTTGTTGCATCTGCAGGAAGGAGGGCCATAAGGCATCAGGCTGCCCCGAGAAGAAGTCGAGCACCGAAGTCAAGCAACTACTGGCACCGATTAAGACTCCTGTGAAGAACCGAGTCTACTGTATGAATTAGGCAGAGGCAGAGGTCCAGCCAGACGTAGTCTCAGGTAAGTTTCTTGTTTCTGGTGTTTTAGCTTACGTTTTGTTTGATTCTAGTGCGAGAGTTTCTTTGGTATCTAGTAGCTTTGTCTTGAGGTCTAACCTTCTTAGTAGTACTCCTGTTAGTTCTGTTATAACTCTCCCTTCCGGAGAGGATTTTGTTTGTCAGCGCGAGTTCAGAGGAGTACCCATCGTTATTGCTGGAGAGCAAGCGACGGCTGACCTTAAGGAGTTCCCGCTGATGGAGTTTGATGTCATTCTTGGCATGAACTGGCTGTCAATGTATCGAGCCACCATACGATGCCGAGACCATTCAGTGGCATTCCGAGGACCGAAGGGCAACCGAGTTACCTACTCTGGTATTGTTGTAAAGAAAGGAGTAAGGGTAATTTCGGCTTTAAAGATGAAGAAGCTTCGCCACAAAGGCGAAACAGTTTTCCTGTGTCATGTAAGGGATATGTCTTTGAGTAGCCTGTTGGACGATATACCTATAGCGAGGGATTTCATAGACGTATTTCCTGATGAGCTGCCAAAGGTTCCACCCGGGCGTGATGTCGAGTTTAACATCGATTTAGCACCCGGGACAGCATCGATCTCAAAGGCACCCTACCGTATGGCACCTTCGGAGTTGCAAGAGTTGAAGACGCAACTTTAGGATTTGATCGATAAGGGCTTCATTAGGCCGAGTGTTTCTCCATGGGGAGCACTAGTGCTCTTTGTGAAGAAGAAGGATGGTAGCATGCGCTTATGCATAAATTACCGAGAATCGAATCGGGTAACAATCAAGAACAAGTATCCGTTGCCTAAGATAGAGGACCTATTCGATCAGTTGAGAGGAGCGGGAGTTTTCTCGAAGATAGACCTTCGATCTGGATATCATCAGATTCCAGTCAAGAAAGAAGACATCCCGAAGACAGCATTCCGCACTAGATACGGCCACTACCAGTTCAAGGTGATGCCGTTTGGACTCACTAATGCTCCAGCGGTGTTCATGGATCAGATGAATCATACATTTCACCACTTACTCGATAAGTGTGTCGTAGTCTTCATTGACGATATCCTAGTGTATTCGAGAGACGAGTCTGAGCATGCAAAACATCTTCGGATAGTACTAGAGATACTGAGGAAGCAAAAGTGGTTTGCGAAGTTCTCTAAGTGTGAGTTCTGGCTACAAGAAGTAGCATTTCTAGGTCATGTCATTAACCAGGAAGGCGTTAAGTAGACCTAGCCAAAGTTAAGGCTGTAGTGGAGTGGAGTAGCCCGAGAAATGTGGCGGAGGTTCGTAGTTTCCTGGGTTTGGCCAGATACTATCAACGATTCATCCAGGAGTTCTCCATGATGGCTAGGCCGATGACTAGTCTCCTACAGAAGGAGATTCGATTCGTTTGGACGAAGGCTTGCGAGCAAGCATTTCAGCAGCTGAAACAGAAGTTAGTTTATGCTCCTATTCTTACCCTTCCGAACGATGAAGAGGATTTCGAGGTCTACAATGATGCATCTAAGAGTGGCCTAGGATGTGTGCTGATGTAGGGTGGGAAGGTCATCGCTTATGCATCGAGGCAGTTGAAGGTGCACGAGCGTAACTACCCCACGTACAATCTAGAGCTAGCAGTTGTGGTTTTCGCGCTTAAGATCTGGAGGCACTATCTCTATGTTGGTTCGTGCAAGGTATTCATGGATCATAAGAGTCTCAAGTAAATCTTCATACAGAAGGACCTCAACATGAGGCAGCGACGATGGCTTGAGCTGATTAAGGACTATGACCTGACGCTTAATTACTGCGAAGGCAAAGCGAACTTAGTTGCTGACGCACTAAGTCGCAAGAATCGATTGAGCTTTAGTAGAAGTCGTGGTTCCGTCAGAGTTCATCTGACTTCTATGAGTGCCGAGCCCGAGTTTTTCCAGGAATTACGCGAGGGATAGAAGGATGACCTATAGTTGACTAGGATTCGAGAGGCTTTGCTGCAAGGAAAAGCCGTTGGCTTTGAGGTTTCGTCCGAAGGTAGTCTGCGTTTTCAGGGGAGATGGTGTGTAACGGACAGTTCTGATCTTCGGAACAGGATCATGTCTGAGGCACATAACTCGCCCTACTCTGTACATCCGGGAGGTAATAAGTTGTACAAGGACCTTAAGGGCCAATTCTGGTGGCCTAAGATGAAGAAGGATGTGGCAGAGTTTGTAGCTTGATGTTTGGTCTATCAGAAGGTTAAGATCGAGCATCAGCGACCAGGAGGTCTTTTGCAGCCACTACCGATTCCGACCTGGAAATTTGAGTCGGTATCTATGGATTTTGTAGTTAGCCTGTCTACTTGTAATGAGATGAATGCCATTTGGGTAATTGTGGACAGGTTGACTAAAGTTACTAGATTCATACCGATGAAGATGACTTGGTCGATGGAGCGCCTAACAGAGGCTTACACCTAGGACGTCATTCGACTTCACGGAGTTCTGAGGGAGATAGTTTCTGACCGAGATCCGAGATTCTTGTCTCGTTTCTAGAAATCAGTTCAGAAGGCATTCAGGATGAGATTGAAGCTTAGCACCGCGTTTCACGCGGCGACGGATGGCCAGACTAAGAGGACCATCCAGTCTCTGGAGGATATGTTGCGAGCATGTACTCTAGAGTATCATTAGTCATGGTCAGGATGCTTTGCTTGGTCGAGTTTTCGTATAATAACAGCTATCACTCCAGCATTGATATGGATGCTCTTCCTTGTAGACAACTTCAGGCGAAGAAAGGGTAGCGCCACTTTTAGACTCCATCTTGACAATGTTATCCATCTCACACTTAGATGGATCACTCTCTTCTTCTTTGTTAATCTTCTCCTGACTTGGTTCACGCGTAATGGACGAATTCAGCTTCTTAATTATATCCTCCACAGTAGCGTTAACCCCAACCGTTTCACCATCGTCGTCAGAAATATCGATGTGAATGGAAAGTCTCTCAGGAGTAGATTCTAGACGAGGAAGAGTGCATTTGGAGTCTCATTATGATCCGACCCTTTCATCAGCTCCACTGACCCCCGGAGTAAACACGAGTGGAAACTCAACAGAAGGAGTAGAAAATTTATCACCAGACTGATACCAAGAACGATGCTTAGGATCCTTAAGCATGTCCATAATATCAGAATGAATTGAAAAACTACTACCTTGAACCTAAAAAAACAAACAAAATATATAGATAAGAACTTAACAACCTGGATATTAAGCACAAACATGAACATGAATTAATAAACCTTGACACAAGTTACTAATTCTGGACATGAATTGCCAATCCTGGACATCAGTTACTAAACATGGACATCAGTTACTAAACCTGGACGTAAATTACCAAACCTGGACATTATGCAAGATACATGGACATAACTAAACTTGACCATAAATTATTGAACCTAGATACCTATAAAAAAAACTGGACATATATGATTAAAAGTGGAAATTAGTAGTGGAAAAAACACTAATTGTAACGGGCAAAAACAGCCTATTGTAACGGGCATGTGGCGTTACATTTGGCCCCGTTACAATATCTGATTTTTTTTTGTAACTGGCATGTGTTAGTTACAATAGGGTACTTATTGTAACGGGCATATGTCAGGCCCGTTACAATAAGTACCCTATTGTAACTGGCATAACTTAGGCCAGTTACAATAAATATACATATTGTAACTAACTTTGTCCATGCCCGTTACAATAGTGTTATTTTTTTATAATAATAATAATAATAATAATTTATGCTACATACAAGGCCCACAATTGCAATAACAAATGGTCAAGCCGTCAATAATTTCATTCATATAAAAAACATACAGTAAGTAACCCACACATTATATTGTCGACCAATATCATCCAAAACCATCTTACATGTAGTGCTATACAAGTATACATTATACATTCAAAACTAACATAAATCGATACTTTAACTCACTAAAAAATTACTTATAAAAAATCAGCCCATTATTCTCGAACTCGTTGATTTCCTCAGCAAAGTAGGCGGTAGATCTTCCCAATACAATCCTTAAAAACAAATAATTGCAAAAATGATTATATAGTACACTTGGATGATGATAAAAAAAAAGTCAAGTAACCAAATCGTGCAAAAATATAGAATACATGGTTTTGGACAAAAAAGGTCATTTCAGAACTAAAACTAGGCAAAATGGCAAGTATGTTATTTTTTGACTAAGTTTATGGCGTTTTCATGAACATCTTGTTACCTATCAACCTATTTATTGTTTTTAAAATAGGGCATTTTATCACAAAAACAACACAAATAGGTAATTTTCTGCTAGTTTTGGGTGTTTTAGTTCCCATGTTCTCACCAACCAATCTATTTCATGTTTTTACAGTTTAAACATGTCTTATAACATTCATTTAAACACTAAATCACTTATTTTCATGATTTGGAGAAAAAAAGGCGTTTCGGAACAAAAACTAGGCAAATAGCTCATTTTGGGCGAAAATATGACGTTTTGGATCAAATGGGCCATATTTGGCATGTTTTTGGAGATTTTGTTCACCTGTGACTACCAATCAATCTATATCCTGTTTTTAAGGTATATCCATGTCCTATATCATTCATGTAAGCAATAAATGTCTTATTTGCATGACTTTAGGGGAAAATATGACGTTTTGGAACAAAAACAAGCCAAATAGGCCATTTTTGGCATGTTTTTGGAGTTTTTGTTCACCTATCACTACCAATCAACCTATTTCTTGTTTTTAAGTTATATCCATTTCCTATATCATTCATCTAAGCAATAAATGACTTGTTTGCATGACTTCGGGCGAAAATATGACGTTTTGGAACAAAAACAAGACAAATAGACCATTTTGCTAGTTTTTTGAAGTTTTTTTTTACATTACCCTACCAATAAAGCTATTTTCTGTTTTTAAGGTTTATCTATGCTCTATATCATTCATGTAAGCATTAAATGATTTGTTTGCATGACTTTAGGCGTAAATTTGGCGTTTTGAAAAAAACATGGCAAATATGCCATTTTGGCATGTTTTTGGACTTTTTGTACACATTTACCTATCAATCAACCTATTTCCTGTTTTTAATGTTTATTCATGTTCTATATCATTCATGTAATCATTAAATGACTTGTTTGCATGACTTTAGGCGAAAATATGGGGTTTTGGAATAAAAACAAGCCGAATAGGCCATTTTTGGCATGTTTTTGGAGTTTTTATTCACCTATCACTACCAATCAACCTATTTAATGTTTTAAAGGTATATCCATGTCCTATATCATTCATGTAAGCAATAAATTACTTGTTTGCATGACTTTGGGCGAAAATATGGTGTTTTTGGAATAAAAACAAGACAAATACGCCATTTTGGTTTTTTTTTTTTTGAAGTTTTTGTTTACATTTCCCTACCAATAAAGCTATTTTCTGTTTTTTTAAGGTTTATCTATGCTCTATATCATTCATGTAAACATTAAATGATTCGTTTGCATGACTTTAGGCGAAAATATGTCGTTTGGAAAAAAAACAAGGCAAATATGTCATTTTTGGCATGTTTTTGGACTTTTTGTACACATTTTCCTACTAATCAACCTATTTCCTATTTTTAATGTTTATTCATGTTCTATATCATTCATGTACTCATTAAATGACTTGTTTGCATGACTTTGGACGAAAATATGGCGTTTTGGAACAAAAACAAGCCAAATAGGCCATTTTTGGCATGTTTTTGGAGTTTTTGTTCACCTATCACTATCAATCAACCTCTTTTCTATTTTTAAGGTATATCCATGTCCTATATAATTCATGTAAGAAATATATGACTTGTTTGCATGACTTTGGGCAAAAATATGACATTGTAAACAATAATAAGCACATTGCGATTGCATTTGTTACAAGCCTTGTGATTGCGCCCCAGCTAGGGTCATCAACTCCCTAGATAGCCTACGCAGAGCACGTCGACATGAACATTGTAATTGAACTTGTGATTAGCTTTGTAATTGCGTCCCATCTAGGGTCATCACCTCCCTAGATAACCTACGCAGAGCACGTCGACATGAACATTGTAATTGAACTTGTGATGAGCTTATAACATATTGAGGTGATAAATCACATTGTGATTGCATTTGTAATTGAACTTGTGATGAGCTTATAACATATTGTTGATCAATAGCTCCCTAAACAGCACCATGAACTTGTTAGGCTTGAGTTTTATCTCTAATATAGTTAAATAAAATAATTTTACAATATGGTTGCTTTTTTATTTTTTCTGTACTGTTGTGGTTTTTTATTAGAGTTATTATTTTAGGATGCTTATGTTAAGGTGACTTTTTCACTTGTTCAAGTTAAGGCAGATAGCGAAATTTCTTTATCAAATCACAAAAAATGAACTTATCTTAAATAGTAAAAACAAAAAAAAAAAAAAAAAAATTTGGCTACTAGCCTTAAGTAAAGTAAATCAAAGAAATCAGCAAAAGAAATAACGTGAATCAAACCAAATGCAATCAAATCAGGCACATAATTCCCAAAAATGATCAAATAAGGTTATGGCACAACGCCATCAACCATCCAGTGTCCTCATGTCGGGAACCTCATGCCCCTAACAAAGCAAACATCCTCAAACTATCGTCTCAATCCTATATCTAATCCTAGAAAACTAAGCAAACCAAGAAATAAAAGGGGAGTTGAAAAGAACTCACCAAGGCAAGCCAAGAAGGAATCAATGTTACCATACGATGCAAGCTAGCAACACTAACAACCTGCCCATCACCACAAAAGCTTGCATAATCTTGTAGCATTAAGTTTAATGAACTTAAATATATATTAGATCATCTAAATAAGTTTAATGAAATTAAATATATACAATTCTCCTATCTAATTACATCAACTACACTGCTAACATAATTTTGTAGCATTTGGAATCTAAATAAGTTGTTTATAATTTATTTTGTGTATTTTGTGCTTTACTACAAGCACATTATGAAGTAAAATAAGGGGCATCTGTATCAACAAGACATGGTTTTCATCATTTCTTTTGCAATAATTTGCACCTTTCACTCCAATTAACTTTCTGATATTATACATTCTATAGAGTAAGAGTTTTCTGTTTAGCCTCCTCCTATTACTTAAATGAATAGAGTCTGCAATAACTCAACAAACATCTAGAAATAATTACGAAAATACAAAGGAAAACCATGTTCCCAAACTACTGCAAGTTTGTAGTTTAAAACTATAGCCTAGTACCCTTCATGTCCATCAAACATGGAAAATTAAAAGAATGTTAAATGTGAAAATTGATGTCATCATTATCCCATTTTTGCACATTGATGGTCATGTTAGCAAGAAATGAACAGGCACACAATTGATAAAACAACAATCTTGAAGCTGCGGAAAACAACTCACCTTTACTGCAAACATATATGAATCTACGGAACCAACATACTTTCCAACCATTACAATCCTGACCTGTCACCACCCAACATGTCTAAGTATACATAAGGAGGTAAACTTGAAATAAGACAAAGTATTCTAGTACTAACCGATTTATTGAGGTTATCAATTAAACGTCTCTGCCCATTTTGTCAGCTCTTGCAAGTCTGCTGTTGGGGCAGCAACACTGAATAAGTTCAAATCAATCAGTTAAAAAAAAATCTCTTAAGTTGTAAGACAAATATTATACAAATTAAATAAATATTAAAGGCTAGTCAATGCTCTCAAGTTAACACAAGAAAAAATTAAGGGCCAAACTTTCTTAAAAAATATACTAAAAGATCAAAGACTACAACATGACATCTTGTAGTTGAAACAGAACAAAAAGGAAGCATGCTTATGAGGGGAAAAAAATCATACTAAAGCAAATTTAGTTGTCTCAATATTGAAATTAAAGTGAGCATTTTGATTCCATAATATATATATAATAAACATCCAAAAAAATAAGAGTATAAAAGAAATGCAACAGCATTACCCAAAGTAGCATGAAATTAAACACTTCAAACATCATAGAAATGAAGATTTAACCTACCATCAGTAAAAATGGGACATCCCAGGTATTTGGAACATCATGTATATTCAGAATATTTTCCGCCTACCAAAAGTAAATGAAAAGAAGTCAACAAAAAATACCAAAAAAAATATTAAATGGAACTTTTCAAAGGAAAATGTTTATACCAACGAACCAACTATCGGAGTGCCCAGCCCATTGAACCCGGGGGAGTTTACTATTGCAGCTCGGGTTCTGCTATCTGTATAATTTATAGTAAATAAAATGAATTTTACCTGTTGTCAAAAGCAACTCTACACTTACAAAATTAATTGATTACGAACAATTGCAATATTAAAAAGGTAAGTAATAAAAGCGAAGCTATTGAGATTTTGAGCATACATCTACTAGTAAGATAAAAAATGAACAAGATTGCAAACGCATCTTTACTTTCAATTGGTACATGATCTAAAGAATCATGATCACCTATAACTCATAGAAATATTTTTATTTTAAAAAAAAAAATTCAAAATTAGATTTATCAACAACAAATTAAGGCAAATTAAGCAATGAATTAAATTAAGAATTATCAGCTACATCCCAAATGCTACACTTTTAAGAGTTGAAAGTCTAGTACAAGTATATATTAAACTTTATGCTAATTAAGAGACCCAATTGTTACCCAACTAACTACCATTGTCTCACACTCACTGAGCCACCTCATCCTATCCAGGTATATCAGTCACCCTCTCAAGTGTCAAGCACTCCACACATTAAGAGTGAGGGAGAGAGATGTTTAATGTTTACATTATAAATGAGGAAAAAAAAAGAGCGTTGGAGTAATGAATTCAATCATTTTGTTGCAAGAGAGAGAGAAATTCATTGGCAGTGTTATTGGAGTGATGGAATGATGGTTATGGGGAAGAGAGTGATCGCTTCTAATATTTGGTGTTGGTAGTGGTTGGGTTGATAGTAGGGTGTTGCAGTTGTATTGTATGACACTCAGGAAGCTGCAGAGAGCATAGGAGAGGCTACCAAACCTACACAATGAAAGATTGATAACAAGTGCTCCCAACTGCTCCCCAGGGCAGCCCCCCTGCCACAAACAACAGCTCAAACAGACCTAGCACCACTACTAATGAACCAACACCTACCAACAGCTCCAAACAACAGAACAACCTTTGCACCCACAACCCTAAAAACTTACATTTCTCCATAGAAATTGAAATTTCTCCATTTAAATTGAATTCTACAGCAATTAAAACCTAAAACAAAGACCAAAAATAAGATTAAGAGGAATAAAAGGAAGTTCATACCATCAAAAGTCCTCGTCGGACTGCTGCTAAACCCTAAAAAAATATCAGCCCAAAATAAAATAAAATTCAGCACTTTTATAAAAAAAATCTGCCCTAAAAAAATTATATTCAAACTGAATTTATAGCAATTAAAACATTAAACAACAACTATAAAAAAGATTATAATTGAAAAAAAGACGAAGCATCAATTTTAACAAGATTCAGTGATTGTGTGTACCTTCAAAAGAGCAACAAGATAAACAACGAAGTATTTTAGGCGGTAAGGCAGCAGCGGCGGGTGGGTCGTCAGCCACGGGTGGGTCAGGCGGACCACCAGCGAAGCTGCCGCGAAGCACCAGCAAAGCAGCCCCTGCGAATTCCCTGCGAAAGTGCGAACAACGGCCTGCGAAGCAGAAGCGAAGTCGACTGCGTTGGTGGTGGTTGTGTCGAGTACGATGGTGCGGTGCTGGAATGCGTTCGTTCTGTGGTGGAGCGGTGGGGTTGCAGTGGTGGTGCGTGGGTGTCGTAGCAATTGGGACTTTGGATGGAACATATTTGTTTTTGGACTTGTTGCGTTAGGTTTCAAGATTATATAGAACTGATTTTTTTCTTGGACTTCACTTATTGTAACGGGCATAAAAAGAGCCCGTTACAAAAAATAGTTGTGTGTTGGGTGTAGCACCTATTGTAACGGGCTAAATTATGCCCGTTACAATAAATGATAATTAGTAACGGGCTACAAACAGGCCCGTTACTATTTGTTGCTTATTGTAACGGCCAAATTAGGCCAGTTACAATAAATGCTTTGTTATGTAGAATTAAAGACTTATTGTAACTAACATTTATACTGCCTGTTACAAAAGATATAATTGTAACTAACAAATTTAAGGCAAGTTACAATAAAGGTGTTACAATTAGTGATTTTTTTACTAGTGAGTTAAACTGGACATAACTAAACCTGGAATTATATTACTAAACCTGGAATTATATTAAACTAACTGGACATACATTACAAACCCTTGACTTACATTACTAAGCCTGCACTTACATCATTAAACCTGGACTTATATCATTAAAACTGGACACTGACTTCTAAAACTAGACACTAACAATTCAAAACATGATGTATAATACAAAAATTGAACAATAACAAAACCTGGGCATCAGTTACTGGAGACTCCTCAGATGTCAGTCCAGCAGCAGGACTGAGAACCATACTAGTGTCATGAATGATGGTGATATCGGAAATGGACACTTCAATAGTTGGTGTGATGACAGCAGAAGTAGGTCTTGTTTGTTCACAGGATACATTACTACCTTCCACCTAAAAATTAAAGAAAAATTGTGGTTAAGAATTTAAAGTAAATAAACAATTAAAAAGATTGAACTGGACATCAAACTTTAGAACATGGACAACATTACAACTATCATGAATTAAAAATAACATAATGAAAAAAAGCAGAAAAAAAAAAAGAAAAAGACAAGAGGAAGCATATACGCAATTGAAATCACTTGAGGTGTCAAACTCTCAGCAACGCTCACACGTTGTAGGATTCTGTTTTCTGGATTAGTTTATTCGTTTCCTTTTAACATTATTAGGTTTCATTATTAATAATAATAAATACCATTTTTCCCATGAGTTAGTTATACTCTTGTTACTGAATCGATTGGTAATTACTTATTTACGACGTTATCACCGTTAACGTCGTTGCTCGAAATACGGGTCGTTACACAGGTTCTACTTGGGTAAGGCTTACAGAAGTATTAAACAATAGGGGCACAAGCAGAGATGGTGTAGGATTGTGTGGAACAGGATCTCTGTTCCAAAGCATCAGTTCTTCTGGTGGTTACTGGCCCTAGGGCATGTGCAGGTGAAGAGCAGGTTGGTTAGATTTGGTTTGTTGGAGGAGGACATTTGCTGCATTTGTGCTCTTCATGCTGAGACATTAAAGCATCTGTTCTTTGATTGTTGTTTTGCTCAACAGCTGTTGAGCATGGTGTTGGATTGGTTTGGTTTTAACAGAATGTGTGGGTCTATGCAGCAAGTTATGGGATGGCTCATTAGGCAAAGAGGATTGTCCCAAGTTCAGAAAAAGGTTGTGGTAGCTGTCATTGCAGCCTTATTCTAAAGCATTTGGAAGGCAAGGAATGATGCATGTTGGAGCTTGAAAACTCCTCTTGTTAGTTGTGTTTTTAAACAAATTTCATCAACAAGGTGTATTATCAAGTGAACCATTATGTCAAAAAAGGTTGGCGGAAAATACATCTCAAATTTGCACAAAGTCTGCTTAAGATCATCTTTAGAGTTTCAAGCTCATCCGGATCAATTACCTTACTGCATATTTTGCTAAAAAATAAACTTAGCTTCAAAATTGGATCCCTTACATGTTTAGGCAACAAACCTCGTAGTGCAATGGGCAGGAACACTTGCATCATGACATGACAATCGTGGGACTTCATACCACTCAACTTCTTATCGGCCAGCGATACAAAACGCTTAATGTTCGAAGAATAACCTGAAGGTACCTTTATCCCATGCAAACACTCGCATAATTTCTGTTTCTCCTCATTTGATAACGTGTACCAAGCTCATGGAAAATATGCTTTGCTTCCATCTTCATTATATTCGGGCCACAAATTGGGTCGGATGCCTTCTTCCTTTATATCTAGCCGTGCTTTAAGGCCATCTTTTGTCCCTGACATGTTTAACAAAGTACCAACTTTGGAGTCAAACACATTCTTTTCAATATGCATAACATCAAGACAATGTCGTACAGACAAATGTTTCCAATATGACAGATCCCAAAGGATAGACTTCTTTTTCCACAATGGGCCCTTTTTGACGGGCTGCTCACGGCCACCAACTTTGCCATATTTGTAATTGATATCCTTAATTTTTTCATACAACTAGAACCCAGACAATAGGCCGCGAGCTATTCTACGTTCAGTTTTGCCATTAAATCGTGCTTTCATCGACCGATAGGGGTGAAATGGATCGAGTCACTTTCTAGTGCTCCTGAATACATTCTTTCCCCAGTTTAGAGATAATCATCATCTGTATCATCATCACATATCGGACATGATTTTGCACCTTTAACTTTATATCCTGATAAGTCTCTATAAGCAGGAAAACTATTTATGGTGCAAAAAATCATTGCACGGAGTGTAAAATTCGTCTTGGTGTGTGCATCATACATCGACACTCCTTCATTCCACAAGGCCATCAAGTCATCGTTCAAGGGTGCTAAATACACATCTATATCATTTCCAGGCTTCTTAGGACCAGTTATAAGAAGAGGCATCATTATATACTTACGTTTCATGCACAACCACGGAGGCAAGTTGTATATGGTCAACAATACTGGCCATGCACTGTGTTGTGACCTAAGTGTGCCATGAGGGTTTATCCCATCCTTACTCAAACCTAGCCTAAGATTCCTAGGCTCTTTGCCAAACACTGAGAAATCCTTATTTATTTACTGCCACTGTTTGCCATCAGCAGGATGCCTAATTAGACCATCTTTCTTCCTTTCCTTGTCATGCCACACCAAGTTATTAGCATCCTTTGCAACTGAAAAAAGTCTTCTGAACCTCGGAATAATTGGAAGATACCACAACACCTTTGCTGGAGGCAATTTCTTATCATTCGTTCCACCTTCCACCTCCTTGTAGTGTAAGACTCCGCATATGGGACATGCATCCAAATTTGCATACTCTTTACGATAAAGCACACAATCATTAGGACATGCATCTATCTTGGTGTACTCTAACCCTAAGGGGTTCATCAATTTCTTAGCATAATATGCGGACTTTGGAATTCCATTCCCATCTGGAAACATGTCCTGTAAGGCTTCCAACAATGTTGTAAAGCTCTTATCACTCCAACCATACATAGCTTTTAGATTAGACAAGGTTAACACAGTTGAAAGTTGGGAATACTTAGTACAACCAGGATACAACGGAGTCTCAGCAGTTTTTGACACGTCCTCAAACATACGAGGTTGTTGATTGAGATGATCTTCAATCGTATCCATCATATCATTAATTTGATCCCCCTCAAATTCTTCATCATTATTATCATTCCCAATGCACTCATCCCCCTCACAAGAATTTCCCCATGTCTTATCTTTATTTTTAACATCATCTCCAAAATCCAACTTTTCACCATGCCAATACCAAGTTTCATAATCGGGTCTAAACCCACGTCGATACAAGTGTTCTTCGATTGTATTAATGTCAGTCCACCTCTTTACAATACAACAATCAAAACAAGGGCAACATATCCAAGGTTGTTTGTTGATTCGTTGATGCTCTAACGCTACACTACAGAATTCTGTAACCCCCTTTTGAAATGCCCTTTCCGTACGATATCCATACATCCAACTACGATTCATTTTCTAAGAAAGTAACAACAAATTAAATTAACTCTCTAATAATGACTACTAAAATTAATTACTTCAACAATAAAAAAAAAAAGTTTCTAGCACAAATAAATTTGAACCTCTATGTCAAAATTGCAAATTCAATTAAGGTATTATCAAAAACTTAACATTATTATTAGTTTTATAGAATTAAAATCTATTTTGCATATGCTAAGAAATATTCGGTTGTAATTAGCGAAACATATGCCAAATTCTAATCCAAATATTATGCTACATTTTTTTCTTAACATCGGATTAAACACATATATTTCAATTCAAGATAAGAAAAAAAATGCTTATTATACATATAAGTGTATGACTATAATTAAATTATTAAATAAATAGGAAATTATTAGGTTTTAAAATCAAAAAACCCAAATTATAAGCCCTAAATTCAAAAATGTTCAACAACTAATCCGCAAATTAAAACACCATTAAATCAATCAACAAGTTCTTATCAAAATTTTGAAACAAATTAAACCCTAAATAAACCCTAACAATTCAACAACAACAACAACATATATACCTTTAGTGTGTAGCAAGCAAGGAGGAACAAGAGGCAGAGCAGATTCGGCTGGGGTCGACGGTGGATAGGGTGGTAGCGCGGCAGCCCTAGCGGCGTTCGATGCAGAGATATGCGTTTAACGCAGCACCGCAAGAGCACGAGCAGAGCAACAACGAACACAATCGGAGCAGAGGCGCGAGCAGCAGGGTGCGGTGGAGGACTGGAGGGGCGGCGTTGGATGGCGTGCGGTGTCACTGGTGGAGGAGGAGGAATTTCTTGGTAGGAGTTTTGGGGTTTTGGTGGAATGAAGAGTTAAAAAAAAATCGACTATTTGTGAATGAGAGATTGCCAGGCCGTGTTTTAATTTTTTTAAAAAAAAAAATCGACTATTTGTTCTGGTTTTGTTTAAACCGGTACAAATACTACTTATTTGTATCGGTTTATAAAAAGCCGGAACAAATTGTTGATTATTTGTTCTGGTTTTTTATACACCGATACAAATAAGTAGTTATTTGTTCCAATTTTATTACAAGCGGTACAAATACTCATTATTTATTCCTGTTCTTATATAACCGGAACAAATAAGAGGTAACAAATAGCAAATTTTCCACTAGTGACTGTAGGTTCATCAATGGAAGAAGTTGTGGAAGTGGAAACTGGAGTACTTGGTGTGAGCAGCTCAAATGAAGGAGAAGGAGAAAGAACTTGAGGAGACATAAGGGCTTAATTCTTTGCTAGGCCTCAGACGCTTATAAAATTGATAGAAAAATCTCTTCTCCGTTTTACTATAAGATTTTTCCTTATCACCACCACTACCATCACCATCACCAAAATCACCACCACCACTACTATCACCACCACTACCACCGCCACCACTACCATCATCACCACTGCCATCACCACCAACAACAACACCACCACCACTACCATCACCACCACCAACAAAACCACCACCACCACCAGACGCACCATCAAAATCGTCACCACCACCATCAATAACATTGTCTTTATTATCATCATGACACACATCATCATCATCATCATTTTGAAAATCATCATTAGTGTCATTATGATTATCTTCATCCTTATGTACATTATCATTATCTTCATCCTTATCAATTATTTCTTATGATTACCTTCATCCTTATATACATCATCATCCTTATCTACATCATCATTTTTTTCATCATAATCATGTTCATTCTCTACATGAGGCACATCATAAATGTCTTCATGATGATGAGAACTCTCAGCACCAGTAGTCCTCTGAATAACAACTGGACTGGCTTCCTTCTCATAGTGAAAGACTTCATTCCGATTCGTATCAAAGCTAACTGCCTTCCTCACAACTGGACTGGCTTTCAATGGTTCCATTTTTGTGCCTGGTACATATGTGAGATGTAGTTAGCAACGATCGCATCAATCTCGGAAAAGAAATCATCATTCATCACTAGATCATCCTTTTGGGACATGCTTTCTTGAGAATGCTGCTTTGCTTCGTCGCTAACTTCTTTTATGAGCTCTAAATTAAGCTCGCACATAGAAATAGTATTTCTTCGAACCTTCATCATTTTCTTTGAAAACTCCTGGAGAAAAAAAAATTTAAAAACATCAAAACAAATCATGATAACAAAAAAGCTACACCTTAAAATAAATTTAAAACATTATAAAACCTGGACATTAAAAATAGAACCTGGAGATAAAAAAACATAGAACACTAAAACATAAACCTGGAACACATAAACATAAAATTCAATAATAGAAACAAACCTGGACATATACTACTAAACCTGGACATATACTACTAAACTAAGACATATACTACTAAACCTGGAAATATACTACTAAAGCTGGACATATATTACTATACCTGGACATATAATACTAAACCTGGACATATACTACTAAAGCTGGACATATACTACTAAAGCTGGACATATACTACTAAAGCTGGACATACACTTAAATTACTAAACCTGGCATTATATTACCAAACCTGGACTTTTATTACTAAGCCTGGATTTCTATAACAAGCATGGACTTATATTAACAAGCCTAGACTAATATTCTTAAATCTGGAAACTAAATGTACAACCTGGACACCTTCAAAAACCAGAAAAACCTCATACAGATAATAACACCTTAAAATAAACTATAAAACCTGGACAATTGCTTTTGTTACCAAACATACACATATATTACAAGACCTGGACATTTGGTACTGAACCTGGAAATATATTATAAAACCTATGCACTTACTTTTAAACCTGGAGATATACTATTAAAACTGGACACTTATTTTAAAACATGCAAGTATATATATAGATATACATATAAAGTTATAAACCACATTTATAACCAATAATCCCAAAAAAAAGTTACAAAAAAATAACAGAACAACAGCTTACAAAAATTTGTTCAGCATCAATCTCAGCATCAATCTTCAGGTGAGAAGGAAGCCTCAATATGAGCTCCCTACCAGAATCACCTTCATCCCTCCAAACAACAGGGGACTTCTAAAGAGCCTTAGGGGTAATAATGCTAGCATCCTCCTCATGAACCCTCTTTCCGGAAACCTTCTTACTCATGCGATCGGTTTCGGATACATCATGCCCCAATACAGACCTAGCAAGTGCAGACACATCAACTGCTCGTACTGTATTCTTGATATTCAGACCGAAAACCCTCGCAACATCAGCTAATTTAGACCCCTTTTTCCAGAACAAAATATATGGAGTAAGGGCCTTAGTGAAGTCCATATCCCGAACCTTGAACTTGTGAACAACAGCAAGAACAAAGGCTAGCATACACCCCTTCACATTAAGTTTTGTGTCAAGCTTCTTCTTTGGCTCTATTTTCGTAGACTCGTTTTTCGATTGCCTCAAAGAAGGATCCAGAAGCTCCCCTGACTTCTTCTTGGATAGGAGTGACTCATGTAGTTTCCTCACCCCATCACAAAGATAATTTTCAACGTACCCACTCCAATTGTACGTTGTAATCTCATCTGCCTTATTCAGACTAGGGCAGTAACTGATGGATGGAGAACCATCAGTCCATATGCACAAGAACATAGTCATGGAGTACATTACAAACAACTGCTTGAACGAATTAGCGCTATGATTCGTTCAGGAGCTGGGCATCGGCCATGCCGGCACGAGGGCCAACTCAGCACGTCACGGTTTGGGCCTGGCCATGCACGACCCCGCTATAAGCACGACACGACACGAAGACACAAATGGTGGGTCGTGGGCCACCCACGAACAACATTTTAAAATTTGGCACGAGCCCGGCACGAGCACGATGGGTCGGCCCGCAAGTTGGCACGCTCATTTTAATTAAAATTTCAAAATTCAAAAAAATTAGTGTAAGGCATGATGGCACGACGAGTCGGCTCGGCTCGGCACGTGGGTTGGGCCGTGCATGGGCCTTATATTTTATAACTTAGCACGAGCCCGGCACAGCACGAACTTTTCTTGGCCCGTATAGGCACGGCACGCTATGGCACAAGGCATGCGGGCTTGGCACGTGGGCCGTCCCGGCACGGCCCGGGCCCACCTTTAATTATAACTTCAATTTTTTATTTTGAGAAAAAAATTTCCCTCAAACAACCACATTAATTATTCTTGTGTTTTAATTGATATTATTTTTTTCAAAAAATATAAAGTTTATATTTTAGAGTCTTCATTTTAATTGGATATTTAGTTTATATTTCTACAAGTCAGGAAAAAAAACCACACAATCCAACTCCACCTTGATCCTCGGTTCCCTATTCACCCACGCACTGCCGTTCACTGGTTCGTCTTAAAAAATTGGTCAATCTAGATATATTAAATGCCCCTATCAGATAACCGAGCACAAAGTGACGGCATGCCGAAATTTTTCATTATACCCCTTTAAACAAAAAACTAAAAGAAAAACACTTAAATAAATTTTCCATCTATAAAAACTTTTTATCAATTTTTGAATATAAAAATTTAATTTCAAAATTAAATAAAATATGTTTCCAAAGAACTGTAACAAAAATTTTGCCTCAAAAATTAAATAAATTATTAAAGGAAATGTGCGCTGAAAATTTTAGAGCTGTGAAAGTTGAAATTATAATTTCAACTTTAATTTTAACAAAAAAATTCCCTCCAAAATTGTATATTATAACTTCAATTTTATATTTTGAGAAAAAAAATTTCCCTCCAAAAACCACATTAATTATTCTTTTATTTTAAGTGATTTTATGTTATTTCCAAAATATTCAGTTTATATTTTAGAGTCTTCATCTTAATTGGATATTCAGTTTATATTTCTACAAGTTAGGAAAAAAACTACGCACTCCACCTTCATTGCTTCACCTTCACCTTTATCCGCGGTTCCCCCTTCACCCACGCACTATCGTTCCTCTCTTTGTCTCGAAAAACTAATCAATCTGGATATATTATATGCCCCGATCAAACATCCAAGCGCAAAGTTATGGCATTCCAAAAAATTTCACTATACCCCTTTAAACAAAAACTTAAAAGAAAAACACTTAAATAAATTTTCCATCTATAAAAACTTTTTATCAATTTTTGAATATAAAAATTCAATTTCAAAATTAAATAAAATATGTTTCCATAGAATTGTAACAAAAAACTTTCCCACCAAAAATTAAATAAATTATTAAAGGAAAAGTGTTATTAAAATTTTAGAGATGTGAAATGTGAAATGTGAAATTATAATTTCAATTTTTTATTTTAACAAAAAATTTCTCTCAAAAATTGTATATTATAACTTCAATATTTTATTTTGAGAAAAAAAATTCCCTCCAAAAACCACATTAATTATTCTTTTATTTTAATTGATTTATTTTTTCCCCAAAATATTCATTTTATATTTTAGAGTATTCATTTTAATTGGATATTCAGTTTATATTTCTAAAAGTCAGGAAAAAAAACCATGCACTCCACCTCCACCTTCATCCGCGATTCCCCCTTCACACACGCACTACCGTTCACCGGTTCGTCTCGAAAAATTAATCAATCTAGATATATTATATGCCCCTATCAGACAAGCGAGCGCAAAGTTATGGCATTTCGAAAATTTTCACTATACCCCTTTAAACAAAAAACTAAAAGAAAAACACTTAAATAAATTTTCCATCTATAAAAACTTTTTATCAATTTTTGAATATACAAATATAATTTTAAAATTAAATACAATATGTTTCCAAAGAATTGTAACAAAAAACTTTCTCTCAAAAATTAGATAAATTATTAAAGGAAAATTGTGATGAAAATTTTAGAGATGTGAAATTTGAAATTATAAATTCAATTTTTAATTTTAACAAAAAATTTCCCTCCAAAATTGTATATTATAACTAGAGCTGGGCCTGGGCCATGCCGGCATGAGGGCCAACTCGGCACGACACGGTTTGGTCCCGGCCCTACACGACCCTGCAATAAGCATGACACGACACGAAGGTACAAATGGTGGGTCGTGCGCCACCCACGAACAACATTTTAAAATTTGGCACGAGCCCGACACGAACACGATGGGTCGGCCCGCAAGTTGGCACGCTCAATTTCGATTAAAAATTCAAAATTCATAAAAATTAGTGTAAGGCATGATGGCACGGCACGAGTTGGCCCGGCTCGGCATGTGGGCTGGGCCGTGCATGGGCCTTATATTTTATAACTTACCACAAGCCCGACACGGCACGAACTTTTCTTTGCCCGTATAAGCACAGCACGCTATGCCATGAGGCATGCGGGCTTGGCACGTGGGCCGTCCGGGCACGGCCTGGGCCCACCTTTAATTATAACTTCTATTTTTTTATTTTGAGAAAAAATTTCCCTCCAACAATCACATTAATTATTCTTGTAGTTTAATTGATTTTATTTTTTTCCAAAATATAAAGTTTATATTTTAGAGTTTTCATTTTAATTGGATATTCAGTTTATATTTCTACAAGTCAGGAAAAAAAACCACACAATCCAACTCCATTTTCATCCGCGGTTCCCCCTTCACACACGCACTGCCGTTCACCTGTTCTTCTCGAAAAATTAGTCAATCTGGATATATTAAATGCCCCTATCAGACAACCGAGCGCAAAGTTACGGCATGCCAAAATTTTTCACTATACCCCTTTAAACAAAAAACTAAAAGAAAAACACTTAAATAAATTTTCCATCTATAAAAACTTTTTTTTAATTTTTGAATATAAAAATTTAATTTCAAAATTAAATAAAATATGTTTCCGAAGAATTGTAACAAAAAATTTCCCTCAAATATTAAATAAATCATTAAAGGAAATGTACGATGAAATTTTAGAGATGTGAAATTTAAAATTATAATTTCAATTTTTATTTTAACAAAAAAATTTCCCTCCAAAATTCCATATTATAACTTCAATTTTTTATTTTGAGAAAAAAATTTCATTCCAAAAACCACATTAATTATTCTTGTATTTTAATTGATTTTATGTTATTCCCAAAATATCCAGTTTATATTTTAGAGTCTTCATTTTAATTGGATATTCAGTTTATATTTCTACAAGTCAGGAAAAAAACCACGCACTCCACCTTTCGTGCTTCACCTTCAACATCATCCGCGGTTCCCCCTTTACCCACGCACTGTCGTTCCCCGGTTTGTCTCAAAAACGTAGTCAATCAAGATATGTTATATGCCCCGATCAGACATCTGAGTGCAAAGTTATGGCGTTCTGAAAATTTTAGAGATGTGAAATGTGAAATTATAATTTGAATTTTTTATTTTAACAAAAAATTTCCTTTTAAAATTGTATATTATAACTTCAATTTTTATTTTGAGAAGAAAACTTCACTCCAAAACCTACATTAGTTATTCTTTTATTTTAATTGATTTTATTTTATTTCCAAAATATTCAGTTTATATTATAGAGTCTTCATTTTAATTTAATATTCAGTGTATATTTCTACAAGTCTTGAAAAAAAACCACGCACACCACCTTCACCTTCATCCACGGTTCCCCCTTTCACCCACGCACTGTCGTTCACTGGTTCGTCTTGAAAAATTAATCAATTTGGATATATTATATGCCCTAATCAGACATACGAGCGCAAAGTTATGGCATTCCGAAAATTTTCACTATACCCCTTTAAACAAAAAACTAAAAGAAATTAATAATGTGGCTAAACAGGCTGAGGTTAAGAAATAAATTTCAGTTCATAATGCCAAGTTAGTTTGCCTTCTGGAAACTAAAATAAGGGCTCAGAATTTAGGAAGCCTTTATTTGAATATATGTCCTACTTGGTGTAGTACTACTAATTTGCCTTGCAATGGTAGAGACAAAATAGTGCTTTTGTGGGACCCTTTGATGTTCACAGTGGATATAGTACATTGTGTTGCTCAGTTGGTTCACTGTAAGATTACTTCTAAGGTAAAGCTTTTTTGGTTTGATTGCTCTTTCATCTATGCTTTTAATGATAAGGAGGATAGAATTGAACTCTGGGAGAATCCAAGTAGGCTGGCAGATCAGATTAAAGGGGCTTGGTTGTTAGCTGGTGATTTTAATGTTATTTTGAATGATAGTGAAAAGATAGGAGACATTCACATTAGAATTGGTATGCAATAGTTCCAAAGATGTGTGCATTATTATGGGGTAGAGGATGTCAAATACAATGGTAGATTTTTCACTTGGAATAACAAGCAGGAGGATGGAGATAACGTAATGTGCAAGCTTGATATGGTTATGGAAAATGAGAACTAGATTTTGATCTTTGTTAATGCTGAAGTTAATTTCTTACCAGAGGGTTATTTTGATCACTATCCTGGTTTAATCAGCTACTTTAAGGGACTGGAGGGCAATAAGCCTTTTAGATTCTTCAATATGCTATGCACTCATCCAAATTTTAAAGATATTGTTGATAAGCATTGGAGCAATAGGGTTGAGGGGCACATGATGTTTCAGGTTACTCAGAAATTAAAGAAGTTGAAAGGGGATTTAAAGTTGCTCAACAATCACCACTTCTGTGACATTGTAAATGAGGATTTAAGAGCTGCTAAGGAGTTAGAGACTGCCCCAAATAAACTCCATGATAGGCCTAATGATCATACATTAATTCAAGAGGAGTTTGAAGCCCTTCAAAGGTTTAAGAATATTCATAAAAGATGTAGTAGCTTCTTGAGACAAAAGGCAAAAGGTGATGAGAATATCAAGATGTTCTACAAAGCTATAAACTCTAGAATTCATAAAAATAGAATCAACACTGTTCAGAACAAAAATGGGGAATAACTAGGCGATCCACAACAGGTTTGTAACCTTTTTGTTGAGCACTTTTGCACCTTATGAATGGAAGTGTCTTTGTGCATAGGCTGAGGAAGAGAGTTGTGCAGCAAGGGCCTTCCTTGAATGAGCAACATAGGAGGGTGTTGGACCTGAGTTTCAATAAAAAGTAGATCAAAGCTGCCATGTTTTATATCCCTCTTGAAAAGGCTCCTAGAATTCGTGGTTATGGAAGCTATTTCTTCAAATATACTTGGGACAAAGTTGGTGATGACATCTGTACTGCAGTTTGGGATTTCTTTAGAACTTGGGATATGCTCAAGGCAGTGAATGCCACTTCTATTTCCTTGGTGCCTAAGGTCTCTTGCCCCAAACAAGTTACAGACTATAGATCTATTGCTTGCTGTTCTGTGTCTATAAATGTATTTCTAACCTGATTTTCCTTAGGTGGCAAAGGGTCCTCCCTAATATTGTGTCTGACTCTCAAGGTGCCTTTGTTGCTAGAATAAGCATTATTCATAATATTTTGGTCTGCCAGAATTTGGTGAAACACTATGCTAGGAAGCATGCTCCTAAAGGTTGTCTCCTCAAAGTTGATCTTCAAAAAGCTTATGATACAATTGAATGGAGGTTCTTGGAAAACTTGTTATTTGCTTTGATTGCCCTTCCCACTTTATTAAAGTTTTGATGGCTTGTGTGCTTGTGTGAGTACCCCATCCTATACTCTACTTATTAATGGTACAACCCAAGGTTTTTTCAAGCCTAATAGGGGACTCGGACAGGGAGGCCCTATATATCTCCTCTGTGTTTTGTCCTTTGTATGGAGTATTTGCATAGGACTTTGAAATATAATTGTACTAAGGAAGTGTTCAACTACATAACACCCTAGATGTAGGCTTCTTAAGCTTACTAATTTGTGTGTTTACTGATGATTTAATGATGTTCTGCAAGGGAGATTTGGCTAGTGTGAATATTCTTTTGCAGAGACTGGGTAAAGGCTAATCATGGTAAGTCTGAAGTTTATCATTCTAATATGCCCCAGGCTGAGATTGATTTCTTGTGTGCTAAGACTGGGTTTAGACAGGGTGAATGGCCTTTCAGATATCTTGGTTCCCCTATATGCAATAGAAGAATGACTATGGCTGATTGTGGTGAGTTAATTGATAAAATCTTGATGAGAATTAACAAGTGGAAAACTAGGAAGTTGTATTTTGCTGGTAGGTTACAACTAGTCAATGCTTTCCTAATGAACTTGTGCAACTATTGGATGCAAATTATGATAGTGCCTATTGCTGTAATAAAGCATATCAACAAAATTTGCAGAAGGTTCTAGTGGCAGGGCAAGGCTCAGGGTACTAAACCTGCTAAAGTGAATTGGGAGACTTGCTGCAATTACAAAGATTTTGGAGGCATTGGGGTTAGAGATACTTTGCTATGGAATAAGCTTACTGTAGGGAAAATTGTTTGGCAAATTACTGCAAAGGATGATAATATATGGGTTAAATGGGTGCATTGTATCTATCTTAAACAAAAAGAGTGGTGGTCTTATCTACCTTCTTCCTATGCTAGTTGGATCTGGAAGAACATATGCAAAACAAAGGAGATGCTCAAAACAATCCCCACTCATTTGTGGTGGTGTAACGACCCGACTCGCTTAAATCGGCGCGGAAGAAACCGACGAGTCGAATAGTTATAAACTACAACTCAAAATACTTAAGAATTAAAAACTAATTCCTCGAAATATTATTAATAAACCACAAAAGTACAAATACCCACAAGTTTGTACATAACTAGTCCAAAAGTCAAACTAAAAATACTAAAATACGGGTAACTCCAACCACACGTCAGAGTCTAAACAACGTATAAAGAGTCCAACAATAACGTATAAAGTCTATACAATACGCCAATACTATCTATAAACAACAGTAATAGGAAATACATCAAATAACAGAAACAATAAACGTCGCTCGCCCAACCCAAAGCTAAGCAAGAGTATCGTCATCAGAAATACCTGAAAAACATACAACAGTCCACCATCAGTGGCGAGTAACATAATTGACTCACCCTAATGGGAATACACATGCACATAGCATAAATCAAATAAACAACATCATTAAACAAAGTACGAGAACACCCAAAACGTGAACTCGACTCAAACCAACTTAATCAACTATCTTTGGCGCAATCATTCATATACTAGACCGGACTGTGCTCGTACGAACGCATCTTACGCAATCGAACTTTCTACTATGTTCGGATTTGAGAATCTTACTCCCAAACCCCATGAAACCAATCTTACTAGAAATCCATGTCCCGTGAAACCAATCTTACTGGAAATTCAAAGGATCACATAGTATGACTCCAACTATCCCAATACCGCGGATGGAATAGGGGCAACGTCTAAACCCAAAAACAAAGAATCTTACTCTAAGTTTTAGGCGTCTAGAAATGAAATCAAGCTAACTTTATTAATTAATCATTTAATCATCTTATTATCTCAACATAACTAAATTAAATTCAAGAATTGCCTCTATGCCTTGATTCTTGAAAATAACTAGTTAAAACATCGAAGTTATACTCAAGATTGCCTTTGCGCCTTGATCTTGAGCCTAACCAAACATAATCCATCATTCATTAACCATTCTTTAATCATATTAGACACAATCTTTAACTTTCTTTATCTTTTAAACCATTTTCTTTAATTTTCAAGATTCAACCAAGAACTCATAAAGACTCATCAAGAACTCAAAAAGAACTCATAAAGAAATCATTCAAGATTCAAGATCTTCAATCAAGAACCCAATCAAGATTCAAGAACTCAATCAAGAACTCATCCAAACTCAAACAATCCACACGCATAACCACCAAGTTCCATTCGAAAATCACCATTCCAATTATCCAAAATTCATCAAACTTTAATACAATATTCATGATCATAAAACAACTTATAATCAATCATAAAATCATGAAAACCTTCATCAAAACATCATATAAACACATAAAAATCAGAATATAAACCATACATAAAATCATGGATATTCATCATCAAACAACCCAACCATGCATTTAATCTATACTATAAACATAGTATACCAAGAAGGTTGAGAAAGCATGTTACCTTATTGAAGATATACACACAAATCAACACACAAATGCAACCCGAAAACTCGACCCACACGATCACACAACACGGCCCAAAACACGGTATGCACACGGCACCACCACGAACCACCACTGACCCGCGGTCCTTGCTGCCTTCACCACGGTCTGCACGGCTGGATCACCACCATGGCGCACGTCACACGGCTGCCCAACCACTGCACGCACGTCCCTCTTTCACGAACACGATCAACCCCACGAACACGCACCCAAACTCAACCCGAACTAATGATCTTGGATGAAATATTTGGGTTTAAGATTGTGTTTTAAAACTTAAAGATCAATAGACTTTGAATCTTTAAGTTTGGGATTCAAAAGATGGATGAACAAATTGATGGGGGTTTATAGCCAAAAATGGCGTGTGAGATGGGAGTAATGAGAGGAAGTTGTGTTTGATTATGATGGCAAATGCAATTGATGGCAAAAATGAGCAAAGGCCTCACTAACTCTCCTATATATAGAGTTAGTCAAGGTGTGAACACAAGGCAAGTGGCAAGCCTTGCCATGCCACTTAAGAAAACCGGCCAAGAGGGTAAATGGGCCTAAAAATGGGCTCTCGTGATCAATTGGGCTAATTTGCAAAAACCGCATGATTAATCATGCACAAATTGATTTAGCCCAAAATATTAAATAACTAATTAGAAAATTAAATAAAAATTCTAATTAATTAAATAATAAATAACATAAATAATAAAAACTGAAAAACAAATATTTCGAATTAAATCGAAATTATTCACATAAAATAAAATAAATAGTTCAAAATAAATTTGAACTAACACATAAATACACATAATTATCGGCAAAAATACCAATAAAATCTGGGTCATTACAAGTGGCCTGCTGCTGATACCACTTTCTGTTTGAGCAGGGTGTAATAACCCAAAATTTTGGGCTATTTTAAATTTTTATTACTTAATTTGTTGGCACGATATTTCGAATCAAACCAAGCCCAATTAAATCCTGAACCCAAAACTTTTACCTTGCCTTACCTAAATTAGGGCCAAAGCCTAATACCCTTTGCCACCAAGGACCACACGACATTCCACTCCCCTCCCTTGAATTATTTTTTCTTTATTCTTTTAATTAGATAAGGATTTTAACCAAAAAGCCTACCTTTAATATTTAGGAAATTCTCAGTGGTATACCCGAACTTTTTGGAAATCCCACTGGTATACCCGAGTTTTTTTTTAATCCCAGAGGTGTACCTAATGTTAAACATAATTCCCAAAAGTAACCTTTTTGGTTACAAATTGTTAAAAACACTAACCATGGTTAATAAATTGAAAAAAAAAAACAAAAAAACAAAATAAAGGAAAAACAACCACAAATTGGTGGCAATCAGATCATTTTTTGTAAAATCCGACCTCAAATCGGAACCCTTAAGGATAAAAATGACCCGTAAAATCTAGAGCGTACTATTTTTTTCACATAAACCAATGCACGCAAAACGAGGCGAATCGGGAACGTAAATTGGGGGGCAATCGGATCATTTTTTGCAAAATCCGACCTCAAATCGGACCCTATAAGGGTAAAATGACTCGTAAAACCTTCAGCGAACTATTTTTTCACATAGATCAATGCGCACAAAACGAGTCGAATTGGGAATGCAAATTGGGGGCAATCAGATCATTTTTTGCAAAATCCGACCTCAAATCGGATCCCGTAAGGATAAAAATGACCCGTAAAATCAAGAGCGGAATATTTTTTTCACGTAGATCAATACGTGCAAATCGATGCGAATTGGGGGCAATCGGATAATTTTTTGCAAAACCCATTAATTTAATATATTACTAGTTTTAAATTTTATTTTTTTTAAAGAAAATTAAAAAAATTATTAACCAAAGTTAAATCTAACCTTAAAATAGGTATATTCCATTACATTTAACGGAATATACCTTCTAAATGTAACGGATGAGAATTAGACATAATTTCAGGTATACCACTGGGATTAAAATAAACTCGGGTATACCAGTGAGATTTCGAAAAAGCTCGGGTATACCACTGGGAATTTCCCAAATCTACTAAATTTTAGGAGTTCCCTCAACCAACTAAAAGAGTTTATAAAAGCCTTCCCCATCATCACCACACGGATCACACAAAAAAAAAAAGTGAAGCTTCAACAATTATTTTCATAATCCTCTCAAAAGCAACTAAACAAAAAAAAACTTCTCAAAACCTTCAAATCAATTCTATGATCAAGCAACTTGAAGATTGAAGCAAGAAACCCAAGCAAGACCAAGCCTAAAAGTTCGAGTGTCACACGGCCAAGCAAAGGATTCGAAACCTTGTCCAACGATTTAAGGTAATTATATGCTCTATTTAATTCTAGAATAGATTAGGTATATAGTTGTTAGAATATGTTTAGGATTGCTTAGAATTGTTTAGAATTACTTTTGAATGGATTGAATTGATATGTTGATTGATCCTCTTGATTTTCGAATTCAAGCATGATAGTTTCATTGTTTTATTTTGTGTTTTAACATAATTTTATGTATGTTCTATGATACTTGTCATGATTCTTGATGAATAGTTTGATGAATTGTTGTGCATGAAAAAAAACCGAATCTAGCTTGTGTTATTCTTGGATTTTTCGAGTGGTTTGAGGACTAAAGAATCAATCTTTTTATTGTAATCTTGTTCTATCTTTAAACCTTATGCTTTCTTGAATTTACTTTTTTAATTGAATAAGTTCTTGAATCAAAATTGTTAAGTTTATTTAATTTATGATGAGTGTCGAGTGGAAGGAATTTTAGAGCCTTGTTCGAAAATCTTGATGTTTAACTCAAGCATGGATTTTTTATTAAGTTAGCCTAATTTGATTATTGAACTTTTATTTTTATTAATTAAATCCTTGAATTTTAATTTTAATTTAAATATTTTGGTCCGAAATTTAGCCTTGAAATTTAAAGTTTGGATTTTTATGAAATTTATTTAAATTAAATAATTTAATTTACATTTTCCAAATTAATTAATTAAATTCTTTTATTTATAATAATTGCCGTGTATTTTTGGTGTATTAAACAAGATTGAACGTTGTTTAATTATTAGTTGATTAGAGCCTTTATTAGATTATGCATTGCCAAATTGTTTTCTTTATTTAAGGGATGTTTTGAATAATTGAAGGCTAAGAGTTGATAGTCTAGGTTGTTGTTGAGTCTAGAAGTCAAAGTTAGGGTGTTTGACCTAGAGTTCACTAAGTGATAAGTGGAATTGACTTAGAGTCAAGGTTATGAGTTTCGATAAAGTTAATAATAATAATAATAATAATAATAATAATAATAATAATAACGAAGGAACGAAAACAGAGTAAGAGGATATTGAGTTGTTTCGATCTCTGGCTAGGAAAGGCTTGGTATTTAAGATGACCGACATACGTGGCGCACCTCCCTTTCCTGGTATTTTGAACATCTCAGTTCCGATTACGGCCACCTAGTACTTTCGATTGTGTTACACTCTACCGGGTTTAAGGAATTGACGGCTGGCATATACTGATAAATTGAGAATTGACGGACAGTTTATGCCGATAATTAAGGAATTGACGGCCGGTATGAGCACCAATATAATATATACAACAAATAATTAGAAAAGATGATAAAGTGTATAAGATAATGAAAGATGATGAAATGACTATCTATGAAGTAACCACCCATTTAGTGGCATTAGGGTCACGAATACGGATATAGTCGAAGCCACTGCGCCACTGCGGGATGGTGTCAGTTCTGGATCCCAGCGTTTGGGAAGTAGATCTATCGTGGTTGACCCGACGTGAGATAAGGAAAGTTGGGGAACGAGTAAAAGAGTTCCCCTACGAGCATATGACTGGTCATAGATTAGAACGAAGGAATGAATTTGAATGATAGACGAATAATTGAGAACCTAAGAAGTCTAGAGTCTCGAGGCGACCCTAGCAAGTGTGTATAGAATGTTCATGGTTTAGAATGATGGAATAAATTGGGAAGTTGAATTGTTAAGAGTTTGGGAAGTCTAGAGTCTTGAGGTTACCCTAGAAAGAGCGTATAGAATAGTTATGGTATAGATGTATGTTATTCCCTTGCGTTGACTGTTTGTTTGCTATATTTGAATGTAATTTATTATTTTGACTTATTCGAGTTGATTGTTTGAATCGTGTTTTAACTATTATATATTTAATTGCGTTCTACTATAAGTTGAACATTCTAATTACTTCCCACTGACTGTGGACCCCCATTCCCCTTTCAGGTGATGAAGAAGAATAAGTCGGGTGTTAGCAAGGGTTGGGATTCTTGAGCTGGCAAGTATAGCAGTTTAGCTACCCAATTTAATAGTAGTCATAGCCTAATGCTTAACATCTCTAGATTGTAATTGTATTTTAGTAGTTTAATGAAAACTTTGGGATATTTCTAGTTTTGATAGGATAATTTTTGTAATAATAAATGGATAAAGTGTTAGAGCTTCCGTTTTTCGTTTTAAGACTTGGTTATCATAATATCGTTTATTAGTGATTCGTATTGTTGTTTTCTTCGAAAACAACGTTGCTAAAATATGGGTTGTTGTTTTCCTCATAAGTAACCCGAGAGATTGTGTGCTTTATTATTTCGAGAGTTTGACATAGTTAGCTATGCCATGAGAACTTAAGTGAGTGTTGACTCAGGTAGAGCTATGGGATAAGATAATTTTGACTTTTTAACATGTATTCTGTTTTATAGAATGGCAAGCCCTGGTCGATCCCTAGAACATCGCGACCGTCGTCGCATGTTGGAGAGCGCTATCATCAGCCTGGCTCAAAGAGGAGCACGATTTCCTGGTGGCCAGTCCTCATTCGACCGTTTTGCACGTCATCGACCATCTACGTATGACGGCACTGCGGACCCCGTATTCCTTGAGAACTAGATAAGGGAAATGAGGAAGCTATTTGACGCAACAAACTGTCCTGATGAGAAGAGATTTCAAATAGCAAGCTACTATTTGAGGCAAGAAGCTGACAACTGGTGGATGACAGTTAGACCTCAGGAAGGTAAGGTAAGAGGTATGACATGGACCGAATTCAACACAAAGCTCCAAGAGCTTTTCTATCTCGACGAACTCCGTTGGCAAAAGCAGGAAGAGTTTTTGATGCTCAAACAAGGCACTATGTCCGTGCAAGCTTACACGAATAAGTTCGCGGAGTTGTCCCTTTTTGCTACTACTTTTCAGAGAGCCTATGAAGTGGCCTTAGAGATTCACGCATCATCCCCACAAGTCAACCATATGTGCCCGCAAAGAAGCCGCGCTACGAGTCGTCTCAGAGGCCATAACAACATGACAATCAGTCGGCCTATCATCAAACACCAAAGGTCTGCAGAATTTGAAAGAAGGACTACCACCCCAGAAAACAGTGCGATGGGTGAGCGGTAGTGTGCTTCAAGTGTGGACAGGAAGGTCACAAATCTTGGGGTTGTCCAAAGAATCAACAAGTTGCAGTTGATGACAAAGCACCGGTGAAGAATCGAATATTCTGCATGGCTCACGAAGAGGCAGATGCGCAACCCGATGTGGTCACGGGTACATTTCTAGTCTTTAATGTGTCTGCTTTAGTATTGTTTGATACTGGTGCTACTGTGTCGTTTGTTGCAAAGTCATTTATATGTAAAAATAATTTCTCCTGTGAAATCAATTGTAACTCTAACTTCGGGAGAGGATTTTGCTTGTAACCGGGAATTCAAGGATGTTCCAATGACCAAAGTCATAGCCGGTGAACAATTAATGGCTGACTTAAGGGAATTTCCAATGATCGAATTTGATGTAATTCTTGGAATGGATTGGCTATCCAAGTATCAAGTGGCAATCCAATGCAGAGATCAAGCAATTGTGTTGCGTGGGCCCAAAGGGAAGCGATTAACCTACTCCGGCACCACACGCAAGAAGGGTGTGAAGTTTGTGTCAGCTATGAAGATGCGGAAGTTGCATCAGAAAGGAGAGGCGGTGTTCTTATGTCAAGTGAAAGACATCTCTAAAGAAGAGCAACTTGAAGCAATCCCAGTGGTCAAAGACTATGCAAATGTATTTCCCAAGGAGCTACCGGGAATACCTCCTCAAAGAGAAGTGGAATTCAACGTCGATTTGGTTCCGGGAAAGGCACCTATATCAAAGGCATAATATAGAATGGCGCCGGCGGAGCTTAAGGAGTTAAAGACCCAACTGCAAGATCTGATTGACAAGGGTTTCATAAGACCTAGTGTCTCCCCGTGGGGTGCTCCAATGCTATTTGTAAAGAAGAAGGACGGAAGCATGCGGTTGTGCATCGACTACCGGGAGCTCAACAAAGTAACCATAAAGAACAAGTACCCTCTACCAAGGATTGACGATCTCTTCGATCAATTAAAGGTTGCAGGTATATTCTCAAATATCGATCTCCGATCGGGATACCACCAGATTCCAGTAAAGGCAGAGGACATTCCGAAGACAGCATTCCGTACTAGATACGGGCAGTATGAGTTTGAGGTAATGCCGTTCGGATTAACCAATGCTCCAGCGGTGTTCATGGATCAAATGAATCATACCTTTCACCACTTACTTGATGTTTGCGTAGTAGTGTTCATCGATAAAATATTAATATATTCTAAAGATGAACAAGACCACGAGAAACACTTGCGAATATAAAAATTTAATTTTAAAATTAAATAAAATATATTTCCATAGAATTGTAACAAAAAAAAAAATTTCCTCCAAAATTAAATAAATTATTAAAGGAAAAGTGTGATGAAAATTTTAGAGTTGTGAAACGTGAAATTATAATTTCAATTTTTTATTTTAAAAGATAATTTCTCTTCAAAATTGTATATTATAACTTCAATTTTTTATTTTGAGAAAAAACATTTCCCTCCAAAAACCACATTAATTATTCTTGTATTTTAATTGATTTTATTTTATTTCCAAAATATTCCGTTTATATTTTAGAGTCTTCACTTTTATTTCCAAAAAAACCACTTACTCCACCTTCATCTTCATCCGCGGTTCCCCCCTTTCACCCACTCACTACCGTTCACCGGTTTGTTTCGAAGAATTAATTAATCTGGATATATTATAGGCTCCGATTAGACATTCGATCACAAAGTTATGGCATTCTGAAAATTTTGGAGATGTGAAATGTGAAAATATAATATAATTTTTTTATTTTAACAAAAAAAATTCATTTTAAAATTGTATATTATAACTACAATTTTTAGTTTGAGGAGAAAAATTCCATCCAAAACCCACATTAATTAGAAAGAGAGGGGAAGCAAAGCTCCAATGGCGATTTCCTCCCATGGCTGAACATCGGTATATTGGTCTACAATAGCTAACTAATTCAGTCATGGGCAAGAAGTCTAAACAAACTACCCCACTTCCCTCCCAAAAAACCATGAAGAACACTCAACTCAAAGATAAGGAAGTTGGAACCCTAGCTCCAGTTACTGTTCCAACGATTACAAAGGAAGATGAAGTTGCTCTGTCTACCCCAGAACAGCCCCCAGCTCCAATCGAGAAGACTGCACACATTCAGAAGGAAGTGAAGGAGAATTCTGGTCAGGATAAGGAATGGACGAATTTATTCACACCATTGAACTCCAAAGGTACCAACCTAGCCTTTATTTCACCTATTGTGAAAGATGGTAGGAAATTAGTGCATCTCCAAGATGCTGAACTGAAAAATGAAGCTGCTATATGGAAGGGTGCTATAATTTTCTATGTAATTAGATTTAAACCTAATTATACTGCTGTTAAGAATTTCTTTCATAAGCAATGGCCAACTATAGCTGACCTAGAAATTTTTATACATGATGATTGATATTATGTAATTAGATTCAAAAATAGAACTGATTTTGATACAATTACTAGTATCAATCATCTTATGTACTATGGAAAACCAGCTATTATTAAGCCTTGGACCTCTCAATTTAATTTTAAAGAAGAAATGCTGAGAACAGTTCCTTTGTGGGTGAGGCTGCCTAAACTCCCCCTTAACTGCTGGTCCATTGACTCACTAAGTAGGTTAGGGAGTGCTATAGGTGTTCCATTATGTGTTGATCAATGCACCACAAAAAAGCTTAGGATATCCTATGCTAGAATGCCAATAGAGGTTGATATATCTCAGCCACTAACTCATACAATTCCTATTGAGAACCCTGATGGCACTATTTTTGAACAAAAAATCTTGTATGAATGGATCCCTTCATTCTGCAAGAAGTGCAACCAAGCAGGACACAATTGCTCAGCCCCAAAAAAAGGCACTGCAAAACAGCCTGGTAAAGCCAGGGGGCCTGCCAGCAAGAGGGAACAACACCAATGGATTCCCAAACCAGCCCCTACACCATCTTCAGATGTTGCTGATCAGGCTATAGAGGATGCAGACCCTACTGAATGTAGTGACCTCAGCACAACAACCCCCACACAGAACACTCTTTCCATGGTACCTATTGAGGAAGTAAATCCACATGAATGGCAAGTGGTCACAAGGAAGTCTAGGAGCTCCCCTCAACAGCCTAAACCTATTCAGGTTCAGGGCACAATATGAGTACTAGACTTTGGGTTACTAGATGATCTAGGGGAGGACCCTAAGGCACCAGAGAAGAGTAATGAAGGAAGCAGGGGAAAGACACCAATTAACCACCCATGATTATATCAACCTGGAACATAAGGGGGTTAAATGACCCCACTAAAGTAGCTGACATCAAAAAGCTACTTGCAGTACATAATATTAATACTATTGCTATTTTGGAAACCAAAGTCAAGCCCCACAACAATATCAAAATACAAAACAAATTTGGAAGAAGCTGGAGTTGGGTCACCAATCATACTCCCAAAGGCAGAATGTGGGTAGGTTGGAAGGTTGATGTAATACAACTTGAAGTCCTTATTACTCATGAGCAATTTATCCATTGCCTTATAAAGTCATTGGACTGGAAACTTCAAATGTACTGCACTTTTGTCTATGGTCTAAATACCATTGAAAGCAGGTACCATTTATGGAGGGACACCAAGCACATTCTGGTGGGTACACTCCCTTGGATTTGTTCAGGGGATTTCAACACCACACTATATGATGAAGATAGACTTAATGGCAGACCTGTGCAACATTATGAGACTAGAGATTTTTCCAATTGGCTTGCTGATATGGAACTCAATGTCATTAGGAGCAGGGGAGCCTATCATACATGGTCTAATAAAAGTCAAGGAGGAGAGAAGATTGCTAGAAGAATTTATTGGGTACTTGCTAATGAAGCCTGGTCTGACAAATTTAGCGGAGTTGAAGCTGCTATACTTCCCCCTTCTTTATCTAACCACAGCCCCATTCTCATTCAATGTACTGCTAAAGGTAAGGAAAAAAGGAAACCCTTCAGGTTCCTCAACATCCTTACCTCCCACAAAGACTTCCCTACCACAGTGCATAACAACTGGAAGGCTGAGAGTACAGGAACTAGAATGCAGCAGGTCTGGCAAAAGCTTAAAAGGCTTAAACCAGCCCTCAAAACACTCAATACTCAACATTTTGGCAAGATTGATGACAAAGTTACTGAAGCTAAGAAGAACTTAACTCAGATTCAAGATTACTTAAGTGAAACAGAAGTTGTTCTTCAGGTTAAATATTGGTTGGGCATCCAAGAAAACCTTTACAAACTAAAATCTAGAGATTAATGGGTGAAGCTTGGGGATTCAAATTCAAAATATTTTTTCTCCTTATTCAAAAAAAGACAAGGGGTAAACAGAATTGATGCCATCCTCAATGACCAAAGGCAGTTAGTGAGAGAACCTGAGCTAATTGAACAAGAAGTTATCAACTTCTACAAGCAACTTTTGGGGTCAAGGGCTACTTGCCTCCCAGCCCCTGACCTTAGCATAATCAGAAAGGGTGCTCAACTCAGCACCAAAGCCAAACAAATGCTCATTGCTACTGTGACTAACTAGGAAATTGAGGAAGCCCTTTTCAGCATTGACACCTCCAAGGCCCCTGGAATTGATGGTTTCAACGCTCACTTCTTCAAAAGTACTTGGAAAATCATCAAACCAGATGTTTGCAAGGCTGTCCATAGTTTCTTTCATGCTAGCAAAATGGATCACCAATGGAACTGCACCACTTTGACCCTAGTTCCTAAAATCCCAAACCCACAAGCAATTAAGGACTACAAACCTATAGCATGTTGCACAATGTTACACAAAATCATCTCGAAGATTCTTACAAAGAGGCTCTCTAAGATCATAGAGGAAGTAGTCAACGAAGCTCAGGCTGGCTTCATCCCTGGAAAACATATAGGAGATAACATTCTACTTGCAACTGAACTCATGAAAGGTCACAACCATAAATATATTTCACCTAGATGCATGATCAAGGTTGACCTTAAAAAAGCATATGACTCAATTGAATGGAGTTTCTTAGAGACAATGCTGACTGAGCTAGGTTTTCCAAGGCTCTTTGTCGAGCAGATCATTCCTCCTTACGCCTTCTTTTTGATGCCTTCCACAAGTTCTCGGCTGCGTCGGGGTTGTCTGCAAATCTTGACAAGACTGAGATCTACTTTGGTGGCATTTCTATGACTGATCAGGAGACTTTGTATGGTAATGTAGGTATTACTCAGGGGACCCTCCCCTTTAAATACCTTGGAGTTCCCCTCTCCTCCAAAAAACTCACTATTGCTCAATGCTCTCCTCTAGTTGATCGGGTCACTAGCAGAATCAAAAGCTGGACTTCAAGGTATCTCTCTTATGTAGGGCAGCTCCAACTTATCAAAAGTGTACTTTTTGGCATACAAACCTATTGCGCTCAGATTTTTATCTTACCAAAGAAGATCCTCAAGGATATTGAAGCACTGTTTAGGGTCTTTCTATGGACGGGGTGAGCTGCTAAAAGTAAGAGGGCTCTTGTTGCCTGGAAACAGGTTTGTCTTCCTAGAGTTAATGGAGGGTGGAATGTCCTTGCCCTTCCTGACTAGAACAAAGGAGCTATCGCTAAATTGCTATGGAATATTTCTAGCAAGGCCGACTCTCTTTGGGTCAAATGGGCGCAAACTTACTACTTCAAAAGAAGAGATTGGTGGGAATCTCCTGCCCCTGCCAAATGTTCATGGGTGCTCAAAAGGGTGCTAGAATGCAGGTCTGTTATAGACCAACTTGGGGGATGGAGCCAAGTTCTTCACCAGGGGACTTTCAAGATTAAACATCTATATAGGCTTCTTCACCCCCACCCCCCGGTGGTCCCTTGGAGGAATATTGTTTGTCATAATGGAGCTTCTCCAAAGAGTATTTTTATTCTGTGGTTAGCTCTTCAAGATAGGTTGATGACTAGGGAGAGACTTTATGCTTGGAATTATGTGGATAGCCCTAGTTTTGTAATATGTGGGTCAGCTGTAGAATCCGTCTCACATCTTTATTTCAATTGTAATTTTACTATGCAGGTATGGCAGAGACTGCTGGATTTACTGAAGCTAAGAACCCAACTTTTTTCTTTCTCAGAGCTAATTCAATGGCTATGCTTCATTACGAAGCGGAGCAGCTGGAAGACCAAGACTTTGACTATTGTGTTCATTGAGGTTGCATATGTTATCTGGCTATATAGAAATGACGTAATATTTAGAGGTTCTTTTAGGTCTATTGACAGCATTGTTAGGGAGGATATTTTCTTAGTTGCTTGTCGTTGTGATGACTCTTGTAGAAAGCTCTTACTGATGTAAGCTTAGTTGGTCTTGTGGTCCCCCAGCATGCTGCCAGTGATTTGATGGGGCCTTGGAACCCTTCCTAGAAGGTGGCCAAGGTCTTATTGTGAGGCTTTAGCATCTGGGATAGGTGTAGTTTTGAGGAGTTTTTGGGGTCTGTACCATTTTTCTTTTTGGAAATAAAAATTCTCTATTTACCAAAAAAAAAAAAAAGAATGGATCATGGAGTGTGTCTCTACTGTCTCCTACTCCGTCATGATTAATGGTGTCCCTGGTCGCCCATTTAAGGCCCAGAAAGGCCTTAGGCTAGGAGATCCTCTCTCCCCTTTCCTTTTTGCCCTGGGCATGGAATACCTCTCCAGATGTCTTGAAGAATTGAGGTATATACCAGATTTCAACCATCATCCTAGATGTCAGAAACTTCACCTCACTCATATGATGTTTGCAGACGACTTACTACTACTTGCAAGAGCAGATGGTTCCTCCCTCTCCCTCTTGTTTAGCATGTTCCACAAGTTCTCTGCAGGCTTAGTGCAAATTTTGATAAGACTGAAGTTTATTTTGGTGGCATCAACTTGGAGGAAATTTGGCATAAGGTCTTGGATATACTACACATATCACCTCAGAACATGAACTTTGATGACACTACAACTTGGATTCTGAAATGCAGCAGGAAAACTTTTGTCAAAGCACAAGTTCTCACCATGTGCTTCACTGAGACTGTTCATAGCATTTGGCTGCATAGGAACAATGTCATTTTTGGTAACATCTGCAAGCCCATTGAGCTAATAATCAAAGAAATTATTTTAAAAGTAGCTCTAAGATGCAATGAAGCAGGCAGACGTCTGCTCATTCAGCCAGTACCTGGTCTTAGATCAGTTTAGTTGAGTCTATTGTTCTTTTGATAGGCTAGCTAGGAGCCATTAGTTTAGTTTATGGAGGAATCTAGGTTTTATTGTAAACTAAAAGAGCCATTATTTGTTATGGCCTTTTATTATTTTAGTATCCTGCAGGGTATGTCCTGTCGTGATTTGATTCCCCCCCTCTTTAGAAGCTAGGTAGGATCAAAGGCTCTGGCCTATTGATCTACTTCCAACCATGGTGTCAACTTTGGTTGGAAATTTTGGATGTATAGTTCACCTTTTTCTTGTTATATAAAAATAATTAATTACCAAAAAAAAACCCACATTAATTATTCTTTTATTTTAATTGATTTTATTTTATTTCCTTTTTAGAGTCTTCACTTTTATTGGATATTCAGTTTATATTTCTACAAGTTAGGAAAAAAAACCACGCACTCCAACTTCATCTTCATCCACGGTTTCCCCCTTCACCCACTCACTACCATTCACTGGATCGTCTTGAAAAATTAATCAATAATATGGATATATTATAGGATCCTATTAGACATTCAATAACAAAGTTATGGCATTCTGAAAATTTTAGAGATATGAAATGTGAAATTATAATTTAAATTTTTTACTTTAACAAAAAAAATTCCTTTTAAAATTGTAGATTATAATTTCAATTTTTAGTTTGGGCGAAAAAATTCCCTCCAAAACCCACATTAATTATTCTTCTATTTTAATTTATTTTATTTTATTTCCAAAATATTCCGTTTATATTTTAAACTCTTCATTTTTATCGGATATTCAGTTTATATTTCTACAACTTAGGAAAAAAAAACAACGCACTCCACCTTCAACTTCATCTGCGGTTTCACCTTTCACCCACTCACTGCCTTTAACCGGTTCGTCTCGAAAAATTAATCAATCTGGACATATTATAGGCTCCGATTAGACATCCGAGCGCAAAGTTATGGCAATCTGAAAATTTTAGAGATGTGAAATGTGAAATTATAATTTGAACTTTTTATTTTAACAAAACAAAAAATCATTTTAAAATTGAATATTATTATAACTTCAATTTTATTTTGAGAAGAAAAATTCCCGCCAAAACCCACATTAATTATTCTTTTATTTGAATTGATTGTATTTTATTTCCAAAATATTCAGTTTATATTTTAGAGTATTCATTTTTAATTTTATATTCAGTTTATATTTCTACTAGTATAGAAAAAAAACCCAAACACACCACCTTCACCTTCATCCAGGGTTCCCCCTTTCACCCACACACTGCCGTTCACCGGTTCCTCTGGAAAAAATTAATCAATCTGGATATATTATAAGCCTAGATCAGACAAACGAGCGCAAAGTTGTGGCATTCCAAAAATTTTCACTATACCACTTTAAACAAAAAACTTAAATAAATTTTCCATCTAAAAATTTTTTTTATCAAATTTTGAATATAAAAATTTAATTTTAAAATTAAATAAAATATATTTCCATAGAATTGTAACAAAAAAATTTCCCTCCAAAATTAAATAAATTATTAAAGGAAAAGTGTGATGAAAATTTTTGAGTTGTGAAATGTGAAATTATAATTATAATTTTTTATTTTAAAAGAAAATTTCCCTTCAAAACTGTATATTATAACTTAAAATTTTTATTTTGAAAAAAAAAATTCCCTCCAAAAGCACATCAATTATTCTTGTATTTTAATTGATTTTATTTTATTTCCAAAATATTCCGTTTATATTTTAGAGTCTTCATTTTTATTGGATATTAAGTTTATGTTTCTACAAGTTAGAAAAAAAAAACCACGCACTCCACATTCATCTTCATCTGCGGCTCCCCCCTTTACCCACTCACTACAGTTCACCGGTTTGTCTCGAAAAATTAATTAATCTGGATATATTTTAGGCTCCGATAAGACATTCGATCACAAAGTTATGGCATTCGGAAAATTTTGGAGATGTGAAATTGTAATTTAAATTTTTTATTTTAACAAAAAAAATTCATTTTAAAATTGTATATTATAACTTCAATTTTTAGTTTGAGCAGAAAAATTCCATCCAAAAGCCACATTAATTATTCTTTCATTTTAAGTGACTTTATTTTATTTCCTTTTTAGAGTCTTCACTTTTATTGGATATTCAGTTTATATTTCTACAAGTTAGAAAAAAAACCACGCACTCCACCTTTATCTTCATCCGCGGTTTCCCCCTTCACCCACTCACTACCATTCATCGGTTCGTCTTGAAAAATTAATCAATATGGATATCTTATAGGATCCGATCAGACATTTAATCACAAAGTTATGGCATTCTGAAAATTTTAGAGATGTGAAATGTGAAATTATAATTTAAATTTTTTACTTTAACAAAAAAAAATCCTTTTAAAATTGTAGATTATAATTTCAATTTTTAGTTTGAGAAAAAATATTCCCTCCAAAACCCACATTAATTATTCTTCTATTTTAATTGATTTTATTTTATTACAAAAATATTTTGTTTATATTTTAGAATCTTCATTTTTATTCGATATTAAGTTCATATTTTTACAACTTAGGAAAAAAACCACGCACTCTACCTTCAACTTCATCCGCGGTTCCCCCCTTCACCCACTCACTGCCTTTCACCGGTTCGTCTCGAAATATTAATCGATCTGGACAAATTGTAGGCTCCGATCAGACATTTGAGCGCAAAGTTATGGCAATCTGAAAATTTTAGAGATGTGAAATGTCAAATTATAATTTGAAATTTTTATTTTAACAAAAAAAATCATTTTAAAATTTTATATTATAACTTCAATTTTTATATTGAGAAGAAACATTCCCTCCAAAACCCACATTAATTATTCTTTTATTTTAATTGATTGTATTATATTTCCAAAATATTCAGTTTATATTTTAGAGTATTCATTTTTATTTTATATTCAGTTTATATTTCTAAAAGTATAGAAAATAACCCAAACACACCACCTTCACCTTCATCCATGGTTCCCCCTTTCACCCACGCACTGTCGTTCACCGGTTCGTCTCGAAAAATTAATCAATCTGGATATATATTATAAGCCCCGATCAGACAAACGAGCGCAAAGTTGTGGCATTCCGAAAATTTTCACTATACCCCTTTAAACAATAAACTTAAATAAATTTTCCATCTAAAAAAACGTTTTATCAAATTTTTAATATAAAAATTTAATTTTAAAATTAAATAAAATATGTTTCCATAGAATTGTAAAAAATAATTTCCGTCCAAAATTAAATAAATTATTAAAGGAAAATGTGATGAAAATTTTAGAGATCTGAAATGTGAAATTATAATTTCAATTTTTTATTTCAAAAGAAAATTTCCCTTGAAAATTGTATATTATAACTTCAATTTTTTTATTTTGAGAAAAAAAATTCCCTCCAAAAACCACATTATTATTCTTGTATTTTAGTTGATTTTAATTTATTTCCAAAATATTCCGTTTATATTCTAAAGTCTTCATTTTTATTGGATATTCAGTTTATATTTCTACAAGTTAGGAAAAAAAAACCACGAACTCCTCCTTCATCTTCATCTGCGGTTCCCCCCTTTACCCACTCACTACCGTTCACCGGTTTGTCTCGAAAAAATTAATTAATCTGGATATATTTTAGGCTCCGATAAAACATTCGATCACAAAGTTATGGCATTCTGAAAATTTTGGAGATGTTAAATGTGAAATTATAATTTAAATTTTTTATTTTAACAAAAAGAATTCATTTTAAAATTGTATATTATAACTTCAATTTTTAGTTTGAGCAGAAAAATTCCATCTAAAAGCCACATGAATTATTCCTTTATTTTAATTGACTTTATTTTATTTCCTTTTTAGAGTCTTCATTTTTATTGGATATTGAGTTTATATTTCTACAAGTTAGGAAAAAGAACCACACACTCCACCTTTATCTTCATCCGCGGTTTCCCCATTCACCCACTCACTACCATTCACCGGTTCGTCTTGAAAAATTAATCAATATGGATATATTATAGGATCCGATTAGGCATTCAATCATAAAGTTATGGCATTCTGAAAATTTTAGAGATGTGAAATGTGAAATTATAATTTAAATTTTTTACTTTAACAATAAAAATCCTTTTAAAATTTTAGATAATAATTTCAATGTTTAGTTTGAGCAAAAAAATTCCCTCCAAAACCCACATTAATTATTCTTCTATTTTAATTGATTTTATTTTATTACCAAAATATTCTGTTTATATTTTAGACTCTTCATTTTTATTCAATATTAAGTTCATATTTTTACAACTTAGGAAAAAAACCACGCACTCCACCTTCAACTTCATCCGCGGTTCCCCCCTTCACCCACTCACTGCCTTTCACCGGTTCGTCTCGAAATATTAATCAATCTGGACATATTGTAGGCTCCTATCAGACATTCGAGCGCAAAGTTATGGCAATCTGAAAATTTTAGAGATGTGAAATGTCAAATTATAATTTGAAATTTTTATTTTAACAAAAAAAATCATTTTAAAATTTTATATTATAACTTCAAATTTTAGTTTGAGAAGAAAAATTCCCTCCAAAATCCACATTAATTATTCTTTTATTTTAATTGATTGTATTATATTTCCAAAATATTCAGTTTATATTTTAGAGTATTCATTTTTATTTTATATTCAGTTTATATTTCTACAAGTATAGAAAAAAACCCAAACACACCACCTTCACCTTTATCCATGGTTCCCCCTTTCACCCACGCATTGCCGTTCACCGGTTCGTCTCGAAAAATTAATCAATCTGGATATATTATAAGCCCCGATCAAACAAACGAGCGCAAAGTTGTGGCATTCCGAAAATTTTCACTATACCCCTTTAAATAAAAAACTTAAATAAATTTTCCATCTAAAAAAACGCTTTATCAAATTTTGAATGTAAAAATTTAATTTTAAAATGAAATAAAATATGTTTCCATAGAATTGTAACAAAACAAATTCCCTCCAAATTTAAATAAATTAGTAAAGGAAAAGTGTGATGAAAATTTTAGAGATATGAAATGTGAAATTATAATTTCAAGTTTTTATTTTAAAAGAAAATTTCCTTGAAAATTGTGTATTATAACTTCAATTTTTTTATTTTGAGAAAAAAATTTCCCTCCAAAAACCACATTAATTATTCTTGTATTTTAATTGATTTTAATTTATTTCCAAAATATTCCGTTTATATTCTAAAGTCTTCATTTTTATTGGATATTCTGTTTATATTTCTGCAAGTTAGGAAAAAAAAACACGAACTCCACCTTCATCTTCATCTGCGGTTCCCCCTTTACCCACTCACTACCGTTCACCGGTTTGTCTCGAAAAAATTAATTAATCTGGATATAATTTAGGCTCCGATAAAACATTCGATCACAAAGTTATGGCATTCTGAAAATTTTGGAGATGTGAAATGTGAAATTATAATTTAAATTTTTTATTTTAACAAAAAAAAAAATCATTTTAAAATTGCATATTATAACTTCAATTTTTAGTTTGAGCACAAAAATTCCATCCAAAAGCCACATTAATTATTCTTTTATTTTAATTGACTTTAATTTATTTCCTTTTTAGAGTCTTCATTTTTATTGGATATTTAGTTTATATTTCTACAAGTTAGGAAAAAATACCACACACTCCACCTTTATCTTCATCCGCGGTTTCCCCCGTCACCAACTCACTGCCTTTCACCGGTTCGTCTCGAAATATTGATCAATCTGGACATATTGTAGGCTCCGATCAGACATTTGAGCGCAAAGTTATGGCAATCTAAAAATTTTAGAGATGTGAAATGTCAAATTATAATTTGAAATTTTTATTTTTAAAAAAAAAATCATTTTAAAATTTTATATTATAACTTCAATTTTTATTTTGAGAAGAAAAATTCCCTCCAAAACCCACATTAATTATTCTTTTATTTTAATTGATTGTATTATATTTCCAAAATATTCAGTTTATATTTTAGAGTATTCATTTTTATTTTATATTCAGTTCATATTTCTAAAAGTATAGAAAATAACCCAAACACACCACCTTCACCTTCATCCATGGTTCCCCCTTTCACCCACGCACTGCCGTTCACCGGTTCGTCTCGAAAAATTAATCAATCTGGATATATATTATAAGCCCTGATCAGACAAACGAGCGCAAAGTTGTGGCATTCCGAAAATATTCACTATACCCCTTTAAACAATAAACTTAAATAAATTTTCCATCTAAAAAAACGTTTTATCAAATTTTGATTATAAAAATTTTAATTTAAAATTAAATAAAATATGTTTCCATAGAATTGTAACAAAACAATTTCCCTCCAAAATTAAATAAATTATTAAAGGAAAAATGTGATGTAAATTTTAGAGATATGAAATGTGAAATTATAATTTCAGTTTTTTATTTTAAAAGAAAATTTCCCTTGAAAATTGTATATTATAACTTCAATTTTTTTATTTTGAGAAAAAAAATTCCCTCCAAAAACAACATTATTATTCTTGTATTTTAATTGATTTTATTTATTTCCAAAATATCCCGTTTATATTCTAAAGTCTTCATTTTTATTGGATATTCAGTTTATATTTCTACAAGTTAGGAAAAAAAAACCACGAACTCCACCTTCATCTTCATCTGCGGTTCCCCCCTTTACCCACTCATTACCCTTCACCGGTTTGTATCGAAAAAATTAATTAATCTGGATATATTTTAGGCTCCAATCAGACATTCGATCACAAAGTTATGGCATTCTGAAAATTTTGGAGATGTTAAATGTGAAATTATAATTTAAATTTTTATTTTAACAAAAAAAATTCATTTTAAAATTGTATATTTTAACTTCAATTTTTAGTTGGAGCAAAAAATTCCATCTAAAAGCCACAATAATTATTCCTTTATTTTAATTGACTTTATTTTATTTCCTTTTTAGAGTCTTCATTTTTATTGGATATTCAGTTTATATTTCTACAAGTTAGGAAAAAAAACCACACACTCCACCTTAATCTTCATCCGCGGTTTCCCCCTTCACCCACTCACTACCATTCACCGGTTCGTCTTGAAAAATTAATCAATTTGGATATATTATAGGATCCGATTAGACATTCAATCACAAAGTTATGGCATTAAATTTCACATTTCACATCTCTAAAATTTTCAGAATGAAAATTTTAGAGATGTGAAATGTGAAATTATAATTTAAATTTTTTACTTTAACAAAAAAAATCCTTTTAAAATTGTAGATTATAATTTCAATTTTTAGTTTGAGCAAAAAAATTCCCTCCAAAACCCACATTAATTATTCTTTTATTTTAATTGATTTTATTTTATTACCAAAATATTCTGTTTATATTTTAGACTCTTCATTTTTATTCGATATTAAGTTCATATTTGTACAACTTAGGAAAAAAACCACGCACTCCACCTTCAACTTCATCCGCGGTTCCCCCCTTCACCCACTCACTGCCTTTCACCGGTTCGTCTCGAAATATTAATCATTCTGGACATATTGTAGGCTCCGATCAGACATTTGAGCACAAAGTTATGGCAATCTAAAAATTTTAGAGATGTGAAATGTCAAATTATAATTTGAAATTTTTATTTTAACAAAAAAAAAATCATTTTAAAATTTTATATTATAACTACAATTTTTATTTTGAGAAGAAAAATTCCCTCCAAAACCCACATTAATTATTCTTTTATTTTAATTGATTGTATTATATTTCCAAAATATTCAGTTTATATTTTAGAGTATTCATTTTTATTTTATATTCAGTTTATATTTCTAAAAGTATAGAAAATAACCCAAACACACCACCTTCACCTTCATCCATGGTTCCCCCTTTCACCCACGCACTGTCGTTCACCGGTTCGTCTCGAAAAATTAATCAATCTGGATATATATTATAAGCCCCGATCAGACAAACGAGCGCAAAGTTGTGGCATTCCGAAAATATTCACTATACCCCTTTCAAAAATAAACTTAAATAAATTTTCTATCTAAAAAAAACGTTTTATCAAATTTTGAATATAAAAATTTAAATTTAAAATTAAATAAACTATGTTTCCATAGAATTGTAACAAAACAATTTTCCTTCAAAATTAAATAAATTATTAAAGGAAAAATGTGATGAAAATTTTAGAGATATGAAATGTGAAATTATAATTTCAATTTTTTATTTTAAAAGAAAATTTCCCTTGAAAATTTTATATTATAACTTCAGTTTTTTTTATTTTGAGAAAAAAAATTCCCTCCAAAAACCACAATATTATTCTTGTATTTTAATTGATTTTAATTTATTTCCAAAATATTCCGTTTACATTCTAAAGTCTTCATTTTTATTGGATATTCAGTTTATATTTCTACAAGTTAGGAAAAAAAAACCACGAACTCCACCTTCATCTTCATCTGCGGTTCCCCCCTTTACCCACTCACTACCGTTCACCGGTTTGTCTCGAAAAAATTAATTAATCTGGATATATTTTAGGCTCCGATAAGACATTCGATCACAAAGTTATGGCATTCTGAAAATTTTGGAGATGTTAAATGTGAAATTATAATTTAAATTTTTTATTTTAACAAAAAAATTCATTTTAAAATTGTATATTATAACTTCAATTTTTAGTTTGAGCAAAAAAATTCTATCTAAAAGCCACATTAATTATTCCTTTATTTTAATTGACTTTATTTTATTTCCTTTTTAGAGTCTTCATTTTTATTGGATATTCTGTTTATATTTCTATAAGTTAGGAAAAAAAACCACACACTCCACCTTTATCTTCATCCGCGGTTTCCCCCTTCACCCACTCACTACCGTTCACCGGTTCGTCTTGAAAAATTAATCAATATGGATATATTATAGGATCCGATTAGACATTCAATCACAAAGTTATGGCATTCTGAAAATTTTAGAGATGTGAAATGTGAAATTATAATTTAAATTTTTTACTTTAACAAAACAAAATCCTTTTAAAATTGTAGATTATAATTTCAATTTTTAGTTTGAGCAGAAAAATTCCCTCCAAAACCCACATTAATTATTCTTCTATTTTAATTGATTTTATTTTATTACCAAAATATTCTGTTTATATTTTAGACTCTTCATTTTTATTCGATATTAAGTTCATATTTTTACAACTTAGGAAAAAAACCACGCACTCCACCTTCAACTTCATCCGCGGTTCCCCCCTTCACCCACTCACTGCCTTTCACTGGTTCGTCTCGAAATATTAATCAATCTGGACATATTGTAGGCTCCGATCAGACATTCGAGCGCAAAGTTATGGCAATCTGAAAATTTTAGAGATGTGAAATGTCAAATTATAATTTGAAATTTTTATTTTAACAAAAAAATCATTTTAAAATTTTATATTATAACTTCAAATTTTATTTTGAGAAGAAAAATTCCCTCCAAAACCCACATTAATTATTCTTTTATTTTAATTGATTGTATTATATTTCCAAAATATTCAGTTTATATTTTAGAGTATTCATTTTTATTTTATATTCAGTTTATATTTCTACAAGTATAGAAAAAAACCCAAACACACCACCTTCACCTTCATCCATGGTTCCCCCTTTCACCCACGCACTGCCGTTCACCGGTTCGTCTCGAAAAATTAATCAATCTCGATATATTATAAGCCCCGATCAAACAAACGAGCGCAAAGTTGTGGCATTCCGAAAATTTTCACTATACCCCTTTAAACAAAAAACTTAAATAAAAAACTTAAATAAATTTTCCATCTAAAAAAACGCTTTATCAAATTTTGAATGAAAAAATTTAATTTCAAAATGAAATAAAATATGTTTCCATAGAATTGTAACAAAACAAATTCCCTCCAAAATTAAGTAAATTATTAAAGGAAAAGTGTGATGAAAATTTTAGAGATATGAAATGTGAAATTATAATTTCAATTTTTTATTTTAAAAGAAAATTTCCCTTGAAAATTGTATATTATAACTTCAATTTTTTTATTTTGAGAAAAAAATTTCACTCTAAAAACCACATTAATTATTGTTTTATTTTATTTCCAAAATATTCCGTTTATATTTTAGAGTCTTCATTTTTATTGGATATTCAGTTTATATTTCTACAAGTTAGGAAACAAAACCACGCACTCCACCTTCATCTTCATCCGCGGTTTCCCCCTTCACCCACTCATTACCGTTCACCGGTGCTTCTTGAAAAATTAATTAATCTGGATATATTATAGGCTCCGATCAGACATTCGATCACAATGTTATTGCATTATGAAAATTTTGGAGATGTGAAATGTGAAATTATAATTTAAATTTTTATTTTAACAAAAAAAATTCATTTTAAAATTGTATATTATAGCTTCAATTTTTAGTTTGAGCAGAAAAATTCCATCCAAAACCCACATTAATTATTCTTTTATTTTAATTGATTTTATTTTATTTCCTTTTTAGAGTCTTCACTTTTATTGCATATTCAGTTTATATTTGTAACGACCCGCATTTTAGCAACGTTGTTTTCGGAGAAAACAATAATACAAATCATTAATTACTAGAAACATTCAAGAAATAAATTAAATAATGACAGCGGAAGCTTTAAACTTGATGATTTTATTTATTGAACATAGAATAATCCCAAAACAAAGGGAATAATAAAATTCTACTATTAACGACAAAACTACTAAGTCTATAAAAATAATACAAAAATGTTAGGATATTCTAATGGGTAGCTAAGTTACTGAACTTGTTTACTCTCAATCCCAACCACAATTCCCTTAAGAACTCAAACTCCAGCTCCATTACCTGAAATGGGGTCCACAATCAGTGGGCAATAACTAGGTTGTTCCACTTAGAAGTGGAACCATAAAATACATAATAAGCGAGAATAGAGCAATCATAGCATAACAATCATGAACAAAGGAGGCTCCAACAATTACATCAATTCTATTCATAAAACAGAGTTACGCAGCAGAAAACATCAACCAATCATGCTCCAAACAAATCATCGAAAGAACAGCGGAAGACTTAACAACGAAGACATAATAATAATAAATAACATCATAACATACTTAACAATGCTCAACTACGAATCACAGTCATACCATAATTCAATAATCAAAATCCAAACAATCAACCGACTCAACTAGTTCCAATCATTACTTTTGACACGACTACAATCTAATCAAACAATCGCCACGACCGAAGTCGATAACACATAATCACCACGACCGAAGTCGATAAACACATAATCGCCACAACCGAAGTCGATAAACACATAATCGCCACGACCGAAGTCGATACACATAATCGCCACGGCCGAAGTCGATAAACATATAATCGCCACGACCGAAGTCGATACACATAATCGCCACGACCGAAGTCGATAAACACATAATCGCCACGACCGAAGTCGATAAACACATAATTGACTCTTGCTAAATCCTAGTCACGTAAATAGTTCACATAAAATGTACTGGTTCAGAGACGGATGATAAGTATTCGTGAAACTTATCATTCAAACTCATGCAAGGCACGTAATTGACTCGACCACGTAAATAGTTCGATTAATAATCAAAGCCACATAATAAATCATCTAATTATCATGTAATCAAATAATCAACATATAATCATACTTAGCAATATAGATAACAATTAAAAATCCAACCTTTCATCTTAGTTCATACTCAACCATGCACGAAGAACAAAAGGGAGGGGGTCGTGAGTTATGAGGAGTAATAGGAGGGAGTTGAGTCAACTTAGGAGACTTGGTATGAGGTTAGTTAAAAATACGATTTTTAGATTATTTAGGATAATTATAATAAAAGTCAAATATTTAGATATGGAATTATCTAAATAATAATAATAATAAAAAGAAATAATCCTTGGCCATAAAAAGGGAAGGGTCGGCCAAGGGGAAGTAGTATTGGGCCATTGACCCAACTTTGAGACAAGGGGGAAAATAAGATAAAACAGTCCAACTAACCAGGCCTTTTGGACATAGAATTAAGAGTACCAATTAATTAACCACGAAATTTTCTGGCCCAAATTTTTGGGTTATTACAATATTTCTACAAGTTAGAAAAAAAAACCATGCACTCCACCTTAATCTTCATTCGCGGTTTCCCCCTTCAATTGTATATATATAACTTCAATTTTTATTTTGAGAAGAAAAATTCCCTCCAGAACCCACATTAATTATTCTTTTATTTTAATTGATTGTATTTTATTTCCAAAATATTCTATTTATATTTTAGAGTATTCATTTTTATTTTATATTCAGTTTATATTTCTACAAGTATAAAAAAAACCGAAACAAACCACCTTCACCTTCATCCACGGTTCCCCCTTTCACCCACGCACTGCCGTTCACCGGTTTGTCTTGAAAAATTAATCAATCTAGATATATTATAAGCCCCGATCAGACAAACGAGCGCAAAGTTATGGCATTCCAAAAATTTTCACTATACCCCTATAAACAAAAAACTTAAATAAATTTTCCATCTAAAAAAACGTTTTATCAAATTTTTATCAAATTTTGAATATAAAAATTTTAATTTTAAATTAAATAAAATATGTTTCCATAGAATTGTAACAAAAAAATTTCCCTCCAAAATTAAATAAATGATTAAAGGAAAAGTGTGATGAAAATTTTAGAGATGTGAAATGTGATATTATAATTTCAATTTTTTATTTTAAAAGAAAATTTCCCTTCAAAATCGTATATTTTAACTTCAATTTTTTATTTTGAGAAAAATATTTCCCTCTAAAAACCACAGTAATTATTCTTGTATTTTAATTGATTTTATTTTATTTCCAAAATATTTCATTTATATTTTAGAGTCTTCATTTTTATTGGATATTCAGTTTTTATTTCTACAAGTTAGGAAAAAAATACCACGCACTCCAACTTCATCTTCATCCGCGGTTCCCTCCTTCACCCACTCACTACCGTTCACCGGTTCGTCTCGAAAAATTAATTAATCTAGATATATTATAGGCTCCGATCAGACTTCGATCACAAAGTTATGACATTCTGAAAATTTTGGAGATGTGAAATGTGAAATTATAATTTAAATTTTTTATTTTAACATAACAAAAAAATTCATTTTAAAATTGTATATTATAACTTCAGTTTTTAGTTTGAGTAGAAAAATTCCATCCAAAACCCACACTAATTAGTCTTTTATTTTAATTGATTTTATTTTATTTCCTTTTTAGAGTCTTCACTTTTATTGGATATTCAGTTTATATTTCTACAAGTTAGGAGAAAAAACCACGCACTCTACCTTCATCTTCATCCGCGGTTTCCCCCTTCACCCACTCACTACCATTCACCGGTTCGTCTTGAAAAATTATTCAATCTGGATAGATTATAGGATCCGATTAGACATTCAATCACAAAGTTATGGCATTCTGAAAATTGAGCTGTGAAATGTGAAATTATAATTTAAATGTTTTACTTTAACAAAAAAATTCCTTTTAAAATTGTAGATTATAATTTCAATTTTTAGTTTCGGCCAAAAAATTCCCTACAAAACCCACATTAATTATTCTTCTATTTTAATTTATTTTTTTTTTATTTACAAAATATTCCTTTTATATTTTAGACTCTTCATTTTTATTGGATATTCAGTTTATATTTCTACAACTTAGGGAAAAAAACAAATCACACACTCCACGTTTAACTTCATCCGCGGATCCCCCCTTCACCCACTAATTGCCTTTCACCGGTTTGTCTCGAAAAATTAATCAATATGGACATATTATAGGCTCCGATCAGACATCCGAGCGCAAAGTTATGGCAATCTGAAAATTTGAGAGATGCGAAATGTGAAATTATAATTTGAATTTTTTTTTTAACAAAAAAAAATCATTTTAAAATTTTATATTATAACTTCAATTTTTATTTTGAGAAGAAAAATTCCCTCGAAAACCCACATTAATTATTCTTCTATTTTAATTGATTTTATTTTATTTCCAAAATATTACGTTTATATTTTAGAGTCTTCACTTTTATTGGATATTCAGTTTATATTTCTACAAGTTAGGAAAAATAACCACGCACTCCACCTTCATCTTCATCTTCATCCGCGGTTTCCCCCTTCACCCACTAACTACCGTTCACCGGTTTGTCTCGAAAAATTAATCAATCTGGATATATCATAGGATCCGATCAGACATTCAATCACAAAGTTATGGCATTCTGAAAATTTTAGAGATGTGAGATGTGAAATTATAATTTGAATTTTTTATTATAACAAAAAAATTCCTTTTTAAATTGTATATTATAATTTCAATTTTTAGTTCGAGGAGAAAATTTCCCTCCAAATCCCACATTTAATTATTCTTCTATTTTAATAGATTTTATTTTATTTTCAAAATATTCCGTTTATATTGTAGAGTCTTCATTTTAATTGGATATTCAGTTTATATTTCTACAACTTAGGAAAAAAACCACGCACTCCACCTTCATATTCATCCGCGATTCCCCCCTTCACCCACTCATTGCCGTTCACCAGTTCGTCTCGAAAAATTAATCAATATAGACATATTTAAAGCCGCGATCAGACATAAGAGCGCAAAGTTATGACATTCCGAAAATTTTCACTATTTAAACAAAAAATTTAAATAAATTTTCCATCTACAAAAACGTTTTATCAAATTTTGAATATAAAAATTTAATTTTAAAATTAAATAAAATACGTTTCCATAGAATTGTAACAAAAAAATATCCCTCCAAAATTAAATAAATTATTAAAGGAAAAGTGTTATGAAAATTTTAGAGATGTGAAATGTGAAATGTGAAATTATAATTTGGATTTTTTATTTTAACAGAAAATTTCCCTTCAAAATTGTATATTATAACTTAAATTTTTTAATTTGAGAAAAAAAATTTCCCTATAAAAACCATATTAATTATTCAATTACTTTAATTGATTTTATTTTATTTCAAAAATATTCCGTTTATATTTTAGAGTCTTTATTTTAATTGGAGATTCAATTTATATTTCTACAACTTAGGAAAAAAACCACACACTCCACCTTCATCTTCATCCGGGGTTCCCCCCTTCACCCACTCATTGCCGTTCACCAGTTCGTCTCGAAAAATTAATCAATCTAGACATATTATAAGCGGCGATCAGATATACAAGCGCAAAGTTATGACATTCCGAAAATTTTCACTATTTAAACAAAAAATTTAAATAAATTTTCCATCTACAAAAACGTTTTATCAAATTTTGAATATAAAAATTTAATTTTAAAATTAAATAAAATATGTTTCCATAGAATTGTAACAAAAAAATTTCCCTCCAAAATTAAATAGATTATTAAAGGAAAAGTGTTATGAAAAGTTTAGAGATGTGAAATGTGAAATTATAATTTGGATTTTTTATTTTAACAGAAAATTTCCCTTCAAAATTGTATATTATAACTTAAATTTTTTATTTTGAGAAAAAAAATTTCCCTATAAAAACCATATTAATAATTCAATTACTTTAATTGATTTTATTTTATTTCAAAAATATTCCGTTTATATTTTAGAGTCTTCATTTTTATTGGATATTCAGTTTATATTTCTACAAGTTAGGAAAAAAACACCACGCACTCCACCTTCATCTTCATCCGCGGTTTCCCCCTTCACCCACTAACTACCATTCACCATTTTGTCTCGAAAAATTAATCAATCTGGGTATATTATAGGATCCGATCAGACATTCAATCACAAAGTTATGGTAACATAACTTTGAATACTATGATTATAGGGTAGATTAAATGATCAAATTAGGCTAGATTGTTGATGAATTTTGGCTATGTTCACGCTTGATGAAGGTAATTAAGGTAACATACGTTTCTACCTTAATTTGAATACTATGATTATAGGGTAGATTAAATGATCAAATTAGGCTAGATTGTTGATGAATTTTGGCTATGTCCACGCGTGATTTCTAGGCTGGTTTGGGTGATTATTTTGTGATATTTTGATGAGTTTTCATGCATGTTATGATTTCTTATGATAATCTTAAGTTTGCTCATGTTTGTGTTCAATTTCCATGGAGTTTTGATGCATGTTTTTGGATGATTATGTTGATGGGATTTCGTGTATCATGTGTGAGTTCTTTATGAGTTCTTGATGATTTCTTTGAAGAATCTTGAAATTTCTTGAATTAGTTCATGTGTTCTTTAAGAGTAAAAGATAACTACAGTTTATTAAAGATTATTAAAGTTTATCAAAGAAAGTTAAAGAAAGATTAAAGAAAGATAAAGAAACGGTAAAGATTGATTAAAGAAGTTCAAAGATTAGTAAGGTACATAGTTAGACTCAAGAAAAGGCGTAAGAGGCGATCTCGAGGATAACAAAGATGTAATGGATTTGTAAAGATTAGCTTAAGTTTACTGTTAGACGGCTAACCTTAGAGTAAGATTCTAAGACTTGGGTTAAGACGTTGCCCCTATCCTAACCGCGGTATTGGGATAGTGTATACTTGCTATGTCGTCTTTTGATATGAATTTCCGTAAGATGGGGTTCATGGGTTTGGGAGTAAGATTCTCAATCCTGACATAGTAGGAAAGTTCATTCGCGTAAGATGCGTTTGTACGAGCATAGTCCGGTCTAATATGTAAATGGTAGCGACAAAGATTAAGTATTGATAAGATTGAATAATTAAAGTTAGTCAAGTTTGGATATTGTCATCATTTGATTTTATTGTTATTATTATGATGATATATTGTATGGTTGGTATGTTTGAGTGCCTGATGTACTTGTTTGGTTTATTCTATGATTATGTGTATCCATGTTAGGGTGGGACTGTTATGTTACTCGCCACTGACAGTGGATTGTGGTTCATTTTCAGGTAACTCCGATGATGACGGTGTTGCTTAGCTTTAGGTTGGGCGTGTGCCGTTGTATTTCTATCTTAGATTGTATTTTGTTTCTAGTTCGGATGTTTAGTATTTGTATTTCATATATTCTAACTCTGATGACGTTTGGAGTTAATTTCTAGTGTTGGTTATTTTGGTTTTAGTATCGTATAATCTTGTGGGTTTTGTACTTTTGGGATTTAGTATTAATATATCTTTTGAGGTTTTTGTTTTAATTTTTAAGTAAGTTTGTATGTTAGATCGACTATTCGACTCGTCGGTTTTTTCCACGCCGGTTTAAGCGAGTTGGGTCGTCACAGTTGGTATCAGAGCCGAATAGGTTAAAACTTTAAGTGAAGTTTTAGGACTTGAGTAAAACCCGGGAGTTGTGAGCTTTACCATTCCCGAGTGATGAACCCAATTTAGAATAAGTATAAGGGAGAAGAGCGTCGGGTAGAAAAATCCGGGATAAGACTCTTTTTCCTATTTTCTTTTGATTTGTGTACTTGACTATAGTGTGGATTTTTGATTGACACTGCTTCTCTTGTGTGTCTTTTCTTGCGATGTTTTTAGCATGGCCACACCTCACCGGACAAATTCAGGACGACAGAGATTACGAACGCTCGAGGAAGCGATTCTTACGTTAGCGCACCATAGTCGTCAGCCATCGGGATCGCAGTCGACGTTCGATTGTATTGCTCGTCATCGACCACCGACTTACGATGGGGTTGCCGACCCTACGACTTTGGAGAGCTGGATCCGCGAGATGGGGAAGCTCTTCGACGCTACGTTTTGCCCCGAGCACGAGAAGGTCCAGATCGCCGCCTACTACTTGCGAGGAGAGGCTGATAACTGGTGGAGCGTGGCTAGGAACGCGTGTATGCCCTTGCACTCGATGTATTAGGCTGAGTTCGTAGCTAAGGTCCAGGAGAGGTTCTACCCCGACGAGTTATAGTGGCAGAAACAGGAGGAGTTTCTTACTCTCACTCAGGGTAAGATGACGGTTCAGGCCTACACCGATAAGTTCGCTGAGTTATCGAGGTTCGCTACATGTTTAGTTACATCTAAGGAGGAGCGGGTCAAGCGCTACATCAAAAAGCTAGATTCGAGGATTCGCGGTCACGTGATCAGTAGTGGAGCGAAGACATTACAACGATCTTACGAGGTAGCACTCGAGATCCAGGCGTCTGTTACCGAGGAGGTTGCGAGCAAGAACAGGACCCCGACCTCGGTGACGTCGCCATCTTTTAAGAAGCCCCGATTCATTGCTCCTAGCAGTACCCCTCCGACCGCTAGTTCGTCTCAGGGATCAGGGAGTTCGAGATGCAAAGGCTGTGGAAAGGACTTCCATCCAGGGAAGCATTACGACGGGACGCCCATTTCGTGTTTCATCTGTGGAAAGGAAGGCCACAAGGCGTCTGTTTGCCCCGAGAAGAAGCCAGGCACCGAGACCAAGCAACTACCAGCACCGGCTAAGACTCCAGTGAAGAACTGAGTCTACTGTATGACTGAGGCAGAGGCAGAGGTCCAGCAAGATGTAGTCTCTAGTATGTTAGCTTATGTTTTATTTGATTCTAGTGCCACTGTTTCTTTTGTGGCTAGTAGTTTTGTCTCGAGGTCTAATCTTCGTGGCAGTTCCCCTGTTAGTTCGATCATAACTCTCCCTTCTGGAGAGGATTTTGTTTTTCAGCGTGAGTTCCGAGGAGTGCCCATCGTTATAGCTGGAGAGCAGGCGACGACCGATCTAAAGGAGTTCCCGCTGATGGAGTTCGATGTCATTCTTGGCATGGACTGGCTATCGACGTATCGAGCGATTACTCGTTGCCGAGACTAGTCAGTGACATTCCGAGGATCGCAAGGCAATCGAATTACCTTTTTTGGGATCGTTCTGAAGAAAGGAGTAAAGGTAATCTCAGCCTTGAAAATGAGAAAACGTCGCCAGAAGGGCGATATGGTGTTCTTATGTCAGGTAAGGGACTTGACTGAGGATAGTTTGTTGGACGATATACCTGTAGCGAGGGATTTCAGAGACGTATTTCCTGATGATCTACCAGGTGTAACGCCCCAGATTTTTGAGCTATTTTCTTGTTTATTTTGTTTGTAATTATCTTTAATTCTGTGTATAGTCCAAATTTATTTGGACTATTTATTGATTGATTATGATTATTTTATTATGTGATTTATTTTATTTTATTTTGATTAATTAGAATTTTATTATAATTTTCTAGTTAATTAATTGAGTTTTGGGCCAAGTGTGAATTTAATCATGATTAGTCATGATTTAGTGCAAATGGCCCAAGTGATCTTTTGGCCCATCTTTCCATAGGCCCAACCGGCCCTCTCTTGATTAGTGGCTTGGTTTTGCCACTTGCCTTGCATTCAAACCTTAACCACTTCTATAAATACAAGGATTTGTAAGGCTTTAGAACTCATTTGCTCATTTGCCATCCATTTGCTATCAAAGTTTAAACACAAAACACCCTCCATTTTGCCATCATCCACACGCCATTTTTGGCTCTTCAACTCAATCATTTGTTCATCATCCATCCAAACCCAAAACTTAAAGATTCAACCTCTATTGATCTTTAAGTATCAAAACACCAACTAAACCCCATTTTTTTCATTCAAGATCGCTAGTTCGGGTTTATTTTTGGGCTTGGTTTCGAGTGGGTTGTTCGTGTGTTCGAAGGTGGTGCCTTGTGGGTGGTGCTGCGTGGTGTCGAGTGGTGCACGACAGTTCGGGTTGCTGCACGGTGGTTCCGTGGTGAGTCCGTGGTGGTTCGTGGTTTGTGCCGTGTTGAGCCGTGGTTGGCCGTATGTTCGGGGCTGTGGAAAGACGTTCCGAGCAGCAAGTTTTTGTACGTTTTAGTGTTTAATCTTCATTAGGTAACATACTATCTCAACCTAGTTTGGATAACTTGAATTATAGTATAGATTAAATGATTAGATTAGACCGTTTTAGTGTTATGTGTTCATTTTTATGTATGGATTATAATCTGATTTTGGGGTAATGATTTATGATGATTTCCACTTGAATATGTATAATTTCATGATTGATTATGTTAGTATTATGTTTGATATTGTTCATGTTCAAGTTTGATGAAGTTTGGATATTAGGAAGTTGATGAATTTATTAATTGAACTTGTTGTTTCATGCATGTAATATGATGAGTTTTGGGATGAGTTCTTAAATCTTGGACGAGTTCTTAATTGAAGTTCTTGAATCTTGAATGAGTTCTTGATTGAAGTTCTTGAATCTTGGATGAGTTCTTTTTGAGTCTTGGTTAGGTTCTTTATGATTTATTTATGATTCTTTATGAGTTATTTATGGATCTTGATTGTGTTATGATGAGTCTAGGACTCTTTATCATGATTATGTAGTTTAAGTATGGGCTATTTGAGTCTTGGTTAAAGGAAGTTAAGATAAGATTAAAGAAGTTAGATGAGGTTCAAAGAAAGTTAAAGGAATGATTAAGATTGTTTAAAGAAGTGGTATGTTTATGGTTAGACTCAAGAAAAGGCAAAGAAAAGGCAATCTTGAGGATAATTTCGTTTGTTTACATGTTAGTCTTAAGTCAAGGCGTAAGATGCAACTTAAGATTAACTAAGAATGTAAATAAAAGATTAAAGATTAAAGGATTAAATGATTAACTTGATTAGCTTGATTTTACTATTAGACGCCTAACCTTAGAGTAAGATTCTAAGGCTTGGGTTAAGACGCTGCCCCTATCCTGTCCACGGTACTGGGATAGATGGTGATCTTACTATGTCGTCTTCGGATATGGATTTCCAGTAAGATTGGTTTCATGGGGTTGGGAGTAAGATTCTCAATCCTGGCATAGTAGAAAGTTCGTTCGCGTAAGATGCGTTCGTATGTGCATAGTCCGGTCTGATATCTAAATGATTGCGCTAAAGATTAAGTAAAGATAAGTTTAAAGTCGAGTATTGGAAGTTAGACGAGTTTTGGGATAATATCGTTGATGTCGTTATTATTAACGTTATTGTTGTGGGTTATTGTTTATTTAATATGTTGTTTTACATGATCGTATGTTGTATGTCTGGTTTGGTTGTTTGATGTATTTTATGATCATGTGTATCCACGTTAGGGTGGGACAGCTATGTTACTCGCCACTGACTGTGGATTGTTGTTAATTTTTCAGGTAACTCTAATGATGTCAGTGTTGCTTAGCTTTGGGTTGGGCGAGTGCCGATGTCCTTTTTACTTGTTTAGTTTGTATTTCATTTCTAGTATTAGACTGTAGTGGTGGTATTTGTATATTTCTATAACTCTGACGTATATTTGGAGTTTACGTTTGATAGTAATAGTGGTATGACATTTTGGGATTAGTTATGTACAATCTTGTGGGTAATTGTACTTTTGGTTTTGTATATATAATCATTTTGAGGTTTTGTTTTTAATTTTAAGTATTTTAGTTTGTTAGATCTGACTATTCGACTCGTCGGTTTCTTCCGCGCCGGTTTAAGCGAGTCGGGTTGTCACACCAGGAGTTCCACCCTAGCACGATGTCAAGTTTAACATCGACTTAGCACCCGGGACAACGCCGATTTCGAAGGCACCTTACCGGATGGCATCATCGGATTTGCAGGAGTTAAAGACACAACTTCAATATTTGATCGATAAGGGCTTCATTAGGCCGAGTGTTTCTCCATGGGGAGCACCTGTGCTCTTTGTGAAGAAGAAAGACGGTAGCATGCGCCTGTGCATAGACTACCGAGAATTGAATCGGGTAACTATCAAGAATAAGTGCCCGTTGCCTAGGATTGAGGACCTATTCGATCAATTACGAGGAGCGGGAGTTTTCTCGAAGATAGATCTTCGATCTGGATATCATCAGATTCCAGTCAAGAAAGAAGACATCCCGAAGACCGCTTTTCGTACGAGATACGGCCACTACGAGTTTGAGGTGATGCCCTTTGGCCTCGCTAATGCACAAGCCGTGTTCATGGATCAGATGAACCGGACTTTTCATCACTTACTCGATAAGTGTGACGTAGTCTTCATCGATGATATCTTAGTTTATTCGAGAGACGAGTCTGAGCATGCAGAGCATCTCCGGATAGTGCTAGAGATATTAAGGAAGCACAAGTGGTTCGCGAAGCTCTCTAAGTGTGAGTTCTGGCTTTGCGAAGTAGCATTTCTGGGTCACGTTATTAGCAAGGAAGGCATTAAGGTAGACCCGACAAAAGTTAAGGTTGTAGTTGAATGGAGTAGCCTGAAAAATGTGGCGGAGGTTCGTAGTTTTCTGGGTTTGGCCGGATACTACCGACGATTCGTCCAAGACTTCTCCAAGATTGCTAGACCATTGACTAGTCTCCTACAGAAGGAGATCTGTTTCGTTTGGACGGAGGCTTGCGAGCAAGCATTTCAGCAGCTGAAACAAAGATTAGTTTCTGCTCCTATTCTTACCCTTCCGAACGATGAGGAGGATTTCGAGGTCTACAATCAAGCGTCTAAGAGTGGCCTAGGATGTGTGTTGATGCAGGGTGGGAAGGTCATCGCTTATGCATCGAGGCAATTGAAGGTGCACGAGCGTAACTACACCACGCATGACTTGGAGCTAGCAGCTGTAGTTTTCACGCTTAAGATCTGGAGGCACTATCTCTATGGTTGTTCGTGTAAAGTATTCACGGATCATAAGAGTCTCAAGTACATCTTCACTCAGAAGGACCTCAATATGAGGCAGCGACGATGTCTTGAGGTTATTAAGGACTATGACCTGACGCTTAATTATTACGAAGGCAAGGCAAACTTAGTCGCTGACGCACTGAGTCGCAAGAATCGATTGAGCTTCAGTAGAAGCTGTAGTTCCGTTAAACTTTATCTGACATCTATGAGAGCCGAGCCTGAGTTATTTCAGGAATTGCGCGAGGTCAAAAGAATGACCCGCAGTTCACTAGGATTCGAGAGGCCTTGCGGCAAGGAAAAGCCGTTGGCTTCGAGATTTCTTCCGACGGTAGTCTGCGCTTTCGAGGGAGGTGGTGTGTACCGGACAGTTCTGATCTTCGGAACAGGATCATGTCTGAGGCACATAACTCGCCCTACTCTGTTCATCCTGGAGGTAACAAGTTGTATAAGGACCTTAAGGGCCAGTTCTGGTGGCCTAAGATGAAGCAGGATGTAGCAGAGTTCGTAGCTCGATGTTTAGTTTGTCAGAAGGTTAAGATCGAGCATCAGAGACCTAGAGGTCTTTTGCAGCCACTACCGATTCCGACCTAGAAATTTGAGTCGGTATCTATGGATTTTGTGGTTAGCCTACCTACATGTAATGGTATGAATGCCATTTGGGTGATTGTGGATAGGCTGACCAAGGTCGCTAGATTCATACCGATGAAGATGACCTGGTCGATGGAGCGCCTGGCAGAGGCTTATACCCAGAAAATTATTCAACTTCACGGAGTTCCGAGGGAGATAGTTTCTGATCGTGATCCGAGATTCTTGTCTCCTTTCTGGAAATCAGTTCAGGAAGCCTTTGGGACGAAGTTGAAGCTGAGCACCACGTTTCACGCGGCGACGGATGGCCAGACTGAGAGGAGCATCCAAACTCTGGAGGATATGTCGCGAGCATGTACTCTGGAGTATCATCAGTCTTGGGTGCGAATGCTCTGCTTGGTAGAGTTTTCATATAACAACAGTTATCACTCCAGCATTGATATGGCTCCGTACGAGGCCTTGTATGGGAGGAAATGTCGGAGTCCGATTTGTTTGAATGATATAAGTGATACTGTGGCTTTGGGACCTGAGATGGTACGAGATACCGTAGAGAAGGTCCGAGTCATTCGGTCTAAGATGCAGGCCGCGCAGAGTCGTCAGAAGTCCTACGCCGATAACCGACGTAAACCACTGACATTTGAGGTAGGTGACAGAGTCTTGCTTAAGGTTTCACCATTCAAGGGAGTTGCTCGCTTTGGCCAAAAGGAGAAACTCCGACCGAAATTCGTGGGACCTTACGAGATACTAGAACGAGTTGGGGAGGTGGCATATCGGTTGGCATTATCACCATGTTTGTCTAATGTTCACAATGTGTTCCATGTTTCCCAGCTAAGGAAATACTTACATGATACTACCCACATCATTCCAGTGGAATCGGCCACGTTTGAGCCGAATCTGACGTTCGAGGAGTGACCAGTTCAGATCTTGGATCGCGAAGTGAGGAGCCTCCGACGTAAGCAAGTCCAGCTAGTCAAGGTGTTGTGGAGAAATCAGCATCATGAGGAAGAGACTTGGAATACAGAGGCGTCCATGAAGCAGAAGTACCCGGAGTTGTTTATGGGTGAGCAATCTCCTTTGCCTTAAATTTCGGGACGAAATTTCTTTCAGGAGGGGATATTGTAATGACCCAGTTTTTCGGTTGTCTTTATGTTATTTTCATGTATGGTCAAAATTTATTTGCACTATTTATTTTAATTTTATTTGAATAATTACGATTATTTTTATTTTATGATTGGTTGTTTTATTATTTATTTTATTTTATTTTATTTTATTTTATTTTTATTAATTAGAATTTTAATTTTTAATTTTCTAATTAGTTAATTAATTTTTGGGCCAAATGCAATTTAGGCATGATTAGTCATGCATGAGTGCAATTAGCCCAAGTGATCATCAAAGTCCATTTCACTTGCTAAAAACCGGCCCCCCCTTATGTAATGTGGCTTAATTTTGCCACTTGTCTCATGTTCACACCTTAACCAACTTTTTTTTTTTTTTTTTGGTAAGTGTAAGATATATACCAAAGAAATAGGATCAAATACATCCTAGGGAGCAGTGGCAAAGGCCACCCCCAAAAAGGTTAAACCAAGCTCAAGTAAGACAAGCCCTTAATTGAGCCAAGAACACCTTAACCAACTTCTATAAATAGAAGAGGCTTTAAGGCATATGTTTCATTTGCCAATCTTAATCATCCTTTGCCACAAATTAAACACAAAAACACTCTCTCCATTGCTACATTCCACACGCCGTTTTTGGCACAATTCCACCATCAATTGTTCATCATCCATCCAAACCCAAAACTTAAAGATTAATCCTCCATTGATCTTTAATAATCAACACACAAATTAAACCTCAATAATTCCATTCAAGATCTCTAGTTTGGGTTTGATTCCGGGTTGGTTCGTGTGGGTTGGCTCGTGTGGGACGTCTGGTGGTGCCATGTGAAGGTCGTGTTCATGAGGGTGGTTCGTACAATTTCCATGGAGTTTTGATGCATGTTTTTTGATGATTATGTTAATGGGATTTCGTGTATCATGTGTGAGTTCTTGATGAGTTCTTTATCAGTTCTTGATAAGTTCTTGATGAGTTCTTTATAATCTTGATTAGTTCTTTGATGAATCTTGAAATTCTTGAATTAGTTCATGCGTTCCTTAAGAGTAAAAGATAACTAAAGTTTATTAAAGATTATTAATGTAACGACCCAGATTTATTGGTATTTCTATTGTTGATTTATTTGTATATTTATGTTATTTTATGTATGGTCCAAAATTTATTTGGACTATTTATTTTTATTTTATGTGAATAATTTCGATTATTTCTCTTTTATTATTTATTTTATTATTATTTAATTAATTAGAATTTTATTATTTAATTTTCTAATTAGTTAATTAATGTTTGGGCCAAATGCTAATTAAGCATGATTAGTCATGCATGAGTGCAATTAGCCCAATTGATCGCCAGAAGCCCATTTGAGCCTTGTGAAAACCGACCCCCTTGTGTATTAGTGGCCTAATTTGCCACTTGCTTCATGTTCACACCTTAAACCACTTCTATAAATAGAAGGGTTGGTAAGGCTTGAGAGCTCATTTTGCCATCATTTGCACCTTTGATCATCATTTGCCACAATAAAAAAGCGAAACACTCTCCCTTTTTCTTTAAACCCATACGCCATTTTTGGTTTATGAACACCCAACTATTGTTCATCATCCAATCACTTTCGAAACTTAAAGATTACATTTCTATTGATCTTAAAGTAACTTTAAACACAACAATCTCCATAGTTAGGGTTTTGTGTAACTATGGAGATTGTTGGGTTTAAAGTTACTTAAAGATCAATAGCAATTTAATCTTTAAGTTTCGGAAGTGATTGGATGATGAACAATGGTTAGGTGATCAAGGCCTACCTACTCAATGCTATCAACAGCCAAGAGGATCTGCCTCTAGTTCCACCGAAGTGGGAGAAGTTGATGGATCCTACCCCAGTCCTCCCTCCATCTCGCGAAATCTCTACTTTGACTTCGATTTATTTGCGTATGGAGTTTTTGAGCCACACAAACGACCTCAATATCACCCGTATGCCACACGCTATAAATCAACTAGGGGTTATAGTGAGAATGGAGGAGGTAAGAGACGAGCAAAGACTAGCGCACATTCAGTTCGAGGACAGGGTAAGGGACCTGTACAGCCACACTCTGGGGAAAAGAATCAATATAGAGGGGGTGAAGAGCCTCGAAGATTGGGAAGCAAGAGACGAGCTTCTAACACTACTACCAACACCTCGCCACATGTCAGTTCTCTCCTGGAACACTATAGGGATGGCACTTCCATTGTTTAAAATGCACAAGCCGGACCTGTTTATTTTACTGGAAACGAGGGTGGGAAAGAGAACACTAAGAAAATCATTGAGCGTTTACCCTATGACAGCTTTGAAATTGTGGAACCTGTTGGGTTTTCTGGGTGAATTGTTGTGCTGTGGCATTCCTCTTACATCGACTTTCAGTTGGTGAAAAAGGATAGGCAACACATCAGTGGAGTGGTTCAGGTAAATTCTAATTCCAATCTTTTCTTTTTGTCTGCAGTTTATGCAAACCCTAAATTTAAATTTCGTAAATTGTTATGGTATTTATTGCGTGAAATTTATTTGGTTCATTCCTTGCCTTGGCTAGCCATAGGTGATTTCAATGATGTTTTGTTTTGTCATGAGAAGTTCAGAGGCTATCCCGCAAAATCTTATAAAATGAATGCTTATGCTGATTGTATGAGTGATTGTGGGCTATTTGATTTGGGATTTACTGGCCAAAAATTCACATGGACTAATAAGAGGAAATTAAATCCTATTTTTTCTAGACTGGATAGAGCATGGGGTAACCATAAGCTTCTTGATCTGTTTCCAAATGCTAGAGTCCTGCACCTCCCAAGGGTATTGGCAGACCACAGTCCCATTCTTTTCAAGAGTGAACCTGATCACCCTTCTCGTGTAACTAGGCAGTTTAAACTTGAGCCTTTGTGGAGATTAGAGCCTTCTTTCAAGAGTCTTATTTTGGATAATTGGATGCAAACTCCTATGTCTTTCAATGATGCCCTTTCTGCTCTAAAAGACCCAATCTCCAATTGGGCTTCTGCTACCTTTTCAAACTCAAGGCTTAAAAGGAAAAGACTGCTTGCCAGAATTGATGGTATTCAACAGGCCTTGTGTATTAATCCTTCTTCTTACCTTCAAGAACTGGGATCCCAGCTTGAAGAGCAATTGTCCTTTCTTTATCAGCAAGACTAGATATTCTGGATGACTAGAGCTAGAATAAACTGGCTTGTTGAAGGAGAAAGAAATTCTTCTTTTTTCCATAAATGTGTCCAGTTAAGAAGAAATAGGAACATAATTCTCTCTCTTTCGGATGACCTTGGTAATACCTGGGATACTCCTGACCAAATTGAGTCTCATGCTATCTCCTTTTTCTCTTCTTTGTTTCCTACCTCCCTTATTTGTTCCACCCCAACCCTCTCATTGTCCAATTCCTCCCCTCCCATCAATATCTCTTACATCCCTTCTTTGGAAGAAATTAGGATGGCTGTTTTCTCACTTGCCCCTTTCAAGTATCCTGGTCCTGATGGTTTCCATTCCTTCTTTTACAGAGACAATTGGGACACCATTAAGCAAGACCTGGCTGTTTTTATCTGCCACCATTTTAGAACTTGTTGTTTTCCTGAGGAAATCAATTTCCACTAACATCGCCCTCATCCCCAAGATTGAATTCCCTTCCACTTTATCTAATTTTAGACCTATTAGCCTTTGTAATAATATTTATGAGATTTTTACAAAACTTGTGGTTAATAGGCTAAAACCACTTATTCATGACCTCATTTCCCCTAACCAAAGTGCCTTCATCCCTTCCAGGGGAACTGACACTAATGCCATTATTGCCTCAGAAATTCTACACACAATGATGAAAAGGAAGGGAAGAAATGGATGGTTTGCACTTAAAATTGACTTAGAGAAAGCTTATGATAAGCTTGAGTGGAATTTCATTAGAAATAGCTTAGCTAGCTTCAATTTTGATCCTAATTCCAACAGGTTTATCATGAGTTGTGTGACTAGTGTTTCCTCCTCAGTCATTATTAATGGTAAACCATCAAGTCCTTTCCTTCCTACTAGGGGAATAAGGCAAGGTGACCCACTATCCCCCTACATCTTCATTATGTGCATGGAACGTTTATCACTCCTTATTCATGAGGCTTGTAGGGAGAAAAGTTCGACTCCTTTCAAAATGGGCAGGAATAGACCAGAGATTTCCCACCTCTTGTTTGATGATGATTTACTCTTGTTTGGTCAATGTAATAGAAGAACTATTGAGTCAGTGCTTTACTGCCTTGATTTATTCTCTTCAGCTTTAGCTCAGTCTATTAATTCTAGCAAGAGTCAGGTATCTTTCTCCCCTAATACTCCTAATGCTGATGTAGATTATTTTCTTTCTTCTTTCCCTTGTAAGAAGACTGAGGATCTAGGCTCTTATTTGGGGTTCCATATCCTGCATAAAAGGCCCTCCAAAGCTAAATACCAATTCATTGTTGACAAGGTCAGATCCAGATTGGACCAATGGAAAGTTAAGTTCCTTTCAAAAGCAGGCAGGCTATGTCTTATCAACTCAACCCTTACCTCCATCCCTTTTTATTATATGCAATTTAGTAAACTGCCTTCTACTATTATTTCCTCTATAAATTCAATTGTAACCAGGTTTCTCTGGGGCTCCTCTCATATCAGGGGGGTTCATCTGTCCTCTCTTTCATCTATCTCTTCTCCTACATGGGCTGGGGGGCTTGGGATTAAAAATATAGAGTTGTTTAACAAAGCTTGCCTTATGAAACTTTGCTGGAAACTAATAAACTTCCCAGAAAGCCTTGCTTCCAAAGTTATGACAGCTAAATACTTTGGCAACAGGGTTATTCCCATCTCTTTTAAGAAAGGCTCACACATTTGGAAGGATTGTGGTTATGTTTGGAATCTTTACACTAATTCTTCTAAGTGGGTGATTGGCCAGGGTGACCTTATTTCTTTTTGGGATGATGAGTGGTCCTCTGTAGGGAAGCTGAGGCAGAATATCTAGGGACCCCTGCACCACAATAGCAAATACCTCACCATCAAAGATCTTATCCATCAAGGGAGATGGGATTTCTCCTGTTTAGACTTTCATCTCCCTACAGAAATCCAGAATCACATCATGGCATCCCCCATCGCACTTAATCCTGTCTCTGATTTTCATTATACCAAATTCCAAAAGAACAACAAGTTCTTTGTCAAATGGGCTTATAATGATTTTTTCTTAAATAAGTATGACAAAGAATGTGATTACAGTTTCATTTGGAAGGCTGATCTCCCACCAAAAATAAAATTTTTTCTGTGGCAAGTGCGGGGTGACTGACTGCCCTCCAATGCAACTTTGAGTCAAAGGCCCCTGGGTATTAAAGCAGCCTGTACTTTCTGTCAGAATGTACAGGAGATTGCTTTCCACATCCTTTTCACCTGCCCAAGAGCTATCCAATTCTGGAATCTTATCTCCACTGTCAAATTCCCTCTGATCCATCCTCTCACTGGCTCAAAGATCAACTTTCTAACCTTGACTGTTGTGATCGCTTCCCTGGATGGAAGAGAAGGAATGCATGGCTCTTTAGGAGGGTTAACACCTCTGCTAATGATTGTCTAGTACAAACTCTTTTCCAATCCTGGAAATTTCATGGTGCATCCTCCCAACTTCCCCATCAATCAAGATCTAATCTTCCTGCTCCCACCCAACTCACTTTACCTTCTTCAATTCAGAATCTGCTTTCATCCCACCCTATGCCAATTTGTTTTGTTGATGCTTCTTGGGACTCTAATACTTTGGAAACAAGAGTTGCTTTTTGTATTATAAACAACACAGGTGTTTGGATTACAGGTCATTAGGGCTCTTGTCTAACAGTCTCAGCTCTTATGGCTGAAGTAGTAGCTATAAGAGTAACTCGGCAATGGATTAGCACTTCCATCTGGAAAGGGTGTTTGATTGTTTCAGATTGTAAAAATGCAGTGGAGAGCATCCATGACAGCCATGCTGCAAAAAGTTTTATGTCTTTGGCTAATTTGTTCAATTATTGTAGGGAGCTCCTAGATCTCTGTTCACCTTCTCCAATTCACGCCGTGGATAGGAATCTCAACAGGATAGCTGACAGGATGGCCAAGGATGCAAGACATGATTGTAATTTTTTGTCAAATACTAACTGTAATCCTCCCGATAAGTTCGCCGAGTTATCGAGGTTCGCTACATCGGTAGTACCATTAGAGGAGGAGCGGGCCCAGCGGTACATCAAGAAGCTAGATCTGAGGATTCGCAGCCATGTGATCAGTAGTGGAGCGAAGACGTTAGGGCGAGCTTACGAGGTAGCACTTGAGATCCAGACGTTTGTCATCGAGGAGGATACGAGCAAGAAGAGGACCCCGACTCCAGTGACGTCGCCATCATCTAAGAAGCCCCGGTTTAGTGTTCCTAGCAGTACCCTTCCGACCGCTAGTTCGTCTCAAGGATCAGGGAGTTCGAGATGCAGAGGATGTGGCAAGGACTTCCATCCAGGGAAGCGATGCGACGGGACGCCCATTTCATGCTTCATCTGTGGAAAGGAAGCCCACAAGGCGTCAGTTTGCCCAGAGAAGAAGCCAGGAACCGAGACCAAGCAACTTCCAGCACTGGTTAAGACTCCAGTGAAGAATCGAGTCTACTGTATGATTGAGGCAGAGGCAGGGGTCCAGCCAGATGTAGTCTCAGGTAGATTTCTTGTCTCTGGTATTTTAGCATTTGTTTTATTTGATTCTGGTGCCACAATTTCTTTCTTGGCTAGTAGTTTTGTCTCGAGGTGTAATCTTCGAGGCAGTTCCCCTGTTAGTTCGATCATAACTCTCCCTTCTGGAGAGGATTTTGTTTGTTAGAACGAGTTCCGAGGAGTGCCTATCGTTATAGCTAGAGAGCAGGCGACGGCTGATCTGAAGGAGTTCCCGCTAATGGTGTTCGATGTCATTCTTCGCATGGACTGACTATCGAGGTATCGAGCGACTATTCGTTGCCAAGACCAGTAAGTGACATTCCGAGGATCGCAAGGCAATCGGATCACCTATTCTAGGATCGTTCTGAAGAAGGGTGTAAAGGTAATCTCAACCTTGAAAATGAGAAAACATCGCCAGAAGGGCGACATGGTGTTCCTATGTCAGGTAAGGGACTTGACTGAGGATAGTCATTTGGACGATATGCCTATAGCGAGGGATTTCAGAGGCGTATTTCCTGATGAGCTACCACGAGTTCCACCCGAGCGCGATGTCGAGTTTAATATCGACTTAGCACCAGGACAGCGCCGATTTCAAAGGCACCTTACCGGATGGCACCATCGGAGTTGCAGGAGTTATAGAAGCAACTCAAGATTTCATCGATAAGGGCTTCATTAGGCCGAGCGTTTCTACATGGGAAGCACCTGTGCTCTTTGTGAAGAAGAAAGACCGTAGTATGCGCCTGTGTATAGACTACCGAGAATTGAATCAGGTAACTATCAAGAATAAGTACCCGTTGCCTAGGATTGAGGACTTGTTCGATCAGTTACGAGGAGCGGGAGTGTTTTCAAAGATAGATCTTCGATCTGGACATCATCAGATTCCAGTCAAGAAAGAAGACATCCCGAAGACCGTTTTTTGTACGAGATACGGCCACTACGAGTTGGAGGTGACGCCTTTTTGCGTCACTAATGCACCAGCCGTGTTCATGGATCAGATGAACCGGACTTTTCATCACTTACTCGATAAGTGCGTCATAGTTTTTATAGATGATATCTTAGTCTATTCGAGAGACGAGTCTGAGCATGCAGAGCATCTCCGGATAGTGCTAGAGATATTACGAAAGAATAAGGGGTTCGCGAAACTCTCCAAGTGTGAGTTCTGGCTTCGCGAAGTAGCATTTCTAGGTCACGTAATTAGTAAAGAAGGCATTAAGGTAGACGCGGAAAAAGTTAAGGTTGTAGTTGAATGGAGTAGCCCGAGAAATGTGGCCAGATACTATTGACGATTCGTCCAGGACTTCTCCAAGATTGCTAGGCCGATGACTAGTCTCCTACAGAAGGATATCCGATTCGTTTGGATGGAGGCTTGCGAGCAAACATTTCAGCAACTGAAACAGAGATTAGTCTCTGCTCCTATTCTTACCCTTCCGAACGATGAGGAGGAATTCGAGGTCTATAGTCATGCGTCTAAGAGTGGCCTAGGTTGTGTGCTAAATGCAAGGTGCGAAGTTCATCGCTTATGCATCGAGGCAGCTGAAGGTGCACGAGCGTAACTACCCCACGCATGACTTGGAGCTAGCAGCTGTAGTATTCGCGCTTAAGATCCGGAGGCACTATTTCTATGGTGGTTTGTGTAAGGTATTCACGGATCATAAGAGTCTCAAGAACATCTTCACTCAGAAGGACCTCAATATGAGGCAGAGACGATGGCTTGAACTTATGAAGGACTACGACCTGACGCTTAATTATTGCGAAGGCAATGCGAACTTAGTTGCTAACGCACTGAGTCGCAAGAGTCGATTGAGCTTCAGTAGAAGCCGTAGTTCCGTCAGATTTCATCTGGCATCTATGAATGCCGAGCCTGAATTATTTCGGGAGTTGTGTGAGGGTCAGCAGAATGATCCGCAATTGACTAGGATTCGAGAGGCTTTACGACAAGGAAAATCCGTTGGCTTCGAGATCTCTTCCGATGGTAGTTTGCGATTTCGAGGAAGGTGGTGTGTACCAGATAGTTCTGATCTTAGGAACATAATCATGACTGAGGGATGTAGCAGAGTTTGTAGCTCGATGTTTAGACTGTCAGAAGATTAAGATCGAGCATCAGAGACCTGGAGGTCTTTTGCAGCCACTACCAATTCCGACCTGGAAATTTGAGTCGGTATCTATGGATTTCGTGGTTAGCCTACCTACCTGTAATGGTATGAACGCCTTTTGGGTAATAGTGGATAGGTTGACCAAGGTCGCTAGATTCATACTGATGAAGATGACCTGGTCGATGGAGCGCCTGACAGAGGCTTATACCTAGGACATTATTCGACTTCACGGAGTTCCGAGGGAGATAGTTTCTGATCGTGATCCGAGATTCTCATCTCGTTTCTAGAAATCAGTTCAGGAAGCCTTTGGAACGAAGTTGAAGCTGAGCACCGCTTTTCACGCGGCGACGAATGGCCAGACTGAGAGGACCATCCAGACTCTGGAGGATATGTTACGAGCATGTACTCTGGAGTATCATCAGTCTTGGGTGCGTATGCTCTGCTTGGTAGAGTTTTCTTATAATAACAGATATCACTTTAGCATCGATATGGCTCCGTACGCGGCCCTGTATGGTAGGAAATGTCGGAGTCCGATTTGTTGGAATGATATCAGTGATACTATGGCTTTGGGACCTGAGATTGTACGAGATACCGTAGAGAAGGTCCGAGTCATTCCATCTAAGATGCAGGCCGCGAAAAGTTGTCAGAAGTCCTATGCCGATAACCGACGTAGACCACTGACTTTTGAGGTAGGTGATAGAGTCTTGCTTAAGGCTTCACCATTCAAGGGAGTTGCTCGCTTTGGTCAAAAGGGGAAACTCCGACCGAAATTCGTGGGACCTTACGAGATACTAGAACGAGTTGGGGAAGTGGCATATCAGTTGGCATTACCACCTTATTTTTCTAATGTTCACGATGTGTTCCATGTTTCCCAGCTAAGAAAAATATGTACATGATCCTACCCACGTAATTCCAGTGGAATCGGCCACGTGTGAGCCGAATATGACGTTCGAGGAGCAACCAGTTCAGATCTTAGATCGCGAAGTGAGGACCCTTCGGCGTAAGCAAGTCCAGCTAGTTAAGGTGTTGTGGAGAAATCAGCACCATGAGGAAGCGACGTGGGAGACAGAGGCGTCCATGAGGCAGAAGTACCCGGAGCTGTTTGCGGGTGAGCAATCTCCTTTGCCTTAAATTTAAGGACGAAATTTCTTTAAGGAGGGGAGGTTGTAACGACCTAGATTTATTGGTATTTCTGTCGTTGATTTATTTCTATATTTATGTTATTTTATGTATGGTCCAAAATTTATTTGGACTATTTATTTTTATTTTAGGTGAATAATTTCGATTAGTTCTATTTTTGGTTGTTTATTATTTATTTTATTATTATTTAATTAATTACAATTTTATTATTTAATTTTCTAATTAGTTAATTAATTTTTGGGCCAAATGCTAATTAAGCATGATTAGTCATGCATGAGTGTAATTACCCCAATTGATCATCAAAAGCCCATTTGAGCCTTGTGAAAACCGGCCCCCCTTGTGTATTAGTGGCCTAATTTGCCACTTGCTTCATGTTCACACCTTAAACCACTTCTATAAATAGAAGGGTTGGTAAGGCTTTAGAGCTCATTTTGCCATCATTTGCACCTTTGATCATCATTTGCCACAATAAAAAAGCCAAACACTCTCCCTTTTGCTTTAAACCCACACACCATTTTTGGTTTATGAACACCCAACAATTGTTCATCATCCAATCACTTCCGAAACTTAAAGATTAAATTGCTATTGATCTTTAAGTAACTTTAAACACAACAATCTCCATAGTTTTCAATCAAGACTTCTAGTTTGGGTTTAGTTTGGGGGTTTGTTCAATTGGGCCGTGTTCGTGAAAGGGTCCGTGTGAAGCCGTGTGGTTCGTGTGAAGGGCCGCGTTGTTTCGTGTGGTGGACCGTGCAGTGGCAGCCGTGCCGTGTTGAAGCCTTGGTGGTGTTCGTGCAAGGCCGTGCCCGTGTTCATGCAAAACCGTACGTGTGAGCCGTGTGTACCGTGTATTTTGGGTTTTCGGGCAGCAATTTTATGTGATTAATTTGCTTGGTCTTCAATAAGGTAACATACTTTCTTACCTTAATTTGTATACTATGATTATAGGATAGATTAAGTGATAATGTTGGATGAATTTTGATGAATGTTTGCCATGATATGCGTGAATTTTAAAGGTTGATATAATAACCCGAAATTCTGGTCCAGAAAATTTCGTGGTTAATTGTTATTATTTTAATATTCTAAGTCCAAAAGGCCCAATTATTTGGATTGTTTAATTCTTATTTCCTTTCATTGTCTTAAAATTGGGCCCAATGACCCAATTTTTCCTTCTCTTGGCCGGCCCTCCTCTTTAGTTGGCCAAGGATTATTCTTTTTTTGTTAATATTATTAATTGGATAATTTCAAGTCTAAATATCTAATTAATATTACAATTAACTTTAATATTCTACAAATCCTATTTTTAACTAACCTATTACTAAGTCTCCTAAGTTGACTCTTTTCCCCTATTTTTCCTCATAATTCACGGCCCCCTTCCCTTTCCTTTTAATTTATTTATTCTTTTGTTCTTTATAATTATATAGGGAACAATACTCATAATCTTTTTATCCTAACTTCAAAACTCTAAACTCACAAAATAAACCCACTAAAACACCTAAAGTGCCGTGAGTTTTTCGAACCAAAGCAAAGGAAATTTTCCATTATTTCTTGCTAATTCAAGGTAACTAGACTATCCCCCTTGAATTTGTTATTAGTTTATCATATAGTTGATTAGGATTAAACTAGGAATTGATAGAATTAGTATCATGTTTAGGATTATGATTTTCGAACCATGCTATGCATTTACCTAGGATGTTCTTGATATTTCTTTATGATCTTTTGTGAATCTTTGCTAATTTAATTAATTCTATGCATGATTTGTTATCTTAAATTACATGTTTTAATTAGAATAATAGCATGATAAAATCTTGAATTAATTCTTGAATATGCGTGTGAATGTCGAATATGATGCCTAATTTTTCATGTTGATTTTATGATGGCTTCTTTAATTTAAGCATGTACATGATTTATTTAATTGTATAATTTAAGTCTTGAATTAAAATTATAATATTGTTTTATTTCTTAAAATGTTGAGTAGGCCAAGATTAGTAAAAGAGTTAAAGATTCATTTTTTCTTGATCAACTATGTTCCTAACCTTAATTTATTAATTAATCTTTATTTTAAAAGTAATTTAATTATGATATATTAGGTTCTTGAAATTAATCTTGATCTTGAATTATCTCCATGTTAGCCGAATATCATTAGGAATATAAAGGCTTGATTTTGATCCATGTTTGGTTATGATCTCATGATTTATGGTTAGTTCATGAATTTATAATTTATATAACTGATTTAATAATTAAAATCATGATAGTAAAATATGGAATTAATTCATAAATTTTCGAGTGATTGGTTGTGATGGCCGGATTTTTAAATATTAAAAAGGGTAAACTTTAATCTTGTTTTGACTACTGTTTTGATAATTTAAAGTTGATCCACGATTTTATTATTTATCTAATAGGTTTTAATGATTTATCCCTGATATTGTGACTAAGAATTTAAAGGTTCTGTTTTATTTCTTAACATGAGTTGTTCGAATGGTGCAGGGATGGAAAAAGGATATTTTTATCATGTATTATGATAATTGTTGATTACTATATTGTTATGATGATTTAATTGATTTATTGAATCGTTTGTGTGATTATTTAAAAGGAATTGATTTAATTTTTTATTTTGTTATTTTCGAAAATGTTATGTGATATGAGTAGTATTATGATCAATTTTATTTTTGACTTATAATAATTTTTAGTTTACGAATTAAGGATTTAATAATATTAAAGGAATAAAAAGGAAATAAGAAGATAAGTTATAACGATAAGGAATTGACTTTGATAAGATGAAAAGATGATAAGATGTATTGGTCTCACGATGGCCATGTCGATAAGATAAGATAAGATATGATAGGAAGTGGACGCCTGTTTGGTGATACACGGGTCACCAGATTAGGTTAAGTCGAAGCCACTGCCCTACTGCGGTCTCTGGGCAGTTCTGGATTCTAAGTTGTGTAGTCATCTAAGTAGTAGTACACGGGCTACTATTTAGGGGTTATGGCCATAGCTTAGGCTTAGTTCTTGGAAAGGAGAGCTACGGGTAGAATACACGGGTTCTCCCAGCGCATTTTAGGAAAGTTGGGATGTACACGGGCCTCCTTACGAGCTATAATGACCGGTCCATGAACTTAAGAAGATGGTTAAAAGATGGGATTCGGGAAATAATATGATAAGATATGTATTCCACGGGTTTGTATATTATTTGTATGCTATTATGTTATTTAAGTATGTATTTATGTATTTATCCATGTATTATTACAAGTATGATATGTTAAGTCTTGCGCTACGTATGTTTGATGTGTATGTATTTTTATACGTCTATGTAGGTATTTTTATACGTATATGTATGTATTTTTATTCGTTTATGTATGTATTTTTATACGTATTTGTATGTATTTTTATATGTATATGTATGTATTTTTATACGTTTATGTATTTATTTTTATACGTAATCGTATGTATTTTTATACGCTTATGCAAGTATTTTGATACATTTATACGTGTATTTTTGTACGTTTTTCCTGGTTGATTCTATGACATTATATGGTTTACGGTTCCACATTTAAGTGGGACAGCATAGTTACTCGCCACTGACGGTGGACCCCCCCATTTCAGGTAATGATGCTGAAGAATAAGTGGGCTTTCGTATGGATCGGGTTGAGTGTTTTGGCAAGATTTATAGAGGAAACCCGAAGTTTATTTTACTTTTTAGTTTATTATTTCTTTGATTTTACCCAGCTTTTGGGAATAAACAGTTTTAGTTGTAGTATATTGAATAATATGGATTTATGGACATTTTATCCTTTCATTAGTTCAATAATTAATAAAGAGTTATCTTAATTTAAGTTTAAAGGTTTCAATTTAGTATTATACTAGTATGTTTTGTTTGGTAATGATCCATTTGTCGATTTCCTTCGTAAATCGACAGCTTATAAAAGTTGGATCGTTACAATTGGTACCAGAGCATAGGTTAAAACCCTAAAGTTACTTGTTCATAAGTAGCTTGAAAGACGAGTGCTTTATGTACCACGAGTGCAACTTAGCCTAAAATGGAAAACTTAAGCGAGTGAAGCCATAGGTAGAAGCCTAGGATAGGATATTGTGTACTTTTCTGAGCTTCTATTATGATTTTCGTGCATGTGTGATTATGCTAACCGAGTCGTTATTTTGTAGCATGTCGACCCCGGAGCGCAACTCACAATTTAGGCGCCGAGCTTTAGAGGATGCTATCCTCACTCTAGCTTAGAGAGGCGTCCAACCGTCGAGTGGCCAGTCTTCGTTTGATCGAGTTGCGCGACTTCAACCTCTGGTCTACGATGGGGCAGCGGATCCAACCGTTCTCGAGAACTGGATTCGAGAAATGTGGAAGTTGTTCGATGCTCTTGCGTGTTCCGAGAGTGAAACAGTCCCGATAGCATCTTACTACTTGAGGGGCGAAGCTGATAACTGATGGAGTGCCTTGCGGGCCAACCCCGAGACAGATCTAGTCTTGGACTGGAAAGACTTCACCAAAAAGATTCAGGATCGGTTCTATCCTGATGAGTTGAGGTGACAGAAGCAGGAAGAATTCCTCACGCTCACTCAAGGCAACATGTCCGTTCAAGCTTACAAGGACAAGTTCACAGAGCTTTCTCGATTCGCTTCTGCAGTCATTCCTTTTGAAGCCGAGAGAGTCAAGAGGTACATAAAGAAGATGGACCCTCGCATTTGGGTTCATGTGATTAGTAGCGGAGCAACAACCTTCTAGAGGGCGTATGAAGTGGCTCTGGAGATTCATGCGTCAATCGCCGAGGAGGAAACAACAAAGAAGAGGGTGTCTTTGGTCCCAGCGCGAGCGCGAGCTAAGAAGCCTCGGTTCGAGCCTACTCAGAAGCCTCAGCAGAGTGCTCGACCAGCTCCCAGTCAAGGCTCGAGAATTTGCCAAGGTTGCAAGAAAGAGTATCATCCGAGCAAGAGATGTGACGGGTCACCGATCGTGTGCTTTGAATGCGGTCAAGAAGGTCACAAGTCGGTGTTCTGTCCTAAAAAACGCCCAGTAGCAACAAGTAGTCCGACACCGGTAAAGAACAGAATCTTCTGCATGACTCAGGAGGAGGCGGATGCTCAGCTAGATGTGGTCACGGGTACCTTCCTTGTCCATAATCTTAATGCTTATGTTTTGTTTGATACGGGTGCCACTTGTCTTTTGTTGCAAGATCGTTTATTGTAAAAGCTGACCTAACGGGAGAGTCTCCGGTCAAATCTGTGATAACTCTATCTTCGGGAGAGGATTTTTCCTGTCATTGGGAATACAAAGATGTTCCCATTGTTATCTCGGGAGTGCAGTTTGAAGCTAATTTGAAGGAATTCCCCATGATAGAGTTCGATGTGATATTACGGATGGATTGGTTAACCAAGAACCAAGCGGCTTTTCGTTGTTGTGATCAGGCTATTACTTTGCGAGGACCCAACGCGAAACGGGTAACCCATGTTGGGAAGCCCATGAGCAAAGGTCTAAAGGTAGTGTCTGCAATGAAAATGCGCAGCATGCAGCGCAAGGGTGGAGCAGTATACCTGTGTCAAGTCCAAGACGTGACCAAAGAAGAACAGTTGGAGGCCATTCCAGTTGTTCGGGATTATGCAGACATGTTTCCAGAGGATTTGCCAAGAATACCACCGGAACGTGAAGCGGAGTTCAACATAGATTTGGTGCCCAAAACTGCGCCAATCTCAAAGGCTCCATATCGTATGGCCCCTGCAGAGCTGAAGGAGTTGAACACCCAATTGCAGGAATTGATCGACAAGGGATTCATAAGGCCCAGTGTGTCTCCTTGGGGTGCTCTGGTATTGTTTGTCAAGAAGAAAGATGGCAGCGTGTATTGATTACCGGGAACTCAATAAGGTGACGATTAAGAACAAGTATCCATTGCCTAGGATCGAGGATTTGTTTGATCAGTTGAAAGGAGCCAGCGTGTTCTCCAAGATTGATCTCAGGTCAGGTTATCATCAAATTCCCATGAAGCCGGAAGATATACCTAAGACCGCTTTTCACACCAGATACGGGCACTACGAATTTGAGGTATTGCCGTTCGGTTTAACTAATGCTCCTGCAGTCTTCATGGATCAGATAAACCGGACATTCCATCATCTCTTGGATGTGTAAGTGGTGGTGTTCATCGACGATATTCTCATATATTCGAAGAGTGAACAAGATCATACTCGACATCTGCATATGGTGCTAGACGTCTTACGAGCTCAGAAGTGGTTCGCGAAGTTGTCTAAATGCGAGTTTTGGCTCAAGGAAGTAGCCTTTCTAGGGCATATGATCAATGCGGATGGTGTCAGGTAGATCCAGCCAAGATAAAGGCACTAGTAGAGTGGCACAGTCCTAAGAATGTGGACGAAGTTCGAAGTTTTCTAGGCCTAGCAGGTAACCTAAAGCATTTAAGAAAGCTAAATTAGATATTTATGCATGAATACTTACCTGTGAATTTCCTGTATCAGGTCACTATCGGAGATTTGTGAAAGATTTCTCTAAGGTAGCAGCACCTATGACGAAATTGTTGCACAAATATTGCAAGTACTTGTGGACAGATCAGTACGAAGAAGCGTGCCAGACCCTCAAGCAGACCCTTGTATCTGCACCAGTTCTTGCTCTGCCAAATGAGGGTGTGGGATATGAAGTTTACAATGATGCGTCCAAGAAGGGTCTAGGTTGTGTCCTGATGCAAGAAGGCAAGGTGATTGCATATGCTTCGAGGCAACTCAAAGTTCATGAGCAGAAAAATCCTACTCACGACTTAGAGTTGGCGGCTGTAGTGTTCGCTTTGAAAATCTGGCGACATTATCTCTATGGAACTACTTGCAAGCTATTCACCGATCATAAGAGCTTGAAGTATATCTTCACTCAGAAGGAGCTCAACATGAGGCAGCGACGATGGCTCGAGTTGATCAAGGATTTTCACCTCTCAGTTGACTATTGTAATCGGGTAGCAGATGCCCTCAGTCGCAAAGATCATTATTCATTCAATAGGATGGCGGTTTTTCCTAAGGAAATCTGTGCTGATCTTCGCAGAATAGAGATTGAGATGGTAATGTCGGGTAGTACACGAGTCTATCTCAATGCTATGAGTGTTGAACCCACCTTATATCAAGAGTTACGGGAAAGTCAGAAGGAGGACCCGCAGCTCGGGAAAATTCGTGAAGCCAAAAATCAAGGCAAAGAAGAAGACTTCACGATTGAATTAGACGGCGGTATGAAGTTTCGTAACAGGTAATGGACTTAAAAGTTTTTAGTTAAACTGTTTTCACCTAATGGATACTAAAATTTGCTCCACAATAGGTGGTGTGTGCCCTAGGATTCGAAGTTGAAAAACAAGATCATGGAAGAGGCTCACAATACTCCCTATTCGGTGCATCCAGGAGGTGGAAAACTCTACAAGGACCTGAAGGAATACTTTTGGTGGCCTAGAATGAAGCAAGAAGTCGCAGACTTCGTTGCATGGTGTCTCACCTGTCAGAAGGTCAAGATTGAGCACCAAAGACCAGGTGGAATTTTGCAGCCATTGCCGATACCCACATGGAAATATGATTCCATATCCATGGATTTTGTTGTGGGCTTACCCGCGACATCTACGGGATTGGATACCGTTTGGGTAATTGTTGACCATTTGACTAAAGTCGCCCGATTCATTCCAATGAAGGTAACTTGGTCGATGGGGAAGATGGCGGAAGCTTACTCGAGGGAGATCATACGGTTGCATGGTGTACCTAAGGATATCGTGTCTGACTGAGATCCCCGATTCTTTTCACGGTTCTGGAAGTCTTTGCAGGAAGCTTTTGGAACTAAGCTTAATCTGAGTACAACATTTCACGCAGCCACAGATGGCCAGACGGAACAGACCATCCAGACGCTAGAAGATATGCTACGGGCTTGTGCGTTAGATTTCCAGCACACTTGGGTTAAATCTTTGAGCTTGGTGGAATTTTCGTACAACAACAGCTATCATGCTATTATCAAGATGGCTCCTTATGAGGCGTTGTATGGGCGCAAGTGCCGCAGCCCTACTTGTTGGAGCGACATTAGCGATGCTTTGGTGATTGGTCCTGATCATATCAAGGACACGGTGGAGCAGATTAAGATCATCAGGGCAAGGTTACAGGCAGCTCAGACTCGATAGAAGTCGTATGAGGATCGTCGTCGGAAGCCGTTAGAATTTCAGGGGGGAGACAAAGTTCTGTTGAAAGTGTCCCTGATGAAGGGTGTGATTCGTTTTTGGCCAGAAGGGTAAGCTCAGACCCAAGTTTGTTGGGCCATACGAAATTCTGGAATGGGTCAGAGTAGTTGCTTATCGATTGGTGTTACCTCCGGATCTATCGGAGGTTCACGGTGTGTTTCACGTATCCCAACTGCAGAAGTACGTGAATGATCCTTCGCATGTTATTCCGGTGGAATCGTTCGAGATGGAGCCGAACCTGACCTTTGAAGAAAAGCCAGTAAGGGTTTTGGACCGCCAAGATCGAATTTTGCGTCGTAAGGTGGTGCCTTTGGTTAAAGTGCTTTGGTGTAGTGAGAAGTTTGAAGAGGCTACGTGGGAGACGGAAGCTTCAATGAGAGATAAGTATCCCGAGCTCTTTGAAGCAGGTATGCAGCCGCGTTGTTATTTATTCTTTTATGTGTTATGTATTTGTTTTATGCGTGTTACTTGAGCTTCTTTAAGTAAATTTCGAGGTCGAAATTTATTCAAGGAGGGGTGAGTGTAATAATCCGAAATTCCGGGCCAGAAAATTTCGTGGTTAATTGTTATTATTTTAATATTCTAAGTCCAAAAGGCCCAACAGTTTGGACTGTTTAATTCTTATTTCCTTTCCTTGTCTTAAAATTGGGCCCAATGACCCAATTTTTCCTTCTCTTGGCCGGTCCTCCTCTTTAGTTGGCCAAGGATTATTTTCTTTTTTAGTTAATATTATTAATTGGATAATTTCAAGTCTAAATATCTAATTAATAATATAATTAACTTAAATATTCTAAAAATCCTATTTTTAACTAACCTATTACTAAGTCTCCTAAGTTGACTCTTTTCCCCTATTTTTCCTCATAATTCACGCCCCCCTTCCCTTTCCTTTTAATTTATTTATTTTTTTTTTCTTTATAATTATATAGGGAACAATACTCATATTCTTTTTATCCTAACTTCAAAACTCTAAACTCACAAAATAAACCCACTAAAACACCTAAAGTGCCGTGAGTTTTTCGAACCAAAGCAAAGGAAATTTTCCATTATTTCTTCCTAATTCAAAATAACTAAACTATCCCCCTTGAATTTGGTATTAGTTTATCATATAGTTGATTAGGATTAAACTAGGAATTGATAAAATTAGTATCATGTTTAGCATTATGATTTTCAAACCATGCTTTGATCTTTTGTGAATCTTTGCTAATTTAATTAATATTATGCATGATTTGTTAGGTTAAATTAAATGTTTTAATTATACTAATTGCATGATAAAATCTTGAATTAATTCTTGAATATGCGTGTGAATTAATTCTTGAATAATGACCGGTCCATGAACATAAGAAGATGGTTAAAAGATGCGATTCGGGAAATAATATCATAAGATATGTATTCCACGGGTTGGTATATTATTTGTATGCTATTATGTTATTTAAGTATGTATTTATGTACTTATCCATGTCTTATTACAAGTATGATATGTTAAGTCTTCTGCTGCGTATGTCTGATGTGTATGTATTTTTATACGTCTATGTAGGTGTTTTTATACGTATATGTATGTATTTCTATACGTTTATGTATTTATTTTTATACGTATTTATATGTATCCTTATACGTATATGTATGTATTTTTATACGTTTATGTATATATTTTTATACGTAATTGTATGTATTTTTATACGCTTATGCAAGTATTTTGATACGTTTATACGTATATTTTTGTACTTTTTTCCTGGTTGATTCTATGACATTATATGGTTTACGGTTCCACATTTAAGTGGGACAGCCTAGTTACTCGCCACTGACAGTGGACCCCCCCCATTTCAGGTGATGATGCTGAAGAATAAGTGGGCTTTCGTATGGATCGGGTTGAGTGTTTTGGCAAGACTTATAGAGGAAACCCGAAGTTTATTTTACTTTTTAGTTTATTATTTCTTTGATTTTACCCAGCTTGTTGTGAATAAACAGTTTTAGTTGTATATGTTGAATAATATGGATTTATGGACATTTTATCCTTTCATTAGTTCAATAATTGATAAAGATTTATCTTAATTTAAGTTTAAAGGTTTCAATTTATTATTATACTAGTATGTTTTGTTTGGTAATGATCCATTTGTCGATTTCCATCGTAAATCGACAGCTTATAAAATTCGGGTCGTTACAAATGATTTGGGTATTGATTTCATGATAATTTGCTAAGTTTTCATGCATGTTGATGAGATTTTCGTATCGCTTGATTTTGAAGTTGCGTTGTTGTTGAGTTCTTGATGGGTTCTTGATGAGTTCTTTGAGTTCTTTAAGAGTTCTTGGTTGAATCTTGAAATCTTGAAGTTAGTCTTATGGTCTTTTAAATGTAAAGTTTAGCAGTGTCTTTTGAAGTTTTATTTAAAGATAAGTAAAGTTTTAGCAACGTTTTCTAAAGAAAGTTTAAAGAAGTTTAAAGAAAGGTTTAAAGAAAGTTAAAGATTCGATAAATATTTATTATGAAGTAATATTTGTAATGACCCAGATTTTATCGGTATTTTTGCCGGTATTTATATGTATAATTATGTGTTTAACTTGCTAGTTCAAAATTTATTTTGAACTATTTATTTTAATTTTTATGTGGGTAATTTCGATTTTGTCGAAATGTTTTATTTCTCAGTTTTTATTATTTATTTTAATTATTATTTAATTAATTAGAATTTTATTATTTAATTTTCTAATTAATTATTTAATATTAATTTTGGGCAAAATCGATTATTGCATGATTTTCATGTAAATTTCAATAATTGGCCCAATGGATCCCGAGAGCCCATTTAGAGCCCAAGCATGGCCCATAAACCTCATGGGGGCCGGTTTTTCATGAGCAAGGAGGGGCTTGCCACTTGCCTTGTGTTCACACCTTAACTAACTCTATAAATAAGAGAGTTAGTAAGGCCTTGGCTCATTTTGTCATCCTTGCCTTTAGCACTCTTGCCATCAAATTCAAAGCACCAAAAATTCCCTCCCTTGCCTATTCCACACGCCATTTTGATCAATGGAGACCCATCAATTGTTCATCATTTATCTAGCCCAAAACTTAAAGATTCAACCTCAATTAATCTTTAAGTGATCAAACACTAGCCTAAACACATTTATTTCAAACAAGATTCATTGTTTTGGGTTGATTTGGGTGGTTCGTGTGTTCTTGCTCGTGTGGGTTCGAGTGTGGCCGTGTGGTGTTCATGTGGAGCCGTGTGAGGTGGTGGTTCGTGTGAAGAACCGTGCTGCAGTGGCCGTGCGTGGTGCAGTGAGCAGCAGCCGTGCAGTGGCCGAGTGGGTGTGCCCGTGCTTGTGCGATTGAGGTCGTGCGGTGGTGCCGTGCTAGAAGGCGTGGTGCTCGTGTGTGTGCCGTGCATAGGGGCCGTGTGTGACTCGTTCTTGCATTGCGTTTGTGTGTTGATTTGTGTGTTGATCTTCAACAAGGTAACATACTAACTCAACTTAATTGGTAGTACTATGTTTATAGCTTTGATTAAATGCATGTTTGAGTGATTTGTTGACGATTATGCATGGTTTTGAAGTAAATCTTTAATTCTGATTTTGGAGTATTTTAATGATGTTTTAATGGTGGTTTTCATGTTTTTAAGATGATTTTATGATATTTTGGAGATCATGGTGATTGGGTTTGATTTTGTTGAATTTTGATGAAAATAGTTGAAAATGTCGTGTGGGTTGTTGAGCTTCATGCGTGTGATTTTCGAAGTTTTGTATGAGTTCTTGATTGAGTTCTTGAATCTTGAATGGAGTTCTTGATTGAGTTCTTTAATCTTGAATGTGTTCTTGATGAGTTCTTTGAGTTATAGATGAGTTCTTTGAGGATCTTGATGAAGTTCTTTAGAGTTCTTTTTGAGGTGGTTTGAGTTCTTGAAAGTTAAAGAAAGTGTTAGATAGGGTCTTGAAAGTTAAAGATTTGAGTTGAGATGATTAAAGAATTGAGTAAAGATTGTTGATATGATGTTTGGTTAGTCTCAAGATCATGGCTATAGGTAGTTCTTGGGTTAACTTCGATATTTTGGTTATTAATTTCAAGAGTATGGCGTATTCTTGTTTTTAATTAACTTCGATGAAATGATGATGATATGATGAGATCTTTAGCTTGATTTCTTTTCTAGACGCCCTTGACTTTGTGTATGGCTTATGCTTAGTTTTTGGGTTAAGACGTTGCCCCTATTCCGTCCGCGGTATCGGAATAGTTTTGGAGTCTCACTATGTTATTCCTAGTACGCTCAGAATGATTTGGGGATTAGGGACACGAATTTCCAAGTATGAAATGGGTTTGTGGGATTTGGGTGTATGGCTTATGCCCGGTCCTGACATAGTAGAAGTTCGGTTGCGTAAGATGCTTCCGTACGAGCCTAGTCCGGTCTAGAACTAGAATGATTGCACCTGAGTTAGATTTGAGTATAGAGATGTCGTATGATTGATGATGTCGAGTGATGAGTTGATTTTGGGATTACGAGCTTGAGGTGGTCTCGTGTCTTCGAGGATTGTATGTGTGATGTGGTTTGATTATTGCTATGTACTTGTGTGTTCCCGTTAGGGTGAGTCAGATATGTTACTCGCCACTGATGGTGGATATGTTGTGTTTTTCAGGTACATCTGACGATGATGCTCTTGCTTAGCTTTTGGGTTGGGTGAGCGGCGTTTTGCGTGTTTTATTCCTATTGTTTATTTCAGTTGTTGCATAGTATTAGACTGGTTAAACGTTGTTTCAGGATTTATGTTATACATTTGTTGTATAAGACTCTAGCATGTGGTTAGAGTTACACTTGACCTTTTATTTTTAGTTCATTTGATTTTCGGACTTAGTTTGTACAAGATTGGGGGTTATTGTACATTTATGGTTTGATAATAATATTTTGAGGTATTAGTATTATTTTCTAGGTGTTGAGTTTAGTTTTATAACTACTTGACTCGTCGGTTTCTTCCGCGCCGATTTAAGCGAGTCGGGTCGTTACAGTTGGTATCAGAGCCGAATAGGTTTAAGTGAAGTTTGTAGGATTTGAGTTAAACCGGGAGATGAGAGCTTTACTTTCCCGAGCGATTAAACCAATTTTAGGATTATGTGAAGGGAGAAGAGTGGGGTAGAAAGACCGGGATAGGATTCTTTCTATTTTTCTTTTCTTCTTATTTTTTTTAGTATGTATTTGGTGGGGTATTTTACTGACTTGCTATCCTTGTTATGTTTGTTGTTGTGATGCGTTGCAGCATGTCTACCCCTCGCCGGTCGCATACTGGACGACAGAGGTTGCGGGCCCTCGAGGAGGCGATCCTTACGTTGGCGCATCATAGTCGTCATACGCCGAGTACGCAGTCGACGTTCGACCGCATCGCGCGTCACCGACCTCCGACATATGATGGGGTTGCCGACCCTACGACCTTAGAGAGCTGGATCCGCGAGATGGGGAAGCTCTTCGATGCGACATTTTGTCCCGATCACGAGAGGGTGCAGATCGCCGCATATTACTTACGTGGGGAGGCCGATAACGGGTGGACGTTAGCTAAGGACGCGTACCAGCCGTTGCATGCGATGACTTGGACCGACTTTATCGATAAGGTCCAGGATCGTTTCTACCCCGACGAGTTGCGGTGGCAGAAACAGGAGGAGTTCCTTACTCTTGCACAGGGTAAGATGACTGTCCAGGCGTACACCGATCGATTCACGGAGTTATCGAGGTTCGCTACGTCTGTGGTTCCGTCGGAGAAGGATCGGGTCAAGCGCTACATCAAAAAGCTAGATCCGAGGATCCGAGTACACGTGATCAGTAGTGGAGCGACGACGTTCCAGCAGGCCTATGATGTGGCACTCGAGATACAGTCATCGATTTCCGAGGAAGATTCGAGCAAGAAGAGAGCTCCGGTTCCGACGACTACAGCTTCGTTTAAGAAGCCCCGTTTCAGCGCACCTAGCAGTACCCCTCCGACCACGAGTTCGCGTAAGGATAATGATGGTTCGAGTTGTCGAGGCTGTGGCAAAGATTTCCATCCAGGGAAGAAGTGCGACGGTTCTCCGATCACTTGCTTCACTTGTGGTAAGGTAGGCCACAAGTCTACGATTTGTCCCGAGAGGAGGCCAGATTCAGAGGTTAAGCAGCTTCCAGCACCGACAAAGACTCCGGTGAAGAACCGAGTCTACTGTATGACCGAGGCGGAGGCCGAGGTTCAGCCTGACGTTGTATCAGGTAGATTTCTTGTCTCTGGTATGTTAGCATTAGTTCTTTTTGATTCTGGTGCTACTGTGTCTTTTGTGGCTAGTAGTTTTGCCTCGAGGTCAGATCTTCGTGGCAGTCTACCTGTTTGTTCAGTTATTACTCTCCCTTCAGGAGAGGATTTTACTTGTCAGCGAGAGTTCCGAGGAGTGCCTATCGTGATAGCAGGGGAGCAAGCGACGGCCGATCTGAAGGAGTTCCCGTTGATGGAGTTTGACGTTATACTTGGTATGGACTGGCTATCGAGGTATCGAGCGATCATTCGTTGCCGAGATCAGTCAGTGACATTCCGAGGATCTCAGGGCAACCGAGTTACCTACTCTGGGTTCGTCCTTAAGAAAGGAGTAAAGGTTATCTCAGCCTTGAAGATGAGGAAGCATCGCCAGAAGGGCGATATGGTGTTTCTTTGTCAGGTACGAGACTTGACTGATGAGTCTCTGTTGGACGATATACCTGTAGCGAGGGATTTCAGAGATGTATTTCCTGATGAGCTACCAGGCTTTCCACCTGAGCGCGACGTCGAGTTTCATATCGACTTAGTACCCGGCACAGCGCCAATCTCAAAAGCACCGTACCGAATGGCACCATCTGAATTATTGGAGTTGAAGTCACAACTCCAGGATTTGATCGACAAGGGCTTCATTAGGCCTAGTGTTTCTCCGTGGGGAGCACCTGTTCTCTTCGTGAAGAAGAAAGATGGTAGTATGCGTCTGTGCATAGACTACCGAGAGCTGAATCGGGTAACTATCAAGAATAAGTACCCGTTGCCTAGGATTGAAGACCTGTTCGATCAGTTGCGAGGAGCAGGAGTGTTTTCGAAGATAGATCTTCGATCCGGATATCATCAGATACCAGTTAAGAAGGAAGACATCCCGAAAACTGCTTTTCGTACTAGATACGGCCATTACGAGTTCGAGGTGATGCCCTTTGGTCTCACTAACGCGCCAGCTGTGTTTATGGACCAGATGAACCGGACATTTCATCATTTACTCGACAAGTGCGTCGTAGTATTTATTGACGATATCTTGGTCTATTCTAGAGATGAGTCTGAGCATACGGAACATCTCCGGATGGTACTCGAGATATTGCGGAATCATAGGTGGTTCGCGAAACTCTCCAAGTGTGAGTTCTGGCTTCGCGAGGTAGTCTTCCTAGGTCACGTGATCAGTAAAGAAGGCATTAAGGTAGACCCAGCCAAGATTAAGGCTGTAGTTGATTGGAGTAGCCCGAAAAATGTGGCGGAGGTTCGTAGTTTTCTTGGCTTAGCCGGATACTATCGACGATTCGTCCAGGACTTCTCCAAGATAGCTAGGCCGATGTCTAGTCTCCTACAGAAGGAGGTCCGATTCGTGTGGACAGAGGCTTGCGAGCAAGCTTTCCAGGAGTTGAAACAGAGATTAGTCTCTGCTCCGATTCTTACTCTTCCGAACGATGAAGAGGGCTTCGAGGTCTATAGTGATGCTTCGAAGAGTGGCTTAGGTTGTGTGCTCATGCAGGGTGGAAAGGTCATCGCTTACGCATCGAGACAGCTGAAGGTGCACGAGCGTAACTATCCTACGCATGACTTGGAGTTAGCAGCTGTAGTGTTCGCGTTGAAAATCTGGAGGCACTATCTCTATGGTGGTTCGTGTAGAGTATTCACGGATCATAAGAGTCTCAAGTACATCTTCACTCAGAAAGACCTCAATATGAGGCAGAGGCGGTGGCTTGAGTTGATTAAGGACTACGACCTGACGCTCAACTATTGCGAGGGCAAAGCGAATTTGGTTGCAGATGCGCTAAGCCGCAAACATCGCTTGAGCTTCAGTAGAAGCCGTGGTTCCGTCAGACTTCGTCTGACATCGATAAGTGCTGAACCTGATTTAATTCAGGAAATGCGTGAAGGTCAGCAGAACGACCCACAGCTTGCTAGGATTCGAGAGGCTATACGGCAAGGTAAAGCCGTTGGTTTCACGATCTCTTCTGATGGTAGTATGCACTTCCGAGGGAGATGGTGTGTACCGGACTGTTCTGATCTTAGGAACAGGATCATGTCCGAGGCACATAACTCGCCTTATTCTGTTCATCCCGGTGGTAATAAGCTTTACCAGGACCTCAAGGGCCAGTTCTGGTGGCCTAAGATGAAGAGTGATGTAGCGGAGTTTGTTGCTCGGTGTCTGACCTGTCAGAAGGTCAAGATTGAGCATCAGAGACCAGGAGGTCTGTTGCAGCCACTACCTATTCCGACCTGGAAATTTGAGTCTGTTTCTATGGACTTTGTAGTGAGCTTACCCACGTGCAATGGCTTGAATGCTATTTGGGTCATTGTGGATAGGTTGACTAAGGTCGCTAGATTCATTCCGATGAAAATGACCTGGTCGATGGAGCGTCTAGCTGAGGCGTATACTCAGGACATAATCCGACTTCATGGAGTTCCGAGGGAGATTGTTTCTGATCGGGATCCGAGGTTTCTATCTCGTTTCTGGAAATCAGTTCAAGAAGCCTTTGGGACGAAGCTGAAGTTGAGCACCGCTTTTCATGCGGCGACTGATGGTCAGACTGAGAGGACCATCCAGACTTTGGAGGATATGCTTCGAGCATGCACTCTGGAGTATCATCAGTCTTGGGTGCGTATGCTTTGCTTGATAGAGTTCTCCTATAATAACAGCTATCACTCTAGCATTGAGATGGCTCCGTACGAGGCCCTATATGGCAGGAAATGTCGGAGTCCGATTTGCTGGAATGATATCAGTGATACTGTGGCTCTAGGACCTGAGATGGTACGCGATACTATCGAGAAGGTTCGAGTCATTCGGTCTAAGATGCAGGCCGCTCAGAGTCGTCAGAAATCTTACGCCGATAATCGACGTAGGCCACTGGCTTTTGAAGTAGGTGACAAAGTCTTGCTTAAGGTTTCACCTTTCAAGGGAGTTGTACGCTTTGGTCAAAAGGGTAAACTTCGACCGAAGTATGTGGGACCTTACGAGATATTAGAACGAGTTGGGGAAGTGGCTTATCGATTGGCATTACCACCTGGTTTGGCTAATGTTCATGACATATTTCATGTTTCCCAGCTAAGGAAATATGTACATGATCCTACTCATGTAATCTCAGTGGATCCGGTCGTAATCGAGCCGAATCTGACTTATGAGGAGCGACCCGTCCAGATCTTGGATCGGGAGGAGAGAACCCTGCAGCGTAAGCAGGTACCGCTTGTCAAGGTGTTGTGGAGAAATCAACACCATGAAGAAGCGACTTGGGAGACGGAAGCGTCCATGCGGCAGAAGTACCCCGAGCTTTTCGATGGGGAGCAGTCTCCTGCACCTTGAAATTTCGGGACGAAATTTCTTTAAGGAGGGGAGGTTGTAATGACCCAGATTTTATCGGTATTTTTGCCGGTATTTATATGTATAATTATGTGTTTAACTTGCTAGTTCAAAATTTATTTTGAACTATTTATTTTAATTTTTATGTGGGTAATTTCGATTTTGTCGAAATGTTTTATTTCTCAGTTTTTATTATTTATTTTAATTATTATTTAATTAATTAGAATTTTATTATTTAATTTTCTAATTAATTATTTAATATTAATTTTGGGCAAAATCGATTATTGCATGATTTTCATGTAAATTTCAATAATTGGCCCAATGGATCCCGAGAGCCCATTTAGAGCCCAAGCATGGCCCATAAACCTCATGGGGGCCGGTTTTTCATGAGCAAGGAGGGGCTTGCCACTTGCCTTGTGTTCACACCTTAACTAACTCTATAAATAAGAGAGTTAGTAAGGCCTTGGCTCATTTTGTCATCCTTGCCTTTAGCACTCTTGCCATCAAATTCAAAGCACCAAAAACTCCCTCCCTTGCCTATTCGACACGCCATTTTGATCAATTGAGACCCATCAATTGTTCATCATTTATCTAGCCCAAAACTTAAAGATTCAACCTCAATTAATCTTTAAGTGATCAAACACTAGCCTAAACACATTTATTTCAAACAAGATTCATTGTTTTGGGTTGATTTGGGTGGTTCGTGTGTTCTTGCTCGTGTGGGTTCGAGTGTGGCCGTGTGGTGTTCGTGTGGAGCCGTGTGAGGTGGTGGTTCGTGTGAAGAACCGTGCTGCAGTGGCCGTGCGTGGTGCAGTGAGCAGCAGCCGTGCAGTGGCCGAGTGGGTGTGCCCGTGCTTGTGCGATTGAGGTCGTGCGGTGGTGCCGTGCTAGAAGGCGTGGTGCTCGTGTGTGTGCCGTGCATAGGGGCCGTGTGTGACTCGTTCTTGCATTGCGTTTGTGTGTTGATTTGTGTGTTGATCTTCAACAAGGTAACATACTAACTCAACTTAATTGGTAGTACTATGTTTATAGCTTTGATTAAATGCATGTTTGAGTGATTTGTTGACGATTATGCATGGTTTTGAAGTAAATCTTTAATTCTGATTTTGGAGTATTTTAATGATGTTTTAATGGTGGTTTTCATGTTTTTAAGATGATTTTATGATATTTTGGAGATCATGGTGATTGGGTTTGATTTTGTTGAATTTTGATGAAAATAGTTGAAAATGTCGTGTGGGTTGTTGAGCTTCATGCGTGTGATTTTCGAAGTTTTGTATGAGTTCTTGATTGAGTTCTTGAATCTTGAATGGAGTTCTTGATTGAGTTCTTTAATCTTGAATGTGTTCTTGATGAGTTCTTTGAGTTATAGATGAGTTCTTTGAGGATCTTGATGAAGTTCTTTAGAGTTCTTTTTGAGGTGGTTTGAGTTCTTGAAAGTTAAAGAAAGTGTTAGATAGGGTCTTGAAAGTTAAAGATTTGAGTTGAGATGATTAAAGAATTGAGTAAAGATTGTTGATATGATGTTTGGTTAGTCTCAAGATCATGGCTATAGGTAGTTCTTGGGTTAACTTCGATATTTTGGTTATTAATTTCAAGAGTATGGCGTATTCTTGTTTTTAATTAACTTCGATGAAATGATGATGATATGATGAGATCTTTAGCTTGATTTCTTTTCTAGACGCCCTTGACTTTGTGTATGGCTTATGCTTAGTTTTTGGGTTAAGACGTTGCCCCTATTCCGTCCGCGGTATCGGAATAGTTTTGGAGTCTCACTATGTTATTCCTAGTACGCTCAGAATGATTTGGGGATTAGGGACACGAATTTCCAAGTATGAAATGGGTTTGTGGGATTTGGGTGTATGGCTTATGCCCGGTCCTGACATAGTAGAAGTTCGGTTGCGTAAGATGCTTCCGTACGAGCCTAGTCCGGTCTAGAACTAGAATGATTGCACCTGAGTTAGATTTGAGTATAGAGATGTCGTATGATTGATGATGTCGAGTGATGAGTTGATTTTGGGATTACGAGCTTGAGGTGGTCTCGTGTCTTCGAGGATTGTATGTGTGATGTGGTTTGATTATTGCTATGTACTTGTGTGTTCCCGTTAGGGTGAGTCAGATATGTTACTCGCCACTGATGGTGGATATGTTGTGTTTTTCAGGTACATCTGACGATGATGCTCTTGCTTAGCTTTTGGGTTGGGTGAGCGGCGTTTTGCGTGTTTTATTCCTATTGTTTATTTCAGTTGTTGCATAGTATTAGACTGGTTAAACGTTGTTTCAGGATTTATGTTATACATTTGTTGTATAAGACTCTAGCATGTGGTTAGAGTTACACTTGACCTTTTATTTTTAGTTCATTTGATTTTCGGACTTAGTTTGTACAAGATTGGGGGTTATTGTACATTTATGGTTTGATAATAATATTTTGAGGTATTAGTATTATTTTCTAGGTGTTGAGTTTAGTTTTATAACTACTTGACTCGTCGGTTTCTTCCGCGCCGATTTAAGCGAGTCGGGTCGTTACAATATTGGTTATGGTTGGACTGAAGAAAAGGCGAAAGAAGCGATCTTGAGAATAACATTGATGTAAGATGTAAGTAAAGATTTAGCTTAAGTTTACTTTTAGACGCCTAACCTTAGAGTAAGATTCTAAGACTTGGGTTAAGACGTTGCCCCTATCCTAACCGCGGTATTTGGGATAGTGTATACTTGCTATGTTATCTTTTGATATGAATTTCCGTAAGATGGGGTTCATGGGTTTGGGAGTAAGATTCTCATTCCTGGCATAGTAGGAAAGTTCGTTCGCGTAAGATGCGTTCGTACGTGCATAGTCCGGTCTAAAGTGTAAATGGTAGCGACAAAGATCATTAATGATATAAGTTTAAGTTGGAATAATTCAAGTTGGTCAGTTTTATGTTATTATTATTAATATGATGTTTATGTCGTATGTTGGTTGGTAGTCTGATGTGTTTGTTTGATTTGTTCTATGATTATGTGTATCCATGTTAGGGTTGGACTGTTATGTTACTCGCCACTGACAGTGGATTGTTGTTAATTTTTCAGGTAACTCTGATGATGAAGGAGTTGCTTAGCTTTGGGTTGGGCGAGTGCCGTTGTTGTTTTTCTGTTCTAGACTATGTTATATTTCTAGTTTTGACGTATAGTTTTTGTATTCCGTATATTCTAGCTCTGATAGTATTGGGAGTTATTCATTAGTGTTGATACATTTGGGTTTAGTATTGTACAAACTTGTGGGTATTGTACTTTTCGGTTATAGTAATAATAATTTTGAGGTTTTTGTTTTGATTTTTAGTAAGTTTGTTTGTTAAATCGACAATTCGACTCGTCGGTTTCTTCCGCGCCGGTTTAACCGAGTCGGGTCGTCACAATTATAGTTTATCAAAGAAATTTAAAGAAAGATTAAAGAAAGGTAAAGAAACGGTAAATATTGATTAAAGAAGTTCAAAGATTAGTAACGTCCTATTTTCTTTTGATTTGTGTACTTGACTATAGTGTGGATTTTTTTACTGACATTGCTTCTCTTGTGTCTTTTCTTGCGATGTTTTCAGCATGTCCATACCTCGCTGGACAAGTTCGGGATGACAGAGATTACGAGCGCTTGAGGAACCGATTCTTACGTTAGCGCACCATAGTCGTCAGCAATCAACGAGATGGGGAAGCTCTTCTACGCTATGTTTGATCGTATCGCTCGTCATCAACCACCGACTTACGATGGGGTTTCTGACCCTACGACTTTGGAGAGCTGGATCCACGAGATGGGGAAGCTCTTCAACGCTACGTTTTTCCCCGAGCACGAGAAGGTCCAGATCGCCGCCTACTAGTTGCGAGGAGAGGCCAATAACTGGTGGAGCGTGGCTAAGAACGCGTGTATGCCCTTGCACTCGATGTATTGGGCCGAGTTCGTAGCTAAGGTTCAGGAGAGGTTCTACCCCGACGAGTTACAGTGGCAGAAACAGGAGGAGTTTTTTACTCTCACTCAGGGTAAGATGACGGTTCAGGCCTACATCAATAAGTTCGCTGAGTTATCGAGGTTCTCTACATCAGTAGTACCAACTGAGGAGGAGCGGGTCAAGCGCTACATCAAAATGCTAGATCCGAGGATTCGCGGTCACGTGATCAGCAGTGGAGCGAAGACATTACAACGAGCTTACGAGGTAGCACTCGAGATCCAGGCGTCTGTTATCGAGGAGGATGCGAGCAAGACGAGGACCTCGACCCCGGTGACATCACCATCTTTTAAGAAGCCCCGATTCAGTGCTCCTAGCAGTACCCCTCCGACCGCTAGTTCGTCTCAGGGATCAGGGAGTTCGAGATGCAGAGGCTGTGGCAAGGACTTCCATCCAGGGAAGCGTTGCGACGGGACGCCCATTTCGTGTTTCATCTGTGGAAAGGAAGGCCACAAGGCGTCTGTTTGCCCTGAGAAGAAGCCAGGCAACGAGACCAAGCAACTACCAACACCGGCTAATACTCCAGTGAAGAACCGAGTCTACTTTATGACTGAGGCAGAGGCAGAGGTCCAGCCAGATGTAGTCTCAGGTAGATTTCTTGTCTCTGGTATGTTAGCTTATGTTTTATTTAATTGTGGTGCCACTATTTCTTTTGTGGCTAGTAGTTTTGTCTCGAGGTCTAATCTTCGTGGCAGTTCCCCTGTTAGTTCGATCATAACTCTCCCTTCTGGAGAGGATTTTGTTTGTCAGCGTGAGTTCCGAGGAGTGCCCATCGTTATAGCTGGAGAGCAGGTGACGACCGATCTAAAGAAGTTCCCGCTGATGGAGTTCAATGTCATTCTTGGCATGGACTGGCTATCGAGGTATCAAGCGATTATTCATTGCCGAGACCAGTCAGTGACATTTCGAGGATCGCAAGGCAATTGAATTACCTATTCTAGGATCGTTCTGAAGAAGGGAGTAAAGGTAATCTCAGCATTGAAAATGAGAAAACTTCGCCAGAAGGGCGATATGGTGTTCTTATGTCAGGTAAGGGACTTGACTGAGGATAGTCTGTTGGACGATATACCTGTAGCGAGGGATTTCTGGGTCACTTTATTATTAAGGAAGGCATTAAGGTAGAACTGGCAAAAGTTAAGGCTGTAGTTGAATGGAGTAGCCCGAAAAATCTTGCAGAGGTTCGTAGTTTCTGGGTTTGGCCGGATACTACCGACGATTCGTCCAGGACTTCTCCAAGATTGCTAGACCATTGACTAGTCTCCTATAGAAGGAGATCCGATTCGTTGGACGGAGGCTTGCGAGAAAGCATTTCAGCAGCTGAAACAAAGATTAGTTTCTGCTCCTATTCTTACCCTTCCGAACGATGAGGAGGATTTCGTGGTCTACAATGACGCATCTAAGAGTGGCCTAGGATGCGTGTTGATGCAGGGTGGGAAGGTCATCACTTATGCATCGAGGTAGCTGAAGGTGCACGAGCGTAACTACCCCACGCATGACTTGGAGCTAGCAGCTGTAGTTTTTGCGCTTAAGATCTGGAGGCACTATCTCTATGGTGGTTCGTGTTAAGTATTCACAAATCATAAGAGTCTCAAGTACATCTTCACTCAGAAGGACCTCAATATGAGGCAGCGACGATGGGTTGAGCTTATTAAGGACTACGACCTAATGCTTAATTATTGCGAAGGCAAGGCAAACTTAGTTGCTGTCGCACTGAGTCGCAAGAATCGATTGAGTTTTCGTAGAAGCCATAGTTCCGTTAGACTTTATCTGACATCTATGAGTGCCGAGCCTGAGTTATTTCAGGAATTGCGCAAGGGGCAGAAGAATGACCCGCAGTTGACTAAGATTCGAGAGGCCTTGCGGCATGGAAAAGCTGTTGGCTTCGAGATTTCTTCCGACAGTAGTCTGCGCTTTCGAGGGAGGTGGTGTGTACAGGAAAATTCTGATCTTCAGAACACGATCATGTCTGAGGCACATAACTCGCCCTACTCTGTTCATCCCGGAGGTAACAAGTTGTATAAGGACCTTAAATGCCAGTTTTGGTGGCCTAAGATGAAGCAGGATGTAGCAGAGTTCGTAGCTCGATATTTAGTTTGTTAGAAGGTTAAGATCGAGCATCAGAGACCTGGAGGTATTTTGCAACCACTACCAATTCCGAGCTGGAAATTTGAGTCCGTATCTATGGATTTCGTGGTTAGCCTACCTACCTGTAATGGTATGAACGCCATTTGGGTGATTGTGGATAGGTTGACCAAGGTCGCTAGATTCATACCGATGAAGATGGCCTGGTCGATGGAGCACCTGGCAGAGGCTTATACCCATGATATTATTCGACTTTACGGAGTTCTAAGGAAGATAGTTTCTGATCGTGATCCGAGATTCTTATCTCGTTTCTGGAAATCAGTTCAGGAAGCCTTTGGGACTAAGTTGAAGCTGAGCACCGCGTTTCACGCTGCGACGGATGGCCAGACTGAGAGGACCATCCAGACTCTGGAGAATATGTTGCGAGCATGTACTCTGGAGTATCATCAGTCTTGGGTGCGAATGCTCTGCTTGGTAGAGTTTTCATATGGCAACAGTTATCACTCTAGCATTGGTATGGCTCCGTATGAGGCCCTGTATGGGAGGAAATGTCGGAGTCCGATTTGGTGGAATGATATCAGTGATACTGTGGCTTTGGGAACTGAGATGGTACGAGATACCGTAGAGTGAGAGTTTCTTTGCTTAAACATACCCTTTCTTACAACATTTGAGTCACCTAAGTTATAACCAATGTCTGTACTGGTTCCCCTATCGCATTCTGAAATTGAGAGGGTGGACTAGTTTCTTCAATGTTTTCTCCCGCTTCATCTTCAGCTGGATGAGCAGGAGAGTCAATGAGTTCAACAACTTGTTCAACATTTACCTCTGTTGCACCAGACCCATTGTTGTGTTCAGAAGAAGTTGGAGGGTCTGGTTCAGCACTGTTCTCTGTTTTAGCTCCAGTGAAGTTTGTCATCGCAATCTCAAAACCTTCATCATCATCTACCTGCACAGGCTTTTTGAACATGCTAGTTTCATGAAACAACACATGGATACTCTCTTCAACACACAAGGTTCTTTTGTTGAAAACATTATATGCCTTGCTATGAGGAGAGTACCCAATGAAAACAACTTCATCACTCTTGGGGTCGAACTTGTCCAAACTGGTCTTACCATTGTTGTATACAAAACACTTACAACCAAATATTCTTAAGTGTTCAATGTTTGGTTTTCGACCCCTTAGAAGTTCATAAGGTGTTTTTCTCAGTATTGGTCTTAACATAAATCTATTGAGTATGTAGCATGATGTGCTCACAGCATCAGCCCAGAATTTCTTTTACAGACCACTCTCTAGAAGCATGGTTCTAGCCATTTCTTCTAGAGTACGATTCTTTCTTTCAACTACTCCATTTTGTTGTGGAGTTCTGGGGCCTGAAAAGTTGTGAGAAATACCATGCTCCATACAATAAGTTATGAAGCTAGCATTATCAAACTCTGATCCATGATCAGATCTGATAGATGCCAACTGATGATTAATGTTGTTTTGGACCTGTTTCACTAAAATTTCAAATTCATCCAAAGTTTCATCTTTATATTTCAAGAATATGGTCCAAGTGAAACGAGAGTAATCATCAACTAACACAAATACATAGCTAAAGCCATTTCTACTTTGTACACGCATTGGTCCACATAAATCCATGTGTATAAGTTCAAATGGCTTAGAGGAGCTAACCACTTTCTTTGGTTTAAATGATGATCTGGCATGTTTGCACTTTACACATTCTTTGCAGAGCTGGTCTACCACATATTTGATGCTAGGTAAACCTATCACCAAATCTTGTGATCTCAACTTATTGAGCAAAGGGAAACTAACATGTCCTAATCTTTTATGCCAAAGCCATTGTTCATACTCTATAACACTAAGGCAGAGGGCACTGTTATGTGGAATTTGACTTAAGTATGTAATATACACATTATTATGCCTTGTTTCTTCACATACCAGTTTCCCTGTCTTAGGGTTCACTATGTGACAAGTGTTTGATTCAAAATTCATTTTATTTCCCTTGTCACATAGTTGAGAGATGCTCAAAAGGTTATGTTTCAAACCTTCTACGTAATAAACATTGTCAATTGCTTGGGAGAGTGACTTACCAACCTTACCTACTCCTTTAATAGGTCCTTTGCTATTGTCACCAAATGTCACGTGCCCTCCCTCGAATGCAGTGAGTGAAAGGAATGGTTCTTTATCCCCGGACATGTGTCTTGAGCAACCACTGTCCAAATACCAATATGGCTTTCCTTTCACTGGTACCTGCACAAGCAAATTAAAGGTTAGTCTTAGGAACCCAAAGCAGCTTGGGTTCCTTGTTCTTTGAAACATTCTCAATCTTGACCTTCCTAACCCACACTTGCTGGGTGTAGGCTTTGTTATTCTTGTCATGTTTCCTTTTGGTGAAACATTTGTTAGTAACATGACCACTTTTACCACAGTAGGTATAAACATGCATATCCTTGGCAAATATATACTTGCCTTTCTTGAATTTCCAGGTTGGGATGTGAGGATGTTTAGGGTTTTCTGAGCATCTAACATTTTGTTCAATTGGTTGATACAATCTGTAAGCTCATCCTCCTTGTTTTCAGGCCTCTTAAGTTGAACTTCATTTTGTTTCTCAAATGATTTCAGATCAAGTCTAGTTTTCTGAAGTTCATCTTGTAGTCTTGAAACCAGGGAGGGATCTGGTTCGTCACTGGTCTTCTTGATGTTTTCTTGTTATAGCAAGATGAGTTCAGCCTGAAGATCACAGATCTTAGCTGTACACTCATCATGTAAAACATCCAAAACCTCATCAAAGGAAGTGGGAGAACCAGTTTCTCTAGAAACCTTAAGATCACCATGTTCCTTGTGTAAATCTTCAAGTTTTTCAATTAAGTGGTCATATGCAAGTATGACATCGGATTTACCAAAGGTACATGTGTCTTTTAACAGTTCAAAGTTGAATTATGTGTAAACAGTTTCTTAAGCTCATTAAACCCCATTTCAATGTTTTCAAAAAATTCATCCTCTTTAGGGACTGGTTTGGAGTTTAATGTCTCAAGCTCTATATTTTGCTGATATGCTGTTATTTGAAGTTCAGAAATTTTTTCTTTAAGTTCCTCACATATAAGCTCAAGTTCAGGAGATCTAGCACCACATATTTCATAATCTCGAACTGTTTCTTTTAGTTTCTTTATGTTGTTCTGGTAGGCAGATCCAATACTAATGCATTGATCACTGGTGAACTCAAGATAATCAAGTAATTCATCTCTATCTAGATTATGCATGTTTGTCTTTATTCCATTAAAACATACCTGGTTGTCAACTGAAGTACTTCCACCAGCCATGAGACAGAGAATATCTTCTTGTCCAGAACAAACCTCAGATTGGTCTGAGTATGTGAAAGTAGTAAGGCAGAGATTTGCTTCTTCTTCATCTTCCTCATTCTCTGATTCTGAATCTCCCCAAATTGCAGCAAGCATAACTCTTTTGAAAACCTTCTTCTCAGCCTGGACTCCAGGATTTCCCTTGGGATTCTTCCATGTTGGACACTCCTTAATTCTGTGCCCCACTTCACCACATTTAAAGCAACCAGCATTAGAACTGGTTTTCCTAAACTGTCCATAACTGTTTCTTCCTTTTGAAAACTTACCCTTGGATTTTGTCCTAAGGTATTTTTCAAAACTTCTAGCCATAAGGTTGATATCATCTTCATCCTCCTCTGATTCTTCTTGTAATACCCCAAAATTTTGGGCTATTTTAAATTTTTATTTAATTAATTAATTACTTAATTAATTAATTAACTATTATATTATTATTAATTTAAAATCACTTAAAAATAGAAGTGAGCCTAATTATTTAATCTGGATCAAGTCCAATTGTTTACATCACCTACAACCTAGCCCAAATTTCCCTTAACCACACGGCCCCCCTAGATTATCCATTTAATTTAATTAATTTAATTTAATTACCAATTAAAACTAAACTACATATCTAATTTGACTTTTCTCTAAAAAGTCTCACCTTTTATTCCTAACTCCCTACTAAATTTTAGGAGAGCAACAAACCTACCTCTACCTAGGAACCCCACGGCCCTCCTTATGTTTTGAAGGAGGAAATTCAATAATTAATGTATCATCTTTCCACATCAAAACAAATTACAAAATTCTCTAAAAACCTTTCTCCTAGATTTGATGCTAAAAAAATTAGAGCAAGGGACCAAGAAGCACCATAGTCGTGAGGAACGTGTGCCAAAGGCCATCAAGATCCTCTCGAATTTGTTCATCTTGATAGGTAATTAGTTTCTTTACTTAATTAATGGAATAAGATTAATAATATAATCCTTAGAATACGTTTAGAAGTATGTAGAATTGCTTAGAATTGTAGAGTTTTATTGTTGAACTATTCTTTGATTTTCGAACCATGCATGCCGAGTAGAACAAGAAGTTGTTGATGAATTTTTGGAGTTTATTTACGTGTTTAATCCATATTCCATGCTTAATCTATAATCCTTGTTAGTTAAAATTATTGAATAAATTATTGTTGAATAGAAACCGTGAGGATGCCGTGCATTATAAAGGCTTGTTCGAAAGTTTCTTGATTCAAAATATAATCTTTTAGCTTTAATCTTGATCTGGTAGCAATCTTTGATGAATTTCTTGAATTAATAATTAATCTAATTGAGTTCTTGAATTTGGATATTTAATCTTGAAAATTTGTTTAAAATGTCGACTGAGAAATAAAATTAAAGAATGGATTTTTACTTGTTTTTATGATAAAAGATTAGATTATGAACTTATTCTTGAAATTATCTCTAAATTAATTAATCAAAGCTTGTATTTTAAAAGGATTAAAACTTGATTTCTTGCTTGTTATTACTCGAAAATGTCGAGTGTAGTCATGGAATAAAAGACTATATTATTATGATGCAATTAAGTGAAAGACTAGAATTCAATTATGTTCTTGAAGTTCTATCGGACTTGTGATTTATATTGATGAATAATTTGATTATGTGAATTATTGTGATAAAATATTGAATTGCTACTATGGAGGAGAACCGTGTGTATTGGTAAGTATGGGTGAGATCGATCTCTATTTCTTATTTATGTGTGAGTTATTTTGTTGATTTATGATGAATGCATGTCCTTGCGTATGAACTTGATGAATGAATTGATATTAATGTATGAAGTAATTTATGAGTAATTTTCGAATGATTGCATGCTATTATGTCGAGTTTATCGAGTCTAGAACTAGAGAATTGAGTCATTACAATTGGACTAGAATTGAATAAAAGTCAAGTCGTGTCAAAGAAAGTCTAGATATGAACTGGAAAAGTGAGCTTGAAAAGATAATTAATCTATGAAGTGACCGTCCATCTAGTGGCTAAAGAGCCATGAACATGGATATAGTCGAAGCCACTGTCCCTTCTGCAATTTTGGAACAGTTCTGGATCCTAGTGCTCGGGAAGTATATCCTTTATGGTTGACCCGACATGAGACAAGGAAAGTTGGGGGAAGTAGATCCTTTGTGGTTGACCCCTTACGAGCATATGACTGTGTCATGGATTAGCACCTTGAAATGAACTAGAACATGTTAAATAATAATTAGAGTCTAGAGTCTGGAGTAGGGAATGTCTAGCTTGATCAGTCTTGTTGTGGTTTCCTATATGAATTATCTTCCGCTGCATAATTGAAATCGAGCAATGTAACTGTTTCTTATGTTGCTTGATTGTACTGTGAATTTGTTCTATATATTATATTTTTAATTGTGTTCTACTAATTAAGTAGAACAATCTAATTACTCACCACTGACTGTGGACCCCCAAAATTCCCTTTTCAGGTACTGATGAAGAATAAGTGGGGAATGCATGGGCAGGGATTTGAGCGGCGAGATTAGTTTTATATATCTAAATTATCATGATTCTAGCCATGTAATAAAGAATTTATGGACTTTCCGTAGTTTTGTTTATTTTGGACTTCAGACATTATAATTTGGTTTTGGATTTATTTCATTTTATTTGAATAAATTGAAGTAGTTTCGAGCTTCCGCTGTTAATATTATAATTTGGAATTTAAACTTTAAACCTATTTATGATTCGTATTGTTGTTTTCTCCGAAAACAACGCTGATAAAGTACGGTTCGTTACACTTCTGCTTTGATAACCATCTCTTTATTTCACTAGTAGAAAAATCCACATTGGATGCGGGGGTTTTAGGCCCTTTGGATGCGGTTCTGCCCCGCAGCCAATGTCGTAGCAGCCATAAGTCTATGACCTATGGCTGCGGTTCCACCCACATCCAAAAGTGAGTTTTGGATGCGGTTCTAGTAGGAACCGCATCCAAAAGTCCACTTTTGGATGCGGTTCCTACTAGAACCGCATCCAAAGCTTGGTTGCCTCCAAAAAAAACGGAGGACTTATGGATGCGGCTCTCCTGCAGAACCGCATCCATAAGTCCTCCTTTTTTATATATATAAATATATAATTACAATATATATCCTGCAATAATAATTAAATACATCGATATATATAGATAAATTGCAAATAAAAATGTCGAGCAAACATCTCTAAAACTCAAACGCTTATCAAAATAGAACATTCAAACGAACCAATAATAATGTTTTGTACATACAAAATAAATCCGTAAGTATACATCACAAACAATTTTCTGTAAGAAAACTAGCGCATTTGTCTCGAACCACACTAATTTCTTGAACAGTAAAATGTCCTTCCCTTGTTGCAACATCAATAATCTAGGTGTAAGAAAAAACAAAAAAAAAAAAAACAAATTATAATTGTTAGAAAAAAAATACACAAACACGCAACATTCAACACACATGTGGCCAAAACAACACAAAAAGACCCGAATGCATTGAATTAACTTTAAAATCATGCAAACAAACTCAAGCACGCTTAATAAACCTCCGATAGGCATGAAATCATGAAAAAATATACAAAATGCAACATTCAACCCACATGTGGTCAAGACAACACAAAAAGACCTGAATGCATTTAATTTACTTCAAAATCATGCAAACAAACTCAAGCACGCTTAATAGACCTCAAATAGGCTAGAAATCATAAAAAAATATACAAACATTCAATATTCAACCCACATGTGCCCAAAACAACAAACAAAATACCCAAATAAATTGAAATAGCTTCAAAATCTAAACTCAAACATGCCTAAAACACCTATAATACAAAAGAAACCATGTGGAAATACACAAATATGCAACATTCAACCCATATGTGGCCAAAACAACGAAAAACAAAACCCAAATGCATTTAAATAGCTTCAAAATCATGCAAATAAACTCAAACATGCCTAAAACACCTCAAATACACAAGAAATCATGAAAAAATACGGATACATTCCACATTCAACCCACATGTGCCCAAAAGAATAAAAAAAATACCGAAATACATTTAAATAGGTTCAAAATCATGCAAATAAACTCAAACATGCCTAATACACCACAAATAGGCAAGAAATCATGAAAAAAATACACAAACATGTAACATTCAACCCATATGTGGCCAAAACAACGAAAAAAATACCCAAATGCATTTAAATAGCTTCAAAATCATGCAAATAAACTCAAACATGCCTAAAACACCTCAAATACACAAGAAATCATGAAAAAATACGGATACATTCCACATTCAACCCACATGTGCCCAAAAGAATAAAAAAAAAATACCTAAATACATTTAAATAGGTTCAAAATCATGCAAATAAACTCAAACATGCCCAATACACCACAAATAGGCAAGAAATCATGAAAAAAATACACAAACATGTAACATTCAACCCATATGTGGCCAAAACAACGAAAAAAATACACAAATGCATTTAAATAGCTTCAAAATCATGCAAATAAACTCAAACATCCCTAATACACCTCAAATAGGCAAGAAATCATGTGAAAATACACAAACAAGCAAAATTCAACCCATATGTGGCCAAAGCAATGAACAAAATACTCAAATGCATTTAAATAGCTTCAAAATCATGCAAATAAACTCAAACATGCCTAAAACACCTCAAATAGGCAAGAAATCATGTAAAAATACACAAACATGTAATATTCAACCCATGTGTGGCCAAACCAACGAAAAAAAAGTAACTCAAACATGCCTAAAACACCTCAAATAGGCAAGTAAAACTCCTAATTCTCCACTACCTATCTACGACACAAATCTAAACCGCCTCTATTATCTGCAACAGAAATAAAGGAAGACAGTGTTCATAACTGTCCCCTCTCCGAACTACAACAATCCCAATAAATCTCCAAACACCACCAGTATAATCCGCATTAAGCGAATGCCAAGTGTCTATCCTAACAATCTCTAAGTTCTATTCGTACAAGTTCCAACCTATTTTCCTTTGACAAGAAATATGTAAAATGCAGTGTACGCTACGTACCTTTTGTAGGTCTTCCGACTTCAAGCAAACAGAGACTACATCATGTATGTATCTCATCACATAGTACCCACACTCAACGCCGTTTTGTTGTTGTGCACACTAATATAAAATCATGTGGAAAAAAAAACACATGTATATCAATACAATGAAAAGAAAATATTATTAATGAAATCAAAACGTATTTCATTTACCTTTACTGATATAATCTGAGGAGTAGCATCTCCTGCATGAAAATGTGATGCTCGCATTTTCTTCATGACACTGTAATTTCATTGACATATCAAATATAAAAGATTTATCCTAATTTATCAACATTAACCTTTATATAGTCGCTAAATGAAAATTATCATACCTTTTCATTAATGTCAAGATCAATAACTTGCGTGGTGGTTCTACAAGACAGGAGTCAAACTGGTATATTTTGTTGGTGGAAGGTGATAACACTAAAATAATCCAATGCTTACTACACTCAAATTTTAAACCATTCATAAATCAAACGTGGTAAATTAATAATATGATGAGATATAATATTGCCGTATAATCGACAAATAAGCAATTACTACTTATGCTTCAAGGTAAGGAGCCAAAATCAAATTGCACTTATCTCGATCGCATGCTCTTAAGCTATCTTCAAGGTACAATTTGACATCTGGTTGGTTTCCTAAGCATCTTTTGTCACGAATCTCTTGTGGACCTAACCACCCAAGCTTTAAAACCGGAACACATGCTTTTAAATCCTCATACATCGCACTAATCACACAAACATTAAACATGTGCTTAAAAGGCATTACTTCGTATAATTTTCTAAATTAATAACAAAGTAAGTTAAAATTAAAGATTATAATCACCTCATGAAAGCATGTATCAAAGATATGTTCAACATATCTCCATTAAGGAACTCTGCAACATCCACTTTGGTTACCCAAGTGGAAGCATCCTCGAAATAATGGAACTGTGACTTGTCCAAAACAACCTTTAATGGATTTAAATCGGGCTCATCCTTGACACAAGTATGCAACCACTTACAATCTTTTGTCAAAGAATCGTGCACGTCTTCGTCAATAAGCCAATTGTCTTGTGGATTAGAGCCCTTAGATGAAGCCTTTTTTTTGGACCTTCCTCGATACCTTTTGATTGGTCTTTTGGTTTCTCCTTAGATTGTATACCATTATCTTTTCCTTCCAAACCTTTCTTGTTCACATTTGCTTTCTCACATGGAGATTTCTTTAATTTTTTCAACACCTGATAAAAAATTATATTAATAGTTTCCAAAATAAATTAATCATTCTTGTAAGTAACTTTAAAGAAATAATTGAATTAATTATTACCTCTTTTGAAAACCGCACCCAAGCACGTGGCCATGTTACAAAGCTTCCTTGTGCATTTAACAAAGTCAAGATACTCCATTCTGGTCTGGGTATAGGAAGTTGAACATCTTCATTGCCAGCAACAATGGAGTCCAAGGAAACACTAACTTGTCCACCTTCTACGTGCAACATATGCACAACTGGGCGCTCCTTTGAAGGTTATACATGGCCATAAGCAACTTCAATCAAATGTCCACCTTCCACATCCGGCTTAGGCATTAAAAGAGTACATGGGGTCTCCTCCTTAAAAATTAAGAACATATGTTAGGTAATTAATCTGAATGAATAAAAGTAAATTAACCAAATTAAAGTACAAAATTGTTCACCTCAACATCAGGTATTAATGGTTGTTCAGGTTCCAATACCAACATGCCACTTGGAGCTGCATCATGATGGCTTGATTTATCTGTTGGTTGAAAATTGAACAATGTGTCCACATTTGACAAGGCTATGTGCTCTAAGAGGGCTTTGAATTGAGTTTGCACTCTTTCGTCAACTAACGCTTGAAGCTTCTTCTCCATATCCTTGTCCACATGGGAGTCCTTACTAGAAGTTGATGAGCATGCGTGTTCACTAAATACCTTTTTCTTACCAACACGTACACCCCCTACACCTTTCACACGTCCTTTGTGATCGTTACCTAAAATCGTAGTTAAGGCATCAATTGGGCCTTTAGGTGTGAACTCGCCTGAAGACTCCTTGTACTTTAATCCAAGCTGCAAATTCAATAAACCTTAGTCCAAAACAAAACAAATATATAGTGATACAACTTACAACTCGAAAAGAGCTCAAGCCAATTCACTTACGACTGCATCAGCCTTTTTCTTCAAGTCCGGATCTGAAATTGTCCTCCGACCACTCGAATCTCGACCATGTAGGGAGCACCACCAATCCAACACCCGGTCTCTAAGGAGTGTTGTAACTGCTGAAGTAGATGCATTGCCTGATGACAAGGCTTCTTGTGGCACCACCTGTGGGTATAAGCCTTCTTTTATCCATTTTGGCCTCGAATTGTCATAAGTACTCCGGCCCATATGGTGAGGATCTTTTCTTTTACTTGCACTTTCAGAAGCTTTTTGTCTCTTTGGCTGTATTAAAATTTTCAATGTAATTAATCAAACGATACACTTTCAACCAAATTAAATAGTTAGTTAAATGCTAATGCTTACAATTTCTTTTGGATCAGTCTTTAAGGCAACAAATTTTTCCCAATCATCACTACTAATGAAAGGGTAAACTTCCCATGGCTTTCTTTCTGGCTCTACAATTTCATTTGAATCCCCATCTCCTTCTAGGCCATCATCACTTTTTCTCTTCCCAGGACCACTTCTTATTTTCCTTTTTTTTGTGATCCATGTACTCACTAACTTAGATTTGAAGTTTCTAAAACTTTGTGCAACCCCTGACATGAACACCTTCTCTTTATCTTTGTCTGCTTCAATATGAAAAAGATTCTAGTGTACAAAAAAGTTAGATCGTACACGATATTAAAAAAATATATAATAAGGAAATGAAAAAAAAGTTGATACAATTACCGCAGTATCTTCCCATAATGCCTTTTTCAAACCTTCATCTATCTCATCCCATCTTTTCAAAATTGAAAGTTTCCTCACACACAAACCAAGATGTGTCCCATACTTTGCACGCCACTTCCCACATGGTTATCCGAGGTGGTTGTACTCAAGGAGCATGTCTTCATTTGGATGGACGCCTTTTGCCAAACCCCTTCCTTTCCTTTGTTTTGATCCTGTTCTTGAATTTTTAGATGTGGTTGCAACCCTCTTATCATTATCTTGTGTACTGGGATTATTCTCATTCTCTTCAAGAAGTGGAGCTTCATCATTGCCCATATCAACACCTTTAGCCAAACCCCTTCCTTTCTTTTGTTTTGGTCCCGTTTTTGACTTTGTTGATGTGGTTGCAACCCTCTTCTTATTAATTTCATCATTGTCCGTATGGACTACCTTACTCTTCCTTCCAACCTTACTTATACTCTTCTCCCTTTCAATGTCGTCAGGATCACCTTTATCTTTCTCTTTGTTAGCATCATACAACGGATCATCAGACCAATCTGAAGGGTGTGAAGATAACCTAGTACCACTGCTACTGCTTACTTCTTCATCACTCTCCATGAAAGTGAAACTGAAATCCAAAACATATAAAACTTGCTTAAAAATGCAAGATTCTTCACATACAAACTAGCAAGATATAATTTTCTATAATTTATTTTTTAGTAATGAAGTAAATCAAATAAAGTAAAACATTGCATTTATAACTAAAAAGTCGTATTCTTCACATACAAACTAGAATTTTATGTAAGTTATACATTAATCATCATTAACAAGAATTCCTTCCGTGTGATCTTGACGCATGTAGCCATCCTCTCCATGATCGATAGTAATATTAGGGTGACTGAAAGGAGGTGAATCTTCAAAAGTATCATATTCGTCCTCATCATCAACATCACCAATGCCAAGAATGCTTCTTTTTCCCGGTACAACAATGGACCATTTTGGATCGGCAGGATCAGTTACATAGAAGACTTGCTTAGCTTGTGATGCAAGAATAAATGGTTCATCACCATCACGCAAACAACTCAAGTCTACTATTGTAAATCCACACGGGACATTTGTTTTTATGCAACGCTTCTTGTTATCTAACCACTTGCATTTGAAAAGACCAACATTGAAAGTAGATTAGTCTAGCTCCCTTATTTCAAAGATTCTCCCATAATATAACAACTTATCATTAGTATCAAATGCAGATGAAGCCAATACGCTAACACCACTATTTTGCAAACATTGACACTTTTGATCTTGATAATTGGTCCAAAATGTGTATCCATTAACATCATAACCTTCAAATTGTTAACAGTATCACGAGGTCCAAAAGCTAACCACTTCACAGTTTCAGAGACACCCTCAAGTTGTTCAATAATTACTCGATTGTAAAACCAATCAATGAACGTCTTGTTATGCAAATGCATCAATGTTGTATCACCCTTGGAAGGATTTTCTGCTCGTAATAGGTTTAGATGCTCATCCAAAAAAGGATGCACTTCGGCAACGTGATGCAAAACAAACAAGTGCGCTTGCTGAATAGTGTTTCTAGCAGGTGTGATTGTTTTAGACCCAATTGTACCCTTACCCTCTAGCCTCCCTTCATGACGAGATGTAGGAAGTCCGATACGTTTCACACTCGCCAAATACTCGGATATAAAATTACCAACCTCATCGCTAACAATACCTTGTATCATACTAGCTTCGGGTTTTGCCGGATTTCTTACCTTGTTTTGCAAAACACCCATGTTTCTTTCAAAAGGGTAACACCATCTCAAAAACACAGGACCTAAAAGCTTGATTTCACGCACTAAGTGAACAATTAGGTGAACCATTATGTCAAAGAACGAAGGAGGGAAATACATCTCAAACTTGCATAGAGTTGCAATCACATCAGCTAGAAGAGCATCCAATTTCAAGGGATCAAGCACTTTGTTGCATATCAAGTTAAAAAAAGAGCAGAGTTCAATTATTGCATAACGCACATGCTTTGGTAGAATCCCACGAATTGCAATTGGTAAGAAAACTTGCATCATTACATGACAATCGTGAGATTTCATACTCGATAATTTAAGCTCACCATTCAAGGACACAAACCTTTTCATGTTAGAGGAGTACCCTGTTGGCACCTTTATATTGTACAAACACTCACAAAAGACCCTTTTTTCTTCTTTAGACGTGTAGCAAGCTGGAGGCAAATAATATTTCTTCTTATCATCTTTGTCTTTCTGAATTTCCCCTTTCTTTTTCTTTTCTGCAATGTTTTTCTTCTTTTGGCTACTTGTAACTTTTTCCTTTCCTTTTCCCTTTCTCTCATCAACTATATCTGATCTTTTTCTTTTATTACTCTCTTTAACCTGTGGCCACAACTCTGGACGAAGCCCAACTCTTTCGAGGTCCTCTCGCACCGCCTTACCATCTTTTGACTTACCAGGAATATTGAAAAGAGTCCCAACTATGGCATCACACACATTTTTTTCAATATGCATGACGTCTAGACAATGTCGCACTTGTAAATCTTTCCAATACGGGAGCCTCCAAAAGATAGACACTTTTTTCCATACACCATCGCACTCCTTATTTGGTTTACCGAAAACCGTTTCAACAACCTTAAGCTGCTCATAGACTTCATTCCCAGTCAAGGGTCGCCGAGCTTCACGGTGTTCAACCATCCCATTAAATGTCTTCTTCTTCCTACGCCATGGATGATCAGGTGGGAGAAACCTTCGATGGTCCATGTAGACATGTTTGTTCCCGATCCATTCACCTTCCATGTCATCAATACAAATCGGACATGCTTTCTTTCCTTTATTCTTGTATCCTGACAAATTTCCATATGCAGGATAATCATTAAGGGTACATAAAAGCATTGCGCGCAATGTAAACGTCTCATTTGCATGCGCATCAAAAACAGAAATCCCTTTATCCCACAGTTTTAACAAGTCATCAATAAGTGGTGCAAGGTAGACATCAATGTCGTTTCCAGGTTGTTTAGGACCAGAAATCAAAAGCGCCAACATGAGATGCTTACGTTTCATACACAGCCACGGGGGAAGGTTATAAATAGTAAGCAGTACCGGCCAGGTGCTATGTTTAGAACTAAGAGTGCCGAAAGGGTTCATTCCATCTGTGCAAAGTCCTAACCTCAAATTACGAACTTCATCCCCAAATGTTTTATGCAATCTGTTAATCGTCTTCCACTCAGGACCATCAGCCGGATGTTGAAGCAAACCACCTTTTTTCCTCCCATCTGCATGCCACCTCAAACACTTAGCATCTTTCTTTATCGAAAACAAACGCTTAAATCTTGGTATTATGGGAAGATACCATAACACCTTGACAGGAGGGCCATTTGAACCCCGAGCTCCTTCACGTTGGTAACGCGCCTCCCCACACTTTGGACACTGTTTAAGGCTTTCATATTCATTTCGATACAACACACAATCATTGGGGAAAGCGTGTATCTTCTTATACTCTAAGCCAAAGGGACACATCAGCTTCTTAGCATAATAGTTAGACTTAGGAAGCTCATTTCCTTCGGGAAACATCTTACTCAACTTTTCTAACAAAATTGTGAAACCACCATCTGTCCAATTAAGCTGCGATTTTACACTATATAGTTCCAACACAGCCGAAAGTACTGTCCATTGAGTACAACAAGGATATAAAGGCTTCTGAGAAGCCTCTGAGATGGTTTCAAAGACACGAGAATCTTTGCCTAATTCTTCTTCCATGTCTTCCATCATCTCATCCATACAATTCATATCATCATCATCCTCACCATGAGCACCACCATAAGGTTCATCATACACGTCATCCTCATGCTGAGGCACATTATGAGTATTTGTGTTTCCTTCGTAAATTCCCGACTCACCATGCCATATCCAAACATGATATTGAGGCCTAAACCCACGACAAAGTATATGCTCCCTCATCACATCAACATTGTCCACCTTTGACACATTGACACATCTAACACAAGGGCAGTAAAACCCTATAGCCCCTGTCCTGTTCTGATGTTCTACGGCGACTTTACAAAATTCTACCACCCCATCAATATAATTCGACGAATCAATAGAATTATACATCCATGAACGATCTTTTGACATTGTCTTCAACTAACTAAAACATAATATAATAACAATAATTATTATGCAGACATATCTCATGTAATAATAGTATAATAATTTCAACCAGTCATTCATTGTTTATAGTTCAATGATCTAATTATTACATTTTTTACACATTAAAGAAAGTGCAATCCAATCATATCAAATAGGTAAGAAAAAAATTGTTTTTATTGTTATAGTGTTTTAATTTCTATTTATAGACCCTTTAATTAAATATTCATGGTTTTTATCATAGATTATAAACCTCAAATAGGCAGTAAATTATAGAAAATAAAAGAATAAAACACAAGCATGCAACATTCCATTCAACACAAATATGGCTAAAACCACGCAAAAAAAACAAACTCAAACGTGCAACATTCCATTCCACTACCTATATCTACGGCACAAACCTAAACCACAAAAATCTCTAAACAACACCAGTATAATTCACTTCAAATGAATGCGCAATAAAAAAGGGGATAACAATTTAATTTTTAAATTAAATCGAACTCCATTGAGTTCATATTTTATTTATGCCACAAAGCCAACAAATTAAAATCTCAAGAAAATAAGACAAATAAATAGAGAAATACCTGAAAATGAACACTTGTTGTTCGTTCTCCTAAGAAACAGCGGCAACGAAGAAACTTACAATGTTGGAATCCTATCTCGAAAATAATAACAAACTCATAATTAACAAATAAAAATAAGTCACTATAATAATAACAAGAACAATAATAATAAAAATGCAAATTACCAACTTATCAAATCATGCATTTTTTTTCCAAATTTATATTGAATACTATTTCCCTTTCATATTATATATTTATATATATTTATAGATATATACTTCATTCCTCTCTATTTAGATAAATTCACGGCTAAGAAATTGGGGAAACGAAATGCTAGGCTTAATCACTGCCAGAACATCTCCAAATGAAGAAAAAAAATAAACAAATGCTGGGCTTAATCAATTTGGGGAAACAAAATGCTACTTTTAGATTGGGGAAATTCCAGAATATCTCCAAATGAAAAAAATTAACAAATTCCAAACTAAATGTATTTACCGCAGAAACGAAAGTCAATTTGGGGAAATACATGAACTAAATCAAATTGGGGCAAAATTTAGGGTTTTAATTTCTCCAACAAAATCAATTTGGGGCAAAAACCAAATGCTACCTTTAGATTGGCAATTTGGGGGTTTCGTCTTCTCTGAGTTGTGGTGGTGGAGCGACTTCAGGCGAGGAGGAGCGTCTTCTCTGCGTTCTTCTCTAGGCTTTCATCTTCTCTGCGAATGGTGGTGGTGGAGCGACTTCTCTGTCTGCAAATGGTGGTGGCCTGCGAATATGGTGGTCTGCGAATGGGGTGGTGCGAATGGTGGTGCGAATGGTGGTCTGCGACTTCTCTATCTTCTCAACGTTTTTTTTTTTTAAAAGTGATGTGAAGTTTATCAATTGTGAAGGGAGGCTGCAACGTTTGGAATATTATAATATTGGCACTTTGGAAATATTATAATATCAATTGCTAAATATTATATCAATTGAGTATTATATTATATCAGAATGAAGGGATGCTGCAACTTCTAAGTATAATATTATATTATCAATATCAATTGTGAATATTATATTGTGAAGGATTTCGTATATTATATTATCAAGTATTTTTTTTTATGAATGAATATTATTATTCCGTATTTTTTTTTTTTTAAATTTCAACTACCTATGGATGCGGTTCTAAAGCCCGCAACCAATAGTTTGGGAACCGCAGCCATACGTATCTATGGATGCGTTTTTTGGGAACCGCATCCATAAGTACTTATGGCTGCGGTTTTTTACCCCGCATCCATAAGTAGTGCATTTTTTAAATATTTTTGGGTACTTTTGGATGCGGTTCCAAAAGAACCGCATCCAATGTGGCGCATTATATGTGGATTTTTCTACTAGTGATTTTTTGAACTAGAATCAGCCTTTTAATCTACCAACATCTCATGAGTCATCAAGGAGCCAATGAGTTGTTCCAGAGATATTGTGGTTAGATCCTTTGCTTCTTGTATGGCTGTGACCTTAGGCATCCACTTTCCTGATAGGCTTCTTAACATTTTCCTCACCAACTCTTCACTTGAGAAGGTCTTCCCTAATGACTTAAGTTCATTTACAATGGTCATGAACCTTGTAAACATATCATTGATGTTTTCTTCTCTAGTCATCTCAAAGACCTCATATTTTGACATGAGCATGTCAATTTTTGACCTTCTCACTTTAGAGTTGCCCTCATATGCAAGATTGCAAGCTCTAGAGTATCCCATATTTCCTTTGCAGAAGAACAAGCTAGAATTCGATTTACCTCACATTCTGCAATTCCTTGTTGAACAAGAGATGTTGCCTTTGCATTCTTCTCTAGCTTCTTGTAATCCTCACTTGTATATTCTTCTTCTAATTTTGGAACAATGGGCCTTTCCTGATTCTTCTTGTGAATGGACGTGGGTCCATTTTTAATAATCATCCAGCATTCATAATCTATCCCAATGATAAGATTTTTCATGCAGTTCTTCCACCAGGAGTAGTTAGTGCCATTGAACTTGGGGAGTCTGGAACTGTTTGATTCTTGAGTAGACATCTTCTTGCTCCTCTAGGTAGTTAACCCTTTTAGAAATTAGGCTCTGATACCAATTTTAAGTTCAATGTATAATCGAGAAGGGGGAGTTGAATTGAGTATGTGTGTTTTTTCAATCGTTTCCAAAGTTTGTTTATCTTTTTGTGAGAACAACGACAAAACAGTAAATAAAGAGTAGGGACACAAGGATTTAACGAGGTTCGGCTTCTAAACAAGCCTACGTCCTCCACTCTCTCACCAATATTATTAATCAACTTTGAATAATAATAAGGTTACACACTCAATTAAATGCTACAACTCTGTAACACTTAATTCCCCAACTGTTAACTCTAACAGTTCACTCAGTGTTCACAGAACAATCCCCAACCACTTCCCTCTAAGTGGTTCAAAGATTACAATATTAAATCTCCGTAAGTTTTCTCTTAAAGATGGATATGGAGATGGTTTTGCTCTATAGGTAAACTCTCATAAAATATGGCTTGGTTTTCTTTTGGAGAGCAAGAGTTACTTTAGGGTTTTTCAAAAGATTGTTTTTATAAGCAAGAAAAAACCGTCCCCTAAAAGTGTATTTGGAGACTTGCCTAAATTGTGCAAACAAACTCAGCTGACACAAGTGCAAAGGTACCTATTTTAGACCTTTGTCTCCTTCCACTACATGTAGTGGGGAAGTATACTAAAGTCCAACAAGTACAATGCAAAGCTGATTTTGTGTGTCAATTTGGCAGATTTCCAAGACATAAATGATCAATATTTTTCAAATAAATTTTCAAAAATAATTTTGAACACGAAAATCGATACCGATCACTTAAGTACACATGCGTAATACTGAGGTCTGTTCCCACAGTGGTCTCAGTACTACAAAGTCTGCATCTGGTGACTTGTTCTTGGCTTGTTCTCTTTACTGGACATAAACTTTAACTCTTTTTGCTCTTTACTTAGAGACACAAGATATATTTCCCTAAGTCTATTTTACAAGAAGATCCTAGAAGTACAAAAAATAAAAAAGGCTCCAAGCTCTTGGCTTCTGATCTTCAAGTATCTTAAGGCCTTCAAAGTTGCCTTGAAGAGTCCTCACTTGATTCAACCTGTTCAAACACAAACATGCATAGCAATCAAGTATAGAGAACTGGTTTGTAATCAATCAAATCAAACATGGTTCAACACCACTCACTGCCGTTCACCAGTTCGCCTAAAAAAATTAATCAATATGGATATATTATAGGCTCTGATCAGACACCCAAGTGCAAAGTTATGGCAATCTGAAAATTTTAGAGACGTCACATGTGAAATTATACTTTGAATTTTTTATTTTAACAAAAAAAAAATCATTTTAAAATTGTATATTATAACTTCAATTTTTTATTTTGACAAGAAAAATTCCCTCCAAAATCCACATTAATTATTCTTTTATTTTAATTGATTTTATTTTATTTCAAAAATATTCAGTTTAAATTTTAAAGTCTTCATTTTAATTTGATATTCATTTTATATTTCTACATGTATAAAAAAAAACCACACACACCACCTTCACCTTCACCCACGATTCCCCCTTTCACCCACGCACTACCGTTCACTGGATCGTCTCGAAAAATTAATCAATCTGGATATATTATAAGCCCCGATTAGACATACGAGCGCAAAGTTATGGCATTCCGAAAATTTTCACTATAACCCTTTAAACAAAAAACTAAAATAAAAAAACTTACATAAATTTTCCATCTACAAAAACGTTTTATCAAATTTTGAATATAAAAATTTTAATTTTAAAATTAAATAAAATATGTTTCCATAGAATTGGAACAAAAAAAATTCCCTCCAAAATTAAATAAATTATTAAAGGAAAAGTGTGATGAAAATTTTAGAGATGTGAAATGTGAAATTATAATTTCGATTTTTTATTTTAACCGAAAATTTCCCTCCAAAATTATATATTATAAATTCAATTTTTTATTTTGAGAAAAAAATTTCACTCCAAAATATAAATTAATTATTCTTGTATTTTAATTGATTTTATTTTATTTCCAAAATATTCCGTTTAGATTTTAGATTCTTCATTTTTATTGGATATTCAGTTTATATTTCTACAACTTAGGAAAAAAAACCCACGCACTCCACCTTCATCTTCATCCTCGGTTCCCTCCTTCACCCACTCACTACCGTTCACCAGTTCGTCTCGAAATATTAATCAAACTGGGTATATTATAGGCTCCGATCAGACATTCGATCACAAAATTATGGCATTCTGAAAATTTTAGAGATGTGAAATGTGAAATTATAATTTAAATTTGGGAAATTCTACCTAGTAACCCTCAACTCTTGCAAAATCTACACGGTAACCCTCAAACTTAACATTTCTACCAAATAACCCTAAACTAATTAAATTGTCCAAACGTAATCCAATTGCTAAATTATGTTAGTTTGACCGTTAGTTTTTTAAAAATATATTGAAAGAAAAAAAATGAAAAAAAATTCTAAATTCTTTTTTAAAAAAAAATCAGGAAGTAGGAAAAAAAATAAATTTTCAATTTTTTCATATTTTTCCCGTTTTTTTTCAATTTTCAGTTTTTGTTTCCTTTATTTTTTCAATTTTCAGATTTTTTTTTCCTTTTTAAAAAAAAATCAGATTTTTTTCCCTTTTTTTTTTTCAATTTTCAGATTTCCCCCCCCCCTTTTATCCTCTTTTTTCTGATTTCTAACGGTCAAACTAACGGTTTTAGTCAATTGGATTACGGTGTAAGCAAATTCATTAGTTTAGGGTTATTTTAACAAAAAAAAATTCCTTTTGAAATTGTATATTATAATTTCAATTTTTAGTTTGAGCAAAAAAACTCCCTCCAAAACCCACATTAATTATTCTTTTTATTTTATTTCCAAAATATTCCCTTTACATTTTAGAGTCTTCATTTTTATTGGAGATTCAATATTTATTTTTACAAGTTAGGAAAAAAAAACCACGCACTCCACCTTCATCTCTATCCGCATTTTCTCCCTTTACCCACTCACTACCGTCACCGGTTCGTCTCGAAAAATTAATCAATCTGGATATATTATTGGCTCCGATCAGACATTCAATCACAAAGTTATGGCATTCTGAAAATTTTAGAGATGTGAAATGTGAAATTGTAATTTAAATTTTTTATTTTAGCAAAAAAAATTCCTTTTAAAATTGTATATTATAACTTCAAATTGTAGTTTGAGAAGAAAAATTCCCTCCAACACCCACATTAATTATTCTTGTATTTTAATTGATTTTATTTTATTTCCAAAATATTCCGTTTATATTTTAGAGTCTTCATTTTTATTGGATATTCAGTTTATATTTCTACAACTTAGGAAAAAAACCACGCACTCCACCTTCATCTTCATCCGCGGTTCCCCCCTTCACCCACTCACTACCGTTCACCGGTTCGTCTTGAAAAATTAATCAATCTGGACATATTATAGGCTCCGATCAGACATCTGAGCGCAAAGTTATGGCAATCTGAAAATTTTAGAGATGTGAAATCTGAAATTATAATTTGAATTTTTTATTTTTACAAAAAAAAATCATTTTAAAATAGTATACTATAACTTCCATTTTTATTTTGAGAAGAAATATTACCTCCAAAACCCACATTAATTATTCTTTTATTTTAATTGATTTTATTTTATTTCCAAAATATTCAGTTTATATTTTGGAGTCATCATTTTTATTTTATATTCAGCTTGTATTTCTACAAGTATAGAAAAAAAACCCAAACACACCACGTTCCCTTCATCCACGGTTCCCCCTTTCACCCACGCACTGTTGTTCACCGGTTCGTCTCGAAAAATTAACCAATCTGGATATATTATAAGCCCCGATCAGACATACGAGCGCAAAGTTACGATATTCCGAAAATTTTCACTTTACCCCTTTAAACAAAAAACTTAAAAAAAAAACTGCATAGATTTTGATGGTGGCCTGATGCAGGGGGGTATTACTCTATTAGTAAAGCCTATAAGGCCATTAAGATTGAGGGGGCTAAGCAAAGGTGGTGCAGACTGATCTAGAACAAAACCTCATTTCCTAAGCACCAGTTCATATGGTGGCTTGCCAAGCTCCAAAGGTTGCAAGTTAAAGAAAGACTTCATAGATTTGGATGCACCCAAGATAGCCTCTGTTGCATCTGTGGGGCAGAGGTGGAGACTCATCAGCACTTGTTCTTTAGGTGCAAATATGCAGAGCTGATCTGGAAAGGCCTGGGAGGCTGGCTAGGCATCAGACAACAGTTTACTTGTATGCAACACCTACTCCATTTCATAAGAAGAAGAAGGGGATGGTCTGGGGGACAGATCAAAGTACTAATTGTGTAATAACCCGAAATTCTGGGCCAGAAAATTTCGTGGTTAATTATTATTATTTTAATATTCTAAGTCCAAAAGGCCCAATTATTTGGACTGTTTAATTCTTATTTCCTTTCCTTGTCTTAAAATTGGGCCCAATCACCCAATTTTTCCTTCTCTTGGCCGGCCCTCCTCTTTAGTTGGCCAAGGATTATTTTCTGTTTTTGTTAAAATTATTAATTGGATAATTTCAAGTCTAAATATCTAATTAATATTATAATTAACTTAAATATTCTAAAAATCCTATTTTTAATTAACCTATTACTAAGTCTCCTAAGTTGACTCTTTTTCCCTATTTTTCCTCATAATTCACAGCCCCCTTCCCCTTCCTTTTAATTTATTTATTGTTTTGCTCTTTATAATTATATAGGGAACAATACTCATATTCTTTTTATCCTAACTTCAAAACTCTAAACTCACAAAATAAACCCACTAAAACACCTAAAGTGCCGTGAGTTTTTCGGACCAAAGCAAAGGAAATTTTCCATTATTTCTTCCTAATTCAAGGTAACTAGACTATCCCCCTTGAATTTGGTATTAGTTTATCATATAGTTGATTAGGATTAAACTAGGAATTGATAGAATTAGTATCATGTTTAGGATTATGATTTTCGAACCATGCTATGCATTTACCTAGGATGTTCTTGATATTTCTTTATGATCTTTTGTGAATCTTTGCTAATTTAATTAATTCTATGCATGATTTGTTATCTTAAATTACATGTTTTAATTAGAATAATAGCATGATAAAATCTTGAACTAATTCTTGAATATGCGTGTGAATGTCGAATATGATGCCTAATTTTTCATGTTGATTTTATGATGGTTTCTTGAATTTAAGCATGTACATGATTTATTTAATTGTATAATTTAAGTCTTGAATTAAAATTATAATATTGTTTTATTTCTTAAAATGTCGAGTAGGCCAAGATTAGTAAAAGAGTTAAAGATTCAATTTTTCATGATCAACTATGTTCCTAACCTTAATTTATTAATTAATCTTTAATTTAAAAGTAATTTAATTATGATATATCAGGTTCTTGAAATTAATCTTGATCTTGAATTATCTCCATGTTAGCCGAATATTATAAGGAATATAAAGGCTTGATTTTGATCCATGTTTGGTTATGATCTCATGATTTATGGTTAGTTCATGAATTTATAATTTATATAACTGATTTAATAATTAAAATCATGATAGTAAAATATGGAATTAATTCATAAATTTTCGAGTGATTGGTTGTGACGGCCGGATATTTAAATATTAAAAAGGGTAAACTTTAATCTTGTTTTGACTACTGTTTTGATAATTTAAATTTTATCCACGATTTTATTATTTATCTAATAGGTTTTAATGATTTATCCCTGATATTGTGACTAATAATTTAAAGGTTCTGTTTTATTTCTTAACATGAGTTGTTCGAATGGTGCAGGGATGGAAAAAGGATATTTTTATCATGTATTATGATAATTGTTGATTACTATATTGTTATGATGATTTAATTGATTTATTGAATTGTTTGTGTGATTATTAAAAAGGAATTGATTTAATTTTTTATTTTGTTATTTTCGAAAATGTCGTGTGATATGAGTAGTATTATGATCAATTTTATTTTTGACTTATAATAATTTTTAGTTTATGAATTATGGATTTAATAATATTAAAGGAATAAAAAGGAAATAAGAAGATAAGTTGTAATGATAAGGAATTGACTTTGATAAGATGAAAAGATGATAAGATGTATTGGTCTCAAGATGGCCATGTCGATAAGATAAGATAAGATATGATAAGAAGTGGACACCTGTTTGGTGATACACGGGTCACCAGATTAGGTGAAGTCGAAGCCACTGCCCTACTGCGGTCTCTGGGCAGTTCTGGATTCTAAGTTGTGTAGTCGTCTAAGTAGTAGTACACGAGCCACTATTTAGGGGTTATGGCCATAGCTTAGGCTTAGTTCTTGCAAAGGAGAGCTACGAGTAGAATACACGGGTTCTCCCAGCGCATTTTAGGAAAGTTGGGATGTACACGGGCATCCTTACGAGCTATAATCACCGGTCCATGAACTTAAGAAGATGGTTAAAAGATGGGATTCGGGAAATAATATGATAAGATATGTATTCCACGGGTTGGTATAATATTTGTATGCTATTATGTTATTTAAGTATGTATTTATGTATTTATCCATGTATTATTACAAGTATGATATGTTAAGTCTTCCGCTGCGTATGTCTGATGTGTATGTATTTTTATACGTCTATGTAGGTATTTTTATACGTATATGTATGTATTTCTATACGTTTATGTATGTATTTTTATACGTATTTGTATGTGTTTTTATACGTATATGTATGTATTTTTATACATTTATGTATGTTATTTTATACGTATATGTATATATTTTTATACGTTTATGTATGTATTTTTATACATAATTGTATGTATTTTATACACTTATGCAAGTATTGTAATACGTTTATACGTGTATTTTTGTACGTTTTTCCTGGTTGATTCTATGACATTATATGGTTTACGGTTCCACATTTAAGTAGGACAGGCTAGTTACTCGCCACAGACGGTGGACCCCCCCCATTTCAAGTGATGATGCTAAAGAATAAGTGGGCTTTCGTATGGATCGGGTTGAGTGTTTTGGCAAGACGTATATAGGAAACCCGAAGTTTATTTTACTTTTTAGTTTATTATTTCTTTGATTTTACCCAGCTTGTTGGGAATAAACAGTTTTAGTTGTAGTATATTGAATAATATGGATTTATAGACATTTTATCCTTTCATTAGTTCAATAATTAATAAAGAGTTATCTTAATTTAAGTTTAAAGGTTTCAATTTAGTATTATACTAGAATGTTTTGTTTGGTAATGATCCATTTATTGATTTCCTTCGTAAATCGACAGCTTATAAAAGTCGGGTCGTTACAGTTGGTACCAGAGCATAGGTTAAGACCCTAAAGTTACTTCTTCATAATAAGTAGCTTGAAAGTCGAGTGCTTTATGAATCATGAGTGCAACTTAGCCTAAAATGGAAAACTTAAGCGAGTGAATCCATGGGTAGAAACCTGGGATAGGATATTTTGTACTTTTCTGAGCTTCTTTTACGATTTTCGAGCATGTGTGATTATGCTAACCGAGTCGTTATTTTGTAGCATGTCGACCCCGGAACGCAACTCACGATTTAGGCGCCGAGCTTTAGAGGATTCTATCCTCACTCTATCTCAGAGAGGCGTCCAACCGTCGAGCGGCCACTCTTCGTTTGATCGAGTTGCGCGACTTCAACTGTAATACCCGTAATTTTTCAAGAATTTTCAAAAATAATATCTTCTATAAAAAGGTTTTATATTTTATAAAAGAGCTTTTTGAATTATTTTCAAAGGTATTAAAACATTGTATTTGTCATTTTATGCATGCCGTATTTTATTTGCCATATTATTAAGTGTTTGGTCAATTAGTCATCAAGTGTTTAATGCTTGACAACACAACTCCCGAGACCACCTCACCACCACACACCCCTCCCTTATCCTTCTCCCACACGGCTCACACCACCACCACACACCACTTTGTCCCACATGGAAAGTTTACACTTTTCCTCCACCCCTCCATCCTATAAATAGCACCCTTCACCCATCACTTCTCTTCACAATTCTCTCAACATTTCTTCCACTTCTCCTCTAATAAAAGAGGAGTAACAAGTGAAAAGTTTTCACGGAAGAATAACCGAGAGAATTAAGTCTAATTTTCTAAGGAGGGAGCGATCTTAAAGTAGCCTTCCAGACGTTGAGGTATGCTTCGATGTCTACCGCTTTCTTAGCCTTAGGTTCTTGTATGCTTAGGTTAGATTAGTTTCTTTTTACGCTTTTGGTTTAGCATGCTTAGTTTTATGTTCTAGCGTAGTTTTAGCGCTTTATAGTTATGTTTATTTATGCTTTAGTAGAAGTTATATGCATGTTTAAGTAGTTGTTTTAGTTATTGTTTTTAAGATTGTTTTGATGACGTAAAATTATGATTAGTTGTGTGCATAGTGGTAGTATTTTTCGTGTGAATGCTGGGCATTCAAGGAATGTTTTTAGCCATGTTTTTGAGGGCTAATGTGATGGTTTTAAAGGCATTCTATCCCAACTTTAGTTGCTGTCCAGATTTTTAAAGTAGCTTAACTATGCTTTCGTTATTTTCGAAAATCAAAATAAAACTTGTTTTTTTACTAAGGGTTGTGTACATGTGTTTTAGACCATAAAATTTGTGTACGAAATACCCATTAGATGTCCAAAATAAGCTTATTTATCTTATTTATAAAATCTGAAATTTTCGAAAATCAATGTTCATGAATTGAAAATATAATTTCTAATTTTCGAAAATATGCCATGTATTTATATTATGATTTTTGTAACTTAAAATCTCCAAATGTTTTATGAAATTTTATTCTACTAATTTTGAAAATTATTTAGTATATATATACATACATATTTTCGAAAAATGTGTTTATGAGTATATTATTACTCTTTCGAAAATTTTCTCCTATGCACATGATTTCGAAAAGCTTGACGCTCTTAGCAATTCGATTGTTTAATGAATTATTTACGTCATGGAATTTGGTTATGGATTGGTGAATGTTTAAACTTGCCTTGATTTAAGAAGTATAAGTGGTGTCTGTAAATGAGCGATGGATCATTGAATTGTTGAATTCGGATTGGCAAGTTGCCTTATGGTTTGATTCTCATGGAGAATTCTTAAAGTGCGGAATTTTGGTTTGATTGATTTATTTTGAGGTTATTGTTCTCACTCAAATGATTTTCTAAACCAAATGAACCTAAACTTAAAGTGAAACAATCTTCAAAGGGAAAGTAGCCCGAACGGTGATGACCTATTAGGGTGATGAACGGTGTCTCATTGGGGAGTATCCAATGTGGGCCTATTGTTGTGGTGGACACGCAATAGGTCGGACATGTGTTGAATCGTCGTTGAAACTTTGTAACTGTTATAATCTGCTTTCGTCCTCCTCCTGAACTTCTGGCGCGCACTTGCGGATACGCATTAGTTCTGTGAGGGGTGTATACACTCGGGACACTCTGTCGACAAGCTGCAGGCCAGGCCGAAAAGTCTGTGACGGGATGAAACAGGCCCTATCGCGTTCACTTTCCCAATTAAATAATCTTGGATAATAATTGCTCTAAAAACTGTGAATTGGATAAATATTGGTTCAACTGATGTTCTATGTCCCTTGTGTGCCAACTGTTTTGAAACCAAAACCGTTTTACGGGGTAGAGTCGATCATACTCAGTTTTTCTGATTTTTGTGTTATTGTTTGTTTGTTGTTTTTCCTTCGGGGTTTTGTGCAGGTGAGTAGTAAGGATGGCTTACTTGTTTGAGGCTGATGAGGAATCTCTATTCGAATTAGCTAAACCCTTTGATCATAGGCTTTATGCATTAGCTGAACATCTTGTAATAAGTTATTTTAACTTTTAATATTTTGATTTTAAACATTGTATGGCTTTGGTATTTATGAATAAAATCCATTTTGGAATTTGAAAACATTACGATCCTGCTTTTACTTATTCGTATACCCACTTCTTATCAGAGGTGGGCGTACGATTAGCAACTCTAGAAATTCGGGCTATGATTTTAGTAAAATTTAAGTTTTATAAAGGAAGGAAAAGGGTCCGAATTTCCGGGGCTGTTACATCAACCTCCGGTCTACGATGGGGTAGCAGACCCAACTGTTCTCGAGAACTGGATTCGAGAAATGCGAAAGTTGTTTGATGCTCTTGCGTGTTCCGAGAGTGAAAGAGTCCCGATAGCATCTTACTACTTGAGGGGCGAAGCTGATAACTGGTGGAGTGCCTTGCGGGCCAACCCCGAGACAGATCTAGTCTTGGACTGGAAAGACTTGACCAAAAAGATCCAGGATCGATTCTATCCTGATGAGCTGAGGTGGCAGAAGCAAGAAGAATTCCTCACGCTCACTCAAGGCAGCATGTCCGTTCAAGCTTACACGGACAAGTTCACAGAGCTTTCTCGGCTCGCTTCTGCAGTCATTCCTTCTGAAGCCGAGAGAGTCAAGAGGTTCATAAAGAAGATGGACCCTCGCATTCGGGTTCACGTGATTAGTAGCGGAGCAACAACCTTCTAGAGGGCGTATGAAGTGGCTCTGGAGATTTATGCGTCAATCGCCGAGGAGGAAACAGTAAAGAAGAGGGTGTCTTCGGTCCCAGCTCCAGTGCCAGCGAAGAAGCCTCGGTTCGAGCCTACTCAGAAGCCTCAGCAGAGTGCTCGACCAGCTCCCAGTCAAGGCCCGAGAATTTGTCAAGGTTGCAAGAAAGAGTATCACCCGGGCAAGAGATATGACGGGTCACCGATCGTGTGCTTTGAATGCGGTCAAGAAGTTCACAAGTCGGTTTTCTGTCCTAAGAATCGCCCAGCTGCAACAAGTAGCCCGACACCGGTAAAGAACAGAATCTTCTGCATGACTCAGGAGGAGGCGGATACTCAGCCAGATGTGGTCACGGGTACCTTCCTTGTCCATAATCATAATGCTTATGTTTTGTTTGATACGGGTGCCATTGTGTCTTTTGTTGTAAGATCGTTTATTGTAAAAGCTAACCTAACGGGAGAGTCTCCTGTCAAATCTGTGATAACTCTACCTTTTGGAGAGGATTTTGCCGTTCATCGGGAATACAAAGATGTTCCCATTGTTATCTCGGGAGTGCAGTTTTAAGCTGATCTGAAAGAATTCCCTATGATAGAGTTCGATGTGATCTTAGGGATGGATTGGTTAGCGAAGTACCAAGTGGCTTTTTGTTTTCGTGATCAGGCTATTACTTTGCGAGGACCCAACGCGAAACGGGTAACCCATGTTGGGAAGCCCATGAGCAAAGGTCTGAAAGTGGTGAAGCAATGAAAATGCGCAGCATGCAGCGCAAGGGTGAAGCAGTATACCTGTATCAAGTCAAAGACGTGATAAAGAAGAACAGTTGGAGGTCATTCCAGTTGTTCGGGATCATGCAGACGTGTTTCCAGAGGAGTTGCCAGGAATACCACCGGAACGTGAAGTGGAGTTCAACATAGACTTGGTGCCCGGAACTGCGCCAATCTCGAAGGCTCCATATCGTATGGCCCCTGCAGATCTGAAGGAGTTGAAGACCCAGTTGCAGGAATTGATCGACAAGGGTTTCATAAGGCCCAGTGTGTCTCCTTGGGGTGCTCCGGTATTGTTTGTCAAGAAGAAAGATGGTAGCATGCGGTTGTGCATTGATTACCGGGAACTCAATATGGTGACGATCAAGAACAAGTATCCATTGCCTAGGATCGAGGATTTGTTTGATAAGTTGAAGGGAGCCAGCGTGTTCTCCAAGATTGATCTCAGGTCAGGTTATCATCAAATTCCCGTGAAGCGGGAAGATATACCTAAGACCGTTTTTCGCACCAAATACGGGCACTACGAATTTGAGGTAATGTCGTTCGGTTTAACTAATGCTCCTGTAGTTTTCATGGATCAGATGAACCGGACATTCCATCATCTCTTGGATGTGTGTGTGGTGGTGTTCATCGATGATATTCTCATATATTCGAAGAGTGAACAAGATCATACTCGACATCTGCATATGGTGCTAGACGTCTTACGAGCTTAGAAGTGGTTCGCGAAGTTGTCTAAATGCGAGTTTTGGCTCAAGGAAGTAGCCTTTCTAGGGCATGTGATCAATGCGGACGGTGTCAAGGTAGATCCAGCCAAGATAAAGGTAATAGTAGAGTGGCACAGTCCTAAGAATGTGGCCGAAGTTCGAAGTTTTCTAGGCCTAGCAGGTAACCTAAAGAATTTAAGAAAGCTAAATTAACTATTTATGCATGAATACTTACCTGTGAATTTCCTGTATCAGGTTACTATCGGAGATTTGTGAAAGATTTCTCTAAGGTAGCAGCACCCATGACCAAATTGTTGCACAAAGATTGCACGTACTTGTGGACAGATCAGTGAGAAGAAGTGTTCCAGACCCTCAAGCAGAGCCTTGTATCTGCGCCAGTTCTTGCTCTGCCAAATGAAGGTGTGGGATATGAAGTTTAGAGTGATGCGTCCAAGAAGGGTCTAGGTTGTGTTCTGATGCAAGAAGGCAAGATGATTGCATATGCTTCGAGGCAACTCAAAGTTTATGAGCAGAACTATCCTACTCACGATTTAGAGTTGGCGACTATAGTGTTCACTTTGAAAATCTAGCGACATTATCTCTATGGAGCTACTTGCAAGCTATTCACCGATCATAAGAGCTTGAAGTATTTCTTCACTCAGAAGGAGCTCAACATGAGGCAGCGAAGATGGCTCGAGTTGATCAAGGATTATGACCTCTCAGTTGACTATTGTGAAGGGAAGGCGAATCGGGTAGCAGATGCCCTCAGTCGCAAAGATCACCATTCAATCAATATGATGGCGGTCTTTCCTAAGGAAACACTAGTGGAAAAAATCCCTTTTGCTGCGGTATTTTTAGGGGTATTTGCTGCGGTTGTTTAATATAACCGCAGCAAATAGCTTACCTTTTTGCAGCGGTTCTGATGGATAACCGCAACAAATGATAGTTTTTTGCAGCACTTTTTTTAAATAACCGCAACAAATGACAGTTTTTTGCAACACTTTTTTTTAAATAACCGCAGCAAATGGTTATTAAAAACAAAGCATAATATCTAAAAAACCGCAGCAAATTGCAGGTTATGTTGAGGATTTATTTTGGGTTTTTGCAATTAATATATAAATCATATTAAATCGTAATAATTAGAACGTTTTGGAATAAATACCAATAATCGAATACATACATGCAACTTAATTTTACCAATTGTACAAGAATACAATAAATTACTAAATTATTCATAAAACATTAATACTAAATGTTGAATTTTAATAAACTACTAAATTAGAGAAACTGTTTCTACAAGTATCAATCATGAACCATGCGTGTACAAGAATTTGGCAAGCTTGTCTCGAACCTCGCCAATTTCTTCAGCGGTGAATGATCCTTCTCTAACCAATGTGGATAAAACCTAATAATTAATATAAAAACGAATTAAATTAAACATCGTCGGATTATATAATTTAGTATAGTAAGATCGAAAAATAAATACACATACACATATATAAACACTCAAATAACCTAGCTCATGTTTTTAAGGTTCATAGATGTCCTGTAACATTCAAATAAACATTCCATGACTTACTTGTGTGATTTCGAGCAAAGTTATAGAGTTTTGGAACAAAAACAAGCCAAATAGGTCATTTTTGGCACGTTTTGGGTGTTTCAATCCCATCTTAGCACTAATCAACCTAGCTCATGTTTTTAAGGTTCATAGATGTCCTATAACATTCAAATAAACAGTCTATGACTCACTTGTGTGATTTCGGGCAAAGTTATAGAGTTTTGAAACAAAAACAAGCCAAAAAGGTCATTTTTGGCTCGTTTTGAGTGTTTTCAATCCCATATTAGCACTAATCAACCTATATTATGTTTTTAAGGTTCATAGATGCCCTATAACATTCAAGTAAACATTCCATGACTTACTGGTGTTATTTCGAGCAAAGTTATAGAGTTTTGGAACAAAAACAAGCCAAATAGGTCATTTTTGGCATGTTTTGGGTGTTTTGAATCCCATTTTCGCTATAATCAACCTATCTCATGGTTTTAAGGTTCATAGATGTCCTATAACATTCAAATAAATATTTCATGACTTACTTATGTGATTTCAAGAAAAGTTATAGAGTTATGGAACAAAAACAAGCCAAATAAGTCATTTTTGGCACGTTTTGGGTGTTTTCAATCCTTTTTTCGCACTAATCAATCTAGCTCATGTTTTTAAGGTTCATAGATGTCCTATAACATTCAAATAAACAGTCTATGACACACTTGTGTGATTTCGGGCAAAGTTATAGAGTTTTGGAACAAAAACAAGTCAAAAAGGTCATTTTTGGCTCGTTTTGAGTGTTTTCAATCCCATTTTAGCACTAATCAAACTAGCTCATGTTTTTAAGGTTCATATATGTCCTATAACATTGAAATAAACACTTTATGACACACTTGTGTGATTTCGGGCAAAGTTATAGAGTTTTGGAACAAAAACAAGCCAAAAAGGTCATTTTTGGCTCGTTTTGAGTGTTTTCAATCCCATTTTAGCACTAATCAACCTAGCTCATGTTTTTAAGGTTCATATATGTCCTATAACATTCAAATAAACAATGCATGACTTACTTGTGTGATTTCGAGCAAAGTTATAGAGTTTTGGAACAAAAACAAGCCAAATAGGTCATTTTTGGTACGTTTTATGTGTTTTCAATCCTATTTTCGCACTAATCAACCTAGCTCATATTTTTAAGGTTCCTATAACGTTCAAATAAATATTCTATAACTTACTTGTGTGATTTCGAGCAAAGTTATAGAGTTTTGGAACAAAAACAAGCCAAATAGATCATTTTTGGCACGTTTTGGGTGTTTTCAATCCCATTTTCACACTAATCAACCTAGCTTATGTTTTTAAGGTTCATAGATGTCCTATAATATTCAAATAAGCATTCTATGACTCACTTGTGTGATTTCGGGCAAAGTTATAGAGTTTTGGAACAAAAACAAGCAAAATAGAAAGAGATAATCGTAATGTTAATAGAAAGAGATATGTTTATCAAGTATTTATTCTTGATAATGAGATCAAACTCTTTAACTCAAACCCATGGATAATGGGTCAATTTAGTGTCGGGTTGGTGGGTCATATAAGCTTTTGTATGTTAATTTCACATTTAGATGTAATTTTGTCTGTCGTGTTAATCCGTGTACTTAAACGGATCAAACCCCTTCAGCCAAACCCGTTAATAACGGGTTGATTTTGTGTTGAGTAGTGATGGTGTCAACTTTTTCCCCTCTACTTATAGATTTATAGTTGCCTAAGCCTTATCTGATGCCCTAGAATTGTTTGTTAAGTTCTGCCTTATACAGCACAAAACACAAGCCATATATTATTGTTGATAACCTAAAAATCATGGTGCAAACTATACTGTACTATAAGATTATTATATCCTAAAAGTTGTATAATTAAGACAGTACATAAACAAAACTTATAATTTGGTTGTATTTGGCAGCAGCATAGAAAGAATCCTGGAAAGGTATGAGAGGTATTGTTATGCAGAGAGACAGGTGGTTGCAACTGATTCTGAGTCCCAACAAGAGGGAAATAAATAATATAATATAAATGGAGTAGTATTATAACTATATACCTTCATTTGTTAGATTGTATATTTTGTTAAATGTATGACTCTACAACATACTCAAGGGTTATATCTAGCTTCCATAGCCTCACCTTTATGCCTTTGATCAACATAAATCTCTCAGATAATGGAATTTGTATATATAGTTAATCAAATTTCTCCTCAATTAATCTTGTTCTCTTAACCTAAATAGGCGAGAATGACTTATCATCACCAAAACTAACTTATAAACATTCAAATTTTACTTAATCAATCAATCCACTCAAAAACCCCAATTTGATTAAAGAACTCATGAACCCTAATGTTAACAAAAATCAAATTAATTAAGAAATACTTCAAACAATCAACTAAAATAACTTATAAAAAAAGATTTAGACTTGAAACTATACAAAAATTAGTAACAACACAAGCCAAATACCACATTCATACATTAGGGCTAAAAAAAATCAGAAAAAAATTCAAAAATAAAGAAGAGGGTTACCTTGGGCGTAGTGGTGGTGGCCGGAAGAAGTAGAAACAACGTCGCAGCAGGGCGAGCTTCGTGGTCGATTCGCACGGACTGACTGGTGGTGTTCGACTGGTGGTCGTCGACTTTCGCAGGGCTTCGTGGTTGCAGCGTTCTCAGGCCGAGGTTCGTGGTGGTGGTTGTCGACTGACGCTTCGTGGCTCGTTGTCTTCGTGGTCGTCGACTGACTTCCCCGGCTTCATGTTCGTCGACTGACTTCGCTGGCTTCGTGGTTCGCACGCAGGTGAGAGCTTCTAGCAAGGGTTTGGTTTGTGCAGAGGTTTTTTTTTTTTCGAATGAGATGAAGTGAATAACTGGAGAGTTGAGCAAGGGACATAAAGCACTGGGGTTTTTTTAATAATTTGCTACGGTTATTTGGGTCAACCCTGATAACCGCAACAAATTAGCAGCAGCAATTACCAATCCTATTCATTTGCTGCGGTTATTTCAATAGGCCCAAATAACCGCAGCTAATTAAGCGCAGCAAAATCCATTTTTTCCACTAGTGAAATATGTGCTGATCTTCGAAGAATGGAGATTGAGATGGTAATATCGGGTAGTACACGAGTCTATCTCAATGCTATGAGTGTTGAACCCAGCTTATATCAAGAGTTACGGGAAATTCAGAAGGAGGACTCGTAGCTCGGGAAAATTCGTGAAGCCAAACTTCAAGGCAAAGCAGAAGACTTCACGATTGAATCAGACAGCGGTATGAAGTTTCGTAACAGGTAATGGATTTAAAAGTTTTTAGTTAAACTGTTTTCACCTAATGGATACTAAAATTTGCCCCACAACACGTGGTGTGTGCCCCAGGATTCGAAGTTGAAAAATAAGATCATGGAAGAGGCTCACAATACTCCCTATTCGGTGCATCCAGGTGGTGGAAAACTTTACAAGGACCTGAAGGAATACTTTTGGTGGCCTAGAATGAAGCAAGAAGTCGTAGACTACGTTGCACGGCGTCTCACCTGTCAAAAGGTCAAGATTGAGCACCAAAGACCAGGTGGACTTTTGTAGCCATTGCCGATACCCACATGGAAATTTGATTCCATATCCATTGTTTTTGTTGTGGGCTTACCCGCGACATTTACGGGATTGGATACCATTTGGGTAATTGTTGACCATTTGACTAAAGTCGCCCGATTCATTCCGATGAAGGTAACTTGGTCGATGGAGAAGATGGCGAAAGCCTACTCGAGGGAGATCATACGGTTGCATGGTGTACCTAAGGATATCGTGTCTGACCAAGATCCCCGATTCTTGTCACGGTTCTGGAAGTCTTTGCAGGAAGCTTTTGGAACTAATCTTAATCTAAGTACAACATTTCACGCAGCCACAGATGGCCAGACGGAACAGACCATCCAGACGCTAGAAGATATGCTACGGGCTTGTGCGTTAGATTTCCAGCAGACTTGGGTTAAATCTTTGAGCTTGGTGGAATTTTCGTACAACAACAGGTATCATGCTAGTATCAAGATGGCTCCTTATGAGGCGTTGTATGGGCGCAAGTGTCGCAGCCCTACTTGTTGGAGCGACATCAGTGATTCTTTGGTTATTGGTCCTGATCATATCAAGGACATGGTGGAGCAGATCAAGATCATCAGGGCAAGGTTATAGGCAGCTCAGAGTCGACAGAAGTCGTATGCGGATCGTCGTCGGAAGCCGTTGGAATTTCAGGTGGGAGACAAAGTTCTGTTGAAAGTGTCCCCGATGAAGGGTGTGATTCGTTTTGGCCAGAAGGGTAAGCTCAGACCCAAGTATGTCGGGCCATCCGAAATTCTAGAACGGGTCGGAGTAGTTACCTATCGATTGGCGTTGCCTCCGGATCTATCGGAGGTTCACGATGTGTTTCACGTATCCCAACTGCGGAAGTACGTGAATGATCCTTCCCATGTTATTCCGGTGGAATCATCCGAGATCGAGCCGAACTTGACCTTTGAAGAAAAGCAAGTAAGGATTTTGGACCGCCAAGATCGAATTTTACGTCGTAAGGTGCTGCCTTTGGTTAAAGTGCTCTGGCATAGTGAGAAGTTTGAAGAGGCTACGTGGGAGACGGAAGCTTCAATGAGGGATAAGTATCCCGAGCTCTTTGAAGCAGGTATGCAGCCGTTGTCATTTATTCTATTATGTGTTATGTATTTGTTTTATGCGTGTTACTTGAGCTTCTTTAAGTAAATTTTGAGGTCGAAATTTATTTAAGGAGGGGTGACTGTAATAACCCGAAATTCTAGGCCAGAAAATTTCGTGGTTAATTGTTATTATTTTAATATTCTAAGTCCAAAAGGCCTAATTATTTGGACTGTTTAATTCTTATTTCCTTTCCTTGTCTTAAAATTGGGCCCAATGACCCAATTTTTCCTTCTCTTGGCCGGCCCTCCTCTTTAGTTAGCCAAGGATTATTTACTTTTTTTGTTAATATTATTAATTGGATAATTTCAAGTCTAAATATCTAATTGATATTATAATTAACTTAAATATTCTAAAAATCCTATTTTTAACTAACCTATTACTAAGTCCCTAAGTTGACTCTTTTCCCCTATTTTTCCTCATAATTCACGCCCCCCTTCCCCTTCCTTTTAATTATTTATTCTTTTGTTCTTTATAATTATATAGGGAACAATACTCATATTCTTTTTATCCTAACTTCAAAACTCTAAACTCACAAAATAAACCCACTAAAACACCTAAAGTGCCCTGAGTTTTTCGGACCAAAGCAAAGGAAATTTTCCATTATTTCTTCCTATTTCAAGGTAACTAGACTATCCCCCTTGAATTTGGTATTAGTTTATCATATAGTTGATTAGGATTAAACTAGGAATTGATATAATTAGTATCATGTTTAGGATTATGATTTTCGAACCATGCTATGCATTTACCTATGATGTTCTTGATATTTCTTTATGATCTTTTGTGAATCTTCGCTAATTTAATTAATTCTATGCATGATTTGTTATCTTAAATTACATGTTTTAATTAGAATAATTGCATGATAAAATCTTGAATTAATTCTTGAATATGCGTGTGAATGTCGAATATGATGCCTAATTTTTCATGTTGATTTTATGATGGTTTCTTGAATTTAAGCATGTACATGATTTATTTAATTGTATAATTTAAGTCTTGAATTAAAATTATAATTTTTTTTTATTTCTTAAAATGTCGAGTAGGCCAAGATTAGTAAAAGAGTTAAAGATTCAATTTTTCTTGATCAACTATGTTCCTAACTTTAATTTATTAATTAATCTTTAATTTAAAAGTAATTTAATTATGATATATTAGGTTCTTGAAATTAATCTTGATCTTGAATTATCTCCATGTTAGCCGAATATTATTAGGAATAATATAAAGGCTTGATTTTGATCCATGTTTGGTTATGATCTAATGATTTATGGTTAGTTCATGAATTTATAATTTATATAACTGATTTAATAATTAAAATCATGATAATAAAATATGGAATTAATTCATAAATTTTCGAGTGATTGGTTGTGATGGCCGGATATTTAAATATTAAAAAGGGTAAAATTTAATCTTGTTTTGACTACTGTTTTGATAATTTAAAGTTGATCCATGATTTTATTATTTATCTAATAGGTTTTAATGATTTATCCCTGATATTGTGACTAATAATTTAAAGTGACTGTTTTATTTCTTAACTTGAGTTGTTCGAATGGTGCAGGGATGGAAAAAGGATATTTTTATCATGTATTATGATAATTGCTGATTATTATATTGTTATGCTGATTTAATTGATTTATTGAATTATTTGTGTGATTGTTTAAAAGGAACTGATTTAATTATTTATCTTGTTATTTTCGAAAATGTCGTGTAATATCAGTAGTATTAAGATCAATTTTATTTTTGACTGATAATAATTTTTAGTTTATGAATTAAGGATTTAATAATATTAAAGGAATAAAAAGGAAATAAGAAGATAAGTTGTAATGAAAAGGAATTGACTTTGATAAGATGAAAAGATGATAAGATGTATTGGTCTCACGATGACCATGTCGATAAGATATGATAAGAAGTGGACGCCTGTTTGGTGATACACGGGTCACCAGATTAGGTTAAGTCGAAGCCACTGCCCTACTGCGGTCTTTGGGCAGTTCTGGATTCTAAGATGTGTAGTCGTCTAAGTAGTAGTACACGGGATACTATTTAGGGGTTATGGCCATAGCTTAGGCTTAATTCTTGCAAAGGAGAGCTACGGGTAGAATACACGGGTTCTCCCGGCGCATTTTAGGAAAGTTGGGATGTACACGGGCATCTTTACGAGCTATAATGACCGGTCCATGAACTTAAGAAGATGGTTAAAAGATGGGATTTGTGAAATAATATGATAAGATATGTATTCCACGGGTTGGTATATTATTTGTATGCTATTATGTTATCTAAGTATGTATTTATCCATGTCTTATTACAAGTATGATATGTTAAGTCTTCCGTTGCGTATGTTTGATGTGTATGTATTTATGTATGTATTTTTATACGTCTATGTAGGTATTTTTATACGTATATGTATGTATTTCTATACATTTATGTATGTATTTTTATACGTAATTGTATGTATTTTTATACGCTTATGCAAGTATTTTGATACGTTTATACATGTATTTTTGTACGTTTTTCCTGGTTGATTCTATGACATTATATGGTTTACGGTTCCACATTTAAGTGGGACAACCTAGTTACTCGCCACTGACGGTGGAGTGGCAAGACTGATAGAGGAAACCCGAAGTGGGCTTTTGTATGGATCGGATTGAGTGTTTTGGCAAGACTTATAGAGGAAACCCGAAGTTTATTTTACTTTTTTGTTTATTATTTCTTTGATTTTACCCAGCTTGTTGGGAATAAACAGTTTTAGTTGTAGTATATTGAATAATATGGATTTATGGACATTTTATCCTTTCATTAGTTCAATAATTAATAAAGGGTTATCTTAATTTAAGTTTAAAGGTTTCAATTTAGTATTATACTAGTATGTTTTGTTTGGTAATGATCCATTTGTCGATTTCCTTCGTAAATCGAAAGCTTATAAAAGTCGGGTCGTCACAAATTGCTTGCTATGCTGCTGGGATATATGGTATTTGGAACGCCAGGAATGAGTCCTTATGGTCCTTTAAAACCCCTACTGTGGATGTGACCCTGAACTATATTGTTTTTGTAATTAGAAATAGAATTAAAACTCTTAGCTCTTGTAAGCTTAGTAGCAAAGATGTTGAATGGCTTAGCAACATTGTTCTAATTGTTTAAGCTGGTGCTTGTACCAGAAGTTGGTTGGCTCCATAAGGGCTATGGGGAGCCTACCTAGTAGGGTTGTCATACCTTGTGGTTGCCTAGGTTGTAATTTTTGAGCTTAATGGAATTTTTCATTTACAAAAAAAAAAGAAAAAAACTATAATAAAAACACTTCAATAAATTTTCCATCTAGAAAAACGTTTTATCAAATTTTGAATATAAAATTATATTTTAAAATTAAATAAAATATGTTTCCATAGAATTGTAATGAAAAAATTTCCCTCCAAAATTAAATAAATTATTAAAGGAAAAGTGTGACGAAAATTTTAGAGATGTGAAATGCGAAATTATAATTTCGATTTTTTATTTTAATAGAAAATTTCCCTCCAAAATTGCATATTATAACTTCAATTTTTTATTTTGGGAAAAAAATTTCCCTACAAAAACCACATTAATTATTCTTGTATTTTAATTGATTTTATTTTATTTCCAAAATATTCCATTTATATTTTAGAGTCTTCATTTTTATTGGATATTCAGTTTATATTTCTACAAGTCAGGAAAAAATACCACGCACTCCACCTTCATCTTCATTCGCGGTTCCCCCTTCACTCACTCACTACCGTTCACTGGTTCGTCTCGAAAAATTAATCAATTTGGATATATTATAGGCTCCGATCAAACATTCAATCACAAAGTTATGGCATTCTGAAAATTTTAGAGATGTGAAATCTGAAATTATAATTTAAATTTTTTATTTTAACAAAAAAAATCCCTTATAAAATTGTATATTATAACTTCAACTTTTAGTTTGAGCAGAAAAATTCCCTCCAAAACCCACATTACTTATTCTTTTATTTTAATTGATTTATTTATTTCCAAAATATTCAGTTTATATTTGGAGTCTTCATTTTTATTTTATATTCAGTTTATATTTCTACAAGTATAGAAAACAATCCAAACACACCACCTTCACCTTCATCCACGGTTCCCCCTTTTACCCACAAACTGTCGTTCACTGGTTCGTCTCGAAAAATTAATCAATCTGGATATATTATAAGCCCCGATCAGACATACGAGCGCAAAGTTACGGCATTCCGAAAATTTTCACTATACCCCTTTAAACAAAAAACTAAAATAAAACACTTAAATAAATTTTCCATCTATAAAAACTTTTTATTAGATTTTGAATATAAAAATTTATTTTCAAAATTAAATAAAATATGTTTCCATAGAATTGTAATAGAAAAATTTCCCTCAAAAATTAAAAAAATTATTAAAGGAAAAGTGTGATGAAAATTTAAGAGATGTGAAATGTGTAATTATAATTTCTATTTTTTATTTTAACAGAAAATTTCTCTCCAAAATTGTATATTGCAACTTCAATTTTTTTTTTGAGAAAAAAATTTCCCTCCAAAAACCACATTAATTATTCTTGTATTTTAATTGATTTTTTATTTTATTTTTAAAATATTTCGTTTATATTTTAGAGTCTTCATTTTTATTGGATAATTGTTTATATTTCTACAAGCACTAGTAGAAAAATCGTCATTGGATGCGGGGGTTTTAGGCCCTTTGGATGCGGTTCTGCCTCGCAGCCAATGTCGTAGCAGCCATAGGTCTATGACCTATGGCTACGGTTCCACCCACAACCATTAGTGAGTTTTGGATGCGGTTCTAGCTGGAACCGCATTCAAAAGTCTACTTTTGGATGCGGTTCTAGTAGGAACCGCATGCAAAGGTCCACTTTTAGATGCGGTTCCTACTAGAACCGCATCCAAAGCTTGGTTACCATAAAAAAAAAAGGACTTATGGATGCGCCTCTCTCCCAAAACCGCATCCATAAGTCCTCCTTTTTTTAAAAAAAAAAACAAATAATTTTTTTATATATAAATATAATTATAATATATATCCTGCAATTATAATTAAATACATTGATATATATAGATAAATTACAAATAAAACTGTCGAGCAAACATCTCTAAAACTCAAACGCTTATCAAAATATAACATTCAAACGAACCAATAATGTTTTGTACATACAAAATAAATCCGTAAGTATCACAAACAATTTTCTGTAAGAAAACTATCGCACTTGTCTCGAACCTCACTAATATCTTGAACAGTAAAATGTCCTTCCCTTGTTGCAACATCAATAATCTAGGTGTAAGAAAAAAAAATATAATTGTTAGAACAAAAAATAGGACCACGAATACGCAAGAAGTACCAAACATGCCCGAATGTTAAACAAAAAAAATGGTTGATCAAAATCATGGAATTAAACTCAAATATGCTTAATAAAACTTAAATAGGCAAGCAAATAAGAAAAAATACACAAACTTATAATAATCTACATAAATGTGGCCAAAACGACGCAAGAAGACCCGAATGAATTTAAATAGCTTCAAAATCATGTAAACAAGTTTAAATAAGCCTAATACACCAAAAAAGGGCAAGAAATCATGAAAAAATACGCATACATTCAACCCATATGTGGCCAAAACAACACAAAAAGGCCCGAATGCAGTTAAATAACTTCAAAATCATGTAAACAAACTAAAACACGTCTAATACACCTCAAATAGGAAAGATATCATTAAAAGAAATACACAAACACGTAACATTCAACCCACATGTGGCCAAAACAACACAAAAAGACCTGAATGCATTTAATTAACTTCAAAATCATGCAAACAAACTCAAGCACGCTTAATAAACCTTCACTAGGCATGAAATCATGAAAAAAATACACAAAATGCAACATTCAACCCATATGTGGCCAAGAAAACATTAAAAGACCCGAATGCATTTAATTTACTTAAAAATCATGCAAACAAATTCAAGGATGCTTCATACACCTCAAATAGGCAAGAAATCATGAAAAAATATACAAACATGCAACATTCAACCCACATGTGCCCAAAACAACGAAAAAAAAATACCCAAATACATTTAAATAGCTTCAAAATCATGCAAATAAACTCAAACATGCCTAATACACCTCAAATAGGCAAGAAATCATGAAAAAATACACAAACATGCAACATTCAACCCATATGTGGCCAAAACAACGAAAAAAATACCCAAATGCATTTAAATAGCTTCAAAATCATGCAAATAAACTCAAACATGCCTAATACACCTCAAATAGGCAAGAAATCATGTGAAAATACACAAACAAGCAATATTCAACCCATATGTGGCCAAAACAACGAATAAAATACTCAAATGCAATTAATTAGTTTCAAAATCATGCAAATAAACCCAAACATGCCTAAAACACCTCAAATACGCAAGAAATCATGAAACAATACGCATACATTCAACATTCAACCCATATGTGGCCAAAACAATGAAAGAAATACCCAAATGCATTTAAATAGCTTAAAAATCATTCAAATAAACTCAAACATGCCTAATACACCTCAAGTAGGCAAGAAATCACGAAAAAATACACAAACATGCAACATTCAACCCATATGTGGCCAAAACAACGAAAAAAAATACCCAAATTCATTTAAATAGCTTCAAAATCATGCAAATAAACTCAAACATGCCTAATACACCTCAAATAGGTAAGAAATCATGTAAAAATACACAAACATGCAATATTCAACCCATATGTGGCCAAAACAAAAAAAAAAAAATACCCAAATGCATTTAAATAGCTTCAAAATCATCCAAATAAACTCAAACATGCCTAAAACACCTCAAATACACAAGAAATCATAAATTATACGCATACATTCAACATTCAACCCATATGTGGCCAAAACAACAAAAAAAATACCCAAATCCATTTAAATAGCTTCAAAATCATGCAAATAAACTCAAACATGCCTAAAACACCTCAAATAAGCAAGTAAAAATCCTAATTCTCCGCTACCTATCTACGCCACAAATCTAAACCCCCTTTATTATCTGCAATAGAAGTTAAGGAAGACAGTGTTCATAACTGTCTCATCTCCGAAGTACAACAATCCCAATAAATCTCCAAACACCACTAGTATAATCCGCATTAAGCGAATGCCAAGTGTCTATCCTAACAATCTCTAAGTTCCATTCGTACAAGTTCCAACCTATTTTTCTTTGACAAAAAATATGTAAAATGCAGTGTACGCTACGTACCTTTTGTAGGTCTTTCGACTTCAAGTAAACAGAGACTACATCATGTATTTATCTCATCACATAGTACCCAAACTCAACACCGTTTTGTTGTTGTGCACACTAATATAAAATTATGTTGAAAAAAAACACATATATATCAATACAATGAAAAGAAAATATTATTAATGAAATCACAACGTATTTAATTTACAGTCACTGATATAACCTGAGGAGTAGCATCTCCTGCATGAAAATGTGATGATCGCATGTTCTTCATGACACTGCAATTTCATTGACATATCAAATATAAAAGATTTATCCTAATGTAACAACATTAACCTTTATATAGTCGCTAAATGAAAATTATCATACCTTTTCATTAATGTCAAGATCAATAACTTGCGTGGTGGTTCTGCAAGACAGGAGTCACACTGGTATATTTTGTTGGTGGTGAAAGCATCCAATGCTTACTACACTCAAATTTTAAACCATTCATAAATCAAACATGGTAAATTAATAATATGATGAGATATAATATTGCCGTTGTTAGTTCAATGTATACTCAAGAAGGGGGGGTTGAATTGAGTATGTATGTTTTTTCAATCGTTTTCAAGTTTTGTTTATACTTTTGTGAGAACAACGAGAGAACAGTAAGTAAAGTGTAAGGACACAAAGATTTAACGAGGTTCGGCTTCTAAAAAAGCCTACGTCCTCCACTCTCTCACCAATATTATTAATCAACTCAGAATAATAACAAGGTTACACACTCAATTAAATGCTACAACTATGTAACACTTAATTCCCCAACTGTTAACTCTAACAGTTCACTCAGTGTTCACAGAACACTCCCCAACCACTTCCCTCTAAGTGGTTCAAATATTACAAACTTAAATCTCCGTAAGTTTTTCTCTTAAAGATGGATATGGAGATAGTTTTGGACTAAGGATAGACTCTCAGAAAATATTACTTGGTTTTCTTTGGAGAGCAAAAGTCTTCTAGGGTTTTTTTGCAAAGATTGTTTATATAGACAAGGAAAAACCGTGCCCTAGAAGTGTGTTTGGAGACTTGCCTAAATTGTACAAATCACTTCAGCTGACACAAGTGCAGTGTTCTAGTTTCAGACTTTGTCACTTTCCACTATGGGAAGAGAGATGTACACTAAAGTCCAAACAAAGTACATTGCATTTAATGAGCGGATTTGGTGTATCAATTTGGCAGATTTCCAAAATACAAGTGATCCAAATTTTTAAAAATAATTTTGAACTCGAAAATCTGTACGGATCACGTGCGTAATACTGAGGTCTGTTCCCACAGTGGTCTCAGTACTACTAAGTCTACATCTGGCAAAGGGAACTGTTCTTTGCCTGTTCTTAGCTTGTTCTTGGGTTGTTCTCTTTACTGGATGTAAACTTAAGGTCTTTTTGCTCTTTACTTAAAAACAATAAGAATATTTTACTAAGCCTATTTTACATGAGGATCCTAGAAGTATAAAAATAAAAAGCTCCAAGCTCTTGGCTTCTGATCTTCAAGTATCTCAAGGCCTTCATGATTGCCTTGATGAGTCCTCACTTGATTCAACCTGTTCATATACAAATTTACATAGACATCAAGTATAGAGGACTGGTTTGTCATCATTCAAATCAAACATGGTTCAACAATTTCCCCCTATTTGATGATGACAAACCATGAAGTTCCCCCTGAGAACAGTATCCAATTATTTCAAAATAAAATAATTGTTCAGAGGAACTGGTCTTGCACTGTGCCTGTAGTCAGATTCATAATCTCAGAGAATAAAATATATACAGCAGACTAAAGCACAATTAGACTGATTACAATGGTCAGTCACTCATCACATTACTCAATTTATTATTGAGTTTCAGCATTAAACCTGTAACCTGCAAGACTTATCAATTATCAAATGTAGCAAGAGAATTTTCAATTTCACTTGGAAGAATTTCTTCCAGTTGGGATGGGTAGGAACACTTGATCTGAATTCAAGATACTCCTAGGCAAAAAGCTGGGCCATCTCTTAACAAGGTCTGAACCTTGTTCAAGTTGCTACACTTGATACTAGGAACTCTAGGAACTTCACCTGTCCTATTCCCCCTTTTGACATCATCAAATGACAAAAACAATCACAGCACAAAAATTAGGAGAAGGCAACAAGTAAAGTCAAATACAAGCATAATATTAACACAACATTCTAGAGATGTTGTCCCACATGTGAGTACCTGCAACTCACAATCCCAAATTGTTCAAAGCACACAGAAATTTAAAAATTATACAGACCAGGACCATTTTGCAGAGAAATTGTTTAGCAGAATGGTCAAAAACCAAGGATGAAAATTGTGCAGAGAAACCAGAATAATTGTTCAGAGAAACTAGAGTAAGTGTTTAGAGAAACCAAAGAAAAGAGAGTTTGAAATTAATGTTAGTAGGGAAGGGGTTGGCTAAGAAGAAGTGGAGCCAGCATCATCATCAGAATCCTCAGTGGAATCCTCATCCTCTTGTTCTGCACTCTGCTCCTGCTGCTTCTTCTTTACTTGGGCTATGATGGGAACTGGTCTTGGAGTGGTCTTGGGCTTGAAGCTGGAAGAGGAGGCAAGCTTTTCTTCATGGGAGTCCAGTCGTGCTGATATGTTCTTTATAGATCCATCCAGAGAAGTGCACAGAGCATTGACACTAGCCATCATCTGCTGCAGTAATTCCCCATGTGTCTGCACCTGTTTGGACAGTGACCCAGTAGCTTCCTCAGACCTGGAACTGCTTGTCCTTCTGGCCCCTGTGACCCTTTCTTCATCCCTCATCTTGAGCATGCCTCCCTCAAAGGTCATCCCCTTCTGACCTAGGATCTGGTTGGTGAGGACAGACATTTTCTTGACCTCACCACTCAGATGAACCTTTCTACTTTGGAAAACCAAAGTAAGCCAGGCTCCATAAGGTAGAGAGTGGTTGGACCTTTCCAAAATGCTAACCATGTGAGCTAGCATCAGACCAGGGAGACTCAACTTAATTTTCTCATATAGACAGTAAATAATCACAGCATCCATCTTCCTAACATCCATTATGCCCTGAGCCCTGGGGAGTACTATCTTAGAAGCAACTGTATGGAACAGCCTCATTACTGGTTCCCTTAGTTGGCCAATAACATAGCCACATCCATCACTTGGATAACCAGTAAAGAGAGTGGTCTGTATATGTTCTGTACTGACCTCAGGAATAGTTGGCCAGTTATCCTTGGAATAGTCACAGAACCCACCCCTAGGCACACCTAGTACCTCCCCTAGACTCTTCTTTGAAAGAGTGATATCGACCCCTTCGACCTCACTCCAGACCTTCCCTTTCTCTAATTTACCCAGCTTAGAGTAAAATTCTTCAACACATGTTTCAAAAACATCTAGCCTATTATCAAATAACCCTTCCCAGCCCTGGAATTCTATTGCCTCTTTAAACTCCTCTAGAAAGGACTGACTTGTCCAAGACTTAGGACATGCAAAACCAAACAAGACACCCCTACCACTTAATTCAATCAGTGGTTCAGAAGTGGTCTTACCTTTCTTTTTGGCAGGAGTCTTGTCAGAGGTAGAGGCAGCTTTCCTCTTCTTTTCTATTGGGAGCTTGGTTGTAGGCTTGGGACTTTTTGAGGCTTTACCCTTCTTGGCAACACTTTTCACCCTTTTCTTCTTTTCATCCTTCTTCTCTTCAGGAACCACTTCAACAGGTTCCTTCTTGATTTCTTCCTTACAGACCCTTGTCCTCAAGGGCCTGGTTCTTTTTCCTGGTTCTTTTTCTCCTTGTACAACACCGGTGATCTCGACATCCATATCCTGAACATTGGTGTCATCATCCTTCTTTTCCATTTCTTCCTTTTCAACTTCCTTCTCTTCAGTGCTTGGCACTGGTTTCTGTGTGGTTTGTGGTGATGATGTGGGTGTTTTTTCTGATGGTGGAGAGGGTAATGGGGTTGTTTCTGTTTGTGGTGGAGAGGATGGTGGAGTTGTGAATTTTGGTGGTGACTGTGGGGGAGGAGTTTTGGCTTTTGTGGGAGATGTTGGTTTTAGTGGAGGTGAAGATTTTGTAGGCTGTGACGAGAGTTGTTTGGGTGATGGAGAGGTTGATTTCTTAGATGGTGATGGTGTTTTCTGAGGTTGAGGTGGTGGTGATTTTTGTGGAGAAGGTGGTGGTGATGATTTAGGGCTTGGTGGTGGAGTTGATTTCTCTTTGGACTGACATGCATCCTTTGATTCAACTACTGTTTCCTCAGCAGCTTGATCCTTAACCCTTTGCTGCTCTTGTTCTTCTTTGTGGTGTTCAGTAACCACAACAGTACCTGATTCCTTCTCGATCTTAGAAGGTGTGAAGCTAGGAGACTGACTTAGTCCTCTGCTTTTCTTCTTTGAAGCCTTGTTCTTCTTTCTTCCCATGTTGATTTGATTTGCAGAGTTGATGAAGGGGAGAGAAAGAAACCGAATTTGAATTCTTAAAGAGGATTTTGATGATGGTGCTTAAGGTTTGAGAGAGAAGATTTCTTTGAGAGAGAGAGAGAGACAGTTAGAGATAGAAAACAATGTGAAAGAATTATTTGAACTGAAGAAAACTGGCAGTTGTTCGAACAGATAAAGTAGAAGTTACTTTACACTGTTCACAACGGTCATGTGTCAGACCAATTAACTCCTCAATTTGAAAATTGAGGGTTCAGCAATAACTGATATAACTGTTGTAGGGAGCTGGTCTTACGATGGTCTGACGCTGATCTGTATAAATTAAAAACTTTAATGCAACTTCCAATTAGGCAACTTAGAGACACCACACATTTGAACAGCATCAACATAAGAATTTTGAGACCACATGCATAGATGACATTTAGGAGTTAACCAGCCCTGCTTATTTACACTAATGATCAAAAAGTCAAATATAGCCAAAAAGAGAAAGATAAGTCCTAAGGAACTAGGATCTAATCCTTACCATACCAAGTAATGTGCAGAGTTTGACAAACACTTCCCTGCTCAAGGGTTTAGTGAAAATATCAGCCAATTGTTCTTCAGATCTGCAAAATTCAAGATTCACATTTCCTTTTTCAACATTGTCTCTGAGAAAATGATGTCTGATTTCAATATGTTTGGTTTTAGAGTGCTGGACAGGATTTTTTGAAATGTTTATAGCACTGGTGTTATCACACAATATGGGAACACTTCCGGAACAGACCCCAAAATCGTTAAGTTGTGTCTTTATCCAAAGCAATTGAGCACAGCACAAAGCAGCAGCTATGTACTCTAATTCAGCTGTGGATAGAGCCACTGAATTTTGTTTCTTAGATCCCCATGAAATGAGACAAGAACCTAAGAAGTGAGCCATTCCTGAAGTGCTCTTCCTGTCCACACTAAAACCAGCATAATCAGCATCAGTGTATCCTAAAAGATCAAAATTGCTTCCCTTTGGATACCATAAGCACATGTCCTCTGTACCACTCAGGTACCTAAAAATTCTCTTAACAGCTTTTAGATGAGACTCTTTTGGGTTGCTTTGAAATCTTGCACACAACCCAACTGAGAACACTATGTCTGGTCTACTAGCTGTTAAGTAGAGAAGTGAGCCGATCATACCTCTGTATAGCTTATCCTCAACATCCTTTCCTTTCTCATCTAGGCTCAGTTTAGAAGAGGTAGGAATAGGTGTGTCATAGGACTTACTATCTTGCAAACCATATCTCTTGAGCAGCTCCTTGAGATACTTCTGTTGGTGGATCATGATTCCATCATCCACTTGCTTGATTTGAAGCCCTAGGAAGAAACCAAGTTCTCCCATCATGCTCATCTCAAATTCACTTTTCATTAGGTCTGCAAACTCATCACACAAAACAGAATTAGTAGCCCCAAACAAAATATCATCAACATATACCTGGACCACTAACAGATCTGTTCCCCTTTTCTTTAAGAATAGAGTTTTGTCCCCTGAACCTCTCTCATAATGATTTTCAATAAGAAAGCTAGAGAGTCTCTCATACCAAGCACGAGGGGCTTGTTTGAGGCCATAAAGAGCTTTGTCTAATTTGTAGACATGATCTGGACAAACTCTATGCTCAAATCCAGGGGGCTGTTCCACATACACATCTTCTTTCAAATAACCATTTAGAAAAGCAGTTTTATCATCTATTTGAAAGAGTTTAAAGTTCATGTGGGCAGCAAATGCAATTAAAATTCTTATTGCCTCAAGCCTGGCTACTGGAGCAAACGTTTCATCATAGTCTATTCCCTCTTGTTGGTTAAACCCTTGAACCACTAGCCTGGCCTTGTTTCTGACTATGGTACCTCAGTCATCCATTTTGTTTCTGAAGACCCATTTGGTTCCACTAACTGACATCTCATTGGTTCTTGGTTCAAGATGCCAAACCTGATTTCTTTCAAACTGGTTCAACTCATCTTTCATGGCCAAGATCCAATCAGGATCAGTTAGTGCACTCTTATAGTCAGTTGGTTCTATGTGAGATAAGAAGGAGAAGTAAGCACAGAATTTCTTCCAAACAGAATTTCTAGTTTGGACTCCTTTTGATAAATCACTAATGATTTGATCAGAAGGATGAGAGCTTCTTTGCTTAAATGTACTCTTTCTTACAGCATTTGAGTCACCTAAGTTAGAACCAATGTCTGTACTGGTTCCCCCTATTTCATTTTCATTTTGAGAGGGTGGACCAGTTTCTTCAGTGTTCTCTCCCACTTCATCTTCAGATGGATGGGTAGGAGATTCACTGAGTTCAACAACCTGTTTAGCATTTCCCTCTGCTGCACCAGACTCATTGTTGTTTTCAGGAGAAGTTTGAGGGTCTGGTTCAGCAGTGTTCTTTGGTTCAGCTCCAGTGAAATTTGTCATTCCAATATTAAAGCCTTCATCATCATCTACCTGCACAGGCTTGTTGAACATGTTAGTTTCATCAAACAATACATGGATACTCTCTTCAACACACAAGGTTCTTTTGTTGAAAACTTTATATGCCTTGCTATGAGGAGAATACCCTATAAAAACAGCTTCATCACTCCTGGGGTCGAACTTGTCCAAACTGGTCTTACCATTGTTGTGTACAAAACACTTACAACCAAATATCCTTAAATGTTCAATGTTTGGTTTTCTACCCCTTAGAAGTTCATAAGGTGTTTTTCTTAGTATTGGTCTTAGCATAACCCTATTGAGTATGTAGCATGAAGTACTCACAGCATCAGCCCAAAATTTCTTGGACAGACCACCCTCTAGAAGCATGGTTCTGGCCATTTCTTCTAGAGTGCGATTCTTTCTTTCAACAACTCCATTTTGTTGTGGAGTTCTGGGGGCTGAGAAGTTGTGAGAAACATCATGCTCCATACAATAGGTTATGAAGCTAGCATTGTCAAACTCTGATCCATGATCAGATCTGATAGATGCTAACTGATGATTGATCTTGTTCTGGACTTGTTTCACTAGTATTTCAAATTCATCAAAAGTTTCATCTTTGTATTTCAAGAATATGGTCCAAGTGAAACGAGAGTAATCATCAACTAAGACAAATACATAACTAAAGCCATTTCTACTTTGTACATGCATAGGTCCACATAAATTCGTGTGTACAACTTCAAATGGTCTAGAGGAGCTAACCACTTTCTTTGGTTTAAAAGATGATCTTACATGCTTGCACTTTGCACACTCTTGACAGAGCTGGTCAGCCACATATTTGATGTTAGGTAAACCTATCACCAATTCTTGTGTTCTCAACTTGTTGAGCAGAGTGAAGCTAACATGTCCTAATCTTTTATGCCAAAGCCATTGGTCATCCTCTACAACACTAAGGCAGAGGGCACTGTTCTGTGGAAGTTGATTTATGTATGTAATATACACATTGTTATGCCTTGTTCCTTCACAGACCAGTTCCCCTGTCTTAGAGTTCACTATGTGACAAGTGTTTGATTCAAAGTTCACTTTATTTCCCTTGTCACATAATTGAGATATGCTCAGAAGGTTATGTTTCAAACCTTCTACATAGTAAACATTGTCAATTGCTTGGGAGAGTGACTTACCAACCTTACCTACTCCTTTGATAAGTCCTTTGCTATTGTCACCAAATGTCACGTGCCCTCCCTCGAATGTAGTGAGTGAAAGAAATTGTTCTTTATCCCCGAACATGTGTCTTGAGCAACCACTGTCCAAATACCAATATGGCTTTCCTTTCACTCGTACCTGCACAAGCAAACTAAAGGTTAATTTTAGGAACCCAGACCAGCTTGGGTTCCTTTTTCTTTGAAACATTTTCAGTCTTGACTTTCCCAACCCCCGCTTGTTGGGTGTAGGTTTTGTTTTTCTTGTCATGCTTCCTTTTGGTGAAACATTTGTTAGCAACATGACCATTTTTACCACAATATGTGCAAACATGCATATCTTTGGCAAATATATACTTGCCTTTCTTGAGCTCATTCAACCATGTGTTGTCTCTGCCAAGAACAGTTGTAGAACTAGATCCAGAATACCCTAGACCAAACCTTTGAGAATTTCCAGGTTGGGATGTGAGGAGGTTTAGGGTTTTCTGAGCATCTAACATTTTATTCAATTGGTTCATACAATCTGTTAGCTCATTTTCCTTGTTCTCAAGCCTCTTAAGTTGAACTTCATTTTGTTTTTCAAAAGATTTTAAGTCAAGTCTAGTCTTTTGAAGTTCATCCTGTAGTCTTGAGACCAGAGAGGGATCTGGTTTGTCACTGGTCTTCTTAGCGTTTTCTTGTTTTAGCAAGATGAGTTCAGCCTCAAGATCACAGATCTTAGCTATGCACTCATCATGTAAAACATCCAAAACCTCATCGAAGGCAGTGGGAGTACCAGTCTCTTCAGAACTCTTGAGCTCACTATGTTCCTTGTGTAAATCTTCAAGTTTTTCAATTAAATGGTCATATGCAAGTATGACATCAGATTTACTCAAGGTACATGTGCCTTTAAGCAGTTGAAAGTTTGAATTATGTGTGATGAATTTCTTGAGCTCATCAAACCCCTTTTGAATTTTCTGAAAAAGTTCATCCTCTTTAGGAACTGGTTTGGAGTTTAATGTCTCAAGCTCCATTTTATGTTGATCTGCTGTTACTTCAAGTTCAAAATTTTTTTCTTTAAGTTCTTCACAAATAAGCTCAAGTTCAGCAGATCTAGCACCACATATTTCATACTCTCGAACTGTTTCTTTTAATTTCTTTTTGTTGTTCTGATAAGCAGACCCAACACTAATGCATTGATCAATAGTGAATTCAAGATAGTCAAGTAGTTCATCTCTATCTAGATTATGCATGTTTGCCTTTAAATCATTAAAACATACCTGCTTGTCATCTGAAGTGCTTCCACCAGCCATGAGACATAGAACTTCTTCTTCTTCTTGCAAACAGACCTCAGACTAGTCTGTGCATGTGAAAGCAGTTAGACAGAGATTAGCTTCTTCTTCATCTTCATCATTTTCTGATTCTGAATCTCCCCACACTGCAGCCAGCATAGCTCTTTTGAAAACCTTCTTCTCAGCCTGGACTCCAGGATTTCCCTTGGGATTTTTCCATGTTGGACACTCCTTGATTCTGTGCCCCATTTCTCCACATTTAAAGCAACCAGCATTGGAACTGGTTTTCCTGAACTGTCCAGAACTGTTCCTTCCTTTTACAAACTTACCCTTGGACTTTGTCCTCAGGTATTTTTCAAACCTTCTGGCCATGAGACTTATATCATCTTCATCATCCTCAGATTCCTCTGCTTTGAGGACCATTTCCTTGTTTTTTGAGCTAGATTCAGCCTTTGAATCTACCAACATCTCATGAGTCATCAAGGAACCAATAAGTTGTTCTAGAGATAGTGAGGACAGATCCTTTGCTTCTTGTATGGATGTAACCTTGGGCATCCACTTCCCTGATAAGCTTCTCAACATTTTCCTCACCACACTAGTGGAAAAAGTATTCATTTGTATCGGTTTTTTTGGTTTATTTGTATCGGTTTTGTATGGATACAAATAGAGGGGATACAAATAGCAAATCTATTTGTATCGGTTTATAAAACCGAAACAAATAGCTAGTTATTTGTATCGGTTTTCTTTAAACCGGAACAAATAGATATTTTTTTATTTAAAAAAATTCCCTATTTTTATCGGTTTCCAGTTAAAACCGATACAAATAACTACCTATTTGTTCCGGTTTTTATAAAAACCGATACAAATAGGCTATTTTTTAGAATAAAAAAAAGCCTATTTGTGCCAGTTTTTATAAAAACCGACACAAATAGGTTTTTTTTTTTTTTTTTTTTTGGCAGTAGCCCCCAGTCCCTCACCCAGCATCACACACCCACCACTGCACCAGTAGCTGCCCCCACCCCCCTCCAACACCCCTCCCAGGCTCCCACCCCCATGGCCTACATGCACTAATACACTAGTGGAACCATGTTTGGACCCAACAATGGTTCATTAAGTATGATTCATTCAGAATAAATCTTCAGATTCTAAAATATGCTGAAGGAGGTAAATTAATTTAATTTAAGGGATGAACATGAGAATACAGAAAATAATAAAATCCAAATTACACAAATGTTCACTTGTTCAACACAATTTTGTGGCAAAGCTTCAAGACTACATTTATGACTGAGCTCCATTGCAAGTTCATACACATTCTTTCAAAGGATCTATAGCACCATTCTCAGAGCAAACTTGAGCTAAAGATTCCGACTCTAAGGTCAATTAAGTTCTGTTGGTAGTCAACCACCCAACGAGTTACCTGGACACAAGCAACATATCATGAATATGCCCTAATACAAAAATCCAATATTCTTTTGATAGATCAAAGAACTTAAATCCTAAAAGCATTACATTAATCAAGTGCAGCACATTAAAGAAATTAATATAATATTCTTTGCCCATAATACATATTGGATGCCATTAACACTTTCATTCTCCCCAATAGTATGTTCTCCCATCATTTTAAGTCTACAACATGATTGATATGCCGTATGTGTGATCCAAGAGAGTAACATGGCATCCCACAGTTGACATAGAAGGATACCAAGTTATGGATACCCTCCCTTTCCTACGTTTTATTTTAATCAGGTAATGTTATATAACAAAATTTCATCTTAGTTCAGCAATGAAAAAGTATGATAGTGAGTAATAAGTTTGTTAAAAAAATTAATAAGCAGAATAAATTAGTATCAAAGTTAATAACAGAATAGAAAAAGCATGAATAGATGAGAAAGCAGAAAGAAAAGAGGTGCATACTTAATCTCTACTAGAAGTAAGGCATAACAAGTCCACCAATTGAAGACTATAAGGCAATTTTTGTTATACACAAGTTGCTCATTTTCAGTTGTTTTAAACTCCTACAAACATATATCAGTTCTAAACATAGAGCTGATTGTCCAAAACTCATTAGTAAAAAAAATAAGAGCTTTTAAATTAATAGCATATACCCTTTGATCAGATTCATGTATCCAGAGACAATCAAACTCTGTAAAAGTACCTACCTTGATTTGGTAAATTTGACACTTGCTTTTAGTACCACAAATTGCATGACAGTGAAGCTGTCCCATTACTATATATGTTAAACGACTCTAGTGGGCTTATGATATGTATATTATTCCGGCTCCTAATGATGAATATATGCATTATATAATAATTATAACTTTACAAGTAGAGGCCATGTTATGTTGTAAAAGACTCTTTGAGCACCGCAAGAGATGCTAAATCATGAAATGTCCTTATCATACTAATCCTTGATAGTAAAGTGTTATCTCTACTCACATAAATCAAACACAGGATAGGGTTACAAACTTAAAACACCTTTGATTTGCTGAACTGGGCAACATGATTAGCGAGAACTATACATAAACATTTTGCTCATTACTATGAGTAGTAAATAACTATTCTTTTTTCACATAAAGAAGTAATTATGCTCACTACTATGAGTAGTAAATAGCTATTCCATTTTCACTTAAAAAATTAAATTTATCACATCATTACAACAATTTTTTTTTGGGGTAAAATTTTCAACCCAAAGTACCTATAGATTTTTGTCCCCAATACTTTAAATAGGTAAAGCATTCATATAACTAAATCATGTTTTGTAACCAATATCCAATTGAACAAACCCAATTAAACTTGAACAACTTAAATAAAATGACAATGAAAGAAATAATTCAGTTTGAATCAATTTGAACAAACCCAATTGAACTTCGACTCATATAACTAATCTGCTTGACTTCTTTGTCTTATAATTTTCAAAAGTAAAGCTTTCAATGCCCAACAAACTAAGAAGACCAACTAGGAACTACCCTTTTGCAAATAAGGGGCCAAAACCATGAATAGCCACAAATATTAGTTAAAGCAATAAAATTAATCTCAAGCAGAAACTTTGAATAATATAAATAGCCAAATGCACTAATGCTAACACATCAAGAACCTTAAGATTATATACCTTAAAAAAAAAACCAAAAATGCAATCCAATTGAAAGAATTTTTACACATCTTAGCAACCTAACCCAACAAATACAACAATAGCAACAACGACACAACAAAAATGGTTAAAACGACACAGTAACAATAACAAATCCATAAGTAATTGCACAAATCCATTCCATTCAAACCCAAAACTAATTGCCAAAAAATTCTGGAAAAAATACCCAAATGTGCGGCTGGAATTGAGGCAGCAGCGTGTGGTCAAATGTAGGAGAAATGAAGTGCGACGGTGGTGGTGGCTAGAATTGAGGTAGGAATTGAAGGAGGCTCGTTCGTGTGTTCGAATGGAGTAGAAATGAAAAAACAGTGATTGCTCATTTGCGCCGTAAGCAGGATCGTCCGGTGATGGTTCGTCCGGTGATGGCGGCTTTGTGACTTGGCGAATGGCGACTTGAATGACGCCAAACCACCGACCAGAAAAGAGATGGCGAGTGGAGAGGAGAGAGGCATAGGCTTAGGGTTTTGTTTTGTGGGTAATGAATGAAATGTTTTCTAACTTAGGCATTTAAAATCTTAATTTATTTGGTCATTTGTGTCGGTTGTTTTATAAACCGGTACAAATAACTTATATTTGTTCCGTTTTCTTTATAACCGGAACAAATAACTATATATTTGTTCCATTTTCCTTAAAACCGGAACAAATAGGGCGTAACAAATATCAAATTTTCCACTAGTGCCAACTCTTCACTTGAGAAGTTCTTTCCCAATGACTTTAGTTCATTTACAATGGTCATGAACCTTGTAAAGATGTCCTTTATATTTTCATCTCTAGTCATTTCAAAGACTTTATACTTTGACATAAGCATGTCAATTTTTGACCTTCTCACCTCAGAGTTGCCTTCATATGCAAGCTCTAGTGTATCCCATATTTCCTTTACAGAAGAATAAGCTAGAATTCGATTCACCTCACATTCTGCAATTCCTTGTTGGACAAGTGACATTGCCTTTACATTTTTCTCCAGCTTCTTGTAGTCTTCACTTGTGTACTCTTCTTCTGTCTTTGGAACTATGAGCCCTTCCTGATTCTTCTTGTGGATAGACGTGGGTCCATTTTTGACAATCATCTAGCACTCATAATCTATCCCAATGATAAGATTTTTCATTCAATTTTTCCACCAAGAGTAGTTAGTGCCATTGAACTTGGGGAGTCTTGAACTGTTTGATTCTTGAGTAGACATCTTCTTGCTCCTCTAGGTAGTTAACCTTTTGAGAAGTTAGGCTCTGATACCAATTGTTAGTTCAATGTATACTCAAGAAGGGGGGGTTGAATTGAGTATGTATGTTTTTTCAATCGTTTTCAAGTTTTGTTTATACTTTTGTGAGAACAACGAGAGAACAGTAAGTAAAGAGTAAGGACATAAAGATTTAACGAGGTTTGGCTTCTAAACAAGCCTACGTCCTCCACTCTCTCACCAATATTATTAATCAACTCAGAATAATAACAAGGTTACACACTCAATTAAATGCTACAACTATGTAACACTTAATTCCCCAACTGTTAACTCTAACAGTTCACTCAGTGTTCACAGAACACTCCCCAACCACTTCCCTCTAAGTGGTTCAAATATTACAAACTTAAATCTCCGTAAGTTTTTCTCTTAAAGATGGATATGGAGATAGTTTTGGACTAAGGATAGACTCTCAGAAAATATTACTTGGTTTTCTTTGGAGAGCAAAAGTCTTCTAGGGTTTTTTGCAAAGATTGTTTATGTAGACAAGGAAAAACCGTGCCCTAGAAGTGTGTTTGGAGACTTGCCTAAATTGTGCAAACCACTTCAGCTGACACAAGTGCAGTGTTCTAGTTTCAGACTTTGTCACTTTCCACTATGGGAAGAGAGATGTACACTAAAGTCCAAACAAAGTACATTGCATTTAATGAGCAGATTTGGTGTATCAATTTGGCAGATTTCCAAAATACAAGTGATCCAAATTTTTAAAAATAATTTTGAACTCGAAAATCTGTACGGATCACGTGCGTAATACTGAGGTCTGTTCCCACAGTGGTCTCAGTACTACTAAGTCTACATCTGGCAAAGGGAACTGTTCTTTGCCTGTTCTTAGCTTGTTCTTGGGCTGTTCTCTTTACTGGATGTAAACTTAAGGTCTTTTTGCTCTTTACTTAAAAACAATAAGAATATTTTCCTAAGCCTATTTTACATGAGGATCCTAGAAGTATAAAAATAAAAAGCTCCAAGCTCTTGGCTTCTAATCTTCAAGTATCTCAAGGCCTTCATGATTGCCTTGATGAGTCCTCACTTGATTCAACCTGTTCATATACAAATTTACATAGACATCAAGTATAGAGGACTGGTTTGTCATCATTCAAATCAAACATGGTTCAACAGCCGTATAATCGAAAAATAAGCAAATACTACTTACGCTTCAAGGTAAGGAGCCAAAATCAAATTGCACTTATCTCGCTCGCATGCTCTTAAGCTATCTCCATGGTACAATTTGACATCTGGTTGGTTTCCTAAGAATCTTTCTTCACGAATCACTAATCACACATACATTAAACATGTGCTTAAAAGGCATTACTTCATAGAATTTTCTAAATTAATAACAATGCAGGTTAAAATTAAAGATAAAAATCACCTCATGAAAGCATGTATCAAAGATATGTTCAACATATCTCCATTAAGGAACTCTGCAACATCCACTTTGGTTACCCAAGTGGAAGCATCCTCGAAATAATGGAACTGTGACTTGTACAAAATACCTTTAATGGATTTAAATCGGGCTCATCCTTAACATAAGTATACAACCACTTACAATCTTTTGTCAAAGAATCGTGCATGTCTTCGTCAATAAGCCAATTGTATTGAGGATTAGAGCCCTTAAATGAAGCCTTTTTTTTTTACCGTCCTCGATACGTTTTGATTGGTCTTTTGATTTCTCCTTGGATTGTATACCATTATCTTTTCCTTCAAAACCCGTCTTATTCACATTTGCTTTCTCACATGGAGATTTCTTTAATTTTTCCAACACCTAATAAAAAATTATATTAATAGTTTCCAAAATAAATTAATCATTCTTGTAAATAACTTTTAAGAAATTAAATGAATTAATTATTACCTCTTTTGAAAACCTCACCCAAGCACGTGGCCATGTTACAAAGCTTCCTTGTGCTTTTAACAAAGTTAAGATACTCCATTCTGGTCTGGGTATAGGAAGTTGATCATCTTCATTGCCAACAACAATGGAATCCAAGGAAACACTAACTTGTCCACCTTCTACGTGCAGCATATGCACAATTGGGTGCTCCTTTGAAGGTTGTACATGGCCATAAGCAACTTCAATCAACTGTTCACCTTCCACATCCGGCTTAGGCATTAAAAGAGTACATGGGGTATCCTCCTTAAAAATTAAGAACATATGTTAGGTAATTAATCTAAATGAATAAAAGTAAATTAACCAAATTAAAGTACAAAATTGTTCACCTCAACATCAGGTATTAATGGTTGTTCAGGTTCCAATTCCAACATGCCACTTGGAGCTGCATCATGATGGCTTGATTTATCTGTTGGTTGAAAATTCAACAATATGTCCACATTTGACAAGCCTATGTGCTCTAAGAGAGCTTTGAATTGAGTTTGCACTCTTTCGTCAACTAACGCTTGAAGTTTCTTCTCCATATCCTTGTCCACATGGGACTCCTTACTAGAAGTTGATGAGCATGCGTGTTCACCAAATACCTTTTTCTTACCTGCACATACACCCCTACACCTTTCACACGTCCTTTGTGATCGTTACCTAAAATCGTAGTTAAGGCATCAATTGGGCCTTTAGGGCCTTTAGGTGTGAACTCGCCGGAAGACTCCTTGTACTTTAATCGAAGCTGCAAATTCAATAAATCTTAGTCCAAAAAAAAACAAATAGTTGTGTATACAACTTACAATTCGAAAAGAGCTCAAGCCAATTCAATTACAACTGCATCAGCCTTTTTCTTCAAGCCTGGATCTGAAATTGTCCTCCGACCATTCGAATCTCGACCATGTAGGGAGCACCATCAATCCAGCACCCGGTCTCTAGGGAGTGTTGTAACTGCTGAAGTAGATGCATTGCCTGATGACAAGGCTTCTGGTGGCACCACCTGTGGGTATAAGCCTTCTTTTATCCATTTTGGCCTACAATTGTCATAAGTTCTCCGGCCCATATTGTGACGACCCGACTCGCTTAAATCGTCGCGGAAGAAATCGACGAGTCGAATAGTCATAACTAACAACTAAAATACTTGAAAATAAAAATAAATCCTCAAATAATCATATTTAATAAACCAAAAGTACAAATACCCACAAGTTTGTACATAACTAAACCAAAAGTCATATCGCTACCACTAATAAATGCAACTCCAAAATCATACTAAAGTATAAAGGAATACACTTAAAACTGGAACTACAGTCCCAAAACTGAAATAAAATCGATACAACCATACAAAACATAAAATAACATCGGCGCTCGCCCAATCCCAAACTAAGCAAGGACCTCATTATCAGATTACCTGAAAAGTAAACAACAGTCCACCGTCAGTGGCGAGTAACATAACTGTCCCACCCTAACGGGGATACACAAGATCATAGAATAAATCAAACAAACCAAACATCATACCATACGAATCATACATCAAACCTGCGAATCAAGCAATAATACCAACACTGAATAACAACCACTAATCTTGCCGACTCGACTAACTTGACCATTAACCAACATTACATTATCTTTGGTGCAATCATTCACATATCAGACCGGACTACGCACGTACGAACGCCTCTTACGCGATCGAACTTTCTACTATGCCAGGATTGAGAATCTTTCTCCCAACTCTATGAAACCAATCTTACTGGAAATCCATGTCCGAGTGACGACATAGTAAGAACTCCAACTATCCCAGTACCGTGGACAGGATAGGGGCAACGTCTTAACCCAAAACACAGAATCTTACTATATGAGTTAGGCGTCTAATACTGAAATCAAGCTAATCTTTAAACCTTTATTCTTAATCTTTAATACTTATCATCTTTTACCATAACTTAATTAATTTCAAGAATTGCCTTTGCGCCTTTATCCTTGAAAATAATCAGTTAAAACACGAAGTTATTCTCAAGATTACCTTTACGCCTTATTCTTGAGTCTAACCAACACTAATCAACATTCTTTAATCCATTCTTAACTTTCTTTGACACTTTCCTTAACTTTCTTTAACACTTCCTTTAACTTTCTTTAATTAATACCACTTTCTTTAACTTTCAAGACTCGACCAAGAACTCATAAAGAACTCATTAAGATTCATAAAGAACTCATCAAGATTCATAAAGAACTCAACAAGAAACCATAAAGAACTCATCAAGATTCATAAAGAACTCAATCAAGATTTAACCCCATAATCATCAACATCATACACGCATATCACAACATAATTAGACAACAATTTTATCAACTTTCTACCATCCAACTTTCACCAAACTTGAACAAGATTATCATAAAACTTAATAGTAAAATTTCAATCATGAAATCATCATTTTAAACCCTTAAAATCATCATAAAACCATCTCAAAATCAGATTATAATTTATACTTAAAAACATGATTAAAACTTCATAAAAACCAATCCAAAACATTTAATCTATACTATGAATCATAGTATACCAATTAGATTGAGAAAGTATGTTACCTATTGAAATATAACCATGAAAATACCCCAAAACTTGCTGCCCGGAACAAGATACGCATGGCCCTAACAACACGGACCACACGAACACATGCACGGCACCACCTCGAACCACCAAGGACCCGCGGTTCTTGCTGCACGCGTGTAACGACCCGACTCGCTTAAATCGGCGCGGAAGAAACTGACGAGTCGAATTGTTATAAACTACAACTCGAAAACTTAAGAATTAAAACTAATTCCTCGAATTATTATTATTAAACCATAAAAGTACAAATACCCACAAGTTTGTACATAACTAGTCCAAAAAGTCAAAACTAGAAATACTAAAATACGAGTAACTCCAACCACACGTCAGAGTCTAAAAACAACGTATAAGAGTCCATACAATAGTCTAATACTAACTATAAACAACTGAAATAGAAAATACAACAAAAACAACAGTAAACATCGTTCGCCCAACCCAAAGCTAAGCAAGTACATCGTCATCAGAATTACCTGTAAAACAAACAACAGTCCACCATCAGTGGCGAGTAACATAACTGACTCACCCTAATGGGAATACACATGAACATAGCATAAAACAAATAATCAACATCAACAATCAAAGCACGAGAACAACCCAAAACGTGAACTCGACTCAAACAACCTAACCAACTATCTTTGGCTCAATCATTCATATACTAGACCGGACTGTGCTCGTACGAACGCATCTTACGCGATCGAACTTTCTACTATGTTCGGATTTGAGAATCTTACTCCCAAACCCCATGAAACCAATCTTACTGGAAATCCATGTCCCGTGAAACCAATCTTACTGGAAATTCAAAGGATAACATAGTATGACTCCAACTATCCCAATACCGCGGATGGAATAGGGGCAACGTCTTAACCCAAAAACAAAGAATCTTACTCTAAGTTTCAGGCGTCTAGAAATGAAATCAAGCTAACTTTATTAATTAATCATTTAATCATCTTATTATCTCAACATAACTAAATTAAATTCAAGAATTGCCTCTATGCCTTGATTCTTGAAAATAACTAGTTAAAACATCGAAGTTATACTCAAGATTGCCTTTGCGCCTTGATCTTGAGCCTAACCAACCATAATCCATCATTCATTAACCATTCTTTAATCATATTAGACACAATCTTTAACTTTCTTTATCCTTTAAACCATTTTTTTTAACTTTCAAGATTCAACCAAGAACTCATAAAGACTCATCAAGAACTCAAAAAGAACTCAACGAACTCAAAAAGAACTCATAAAGAAATCATTCAAGATTCAAGATCTTCAATCAAGAACCCAATCAAGATTCAAGAACTTAATCAAGAACTCATCCAAACTCAAACAACCCACCCGCATAACCACCAAGTTCCATTCGAAAATCACCATTCCAATTATCCAAAATTCATCAAACTTTAACACAATATTCATGATCATAAAACAACTTATAATCAATCTTAAAATCATGAAAACCTTCATCAAAACATCATATAAACACATAAAAATCAGAATATAAACCATACATAAAATCATGGATATTCATCATCAAACAACCCAACCATGCATTTAATCTATACTATAAACATAGTATACCAACAAGGTTGAGAAAGTATGGTACCTTGATCACGATTAACCCCAAAAACGTACCAAGAACTTGCTGCCCGGAATGAGTCACCTTTGGCCAGCAACATACGCACAACACGGCTCACGAACATGGCCAAAGCACGGCTGCCTCGCCACAACCACCACCGCACGGACCAGCCACAAACCACCATCACGTCCCAGCCACGTCTAGCCCTGGACCAGCCACGGACCAGCCCTCACCACTGCTGCTCCACACGGCCAGCTGCTGCCCTACACGGCCACCATCACCACGCAAGACCCAAACCCAAACCGAAACCAACCCAAGACATGATCAAGGCAATGAAGGTTACTTGTGTTTGAATACTTAAAGATCAAATAGAGGTTGAACCTTTAAGTTTTGGGTTGAGGAAAAAGATGAACCAAGTTAGGTAACACTAAGCCAAAATGGCGTGTGGAATCAATGGTGAAAGGGAGGGTGTTTTGCCTTTTAAAAGTGATGGCAAGGGTGATTAAATGAGCAAATGAACAAAAGATTCTAAGGCCTTACTAACTACTTCTATTTATAGAAATTAGTTAAGTGTGAATGCATGGCAAGTGGCAAATCAAGCCACTAAAAGAGAGGGAAAAACCGGCCATGGCTTGCTCAAAATGGGCGCAAAGTTCACTTGGGCCATTTGCACTAATTCATGACTAATCATGATTAACTTTGCACTTGGCCCAAAACTAATTAATTAATTAGAAAATTAAATAATAAAATTCTAATTAATTAAAATAAAATAAAATCAAGAAATATTAAACCATTAAATAATAATGGTTACACTCAAACATTAAAAATAGTCTAGAATAAATTTAGACCATGCACCGCAACAAAAATAATTACAAGCTAGCAATACGAAAATAGCCCAAAATCTGGGGCGTTACAACGCATCTGCACCACACGTCCACTGTAATCCCCCGTATTTTTATACCCTGGTATAAGAGTTAATTACACATAAATATGCGATTTTACGCTCATAACAAATATTTTCGGGTTTGGAAGTAATAAAATAAATTAAATATTTTTATTTTATGCAAATGTAAATAATTTATATGTTTGAAATCGTTTTTACGAAAATTATGGGTAATATTTAATAAAGGTTTTAATTGTCGGCCGGGAATCGTTTAAACAGATAAATAAATAAATAAAAAGAATGAAATAATAAATAAATTCAGTGTTTAAATTAATAAGGGCTTAAAAGGGGTTTGCCACAGGCCCAATCCATTGAGAAACCCTATACACATAACAGTATAAATACCCCAAGGATGAACCAAATTAGGTCAAAAAGCAAAAAGTGAAAAAAAAAAGAAAAAACCTCTCTCTTTCTCTCTCCCTCACCGTGACCATAGCAGAAAAAAAAAAGAAGGAAATCTCAAGTTTAAAATCAAGAAAACCTCCATAACCACCTCCTCACACACCACCACTACAGCAGCCGACCAGCCACCGGAGCCCCACCGACGTCACGAGGTTGACCTACCTGCCGCTGCTGTCGCCGGAGGTCCGTGGTTTTCTTTAAAATAAAAATAAAAAAAAACAGAGCACTCTAAACACGAGCCACCCAGCCGCAGGACCACCACTACCGTTAGCCGGGGTTCGCCGTCACCGCCTGCACCCTGCTGCCGCCGCCTGCCGTACCTCTTTCTGGCAGTATGTGTGTAGATGCATATATATGTACTCTGTATATGCATGTATATGTATATATATATATATATATGTATATATATATATATATATGTATATATATATATATGTATATATATATATATATATGTATATGTATATATATATATATATATATAAATATATATGTACACGTATATGTACATGATTATAAAAATAAAAATAAAAATTATTTTTTTTATTCATTTTAATTATTTATTTTTCTTTTAAAATCTTGGATTAAAGAATGTATTTATACCTACAATTAAGTAATGAATATTATTACCTAGTAATTTACGGGAGGTCTTAGGATAGATTAGAGCTGCTGGATATTTTAGGACTCGAGTTAATACTGTTGTCTTTTATATATTATAGGCGAGGAATATTACTTAGGCGATTTCTGAAAGGAAAAGGTGGAGTACCACCAGGTTTATTCGAGGTACGCGTGATTGATAAGTGTTCAGACGTAGTATCATGTTAGGACTTTGCATATTTCTTTCATGATTGTTGTGATTCTGTGGAACATGATTGGTTGTGGTGTTTTTGGTTGTTTGTATAACTTGTGTTTGCAAACCTGTTAAGAAAAGAATAGAAAGGATTATTTCATGTTCCCGATTATACAAGAGAATATTGCATGAATAGGTTCTTTGAATATATATTTCATGCTTCATTAGTAGCAATTTATTTTGCATATGGACAGGTTGTCCCTTTCAAGTGTAATAGTTGCAAATTTATTTTGCATATGGACAGGTTGTCCCTTTCAAGTTTATTGGTAATGCATGAATAGATTCTCCGAATATTTCATGCCCTTTAATAGCTTTGGGATACCACTTGAGACATATGTTTTAATGGGAATCTCGTTAATAGACAAGAGTTCAGTGTGTTTTATCTGAACAATAAATTAAAACAAGTGTTATGTGAATTGTTTGTGTGTGCTTGTTATGTGTAACAACTCTCAAGACACTAATCACTTAAAGTGAAAGATTCGGGTAAGCATTAAAACTCTAGACTAGTGCACGTCTGGAGTATTGGCATGGATGTGGGTTGGGGTCACGGCAGGTCTCGTGACTTTAAGGGAACCGTAGGATCCACGTGTTCCATTAGCGGATTGAGCTCATTCCTTTATTTGTGACGTGGGTAGCTCCCATGGTCACCTTCTAGGCATAGACAACTCGCCCGGTGCTTACACTGGCTTCGGCTCTAGAGGGCCACTTAATAATCAATGTGCTAAACAAGGAATAATAACTAATTACTCACCATAGTATTTAAGCTTTGACATGACTTTATATGCAATAGATCTGTATGCTTGTTTAATTGCCGTACTCAGCTTTGCTGACGCCGTACAAATTTGGTCTTGTTGTCATCTTGACCCTGTGATGACCCAATTATTGGTGAGCAGTCATTCAGGGTCAAGGTAAGTCTGTGCAGGAATTCAGGGACGCTTATGGGCTTGAGTGATGAGTGGTTTCTGAAACATTTATTTACTTAATGAATTATTTTTCCAAATTCGATTTGACGTTTTAGTTTGAGAGATTTTTAGACATTTTCATTTATTAAGTTGGATTTATTTCGTTTGAGTTGATTCAATAAATTTCAGGGCCTTAATGGTTCCAAGTTGTAATAAGATTTAGTTTTATTTTTAACTTAGTACTGTTTTTATTTCCGCTGCAAAATTCTGAGTAAGCCGATACGTTTCCACACGTGGCGATAATACTTTAATAATTCTCAGTATTCCTTGAAATTAGCTTTTATAACTTGATGAGAATTATTGGGGTGTTACAAAGTGGTATCAGAGCCTCCGGTTTTGATCCAAATTTTTTTTTTCTAAACGTCAAAATTTTATTTTAATATATTTTGATTTGCAAAATAAGATTTTCTAAATTAACTTTGGTGAGGATTTGGGAAGGGTATTAACGTGAATCGTATTGTGGCTATTTGTTATATATGATGATGACAGTGACTGTGTGTGTGTTCAGTGATTATATGTTAGTAACATATTGTTGTTTTTTTTATTTATTTATTTATTTTTATTTTATTCCTTTTGGAAATTGGTATTGCGTAGGATCACATGCACTTTCATACGTACAGATGTTGTTTCCTCCAAGAAATCCACCTAACGATCACCTAATCAAGAAAGATAATGAAACAATCATTGAATATCTGAACAAGATAACAGCATATGTGTTTGACATATTTCTAGAAGAGAATAGAGTAAACGACGTCACACAAGCCTACATTGCCGCCATGTGCTTACATTATTTACCAAAGAAAGAACCGTTTACACCAGTCTTTCAGTATTTTAAAGCACCAATAATCATGTTTGCTGGACAATTCAACAGTCTCGCCTACCCGGATGAATATATGTTAGGAAATGGTCTACGAAAGTGGCTAATAAAACTTGAGAGTGAGTGGAATGAAAAACAAGGAAAAATTGAAAATACTACATCGAGTCAGGGTAGCGTTAACATAAACAACAATAAGAAAGGAATAGAAGAAGCACAACTAGCAGTCTTAAGAGCAGGTAAAACAAAGGAGACGAAAGGTATCTTAACCGCATACCTTACGGCGACTACGTGGGAAGAGAAGCAGAAAGTCTATCAAGCGCATATGAGACCAACTGAATCGGACTTAGAAGATGACTACCTGATGGACGCATATGAGATTCCAAACGGAGATCCTGCGACAACCCTCGATGAAGAAGAACTGGGAATGAATGAAAGTTTTGAGGAGGAAGACAGTGATGAAGATTTTGATCCCAGTATTTATCAGGAGAAAGGCCGACGAGCACGATAATAGTAATTTTAGTATGTAATAAAAATAATAACAATAATAATTTGAGTTGTACGAAGTTGTTCTTTTATTCATTTATTCATTTACTTATTACCAAATTATAGACGTCTCAAAATAGAGGAGTATAGTTAGGGGTCTCTATTGCTACAAATTAATAAAAACTTGGAATTCATAAATATTAAATATCAATGTTCAAACCGAGCACTTAACACCGCGCTATGGGAATCTCTTTTATTCTATTTTATTTGTTAATTTTCTCGCTTAAATTATATGTTCGCTATGATAGATTGATAGCTTCATGCCTATTTTCTTGATCACGTAGAAGACTCGGTTCTTCGCTTGCACCCGGCTCACCATTGCTGCAGGTTTGTTCTTCGGTCACGCCTAAATCTTGTGCCTTCCTTGACTGCACACGCCTCACGCTATCGTAACCCGTCGCACCACTTTCTGGAATGACGTTCGTTCTGCAAACCGGGATCTCGGGAACGTTGGTTGCTTGCCCGCCCTGCGATTGCGGCTCCTGAAATGGTTCGATTCCTGGTCTCTTCTCGACTGCGGCTGGTTGGCTTTCCCTGGTTCTCTTCTTTGTAGCCTTTTCCTCCTCGAACGATGCTTGAACCTCTAAGGCGGTCTCGTACGCGTTCTGAAGCGATGCTGACCTGTTGCCGTAACGTGTACCCTAATGCGAGGACTCGTCATCTTGATATACCGCTTCAGCTTCTCGGCTTCCGATGGAGATATTGCAGCGACAAATCTGGACAGCTTCGCGAACTTGTCGGCAACTGTCTGAACTGACATGGTCCCCTGAGTGAGCGTCAGGAACTCCTCTGGCTTTTGCCACCTAAGCTCGTCGGAAAAGATACGTTCTCGTAGCTTGGAGGTAAACTCTTCCCGTGTCATTCTCTTCACAGCTCTTCCCTGCGGCGAACCGTTATCAACTAGTCGTCTGCTTCCAATCGAAGGTAGTAGCTAGTGATCTGAACTCGTTTATCTTCCGGACTACCGATTGCGTCGAACCGTTCTTCCATCTCCCAAATCCAGCTCTTGCGCACCACGGGGTCTGTCGTGCCATCATTGGTAGGACGCCGATGACGAGAAATCCGATCCTGGACCTGTGGGTTATGGGCTTACCACACCTCCGCTGCGCCACTCTGATAACACCGGTCACGGCTACTAATTGATGGTTCCGGCGTCGAAGTCTGAGGTTAGACCTTGGGGCGTCATACTTTACGTACAAACTTAAACATTCCTATGGTTAGTTCACACAAAAGCACATAGTAACGTCGGAGGACGTAAACGAGCAATCCGATCGAAGGAAGACGACTGGGAATTCTGGACTCGCATGCTATTCTGTGCCAAGGTAAGAATTGCGTCTTCTAAGTTGCGACGACGACGGCAGGAACTTGAAGGTCGTGGGATCGACATCCTGAAACAACAATCGCGTTAAGAAATACACGACATACGAAACGGCGCCAACGCGAAACGTGAACGATAAATCGTCTTAACCCTGGCTTCTACCCATGGTTCACTCATCTAGGTTTTCCATATTAAGCTAAGGTTCACTCGGGTTCATAAAGCGCTCAACTTTCGAAGTTACTTGTGAAGAAGTAACTTAGGGTCAAACCTATGGCTCTGATACCAACTGTAACGACCCGACTTTTCGACTTGTCGATTTACAAAGGGAAAGCGACATTCGGATCGTTACTAACTTAAATAACAATAAATCAACTTAATTGAATGAATAAATTATCTTATATTAAATTAACTACTGAAAATCCATAATCCAAAAGTCACTAATACATATAAAGTCTGGAAATTCTGTCCCAACATGCTGGGATCATAAGATAAACTAAGTTAATGTCTCAAACTGTTCTGGGAATACTAAATACTCAAAATAAAATACTAATCTACTCAAGCCCATCCAGCGGAGCCCGCTCTACTCTGCTGCATCGTCATCTGAAACTGAGGGGGGGGTCCACCGTCAGTGGCGAGTAACTAGGCTGTCCCATTTAATCGAGGGACCACCAAACACATAATAGCATAGAAATATGCATAAAAACTGTAAAGAAATCTAATACATGTCTTTATAAAAATGTACAAAAATACGTATAACAGTACGTATAAAAATACGTATAAAAGTACGTATGCGAATACGTATAAACACACCTGCAGAAATACGGTTAGAAATACGTATAATCTACGTATAATGTACGTACAATCAACCCTGCAAATACGGTTAGAAATACGTACAAAAATACACTCAACATTCATACATACATGCATCCTTACTCGCATACATACATACCCATAAATACAGAAATACACAGCGGAAGACTTAACATACTAAACTTATACCTTATACTATACATCTTAAATTATCCCAATCCTTAACTTATACTTAACCCTTCTTAAATTATATCATTAATAAATCTTAATCATATCTTATCATAATCTTATCTTAATCATATCATATCATAGTCTTATCTTGATCATATCATATCATAATCTTATCTTAATCGTATCATATCATGTCTTTCTTATCATATTAGATCATAACATATCTTATCATCACATCTTAGAAATCATCTTAAACTTCATCTTATGATTTCATCTTATCAAATCGTATGATCGTAATATAATATCTTTGTTGGACCGGTCACTAATAACTCGTTATGGATCTCGTGTTTCACCATAACTCAGCTCCCTAGAACATGCCGGGAGGAGCTCGTGTACTCAATCCCATAGCGGATCCCGTGTTTCACCGCTAAGTCTAAGCTATGGCCATAACTTCCTGGTAGCGACTCGCAGATACGGTTACCAGACGACTACATGTTCTAAGGTCAAACTACTCGGGGGAACTCATGTGTTCGTCCCATTGAGTAGTGGTTCTGACTTAACCCACTAATGACTCGTGTATCATACAGGTGGGTGTCCATATTGTATCTTATATCTTCAATTAATTTAATCATATCATATATTAGGATAATACTAGGTGACCGTAATAGGAAATGAAATGTTCGGAGTCCCAGGAAAGAGAGGTGCGGCACGTATATTGGCCACCTTAAATACCAAGTCTTTCCTAGCCAGAGACCGAGACATAACATGTATAGCTATTACTCTGTTTCCTTTCTTATCCCTAGTAGTATCTTATGCAACTTTAAATCTTATAATATACTATCATATACTTATAATCCTATCCTTTCGGATACTAACCTTAATATCATATACTAACTTGTAGATATTATTATTAATAATTGTAATAGCCGAATACTAATAGTAATAATAATAGTCATATTATCTATCCCTTCACTTTACAACTTATCCCTGATAATTATTTTGTCCGTAACTTTTATTATTAATTATTCCCTGAATTAACAATAATCAAATTTAATCAAAAATTGACTAATTCATCAATTCTACACGGCATTATTAAAAAAAATATAACAATAATTAACTATTTTCTAGAATTAATTTAATTAATCAATATAATTACAAAAATTACCAAAATAAGATAAAAATCATATTTTTCAACAACATTCATCAAGATTAACATAAAAATAATATTTTTAACCCTTCTTTTAATTTCTATACACTCGACAATTAGAAGACAATAACAAGATTTAATTTTTAATTCAAGATTAATCAATATAATTCAATACTATCAAGATTCATCATAAAAATCATATTTTTAGTTCCCTTTTAATACTTAGGTCACTCGAAAATTCAATAATTAATAATAGCATATTTTAATAATTCAATTGCCCTAATTTATACAATCTGATTTTTAAATAATTAAATTAAAAACGACCATCTAAAGATCTCTAAAAATCTGGAAATTTTTATTGGAGCTAAATATGGGTTCAAGGATTTACGTGCATAAATTTCGTCTAAAAATAACATCTTTTACTATTTTTAAGTAATTTTATAACTAACCAGTCAGATTAGGCTGAATTCGGTTTCAGAATTTTATGCCATATCAAACGATCTTTAAAAATTACGAAAATTTAACACAAGCTGTAAAACATTATCACTGACTTCCATATAAAATTTCGTAGCATTCCGAATTGATTAAGTACACTAATAAATTCGTAAACCTATTCTGGACAGTTTTACCGGTTTGAAAGATTAAATTTTTATAAATAATAAACGGACGAATTTTGCCACGAAATAAATCATGGTTAATAATAAAACAGTAAACCAGATACCATGAAAAATTCATCAAGAAATAACAAGATTTGATTGGTAAATAAATTCATACAAGATCATACATAAAATCAAGAAAATACATAAAAATCAATCAAGAAATTCATGCTTCATGCTCGACATGTTCATATGAAAACAATATTAAACTTCCTACAATTTTAATGCTTCAATTCCTAATTAACTATGTGTTTTTCTACCCATAGATTAAAGAGGAGAGCATAGTTACCTGGATTCGCTTAATTAATCCAAGGAAAAACAATGAAGGTTCGACTTTTTGAGGGGATAATAGGAGAGAAAAATGATCTTTAGAGTTTGGAGTTTTAAGTGCTTAAATGCATAATGGCAACACAAGGGACAAGAGTCCTATTTATAGAACAAGATGAAGTGTTGCAAATCCTAAAATAAGGGAAAGTGAGGGCTGGCCATGTGGACTAAGTATAGGGGCCAAGTCATGGGCTTGGTTGAAAAATACTTAAGCCTTCTTAATTGGTAATTAGCATAATTACCCAATTAAACTAGAAATACCCAATAGCCCAAAAAGGAGACTAAAAACCGGCCAAGGGTAGATAAAAGAACAAATTGGGTCCTTGGCCCAATTTGATGAAAAAGAATGGGCTAAAAAGTAAAACAGTCCAAAATTAAATGGGCCTTTTTGGACTTAGAATTAAGACATATCATTAATAACCGCGAAATTTTCTGGCCCAAAATTCCGGGTCGTTACAATCACCCCTCCTTAAATAAATTTCGTCCTCGAAATTTACTTAAAGAAGCTCACGTAAGAAAACAATGGAACAACTAAAACATAAACGATCAGCCGTAAACGGAGACCGTACACGTAGTTACGTCAGCTGCGCGTCCGCCTCTTCTTGATCACGTAGAAGACTCGGTTCTTCGCTTGCACCCGGCTCACCATTGCTGCAGGTTTGTTCTTCGGTCACGCCTAAATCTTGTGCCTTCCTTGACTGCACACGCCTCACGCTATCGTAACCCGTCGCACCACTTTCTGGAATGACGTTCGTTCTGCAAACCGGGATCTCGGGAACGTTGGTTGCTTGCCCGCCCTGCGATTGCGGCTCCTGAAATGGTTCGATTCCTGGTCTCTTCTCGACTGCGGCTGGTTGGCTTTCCCTGGTTCTCTTCTTTGTAGCCTTTTCCTCCTCGAACGATGCTTGAACCTCTAAGGCGGTCTCGTACGCGTTCTGAAGCGATGCTGACCTGTTGCCGTAACGTGTACCCTAATGCGAGGACTCGTCATCTTGATATACCGCTTCAGCTTCTCGGCTTCCGATGGAGATATTGCAGCGACAAATCTGGACAGCTTCGCGAACTTGTCGGCAACTGTCTGAACTGACATGGTCCCCTGAGTGAGCGTCAGGAACTCCTCTGGCTTTTGCCACCTAAGCTCGTCGGAAAAGATACGTTCTCGTAGCTTGGAGGTAAACTCTTCCCGTGTCATTCTCTTCACAGCTCTTCCCTGCGGCGAACCGTTATCAACTAGTCGTCTGCTTCCAATCGAAGGTAGTAGCTAGTGATCTGAACTCGTTTATCTTCCGGACTACCGATTGCGTCGAACCGTTCTTCCATCTCCCAAATCCAGCTCTTGCGCACCACGGGGTCTGTCGTGCCATCATTGGTAGGACGCCGATGACGAGAAATCCGATCCTGGACCTGTGGGTTATGGGCTTACCACACCTCCGCTGCGCCACTCTGATAACACCGGTCACGGCTACTAATTGATGGTTCCGGCGTCGAAGTCTGAGGTTAGACCTTGGGGCGTCATACTTTACGTACAAACTTAAACATTCCTATGGTTAGTTCACACAAAAGCACATAGTAACGTCGGAGGACGTAAACGAGCAATCCGATCGAAGGAAGACGACTGGGAATTCTGGACTCGCATGCTATTCTGTGCCAAGGTAAGAATTGCGTCTTCTAAGTTGCGACGACGACGGCAGGAACTTGAAGGTCGTGGGATCGACATCCTGAAACAACAATCGCGTTAAGAAATACACGACATACGAAACGGCGCCAACGCGAAACGTGAACGATAAATCGTCTTAACCCTGGCTTCTACCCATGGTTCACTCATCTAGGTTTTCCATATTAAGCTAAGGTTCACTCGGGTTCATAAAGCGCTCAACTTTCGAAGTTACTTGTGAAGAAGTAACTTAGGGTCAAACCTATGGCTCTGATACCAACTGTAACGACCCGACTTTTCGACTTGTCGATTTACAAAGGGAAAGCGACATTCGGATCGTTACTAACTTAAATAACAATAAATCAACTTAATTGAATGAATAAATTATCTTATATTAAATTAACTACTGAAAATCCATAATCCAAAAGTCACTAATACATATAAAGTCTGGAAATTCTGTCCCAACATGCTGGGATCATAAGATAAACTAAGTTAATGTCTCAAACTGTTCTGGGAATACTAAATACTCAAAATAAAATACTAATCTACTCAAGCCCATCCAGCGGAGCCCGCTCTACTCTGCTGCATCGTCATCTGAAACTGAGGGGGGGGTCCACCGTCAGTGGCGAGTAACTAGGCTGTCCCATTTAATCGAGGGACCACCAAACACATAATAGCATAGAAATATGCATAAAAACTGTAAAGAAATCTAATACATGTCTTTATAAAAATGTACAAAAATACGTATAACAGTACGTATAAAAATACGTATAAAAGTACGTATGCGAATACGTATAAACACACCTGCAGAAATACGGTTAGAAATACGTATAATCTACGTATAATGTACGTACAATCAACCCTGCAAATACGGTTAGAAATACGTACAAAAATACACTCAACATTCATACATACATGCATCCTTACTCGCATACATACATACCCATAAATACAGAAATACACAGCGGAAGACTTAACATACTAAACTTATACCTTATACTATACATCTTAAATTATCCCAATCCTTAACTTATACTTAACCCTTCTTAAATTATATCATTAATAAATCTTAATCATATCTTATCATAATCTTATCTTAATCATATCATATCATAGTCTTATCTTGATCATATCATATCATAATCTTATCTTAATCGTATCATATCATGTCTTTCTTATCATATTAGATCATAACATATCTTATCATCACATCTTAGAAATCATCTTAAACTTCATCTTATGATTTCATCTTATCAAATCGTATGATCGTAATATAATATCTTTGTTGGACCGGTCACTAATAACTCGTTATGGATCTCGTGTTTCACCATAACTCAGCTCCCTAGAACATGCCGGGAGGAGCTCGTGTACTCAATCCCATAGCGGATCCCGTGTTTCACCGCTAAGTCTAAGCTATGGCCATAACTTCCTGGTAGCGACTCGCAGATACGGTTACCAGACGACTACATGTTCTAAGGTCAAACTACTCGGGGGAACTCATGTGTTCGTCCCATTGAGTAGTGGTTCTGACTTAACCCACTAATGACTCGTGTATCATACAGGTGGGTGTCCATATTGTATCTTATATCTTCAATTAATTTAATCATATCATATATTAGGATAATACTAGGTGACCGTAATAGGAAATGAAATGTTCGGAGTCCCAGGAAAGAGAGGTGCGGCACGTATATTGGCCACCTTAAATACCAAGTCTTTCCTAGCCAGAGACCGAGACATAACATGTATAGCTATTACTCTGTTTCCTTTCTTATCCCTAGTAGTATCTTATGCAACTTTAAATCTTATAATATACTATCATATACTTATAATCCTATCCTTTCGGATACTAACCTTAATATCATATACTAACTTGTAGATATTATTATTAATAATTGTAATAGCCGAATACTAATAGTAATAATAATAGTCATATTATCTATCCCTTCACTTTACAACTTATCCCTGATAATTATTTTGTCCGTAACTTTTATTATTAATTATTCCCTGAATTAACAATAATCAAATTTAATCAAAAATTGACTAATTCATCAATTCTACACGGCATTATTAAAAAAAATATAACAATAATTAACTATTTTCTAGAATTAATTTAATTAATCAATATAATTACAAAAATTACCAAAATAAGATAAAAATCATATTTTTCAACAACATTCATCAAGATTAACATAAAAATAATATTTTTAACCCTTCTTTTAATTTCTATACACTCGACAATTAGAAGACAATAACAAGATTTAATTTTTAATTCAAGATTAATCAATATAATTCAATACTATCAAGATTCATCATAAAAATCATATTTTTAGTTCCCTTTTAATACTTAGGTCACTCGAAAATTCAATAATTAATAATAGCATATTTTAATAATTCAATTGCCCTAATTTATACAATCTGATTTTTAAATAATTAAATTAAAAACGACCATCTAAAGATCTCTAAAAATCTGGAAATTTTTATTGGAGCTAAATATGGGTTCAAGGATTTACGTTCATAAATTTCGTCTAAAAATAACATCTTTTACTATTTTTAAGTAATTTTATAACTAACCAGTCAGATTAGGCTGAATTCGGTTTCAGAATTTTATGCCATATCAAACGATCTTTAAAAATTACGAAAATTTAACACAAGCTGTAAAACATTATCACTGACTTCCATATAAAATTTCGTAGCATTCCGAATTGATTAAGTACACTAATAAATTCGTAAACCTATTCTGGACAGTTTTACCGGTTTGAAAGATTAAATTTTTATAAATAATAAACGGACGAATTTTGCCACGAAATAAATCATGGTTAATAATAAAACAGTAAACCAGATACCATGAAAAATTCATCAAGAAATAACAAGATTTGATTGGTAAATAAATTCATACAAGATCATACATAAAATCAAGAAAATACATAAAAATCAATCAAGAAATTCATGCTTCATGCTCGACATGTTCATATGAAAACAATATTAAACTTCCTACAATTTTTATGCTTCAATTCCTAATTAACTATGTGTTTTTCTACCCATAGATTAAAGAGGAGAGCATAGTTACCTGGATTCGCTTAATTAATCCAAGGAAAAACAATGAAGGTTCGACTTTTTGAGGGGATAATAGGAGAGAAAAATGATCTTTAGAGTTTGGAGTTTTAAGTGCTTAAATGCATAATGGCAACACAAGGGACAAGAGTCCTATTTATAGAACAAGATGAAGTGTTGCAAATCCTAAAATAAGGGAAAGTGAGGGCTGGCCATGTGGACTAAGTATAGGGGCCAAGTCATGGGCTTGGTTGAAAAATACTTAAGCCTTCTTAATTGGTAATTAGCATAATTACCCAATTAAACTAGAAATACCCAATAGCCCAAAAAGGAGACTAAAAACCGGCCAAGGGTAGATAAAAGAACAAATTGGGTCCTTGGCCCAATTTGATGAAAAAGAATGGGCTAAAAAGTAAAACAGTCCAAAATTAAATGGGCCTTTTTGGACTTAGAATTAAGACATATCATTAATAACCGCGAAATTTTCTGGCCCAAAATTCCGGGTCGTTACAATCACCCCTCCTTAAATAAATTTCGTCCTCGAAATTTACTTAAAGAAGCTCACGTAAGAAAACAATGGAACAACTAAAACATAAACGATCAGCCGTAAACGGAGACCGTACACGTAGTTACGTCAGCTGCGCGTCCGCCTCTTCTTGATCACGTAGAAGACTCGGTTCTTCGCTTGCACCCGGCTCACCATTGCTGCAGGTTTGTTCTTCGGTCACGCCTAAATCTTGTGCCTTCCTTGACTGCACACGCCTCACGCTATCGTAACCCGTCGCACCACTTTCTGGAATGACGTTCGTTCTGCAAACCGGGATCTCGGGAACGTTGGTTGCTTGCCCGCCCTGCGATTGCGGCTCCTGAAATGGTTCGATTCCTGGTCTCTTCTCGACTGCGGCTGGTTGGCTTTCCCTGGTTCTCTTCTTTGTAGCCTTTTCCTCCTCGAACGATGCTTGAACCTCTAAGGCGGTCTCGTACGCGTTCTGAAGCGATGCTGACCTGTTGCCGTAACGTGTACCCTAATGCGAGGACTCGTCATCTTGATATACCGCTTCAGCTTCTCGGCTTCCGATGGAGATATTGCAGCGACAAATCTGGACAGCTTCGCGAACTTGTCGGCAACTGTCTGAACTGACATGGTCCCCTGAGTGAGCGTCAGGAACTCCTTTGGCTTTTGCCACCTAAGCTCGTCGGAAAAGATACGTTCTCGTAGCTTGGAGGTAAACTCTTCCCGTGTCATTCTCTTCACAGCTCTTCCCTGCGGCGAACCGTTATCAACTAGTCGTCTGCTTCCAATCGAAGGTAGTAGCTAGTGATCTGAACTCGTTTATCTTCCGGACTACCGATTGCGTCGAACCGTTCTTCCATCTCCCAAATCCAGCTCTTGCGCACCACGGGGTCTGTCGTGCCATCATTGGTAGGACGCCGATGACGAGAAATCCGATCCTGGACCTGTGGGTTATGGGCTTACCACACCTCCGCTGCGCCACTCTGATAACACCGGTCACGGCTACTAATTGATGGTTCCGGCGTCGAAGTCTGAGGTTAGACCTTGGGGCGTCATACTTTACGTACAAACTTAAACATTCCTATGGTTAGTTCACACAAAAGCACATAGTAACGTCGGAGGACGTAAACGAGCAATCCGATCGAAGGAAGACGACTGGGAATTCTGGACTCGCATGCTATTCTGTGCCAAGGTAAGAATTGCGTCTTCTAAGTTGCGACGACGACGGCAGGAACTTGAAGGTCGTGGGATCGACATCCTGAAACAACAATCGCGTTAAGAAATACACGACATACGAAACGGCGCCAACGCGAAACGTGAACGATAAATCGTCTTAACCCTGGCTTCTACCCATGGTTCACTCATCTAGGTTTTCCATATTAAGCTAAGGTTCACTCGGGTTCATAAAGCGCTCAACTTTCGAAGTTACTTGTGAAGAAGTAACTTAGGGTCAAACCTATGGCTCTGATACCAACTGTAACGACCCGACTTTTCGACTTGTCGATTTACAAAGGGAAAGCGACATTCGGATCGTTACTAACTTAAATAACAATAAATCAACTTAATTGAATGAATAAATTATCTTATATTAAATTAACTACTGAAAATCCATAATCCAAAAGTCACTAATACATATAAAGTCTGGAAATTCTGTCCCAACATGCTGGGATCATAAGATAAACTAAGTTAATGTCTCAAACTGTTCTGGGAATACTAAATACTCAAAATAAAATACTAATCTACTCAAGCCCATCCAGCGGAGCCCGCTCTACTCTGCTGCATCGTCATCTGAAACTGAGGGGGGGGTCCACCGTCAGTGGCGAGTAACTAGGCTGTCCCATTTAATCGAGGGACCACCAAACACATAATAGCATAGAAATATGCATAAAAACTGTAAAGAAATCTAATACATGTCTTTATAAAAATGTACAAAAATACGTATAACAGTACGTATAAAAATACGTATAAAAGTACGTATGCGAATACGTATAAACACACCTGCAGAAATACGGTTAGAAATACGTATAATCTACGTATAATGTACGTACAATCAACCCTGCAAATACGGTTAGAAATACGTACAAAAATACACTCAACATTCATACATACATGCATCCTTACTCGCATACATACATACCCATAAATACAGAAATACACAGCGGAAGACTTAACATACTAAACTTATACCTTATACTATACATCTTAAATTATCCCAATCCTTAACTTATACTTAACCCTTCTTAAATTATATCATTAATAAATCTTAATCATATCTTATCATAATCTTATCTTAATCATATCATATCATAGTCTTATCTTGATCATATCATATCATAATCTTATCTTAATCGTATCATATCATGTCTTTCTTATCATATTAGATCATAACATATCTTATCATCACATCTTAGAAATCATCTTAAACTTCATCTTATGATTTCATCTTATCAAATCGTATGATCGTAATATAATATCTTTGTTGGACCGGTCACTAATAACTCGTTATGGATCTCGTGTTTCACCATAACTCAGCTCCCTAGAACATGCCGGGAGGAGCTCGTGTACTCAATCCCATAGCGGATCCCGTGTTTCACCGCTAAGTCTAAGCTATGGCCATAACTTCCTGGTAGCGACTCGCAGATACGGTTACCAGACGACTACATGTTCTAAGGTCAAACTACTCGGGGGAACTCATGTGTTCGTCCCATTGAGTAGTGGTTCTGACTTAACCCACTAATGACTCGTGTATCATACAGGTGGGTGTCCATATTGTATCTTATATCTTCAATTAATTTAATCATATCATATATTAGGATAATACTAGGTGACCGTAATAGGAAATGAAATGTTCGGAGTCCCAGGAAAGAGAGGTGCGGCACGTATATTGGCCACCTTAAATACCAAGTCTTTCCTAGCCAGAGACCGAGACATAACATGTATAGCTATTACTCTGTTTCCTTTCTTATCCCTAGTAGTATCTTATGCAACTTTAAATCTTATAATATACTATCATATACTTATAATCCTATCCTTTCGGATACTAACCTTAATATCATATACTAACTTGTAGATATTATTATTAATAATTGTAATAGCCGAATACTAATAGTAATAATAATAGTCATATTATCTATCCCTTCACTTTACAACTTATCCCTGATAATTATTTTGTCCGTAACTTTTATTATTAATTATTCCCTGAATTAACAATAATCAAATTTAATCAAAAATTGACTAATTCATCAATTCTACACGGCATTATTAAAAAAAATATAACAATAATTAACTATTTTCTAGAATTAATTTAATTAATCAATATAATTACAAAAATTACCAAAATAAGATAAAAATCATATTTTTCAACAACATTCATCAAGATTAACATAAAAATAATATTTTTAACCCTTCTTTTAATTTCTATACACTCGACAATTAGAAGACAATAACAAGATTTAATTTTTAATTCAAGATTAATCAATATAATTCAATACTATCAAGATTCATCATAAAAATCATATTTTTAGTTCCCTTTTAATACTTAGGTCACTCGAAAATTCAATAATTAATAATAGCATATTTTAATAATTCAATTGCCCTAATTTATACAATCTGATTTTTAAATAATTAAATTAAAAACGACCATCTAAAGATCTCTAAAAATCTGGAAATTTTTATTGGAGCTAAATATGGGTTCAAGGATTTACGTGCATAAATTTCGTCTAAAAATAACATCTTTTACTATTTTTAAGTAATTTTATAACTAACCAGTCAGATTAGGCTGAATTCGGTTTCAGAATTTTATGCCATATCAAACGATCTTTAAAAATTACGAAAATTTAACACAAGCTGTAAAACATTATCACTGACTTCCATATAAAATTTCGTAGCATTCCGAATTGATTAAGTACACTAATAAATTCGTAAACCTATTCTGGACAGTTTTACCGGTTTGAAAGATTAAATTTTTATAAATAATAAACGGACGAATTTTGCCACGAAATAAATCATGGTTAATAATAAAACAGTAAACCAGATACCATGAAAAATTCATCAAGAAATAACAAGATTTGATTGGTAAATAAATTCATACAAGATCATACATAAAATCAAGAAAATACATAAAAATCAATCAAGAAATTCATGCTTCATGCTCGACATGTTCATATGAAAACAATATTAAACTTCCTACAATTTTTATGCTTCAATTCCTAATTAACTATGTGTTTTTCTACCCATAGATTAAAGAGGAGAGCATAGTTACCTGGATTCGCTTAATTAATCCAAGGAAAAACAATGAAGGTTCGACTTTTTGAGGGGATAATAGGAGAGAAAAATGATCTTTAGAGTTTGGAGTTTTAAGTGCTTAAATGCATAATGGCAACACAAGGGACAAGAGTCCTATTTATAGAACAAGATGAAGTGTTGCAAATCCTAAAATAAGGGAAAGTGAGGGCTGGCCATGTGGACTAAGTATAGGGGCCAAGTCATGGGCTTGGTTGAAAAATACTTAAGCCTTCTTAATTGGTAATTAGCATAATTACCCAATTAAACTAGAAATACCCAATAGCCCAAAAAGGAGACTAAAAACCGGCCAAGGGTAGATAAAAGAACAAATTGGGTCCTTGGCCCAATTTGATGAAAAAGAATGGGCTAAAAAGTAAAACAGTCCAAAATTAAATGGGCCTTTTTGGACTTAGAATTAAGACATATCATTAATAACCGCGAAATTTTCTGGCCCAAAATTCCGGGTCGTTACAACTTGAACGCAAATCGCAATGACCAGAACGACCCTGCTGGGGAGATGTTCAAAAAGTTGGCACAAGTGAAGCCACCCTATTTTAAAGGGGGCCCTGACCCATCACAACTGGAAAGTTGGTTAAGGGAATTTGACAAGATCTTCGATACTTTAGACTGTCCTGAAGCGCTTAGGGTTAATCAAGCTACCTTGTACCTGAAGGATGAGGCAGATCTATGGTGGAGGGAGAGTGGGCCTGCGATCCGCGAGGTCGTTGGATTCAACTGGGATGCTTTCAAGACCAGCATCAGGAACAAATTTTATCCTGCTTGGTTGAAGAAGCAAAAGTCTGATGAATTCTTCGACTTGAAAATGGGGAAGATGAGCGTAGCGGAATACTATGCTAAGTTCGTCGCCCTGTCTAGGTTTGCCCCAGAAGTGGTAGCCACGGAGGAGCTAAAGGCTCAGAGGTTCGAGCAAGGACTCTCCATGGAAATAAAGATGAACTTGGGTGGAGAGACTTTCACAAGGTTGGATGATGTGTACGGAAGGGCTGCGAACTTATACAGTCTTTTCCAGCGGAATGCTAAAGGAGAGGGTGTTGTGGGAGAAAAGAGGAAAGAGTTCCAACAAGCTAGTCATCAAGGCAATTTCAAGAAGCAGATGAATGGGAATTTTCGAAACAGAGGAAACCAGAATGCAGGAAAAGGGCAGGGACAACAAAGGCCTGATACTAGCGGACGAACCTACTTCTGCAAGAAATGTCCAAGAAACCATCCTGGGAAGGACTGCGAAGGTAATCTGGTTCCCTGCGACAACTGTAAGAGGAAAGGACACAGAGCGTTTGAGTGTTTCTCCAAACCCGAGACTGAAAGGAATGAAGCTAAAGGAAGACCCCATGATAAAATAGGAGGACATTCGGGCAACCACAACAACCACACTAAGCAAGGAGGGGCAGAGAATAACCATCATCAGAACAGGAACAACACTGCAGGCAGATTGAACGTCATGGGAAAGAAAGAGGGCGAGAAAGCAGCTGATACTATCATGGGTACTTTTTCCCTAAACTCCTTTATGGTTAAAGTTCTTTTCGATTCTGGTGCAACCTATTCTTTTATTGCTAAGTCTGTTGTGGTAAAGTTGGGGTTGAATAAGGCGGAGCTAGTCCAAATACCTATATGCCTACCCACTGGGGAGGTAGTTAACTGTACTAGACTTCACAGGGAATTGCCATTACAAATAGGGGAATCTAACTTTCCTTCTGACCTTATAGAGATTTCTTTAGGGGGCTTGGACATTATCTTAGGAATGGACTGGTTAAGCAAGTATGAGGGAAAAATAGATTGTAAAGCACAAAGAGTATACTTGAGAACTCCTTTAGGAACCCCCATTTCCTACAAGAACCCTAGCAAGACTAAGGGCTTTGGGATAATCTCTGCCATGAAACTGAAAAAGCTAGTTACAAAAGGACACCCACTGTATTTCTGTTGTGTTCAAGACTTAAGTGAGAGGAAGGGAATGAACTTGGATGATGTTCCAATAGTGAATGAATTTGTTGATGTTTTTCCTGACGAGATTTCGGGGATGCCACCAAAAAGAGAGGTTGAGTTCACCATAGATTTAGTACCTGGGACAGCCCCTATCTCCAAAGCACCATATAGAATGGCACCTGCGGAGATGAGTGAACTAAAAACCCAATTACAAGAGCTGCTTGATAAAGGTTATATCCGGCCTAGTGCATCACCTTGGGGAGCCCCTGTGCTATTTGTGAGGAAGAAAGATGGGAGCCTTAGACTGTGCATAGACTATAGGGAGTTGAACAATGTGACCATCAAAACAAGTATCCCTTACCGAGAATTGATGACTTATTCGATCAACTCAAAGGAGCTTGCGTGTTCTCAAAGATCGATTTGAGGTCCGGCTACCATCAGTTGAGAGTAGCCGATAAGGACGTGTCGAAGACTGCCTTCCGAACTCGCTATGGCCATTATGAATTTACCGTTATGCCGTTTGGGTTAACCAACGCACCAGCTATATTTATGGACTTGATGAATAGGGTGTTTCACGAATATTTGGACAAGTTTGTGGTGGTTTTCATAGACGACATACTAGTATACTCAAAGAGTCAAGACGAGCATATCAAGCATTTGAGAACAGTCCTAGAGACCTTAAGAGAAAAAAAGTTGTATGCCAAGTTTTCTAAGTGTGAATTCTGGCTAGAAAAGGTTGCATTCTTGGGACACTATGTGTCGAAGGAAGGAGTATGTGTGGATCCTGAGAAGATCAAGGTAGTGAGCGAGTGGTCTACTCCTAAGAACGTGACCGATGTCCGAAACTTTTTAGGCTTAGCGAGCTATTATAGAAGGTTTGTGAAGGATTTCTCGAAGATAGCAAGACCCATGACTAACTTGATGAAGAAGGAAAAGAAGTTTGAATGGGATGAAAATTGCGAAGAAGCATTCCGAACCTTGAAGGACCGATTGACAACAGCACCAGTGTTAACCCTACCTGAAGGAACCGAGGGGTTTGAAGTATATACGAACCAGCCACGAACCAGCCACGGACCCAGCCACGAACCAGCCACGGACCAGCCACGAACCAGCCACGGACCCAAAACCACCCGAACACACAATCTTGAATGAACCAATTAAAGTTTAGGTTGTGCTTTGATACTTAAAGATCAAAGGATGAAGAATCTTTAAGCATGGGTTTAGAAAAGATAATGAACAATTTTTTGGTGTTCATCAAGCCATAAGGCGTGTGGAAACATGGGGAGCAAATGGGAGGGAGTTTGTGTTTTAAACTTGGTGGAAGGAGCAAATGATGGCAAATGACAAAAATGGTGTTAAGGCCTTACTAACTCCTCTATTTATAGAGGTTAGTTAAGGTGTGAACATGAAGCAAGTGGAAAAATAAGCCACTAAAGAGAGAGAGGGCCGGTTGGGCTTAGGCTCAAATGGGCTCAAGGTTCAATTGGGCCATTTACACTAATTCATGACTAATCATGAATAATTTCGCACTTGGCCCAAACTGATTAATTAATTAGAAAATTAAATAATAAAATTCTAATTAATTAAAATAAAATAAAATTAAGAAATAATAAACCATTAAATAAAATGGTTACACTTAAGCATTAAAAATAGTCTAAAATAAATTTAGACCATGCACTGCAACAAAAATAATGACAAGCTAACAACATGAAAATAGCCCAAAATCTGGGGCGTTCCACATATGGTGAGTATCTTTTCTTTTACTTGCATCTTCAGAAGCTTTTTTTCTCTTTGGCTGTATTAAAATTTTCAATGTAATTAATCAAACGATACACTTTCAACCAAATTAAATAGTTAGTTAAATGCTAATGCTTACAATTTATTTTGGATCAGTCTTTAAGGCAACAAATTTTTCCCAATCATCACTACTTATGAAAGGATAAACTTCCCATGGCTTTCTTTCTGGCTCTACATTTTCATTTCAATCCCCATCTCCTTCTAGGCCATAATCACTTTTGCTCTTCCCAGGACCACTTCTTATTTTCCTTTTTTTTGTGATCCATGTACTCACTAACTTAGATTTGAAGTTTCTAAAACTTTGTACAACCCCTGACATGAACACCTTCTCTTTATCTTTGCCTGCTTCAATATGAAAGGATTATAATGTACAAAAAAGTTATACTGTACACGATATTAAAAAAGTATAATGAGGAAATGAAAAAAAAGTTGATACATTTACCGCAGTGTCTTCCCATAATGCCTTTTTTAAACCTTCATCTATCTCATCCCATCTTTTCAAAATTGAAACTTTCCTCACACATAAACCAAGATGTGTCCCATACTTTGCACGCCACTTCCCACATGGTTGTCCGAGGTGGTTGTACTCAAGGCGCATGTCTTCATTTGGATGGACGCCTTTTGCCAAACCCCTTCTTTTCCTTTGTTTTGATCCCGTTCTTGAATTGCTAGATGTGGTTGCAACCCTCTTGTCATTATCTTGTATCGTGGGATCATTCTCTTCAAGAAGTGGAGCTTCATCATTTCCCATATAAACACCTTTTGCCAAACCCCTTCCTTTCTTTTGTTTTGGTCCCGTTTTTGACTTTGTTGATGTGGTTGCAACCCTCTTCTGATTAATTTCATCATTGTCCATATGGACTAGCTCCCTCTTCCATCCAACCTTACTTATACTCTTCTCCCCTTCAATGTCGTTAGGATTACCTTTATCCTTCTCTTTGTTAGCATCATACAACGAACATCAGACCAATCTGAAGGGTGTGAAGATAACCTAGTACCACTGCTACTGCTTACTTCATCATCACTCTCCATGAAAATGAACCTGAAATCCAAAACATATAAAACTACACAAACATGCAAGATTCTTCACATACAAACTAGTAAGATCTAATTTTCTTTAATTTTTTTTTAATAATGAAGTAAATCAAATAAATTAAAACATTGCATTTATAACCAAAAAGTCATATTCTTCACATACAAACTAGAATTTTATGTAAGCTATACATTAATCATCATTAACAAGTATTCCTTCCCTGTGATCTTGACGCATGTAGCCATCCTCTCCATGATCAACAGTAATATTAGGGCGAGTGAAAGGAGGTTAATCTTCAAAAGTATCATATTCGTCCTCATCATCAACATCACCAATGCCGAGAATGCTTCTTCATCCTGGTACAACAATGGACCATATTGGATCGACAAGATCAGTTACATAGAAGACTTGCTTAGCTTGTGATGCAAGAATAAATGGTTCATCACCATCATGAAAACAACTCAAGTCTACTATTGTAAATCCACACGGGTCATCTGTTTTTATGCAACGCTTCTTGTTATCTAACCACTTGCATTTGAAAAGACCAACATTGAAAATAGACTAGTCTAGCTCCCATATTTCAAAGATTCTCCCATAATATAACAACTTATCATTAGTATCAAATGCAGATGAAGCCAATACGCTAACACCACTATTTTGCAAACATTGAGACTTTTGATCTTGATTATTGGTCTAAAATATGTATCCATTAACATCATAACCTTCAAATTTGTTAACAGTATCACGAGGTCCAAAAGCTAACCACTTCACAGTTTCAGAGACACCCTCAAGTTGTTCAATAATTACTCGATTGTAAAACCAATCAATGAACATCTTGTTATGTAAATGCATCAATGTTGTATCACCCTTGGAAGGATTTTCTGCTCGTAATAGGTTTAGATGCTCATCCAAAAAAGGATGCACTTCGGCAACGTGATGCAAAACATACAAGTGCGGTTGCTGAATAGTGTTTCTAGCAGGTGTGATTGTTTTAGACCCAATTGTACCCTTACTGTGACGACCCGACTCGCTTAAACCGGCGCGGAAGAAATCGACGAGTCGAATAGTCAGATCTAACAAACTTAAATACTTAAAAATTAAATCATAACCTCAAAAGTATATATATCTACTAAACTAAAAGTACAATACCCATAAGATTGTACATACTAAACCCAAAAGTAATCAATACTACTAAGTAACTCCAAATACGATCAGAGTTAGAAAATACAAATACCACTACTAAATACTGAAAACGAAATACAAACTAAACAAATGGAAAGAACATCGGTACTCGCCCAACCCAAAGCTAAGCAACACCGACATCATCAGAGTTACCTGAAAAAAATTAACAATCCACAGTCAGTGGCGAGTAACATAGCTGTCCCACCCTAACGTGGATACACATGATCATAGAATACATCAAACAGCCAAACCAGACATACAACATACGATCATGTAAAACAACACATCAAATCAACAATATCCAACAACAATAATGTTAATAATAACGACATCAACGATACTATCCCAAAACTCGACTAACTCCCAATACTCGACTTTAAACTTAAATAATAACTCTTAATCTTAATCTTATTCTCACTTAATCTTTGGCGCAATCATTTACATATCAGACCGGACTACGCTCGTACGAACGCCTCTTACGCGAACGAACTTTCCAACTATGCCAGGATTGAGAATCTTACTCCCAACCCCATGAAACCAATCTTACTGGAAATCCATATCCGGAGACGATACAGTGGTAATCACTATCCCAATACCGCGGTCAGGATAGGGGCAACGTCTTAACCCAAGCCTTAGAATCTTACTCTAAGGTTAGGCGTCTAATAGTAAAATCAAGCTAATATTTAAATCTTTAACTTATAATCTTTTCTTTACATAGTTAATTCTTAATCCGCAGCCAATGTCGTAGCAGCCATAAGTCTATGACCTATGGCTGCGGTTCCACCCGCATCCAAAAGTGAGTTTTGGATGCGGTTCCTACTAGAACCGCATCCAAAGCTTCGTTGCCTCTAAAAAAAAACAAATAATTTTCATATATAAATATAATTATAATATATATCCTGCAATAATAATTAAATACATCGATATATATAGATAAATTGCAAATAAAAATGTTGAGCAAACATCTTTAAAACTCAAACGCTTATCAAAATATAACATTCAAACGAGCCAATAATAATGTTTTGTACATACAAAATAAATCCGTAAATATCACAAACAATTTTCTGTTAAAAAAACTAGCGCACTTGTCTCGAACCTCACTAATTTCTTGAACAGTAAAATGTCCTTCCCTTGTTGCAGCATCAATAATTTAGGTGTAAGAAAAAACAAAACAAAACAAAAAAAAAATTAGAATTGTTAGAACAAAAAATATGACCACGAATACGCAAAAAGTACGAAACATGCCCGAATGTTAAACAAAAAAAATGGTTCATCAAAATCATGGAATTAAACTCAAATATGCTTAATAAAACTCAAATAGGCAAGCAATCAAGAAAAAATACACAAACTTATGGAATATCACCCCAAATGATAAGTATAACCCAACTGCACTTTTTTTTTTTGTGCTGGGGGTGGGGGTGGGGGGGGGGAGTACATAGTGGACATAACGCAGGCTACCTCTCTGAAGGCCACCAACCTAGCTGATTGTAGACCTGAGGTCTATGGGGATAAAAACTTAGAACAACATTGATGGTCATACAATGCAAGTGACAGTTGGCAGTGCCAAAGACGATTATACATATATTTACCTCTACATTTCATACATGGAGTTCTATAATGTTCAGTGAAGCAAAGGAAAAGGTTCAGATGTGATCCCAATTAGAAAATCAGAATGTTGTATGATGTTTACAAACTCGAAAAAATAAGTTTGATATTCCATCGACCATCAGACTTAACAATGTTGCAATATATCACTGCTAGTTCCAGAAAGTGTTTAATACGAGCACGACAATACTAGAATATGGAAGAAAATATTTCGAAGATACCATATACTTCTCTATCATAGGGAGATCTCGTGTGCTGCAGTTGAGAAAAATGTAAAGTGAAGGTGGATCATCAGAGTCGCAACGAACTAGATATAAATAGACAAAATAAATTACAGAACATTCAATTATATCAACCAAAACATGGTTCAAAATGCAAATCAGATCAAAGCATCAACATACTTCCAGTTTTAAGGTGAGCGAAAAGATGAAGAAACAGCAGCATACAATGAAATGGAGTAGCTTATGTTCAATTTGAACACACTTTGAGTTTTAGAAGGGAAAGAAGCGAACAACAAATGCAACATCCAATCTCAAAGATTTTATTTTCAGTAAGCAACATATATGTGTACAATCCAGAATTCACCTAATGTAAAACCTTCCAACATTTTCTAAATCACTATAGTATTCCTTCACATCCCTTGTGCCATCCATAATAATAATAAAAAAAGAATAAATAAAAAAAAACATCTTTCAATTTCAAATAATTGATTGGAACCCGTCTCTCATCCAATTTTGTGATTTTCCTGTTATTTTTATAAATATCTACCGCAACTCCTGCAAATCCACTACGGAAGTTGTCACCCATAAAGAAAATTAATATAACCCTTGAATAAGTAGACATACTCCCTCAGTGCATCTATGAATTCCTGAACCCTTTTTGAAGATGAATTTAGGTACCATTGAGAAAACCTTTTCCTTCATGATAAAGAGGTGTTTGGGATGTCCATTACTGGAGGGTTGCAGTAGCCTCTTTTGATATGAAGCAACAGATCCGGGACAAACAATAAAGGAAATTGAGGCATACAAAGCGCAAAGGAAATTTGTAGTTGATTTGAAAAAAAAAAAAAATGAAAGAACATAATGCTTTGGCACAAAATTACAAAAGATATCCCTCTTCTCTATTCCAAAGTCAAAACAGCTAAGCAAAGAGTATATGTAAATGCCATATGATGAAGTTTTTACATGAAGCCTTCTCTGTGATTCTATAGCTTGTATTCCAGCCCTCCTCCGACACCTACACAGTACACTACTGCACATCTCCTTTAGAATTTGGCGAAGTCCAAAAGCTGATAACCACTAGATGACTGGTAACCCCTCCCTTCTCACTTTCAATGGTTAAGTGTGTATAGTTAAAGTAAATGGCAAGTTCAGCCAATTGCTAGTTCCAAACAAAAATAATATCTCAAATAGAAGTGAGATACTGAGATATAGTTTTTTAAAAGGCATTTTTTAGGGGATATCTTTAAAAAAGGCAATTTTTTAGGGGGATAGTTTAAAAAAAGGCATTTAATGGATATTAGCCTTTAGATTCTGAATTTTTTTCCTCCACATGCAGATATGCAATGCAGATAGGAACATGACTTCAAATAAAATGCACAGAGGATTAAACAAGACTAATTCGCCAAATAGCAATATTGTGAGATCATGACTGACCTTCATTCTCATCTTCAAAATCAAAATCTAATGTATCCCTTATAGATCGAAAGAAAGAAGAAACATCATCGCCAGGCACGTCATCGAGGGAACAAATAGTGATGCCATCAATCTGATTGGAAAAAACAAACTATAAGTCAGCATTCTTTCTTCTTACAATATTCAGCATAATGAATTCACCTCTAAGCCTAGAATTAAGTTTGTGCCCCAATAGAAAAAAAAGGGAAAACTAAATAACAATGATCAAAACGATAAATAACTAAATAAGTGAGAATCTCAATGTAGTTCATTATTTAAGAGTAACCATCCCTGCTAGCAGCCCCCCCCCCACCATCCCTGCCAGCAGTCCCCCACCCCCCCTAACACGTGCCTACAGCCCCCACCCCCTGCCAGCAGCCCCCCACCCCCTATGTCCCCCTGCCCGCCACCCCCACCCCCACCATCCCTGCCAGCACCCCACTATCCTTAATCCAAATAGCTTTAACAAACCCAATCATTTATAAGAAAACACTACATCTTTCATTTCTAATCATGAAAAAATAGCTAAAAATCCATTTAAACTCTATTTTGAACAATAAAATTGCAGCAAACAAATTGAAAAGCCCACTTAAATTCAAAGTAAATAGTTAAAAAAAAATCAGAAATTAAAATTATAAATAAGAAATTATAACTTAAATTAAAGTAGATGTTAACCCTAGATTTCAGAGGTGGAAGGGGCGGTGGAAGGAGAGCATTGGGCGTTTGAGGATGCGTACTTGATGGTGGTGCGCTGCGTGCGAAGACAGCAGTTCAAAATTCGAACCACTACGTGCGAAGGCAACAACAGGCCGACGACGAAGGCAGCAGCAGGGCCACGGAGACGGTGCGTACTCGATGGTGGTGCGCTGCTAGGATTCCGACGGCGGTGCGCAACTAGGGTTCGACGGAGGTGCACTCCTAGGGCTGCTAGGGTTTGATGGAGGTGCGGTTTTTTTTTTATCGTGAATTGTATGAGTGACAGAGTGAGTATGAGAGTTAAGAATATAAAAATAAAATTAATGAATGGTTTTTCTTGTTTGAGTAAATCAAGTTACCTATAGCAGGGGTTCTAAATCCCGTAGCCATAAGTTCAAGAACCGCATCCATAAATATTTATTGTTGCGTTTTTTAGGAACCGCATCCATAAGTACTTATGACTGCGGTTTTTTACCCCGCAGCCATAAGTAGTGCATTATATTTCAAAATTTTAATACTTTTGGATGTGGTTCCAAAAGAACCGCATCCAATGTGGCGCACTATATGTAAATTTTTCTACTAGTGCTTTGACTTAAGAAATAACATGTACACCACCGAAGTTATCCTCAAGATTGTCTTTTCGCCTTTATCTTGAGTCTAACCATCAACAATACCATTCTTTAATCAATCTTTAAACGTTTCTTTAAGTTTCTTTAACTTTCTTTGACTTTCATCTAACTTTCTTTAATCTTATCTTAACTTTCTTAAACTTATCTTAACTTTCTTTAACTTATCTTAACTTTCTTTAACCAAGACTATATAATCTACACTTAAGACTACATAATCATGATTAAAGAATCCTAGACTCATCACAACATAATCAAGATCCATAATAACCCAAAAAGAATCATAAAATAACCATCAAGAACTCATAAAGAAATCGTAATGAACTCATAAAGAAATCATAAAGAACCCAACCATATTCATAAAGAACTCATCAAGAACTGATCCAAGATTCAAGATCTTCAACCAAGAACTCAATCAAGATTCAAGAATTTCAATCAAGAACTCATTCAAAACCCAAGAACTCATCCATAATCATCCAAAATACACGCATGAACTCAACAAGTTCAATCAACAATATTCATCAACTTTCAATCATCAAAACTTTACGAAACTTGAACATGAATAACGTAAAACATAAGACTAACTTAATCCATCATAAAATATCATTTAATCATGTAGGAAAAAATCATAAATCATCACCAAAATCAGATTATACATCACGCATAAAATAGGAACATAATCATCAAAACGATCTAACTTAGTCATCTAATCTATACTATAATTCAAGGTATACAAACTAGGTTGAGATAGTATGTTACCTTGATCAAAATCAATCACATAAAGATACAAAACCTGCTGCCCAATTCGAACCACACGGCCCATAGCCCACGCATAACACGACACCTTCTTGAACACGCACGGCTTCGACCCACACGAACACGACCCTTACACACGGCCATCAAACCCACCGTGTAGAACCACTCGAACTTCACGAGCAACCCACGAACACCCTCTTGAATCCCACGAACAAACCCAACAAAAACCCGAACCAAACTCAAACAAATGATCTTGATCAAGACACTGAAGGCTATTTGTGTTTTACTCACTTAAAGATCAAATGGAGGATGAATCTTTAAGTTTGGATTTACAAAGATGGATGAACAATGGTTAAGTGTTTTGGAAGCCAAAATGGCGTGTGGGATGGAGAGCAAATGGAGGGAGAGTGTTTGTGTTTAAAAGTGGGCAAAGGATGATCAAATGGCAAAAGGATCATTAAGCCTTACTAACACTTCTATTTATAGAAGTTAGTTAAGGTGTGAATACAAGGCAAGTGGCAAACTAGCCACTTAAACACAAGGGGGGGGGGCTATGGCTACTAAAAATGGGCTTATTAGTTCAATTGGGCCATTTGCACTAATTCATGACTAATCATGATTAATTTCGCACTTGGCCCAAAACTAATTAATTAATTAGAAAATTAAATAATAAAATTCTAATTAATTAAAATAAAATAAAACTAAGAAATAATAAACTATAAAATAAAATGGTTACATTCAAGCAATAAAAATAGTTTAAATAAATTTAGACCATGCACCGAAATAAAATAATTACAAGCAAAACAATCAAGAAAATAGCCCAAAATCTGGGGCGTTACACTTACTCTCTAGCCTCCCTTCATGACGACAGGTAGGAAGTCCGATAGTTTTCACACTCACCAAATACTCGGATATGAAATTACCTACCTCATCGCTCACAATGCCTTGTATCATACTAGCTTCGGGTTTTGCCGGATTTCTTACCTTGTTTTGCAAAACACCCATGTTTCTTTCAAATGGGTAACATCATCTCAAAAACAAAGGACCTAAAAGCTTGATTTCACGCACTAAGTGATGTAGGATGGGATACTCAAAAACAACAAAAGCTATGCAAAAATTCGTCCATCCATACTCAAGCTCAACAAACACCATAAACATGAACATAAACAAAGGGATATGAACTTGTAGATCAAAGCTAAGCAATAATCAACAAGAGCTAAACTAAATCCAATCACAAACAAAAGGAAATAAAGGATTTAGACTTACCTATCATCAAGTTAAGCAAGATTTTTGTTCCACCAAGGAATAGAGCTCACAAAGGGCCACAAGAGAGAATAATCTCAGAAATTTTGATTGAGCAAAAGTGATTGCAAAGCTTTGAAAAGAGCTATTTATATGTGCATTACCCTAAAAGGAAGTGGATTAATCTAAGCCTTTGATTACGGATAATCAATGGCTAAGATTAGCAACTCTAAAAATAAACTCTCATGCCCAAAAGAGATAACCCGTTCAGCTCTTTAAATCACGACCAGTAGGCTGCACGATCGTGCAGTATTAATCTGCACAATCGTGGCGAAAAGTTAAGTGGCTGCACGATCGTGCAAGCCAAAAGTTTTGCCACTGACTTCTGCATGATCGTGCAGTTGACCTACACGGTCATGCAAGACCTTGCACCTGCTACTGACGTCTGCACGATCGTGCAACATGTAACTGCGCAGTCGTGCAGTGCTTCTTTTCAGCCTCTGACCTTGGCACGACCCTCTGCACGGTCGTGCCATACCTCCACAAAGTCGTGCACGAGCTTCCAAGCTTCCTTTGATTGTATACTTAGCTCCAATACAAATGCTAACTTAGGAAAAGCATAAAACAAAGCAGAAAACAAACATAGTTCATAGTTTACTACTTTATTACAACCCAACAAAGCAAATTAGACTAAGTAAAGCAAGGTGAGGAACAATGGTGCTTCTAGCTTGCCCGGTCCTCCATTGGTCAAGGATGTTGTAATGACATGAGGTGCCTCCTCTTGAAAGTCAAGACTTGCTCCTGCATCAACCTCCTCCTCTAAAAAAGGATTTGGCCCCAAATCCGGCTCATCTTCCCAAAAAAGTGTAAGATCACCCACATTAAATGTTGCATGCACTCCAAAATCTCCCGGAAGTTTGAGTTTAAAGGCATTGGAGCTAACCTTATCAATGATCTCGAATGGTCCCTCGGCCCTTGGCATTAGCCTATTCTTCCTCTTGGATGGAAACCTTTCTTTCCGGAGATGTAGCCAAACTAGATCACCCACCTTGAATTCTTTCTTTGCCTTGAACTTGTTGGCCCTTGCTTCTTGGCTAGCATTTGATTTTTTAATTCGGCTCTTCACTTCCTCATGCATCCTCATCATGGTTTGTAACCTCTCCTTAGCATCAAAATTAATCTCCTCTTTAGGAATTCCGGGGACCAAGTCTATGGGAATATGTGGGTTATATCCATAGACAACTTCAAAAGGAGTCCTCCCGGTTGCTACACAATGAGACCGATTGTAGGCAAATTCAACGTGAGGTAGCTTCAAATCCCAATCCCTCAAGTATTTGCTTACCATAGTTCGCAGCATGGAGATCATGGTCCGGTTCATCACTTCTGTTTGCCCATCTGTTTGAGGATGGCATGAGGTACTAAATAAGAGTTTCGTGCCAACCAACTTCCACAAGGTCTTCCAAAAGTAGCTCAAGAACTTAGAATCCCAGTAAAAAACAATGGACTTAGGAATGCCATGAAGCTTCACCACATCTGTAAAGAACAAGTTGGCGACGTTAGTAGCATCATCGGTTTTGTTGCATGGAATATAGTGAGCCATCTTGCTAAATCGATCCATCACCACCATTATAGCATCCCAGTGTCGCTGGGTTCTAGGAAGAGCAACCACAAAGTCCATACTCAAATCTTCCCATGGATGGGAGGGAACCGGCAAGGAAGTATAAGGGCCACTCTCAAAATGACTCTTAGCTTGGGCACAACGAGCACATCTTACTATCACCGCTTGCACATTGCCATACATCTTAGGCCAATAGAAATGCTCTTTTAGGATGTCGTACCCCAAATGTCCGGCCAATCCGCCTTGGTGCGCTTCTCTAACCATGAGCTCCCGATGAGAACACTTAGGAACACATAGTTTATTCCCCTTGAAAAGGAACCCTTCTTGAATCACAAAAGGACCAACACACTTTCCTTGGCACTCCTTGAAAAGTGCCCCAAAATCCCCATCATCGACGTAGAGCTCCTTAAGAAATTCGAACCCCAAAAGTTTCACATCCAAGGTAGTCAAGAGGATGTGCCGCCTAGAAAGTGCATCCGCCACCACGTTACTCTTGCCTTCTTTGTATTTAGAGGAGAAAGTGAAGGATTGAAGGAACTCTACCCACTTGGCATGGCGTGAACTCAACTTGTGAGACCCATTGATGTACTTCAATGCTTCATGATCGGAGTGAAGGACGAAAGGCCTTGGTCGAAGATAATGAGACCAATGGTCTAGTGCTCTCACTATGGCATGGAACTCTTTGTCATACGTGCTATACTTGACCCGAGCACCCCCAAGTTTCTCACTAAAATAGGCCACCGGTCTACCCTCTTAAACAAGAACCGCCCCAATACCGACGCCACTAGCATCACACTCCACTTCAAATGGTTGATCAAAGTTCGGGAGAGCCAAAATCGGAGCTTCACACAACTTCTCCTTCAAAGCCTCAAATGCCTTTTGAGCGGAAGATGTCCGCTCAAAAATCCCTTTCTTCATACATTCCGTGATGGGAGCCATGACGGTGCTAAAGTTCTTCACAAACCTCCTATAGAAGGAAACAAAACCATGAAATCTTCTTGTTTGTGTGAGTGTGGTTGGAGTAGGCCATGATTGAATTGCTTCCACCTTGCTAGGATCCATGGAGATACCATCCCTAAACACATTATATCCTAGAAAAACTACACTAGAAACCAAAAATGTGCATTTTTCCAATTTTCCATACAACTTCCATTTTCTCAAAACATCAAAAATACTAGTCAAATGTTCAAGATGTTCTCTATCATTAGCACTATGCACAAGGATATCATCAAAATAAACAACAACAAATTTTCCAATGAAAGGTCTAACTACCTCATTCATGAGTCGCATGAAAGTGCTAGGTGCATTGGAGAGACCAAAAGGCATCACCATCCACTCGTACAAGCCATGTTTAGTTTTGAATGCGGTCTTCCATTCATCCCCTTCCCTCATGCGGATTTGATGATAACCACTCCTCAAGTCAATTTTCGAGAACACTTGAGCCCCATGAAGCTCGTCCAACATATCATCAAGACGTGGTATGGGAAAGCGCTACTTGATAGTGATGTTGTTGATCGCTCTACTATCCACGCACATTCGCCATGTACCATCCTTCTTGGGCACCAATAAAGCCGGTACCGAACAAGGACTCATTGATTCTCTCACCAACCCCCGTTGAACTAGCTCCTCGACTTGCCTTTCAAGTTCTTTGGCTTCATCCGGGGTGCACCGATAGGTGGGCCTATTGGGCAATTGGGATCCCGGAACAAAGTCAATGTGGTGTTCAATGCCCCTTAGAGGCGGCAAGCCGGGAGGTAGCTGCTCCGGAAAAACATCTTTGTACCTCCTCAAGATTTCCTCTACCCGGGTGGATATTGGGTTCTCTCGCTCACTCAATAGTGTTTCCCTCAAGAGGAGAGCAAAGACAATATGCCCTTGGATCAACTCTTGTCCTATCTCTCCCTCAGTTATGAGAAGGTTTCCTCTCTTTGTGTTTCCCGGCCCCATGGGTTCTTTGTGTTTAGGTGTAGGTGAAAGGGGGTTGAGGATAATCTTTCTCCCATGAAATTTAAAAGAGTATGTGTTCAACCTACCATCATGCATTACTTGGCGATCGAATTGCCATGGACGTCCAAGTAGGAGATGACAAGCGTCCATAGGCAACACATCGCAAGTAACCTCATCTTTATAGAATTTGCCAATAGAAAATGAGACAATAACTTGCTTAGTTACCTTGATGTCGCTCCCTTGGTTGAGCCATTGTAGGTGATATGGTGAAGGATGGGCTTGGGTGGCCAAGCCTAGTTTTTCCACTAGAGTCATGGAGGCAACATTTTTTACATGATCCACTATCCACAATAAGATTGCAAACCTTTTCCATAATAGTGCAACGGGTTTGAAAGATTTGCTCCCTTTGCTCCTCCTCTAATCGCTTGGGGGATGAATGCAAGGCCCTCCTAACCACTAGAGTAGTTCCGATGTCCCCATCAACTCGTTCTTCCATCATACCATCACCATTAGTTGACTCGTCATCTTCGTCCTCTACCACTACTCCATCCTCATTGACTTCTTGAATGACCATGGTTCGATTGTTGGAGCATTGTGCGGCGAAGTGTCCATAGCCACGACACTTGTAGTATTGCCTCTTACTTGCGTCATCACTCTTGGTAATCATTGGAGCCTTTCCCGTGTCCCTCTTCTCAACGGTCTTAGAGGAATCAAATTTAGAAGGGTAGTAGCTCTTTTGGACGCCACTAGAGGACGCCCCACTCTTACTCTTTCCATGTTTTTCAAGCCTCAACGCCTTTTGCACCACATCATCAAAACCATCATTAGCAAGTAGTTCTACCTTTTCACCCAACTTCTTTTCCAATTCACCCACAAATCTAGCAACCAGGTGTTCCGGTGCCTCATTGACATCACAAAGTATGGAGAGCCTTTCAAACTCCCTAGCATATATCTCAACATTCATTGTCCCTTGCTTGAGTGAGTTCATTTTGAGGTAAGAGTCTTGAGTGAAATCCCTTGGCACGAATTTCCTCTTCATGTGTTTCTTAAGTTTGTCCCATGAAGATATTTCGGTTTTTCCTTCCTTCTTCCTTCGATTTTTCAAGTTTTCATACCACATAGCCGCATGCTTCTTAAGCTTGACAATAGCCAACTTACAACATTTCTCATCATCATAGCCTTTGTAATAAAAAAGGTTTTCAATAGTTCTAACCCACTCAAGGTAATCATGAGGATCCATACTACCATCAAAGTCCGGAAGGTCCAACTTGATATCCTTGTCACCATTGTTATCATTTCCATTGGGTGGATTTGAGCCCCTTATAGACTCATCAACGGGTGGAGTTTGAGGGGAGTGTCTAAAATGTCTTTCAAAAGTGTCAAGTAATTTGGCCATTCCATTCTTTAGCTCCTCAACACTATTCTCAACATAGACAATTCTAGCTTCTTCAAAAGCCATGTTTCTCCTAAACCCATCCGCTCTACTTCTTTCATCATCCATAGTGTATGAATGTATGAAAGTATGGATAGAAATTTGTGGACTAGGTAAGGGAGGATACTTCTTTTGAGGAGTTAAGGCTTACTTCAATGTCCTATTATGAATAGACAAGGAAGTATGGGTTTTAGAGTAAGAAAAGACCACCTAGAAAATTTATCAAACACCTTGTGTGCATAAAAACACCTACAAAAATTTCAGAATTTGTTTTAATGAATAACCCAAGGATCATGAAGGTATGGAAACCTTAAGCTCTGGATACCAATTGATGTAGGATGGGATACTCAAAAACAACAAAAGCTATGCAAAAATTCGTCCATCCATACTCAAGCTCAACAAACACCATAAACATGAACATAAACAAAGGGATATGAACTTGTAGATCAAAGTTAAGCAATAATCAACAAGAGCTAAACTAAATCCAATCACAAACACAAAGAAATAAAGGATTTAGACTTACTTATCACCAAGTTAAGCAAGATTTTTGTTCCACCAAGGAATAGAGCTCACAAAGGGCCACAAGAGAGAATAATCTCAAAAATTTTGATTGAGCAAAAGCGATTACAAAGCTTTGAAAAGAGCTATTTATATGTACATTACCCTAAAAGGAAGTGGATTAATCTAAGCCTTTGATTAGGGATAATCAATGTCTAAGATTAGCAACTCTAAAAATAAACTCTCATGCCCAAAAGAGATAATCCGTGCAGCTCTTTAAATCACGACCTGTAGGCTGCACGATCGTGGCGAAAAGTTACGTGGCTACACGATCGTGCAGTATTGCCTGCACGGTCGTGCAAGCCAAAATTTTTGCCACTGACTTCTGCACGATCGTGCAGTTGACCTACACGGTCATGCAAGACCTTGCACCTGCTACTGACGTCTGCACGATCGTGCAACATGTAACTGCACGGTCGTGCAGTGCTTCTTTTCAGCCTCTGACCTTGGCACGACCCTCTACACGGTCGTGCCATAACTCCACAAGGTTGTGCACGAGCTTCCAAGCTTACTTTGATTGTATGCTTAGCTCTAATACAAATACTAACTTAGGAAAAGTAGAAAATAAAGCATAAAACAAACATAGTTCATGGTTTACCACTTTATTACAACCCAACAAAGCAAATTAGACTAAGTAAAGCAAGGTGAGGAACAATGGTGCTTCTAGCTTGCCCGGTCCTCCATTGGTCAAGGATGTTGTAATGACATGAGGTGCCTCCTCTTGAAAGTCAAGACTTGCTCATGCATCACTAAGTGAACAATTAGGTGAACCATTATGTCAAAGAACGAAGGAAGGAAATACATCTCAAACTTGCATAGAGTTGCAATCACATCAGCTTGAAGAGCATCCAATTTCAAGGGATCAAGCACTTTGTTGTATATCAAGTTAAAAAAAGAGCATAGTTCAATAATTGCATAACGCACATGCTTTGGTAGAATCCCACGAATTACAATTGGTAAGAAAACTTGCATCGTTACATGACAATTGTGAGATTTCATGCTCGATCATTTAAGCTCACCATTCAAGGACACAAACCTTTTCATGTTAGAGGAGTACCCTGTGGCACCTTTATATTGTACAGACACTCACAAAAGACCCGTTTTTCTTCTTTAGAAAACGTGTAGCAAGCTGGAGGCAAATAATATTTCTTCTTATCATCTTTGCCTTTCTCAATTTCCCCTTTCTTCTTCTTTTCAACAATGTTTTTCTTCTTTTGGCTACTTTTAACTTTTTCCTTTCCTTTTCCCTTTCTCTCATCAACTATATCTGATCTTTTTCTTTTATTACTCTCTTTAACCTGTGGTCACAACTCTGGACGAAGCCCAACTCTTTTGAGGTACTCTCGCACCGCCTTCCATCTTTTGACTTACTAGGAATATTGAAAAGAGTCCCAACTATGGCATCACACACATTTTTTCAATATGCATGACGTCTAGACAATGTCGCTCTTGTAAATCTTTCCAATACGGGAGCCTCCAAAAGATAGACACTTTTTTCCATACACCATCACACTCCTTATTTGGTTTACCGAAAACCGTTTCAACACCCTTAAGCTGCTCATAGCCTTCATTCCCAGTCAAGGGTCGCCGAGCTTCACGGTGTTCAACCATCTCATTAAATGTCTTCTTCATCCTACGCCATGGATGATCAGGTGGGAGAAACCTTTGATGGTCCATGTAGACATGTTTGTTTCTGATCCATTCACCTTCCATGTCATCAATACAAATCGGACATGCTTTCTTTCCTTTATTCTTGTATCTTGACAAATTTCCATATGCTGGATAATCATTAAGGGTACATAAAAGCATTGTGCGCAATGTAAACGTCTCATTTGCATGCGCATCAAAAACAGAAATCCCTTTATCCCACAGTTTTAAAAAATCATCAAAAAGTGGTGCAAGGTAGACATCAATATCGTTTCCATGTTGTTTAGGACCAGAAATCAAAAGCGCCAACATGAGATACTTACATTTCATACACAGCCACGGAGGAAGGTTATAAATAGTAAGCAGTACCGGCCAAGTGCTATGTTTAGAACTGAGAGTGCCGAAAGGGTTCATTCCATCTGTGCAAAGTCCTAACCTCAAATCACAAACTTCATCCCCAAATGTTTTTTGCAATCTGTTAATCGTCTTCCACTCAAGACCATCAGCTGGATGTTGAAGCAAACCACCTTTTTTCCTCCCATTTGCATGCCACCTCAAATACATAGCATCTTTCTTTACCGAAAACAGACGCTTTAATCTTGGTATTAAGGGAAGATACCACAACACCTTGACAGGAGCGCCATTCGAACCCCGAGCTCCTTCACGTTGGTAATGCACCTCCCCACACTTTGGACACTATTTAAGGCTTTTATAGTCATTTCGATACAACACACAATCATTGGGGCAAGCATGTATGTAACGACCCGACTTTTATAGGCTGCGATTTGCGAAGGAAATCGACAAATGGATCATCACCAAACAAAACATGCTAAAACATTATTAAATTAGACTTAAGTTTAGAAATCTTTTTATTATCTACATAACTAATGAAAGGGTAAAACTGTTCATAAATCCATATTATTCAACAAACTACTACATAAAGAGTCTAATCCCAACAAGCTGGGTGAACTCTAAAAAGAAATAGGCTAAAAAGTAAAATAGAGTTCGGGTTTCTTCTATAAATCTTGCAAAAACACTCAACCCAATCCACATGAAAGCCCATTTATTCTTCTGCATCATCACCTGAAATGGGGGGGGTCCACCGTCAGTGGCGAGTAACTAGGTTGTCCGACTTAAATGTGTAACCATAAATCATATAATAGCATGGAATCATTAAAACATACATGTTATACATGAATAATCAACAATTATCACATAACTTATCAGACATACGCAGCGGAAGCCTTAACATATCATGCATAAGAATAACATATTTCATACGAAACTAACCATATCATCCTGATGAATTCTTATCTTTTCGTATTATTACCCAAAACCCATCTTTTAATCATCTTTCTTAATCCATGGACCGGTCATTATAGCTCGTAAGGATGCCCGTGTACATCCCAACTTTCCTAAAATGCGCCAGGAAGAACCCATGTATTCTACCCGTAGCTCTCCTTTGCAAGAACTAAGCCTAAGCTATGGCCATAACTCCTAAATAGTAGCCCGTGTACTACTACTTAGACGACTACAAATCCTAGAATCAAGAACTGCCCAAAGACCGCAGTAGGGTAGTGGCTTCGACTTAACCTAATCTGGTGACCCATGTATCACCAAACAGACGTCCACTTCTTATAACTTATCTTATCTTATCTTATCGACATGGCCATCATGATTCCAATGAAAGAACTTATCATCTTATTCTTATTCTTATCATCAAAGTCAACCCTTATTCTTATTAATTCAACTTAACTTCTAATTTCCTTTTTAATCCTTTAATTATATTGAATACTTAAATCATAAACTAAATTATTATAAGCTAAAATTAAATTAAATTGATCACATTACTAATATGGACCACTCAAAAATTTGAAATAAAAGTAAATAAAAATGAATTCTTCTAATATCAATTCAATTAACTAATTAATTTGTCAAAAAATAATACAATAATTAACAATCATCAATTAATTTGCACAAAACATGATCAAAATTACTCCTTTCTAGTTCTTATATGGTTCGGCCTTTATGAAGAATAATAAAAAAAATTCACACTTTAATTTATGAATCACAAATATCATAATTTAATTATTAAAACAATTAAATAAATACTAAAATCATATAATATTGATTAATTGAACAATCATAACTTAACATGGACTAAAACTACATGGCCATCAAGATTAAGAATCTAGGTCAAGATTAGTTTTCAATAATTTATTATATCATAGCTTTGAATCTTTAAATCATCTTTAAACTGTTAAACAATTAATAAATCAAGATTAAGGGTTTAATATAAACATGAATTAACAAGAAAAATTGAAACTTTAATTTATTTTTGTTACATAAGCCACTCGGGTATTTCGAATTATAGGGCAAAAATTATTAATTAATTTCAAGACTTTAATCACTTAATTAATTAAATTATAATCATGCTTTTAAATCAAGAAATCATCATGAATCATTCATAAAAATTATCCTGCTACTACTGGACATCTCACGCATATTCAAGAACATATTTCATGATTTTCATGCAACAAAATCTAACCAAGATATGTAAATTAAGATAATAAATTATGCATTTAATAATTAAAACAAAAAAGATTTCATAAAAGATCATATAAACATATCAAGATTAACATAGTAAAATTATATACCATGGTTCGAACATTTTATAAATTTCATGACAATAATTGTATCAATACCTAGTTTAATTCTAAACAATTATATGAAAAATTAAACCAAATTCAAGGGGGTTAGTCTAGTTAACTTGGATTAGGAAGAGAGGAAAACAAAGAAAAATTCTTTGCTAGGTTCGACACACATACACACACGGCACACTAGTAAACTTTTGTGGGTTTTTGAGAATATTTGAGAGTTAAGTAGAATAGTTAAGGTTATTGTTCCTTATATCTAATTATAAAGAACAAGGAATGAATTAATTAAATAAGAAAAAGGAAGGGGGGCCGTGATATATGAGCAGGAGTAGGGGGAGTTGAGTCAACTTAGGAGACTTGGTAAGTGATTAATTAAAAATAGGATTTTTAGCTCAGTTGAATATTCAAAATAAAAATTTAGAATTTTAGACATAGAATGGATTAATATCTAATAACAATATTAACAAAATAAAAAAAATAATCCTTGGCCAAATAAGGAGAGGGTCAGCCAAGGGAAATCACAATTGGGTCATTGGACCCAATTTTGAGAGAAGAGTAGAAAATAAGGAAAAAACAGTCCAATTACTAAGCCCTTTTTGGACTTAGAATTAGGATCACATATTAATTAACCACGAAATTTTTTTGCCCAGATTTTCGAGTTATTACAGTCACCCCTCCTTAAATAAATTTTGACCTCGAAATTTACTTAAAGAAGCTCAAGCAACACACACAGAAACAAACACAAGGCACAAAATAAATTAAAACTGTTGCATACCTGCTCTAAAAAGTTTGGGATACTTATCCCTCATTGAAGCTTCCGTCTCCCAAGTAGCCTCTTCAAAGTTCTCACTATGCCAAAGCACTTTAACCAAAGGTACCACCTTACGCCGCAATATTCGATCTTGGCGGTCCAAAATCCGTAATAGCTTATCTACAAAGGTCAGATTCGGCTCGATCTCTGACGATTCCACCGGGATAATTTGAGAAGGATCAATCACGTATTTCCGTAGCTGGGACACGTGAAATACATCATGAACCTTCGATACTAGCATGATAGCTGTTGTTGTATGAAAATTCCACCAAACTCAAAGATTTAACCCAAGTTTGTTGAAATTCTAACGCACAAGCCCGTAGCATATCCTCTAGCGTCTGAATGGTCCGTTCTGTCTGGCCATCTGTGGCTGCGTGAAACGCCGTACTCAAATTGAGCTTAGTCCCAAAAGCTTCTTGCAATGACTTCCAGAAACGTGACAAGATTCGGGGATCTCGGTCAAACACGATATCCTTAGGCACACCATGTAACCATATGATCTCCCTCGAATAGGGTTCTGCCATCTTCTCCATTGACCAAGTTACCTTCATCGTAATCGGGCGACTTTAGTCAAACGATCGTCGATCACCCAAACTGTATCCAAACCCGTAGATGTCGTGGGTAGGCCCACCACGAAATCCATGGATATGGAATCAAACTTCCACGTGGGTATCGGCAATGGTTGCAATAATCCACCTGGTCTTTGATGCTCAATCTTGACTTTCTGACAAGTGAGACACCGCACTACGAAGTCTGCGACTTCCTGCTTCATCCTAGGCCACCAAACATATTCCTTCAGGTCCTTATAGAGCTTTCCACCGCCTGGATGCACCGAATAGGGAGTATTGTGAGCCTCTTCCATAATCATGTTTTTTAACCTCGAACTCTGGGGCACACACCACCTGTTGCGGGGCAAGCATTAGTATCCATTAGGTGCAAACAGTTTAGCTATAAAAGTTTTTAACTCCATTACCTGTTGCGGAACTTCATACTGCCGTCTGAATCGACTGTGAAGTCTTCTACTTTACCCTGAAGTTTGGCTTAACGAATTTTCTGGAGCTGCGGGTCCTCTTTCTGGCTTCCCCGTAACTCTTGATACAAACTGGGTTCAACACTCATAGCATTGAGATAGACTCGCGTACTACCTGGCATTACCATCTCAATCTCCATTCTGCGAAGATCAGCACATATTTCCTTAGGAAAAACTGCCATCCTATTTAATGAATGGTGATCTTTGCGACTGAGGGCATCTGCTACCCAATTAGCCTTCCCTTCACAATAGTCAACTGAGAGGTCATAACCCTTGATCAACTCGAACCATCGTCGCTGCCTCATGTTGAGCTCCTTCTGAGTGAAGATATACTCCAGACTCTTGTGATCGGTGAATAGCTTGCAAGTTGCTCCATAAAGATAATGTCGCCAAATCTTCAATGCGAACACTACAGCTGCCAACTCTAAGTCGTCAGTAGGATAATCTGCTCGTGAACCTTGAGTTGTCTTGAGGCCCATGCAATCACCTTCCCTTCTTGCATCAGAACACAACCTAAACCTTTCTTGGACGCATCACTGTAAACCTCGTATCCCATACCTTCATTCGGCAAAGCAAGAACTGGCGCAGTAACAAGACTCTGCTTGAGGGTCTGGAACACTTCTTCGCATTGATCCGTCCACAAGTACTTGCAATCTTTGTGCAATAATTTGGTCATAGGTGCTACTATCTTGGAGAAATCTTTTACAAATCTCCGATAGTAACCTGATACAGAAAATTTCACAAGTAAGTTTATATGCACAATTCGCTATTATAGCTTTCATAAATGCTTAAGGTTACCTGCTAGGCCAAGAAAACTTTGAACTTCGGCCACATTCTTTGGACTGTGCCATTCCACAATTGCTTTTATCTTAGCTGGGTCCACCTTGACACCATCCGCATTAATTAAATGCCCTAGAAAGTCTACTTCTTAGCTAGGTCCACCTTGACACCATCCGCATTAAATCTTGCAAAAACACTCAACCTGATCCACATGAAAGCCCATTTAAACCTGATCCACATGAAAGCCCATTTATTCTTCTGCATCATCACCTGAAATGGGGGGGGGTCCACCGTCAGTGGCAAGTAACTAGGATGACCCACTTAAATTAACAATCAATTCAATTAACTAATTAATTTGTCAAAAAATAATACAATAATTAACAATCATCAATTAATTTGCACAAAACATGATCAAAATTACTCCTTTCTAGTTCTTATATGGTTCGGCCTTTATGAAGAATAATAAAAAAAATTCACACTTTAATTTATGAATCACAAATATCATAATTAAATTATTAAAACAATTAAATAAATACTAAAATCATATAATATTGATTAATTGAACAATCATAACTTAACATGGACTAAAACTACACGGCCATCAAGATTAAGAATCTAGGTCAAGATTAGTTTTCAAGAATTTATTATATCATAGCTTTGAATCTTTAAATCATCTTTAAACTGTTAAACAATTAATAAATCAAGATTAAGGGTTTAATATGCACATGAATTACCAAGAAAAATTGAAACTTTAATTTATTTTTGTTACATAAACTACTCGGCTATTTCGAAGTATAGGACAAAAAATATCAATTAATTTCAAGACTTTAATCACTTAATTAATTAAATGATAATCATGCTTTTAAATCAAGGAATCATCATGAATCATTCATAAAAATTATCATGCTACTACTCGACATCACACGCATATTCAAGAACATATTTCATGATTTTCATGCAAAAAAATCCAATCAAGACATGTAAATTAAGATAATAAATTATGCATTGAATAATTAAACACAACAAAGATTTCATAAAAGATCATATAAACATATCAAGATTAGCATAGTAAAATTATATACCATGGTTCGAATATTTTATAAATTTCATGACAATAATTCTATCAATACCTAGTTTAATTCTAAAAAATTATATGAAAAATTAAACCAAATTCAAGGGGGTTAGTCTAGTTACCTCGGATTAGGAAGAGAGGAAAACAAAGAAAAATTCTTTGCTAGGTTCGACACACACACACACACGATACACTAGTAAACTTTTGTGGGTTTTTGAGAATATTTGAGAGGTCAGTAGAATAGTTAAGGTTATTGTTCCTTATATCTAATTGTAAAGAACAAGGAATGAATTAATCAAATAAAAAAAAAGGAAGGGGGGCCATGATATATGAGTAGGAGTAGGGGGAGTTGAGTCAATTTAGGAGACTTGGTAAGTGATTAGTTAAAAATAGGATTTTTAGCTCAGTTGAATATTCAAAATAAAAATTTAGAATTTTAGACATAGAATGGATTAATATCAAATAACAATATTAACAAAATAAAAAAAATTAATCCTTGGCCAAATAAGGAGAGGTCCGGCCAAGGGAAATCACAATTGGGTCATTGGACCCAATTTTGAGACAAGGGTAGAAAATAAGGAAAAAATAGTCCAATTACTGGGCCCCTTTTGGACTTAGAATTAGGATTACATATTAATTAACCATGAAATTTTCTGGCCCAGATTTTCGCGTTATTACAATGTATCTTCTTATACTCTATGCCAAAGGGAAACATCAGCTTCTTAGCATAATAGTTAGAATTAGGAAGCTCATTTCCTTCGGGAAACATCTTACTCAACTTTTCTAACAAAATCGTGAAACCACCATATGTCCAATTAAGCTTCGATTTTACACTATATAATTCCAACACACCCCAAAGTACTGTCCATTGAGTACAACCAGGATATAAAGGCTTCTGAGAGCCTCTGAGATGGTTTCAAAGACCTTGATCAGGTTGTATTTTTTGGTGTTTTTAAACACTCTCTTGGTATAATACTCCTTTATTTACCAAAAAAAAAAGGAGATGGTTTCAAAGACACGAGAATCTTTTCCTAATTCTTCTTCCATGTCTTCCATCATCTCATCTCATCCATACAATTCATATCCTCATCATCCTCATCCTCACCATGAGCACCACCATAAGGTTCATCATACGCGTCATCTTCATGCTGAGGCACATTATGAGTATCTGTATCCAAACATGATATTGAGGCCTGAACCCACGACGAAGTATATGCTCCCTCATCACAACAACATTATCAACCTTTGCCACATTGACATATCTAACACAAGGGCAGTAAAACCCTATAGCCTATACATCCACGAATCAATAGAACTATACATCGACGAATCAATAGAACTATACATCCACGAACGATCTTTTGACATTGTCTTCAATTAACTAAAACATAATATAATAACAATAATTATTATGCAAACATATCTCATGTAATAATAGTATAATAATTTCAACCAGTCATTCATTGTTTATAGTTCAATGATCTAATTATTACATTTGTTACACATTAAAGAAAGTGCAATTCAATCATATCAAATAGGTAAGAACAAAATTGATTTTAATGTTATAGAGTTTTAATTGCTATTTATTGACCCTTTAATTTCATGATTTTTATCATAGAAAATTGCACTTGATTTATTTTTGACCTAATTAATCAAACTGATTCAACACCTCAGTGAGACTATGAAAAAGTAATTCTCATTTAGTGATTGAATCTATTTGGTTGGACCTAGATTTGAAGATCTACTCTTTTGACTGCAGCTCTTCAAATCTAATCAAATAAACTATACAAAACATTGATTTCTTTTTTTTTTTTTAAATGGCTCTATTTTTAAAAAAATTAAAAAAAAATTCAACCACAACAATAGGTGAAAAAATAACTCAAACGTGCCCAAATGTAGATAAATAGCTAAGAAATCTTTATAAAAAATTAAGCATGCCCAATAAACTTCAAATAGGCAATAAATTATAAAAAATAAAAGAAAAACACACAAGCATGCAACATTCCATTCAACACAAATATGGCTAAAACCACGCAAAAAAAAAAAAAAAAAAAAAAAACCTCAAATGTGCAACATTCCATTCCACTACCTATATCTACGCCACAAACCTAAACCACATCTAATACCTGCAATAGTAATAAAGGAAGACAGTGCTCATAACTGCCCCCTCTCCAAACTACAACATTCCCAAAAAATCTCCAAACACCACCAGTATAATTCGCTTCAAGTGAATGCGGAATAAAAAAAGGGGTTAACGATTTAATTTTTAAAATAAATCGAACTCCATTGAGTTCATATTTTATTTATGCCACAAAACCAACAAATTAAAATCTCAACAAAATAAGACGAATAAATAGAGAAATACCTGAAAAAGAACACTTGTTATTCGTTATCCTAAGAAGCAGCGGCAACAAAAGTAACTCACAATGTTGGAATCCTATGTCGAAAATAATAACAAACTCACAATTAACAAATAAAAATAAGTCACTATAATAATAACAAGAACAATAACAATACTAATACAAATTACCAACTTATCAAATCATGTATTTTCTTTCCAAATTTAAATTGAATACTATATCATTGCATAATTATTTAATCAAACAACACAGTGAAAAACTAAGATTCAATTCTAGTAAAACACCCACAACTCATTGAACAAGTATAATCATTTTAATAATTTATATCATTTCAATGCTACTTTGAACCAATCTTCTAAAGAAATTGAATCAAATAAATCATCAAAATCCTAATCTTCTAAAGAATCCAAGTGATTAATCAAATAACACAAATTACATATTAACAAAAAATATAATACCGGTGTATTGTTTGCCAAAAAAACAAAGAAAGAAAATAGTACTCCGTAGTACTTTGAGAACACAACAGAAGCAACTCACAACACAAGCAGTTAAGCACACAACAAGGTCAAACAAAAATTCGCAACAGCACCATTTTAATTAACTTCATTTTAACTTTTGCTTTGTTTTTTAACGATTGATTAAAATATTTAAAGACAGATTAACAACAACACTGCAACAATTCACAACCAACGCTGTCCAAAACCTTGAAACAAAGTAACTGGCCAGAAGTTATAACTCAACGACAACACATTAACACCTCAAACTACTATGCAATACATTATACTATTATAGTGTAATAGAGTTCATTTCTCCCCCTCTTTCTACACCCCCTCCAAACTTTCTAACTCTCTCAATTCACTTCTTCATTTATTTTATTTTTTTTGTCTCTAAAATCACCCCAACTAAAAACAAACTCATCAAATCAATCGAAATTGAAAATGGCATTCTCAAACACCTAAGTTTTCTTTTTTCTTTCTCTCTTGGTTGCCACTTGTATGGCCCAAGCACCTTCTCCTAGAACATCGCAACCCCAACCGCCGCCCCAACCCCCACCGCCCCAACTGTCGCTCCCACCGCAACCCCAACCTGTCGCTCCCACCTCAACACCCACTGTAGCCACAACCGCACCTCCCACCGCCACACCCACAGCCGCACCAACCGCAACACCCGCAACCGCACCAACCGCAGCACCAACCATACCCCCAACCGCCAGAACATCTCCAAATGAAAAAAAAATAAACTGTAAAAAATGTATTTATTGCATAAACTATATTTTGGGGTTTCAATTTGGGGAAATACATGAACTAAATTAAATTAGGGCAAAATTTAGGGTTTTAATTTCTCCAACAAAATCAATTTGGGGCAAAAAACAAATGCTACCTTTAGATTGGCAAGGAGGACGAACTTTAAGGCAAAATCACAAGTTCTTCTCTGCGTTGTGGTGGTGGAGCGACTTCAGGCGAGGAGGAGCGACTTTGCTAGGGCTTTTGTCTTCTCTGCGAATGGTGGTGGTGGAGCGACTTTTCTGTCTGCGAATGGTGGTGGAGGAGGAGAGCGGTAGTTTGCGAATGGTGGTGTGGTATGCGAATGGTGGTGTGGTATACGAATGGTGGAGGAGGAGAGCAGTAGTTTGTCTCAACGTTTTTATTTTAAATGTTGAGTGAAGAGAGCAGTATAATTGTGAATGATATTATTAAAACAATTACTATACTATAATCTATTATATTATATTCCGTATATTTTTTTAATTTCAACAACCTATGGCTGCGGTTCTAAAACCCGCAACCATTAGTTTCGGAACCGCAGCCATACGTATTTATGGATGCGTTGTTTAGGAACCTCATCCATAAGTACTTTTGGCTGCGGTTTTTTACTCCGCAGCTATAAGTAGTGCATTTTTTAAATATTTTAAGTACTTTTGGATACAATTCAAAAAAGAACCGCATCCAATGTGGCGCATTATATGTGGATTTTTCTTCTAGTGAAGTATAGAAAAAACCGAAACACACCACCTTCACCTTCATCCACGGTTCCCCCTTTCACCCACACACTGTCGTTCACCGGTTTGTCTCAAAAAATTAATCAATCTGGATATATTATAAGCCCCGATCAGACATACGAGTACAAAGTTATGGCGTTCTGAAAATTTTCACTATACCCCTTTAAACAAAAAACTTAAATAAATTTTCTTGAGCTTTCTCTCTGAGCTCCACGACCCTCTTTGTGTAGTGGCTATCGCCAAGCGTGGCAGGCCTAGGAAGAATGCTGGGACGCAGAACAAAAAATCTAAGAGCAAGAATAAGTCTGGCAAAGTGCAATCAGACAGTAGCAGGAAGGATAAACACAGAGCTAGTGAGCTGGGGAAGATGCAGGGGGTGTCCACTAGGTCTTTCGGAGGTAGATGTCTCCTCTTCTGATCATGAAGATGATGATGAGCATGTAGGGAGTGTGACCAACCAAACTGGGGGGAGGATAGTGACACCAAACCTAGGTATGTATGAACTAAACCCTCTTATTAGACATTCTCTGAACTTTGGCATGGGGTGGTGATTCTGAAAATGCTAGGCTAAACTCTGAACTGGATGTTGAACCAGAACCTAAGGAGGGTACGGAGGTACCTTGGATTGATGATGAAGAGTAGGAGGTGCAATTTTGTGAGACTGTTGTTTATTGTTTTGTACTGGGCACAAAGCCACCACACATGTGATGAAGGGATACTTCAGGAGGATTTGGGGTAGAATGGGGGTTGATATAGTGGCCCCTGTGGAGAAAGGCGGGTTTATTTTCAGATTTAAGGACAAGGGAGGAGTGGATTTTGCCCTTAAGGGGATGTTCTCATTTGACAGCAAGCCCCTTATTGTCAAGAAATGGGACCCTGACATGGAGATTGATGAAAATTATGATCACAAGGTGCCTATATGGGTACAAATGCCTGAATTGAATTGGAAGTATTGGGGACAGAAGGCCATTACCAAGATTCTGGAGGGTGTTGCCAACTTTAAGAAGTTGGATCAGCGCACTGAGAAGAAAACTAGATTGAGCTATGCTAGAGTCATGATAGAGGTGAGTATTGATCAGGATTTCCCAGATCAGATTACCTTCATCAATGAACGTGGAGTGGAGATGGTGCAGAGCATTGTGTATGAATGGAAACCAACTAACTGTACCAAGTGTAAAAGGGTTGGGCATGCTGCTAGTGAGTGTAGAATTGGGAATAAAGAGAAAAGGGTGTGGCAACCTATGAAGGTCCAAAGTTAGGGTCAACAGACAAAGGAAGGGCAAAAGGAGGATAGGCAACCTGTGTCAATCAAGGACAGGCAGGTTGATGAGGATGGCTTCATAAGGGTCCCAAGTAGATCAAAGGCCAGCTCAACTCAGCCCAAAGCAATTGATGTAAGGAATGCTTTCAGTGCTCTAGCAGGGGGGAAACTAGTTGAACAAGAGGTTCCTATCTCTAATGATGAGGGAATGGAGAAGATTCAGGAGGTGATTCCTCCTACAGAGTATGGATAGGGTGCTGGTCTGAAACACTAGGGGGCTGAACAGTGTGGCTAAGTAGTAGAGGTTAGGAAACTAATTTGTGCCAATAATGCCAAACTTGTTTGCCTCCTGGAAACCAAGGTATGGGCTCAAAATGTGGGCAGCCTTGCCCTGGTTGGTGTATGACTTCTAATCTCCCTAGCGATGGGAGGGGTAGAATTGTGATCTTATGGGATCCAAACTCTTTCATAATTAATATCCTAATCAGTGTGGCACAATGTTTCTTCAACAACCCAAATGCCCTTTCAACGGTATTTCGAGCAGATGAATGCTGCAAATTAAAAAGCTCTCGGTAATTTGTAGGAGTGTTTCTTTGCCACAAATTTAGATGGTATCTAGTACCTTTGTAAAGAGCTAAGAAATCTTTCGCATTAGAAAACCCTAAATCCACAAGAAAATATTTATCTGCAACATAAAAATTACTATTTTAATTATAGGTTTGAAGTTAGAGCACTTAACCATTTTATATTAAAAAAAAAAGTCTTACCTTTTGGTATCTTTAGACCATTACGCCTTCGAAGGGCATCACGAAGGACATGAGGGTCTGATGTAGATCCTTCCCAGCCAGGTAAAACATATGTGAAACAAAGATTCGGATCACAAGTGGCTAGGACATTAGTGGTAATGTCTCCTTTCCTATATCGATATCGAGGTCGATCTTCGGTGGGTACTGTCATTTTTATGTGTGTTCCATCAAGAGCGCCAATAACACCCTAAAGTAAACTAACATAATTAGTTATCCTATCACTAAAAATTCTCAAATAACAATATACTATGAAGTAGAAATGTGAATTAGAATTACCTTGAACCAATTCCACTTATTATCATATTCATAACTAGTGGTGTGTTTTGCTTGTTTGATGTAATACTTTCCTAGCTTGAGCATGGATGCAAGAACTGTAATGACCCGTAATTTAGCTGTAACGACCCGACTTTTGGACATGTCGATTTACGAAGAGAAATCGATAAACGGATCATTACCAAAACTATTTAAACTAAATATTAAATTAATTAATTAAATTAAACTACCTTTGTTGAATTAAATAAATTAAACTATATCCAAAGTCTAATATTCTCAAAAGAAAAGCAATTACATAAGTTGTCCTAAAAACTGTCCCAACATGCCGGGATCATAAACGAATAAATAAAGTAAAATTGTCTTAAAACATCTAGGAAACTCTAAGGTAAAGCTAAAAATCTGCCACGCTTAAGCCCAACCATCGGAAGCCCGTTCTAAGCTGCAGCATCGTCACCTGAAACTGAGGGGGGGGTCCACCGTCAGTGGCGAGTAACTAGGCTGTCCCGTTTAATCGAGGGACCGCTAAACACATAATATCATAGAATATCGCATGAAAACCATACAAAAATCTAATACATGTTATACAGAATTCAATACGAGGTACGTATAAAATACGTACAAAAATACGTATACGATTATGTACAAAATACGTATAAGAATACCTACAGAAATACGGTTAGAATACGTACAAATCTACGTATAATGTACGTGTAATCATACCTGCAAAATACGGTTAGGAATACGTACAAATATACACTTACTATACATACGTTCATACATACTTACACGTATACATACATGGATACATACATACGTACATGCTTACATACAATCTTATACGAATACAGAAATACACAGCGGAAGTCTTATACCATTCTCAATACATATACTTATATAATTATACCCTTATAACCTAACTATCCCGAATTCATTCGATCATAACCTACATCTTAAATTATACATCTTATGTCATATTACAATATATGTCATAACTTATGTTACTCATCATCATCTTATCAAAACATATCATCATATCATATCTTATCATTCATATCTTTCATATCATATCATATCTTATCTTCGTATAATAACATAAGTATCTTATCTTGTCATATCATAACATAACATAAACATAACATAACATCTTATCTTACCTTTGCTTAATCCATGGTCGAGTCAACATGCTAGTAGGGGATCTCGTGTGCACCCCAACTTTCCTAGAATATGCCGGGTCAGACTCATGTGTCTTCCCCAAAGTCTAAGTGGGACCCTCACTCCCGAATTAACAACTCATGTGCCACTAATTCGGACGACAACACAAACTACAATCAGTAAACCGACCAGAAAGCCTCGGCAGGTCGGTGGCAAAGACTTAACCCCCGTAACGAAACGTGCATCGTCGGTGGGGTGACCACTTCATAATATCTTATCTTATATCGTATGAATCATCTTAACATCTCATATCGTTCATTTCATATCTTATCATTTCATCTTTCAATGGACCGGTCACTATAACTCCTTGTGGATCCCGTGTTTCACCACAACTTTCCTAGAACATGCCGGGGTGAGCTCGTGTACTCAACCCGTAGTGGATCTCGTGTTTCACCACTAAGCCTAAGCTATGGCCATAACCCCTAATAGCAGCTCGTGTACTACTACTAGACGACTATATATCCTAAGACCCAGAACTACTCGGGGGAACTCGTGTGTTCGTCCCATTGAGCAGTTGCTTCAACTTAACCCAGTCTGACTACTCGGGTCATCAGGTGGGCGTCCTTATCTTATCTTATATCTTTCAAATCTTATATCTTATCTTATATCGGGAAATACTAAGTGACCGTATTCGGAAATGAACCGTTCGAAGTCCCAGGAAAGAGAGGTGCGGCACGTATATTGGCCACCTTAAATACCAAGTCTTTCCTAGCCAGAGATCGAAACGATTCGTAATCCTCCTACTTTGTTTCCTTTCTTTCCCTATTAATATCTTATTGTACCTTTTATATCTTATCCCTACTGATTCCTAATATTAATAATAATACTAATAATAATCGTAATATTAATATTATTAATAATAATACTCGTGTAATAATAATAACAATATTACTATCTATCCCTTCATGTTACAACTTATCCCTGATAATCCCTTTAATTGTAACTTTTATAGTAAATAATATTAATTATTCCTAAAATATTATAAGTCAAAATTAAACTAAAATTGACTAAATACTTTTAGGCCACTCGACATTTTCTAATTAAACAACTTTAATTAAATAAATTCATAAATTATTTTAATTAATCAATTAATCACTAAAATTACTTAAAACATGATAAAAATTCCATTTTTTTTTATTCCTTTGTTCACTCGACATTTTTCACTCAAGAACACCAATTTTATCAATTAATTTAAATAACTACAATCAACAAGATTCAATTAATTAACCAAACAACAATAATAAAAATCATGTTTTTTAACATAAAACCATCAAGACTGAATACAAAACAAGATCAAAAATCATCTTTTTATTCTTCAAACCACTCGACACATTCAAAGAGCAAAACAAGATTTAATCTTCTTCCAAGAATTCGAAATAACTTGTTTTGATAATTTAATTACACTATTTTACACAATCTGATTTTTAAAGAATTAAATTAAGAACGACCCTTTAAAGGTCTCGATTAATTTGGAAATTTTAATGGAAGTTAAATATAGGTTCAAGGTTTAACATGCATAATTTTCGTCCAAAAATAATGCCATTTACTATTTTTAAGGGATTTTACAACTAACAAATCAGATTAGGCTGAGATCAGTTTCGGATTTTTCTGCCATAACAAACGATCTTTAAAAATTACGAAAATTTAACACAAGCTGTAAAATACTATTACTAACTTCCACCTAAAATTTCATAGTCATAAGAATTTACTAAGTATATTAGTAAATTCGTAAACTAAATCTGGACAGTTTTACCGGTTTGATAGATTAAATTATTATAAGCAATAAAAAGACGAATTTTGCCACGAAATAAATCATGATTCATAATCAAACAGTAAAGAAACTTCCACGAAAAATTCATTAAGAAATAACGAGATTTGATTAATAAATAAATTCATACAAGTAATTATTCAACAATTAAAGATTTCGAGAAATACATCAAATTAATCAAGAAAGATACATGGATAAATTCATCATGTAGTTCGACATTCACTAAGAAAAACATGACATAAATCCTAATAATTTTCATGATAAAATCCTAATTAACTATGTGATTAACTAACCCAAAATTAAAAGAGAAAGCAAAGTTACCTCGAATCGCTAGATTATCCAAGGCACAAAAAGAATTCACTACTTGGTGAATTTTTTTGTGTTGTTCGACTTTTTGAAAGGAAAAGAGGGGAGAAATATTTTTTTAGGGTTTAAGTGTACAATTAGCAAAATAGGAACCCAAATGAAAAGAGTAGGTTCTATTTATAAAAAAAAAAAAACAAAACAAACCCTAATGTTACCAAGAGGGCCGGCCAAAGGAAAGAAAGAAAAGAAAAAAAAGAAAATTGGGTCTTTGGCCCAATTTTGAGGAAAAAAGATTGGACTAGAAATGGAAGCAGTCCAAATTAAATGGCCTTTGGACTTGGATTTAAATAAATTAAGCTAATAACCGCGAAATTTTCTTACCCAAAATTTCGGGGTATTACAATCACCCCTCCTTAAATAAATTTCGTCCTCGAAATTTACTTAAAGAAGCTCAAATAAAATAAACACAATAACAAGCAAGCAACCAATTCGGTTCCGCTGCGAACTCTGATATAATTGTAATACAAGAAATTCTCAGCGGAACCATACAATTACACTAACAATTATAATACGAAAGGAAAGAAAAACAATCCTAACCCAAGCTTCTACCCAAGGCTTCACTCGCTAAGGTTTTCCATTTTAGGCTAAGTTTTCTCTTGTGATTCATAAAGTGCTCATCTTTCGAAGTTACTTATGAAGAAGTAACTTTAGGGTCAACCCTATGGCTCGGATACCAACTGTAACGACCCGACTTTTGGACATGTCGATTTACGAAGGGAAATCGATAAACGGATCATTACCAAAACTATTTAAACTAAATATTAAATTAATTAATTAAATTAAACTACCTTTATTGGATTAAATAAATAAAACTATATCCAAAGTCTAATATTCTCAAAAGAAAAGAATTACATAAGTTGTCCTAAAAACTGTCCCAACATGCCGGGATCATAAACGAATAAATAAAGTAAAATTGTCTTAAAACATCTAGGAAACTCTAAGGTAAAGCTAAAAATCTGCCACGCTTAAGCCCAACCATCGGAAGCCCGTTCTAAGCTGCAGCATCGTCACCTGAAACTGAGGGGGGGGTCCACCGTCAGTGGCGAGTAACTAGGCTGTCCCGTTTAATCGAGGGACCGCTAAACACATAATATCATAGAATATCGCATGAAAACCATACAAAAATCTAATACATGTTATACAGAATTCAATACGAGGTACGTATAAAATACGTACAAAAATACGTATACGATTATGTACAAAATACGTATAAGAATACCTGCAGAAATACGGTTAGAATACGTACAAATCTACGTATAATGTACGTGTAATCATACCTGCAAAATACGGTTAGGAATACGTACAAATATACACTTACTATACATACGTTCATACATACTTACACGTATACATACATGGATACATACATACGTACATGCTTACATACAATCTTATACGAATACAGAAATACACAGCGGAAGTCTTATACCATTCTCAATACATATACTTATATAATTATATCCTTATAACCTAACTATCCCGAATTCATTCGATCATAACCTACATCTTAAATTATACATCTTATGTCATATTACAATATATGTCATAACTTATGTTACTCATCATCATCTTATCAAAACATATCATCATATCATATCTTATCATTCATATCTTTCATATCATATCATATCTTATCTTCGTATAATAACATAAGTATCTTATCTTGTCATATCATAACATAACATAAACATAACATAACATCTTATCTTACCTTTGCTTAATCCATGGTCGAGTCAACATGCTAGTAGGGGATCTCGTGTGCACCCCAACTTTCCTAGAATATGCCGGGTCAGACTCATGTGTCTTCCCCAAAGTCTAAGTGGGACCCTCACTCCCGAATTAACGACTCATGTGCCACTAATTCGGACGACAACACAAACTAGAATCAGTAAACCGACCAGAAAGCCTCGGCAGGTCGGTGGCAAAGACTTAACCCCGGTAACGAAACGTGCATCGTCGGTGGGGTGACCACTTCATAATATCTTATCTTATATCGTATGAATCATCTTAACATCTCATATCGTTCATTTCATATCTTATCATTTCATCTTTCAATGGACCGGTCACTATAACTCCTTGTGGATCCCGTGTTTCACCACAACTTTCCTAGAACATGCCGGGGTGAGCTCGTGTACTCAACCCGTAGTGGATCTCGTGTTTCACCACTAAGCCTAAGCTATGGCCATAACCCCTAATAGCAGCTCGTGTACTAATACTAGACGACTACATATCCTAAGACCCAGAACTACTCGGGGGAACTCGTGTGTTCGTCCCATTGAGCAGTTGCTTCAACTTAACCCAGTCTGACTACTCGGGTCATCAGGTGGGCGTCCTTATCTTATCTTATATCTTTCAAATCTTATATCTTATCTTATATCGGGAAATACTAGGTGACCGTATTCGGAAATGAACCGTTCGAAGTCCCAGGAAAGAGAGGTGCGGCACGTATATTGGCCACCTTAAATACCAAGTCTTTCCTAGCCAGAGATCGAAACGATTCGTAATCCTCCTACTCTGTTTCCTTTCTTTCCCTATTAATATCTTATTGTACCTTTTATATCTTATCCCTACTGATTCCTAATATTAATAATAATACTAATAATAATCGTAATATTAATATTATTAATAATAATACTCGTGTAATAATAATAACAATATTACTATCTATCCCTTCATGTTACAACTTATCCCTGATAATCCCTTTAATTGTAACTTTTATAGTAAATAATATTAATTATTCCTAAAATATTATAAGTCAAAATTAAACTAAAATTGACTAAATACTTTTAGGCCACTCGACATTTTCTAATTAAACAACTTTAATTAAATAAATTCATAAATTATTTTAATTAATCAATTAATCACTAAAATTACTTAAAACATGATAAAAATTCCATTTTTTTTATTCCTTTGTTCACTCGACATTTTTCACTCAAGAACACCAATTTTATCAATTAATTTAAATAACTACAATCAACAAGATTCAATTAATTAACCAAACAACAATAATAAAAATCATGTTTTTTAACATAAAACCATCAAGACTGAATACAAAACAAGATCAAAAATCATCTTTTTATTCTTCAAACCACTCGACACATTCAAAGAGCAAAACAAGATTTAGTCTTCTTCCAAGAATTCGAAATAACTTGTTTTGATAATTTAATTACACTATTTTACACAATCTGATTTTTAAAGAATTAAATTAAGAACGACCCTTTAAAGGTCTCGATTAATTTGGAAATTTTAATGGAAGTTAAATATAGGTTCAAAGTTTAACGTGCATAATTTTCGTCCAAAAATAATGCCATTTACTATTTTTAAGGGATTTTACAACTAACAAATCAGATTAGGCTGAGATCAGTTTCGGATTTTTCTGCCATAACAAACGATCTTTAAAAATTACGAAAATTTAACACAAGCTGTAAAATACTATTACTAACTTCCACCTAAAATTTCATAGTCATAAGAATTTACTAAGTATATTAGTAAATTCGTAAACTAAATCTGGACAGTTTTACCGGTTTGATAGATTAAATTATTATAAGCAATAAAAAGACGAATTTTGCCACGAAATAAATCATGATTCATAATCAAACAGTAAAGAAACTTCCACGAAAAATTCATTAAGAAATAACGAGATTTGATTAATAAATAAATTCATACAAGTAATTATTCAACAATTAAAGATTTCGAGAAATACATCAAATTAATCAAGAAAGATACATGGATAAATTCATCATGTAGTTCGACATTCACTAAGAAAAACATGACATAAATCCTAATAATTTTCATGATAAAATCCTAATTAACTATGTGATTAACTAACCCAAAATTAAAAGAGAAAGCAAAGTTACCTCGAATCGCTAGATTATCCAAGGCACAAAAAGAATTCACTACTTGGTGAATTTTTTTGTGTTGTTCGACTTTTTGAAAGGAAAAGAGGGGAGAAATATTTTTTTAGGGTTTAAGTGTACAATTAGCAAAATAGGAACCCAAATGAAAAGAGTAGGTTCTATTTATAAAAAAAAAAAAACAAAACAAACCCTAATGTTACCAAGAGGGCCGGCCAAAGGAAAGAAAGAAAAGAAAAAAAAGAAAATTGGGTCTTTGGCCCAATTTTGAGGAAAAAAGATTGGACTAGAAATGGAAGCAGTCCAAATTAAATGGCCTTTGGACTTGGATTTAAATAAATTAAGCTAATAACCGCGAAATTTTCTTACCCAAAATTTCGGGGTATTACAATCACCCCTCCTTAAATAAATTTCGTCCTCGAAATTTACTTAAAGAAGCTCAAATAAAATAAACACAATAACAAGCAAGCAACCAATTCGGTTCCGCTGCGAACTCTGATATAATTGTAATACAAGAAATTCTCAGCGGAACCATACAATTACACTAACAATTATAATACGAAAGGAAAGAAAAACAATCCTAACCCAAGCTTCTACCCAAGGCTTCACTCGCTAAGGTTTTCCATTTTAGGCTAAGTTTTCTCTTGTGATTCATAAAGTGCTCATCTTTCGAAGTTACTTATGAAGAAGTAACTTTAGGGTCAACCCTATGGCTCGGATACCAACTGTAACGACCCGACTTTTGGACATGTCGATTTACGAAGGGAAATCGATAAACGGATCATTACCAAAACTATTTAAACTAAATATTAAATTAATTAATTAAATTAAACTACCTTTATTGGATTAAATAAATAAAACTATATCCAAAGTCTAATATTCTCAAAAGAAAAGAATTACATAAGTTGTCCTAAAAACTGTCCCAACATGCCGGGATCATAAACGAATAAATAAAGTAAAATTGTCTTAAAACATCTAGGAAACTCTAAGGTAAAGCTAAAAATCTGCCACGCTTAAGCCCAACCATCGGAAGCCCGTTCTAAGCTGCAGCATCGTCACCTGAAACTGAGGGGGGGGTCCACCGTCAGTGGCGAGTAACTAGGCTGTCCCGTTTAATCGAGGGACCGCTAAACACATAATATCATAGAATATCGCATGAAAACCATACAAAAATCTAATACATGTTATACAGAATTCAATACGAGGTACGTATAAAATACGTACAAAAATACGTATACGATTATGTACAAAATACGTATAAGAATACCTGCAGAAATACGGTTAGAATACGTACAAATCTACGTATAATGTACGTGTAATCATACCTGCAAAATACGGTTAGGAATACGTACAAATATACACTTACTATACATACGTTCATACATACTTACACGTATACATACATGGATACATACATACGTACATGCTTACATACAATCTTATACGAATACAGAAATACACAGCGGAAGTCTTATACCATTCTCAATACATATACTTATATAATTATACCCTTATAACCTAACTATCCCGAATTCATTCGATCATAACCTACATCTTAAATTATACATCTTATGTCATATTACAATATATGTCATAACTTATGTTACTCATCATCATCTTATCAAAACATATCATCATATCATATCTTATCATTCATATCTTTCATATCATATCATATCTTATCTTCGTATAATAACATAAGTATCTTATCTTGTCATATCATAACATAACATAAACATAACATAACATCTTATCTTACCTTTGCTTAATCCATGGTCGAGTCAACATGCTAGTAGGGGATCTCGTGTGCACCCCAACTTTCCTAGAATATGCCGGGTCAGACTCATGTGTCTTCCCCAAAGTCTAAGTGGGACCCTCACTCCCGAATTAACAACTCATGTGCCACTAATTCGGACGACAACACAAACTAGAATCAGTAAACCGACCAGAAAGCCTCGGCAGGTCGGTGGCAAAGACTTAACCCCGGTAACGAAACGTGCATCGTCGGTGGGGTGACCACTTCATAATATCTTATCTTATATCGTATGAATCATCTTAACATCTCATATCGTTCATTTCATATCTTATCATTTCATCTTTCAATGGACCGGTCACTATAACTCCTTGTGGATCCCGTGTTTCACCACAACTTTCCTAGAACATGCCGGGGTGAGCTCGTGTACTCAACCCGTAGTGGATCTCGTGTTTCACCACTAAGCCTAAGCTATGGCCATAACCCCTAATAGCAGCTCGTGTACTAATACTAGACGACTACATATCCTAAGACCCAGAACTACTCGGGGGAACTCGTGTGTTCGTCCCATTGAGCAGTTGCTTCAACTTAACCCAGTCTGACTACTCGGGTCATCAGGTGGGCGTCCTTATCTTATCTTATATCTTTCAAATCTTATATCTTATCTTATATCGGGAAATACTAGGTGACCGTATTCGGAAATGAACCGTTCGAAGTCCCAGGAAAGAGAGGTGCGGCACGTATATTGGCCACCTTAAATACCAAGTCTTTCCTAGCCAGAGATCGAAACGATTCGTAATCCTCCTACTCTGTTTCCTTTCTTTCCCTATTAATATCTTATTGTACCTTTTATATCTTATCCCTACTGATTCCTAATATTAATAATAATACTAATAATAATCGTAATATTAATATTATTAATAATAATACTCGTGTAATAATAATAACAATATTACTATCTATCCCTTCATGTTACAACTTATCCCTGATAATCCCTTTAATTGTAACTTTTATAGTAAATAATATTAATTATTCCTAAAATATTATAAGTCAAAATTAAACTAAAATTGACTAAATACTTTTAGGCCACTCGACATTTTCTAATTAAACAACTTTAATTAAATAAATTCATAAATTATTTTAATTAATCAATTAATCACTAAAATTACTTAAAACATGATAAAAATTCCATTTTTTTTATTCCTCTGTTCACTCGACATTTTTCACTCAAGAACACCAATTTTATCAATTAATTTAAATAACTACAATCAACAAGATTCAATTAATTAACCAAACAACAATAATAAAAATCATGTTTTTTAACATAAAACCATCAAGACTGAATACAAAACAAGATCAAAAATCATCTTTTTATTCTTCAAACCACTCGACACATTCAAAGAGCAAAACAAGATTTAGTCTTCTTCCAAGAATTCGAAATAACTTGTTTTGATAATTTAATTACACTATTTTACACAATCTGATTTTTAAAGAATTAAATTAAGAACGACCCTTTAAAGGTCTCGATTAATCTGGAAATTTTAATGGAAGTTAAATATAGGTTCAAAGTTTAACGTGCATAATTTTCGTCCAAAAATAATGTCATTTACTATTTTTAAGGGATTTTAGAACTAACAAATCAGATTAGGCTGAGATCAGTTTCGGATTTTTCTGCCATAACAAACGATCTTTAAAAATTACGAAAATTTAACACAAGCTGTAAAATACTATTACTAACTTCCACCTAAAATTTCATAGTAATACGAATTTACTAAGTATATTAGTAAATTCGTAAACTAAATCTGGACAGTTTTACCGGTTTGATAGATTAAATTATTAGAAGCAATAAAAGGACGAATTTTGCCACGAAATAAATCATGATTCATAATCAAACATTAAAGAAACTGCCACGAAAAATTCATTAAGAAATAACGAGATTTGATTAATAAATAAATTCATACAATTAATTATTCAACAATTAAAGATTTCGAGAAATACATCAAATTAATCAAGAAAGATACATGGATAAATTCATCATGTAGTTCGACATTCACTAAGCAAAACATGACATAAATCCTAATAATTTTCATGATAAAATCCTAATTAACTATGTGATTAACTAACCCAAAATTAAAAGAGAAAGCAAAGTTACCTCGAATCGCTAGATTATCCAAGGCACAAAAAGAATTCACTACTTGGTGAATTTTTTTGTGTTGTTCGACTTTTTGAAAGGAAAAGAGGGGAGAAATATTTTTTTAGGGTTTAATTAGCAAAATAGGAACCCAAATGAAAAGAGTAGGTTCTATTTATAAAAAAAAAAACAAAACAAACCCTAATGTTACCAAGAGGGCCGGCCAAAGGAAAGAAAAAAAAGAAAATTGGGTCTTTGGCCCAATTTTGAGGAAAAAAGATTGGACTAGAAATGGAAGCAGTCCAAATTAAATGGCCTTTGGACTTGGATTTAAATAAATTAAGCTAATAACCGCGAAATTTTCTGACCAAAAATTTCGGGGTATTGAAATAACGAGATTTGATTAATAAATAAATTCATACAAGTAATTATTCAACAATTAAAGATTTCGAGAAATACATCAAATTAATGAAGAAAGATACATGGATAAATTCATAATGTAGTTCGACATTCACTAAGCAAAACATGACATAAATCCTAATAATTTCCATGATCAAATCCTAATTAACTATGTGATTAACTAACCCAAAATTAAAAGAGAAAGCAAAGTTACCTCGAATCGCTAGATTATCCAAGGCACAAAAAGAATTCACTACTTGGTGAATTTTTTTGTGTTGTTCGACATTTTGAAAGGAAAAGAGGGGAGAAATATTTTTTTAGGGTTTAAGTGTACAATTAGCAAAATAGGAACCCAAATGAAAAGAGTAGGTTCTATTTATAAAAAAAAACAAAACAAACCCTAATGTTACCAAGAGGGCCGGCCAAAGGAAAGAAAGAAAAGAAAAAAAAGAAAATTGGGTCTTTGGCCCAATTTTGAGGAAAAAAGATTGGACTAGAAATGGAAGCAGTCCAAATTAAATGGCCTTTGGACTTGGATTTAAATAAATTAAGCTAATAACCGCGAAATTTTCTGACCCAAAATTTCGGGGTATTACATAGCAACGTTGTTTTCGGAGGAAAACAACATTACAGATCTTTAACTTCTAAAAACCTTTAAGAACGAACCCATAAACTGCAGCGGAAGCTCTAAACTTAATCATATTGTTCATTAAAACTATTAAAGAATCCAAAATAAATAATAATCCCAAAGTCTAATAACAATACAAAATAAGGAAAGTCCACTAAAAACGTAAAACATAAGTTAGAACTAAACATCAGGGTCAACTACTAAGCTGGCTAGCTCACAATCCCAGCCCTTGTGTAACCCAATTCAATCACCACCTGTACCTGGAAAAGAATGTTGGGGGTCCACAGTCAGTGGTGAGTAATTAGATTGTTGTACTTAATCAGTAGAACACAATTAGAAACATAATCATTGGAATAAGTCAATCAAACAGACAAACCAAATATCAAGAAATCATATATAAACATAGTCATCAAGTACGCAGCGGAAAACAATCATAACAATCCTCATAACCACAACCTTCTATACTAACTTACTCCGTTCTAGACTTCTTGACACCCAATTGACTCTTCAGTTCTATTCAGTTCAGGTATGCTAATCCGTGACCAGTCATATGCTCGTAAGGGGTCAACCACGAAGATATATTCCCCCCAACTTTCCTTGCTCATGCCGGGTCAACCACGAAGATCTACTCCCCAAGCAATGGGATCAAGAACTGTCACGAATCCGAAGATAGGACAGTGGCTTCGACTAAACCTATGTTCATAGCACGTGTGCCACTAGATAGGCGGTCACTTCATAGTTAATCATCTTTTCAATTCAATTATGTTCTGTTCTTGATTTCCTTTTCACAATTCAATTCCTTATTGACTCAACTTCACTTCTATTCAATTCTAGCTCTTCTTAACTTGACCCAAAACTCTAAACCCAAAATAGTACCACATGACATTCTTCCTTAATAAACCAATAATCATCAACAGAAATTGTTTAAAACAAAATAAAAATAATATTTTTATCATTCAACATCACACGACATTCTTACCCATAAATACCAAAACTTACACTTCAATTGCTCAAATACAATTAACAATAATTAATCACATAAACATAATAATAAATCATAACATAACACTTTAATCAATAAATCATCAAACTTGTACCAAAACAAGACAAAATCAATGCTTTTAAAACCTTAAAATACACGGCCTTCATGGTCTAACACAACATCAAGATCTTATTCAAGAAACCATCATAGAATGCCTAAATCAAAGATTCAATTCAAGATTTGCATAAAAGATTAATTAAGGATCAAGAAAATAACATAAAAATCATATTTTTCCTCAAAGAAACATTCGAATATCATCATGTCACACTCGGCATTCTTCATAACACAACCATAAATAATTCTAAATAATTCAACATCAATTCCATATGATTCTAAACCTACTCTAAACATGATCAATCCTATTCTAATAATCATATTGCTAATATATCCTATTGATTAAGTAAAGCAGATCTAATTACCTTTGATTATGGATGGGGTTCGAATATTTCAAGGTTTCTTGGATTTATTTTGAGGTTTATTTGGGGTTTCTTTAAGGTTCTTGATCAATTTTTAAGGGGTTGGAACAATATAAAAGGTTTAAGAACAATTTAATGATTGATCTTGGAAGGAAAAGATAAGAAAACAATTTGTTTGTTACTCCTTAAGGTTGCCGTGTGAAATAGGAAATAATAGGGATGGTTTTGACTTCCTAAAATCTAGTAACAAGAATAGGAAGGGTTGGAATAAAAATAGGGTTTTTAGGAAAGGGTCAAACAGATAGATTAACTAATAAAAATTTATTAAACAAATTAAATGAATTAAATAAAAAGGAAAGAGCCAAGGGGTCGTGAGTTTCTATGAATAAAAGGGGGGGTTTTATTTTGTAGTATTTATTTGTAGTTTAGTTTTTATTTGTGGTTTGGAAAAAATAAAATAAAAACAAAGGGGTGATGATCCCTAAAATCTAGTAGGGAGAATAGGTAAGTCAGGATTAGGGTTTTAGGCTTAGTTACAAAATAGATAAAGGTTTAATAATAATATTGATTAAAAGAAATGAAAGAAATTAATTAAAGAAAAGGATGAAGGAGTGGGCCGTGAGATACAAAGAACAAAGGAAATAATTGGGCTCGGGTTTTGGCAAGATGTAATTAAAGTTCGGGCCATGATCAAAATAATTAGACTGCTACAATAAAATTAATAATTAATTAAATAATAATCAATTAAATAGTCAATTAATTATATATTTAATTAATTATGAAAAAATTAAAATATCCCGAAATTTCGGGGTATTACAAGAACTATATGAAATTGGCGGCTCATAGTCTATCCGGAACGTGCAAAGAGGGCTTGCATTGTTCTATTTTGTAAATCATGGGCAAGAATATGAAGAAACAATGCCACAATTTCTTTCACTACAACATTCCTTGTAGTCTTTAATACCCCTTTAGTTTGTAAGACATGACATAGCTTATCAAAACAACGTTTGTCAAGACGCAATTGCTCACGACATATCCTATTGTTACTCAAAGTGTCCATCCATCTAGCCCTTTTTTTAGCACGCTCGGATTCATTCCAAGTTACCTCCTTCACCCTATTCCTTTGTCCATACCATGCACCCACTACTACTATAATGAAACCTAAAACCGCCATAACTAACACCATATCCTCTTTGTGGAGTTTTGGGGGTCTGTACCTTTATTCCTTTTCGTAATAAAATTTCTCTATTTACCAAAAAAAAATACCATATCCTCATCATCATCATCTCTTTCGCGCTTTCGTGACTCTTGTATACTTAATTCATCGGACATCTTAAATCATTAAACAAAAAAAATATTCATAAAGACACACGTCACCTAAATTTAACGAGTCAAGTACATCTTAATCCATAGGAAAAATTCATATGAATAATCCCAATATTGGAGGTCTTCCAATATTAATCCTAACTATAGTTTATTACATTATAATCCAAACTAAGGGGGTAGTTTTATGATATTAGTCCATACTAACTTTTGACCGGCTCCGATTTCCTTCGTAAAAAGGGAGGATGGTATAGTCAAGTATTATAAATAAGAAAAGAGGAAAGATAACGAATAATTTATGAATTGGTGACCGATTATAATAGGTTAAATAAGTAAATGGACTAATATCATAAAACAACCCCTAATGTTTGGATTATACTGTAATAACTAATAGTTGGGATTAATATTAGAAGACGTCCAATAGTTGGGATTATTTATATGAATTTTTCCATGAACCATTACTTTTCACAAAGTCTTAATAAGTCAACTCATCAGACAAAAACAGTTGGTAATACAGGAATATGTATTAAAACTTACTAAAGTAAACTGACTATATCCACACCTTTTGTTGTACTCATTCAAGTAACAATACAGTACATTCCAACTCAATTAATGTATACAAGACAATGAAGAAATGGGAAATAATACAAAGACTGCTAATGCAGGAGTAACAACCACAAGAAGAGAAGTTAACCAAATAGCCAATTTATTCATGCTCCATTTGCCATAACCATGTTAAGAAAGTTAATGTCATCAGACAGATATAAAGCTATAACTTAAAAAGGGTTTAAAATGGAACCTGCAAGCTTAGTAGTGATGATGGCAAGCAATGAAGATGGCCACGAGAAGAAAACAGTAAAAGCGCAAAAGATTAAAGGGGAAAAAAAACTTAAAAAAAACAAAATTGTTTGTGAATTGAAACAAAAAAATAATAAAAAATTGAACAAAAAATCAAACAAAAATAGAACAAAAACCTAACAAAAAACAGAACAAATACTTGCAGAAAAATCAAACAAAAATCCTCAAAAAATCGAACAAAAACCTAACAAAAAACAGTACAAAAATCGAACAAATACTTGGAGAAGGAGAACAAAAATCGAACAAAAATGCTATTGGTATAGCACAACCAGTTAAAAGCTAACTAAAGACATACTTCTTTCTCTTCAATTTTTGTTCGATTTTTGTTCTCCTTCTCTAAAAAACGAAGTATTTGTTCAATCAAATAAAGATAATTGCAGAGACATACGAAGTATTTGTTCAATCGAAGTACAGGAAAAATACAAGAAAAATCAAAGTATTTGTTCAATTGAAGTATTTGTTCGATTGAACAAACCTCCAAGTCTTTGTTCGATTGAACAAAAATCGAAGTACAAAAATCGTATTTGTTCAATCGAAGTACAGGAAAAATCAAACAAGTATTTTTCCAAATACTTCGAACAAAGACATACTTGGTATGGCAAGATTCAGATCAAAAATTTCAAATCAATAGATTCAGATAAAATTAAACCAAAAATCAAGATACTCACCTTTTGAGAGTAAACCAAGGTTGAACGAGCTTCAAGCTCCTTTAATGGCAATATAGGCGAGAGGATAGAGGAGGAGGAACCGAGCTTCAAGATCCTTTTATGGCAAGAGAGGCGATAGGAGGAGGAACCGAGCATCGAATGGCCTTTAATGGCGAGATGATCGGTCCATTTTGGACCCATTTTCCGGCTTCGTTTCACTTGTCTTTCGGGCCTTTTAGACTTTATTTCATTGGTTTTTAGTCTTTTAGTATAGAATTAGCTTATTTCATGGTTTCATTCAATAATGTTGTGTTTTGTTTGTTTTCTTGAATAATTGGGCTAAAATTGGAAGCATTTCAAGTGCTCTTGCATATATAGGCTGATTCAAAGACGCATTATTTTTTTCTATAGCTCGTTTTCAGGTTATTCCACTTGGAGAAGATTCCTTATTCCAAGAGCTTTAATTTGATATATTATAAGCTCAATTCCGCTAAGAAACAAAGGAGATATGAGCATTTGAAGACCGAGTGTGCAGATCTGCACAACCGTGCAACACTACCCTGCACGATCGTGCAGCATCCAGAGAGCCCGAAATCCGTGACACGACCGTACAGCTTATAACTGCACGGCCGTGCACGGCTGCAGCACGTGTTTTTGCTCTGTTTAGGCCGTGTTCTTAATACATATTTGGGGTTTTCATTTACTAATCGAAGGAACATTTAGACCATACTTAGGATAGTATTAGGAGCTTCTCTCTCTACTTTCTCTCTCTAGATTAGAGTAGATTTGGCTTGATTTAGGCTTAATTTCTTGAATTTCTCAAGGTACTCAATCAATTTATTTTTCTTTTACTATTCTTTCTTTCATATTTTGCAGGTTGATTAGTGTTTAATTACTGCATTACTTGTTTTCTTAGTAAAATTGCTTGTTTATTTGTTGTTAGATTTAGGTTTAATTCATGTTTTCTTGCTTGGAATTCCACTTTAATCTCTTCTTCATGTTTTTCCCTAATTATGCTTGAGTTGTTAGGTTTTTTTAGGGATTGGATGACTTGATTCTATAGATTTTGGAGGTTGATGATTGGAATCCATGAATGCTTGAGTTTATTAGATTGTTAAGTTTTCTAAATTTCTTGTTGCTTTTCATGCTTGCTTGGTGAAGTAATCATGTTGAGTTCTAGTGATTTTGGATTAATTTTCATGATTGCTTTCAAGATTTTCTATGGAGAATTTTCCTAATTGCTAGAGATAGTAATTGGAATTGTGAATCAATAAAAGAGTTGACAAATTCGGTTTTTAAACTTCTTAAATTAGTTATTCGAGAGAGGTTGATTTAGCTTGTTTTGAGATTTGCTAATGTCTATTCAAGAGAGGGCTTAGGATTGGATTATTTTAGAAGTTTACTTGGCAATTTAATTCATCATAGCATAAATGGTTTTCAATGATCGAAATCCTCCAAATGAAGTATATTCAAGGAGTTTTTTCCCTAGATCTTTTTATATTGATTCTTGCATTTTTGTTTGTTTTAATCGATTCGTTTAATAGTTAGATTTCTCGCAATTTAAAGAAACAAAAATAGAACCTCGATTCCCTAGATTCTCTAAAATCAACTCCAATCCACTTACTTCCTTACGGATCGACCCTAACTCCACTAATACTACGTATTAGTTTGTTAGGGTTTTATAAGTTGTATATTTGATAGGCGACTAGGGCCACGACACCTTAGGAGCCGATCACGAGAGCACAGAGGAGAGAGGCGAGAGCACAGTGGAGAGAGATGGAGTTGGGAGAATTCCAAATGACGATTTTTTTTTTTTTTTTGTTATTTCAAACTCACATATTTACCCTATTATGGATTTGAACTTGGAATTGGGAAAATTTCAATTCCAATTTTTTTTGCACCCCAAACATCGTATTTGGGACAAATCCAGAATTTCAAATGAAATTCATGTTTCCAAACAGGCCCTTATTTTATTTCCAAATATCCAGTTTATATTTTAGAGTCTTTATTTTATTTGGATATTCAGTTTAAATTTCTACAAGTCAAGAAAAAAAAAACACGCAATCCAACTCCACCTTCATCCGCAATTCCCTATTCACCTACGCACTACAGTTCACCGGTTTGTCTCGAAAAATTAATCAATCTGGATATATTAAATGCCCCTATCAGATAACCGAGCACAAAGTTACGGCATGCCGAAAATTTTCACTATACCACTTTAATAAAAAAAAACTACAAGAAAAACACTTAAATAAATTTTCCATCTACAAAACCTTTTTATCAAATTTTGAATATAAAAATTTAATTTCAAAATTAAATAAAATATGTTTCCATAGAATTGTAACAAAAAAAATTTTCCTCCAAAATTAAATAAATTATTAAAGGAAAAGTGTGATGAAAATTTTATAAATTTGAAATGTGAAATTATAATTTCTAGTTTTTATTTTAATATAAAATTTCCCTCCAAAATTGTATATTATAACTTTAATATTTTATTTTGAGAAACAAATTTCCCTCTAAAAGCCACATTAATTATGATTGTATTTTAATTGATTTTATTTTTTCCCATAATATTCATTTTATATTTTAGAGTCTTCATTTTAATTAGATATTCAGTTTATATTTCTAAAAGTTAGGGAAAAAACCATGCACTCCACCTCCACCTTCATCCGCGGTTCTCCCTTCACCAACACACTGTCGTTCACCTGTTCGTCTCAAAAAATTAATCAATCTAGATATATTATATGCCCCTATAAGAAAAACGAGCGCAAATTTATGGCAATTTGAAAATTTTTACTATAGTTTTATCAATTTTTGAATATACAAATTTAATTTCAAAATTAAATACATTATGTTTCCAAAGAATTGTAACAAAAAACATTCCCTCAAAAATTAAATAAATAATTAAAGGAAAATTGTGATGGAAATTTTAGAGATGTGAAATTTGAAATTATAATTTCAATTTTAAATTGTAACAAAAAATTTCCCTCTAAAATTTTATATTATAACTTAAATTTTTTGTTTTGAGAAAAAAATTTCCCTCCAACAACCACATTTATTATTCTTGTTTGATTTTATTTTTGTTCCAAAATATGCAGTTTATATTTTAGAGTCTTCATTTTAATTGGATATTCAGTTTATATTTCTAAAAGTCAGGAAAAAAACACGCAATCCAACTCCACCTTCGTCTGCGGCTCCCCCTTCACCCACGCACTGTCTTTCACCGGTTCGTCTCGAAAAATTTATCAATCTGGGTATATTAAATGCCCCTATTAGAAAACCGAGCGCGATGTTACGGCATGCCGAAAATTTTCACTATACCCCTTTAAACAAAAAACTAAAAGAAAAACACTTAAATAAATTTTCCATCTATAAAAACTTTTTATCAATGTTTGAATATAAAAATTTAATTTCAAAATTAAATAAAATATTTTTCCAAAGAATTGTAACAAAAACTTTCCCTCAAAAATTAAATAAGTTATTAAAGGAAATGTTCGATAAAAATTTGAGAGATGTGAAATTTGAAATTATAATTTCTATTTTAATTTTAACAAAAAATTTCACTCCAAAATTGTATATGATAACTTCGATTTTTCCTTTTAAGGAAAAAAATTTCCCTCCAAAATCCACATTAATTATTCTTTTATGTTAATTGATTTTATTTTATTTCCAAAATATTCAGTTTACATTTTAGAGTCTTCATTTTAATTGGATATTCAGTTTATATTTCTACAAGTTAGAAAAAAAAACACGCAATGCAACTCCACCTTCATTCGCGTTTCCCTCTTCACCTACGCACTGCCGTTCACTGGTTCATCTCGAAAAATTAATCAATATGGATATATTAAATACCTGTATCAAACAACCGAGCACAAAGTTACGGCATGCCGAAAATTTTCACTATGCCACTTTGATAAAAAAAATAAAATAAAAACACTTAAATAATTTTCTATCTATAAAAACTTTTCAATTTTTTAATATAAAAATTTAATTTGAAAATTAAATAAAATATGTTTCCAAAGAATTGTAACAAAAACTTTCCCTAAAAAATTAAATAAATTATTAAAGGAAATGTGTGATGAAAAATTTAGAGATGTTAAATTTGAAATTATAATTTGAATTGTAATTTTAAAAAAAAATTTCCCTCCAAAATAGTATATTATAACTTCAATTTTTTATTTTGAGAAAAAAAATTTCCTTCCAAAAACCACATTAATTATTCTTGTATTTTAATTGGTTTTATTTTATTTCCAAAATATTCAATTTATATTTTAGAGTCTTCATTTTAATTGGATATTCAGTTTATATTTCTACAAGTCAGGAAAAGAACCACGCACTCCACCTTCAGTCAGTTTGGTAAGCAATGTTAAGTGCTAACAAACACACGTATCTTTATGAAATCTAATCAAATCTTCGAGATCTTTTGATTTCGAATATTTGATCTCAAAATTTAATGGGTTTAATCATTACGGTTACAAAACCCCTCTTGATTGGAATAATTTGGGTTTTTGTAACTGCCTATATATAGTAGCACTTAATGAACAAAAACAACCAAGAAGATAGACGACTCTCCAATACTTCATTGAGCAATATTTTCGAGAGTCCAAAAGATCAAACATAATAGTTTACAAACTACAAGAGCATTCGAAAAAACCCAGATCTTAACTTAACCTCTTGTAAGGTTTTAAGAAGCATCTTTTGAGAGAAACTTTCTGCAATGCTTCACTAACAGAAGGGTTAGTGATTGGGGAGCATTTGAGATTTCATTTGCGAGTTCTTGTGAGTTTAAGTGCGAAACAACACTCTTGGGTTGAGAGTGAGGAAGTTTGTCGTGTGAGTTTACGATAGCAATTGTACTATCTTTTGTTCATCAGAGTTGATTAATAAAAGATTGGTAGCGAGAGTAGGAGGATGTAGGCACAGTTGCCGAACCTCGTTAAATATGTGTGTTCTTTATTTGCTTTACATTTACTGTTTTATTGTTCTAGTTTTTTCCGTTGCTAAACCAGTTCTCTGGTTCTATCACTAGAACAAATCAAGAAAAGTTGATAAAGAAAATATTAAAGAAACACTCAATTCACCCCCCCTCTTGAGTGCTATTATTGGGACCTTAAGTGATGATGTTTGTACTGCAATTAGAGATTTCTTTCAGACTTGGGATATGCTAAAAACTGCCAATGCTACCTCAATTTCCTTGGCTCCTAAGGTTCCTTGTCCTAAACTGGTTACTAATTACAGACCCATTGCATGTTTCTCTGTAATCTATAAGTGTATATCCAAGTTGATTTGTCTCAAAATGCAAAAGGTGCTTCCTGATGTGATTTCTAAGTCACAGGGTGCCTTTGTGTCTGGTAGAAGCATTGTTCATAACATTTTGGTATGTCAAGACATGGTGAAGCACTATGCTAGGAAGTTTAGTCCTAAAGGGTGCCTTCTTAAGTTTGATCTTCAAAAGGCTTATGACACAGTTGAATGGGTTTTCCTGGAGAGCTTGCTTAATCATTTAAATTTCCCTCATCACTTTATAAAAGTTCTGATGGCCTGTATTACTACTCCATCTTACACTTTGCTCATTAATGGCACTTTTCAAGGGTTCTTCAAGCCTGATAGGGGTCTTAGACAGGGGGATCCTTTTTCTCGCTTGAAATACAACTGTTCAAAAAGTGCTTTTCAGTTTCATCCTAGATGATCTTATATTGTTTTGTAAAGGGGAGTTGGGAAGTGTGAACATCTTACTGCAAAGCTTGAAGCATTTTATGGAAGTCTCAGGGCTAAGGGCTAATCATGTTAAGTTTGCAATCTACCACTCTAATATGCCTCAAAATGAGATTGATTTTGTGTGTGCTAAAACTAGCTTTAAGCTAGGAGAATGTCCTTTTAGATATTTTGGTTCCCTTATATGCAATAGGAGAATTGATGTGAATGATAGTGGTGACTTGATTGAGAAAGTGTTGATGAGAATCTCTAGTTGGCACGCTAGAAATCTTTCCTTTGTTGGTAGGTTACATTTGGTGAACTCTGTGTTGATGAACTTGTGCAATTATTGGATGCAAATTTTGATAGTGCCTACTACTGTGATTAAGCACATTAATAAAGTTTGTAGAAGGTTCCTTTGGAAGGGCAAAGCTCAGGGGGTCAAACCTGCTAAGGTTAGTTAGGATGCTTGTTGTGATTATAAGGATTATGGAAGCATTGGAGTGAGGGATACCTTACTTTGAAATAGGCTTGCTGTAAGTAAGATTGTATAGCAAATTTTTGAGAAAGCTGACAACTTATGGGTTAGATGGGTGCATAGTATTTACTTGAAACAGAAAGAGTGGTGGTCTTATCAACACACCTCTCATGCTAGCTGGAAATGGAAAAATCTATGTAGAGCCAAAGAATGGATCAGAGCTTTACCTGATCTGAGCTGGTGGCCTGCAGTGGGGGACAGGTTGTAATAACCCGAAAATTAGGGTTAGAAAATTTCTTGATTATTAATTGTTATGATTTCTTAATTCTAAGCTCGAATCCTGGATTTCGGGATCGGTTTTCTTAAATCTATCCTCATTTTAAAATTGGGCCTAATGGCCCAATGACATTTTACCTTGGCCGGCCTTTAGCTTTCATGGCCAAGGGATTTATTTTGTTTTTAAACCCATTCATTTGTTGGACATTTCCATATCTACAATTCTATTTCCGACAGTGTAGTTACTCGCCACTGACGGTGGACTCCTATTTTTATTTTACAGGTTAGCAGAACGAAGTATAGAGACGGGTTTGAGTGATGGACGAGTGTTCAAGGCTCCTGCTTTATAATCACATTTCTAGTAGTTTAGTTTGTTTTTGAGTTGTAGGATTTTTATTTCTTGATTAGTTTATTCGTTTCCTTTAAAAGTTATTCGGTTTCAGTATTAATAATAATAAATACCATTTTTCCCATGAGTTTTAGTTATACTCTTGTTATTGAATGTCGAGTATTTTGGTGAATTATATTGATGATTTTCGTGGGGTTCAAATGCTAAAGATTGTATTTTTTATGTTTGAATTATTATTATTGATATTAAAAAATTGTATGATTATAAGTATGTTGTTGAGTGTATGAATTTATTTCTTGATCAAATCTTGTTATTTCTTGATGAATTTTTCGTGGGATTTTGTTTACTGGTTGATTATGAATCAAGATTGATTTCATGGCAAAATTCGTTCTTTTATTGTTTATAACAATTTAATCTGTGAAACCGGTAAACATGTCCAGATTTAATTTATGAATTTATTAAAATAATTATTCAATTCTGATGGCTACGAAAACCTAGTTCGAAGTCCGAATTAGTGTATTATAACTTTTGCTAATTTTTCGTAATTTTTAGAGTTCGTTTGCTATGGCAGAAAATTCTGAAATTGATTAGGCTCTTATTTGATCAGTTAGTTATAAAATGCCTTAAAATTAGTAAATGTTGTTATTTTTGGACGAAACTTACACACGATAAACCTTGAACCAGATTTAACTTTATTTCCAGATTATTCGAGACCTTTAAATGGTTATTCTTTAATTTAAATCGGTAAAATCAGATTATGTAAAATAGTGTGATTAAATTACTAAAATAGTTTGAGTGTATATCTTGTCGAATCCTTTAAGACTAATTTCACTTTATGTTAAATCAGAAGGTACGTGATGTCTATTCTTGAATTCTTGATTTAATTTACGAAGATTCTTGATTGTTCTATGTGGTTTGAAAGTATAAAAATTGAATTTTTATTTGTTATTCCACTCACTAACTTGGTCCTGATGACCAAGATTTGACCTTTATAGTTATCTTGTTTAAAACTATGAGTATCTATTGTAACTTTTATTTTAGGTTTATGAAACTTGATAATCGTTGTATGAATTGTGTCATGAAGTTTTATATTGCACTGTGGCTCATCTTGTTCCCTATTCTTGTATTTCGAACCTAGCCTTTAGAACCGTGTGGTTCGTGTCTCTTGGGCCAAGGTCGAAACCCAATGAACCTAGTTGTTGTGTGTTGCCTGTTCTCCTGTATTTATTGTATGATTGTTGAACCTGATATTGTATATGGATAAGATGTTACTTGATGGTGAAATGCGTGTGACTTGATGTGTCTCGTGTTTTGAACTTGATTGGTGTCACTTGATTCTTGGTCAAAGTCTGTCGTGTCTATTAGTTTATCGGGGATAAATCGTGCGGGGCGTGTCTGTCAGTTTACCGATGATAAACTGTCCGGGTCATGTTTATCGGTTTATCGGTGATAAATCATGCGGGTCATGTTTATCGATTTTCTGGTGGTAAATCGTGCGGGTCAGGTTTGAACTTGATAGGAGTCTTTGAATCTTGTTGTGTCTATCGGTTTATCGGTGATAAATCGTGCGGGGCGTGTCTATCAGTTTATCGGTGATAAATTGTGCGGGTCATTTTTTATTAGTTTATCGGTGATAAACCGTGCGGTTCATGTTTATCGGTTTACCAGTGGTAAATCGTGCAGGTCATGTTTAAACTTGATTGGAGTCTTTGAGTCTTGTTATGTCTATCGGTTTATCGGTGATAAATCGTGCGGGGTGTGTTTATCAGTTTATCTGTGATAAATTGTGCGGGTCATGTTATCAGTTGTAGATTGAGTTGAGTCTTGTTGTTTGAATTGTGAACTTGTCTATGATTCGTGAATGATGATGATTATTGAGTTTCCGCTGCTGTTTCTGATTTGGATTTATTTCATTTCTATGACTGTTGTTGTAACGTCTTGCTCTCTATTTTCTAATCTGTTATTCTATGTGATGTGGTTCTACTTCTAAGTAAGGACAGTTTAGTTACTCGCCACTAACGGTGGACCCCTATTTTTATTTTATAGGGGAGCAGAACAAAGTATAGATACGGGTTTGAGTGATGGACGAGTGTTCTAGGCTCCTGTTTTATAATCATGTTTCTAGTAGTTTAGTGTGTTTTTGAGTTGTAGGATTATGATTTCTGGATTAGTTTATTCATTTCCTTTAAACTTTATATTGGATTTCATTAACAATAATAATAAATACCATTTTTCCCATGAGTGTTAGTTATACTCTATTTATTGAATGTAGAGTATTTTGGTGAATTATATTGATGATTTTCGTGGGGTTCAAATGCTAAAGATTGTATTTTTTAAGTTTGCATTATTATTATTGATATTAAACAATTGCATGATTATAAGTATGTTATTGAGTGTATGAATTTATTTCTTGATCAAATCTTGTTATTTCTTCATAAATTTTTCGTGGGAGTTTGTTTACTTGTTGATTATGAATCAAGATTTATTTCGTGGCAAAATTCGTTCTTTTATTGTTTATAACAATTTAATCTGTCAAACAGGTAAAACTGTCTAAATTTAATTTATGAATTTACTAAAATACTTATTCAATTGTGATGGCTACAAAAACTTAGTTGGAAGTCCGAATTAGTGTATAATAACTTTTGCTAATTTTTCGTAATTTTTAGAGTTCGTTTGCTATGGCAGAAAATTCTGAAATTAATTAGGCTCTAATTTGATCGGTTAGTTATAAAATCCCTTAAAATTAGTAAATGATGTTATTTTTGGACGAAACTTACACACGATAAACCTTGAACCCATATTTAACTTTACTGAAAATTTCCAGATTATTCGAGACCTTTAAATGGTTGTTCTTTAATTTTAATAGTTAAAATCAGATTATGTAAAATAGTGTGATTAAATTACTGAAATAGTTTTAGGGTATATCTTGTCGAATCCTTTGAGAAAAATTTCGCTTTATGTTAAATCAGAAGGTACGTGATGTCTATTCTTGAATTCTTGATTTAATTTACGAAGATTCTTGATTGTTCTATGTGGTTTGAAAGTATAAAAATTGAATTTTAATTTGTTATTCCACTCACTAAATTGGTCCTAATGACCAATATTTGACCTTTAGAGTTATCTTGTTTAAAACAATTATTATCTATTGTAACTTTTATTTTAGGTTTATGAAACTTTATAATCGTTGTATGAATTGTGTCCTGAAGTTTTATATTGCATTGTGGCTCATCTTGTGCCCTGTTCTTGTATTTCGAACCTAGCCCTTGAGAACCGTGTGGTTCGTGTCTCTTGGGCCAAGGTCGAAACCCAATTAACCTAGTTGTTGTGTGTTGCCTGATCTCCTGTATTTATTGCATGATTGTTGAATCTGATATTGTATATGTATAAGATGTTACTTAATGGTGAAATGCGTGTGACTTGAGGTGTCTCGCGTTTTGAACTTGATTGGCGTCACTTGAGTCTTGGTTAGAGTCTGTCGTGTCTATCAGTTTATCGGTGATAAATCGTGCGGGGCGTGTCTATCAGTTTACCAGTAATAAACTGTGCGGGTCATGTTTATCGGTTTATCAGTGATAAATCATGCGGGTCATGTTTATCGATTTACCGGTGGTAAATCGTGCGGGTCATGTTTGAACTTGATAGGAGTCTTTGAATCTTGTTGTGTCTATCGGTTTATCGGTGATAAATCGTGCGGGGCTTGTCTATCTGTTTATCGGTGATAAATTGTGCGGGTCATTTTTTATTGGTTTATTGGTGATAAATCGTGCGGTTCATGTTTATCGGTTTACCGGTGGTAAATCGTGCGGGTCATGTTTAAACTTGATTGGAGTCTTTGAGACTTGTTGCGTCTATCGGTTTATCGATGATAAATCGTGCGGGGTGTGTTTATCAGTTTATTTGTGATAAACTGTGCGGGTCACGTTATCAGTTGTAGACTGAGTTGAGTCTTGTTGTTTGAATTGTGAACTTGTTTATGATTCGTGAATGATGATGATTATTGAGTTTCCGCTGCTGTCTCTGATATGGATTTGTTTTATTTCTATGATGTTGTTGTAACGTCTTGCTCTCTATTTTCTAATCTGTTATTCTACGTGATGCGGTTCTACTTCTAAGTAAGGACAGTCTAGTTACTCGCCACAGACGGTGGACCCCTATTTTTATTTTACAGGGGAGCAGAACAAAGTATAGAGATGGGTTTGAGTGATGGACAAGTGTTCTAGGCTCCTGTTTTATAATCAGTGTTTCTAGTAGTTTAGTTTTTTTTTTTAGTTGTAGGATTTTGATTTCTGGATTAGTTTATTCTTTCCTTTAAACGGTATTGGATGTCATTAATAATAATAATAAATACCATTTTTCCCATGAGTTTTAGTTATATTCTTGTTATTGAATGTAGAGTATTTTGGTGAATTATATTGATGATTTTCGTGGGGTTCAAATGCTAAAGATTGTATTTTTTAAGTTTGCATTATTATTATTGATATTAAACAATTGTATTATTACAGGTATGTTGTTGAGTGTATGAATTTATTTCTTGATCAAATCTTGTTATTTCTTGATGAATTTTTCGTGGGAGTTTGTTTACTGGTTGATTATGAATCAAGATTTATTTCGTGGTAAAATTCGTTCTTTTATTGTTTATAACAATTTAATCTGTCAAACCGGTAAAACTGTCCAAATTTAATTTATGAATTTACTAAAATACTTATTCAATTGTGATGGCTATGAAAACTTAGTTGGAAGTCCGAATTAGTGTATAATAACTTTTGCTAATTTTTCGTAATTTTTAGATTTCGTTTGCTATGTTAGAAAGTTTTGAAACTAATTAGGCTCTAATTTGATCGGTTAGTTATAAAATCCCTTAAAATTAGTAAATGATGTTATTTTTGGACGAAACTTACACACGATAAACCTTGAACCCAGATTTAACTTTCATGAAAATTTCCAAATTATTCGAGACCTTCAAATGGTTGTTCTTTAATTTAAATCGGTAAAATCAGATTATGTAAAATAGTGTGATTAAATTACTAAAATAGTTTTAGAGTATATCTTGTCGAATCCTTTGAGACTAATTTCAGTTTATGTTAACTCAGAAGGTACGTGATGTCTATTCTTGAATTCTTGATTTCATTTAAGAAGATTCTTGATTGTTCTATGTGGTTTGAAAGTATAAAAATCGAATTTTTATTTGTTATTCCACTCACCAACTTGGTCCTGATGACCAAGATTGGACGTTTATAGTTATCTTGTTTAAAACTATGATTATCTATTGTAACTTTTAGTTTGGGTTTATGAAACTTGATAATTGTTGTATGAATTGTTGCCTGAAGTTTGATATTGCATTGCGGCTCATCTTGTGCCCTTTTCTTGTAGTTCGAACCTAGCCCTTGAGAACCGTGTGGATCGTGTCTCTTGGGCCAAGATCTAAACCCAATGAACCTAGTTGTTGTGTGTTGTCTGATCTCTTGTATTTACTGCAAGGTTGTTGAACCTGATATTGTATATGGATAAGATGTTCCTTGATGGTGAATTGCGTGTGACTTGAGGTGTCTCGCGTTTTGAACTTGATTCGCGTCACTTGAGTCTTGGTTAGAGTCTGTAGTGTCTATCAGTTTATCGGTGATAAATCATGCGGGGCATGTCTATTAGTTTATCGGTCATAAACTGTGCGGGTCATGTTTATCGGTTTATCGTTGATATATCATGCGGGTCATGTTTATCGATTTACCGGTGGTAAATCGTGCGGGACATGTTTGAACTTGATTGGAGTCTTTGAGTCTTGTTGTGTCTATCGATTTATCGGTGATAAATCGTGCGGAGCGTGTCTATCAGTTTATCGGTGATAAACTGTGTGGGTTATGTTTATCGGTTTATCGGTGATAAATCATGCGGGTCATGTTTATCGATTTACCGGTGGTAAATCGTGCGGGTCATGTTTGAACTTGATTGGAGTCTTTGAGTCTTGTTGTGTCTATCGGTTTATCGGTGATAAATCGTGCGAGGCGTGTCTATCAGTTTATCGTTGATAAATTGTGCGGGTCATTTTTTATTGGTTTGTCGGTGATAAGTCGTGCGGTTCATGTTTATCGGTTTACCAGTGGTAAATCGTGCAGGTCATGTTTAAACTTGATTGGAGTCTTTTAGTCTTGTTGTGTCTATCGGTTTATCGGTGATATATCGTGCGGGGTGTCTTTATCAGTTTATCTGTGATAAATTGTGCGGGTCATGTTATCAGTTGTAGACTGAGTTGAGTCTTGTTGTTTGAATTGTGAACTTGTCTATGATTCATGAATGATGATGATTGTTGAGTTTCCGTTGCTGTTTCTGATTTGGACCTGTTTTATTTCTACGACTGTTGTTGTAACGTCTTGCTCTCTGTTTTCTAATCTGTTATTCTATATGATGTGGTTCTACTTCTAAGTAATGACAGTCTAGTTACTTGCCACTGACGGTGGACCCCTATTTTTATTTTACAGGGGAGCGAAACAAAGTATAGAGACGGGTTTAAGTGATGGACGAGTGTTCTAGGCTCCTGTTTTATAATCATGTTTCTAGTAGTTTAGTTTGTTTTTGAGTTGTAGGATTCTGATATCTGGATTAGTTTATTCGTTTCCTTTAAACATTATTGGTTTCATTATTAATAATAATAAGTACCATTTTTCCCATGAGTTTTAGTTGTACTCTTGTTATTGAATGTCGAGTATTTTGGTGAATTATATTGATGATTTTCGTGGGGTTCAAATACTAAAGATTTTATTTTTAATGTTTGCTTTATTATTATTGATATTAAACAATTGCATGATTATAAGTATGTTGTTGAGTGTTTGAATTTATTTCTTGACCAAATCTTGTTATTTCTTGATGAATTTTTCGTGGGAGTTTGTAATAACCCGGAATTTTGGGCCAGAAAATTTCGCGGTTATTAATGTGTTTTCCCTAGAATTTTATCTCATAACCGGCAGCTCATGAAGTAAAACCGGCAGCATAGAACCGGCAGCTTGTGAAGTAGAACCGGCAGCATGTGAAGTAAAGCCGGTAGCATAGAACCGGCAGCTTGTGAAGTCCAAGACCGGCAGTTTATGAAGATCAAACCGGCAGCTGTGAGGCCTCACCTTCAAAACTGGCAGCCTACTTCAAAACTGGCGGCTTCATCTTGAATTCTCAATTGGGCCAAGGACCCATTTCCCTCCCTTGTTAGGCCTTAGCCGGTCCTTCCTTTTATTTGGGCCAAGTTTGTTTATTTTAATTAATTAAATATTAGTTAATATTTTTGGGATAACTAAATAATTTAATTAATTTAAAATCATTTTTTTTTAACTCATTCAAAAGTTTGTTGTTGACCCAACAAACTCTTTCCCCCTCTTTCTCTATGTACACGGCAGCCCTAGGGCTTCACTTGGGGCTTGCTTGTTTTTATTTTCTTTATATAGGACCCCTTGTATTATTTTGGGTCCTATTGTTAATTGCTCCATAAACCCTAAAGTTTTCTCCATCTTTCTCCCCTCTCATATAGCCGTGAACCTCCATTGTTACCTTGGAATTTTTGCGATTTAAGGTAACTTCGCTTTTCCATTTAATTAAAGGGTAGAAAAACACATAGTTAATTAGGAATTATATCATGAAAATTGTAGGGATTTAATTTTGTTTTGCAAGGGATTGTCGAGTGATGATGATGTTGTTTCTTGATTTAATTTCATGATTTTATATATGAATCTTACAATGAATTTATGTAATCTTGATTGATTCTTGATGGAGTATGCGTATGGTATCAATAAGTTCCAAGCATGGATTTTTATTTGCTCTAATTGTGTATTTTGATAATTTAAATTTTAAACCTTGATGTTTAAATCTTGATTTGCTTAGACTTAGGGTATTATGCGTGTAGTAGGTGTCAAGAGTATGGGTGCTCTTCTTGATGATATGTCATACGTATAGTAACTGGCATCAGCAAGCATGCAAATTTTAGTTTAGAATTCTTTATCAAGTTAATGGCAAACCCATGAATCAATTTACAACTTTGTTTGACTATTCTATTTTCGGTACTTGCTGTAAAGTTTAGGAACAATTTGCATTAATGTTGAACTAGTGCCAAGCGTGTGTATGAACATTGAGCATATTGGTTAATCATGTTTCTTGAATTTAATCTTGTTAGTTGATGTTAAGTATGGTTTTATGATATTTGTATATTTAATTTAATTATTTGTTGTTGATTAAATTACATGGATTAATTGAATAATTTGATGAAATTCATGGATATGTCGAGTGGGATGAAAAATTAGGAAAGTAGAGTTTTATCACTTTTTGGCAATTTTAGTAATTATTTTGACTAATTAAATTAGTTTAAGAATTAGTTAATTATTTGTTGAAAGTCTAAGATTGCCGTGAAGAATGATTAGATTTAGTCATTTTGTTTTTGTTGTTTAAATTGGAATTATTATTAATTTAGGAATTGTTAATAATAAAAGTTACGGTCAAAATAATTATTAGGAATAAGTTGTAAAGTGTAGGGATTAAAGGAACAATAATATTGATATTATACTATTAGGGCCGAAAGGGTTTAGTATAATAATATAATTATATTCTGGATAATGTTACGAAATTATTATATAATGTTAAGGTTAGTATCCGAAAGGATAGGGATATAAGTATATGAATATTTAAGGAATAGTATATATTATAAGATTTTAAGATGCATAAGATATTATTAGGGATTAAGAAAGGAAACAGAGTAATAGCTATACATGTCATGTTTCGGTCTCTGGCTAGGAAAGACTTGGTATTTAAGGTGGCCAATATACGTGCCGCACCTCTCTTTCCTGGGACTCCGAACATTTCATTTCCTATTACGGTCACCTAGTATTATCCTAATATATGATATGATTAAATTAAATGAAGATATAAGATACAATATGGACGCCCACCTGATGATACACGAGTCGTTAGTGGGTTAAGTCAGAGCCACTGCTCAATGGGACGAACACACGAGCTCCCCGGAGCAGTTTTGGATCTTAGGATATGTAGTCGTCTGGTAGTGGTACACGAGCCGCTACTAGGAGTTATGGCCATAGCTTAGACTTAGTGGTGAAACACGGGATCCGCTACGGGATTGAGTACACGAGCTCCTCCCGGCATGTTCTAGGAAGTTATGGTGAAACACGAGATCCATAACGAGTTATAGTGACCGGTCCAACAAAGATGTTATATTATGATTATACGATTGATATGTTAAGATGAAATCATAAGGTGAAGATTAAGATGATTTCAAAGATGATAAGATAAGTTATGATCGTATATGATATGATATGTTAAGAATATGATAAGATATGATTACGACAAGAAATGAATGATGATATGATATGAATTATGATATGATAAGATTAAGATAATGTAATGATGATGATAAGTTAATGATATAAATTAAGAAGGGATAAGTATAGGTTAAAGATTGGGATAATTCAAGATGTATAGTATAAAGTATAAGTTTAGCATAATGTAAGTCTCCGCTGTGTATTTCTGTATTTATGAGTATGCATGTGTATGTATAATTATACGGATGTTGTATGTATTTGGTATGTTTCTAACCGTACTTGCAGGGTTGGTTATACGTATTTTATACGTAGTTATACGTATTCTAACCGTATTTCTGCAGGGGTATTTATACGTATTTTTAAACGTATCTTTATACGTATTTTTATACGTATTTGTATACGTACTTTTATACGTAATATTATACGTACGTTTTTATGGAATTTGTGTATCTTGTGTAAAGCATGTATTAATTCTTTTACAGTTTTTATGATATCTTTCTATGATATTATGTGTTTGGTGGTCCCTGGATTAAACGGGACAGCCTAGTTACTCGCCACTGACGGTGGACCCCCCCTCAGTTTCAGGTGATGTTGCAGCAGATTAGAGCGGGCTTCGCCGGATGGGCTTGAGTGTTTAGGCCCTTATTCTTAAGTTTCTAGTATTTTCCAGAACAATTTAGCATTTATTAGTTTATTATATGATCCCAGCATGTTGGGACAGTATTTCCGGACATTTGATGTAATAACAATTAGTGATTTACTATGGATTCTAGTAGCTATAATTAATAAAAGTTAATTCTTTCATTTATAATGTTGATTTATTGTTTAATTAGATTAAGTAATGATCCGAATGTCGATTTCCCTTCGTAAATCGACAAGCTTAAAAGTCGGGTCGTTGCAGAGTTGGTTTACTGGTTGATTATGAGTCAAGATTTATTTCGTGGCAAAATTCATTCTTTTATTGTTTATAACAATTTAATCTATCAAACCGGTAAAACTGTCCAGATTTAATTTATGAATTTATTAAAATACTTATTCAATTCTGATGGCTATGAAAACTTATTTGGATGTCCGAATTAGGGTATCATAACTTTTTCTAATTTTTCGTAATTTTTAGAGTTCGTTTGCTATGACATAAAATTCTGGAACTGATTAGGCTCTAATTTGATCGATTAGTTATAAAATCCCTTAAAATTAGTAAATGATGTTATTTTTGGACGAAACTTACATACCATAAACCTTGAACCCAGATTTAACTTTCATGAAAATTTCCAGATTATTCGAGACCTTTAAATGATTGTTCATTAATTTAAATCGATAAAATCAGATTGTGTACAATATTGTGATTAAATTACTAAAATTGTTTTAGGGTATATCTTGTCGAATCCTTTGAGAATAATTTCACTTTTTTTAACTCAGAAGGTACGTGATGTCTATTCTTGAATTCTTGATTTAATTTACGAAGATTCTTGATTGTTCTATGTGGTTTGAACGTAACGGCCCTGATTTTATAGGTATTTCTGTCGTATGTTTATGTGTATTTATGTGATGTTATGTATGGTTCAAATTTATTTTTGAACTATTTATTTTATTTTATGTCAATAATTTCAATTTAATTCGAATTATTATATTTTGATTAGTTATTATTTATTTTATTATTATTTAATTAACTAGAATTTTATTATTTAATTTTCTAATTAGTTATTTAATATTTTAGGCTAAATCTATTTAAGCATGATTAGTGATGCAATTTTTGTAAATTAGCCCAATTGATCACGAAAGCCCAAATTGGCCCATTTCCCTTGCTTGGCCGGTTTTCCCTTATATGTGCATGGCAAGGATTTGCCACTTGCCTCATGTTCACACCTTAACTAACTCTATATATAGTTGAGTTGGTAAGGCTTGAGGGTTCATTTGCTAAATTGCCATCTCTTGCCATCAAAAGTTCAAAAACACAAACTCCCTCCATTTGCCTCATACTCACACGCCATTTTTGGCTTCATCAACCCCAATCATTGTTCATCAACTTCTTAAACCCAAAACTTAAAGATTCAAACTCCATTGATCTTTAAGTAATCAAACTCAATCTAAACCTCTTAATTTGCGTTCAAGATCACTAGTTCGGGTTTGGTTTTGGGTTTGTTCGTGTAGCTTGTTCGTGTGGGTTTCATCGTGTGGGTTGCTCATGGTGGTGCAGCCGTGGGGTGCCGTGCAGTGGCAGCCGTGCAAGTCAAGTGGTGCCGTGTGCAAGGGCCGTGTGTTGTTCGTGCAGCCGTGCCGTGTGGAAGCCGTGGGTGCACCGTGTGCTAGGGCCGTGTGGTTCAAGGTTCCGGGCTGCAATTCGTGTTGATTTTGTGTGTTAATCTTCAATAAGGTAACATACTTTCTCAACTTAATTGGTGTACTATGTTTCATAGTATAGATTAAATGAACAAGGATTAGTTTATATGAAGTTTTGATCATGTTTTTGAATATGAATGTAATCTGATTTTTGGAGTGGTTTTATGATGATTTTATGATTGAATATGATGATTTTATGAATGGATATGTTAGTAATAAGTTTATGTTAATCATGTTCAAGATTGATGAATTTTGGATACTAGAAAGTTGATGATTTCGTATGTTGAATTGTTGGTTTTATGCGTGTAATTTAATGAAGTTAGATGAGTTCTTGATTCTTGGATGAGTTCTTGGTTGAAGTTCTTGAATCTTAATTAAGTTCTTGATTGAAGATCTTGAATCTTGGATGAGTTCTTGATGTTGATGGGTTCTTTGAGTTCTTGATGAGTTCTTGATTGTCTTTAAAGTTAAAGAAAGTTAAAGAAAGTGACAAGATGTTGTACGATGATTGGTTTACATGTTATTTTCTTAAGTCAAGGCGTAAAATGCAACTTAAGAAGTAACTAAGAATGTAAACTTCGGATTAAAGAGTTAAAGATTGTAAGATTAGCTTGATTTCGTTACTAGATGCCTAATTCGTAGAGTAAGATTCTATGTTTTTGGGTTAAGACGTTGCCCCTATCCTAACTGCGGTATTGGGATAGTGATTACCACTATGTCGTCTTTGACATGGATTTCCAGTAAGATTGGTTTCATAGGGTTGGGAGTAAGATTCTCAATCCTGGCATAGTTGGAAAGTTCGTTCGCGTAAGATGCGTTCGTACGTGCATAGTCTGGTCTAGTTTGCGAATGATTGTGCCAAAGTTAAGATTGGTTAAGTTGGTCGAGTCTAGCATGTATATTTGTATGGGTCGCATGATTTGATGGTATGATTTGGGTTGTTTGATTTATGCTATGTTCATGTGTATTCCCGTTAGGATGAGACAGTTATGTTACTCGCCACTGACGGTGGACTGTTGTTGCTTTTCAGGTAATTCTGATGCTGAGGTTCTTGCTTAGCTTTAGGTTAGGCGAGCGCCGATGTTGTTATATAGTTGTATTACTGTTATTTTATGGTTTTGGTTAGTTTTGAACTATAGTAGTGGTACTTGTATACTTTACTACAACTCTGACATGTGTTTGGAGTTACGTATGTTAGTAGTAGTAATTTGACGTTTGGGATTAGTTGTGTGGGTATTTGTACTTTTAGGTTTAGTAATACAATATTTTTGAGGTATTGTTTCAATTTTTAAGTATTTTAGATTGTTAGTTCTGGCTATTCGACTCGTCGGTTTCTTCCGCGCCGGTTTAAGCGAGTTGGGTCGTCACAGTTGGTATCAGAGCCGAATAGGTTTTAAGTGAAGTTTTAGGATTTGAGTTAAACCCGGGAGTTGAGAGCTTTACTATTCCCGAGTGATAAAACCAAATTTAAGGTTAAGTAAAGGGAGAAGAGTTGGGTAGAAAGACCGGGATAAGATCTTTTCTATTTTCTTTTTCTCTCTTTATTTTGTGTGCTTGACTGTGGTGGGGATGTATGACTGACATTGGTATTTTGGTATGTCTATTTGTTATGATGCGTTGCAGCATGCCTACGCCTCGCCGGTTGAGTACTGGACGACAGAGGTTGCGGGCACTCGAGGAGGCGATCCTTACGTTGGCGCACCATAGTCGTCATACGCCGAGTACGCAGTCGACGTTCGACCGTATCGCACGTCATCGACCTCCGACTTACGACGGGGCTGCCGACCCCACTATTCTGGAGAGCTGGATCTACGAGATGGGGAAGCTCTTCGACGCGATATTTTGCCCCGAGCACGAGAAGGTGCAGATCGCCGCTTATTATCTACGTGGAGAGGCCGATAACTGGCGGAGGTTAGCTAAGGACGCGTGCTTGCCGATGCATTCGATGTCGTGGATCGAGTTCGTCGATAAGATCCAGGAGCGTTTCTGATAGGAGGGGTTTTCTTACCAAATAAAAAACCGCCATCGTAGCATGAGTGGGGGTGTCGAACACGGGGAAGGTACTTCGCACTAGCCTAGGCGTGAGCGTCGAACAAGCTAGGTCAAATAATGGTCGCGAGAGGCGAAGGGAACTAACTAAAACTACACTAAGGAAACAAAAACAAAAGGGACTAGGGTAAGAGATCCACAACTCATACCACCATGAATTATGAATCAATTGAAACTTAGACTTAGGTCGTGGATAAGGGGAGGTCGTTCTAAGATCGTACCACTCTTTCGAGCTGGTACGATGACCGGAAAGACATATACAACTCACTTTCGTGCAGCGACACATCTAACAAGTACTAAGCACAAAATCACGAAGACCGGTAACTTTCCCTTGATCGAAGGACCAACTTTCGTGGTGCTTCCATCAATCGGGCAAAGGAAGTCATCACCCACGTTCACCTTTCGGTCCTTCGGTGGGGATTCTTTAATGAATCCTATGTTAGCTAAACACAAGACTCAACATAACCGAATCCTAAGGTACCGACATTATCACAACCAAAAGCCAAGAAACAACTAAACCACAATCATGGAGGATTTGAGAAGTTTCACTCAAACCCTAGGAATTAACTACTCAAAATTAATTAATAAAAACATAATTAAAACTAAAACTAAAAAACCTAAAACTATGAACAAAACAAATGAAACTAAAAACCTAAGAGAAGAACACTACTAGTAAAACAACTATCAACTAAACTACCAACAAATCAAACAACAAAAACAAACAACAACATCAATAACAAACTAAAACTATAAGGAATAAGTACATAAAGCAATAAAAAGCAAGTAAAAGAAAGCTATGAAAATACCTTGAAGAGGAGAACAAGAAGAAGAAGAAGAACAATTACACTACTTGCATAAATCAAGAACAAAATGTAAATTACAAGAAGAATTGAAGAAGAAAGCTCTTAAAACTAACCTAACCCTAAGTTTGAGCTTCTAACCTCAGCTATTTAATGAAATGGGAAGAGGGGGTATATATACAACCCTCCAAAAAGTCGAGCAAAAACAGACCAAAAACACTAAATAAAACGTGCAGTAGCGCGTCAGCGGGCGCTGAAATGGGATCAGCGGCCGCTGAGGCCTACTTTCACGTGCCTTCAGCCTGCTAGGGAGAATGGTCAGCGGGCGCTGAGTTGGGGTCAGCGGCCGCTGCCAATACTTGGAGTGCTACTGCCTCAAACAGGGGAGGGGGACAGCGGGCGCTAAAAAATGGTCAGCGGCCGCTGTCTTCTCTTTGTACTCAACATATGCCCATCAGCTCCATAATCAGCGGGCGCTGAAGAGCCAGCAGCGGGCGCTGAAAAGGTATCAGCGGGCGCTGAAAAGCCTTTGAAAGCTACTGCCTCTTTTCAGTCAAAAATTGCCTCGAAACATAATACATCTCAGTGGACGCTGAGGAATTCCCAGCGCCCGCTGAGGCCTTTTTAGCACCAACAATGGCATAGAGGGCTTGTGGTTTCCTCGAGGTTCCCAGCTTGCTTCCTCGAGGTTCCCAGCTTGCTTCCTCGGGTTCCGAAATCGACTCGGGACCTACAAAAGGGGAAGAAAACGCAGAAACAAGGCAAAATAGAGGAAATCACATAGAAAAAGGGGAAGGGGACTACAAAAGCAAAACTAAGCTAAAAAGCCTAAAAACGCTAACGAAAGTTAAATAAAATAAGAAAATAAACTAATAAAAACAAAGAAAATAACTACCAAAATACCACTTATCAAACTCCCCCAAGCTTAGCTTTTGCTCGTCCCGAGCAAAACTTAAGCTAGAAGTGATGGAAGAGCTTGATAGGAGGTAAAACTAGAAAAGAAAACAAAACACTAATAATTCACACTAACTCATTTTCGTATGAATCACGGTTGTTTTTAGCAAAAACAACAAGCCATTTAAACCTCAAAGTCGCCAAGGAGGACGAGTGTGTTCTCGTAAGGGTTTCCAAAGAGTTTAAACCATAACTCTCTCAAAAACAAACCAAGGCAAAGGTTCACATGAAACAAAAGAAAAGAAAAACAAAAATAAAGGAAAATAAAAAGAAAACCAAACTAAACAAAAACAACTAGTTGGACTTGTTAAAGGACCGAGGATCAATGAATACGAACCTTTCTAAGCACTAACGGAAAACATGTTGAAAGATGTCAAGGGTGGATAGTCAAATAAAACATGCTAGATTGGAGAACTAGAGAGGAACATTCCCCTTTTGCTCAACAACCAAGCATCCACATGCTAAGCTAGTGTCGTCTCTACCCATGAAGGTAGCTTCTCATAACTCCATGAAGGAGTCGGAAAAAACAAAAGGGAGAAACAATTTAGGCTACCCGACATCTCATCATAGCAAACCGCTCAATATGCTTGAAACATGACTTCCTCAACCGAAAAGGACTCAACTATCTAGGATCGAGAGGGCTTTAAGGTTGTAATGTATGGACAGGGATAGGGTAGGAATCAATTTGGCTTGTGGTGCTCAAAACCTAAATAGTGAAGCAAATAAGTACAAATGAGCATCAAATAGCAAACGAACTCCGCAAATTCGCACACATACACCAAAAACCCCCAAGCTTATTCAAAAAACCTATATGAAAAATGAAAAAAATAAAAAAATATACATCAAATTAAATATTTTTTTCTCGAACTATTCCTCCCCCCAAGCTTGAATGACACAATGCCCTCATTGTGGAAAGGAAAGGAATAATTGCATTTTTAAATTTTTAAACTAAACCTTTTTTTTTTTTTACTTTTTTTTTTACATGAACTTGCCTCTTTTACAACTTAGGTCGGCTTTTGCTCTAAATCATACAAATTAACACACTTTCGATTGGGCGAACTCCTTACGTCACAAATTTTCAATATAAAACATATACAAACCAAGACGCTCCAATTGCTTCACTACACCTAAAGGGTATAAAACAAAACAATGGGAATCAAGGCTTGTAACGTGGCTAGAAGAAAGGAAGGGCCAAGCTCAAAGGGTTTCAAAGGATGAATGTAAAGCAAACACCTAGAAAAGTGAAAAGAAGCAAAATGCTAAAATAAAAAGGGAAAAAAGAAAAATAACTAAGAAATGAATGCCTCCGTCCTCCCCTAGATTAGCTCGGTCACAGTCTCGGAAAGTCATGAATCAAGTTCTTGATTAAGTTATACTATGACAAGGATCCTATTGCCACTCAAATAAAATGATGAAGGCTAGAAAGATTTGACAATTTTCTCACATATGAAGGGTAGTGAATTGCAAATACTACCTCAAGGGCTTCAACTAGCTAGCAAAGCTTTGCCAATCGTACCACAAGCCAAGACATTAGGTTTCATGAACTCCAAAGTTCTGAAACCTAACATGTAGTATTTGAATATCAACCCCAACATCTAAAACCATGTGGACCACTAACACTTAGGAAGGAAGGCATTCAAAGTCCAAGAAATTAAGAACCAAGTCCAAACTACAAACAAAACAAAAACACACTTTGCCTTGAAAAGAAAATAAAAGAAAAAGAAGAGGAAAAAGGGAAAATAGAAATAAAAACTAAACAAAAGGAAGGAAAATAAAATCGAGCATGAATGACTCTCAATCAAGCAACCAAGCATCAAACAAATAAATAAATCGAGGCCCAACGCCATCGATATCCAAATGTCCTCAAGGGCTTAAAAGCCAAACATCCTCGAACAATCATCTCCTCCTAAAACTAATCCTACAACTAAGCACACAAGAAAAATAAAAGGGAATTTGGAATGATCTCACCAAAACAAGCTATAAAGTAAGCATACAACCTCCGTTTTGCATTTTAGTACCATACATGTCCATGAGAGTTGCTTATTCATTTAACCTGCAAAAAAGAAAGAAAAGAAACCAAACTCCAAAAAAAAAAACAAAATAATTACAAATAAAAGAAAGGGAAAAAGAAAAAAAAGGGGCTCGGGTTGCCTCCCGAGAAGCGCTTGTTTTAACGTCTTAAGCTTGACAAAGGAGCTGGACACAGGGACTAAGACATAGAAGAAAAATTATGTCAAAGTCATCCAGCGGGAACAACCACCCAGGGCTCAGTAAATAGCCCCGCAAAGCTCGCAAGAGCTTGTCAAACACACTGGCACTCAACTCACTAAAAACCACATAAGCGATAGATAAATTAAGCAAAGAAAACGGTTTAAAAACCGGCATCCTATGCTTATGTGGGAGTGAGTGCCCACATGGAGGTAAATTAAAATAAAAACTACAAAAAGAAAAATCAAATAAAGTAGGGGGAACACCTCCATACACCTCACTTGCCTTGGTTTCTTGAAGAGAAACATGGGAGTCAATACAAGAGATGATGCCCTCGGATGGAGGTGATATGAGCACGGATGGAAGTGGAGTGGGATGTATATAGACAAGGCTAAATCCTCCTAAAAAGGGAATAAGAGAAGGTGGTATAACCATATCCTCCACATTAATAATGACCTCGTCAACTTCACTCGACTCAAATAAGAGGGCCTCATCCAATATGGCATCACATGACGAGACGGAAGGGTCATGATTTTCATCATGACATTGCAATGAAACATCAACGTCTATGTGAGTCTGGATGGGTTGTACAACAACGAGGGGAGAGGGATCAAAATCATAAATAAAGTCGCAAACAACGGGCTCGACTTCAAGATTATGCGATGAATCATCGGAATTCACACCACCACCTTGTAAAAACTCATCAAGGACATGCTCTTGCGAGTATCTATGATCAACATCCAAGGTAGGGGTATGAATTGGAAGATGACTAAAGCCATATTCCACAAACAAGCTCGGCTCATTACTAAAGTCATGTATCCCTTGGGTAGTCATATCCCACTCATAGGTTTCTGATGAGCCCAAGTTATACCATGTTTTTAGTTTGTTTTTAATGCTTTGTTCTTGTAATTTAGGTCATTCTCCTTAGTGTTTACATTACTTTGAGCTTTAGGTGAAGTTTAGAGTTTATGTTCTAAACTAGATTAACTTGCAACTTTTGGCCTAAATAAAGAACAAGTGAAAGCAAGGTTTTTGTACATCAAAATGCAGCAGGACCACATTCAAACGCTAATATCTTCTGATCTAGAAATGATATTGAAGTGATTCAAATTGGTGGTTGTAGATCTCTTCAAGAGCTTTCCAAAGGTAGGTCATATGCCTATTTTCGCCAAGGAACGAGAGAGTTATTGCCGTTTTAGTACGAACTGTGTGTGCAGTCTACAGGGGCGCGCCCCGCGCCTTATAGGGCGCTGCCAGCGCCCTTGATGCAGTGAAGTCCTTTCAAAAGGCGATTCCAGCGCCCTCCAAGACGCTGCCAGCGCCCTGTGTGTCTGTTTGGCCGACTTCAATCCACTTGAACCTTAGCTTTATTGCTTTTTCTTCCACTTGCTCCTAGCTTATTGTCTTTAACTTTGCTTCCTCTTACATAGTAATGATGCTCCTTTAATAATTTTTGTAAAATATCTTAGCAAGGAGTATCATCTTTTGCTTCCTACCTTTGTATTATAAATAGAGGAAAATGAGGCAAATGTAAAGACATGCTTGATCACTAAGATCATTCATCTATAATATTAATTTCTTCTCATTTTCTTCTTCTTGTTCTTCTTTCTTTTGTTTTTCACATCTTCACTTGAGGATGTATTTCTTCTATGGGAAAGTGGAAGAATGCTATTAACAATGTTTAAATAAGAATCACTTCTTCCACACTCTTTTACTTAATTATTGTCTAATTTTGGTCTAATTCTATGATCTTAAACTTACCTTAATTAGGTGATCACCTAGTTAATGAAAGTTGATGGTCTAAAGCTGATTTTTGGAAATGCAAGCGTATTCTTGGTAACCTTAAATCTATGAAGCAACCAAGTTCCCTTAAATTCAACTTAGTCTTCACTTTTTGAACTTAGCAAAATTGACAATTTGCAACTTAGTAAAATTGACACTTTACCGAGGGGTTCACTTAGTAAAGCTAAAGCTTGGTTTGATTGAAGTTGAAAAATTAGACAAGTTAACTGGAGTTCGGCCAAACAACAGTTAATTCTTTTCGGTTTTCTATTTCTTAATGCTTTTGTTCACTGCGTATTCTTTGAACAATTAGGGTTAGGTAATTTACGATTTATCTTGTCTAACTAAACTAAAGGAAAACTAAGGATGCGATCCTTAACGAGATTTGGTCAAGTAGTTGAGTAGAGTTGAAGTGGTTCAATAAGTAAACCTGTTTTGAGCATATTTCCACTGAACCAATTTTAATTTTCCTTATTTAATTTCTGTTTTAGCTTAGTTTCACCAAACCACCCCCTCTCTTTGTTCTTCATGTTGAATAAAATGAAAGCATTAGCTCAACAAAAAACAGATGAAATGTTCGATGATGTCAACCATGTTCCCTGTGTTCGATAACCCCCACTCTTACTATAACGGGGGTTTTATTTGTCTTAGAGAACGAAAAAACCTCTTCGTCAGTTTCCTTAGCAAGACACGCGAATAAGAGCCAAGCTCTATCCAAGTCTAAAGCTAAGAAATCGCCATAAGAGAGAAACTCAACCCAGATTCTCGTTTCATAATTCAAGCCCTCATACATTACATTACATATATCCCACTTATCAAAATTATGATTAGGAGGAAGAGAGCTTCCAATCCTATCATAATACATCCAAAACAATTCATGCTCATATTGGGGATCGATCAAAGGAGTGTCCATAAGGCCCAAATATTCACAAAAATAAAGAAAAAGAAAAACCTAGAACCATTCTACTCAACCTAAACTAATGGCATTGCCTTCCCCGGCAACGGCGCCAATTTGATAGGAGGGGTTTTCTTACCAAATAAAAAACCTCCATCGTAGTATGGGTGGGGGTGTCGAACACGGGGAAGGTACTTCGCACTAGCCTAGGCGTGAGCGTCGAACAAGCTAGGTCAAATAATGGTCGCGAGAGGTGAAGGGAACTAACTAAAACTACACTAAGGAAACAAAAACAAAAGGGACTAGGGTAAGAGATCCACAACTCATACCACCATGAATTATGAATCAATCGAAACTTAGACTTAGGTCGTGGATAAGGGGAGGTCGTTCTAAGATCATACCACTCTTTCGAGCTAGTACGATGACCGGAAAGAGATATACAACTCACTTTCGTGCAGCGACACATCTAACAAGTACTAAGCACAAAATCACGAAGACCGGTAACTTTCCCTTGATCGAAGGCCCAACTTTCGTGGTGCTTCCATCAATCGGGCAAAGGAAGTCATCACCCACGTTCACCTTTCGGTCCTTCGGTGGGGATTCTTCAATGAATCCTATGTTAGCTAGACACAAGACTCAACATAACCGAATCCTAAGGTACCGACATTATCACAACCAAAAGCCAAGAAACAACTAAACCACAATCATAGAGGATTTGAGAAGTTTCACTCAAACCCAAGAAATAAACTACTCAAAATTAATTAATAAAAACAAAATTAAAACTAAAACTAAAAACATAATTAAACCTAAAACTATGAACAAAACAAATGAAACTAAAAACCTAAGAAATTATGAACACTACTAGTAAAACAACTATCAACTAAACTACCAACAAATCAAACAACAAAAACAAACAACAACAACAATAACAAACTAAAACTATAAGGAATAAGTACATAAAGCAATAAAAAGCAAGTAAAAGAAAGCTATGAAAATACCTTGAAGAGGAGAACAAGAAGAAGAAGAAGAACAATTACACTACTTGCATAAATCAATAACAAAATGTAAATTACAAGAAGAATTGAAGAAGAAAGCTCTTAAAACTAACCTAACCCTAAGTTTGAGCTTCTAACCTCAGCTATTTGATGAAATGGGAAGAGGGAGTATACATACAACCCCCCAAAAAGTCGAGCAAAAACAGACCAAAAACACTAAATAAAACGTGCAGTAGCGCGTCAGCGGGCGCTGAAATGGGATCAGCGGCCGCTGAGGCCTACTTTCATGTGCCTTCAGCCTGCTAGGGAAAATGGTCAGCGGGCGCTGAGTTGGGGTCAGCGGCCGCTGCCAATACTTGGAGTGCTACTGCCTCAAACAGGGGAGGGGGACAGCGGGCGCTAAAAAATGGTCAACGGCCGCTGTCTTCTCTTTGTACTCAACATATGCCCATCAGCTCCATAATCAGCGGCGCTGAAGAGCCATCAGCGGGCGCTGAAGAGCCAGCAGCGGGCGCTGAAAAGCTATCAGCGGGCGCTGAAAAGCCTTTGAAAGCTACTGCCTCTTTTCAGTCAAAAATTGCCTCGAAACATAATACATCTCAGCGGACGCTGAGGAATTCTCAGCGCCCGCTGAGGCCTTTTTAGCACCAACAATGGCATAGAGGGCTTGTGGTTTCCTCGAGGTTCCCAGCTTGCTTCCTCGGGTTCCGAAATCGACTCGGGACCTGCAAAAGGGGAAGAAAACGCAGAAACAAGGCAAAATAGAGGAAATCACATAGAAAAAGGGGAAGGGGACTACAAAAGCAAAACTAAGCTAAAAAGCCTAAAAACGCTAACAAAAGTTAAATAAAATAAGAAAGTAAACTAATAAAAACAAAGAAAATAACTACCAAAATACCACTTATCAGTTTCTACCCCGACGAGTTGCGGTGGCAGAAACAGGAGGAGTTTCTTACTCTTACACAGGGTAAGATGACCGTCCAGGCCTATACCGATAAGTTTACGGAGTTATCGAGGTTCGCTACGTCTGTGGTTCCGTTAGAGAAGGATCGGGTCAAGCGCTACATCAAAAAGCTCGATCCGCTTCGCGTTCACGTGATCAGTAGTGGAGCGACTACATTTCAGCAGGCCTACGAGGTAGAACTCGAGATTCAGGCCTCGACGGCTGAGGAGGATGCGAGCAAGAAGAGAGCTCAGGTTCCGACGACGACAGCTTCATTTAAGAAGCCCCGTTTTAGTGCACCTAGCAGTGCCCTTCTGACCACGAGTTCGCATAAGGGTTCCGATGGCTTGAAGTGCAAAGGATGGGGCCGAGACTTCCATCCAGGGAAGCGGTGTGACGGTTCGCCCATAGCATGTTATATCTGCAGGAAGGAAGGCCATAAGGCGTCAGTATGCCCCGAGAGGAAGCCAGACACTGAGGTTAAGCAGCTTCCGGCACCGACGAAGACTCCGGTGAAGAACCGAGTCTACTGTATTACCGAGGCGGAGGCCGAGGTTCAGCCTGACGTTGTATCAGGTAGATTTCTTATCTCTGGTGTGTTAGCTTTATTATTGTTTGATTCTGGTGCTACTGTCTCTTTTGTGGCTAGTAGTTTTGCCTCAAGGTCTAATCTTCGTAGCAGCTTTCCTGTTAGTTCAGTTATAACTCTCCCTTCCGGAGAGGATTTTATTTGTCAGCGCGAGTTCCGAGGAGTGCCTATCGTGATAGCTGGGGAGCAAGCGACGGCTGATCTGAAGGAGTTCCCGCTGATGAAGTTCGACGTAATACTTGGTATGGACTGGCTGTCGAGGTATCGAGCGATCATTCGTTTCCGAGATCAGTCAGTGACATTCCGAGGACTTCAGGGCAACCGAGTTACCTACTCTGGGTTCGTCCTTAAGAAAGGAGTAAAGGTAATCTCTGCCTTGAAAATGAGAAGGCATCGCCAGAAGGGCGATATGGTGTACCTATGTCAAGTAAGGGACTTGACTGAGGAGCGTCTGTTGGACGATATACCTGTAGCGAGGGATTTCAAAGACGTATTTCCTGATGAGCTACTAGGAGCTCCACCCGAGTGCGATGTCGAGTTTCATATCGACTTGGCACCCGGGACAGAGGCGATTTCGAAGGCACCTTACCGGATGGCACCATCGGAGTTGCAAGAGTTAAAAACGCAACTCCAGGATTTGATCGATAAGGGCTTCATTAGGCCGAGCGTTTCTCCATGGGGAGCACCTGTGCTCTTCGTGAAGAAGAAAGATGGTAGTATGCGCCTGTGCATAGACTACCGAGAGTTGAATCGGGTAACTATCAAGAACAAGTACCCATTGCCTAGGATTGAGGACCTGTTCGATCAGTTGCGAGGAGTAGGAGTGTTTTCGAAAATAGATCTTCCATCTGGATATCATTAGATTCCAGTCAAGAAAGAAGACATTCCGAAAATTGCTTTTCGTACTAGATACGGCCACTACGAGTTCGAGGTGATGCCCTTTGGCCTCACTAATGCGCCAGCCGTGTTCATGGACCAGATGAACCGGACATTTCACCACTTACTCGATAAGTGCGTCGTAGTATTTATAGACGATATCTTGGTCTATTCGAGAGATGAGTCTGAGCATATGGAACATCTCCGGATGGTACTTGAGATATTGCATAGTCATAAGTGGTTCGCGAAACTCTCCAAGTGTGAGTTCTGGCTTCGCGACGTAGCATTTATGGGTCACGTGATTAGTCAGGACGGCATTAAAGTAGACCCGGCTAAGATTAAGGCTGTAGTTGATTGGAGTAGCCCGAGAAATGTGGCGGAAGTTCGTAGTTTTCTGGGATTGGCCGGATACTATCGACGATTCGTCCAGGACTTCTCCAAGATTGCTAGGCCGATGTCTAGTCTCCTATAGAAGGAGGTCCGTTTCGTTTGGACGGAGGCTTGCGAGATAGCATTCCCGCAATTGAAACAGAGATTAGTCTCTGCTCCTATTCTTACCCTTCCGAACGATGAGGAGGACTTCGAGGTCTATAGTGATGCTTCAAAGAGTGGCCTAGGATGTGTGCTCATGCAAGGTGGGAAAGTCATCGCTTACGCATCGAGACAATTGAAGGTGCACGAGCGTAACTATCCTACGCATGACTTGGAGTTAGCGGCTGTAGTGTTCGTTCTCAAAATCTGGAGGCACTATCTATATGGTGGTTCGTGTAGAGTATTCACGGATCACAAGAGTCTCAAGTACATCTTTACTCAGAAAGACCTCAATATGAGGCAGAGACGATGGCTTGAACTTATTAAGGACTACAACCTGACGCTTAACTATTGCGAGGGCAAAGCGAACTTAGTCGCTGATGCACTAAGTCGTAAGTATCGCTTGAGCTTCAGTAGAAGCCGTAGTTCCGTCAGACTTCGTCTGACATCTATGAGTGCTGAGCCTGATCTGATTCAGGAATTGCACGAGGGTCATCAGAACGACCCGCAGTTAGCTAGGATTCGAGAGGCTCTGCGGCAAGGCAAAGCCGTAGGTTTCGAGATCCCTTCCGATGGTAGTCTGCGATTCCGAGGGAGGTGGTGTGTACCGGACTGTTCTGATCTTAGGAACAGAATTATGTCTGAGGCACATAATTCGCCCTACTCTGTTCATCCTGGCGGTAACAAGTTATACCAGGACCTCAAGGGCCAATTCTGGTGGCCTAAAATGAAGAGGGATGTAGCAGAGTTCGTAGCTCGATGTTTAGTCTGTCAGAAGGTTAAAATCAAGCATCAGAGACCAGGAGGTCTGTTGCAGCCACTACCTATTCCGACCTGGAAATTTGAGTCGGTATCTATGGACTTCGTGGTTAGCCTACCTACCTATAATGGTTTGAATGCCATTTGGGTAATAGTGGATAGGTTGACCAAGGTTGCTAGATTCATTCCGATGAAGATGACCTGGTCTATGGAGCGTCTGGCAGAGGCGTATACTCAGGATATTATCCGACTTCACGGAGTTCCGAGGGAGATCGTTTTTGATCGAGATCCGAGATTTCTGTCTCGTTTCTGGAAATCAGTTCAGGAAGCCTTTGGGATGAAGCTGAAGTTGAGCACCGCTTTTCATGCGGCGACTGATGGTCAGACTGAGAGGACTATCCAGACTTTGGAGGATATGCTCCGAGCATGTACTCTGGAGTACCATCATTCTTGTGTACGTATGCTTTGTTTGATAGAGTTCCCCTATAACAATAGCTATCACTCCAGCATCGAGATGACTCCGTACGAGGCCCTGTATGGCAGGAAATGTCGGAGTCCGATATGTTGGAATGATATTAGTGATTCTGTGGCTTTAGGACCTGAGATGGTACGCGATACTATCGAGAAGGTCCGAGTCATCTGGTCTAAGATGCAGGCCGCTCAGAGTCGTCAGAAATCCTACACCGATAATCGACGTAGACCGCTGGCTTTCGAGGTATGTGACAGAGTCTTGCTTAAGGTTTCACCTTTCAAAGGAGTGGCACGCTTTGGTCAGAAGGGGAAACTCCGACCGAAATATGTGGGACCTTACGAGATACTGGAACGAGTTGGGGAGGTGGCTTATCGTTTGGCATTGCCACCTAGTTTGGCTAATGTGCATGATGTATTCCGTTTTTCCCAGCTAAGAAAATATGTACATGATCCTACCCACATTATCCCAGTGGAGTCTGCCACGCTTGAGCCGAATCTGACTTTTGAGGAGCGACCCGTCCAGATCTTGGATCGGGAAGTGAGGACCCTTCGGCGTAAGCAAGTCCAGCTCATCAAGGTGTTGTGGAGAAATCAACACCATGAGGAGGCGACTTGGGAAACAGAGGCGTCCATGAGGCAGAAGTACCCGGAGTTGTTTGAGGGTGAGCGATCTCCTTTGCCTTAAATTTCGGGACGAAATTTCTCTAAGGAGGGGAGGTTGTAACAGCCCTGATTTTATAGGTATTTCTGTCGTATGTTTATGTGTATTTATGTGATGTTATGTATGGTTCAAATTTATTTTTGAACTATTTATTTTATTTTATGTGAATAATTTCGATTTAATTCGAATTATTGTATTTTGATTAGTTATTATTTATTTTATTATTATTTAATTAATTAGAATTTTATTATTTAATTTTCTAATTAATTATTTAATATTTTGGGCTAAATCGATTTAAGCATGATTAGTCATGCAATTTTTGTAAATTAGCCCAATTGATCACGAAAGCCCAAATTGGCCCATTTCCCTTGCTTGGCCGGTTTTCCCTTATGTGTGCATGGCAAGGATTTGCCACTTGCCTCATGTTCACACCTTAACTAACTCTATATATAGTTGAGTTGGTAAGGCTTGAGGGTTCATTTGCTAAATTGCCAACTCTTGCCATCAAAAGTTCAAAAACACAAACTCCCTCCATTTGCCTCATACTCACACGCCATTTTTGGCTTCATCAACCCCAATCATTGTTCATCAACTTCTTAAACCCAAAACTTAAAGATTCAAACGCCATTGATCTTTAAGTAATCAAACTCAATCTAAACCTCTTAATTTGCGTTCAAGATCACTAGTTCGGGTTTGGTTTTGGGTTTGTTCATGTAGCTTGTTCGTGTGGGTTTGATCGTGTGGGTTGCTCGTGGTGGTGCAGCCGTGGGGTGCCGTGCAGTGGCAGCCGTGCAAGTCAAGTGGTGCCGTGTGCAAGGGTCGTGTGGTGTTCGTGCAGCCGTGCCGTGTGGAAGCCGTGGGTGCACCGTGTGCTAGAGCCGTGTGGTTCAAGGTTCCGGGCTGCAATTCGTGTTGATTTTGTGTGTTAATCTTCAATAAGGTAACATACTTTCTCAACTTAATTATATTGGTGTACTATGTTTCATAGTATAGATTAAATGAACAAGGATTAGTTTATATGAAGTTTTTATCATGTTTTTGAGTATGAATGTAATCTAATTGTTGGAGTGGTTTTATGATGATTTTATGATTGAATATGATGATTTTATGAATGGATATGTTAGTAATAAGTTTATGTTAATCATGTTCAAGATTGATGAATTTTGGATACTAGAAAGTTGATGATTTCGTATGTTGAATTGTTGGTTTTATGCGTGTAATTTGATGAAGTTAGATGAGTTCTTGATTCTTGGATGAGTTCTTGGTTGAAGTTCTTGAATCTTGATTAAGTTCTTGATTGAAGATCTTGAATCTTGGATGAGTTCTTGATGGGTTATTTGAGTTCTTGATGAGTTCTTTATGAGTTCTTGATTGTGTCTTTAAAGTTAAAGAAAGTTAAAGAAAAAGTTAAAGAAAGTGATAAGATGTTGTAAGATGATTGGTTTACATGTTATTTTCTTAACTCAAGGCGTAAGATGCAACTTAAGAAGTAACTAAGAATGTAAACTTCAGATTAAAGAGTTAAAGATTGTAAAGATTAGCTTGATTTCGTTACTAGACGCCTAATTCGTAGATTAAGATTCTATGTTTTTGGGTTAAGACGTTGCCCCTATCCTAACCGCGGTATTGGGATAGTGATTACCACTATGTCGTCTTTGACATGGATTTCCAGTAAGATTGGTTTCATAGGGTTAGGAGTAAGATTCTCAATCCTGGCATAGTTGGAAAGTTCGTTCGCGTAAGATGCGTTCGTATGTGCATAGTCCGGTCTAGTTTGCGAATGATTGCGCCAACGTTAAGATTGGTTAAGTTGGTCGAGTCTAGCATGTATATTTGTATGGGTCGCATGATTTGATGGTATGATTTGGGTTGTTTGATTTATGCTATGTTCATGTGTATTCCCGTTAGGATGAGACAGTTATGTTACTCGCCACTGACGGTGAACTGTTGTTGGTTTTCAGGTAATTCTGATGATGAGGTTCTTGCTTAGCTTTAGGTTAGGCGAGCGCCGATGTTGTTATATAGTTGTATTACTGTTATTTTATGGTTTTGGTTAGTTTTGAACTATAGTACTGGTACTTGTATACTTTACTACAACTCTGACATATGTTTGGAGTTACGTATGTTAGTAGTAGTAATTTGACGTTTGGGATTAGTTGTGTACAAACTTGTGGGTATTTGTACTTTTAGGTTTAGTAATACAATATTTTTGAGGTATTGTTTCAATTTTTAAGTATTTTAGATTGTTAGTTCTGGCTATTCGAGTCGGGTCGTCACATTGAAAGTATAAAAATCAAATTTTTATTTATTATTCCACTCACCAACTTGGTCCTGATGACCAAGATTGGACCTTTATCTATTTTAAAATTATGATTATTTATTGTAACTTTTATTTTGGGTTTATGGAACTTGATAATCGTTGTATGAATTGTTGCCTGAAGTTTTATATTGCATTGTGGCTGTTTCACTGTAGACCTCGAAATCCTCCTCATCATTCGGAAGCTAGGGTAAGAATAGGAGCAAAAACTAATCTCTGTTTCAGCTGCTGAAATGCTTGCTCGCAAGCCTCCGTCCAAACGAATCGGATCTCCTTCTGTAGGAGACTAGTCAATGCCCTAGCAATCTTGGAGAAGTCCTGGACGAATTGTCGATAGTATCCGGCCAAACCCAGAAAATTACGAATCTCCGCCACATTTTTCGGGCTACTCCATTCAACTACAGCCTTAACTTTTGTCGGGTCTACCTTAATGCCTTCCTTGCTAATAACGTGACCCAGAAATGCTACTTCGCGAAGCCAGAACTCACACTTAGAGAGCTTCGCGAACCACTTATTCTTTCTTAATATCTCTAGCACTATCCGGAGATGCTCCGCATGCTCAGACTCGTCTCTCGAATGGACTAGGATATCATCATTGAAGACTACGGCACACTTATCGAGTAAGTGATGAAAAGTCTGGTTCATCTGATCCATGAACACGGCTGGTGCGTTAGTGAGGCCAAAGGGCATCACCTCAAACTCGTAGTGACCGTATCTCGTACGAAAAGCGGTCTTCAGGATGTCTTCTTTCTTGACTAGAATCTGATGATATCCAGATCGAAGATCTATCTTCGAGAAAACTCCCGTTCCTCGAAACTGATCGAGCAGGTCTTCAATCCTAGGCAACGGGTACTTATTCTTAATAGTTACCCGATTCAATTCTCGGTAGTCTATGCACAGGCGCATGCTACCGACTTTCTTCTTCACAAAGAGCACAGGTTCTCCCCATGGAGAAACGCTTGGCCTAATGAAGCCCTTATCGATCAAATCTTGGAGTTGCGTCTTCAACTCCCGCAACTCCGATGGTGCCATTCGTTAAGGTGCCTTCGAAATCGGCGTTGTCCCGGGTGCTAAGTCGATATTAAACTTGACATCGCGCTCGGGTGGAACTTCTGGTAGCTCATCAGGATATACGTCTCTGAAATCCCTCGCTATAGGTATATCGTCCAATAGACTATCCTCAGTCAAGTCCCTTACATGACATAAGAACACCATGTCACCCTTCTGGCGATGTTTTCTCATTTTCAAGGCTGAGATTACCTTTACACCCTTCTTCAGAACGATCCCAGAATAGGTAATCCAATTGCCTTGCGATCCTCGAAATATGTCACTGACTGGTCTCGGCAACGAATAATCGCTCGATACCTCGATAGCCAGTCCATGCCAAGAATGATATCGAACTCCATCAGCGGAAACTCCTTTAGATCAGTCGTCGCCTGCTCTCCAGCTATAACGATGGGCACTCCTCGAAACTCTCGCTGACAAATAAAATCCTCTCCAGAAGGGAGAGTTATGACCGAACTAACAGGGGAACTACCATGAAGATTAGACCTCGAGGCAAAACTAATAGCCCCAAAAGAAACTGTGGCACCAGAATCAAATAAAACATAAGCTAACAAACCAAAGACAAGAAATCTACCTGAGACTACATCTGGCTGGACCTTTGCCTCTGCCTCAGTCATACAGTAGACTCGGCTCTTCACTGGAGTCTTAGCCGGTGCCGGAAGTTACTTGGTCTCGGTGCCTGGCTTCTTCTCGGGGAAAACTGACTCCTTGTGGCCTTCCCTTCCACAGATGAAACACGAAATGGGTGTCCCGTCACAACGCTTCCCTGGATGGAAGTCCTTGCCACATCCTCAGCATCTCGAAGTCCCTGATCCCTGAGACGAACTAGCGGCCGGGGGAGTACCGCTAAGGGAACTGAATCGAGGCTTCTTAAATGATGGAGACGTCACTAGGGTCGGGGTCCTCTTCTTGCTCGCATCCTCCTCGATAACAGACGCCTGGATCTCGAGTGCTACCTCGTAAGCTCGCTGTAATGTCTTCGCTCCACTACTGATCACGTGACCGCGAATCCTTAGATCTAGCTTCTTGATGTAGCGCTTGACCCGCTCCTCCTCATATGGTACTACCAATGTAGCGAACCTCGATAACTCGGTGAACTTATCGGTGTAGGCCTGAACCGTCATCTTACCCTGAGTGAGAGTAAGAAACTCCTCTTGTTTCTGCCACTATAACTCGTTGGTAGAACCTCTCCTGGACCTCAGCTACGAACTCGGCCCAAGACATCGATTGCAAGGGCATACACGCGTTCCTAGCCACACTCCACCAGTTATCCGCCTCTCCTCGCAAGTAGTAGGCGGCGATCTGGACCTTCTCTTCCTCGGGGAAAAACGTAGCGTTGAAGAGTTTCCCTATCTCGCGGATCCAACTCTCCAACGTCGTAGGGTCGGCAACCCCATCGTATGTCGGTGGTCGATGACGAGCGATACGATCGAACGTCGACTGCGATCCCGATGGCTGACGACTATGGTGCGCTAACGTAAGAATCGCTTCCTCGAGCGCTCGTAATCTCTATGGTCCCGAACTTGTCCGGCGAGGTGTGGACATGCTGAAATCATCGCAAGAAAAAGACAAACAAGAGAAGTAATGTCAGTCAAAAATCCACTGTAACGACCCGACTCGCTTAAATCGGCGCGGAAGAAACCGACGAGTCAAGTAGTTATAAAACTAAAACTCAACACTTAGAAAATAAACTAATACCTCAAAATATTAGTATTAAACCAAAGATGTACAATAACCCACAATTTTGTACAAAAACTAAATCCAAAAGTCAAATGTACTAAAACAAAAGTAAAGTGCAACTCTAACCACATGCTAGAGTCTTATACAACAAATGTAATACCATAAGTCTGAAACAACGTCTATAGAATCTAATACTATAAAACAACTGTAATAAACAACAACGAAGTACACAAAGCGTCGCTCGCCCAACCCCAAAGTTAAGCAAGAGCATCATCGTCAGATGTACCTGAAAAACACAACATAATCCACCATCAGTGGCGAGTAACATAACTGACTCACCCTAATGGGAATACACAAGCACATAGCATTAATCAAATAACATCACACGTAAATCCTCGAAGACACGAGACAACCTCAAGCTCGTAACCCAAACTCGACTAAACACTCTACATCATCATACTACATCACCATACGACATCACTATACCAATTCTAACTCAAGTGCAATCATTCTAGTTCTAGACCGGACTAGGCTCGTACGGAAGCATCTTACGCAACCGAACTTCTACTATGTCAGGACCGGGCATAAGCCATACACCCAAATCCCACGAACCCATTTCATACTTGGAAATTCGTGTCCCTAATCCCCAAATAAATCTGAGCGTACTAGGAATAACATAGTGAGACTCCAAGACTATTCCAATACCGCGGATGGAATAGGGGCAACGTCTTAACCCAAAAACTATGCATAAGCCATACACAAAGTCAAGGGCGTCTAGAAAAGAAATCAAGCTAAACATCCCATCATATCATCATCATATCGTCATAGTTAATTAAAGACAAGAATAAGCCATACTCTTGAAATTAATAACTAAATTATCGAAGTTAACCCAAGAATTGCCTATAGCCATACTCTTGAGACTAACCAAACATCATATCATCAATCTTTAACTCAATCTTTAATCAACACATCCCAAATCTTTAACTTTCAAGACTCTTTCAATCTCTTTCTTTAACTTTCAAGACTCCTAAAGAACTCATTCAAACCTCAAAAAGAACTCTAAAGAACTCAATCAAACCTTATCAAGAACCTTAAAGAACTCATCTATTACTCAAAGAACTCATAAAGAAACTATTCAAGATTCAAGAACTTCAATCAAGAACTTAATCAAGATTCAAGAACTTCAATCAAGAACTCATACAACAACAATCTACACGCATGAACAACAACAATATCCACACGGCATTCTTCATGATTTTTAATCAAAATTCAACAAATTCAAACCCAATCACCATAATTTCCAAAATATCATAAAACAATCTTAAAATACGAAAATCCACCATTAAAACACCATTAAAGATACTTCAAAATCAGATTTAAAGAACAACTTCAAAACCATGAACAATCATCATCAAATCAACCAAACAAGCATTTAATCAAAGCTATAAACTTAGTACTACCAATTAAGTTGAGTTAGTATGTTACCTTATTGAAGATCAACACACAAACGCAATGCAAGAACGAGTCACACACGGCCCCTATGCACGGCACACACACGAGCACCACGCCTTCTAGCACGGCACCACCGCACGACCTCAATCGCACAAGCACGGGCACACCCACTCGGCCACTGCACGGCTGCTGCTCACTGCACCACGCACGGCCACTGCAGCACGGTTCTTCACACGAACCACCACCTCACACGGCTCCACACGAACACCACACGGCCACACTCGAACCCACACGAGCAAGAACACACGAACCACCCAAATCAACCCAAAACAATGAATCTTGTTTGAAATAAATGTGTTTAGGCTAGTGTTTGATCACTTAAAGATTAATTGAGGTTGAATCTTTAAGTTTTGGGCTAGAAAAATGATGAACAATTGATGGGTCTCAATTGATCAAAATGGCGTGTGGAATAGGCAAGGGAGGGAGTTTTTGGTGCTTTGAATTTGATGGCAAGAGTGCTAAAGGCAAGGATGACAAAATGAGCCAAGGCCTTACTAACTCTCTTATTTATAGAGTTAGTTAAGGTGTGAACACAAGGCAAGTGGCAAGCCACTCCTTGCTCATGAAAAACCGGCCCCCATGAGGTTTATGGGCCATGCTTGGGCTCTAAATGGGCTCTCGTGATCCATTGGGCCAATTATTGAATTTTACATGAAAATCATGCAATAATCGATTTTGCCCAAAATTAATATTAAATAATTAATTAGAAAATTAAATAATAAAATTCTAATTAATTAAATAATAATTAAAATAAATAATAAAAACTGAGAAATAAAACATTTCGATTAAATCGAAATTATTCACATAAAAATTAAAATAAATAGTTCAAAATAAATTTTGAACTAGCAAATAAACACATAATTATACATATAAATACCGGCAAGAATACCGATAAAATCTGGGTCATTACAACCTCCCCTCCTTAAAGAAATTTCGTCCCGAAATTTCAAGGTGCGGGAGACTGCTCCCCATCGAAAAGCTCGGGGTACTTCTGCCGCATAGACGCTTCCGTCTCCCAAGTCGCTTCTTCATGGTGCTGATTTCTCCACAACACCTTGACAAGCGGTACCTGCTTACGCCGCAGGGTTCTCTCCTCCCGATCCAAGATCTGGACGGGTCGCTCCTCATAAGTCAGATTCGGCTCGATTACGACCGGATCCACTGAGATTACATGAGTAGGATCATGGACATATTTCCTTAGCTGGGAAACGTGAAATACGTCATGAACATTAGCCAAACCAGGTGGTAATGCCAATCGATAAGCCACTTCCCCAACTCGTTCTAATATCTCGTAAGGTCCCACATACTTCGGTCGAAGTTTACCCTTTTGACCAAAGCGTACAACTCCCTTGAAAGGTGAAACCTTAAGCAAGACTTTGTCACCTACTTCAAAAGCCAGTGGCCTACGTCGATTATCGGCGTAAGATTTCTGACGACTCTGAGCGGCCTGCATCTTAGACCGAATGACTCGAACCTTCTCGATAGTATCGCGTACCATCTCAGGTCCTATAGCCACAGTATCACTGATATCATTCCAGCAAATCGGACTCCGACATTTCCTGCCATACAGGGCCTCGTACGGAGCCATCTCAATGCTAAAGTGATAGCTATTATTATAGAAGAACTCTATCAAGCAAAGCATACGCACCCAAGACTGATGATACTCCAGAGTGCATGCTCGAAGCATATCCTCCAAAGTCTGGATGGTCCTCTCAGTCTGACCATCAGTCGCCGCATGAAAAGCGGTGCTCAACTTCAGCTTCGTCCCAAAGGCTTCTTGAACCGATTTCCAGAAACGAGATAGAAACCTCGGATCCCGATCAGAAACAATCTCCCTCGGAACTCCGTGAAGTCGGATTATGTCCTGAGTATACGCCTCAGCTAGACGCTCCATCGACCAGGTCATTTACATCGGAATGAATCTAGCGACCTTAGTCAACCTATCCACAATGACCCAAATAGCATTCAAGCCATTGCAAGTGGGTAAGCTCACTACAAAGTCCATAGAAACAGACTCAAACTTCCAGGTCGGAATAGGTAGTGGCTGCAACAGACCTCCTGGTCTCTGATGCTCAATCTTGACCTTCTGACAGGTCAGACACCGAGCAACAAACTCTGCGACATCCCTTTTCATCTTAGGCCACCAGAACTGGCCTTTAAGATCCTGGTAAAGCTTATTACCACCGGGATGAACAGAATAAGGCGAGTTATGTGCCTCGGACATGATCCTGTTCCTAAGATCAGAACAGTCCGGTACACACCATCTCCCTCGGAAGTGCATACTACCATCAGAAGAGATCGTGAAACCAACGGCTTTACCTTGCCGTATAACCTCTCGAATCCTAGCAAGCTGTGGGTCGTTCTGCTGACCCGCGCGCATTTCCCGAATCAAATCAGGTTCAGCACTCATTGATGTCAGACGAAGTCTGACGGAACCACGGCTTCTACTGAAGCTCAAGCGATGTTTGCGGCTCAGCGCATCTGCAACCAAATTTGCCTTGCCCTCGCAATAGTTGAGCGTCAGGTCGTAGTCCTTAATCAACTCAAGCCACCGCCTCTGCCTCATATTGAGGTCTTTCTGAGTGAAGATGTACTTGAGACTCTTGTGATCCGTGAATACTCTACACGAACCACCATAGAGATAGTGCCTCCAAATTTTGAGCGCGAACACTACAGCTGCTAACTCCAAGTCATGCGTAGGATAGTTACGCTCGTGCACCTTCAGTTGCCTCGATGCGTAAGCGATGACCTTCCCACCCTGCATGAGCACACAACCTAAGCCACTCTTCGAAGCATCACTATAGACCTCGAATCCCTCTTCATCGTTCGGAAGAGTAAGAATCGGAGCAGAGACTAGTCTCTGTTTCAACTCCTGAAAAGCTTGCTCGCAATCCTCTGTCCAAACGAATCGGACCTCCTTCTGTAGGAGACTAGACATCGGCCTAGCTATCTTGGAGAAGTCCTGGACGAATCGTCGATAGTATCCGGCCAAACCCAGAAAACTACGAACCTCTGCCACATTTGTCGGGCTACTCCAATCTACCACAGCCTTAATCTTAGCTGGGTCTACTTTAATGCCTTCTTTGCTAATCACATGACCTAGGAAGGCTACTTCGCGTAGCCAGAACTCACACTTGGAGAGTTTCGCGAACCACTTATGACTCCTCAATATCTCGAGTACCATCCGGAGATGTTCCGTATGCTCGGACTCATCTCTAGAATAGATCAAGATATCATCTATAAATACTACGACGCACTTGTCGAGTAAGTGGTGAAACGTCCGGTTCATCTGGTCCATGAACACGGCTGGCGCATTAGTGAGGCCAAAGGGCATCACCTCGAACTCGTAATGGCCGTATCTAGTACGAAAAGCAGTTTTCGGGATGTCTTCCTTCTTAACCGGGATCTGATGATACCCAGATCGAAGATCTATCTTCGAAAACACTCCTGCCCCTCGCAGCTGATCGAACAGGTCCTCAATCCTAGGCAATGGGTACTTATTCTTGATAGTTACCCGATTCAACTCTCGGTAGTCTATGCACAGGCGCATACTACCATCTTTCTTCTTCACGAAGAGCACAGGTGCTCCCCACGGAGAAACACTAGGCCTGATGAAGCCTTTATCGATCAAATCCTGGAGTTGCGTCTTTAACTCCAATAACTCAGATGGTGCCATTCGGTATGGTGCCTTAGAGATTGGCGCTGTGCCGGGCACTAAGTCGATATGAAACTCGACGTCGCGCTCAGGTGGAACGCCTGGTAGCTCATCAGGAAATACGTCTCTGAAATCCCTCGCTACAGGTATATCGTCCAACAGAGACTCATTAGTCAAGTCTCGTACCTGACATAAATACACCATATCGCCCTTCTGGCGATGCTTCCTCATTTTCAAGGCAGAGATTACCTTTACTCCTTTCTTAAGGACGAACCCAGAGTAGGTAACTCGGTTGCCCTGAGATCCTCGGAATGTCACTGACTGATCTCGGCAACGAATGATTGCTCGATACCTCGATAGCCAGTCCATACCAAGTATAACGTCGAACTCCATCAGCGGGAACTCTTTCAGATCGGCCGTCGCTTGCTCCCCTGCTATCACGATGGACACTCCTCGGAACTCTCGCTGACAAGTAAAATCCTCTCCTGAAGGGAGAGTAATAATTGAGCTAACAGGAAGGTTGCCTCGAAGATTAGACCTCGAGACGAAACTACTAGCCACAAAAGAAATAGTAGCACCAGAATCAAATAAGACTAATGCTAACACACCAGAGACAAGAAATCTACCTGATACAACATCGGGCTGAACCTCGGCCTCCGCCTCGGTCATACAGTAGACTCGGTTCTTCACCGGAGTCTTTGTCGGTGCTGGAAGCTGCTTAACCTCTGAATCTGGCCTCTTCTCGGGACAAACTGTCGACTTGTGGCCTACCTTACCACAAGTGAAGCAAGTGATCGGAGAACCGTCGCACTTCTTCCCTGGATGGAAGTCTCTGCCACAGCCTCGACAACTCGAACCACCATTACCCTTATGCGAACTCGTGGTCGGAGGGGTACTGCTAGGTGCGCTGAAACGGGGCTTCTTAAACGAAGCTGTAGTCGTCGGAACCGGAGCTCTCTTCTTGCTCGAATCTTCCTCAGAAATCGATGACTGTATCTCGAGTGCCACATCATAGGCCTGCTGGAACGTCGTCGCTCCACTACTGATCACGTGAACTCGGATCCTCGGATCTAGCTTCTTGATGTAGCGCTTGACCCGATCCTTTTCCGACGGAACCACAGACGTAGCGAACCTCGATAACTCCGTGAATCGATCAGTGTACGCCTGGACAGTCATCTTACCCTGTGCCAGAGTAAGGAACTCCTCCTGTTTCTGCCACCGTAACTCGTCGGGGTAGAAACGCTCCTGGACCTTATCGATAAAGTCGGTCCAAGTCATCGCATGCAACGGCTGGTACGCGTCCTTCGCTAACGTCCACCAGTTATCAGCCTCCCCACGTAAATAATATGCGGCGATCAGCACCCTCTCGTGATCGGGGCAAAACGTCGCGTCGAAGAGCTTCCCCATCTCGCGGATCCAGCTCTCCAAAGTAGTGGGGTCGGCAACCCCGTCGTAAGTCGGAGGTCGATGACGTGCGATACGATCGAACGTCGACTGCATATTCGGCGGTTGACGACTATGGTGCGCCAAAGTAAGGATCGCCTCCTCGAGTGCCCGCAACCTCTGTCGTCCAGTACTCGACCGGCGAGGTGTAGACATGCTGAAACGCATCACAACAACAAACATAACAGAGATAGCAAGTCAGTACAAGAACCTCACCAAATACATACAAAGAAAATACAAGGAAAGGGGAGAATAGAAAGAATCCTATCCCGGTCTTTCTACCCAACTCTTCTCCCTTCACATAGTCCTAGAAAAAGGTTTTAATCACTCGGGAAAGTAAAGCTCTCATCTCCCGGTTTAACTTGAATTCCTAGAAACTTCACTTAAACCTATTCGGCTCTGATACCAACTGTAACGACCCGACTCGCTTAAATCGGCGCGGAAGAAACCGACGAGTCAAGTAGTTATAAAACTAAAACTCAACACTTAGAAAATAAACTAATACCTCAAAATATTAGTATTAAACCAAAGATGTACAATAACCCACAATTTTGTACAAAAACTAAATCCAAAAGTCAAATGTACTAAAACAAAAGTAAAGTGCAACTCTAACCACATGCTAGAGTCTTATACAACAAATGTAATACCATAAGTCTGAAACAACGTCTATAGAATCTAATACTATAAAACAACTGTAATAAACAACAATGAAGTACACAAAGCGTCGCTCGCCCAACCCCAAAGTTAAGCAAGAGCATCATCGTCAGATGTACCTGAAAAACACAACATAATCCACCATCAGTGGCGAGTAACATAACTGACTCACCCTAATGGGAATACACAAGCACATAGCATTAATCAAATAACATCACACGTAAATCCTCGAAGACACGAGACAACCTCAAGCTCGTAACCCAAACTCGACTAAACACTCTACATCATCATACTACATCACCATACGACATCACTATACCAATTCTAACTCAAGTGCAATCATTCTAGTTCTAGACCGGACTAGGCTCGTACGGAAGCATCTTACGCAACCGAACTTCTACTATGTCAGGACCGGGCATAAGCCATACACCCAAATCCCACGAACCCATTTCATACTTGGAAATTCGTGTCCCTAATCCCCAAATAAATCTGAGCGTACTAGGAATAACATAGTGAGACTCCAAGACTATTCCAATACCGCGGATGGAATAGGGGCAACGTCTTAACCCAAAAACTATGCATAAGCCATACACAAAGTCAAGGGCGTCTAGAAAAGAAATCAAGCTAAACATCCCATCATATCATCATCATATCGTCATAGTTAATTAAAGACAAGAATAAGCCATACTCTTGAAATTAATAACTAAATTATCGAAGTTAACCCAAGAATTGCCTATAGCCATACTCTTGAGACTAACCAAACATCATATCATCAATCTTTAACTCAATCTTTAATCAACACATCCCAAATCTTTAACTTTCAAGACTCTTTCAATCTCTTTCTTTAACTTTCAAGACTCCTAAAGAACTCATTCAAACCTCAAAAAGAACTCTAAAGAACTCAATCAAACCTTATCAAGAACCTTAAAGAACTCATCTATTACTCAAAGAACTCATAAAGAAACTATTCAAGATTCAAGAACTTCAATCAAGAACTTAATCAAGATTCAAGAACTTCAATCAAGAACTCATACAACAACAATCTACACGCATGAACAACAACAATATCCACACGGCATTCTTCATGATTTTTAATCAAAATTCAACAAATTCAAACCCAATCACCATAATTTCCAAAATATCATAAAACAATCTTAAAATACGAAAATCCACCATTAAAACACCATTAAAGATACTTCAAAATCAGATTTAAAGAACAACTTCAAAACCATGAACAATCATCATCAAATCAACCAAACAAGCATTTAATCAAAGCTATAAACTTAGTACTACCAATTAAGTTGAGTTAGTATGTTACCTTATTGAAGATCAACACACAAACGCAATGCAAGAACGAGTCACACACGGCCCCTATGCACGGCACACACACGAGCACCACGCCTTCTAGCACGGCACCACCGCACGACCTCAATCGCACAAGCACGGGCACACCCACTCGGCCACTGCACGGCTGCTGCTCACTGCACCACGCACGGCCACTGCAGCACGGTTCTTCACACGAACCACCACCTCACACGGCTCCACACGAACACCACACGGCCACACTCGAACCCACACGAGCAAGAACACACGAACCACCCAAATCAACCCAAAACAATGAATCTTGTTTGAAATAAATGTGTTTAGGCTAGTGTTTGATCACTTAAAGATTAATTGAGGTTGAATCTTTAAGTTTTGGGCTAGAAAAATGATGAACAATTGATGGGTCTCAATTGATCAAAATGGCGTGTGGAATAGGCAAGGGAGGGAGTTTTTGGTGCTTTGAATTTGATGGCAAGAGTGCTAAAGGCAAGGATGACAAAATGAGCCAAGGCCTTACTAACTCTCTTATTTATAGAGTTAGTTAAGGTGTGAACACAAGGCAAGTGGCAAGCCACTCCTTGCTCATGAAAAACCGGCCCCCATGAGGTTTATGGGCCATGCTTGGGCTCTAAATGGGCTCTCGTGATCCATTGGGCCAATTATTGAATTTTACATGAAAATCATGCAATAATCGATTTTGCCCAAAATTAATATTAAATAATTAATTAGAAAATTAAATAATAAAATTCTAATTAATTAAATAATAATTAAAATAAATAATAAAAACTGAGAAATAAAACATTTCGATTAAATCGAAATTATTCACATAAAAATTAAAATAAATAGTTCAAAATAAATTTTGAACTAGCAAATAAACACATAATTATACATATAAATACCGGCAAGAATACCGATAAAATCTGGGTCATTACAACCTCCCCTCCTTAAAGAAATTTCGTCCCGAAATTTCAAGGTGCGGGAGACTGCTCCCCATCGAAAAGCTCGGGGTACTTCTGCCGCATAGACGCTTCCGTCTCCCAAGTCGCTTCTTCATGGTGCTGATTTCTCCACAACACCTTGACAAGCGGTACCTGCTTACGCCGCAGGGTTCTCTCCTCCCGATCCAAGATCTGGACGGGTCGCTCCTCATAAGTCAGATTCGGCTCGATTACGACCGGATCCACTGAGATTACATGAGTAGGATCATGGACATATTTCCTTAGCTGGGAAACGTGAAATACGTCATGAACATTAGCCAAACCAGGTGGTAATGCCAATCGATAAGCCACTTCCCCAACTCGTTCTAATATCTCGTAAGGTCCCACATACTTCGGTCGAAGTTTACCCTTTTGACCAAAGCGTACAACTCCCTTGAAAGGTGAAACCTTAAGCAAGACTTTGTCACCTACTTCAAAAGCCAGTGGCCTACGTCGATTATCGGCGTAAGATTTCTGACGACTCTGAGCGGCCTGCATCTTAGACCGAATGACTCGAACCTTCTCGATAGTATCGCGTACCATCTCAGGTCCTATAGCCACAGTATCACTGATATCATTCCAGCAAATCGGACTCCGACATTTCCTGCCATACAGGGCCTCGTACGGAGCCATCTCAATGCTAAAGTGATAGCTATTATTATAGAAGAACTCTATCAAGCAAAGCATACGCACCCAAGACTGATGATACTCCAGAGTGCATGCTCGAAGCATATCCTCCAAAGTCTGGATGGTCCTCTCAGTCTGACCATCAGTCGCCGCATGAAAAGCGGTGCTCAACTTCAGCTTCGTCCCAAAGGCTTCTTGAACCGATTTCCAGAAACGAGATAGAAACCTCGGATCCCGATCAGAAACAATCTCCCTCGGAACTCCGTGAAGTCGGATTATGTCCTGAGTATACGCCTCAGCTAGACGCTCCATCGACCAGGTCATTTACATCGGAATGAATCTAGCGACCTTAGTCAACCTATCCACAATGACCCAAATAGCATTCAAGCCATTGCAAGTGGGTAAGCTCACTACAAAGTCCATAGAAACAGACTCAAACTTCCAGGTCGGAATAGGTAGTGGCTGCAACAGACCTCCTGGTCTCTGATGCTCAATCTTGACCTTCTGACAGGTCAGACACCGAGCAACAAACTCTGCGACATCCCTTTTCATCTTAGGCCACCAGAACTGGCCTTTAAGATCCTGGTAAAGCTTATTACCACCGGGATGAACAGAATAAGGCGAGTTATGTGCCTCGGACATGATCCTGTTCCTAAGATCAGAACAGTCCGGTACACACCATCTCCCTCGGAAGTGCATACTACCATCAGAAGAGATCGTGAAACCAACGGCTTTACCTTGCCGTATAACCTCTCGAATCCTAGCAAGCTGTGGGTCGTTCTGCTGACCCGCGCGCATTTCCCGAATCAAATCAGGTTCAGCACTCATTGATGTCAGACGAAGTCTGACGGAACCACGGCTTCTACTGAAGCTCAAGCGATGTTTGCGGCTCAGCGCATCTGCAACCAAATTTGCCTTGCCCTCGCAATAGTTGAGCGTCAGGTCGTAGTCCTTAATCAACTCAAGCCACCGCCTCTGCCTCATATTGAGGTCTTTCTGAGTGAAGATGTACTTGAGACTCTTGTGATCCGTGAATACTCTACACGAACCACCATAGAGATAGTGCCTCCAAATTTTGAGCGCGAACACTACAGCTGCTAACTCCAAGTCATGCGTAGGATAGTTACGCTCGTGCACCTTCAGTTGCCTCGATGCGTAAGCGATGACCTTCCCACCCTGCATGAGCACACAACCTAAGCCACTCTTCGAAGCATCACTATAGACCTCGAAGCCCTCTTCATCGTTCGGAAGAGTAAGAATCGGAGCAGAGACTAGTCTCTGTTTCAACTCCTGAAAAGCTTGCTCGCAATCCTCTGTCCAAACGAATCGGACCTCCTTCTGTAGGAGACTAGACATCGGCCTAGCTATCTTGGAGAAGTCCTGGACGAATCGTCGATAGTATCCGGCCAAACCCAGAAAACTACGAACCTCTGCCACATTTGTCGGGCTACTCCAATCTACCACAGCCTTAATCTTAGCTGGGTCTACTTTAATGCCTTCTTTGCTAATCACATGACCTAGGAAGGCTACTTCGCGTAGCCAGAACTCACACTTGGAGAGTTTCGCGAACCACTTATGACTCCTCAATATCTCGAGTACCATCCGGAGATGTTCCGTATGCTCGGACTCATCTCTAGAATAGATCAAGATATCATCTATAAATACTACGACGCACTTGTCGAGTAAGTGGTGAAACGTCCGGTTCATCTGGTCCATGAACACGGCTGGCGCATTAGTGAGGCCAAAGGGCATCACCTCGAACTCGTAATGGCCGTATCTAGTACGAAAAGCAGTTTTCGGGATGTCTTCCTTCTTAACCGGGATCTGATGATACCCAGATCGAAGATCTATCTTCGAAAACACTCCTGCCCCTCGCAGCTGATCGAACAGGTCCTCAATCCTAGGCAATGGGTACTTATTCTTGATAGTTACCCGATTCAACTCTCGGTAGTCTATGCACAGGCGCATACTACCATCTTTCTTCTTCACGAAGAGCACAGGTGCTCCCCACGGAGAAACACTAGGCCTGATGAAGCCTTTATCGATCAAATCCTGGAGTTGCGTCTTTAACTCCAATAACTCAGATGGTGCCATTCGGTATGGTGCCTTAGAGATTGGCGCTGTGCCGGGCACTAAGTCGATATGAAACTCGACGTCGCGCTCAGGTGGAACGCCTGGTAGCTCATCAGGAAATACGTCTCTGAAATCCCTCGCTACAGGTATATCGTCCAACAGAGACTCATTAGTCAAGTCTCGTACCTGACATAAATACACCATATCGCCCTTCTGGCGATGCTTCCTCATTTTCAAGGCAGAGATTACCTTTACTCCTTTCTTAAGGACGAACCCAGAGTAGGTAACTCGGTTGCCCTGAGATCCTCGGAATGTCACTGACTGATCTCGGCAACGAATGATTGCTCGATACCTCGATAGCCAGTCCATACCAAGTATAACGTCGAACTCCATCAGCGGGAACTCTTTCAGATCGGCCGTCGCTTGCTCCCCTGCTATCACGATGGACACTCCTCGGAACTCTCGCTGACAAGTAAAATCCTCTCCTGAAGGGAGAGTAATAATTGAGCTAACAGGAAGGTTGCCTCGAAGATTAGACCTCGAGACGAAACTACTAGCCACAAAAGAAATAGTAGCACCAGAATCAAATAAGACTAATGCTAACACACCAGAGACAAGAAATCTACCTGATACAACATCGGGCTGAACCTCGGCCTCCGCCTCGGTCATACAGTAGACTCGGTTCTTCACCGGAGTCTTTGTCGGTGCTGGAAGCTGCTTAACCTCTGAATCTGGCCTCTTCTCGGGACAAACTGTCGACTTGTGGCCTACCTTACCACAAGTGAAGCAAGTGATCGGAGAACCGTCGCACTTCTTCCCTGGATGGAAGTCTCTGCCACAGCCTCGACAACTCGAACCACCATTACCCTTATGCGAACTCGTGGTCGGAGGGGTACTGCTAGGTGCGCTGAAACGGGGCTTCTTAAACGAAGCTGTAGTCGTCGGAACCGGAGCTCTCTTCTTGCTCGAATCTTCCTCAGAAATCGATGACTGTATCTCGAGTGCCACATCATAGGCCTGCTGGAACGTCGTCGCTCCACTACTGATCACGTGAACTCGGATCCTCGGATCTAGCTTCTTGATGTAGCGCTTGACCCGATCCTTTTCCGAAGGAACCACAGACGTAGCGAACCTCGATAACTCCGTGAATCGATCAGTGTACGCCTGGACAGTCATCTTACCCTGTGCCAGAGTAAGGAACTCCTCCTGTTTCTGCCACCGTAACTCGTCGGGGTAGAAACGCTCCTGGACCTTATCGATAAAGTCGGTCCAAGTCATCGCATGCAACGGCTGGTACGCGTCCTTCGCTAACGTCCACCAGTTATCAGCCTCCCCACGTAAATAATATGCGGCGATCAGCACCCTCTCGTGATCGGGGCAAAACGTCGCGTCGAAGAGCTTCCCCATCTCGCGGATCCAGCTCTCCAAAGTAGTGGGGTCGGCAACCCCGTCGTAAGTCGGAGGTCGATGACGTGCGATACGATCGAACGTCGACTGCATATTCGGCGGTTGACGACTATGGTGCGCCAAAGTAAGGATCGCCTCCTCGAGTGCCCGCAACCTCTGTCGTCCAGTACTCGACCGGCGAGGTGTAGACATGCTGAAACGCATCACAACAACAAACATAACAGAGATAGCAAGTCAGTACAAGAACCTCACCAAATACATACAAAGAAAATACAAGGAAAGGGGAGAATAGAAAGAATCCTATCCCGGTCTTTCTACCCAACTCTTCTCCCTTCACATAGTCCTAGAAAAAGGTTTTAATCACTCGGGAAAGTAAAGCTCTCATCTCCCGGTTTAACTTGAATTCCTAGAAACTTCACTTAAACCTATTCGGCTCTGATACCAACTGTAACGACCCGACTCGCTTAAATCGGCGCGGAAGAAACCGACGAGTCAAGTAGTTATAAAACTAAAACTCAACACTTAGAAAATAAACTAATACCTCAAAATATTAGTATTAAACCAAAGATGTACAATAACCCACAATTTTGTACAAAAACTAAATCCAAAAGTCAAATGTACTAAAACAAAAGTAAAGTGCAACTCTAACCACATGCTAGAGTCTTATACAACAAATGTAATACCATAAGTCTGAAACAACGTCTATAGAATCTAATACTATAAAACAACTGTAATAAACAACAATGAAGTACACAAAGCGTCGCTCGCCCAACCCCAAAGTTAAGCAAGAGCATCATCGTCAGATGTACCTGAAAAACACAACATAATCCACCATCAGTGGCGAGTAACATAACTGACTCACCCTAATGGGAATACACAAGCACATAGCATTAATCAAATAACATCACACGTAAATCCTCGAAGACACGAGACAACCTCAAGCTCGTAACCCAAACTCGACTAAACACTCTACATCATCATACTACATCACCATACGACATCACTATACCAATTCTAACTCAAGTGCAATCATTCTAGTTCTAGACCGGACTAGGCTCGTACGGAAGCATCTTACGCAACCGAACTTCTACTATGTCAGGACCGGGCATAAGCCATACACCCAAATCCCACGAACCCATTTCATACTTGGAAATTCGTGTCCCTAATCCCCAAATAAATCTGAGCGTACTAGGAATAACATAGTGAGACTCCAAGACTATTCCAATACCGCGGATGGAATAGGGGCAACGTCTTAACCCAAAAACTATGCATAAGCCATACACAAAGTCAAGGGCGCCTAGAAAAGAAATCAAGCTAAACATCCCATCATATCATCATCATATCGTCATAGTTAATTAAAGACAAGAATAAGCCATACTCTTGAAATTAATAACTAAATTATCGAAGTTAACCCAAGAATTGCCTATAGCCATACTCTTGAGACTAACCAAACATCATATCATCAATCTTTAACTCAATCTTTAATCAACACATCCCAAATCTTTAACTTTCAAGACTCTTTCAATCTCTTTCTTTAACTTTCAAGACTCCTAAAGAACTCATTCAAACCTCAAAAAGAACTCTAAAGAACTCAATCAAACCTTATCAAGAACCTTAAAGAACTCATCTATTACTCAAAGAACTCATAAAGAAACTATTCAAGATTCAAGAACTTCAATCAAGAACTTAATCAAGATTCAAGAACTTCAATCAAGAACTCATACAACAACAATCTACACGCATGAACAACAACAATATACACACGGCATTCTTCATGATTTTTAATCAAAATTCAACAAATTCAAACCCAATCACCATAATTTCCAAAATATCATAAAACAATCTTAAAATACGAAAATCCACCATTAAAACACCATTAAAGATACTTCAAAATCAGATTTAAAGAACAACTTCAAAACCATGAACAATCATCATCAAATCAACCAAACAAGCATTTAATCAAAGCTATAAACTTAGTACTACCAATTAAGTTGAGTTAGTATGTTACCTTATTGAAGATCAACACACAAACGCAATGCAAGAACGAGTCACACACGGCCCCTATGCACGGCACACACACGAGCACCACGCCTTCTAGCACGGCACCACCGCACGACCTCAATCGCACAAGCACGGGCACACCCACTCGGCCACTGCACGGCTGCTGCTCACTGCACCACGCACGGCCACTGCAGCACGGTTCTTCACACGAACCACCACCTCACACGGCTCCACACGAACACCACACGGCCACACTCGAACCCACACGAGCAAGAACACACGAACCACCCAAATCAACCCAAAACAATGAATCTTGTTTGAAATAAATGTGTTTAGGCTAGTGTTTGATCACTTAAAGATTAATTGAGGTTGAATCTTTAAGTTTTGGGCTAGAAAAATGATGAACAATTGATGGGTCTCAATTGATCAAAATGGCGTGTGGAATAGGCAAGGGAGGGAGTTTTTGGTGCTTTGAATTTGATGGCAAGAGTGCTAAAGGCAAGGATGACAAAATGAGCCAAGGCCTTACTAACTCTCTTATTTATAGAGTTAGTTAAGGTGTGAACACAAGGCAAGTGGCAAGCCACTCCTTGCTCATGAAAAACCGGCCCCCATGAGGTTTATGGGCCATGCTTGGGCTCTAAATGGGCTCTCGTGATCCATTGGGCCAATTATTGAATTTTACATGAAAATCATGCAATAATCGATTTTGCCCAAAATTAATATTAAATAATTAATTAGAAAATTAAATAATAAAATTCTAATTAATTAAATAATAATTAAAATAAATAATAAAAACTGAGAAATAAAACATTTCGATTAAATCGAAATTATTCACATAAAAATTAAAATAAATAGTTCAAAATAAATTTTGAACTAGCAAATAAACACATAATTATACATATAAATACCGGCAAGAATACCGATAAAATCTGGGTCATTACATCCACACTCAAGTCAATTACACAAATAAAAAGGGAAATAGGAAAAAGAGTCTTATCCTGGATTCCTCTACCAGACGCCCTTCTCCCTTAAACTTATTCTAAATTGGGTTATCACTCGGGAATGGTAAAGCTCACAACTCCCGGGTTTTACTCAAGTCCTAAAACATCACTTAAAGTGTTAACCTATTCGGCTCTGATACCAATTGTGACGACTCGACTCGCTTAAACCGGCGAGGAAGAAACCGACGAGTCAAATTGTCGATCTAACAAACAAACTTACTTAAAATTTAAAACAAAACCTCAAAATTATTATTACTAAATCCCAAAGTACAACACCCACAAGATTGTACAATACTAAACCCAAAATAATCAATACAAAGAATTAACTGTAAATACTATCAGAGTTAGAATATACGAAATACATATATTAAACGTCCAAACTAGAACCAAAATGCAATCTAAACTAATAAAGAACCAACGGCACTCGTCCAACCCAAAGCTCAGCAACATCGTCATCATCAGAGTTACCTGAAAATTAACAACAATCCATTGTCAGTGGCGAGTAACATAACTGTCCCACCCTAACATGGATACACATAATCATAGAATAAACCAAACGACACATCAGGCAAAACATACCAACATGCGGCGTAATCATCATAATAATACTAATAGTAACAATTAGTGATAATAAAATAAACTTGAATAACTTTAATTATTCAAACTTATCCATACTTAATCTTTGTTGCTACCATTTACATTTTAGACCGGACTATGCTCGTACGAACGCATCTTACGCGAACGAACTTTCCTACTATGCCAGGAATGAGAATCTTACTCCCAAACCCATGAACCCCATCTTATGGAAATTTATATCACATAGACAACATAGCAAGTATACACTATCCCAATACCGCAGTTAGGATAGGGGCAACATCTTAACCCAAGTCTTAAAACCTTACTCCAAGATTAAGCGTCTAAAAGTAAACTTAAGCTAATCTTTACATCTTTACAACTTTGTTATTCTCAAGATTTCTTCTTACGCCTTTTCTTGAGTCTAACCATAAACATTACCAAAATCTTAAACTTCTTTAATCAATCTTAATCATTTCTTTATCTTTCTTTAAACTTTCTTTAACTTTCTTTAATAAACTTCAATAAACTTTACTCAACTTTCATAAACTTTTACACTTAAAGATTTACATGAACCACTTCAAGATTTCAAGATTCAACCAATAACTCATCAAGACTATCAAGAACTCATCAAGAACTCAACAAGAACTCAATAAAAACTCATCATCACACGAAAATCCCCATCAACATAAACATCAAAATATACATCAAAACTTCACATGAATCATACAAAAACATGACCAAACATAAGATTAACATAGGTCATCATAACATGCATGAAAACTCAACAAAATATCATAAAAAGAACACCCAAATCAGCCCTATAATTCACGCATATCATAGCCAATAATCATCAACAATTCATCCTAACATGAACATTTAATCTACCCTATAACCCGTAGCTTCTGCCATCTTCTCCATTGACCAAGTAACCTTCATCGGAATGAATCGAGTGACTTTAGTCAAACGGTCAACGATCACCTAAACTGTATCCAAACCTGTAGATGTCGCGGGTAGGCCCACCACGAAATCCATGGATATGGAATCAAACTTCCACGTGGGTATCGGCAATGGTTGTAATAATCCACGTGGTCTTTGATGCTCAATCTTGACCTTCTAACAGATGAGACATCACGCTACGAAGTTTGCGACTTCCTGCTTCATCCTGGGCCACCAAAAATATTCCTTCAGGTCCTTATAGAGCTTTCCACCGCCTGGATGAACCGAATAGGGAATATTGTGAGCCTCTTCCATGATCTTGTTTTTCAACTTTGAATTATGGGGCACACACCACCTGTTGCGGAGCAAGTTTAGTATCCATTAAGTGAAATCAATTCTGGGGCACACACCACCTGTTGCGGGGCACACACGATTTAGACACTAGAGGATATGCTACGGGCTTGTGCGTTAGAATTTCAACAGACTTGGGTTTAATCATTGAGTTTGGTGGAATTTTCGTACAACAACAGCTATCATGCTAGTATCAAGATGGCTCCTTATGGAAAATGCCTTGTGATCCCCTTTGCAAACTCTGTAATGAGAAGGATGAAACAGTCCAACAATTGTTCTTTGAATGCAAAATCAGCTCTGTGATTTGGAGTAAGGTATTGGTTGTGCTACATATTACTGATCAAGGCTTGAAGTTTGATGATACCATCGCTTGGATGCTAAAATGCAGTAGGAAAACTACTCTAAAAGCCCAAGTGCTAAAAATGTGTTTCACTGAAACTATTCACATCATATGGCTTCACAGAAACAATATATTTTTTGCAAATGCTTGCAAGCCTACTCATATGCTGGTTAGGGAGATTATTTTGAAAGTTTCTCTTAGATGTACTGAACCTGGTAGGCAAATGCTTATTACCTATCCTGTGGCTTCTACAAGGTCGGATTAATATAGGCTATAGTTTATAGATAGCTTGTTGTTGTAGGTTTTGTCAATGTTTTAAGCCTATTGGCTATAAATAGTAAGAGAGCCATTGGTTCATTGTCTTTGGCCTCTTACCTTTTCCTCTTTTGATTACTTATTTAATTATGATGCAGGGCCTGTCCTGTTCCAGCTTAGTCTTTTTAGTGTCTAGGTATGATCAATTGGTTTTTTCCTTTGATCAGGTTTCAACCTTGGTGTCAACTTAGGTTGAAACTTTTTGGATGTATAGTTCACCTCTTTTCTTGGTATATATAATACTTATTTACCAAAAAAAAAAGATGGCTCCTTATGAAGCTTTGTATGGGCGCAAGTGTCGTAGCCCTACTTGTTGGAGCGAAATCGGCGATGCCTTGGTGATTGGACCTGATCACATCAAGGAGACGGTGGAGCAGATCAAGATCATCAAGACGAGGTTGTAGGCAGCTCAAACTCGACAGAAGTCGTATGCCGATCATCGACGGAAGCCGTTGGAGTTTCAAGTGGGTGACAAGTTGTTATTGAAGGTGTCCCCTATGAAAGGAGTGACTCGATTTAGCAAGAAGGCTAAGCTCCGACCTAAGTATGTGGGGCCATACGAGATTCTGGATCGGATCGGAGAAGTTGCTTATCGTTTGGCGCTGCCTCCGGATCTATCAAAGGTTCACGATGTGTTTCACGTATCCCAGCTGCGGAAATATGTGAATGATCCTTCTCATATTATTCCGGTCGAATCGTCAGAGATTGAGCCGAATCTGACCTTTGAAGAGAAGCCAGTGCAAATTTTGGACCGCCAGGACCGCATGTTGCAACGCAAGGTGGTGCCATTAGTTAAAGTACTTTGGCGAAGTGAGATGTAACGACCCGCTTTTTAGTAACGTTGTTTTCGGAGAAAACAACAAAACGGATCATATTAACCATAAACTTTTAATATCAAATTCATTACTGACAGCGGAAGCTCTAAACTTAATTCAAATTATTCAACTAAACCAACAAATAGTCCAAAATATCTAAATTACCAAAGTCCATTGTTACTAATCAATTACAGAAAATCCACTAAAACTATTACAAAGGCTAGAAATTGACATTAAGACATTTAAACAACTATTCTCACTTGCTCACAATCCCATCCCTTGCGTAACCCAATCATCTCCTTTACCTGAAAAAGGATTTTGGGGTCCACAGTCAGTGGAGAGTAATTAGATTGTTCTACTTAATCAGTAGAACACAATTAGAACCATAATAAATAGAATAGATCAACAGAACAATCAAAGAAGTCAACAGGAAAATCATTTCAAGACATTCAAATTCAAGTACGCAGCAGAAACAATTCGTAACAGAATATTCAACCAAGACTCTCGAGACAAACTTAACCCAATTCTAGACTTCTAGACTCCACTATTGACTTTCAAGTTCTAGTTCAATTCAAGTGCTAATCCGTGACACAGTCATATGCTCGTAGTGGAAACGTTAACTCTTCCCCAACTTTCCTTGTCTCATGCCGGGTCAACCACAAAGGATATACTTCCCGAGCACTGGGATCCAGAACTGCCCAAAAATCGTAGAAGGGGCAGTGGCTTCGACTATACCTATGTTCATGGCACTTTAGCCACTAGATAGGTTGTCACTTCATAGTTTATTATCTTTTCAAGTTCAACTTTCCAATTCACAATTTGACTTTCATTGACACGACTTGACTTCTAATCATTTCTAGTTCATCTTAACTTGACTCAAACTCTAGACCAAGACTTAACCCACACGACATTTGCCATGCAACCACACGAGAACTTACCCATACAATAATACAATTCCAACCAACAAGTCCATACATAAAGACATGTAATAATAACAATTCGATAATATAAATTAGTTATAAATACAATTTCAGATGTCGAAATCTTACTCGTTACACACTTGCATACACGGCCTCTATAATAATAATACAACCATAATTCATCAAATAATCAATACAAACATTATTAAATTATCCTAATTAAATTAACTGAAATAATCCCAGCTTGCAACTAAATTCTGATCTTTTAATTAATTGAACAATAAAAATCCAGCCTTTTATTTCTCTTTCCCTCACTCCACATTTTCAAATTTCACTAGACAAAATCCAATTTTAATCCAATTAAAAATATAAGCTTTAAATCATTAATTAAAAAATAGTTTCCAGAATATGTTCAAGCACTAATCTTTTATCAAGAAAACAAGTAAAAATCACTCTTTTATTTTAATATGCCACTCGAATTTTTCCATAAATTAAGCAAGATTAATTCTTTCTTTTGTAATTCTGTAATAAATCAAGATTAAATTAATTATTCTAAATTAATTAAATAAAAATTAGTACTTTACTCTAATAATCAAGATTTTCGAACCAAAGGTTACTTCAACAAGAGTATTACACGTTTTTTATAAAAGAACTATCAAGATTAAGCTTTTATGATTCAAGAACTACGCTAGTTAAAGAATTAATTCAAGAAAATCATCCAAGACTATTAGTAGATCAAGATTTTAACGAAACAATCAAGTTTTTTTTTATCATGAACAACATTCGAATAAATCAAGAAACATTTGGCTATCATTCGTCCAACACCTTCACAACATTCAATAATTAATTCAAGAATTTCTAATTAACAAGAATCATTAAAACAAGCATAACACATGATAAAGCATGAAATAAACTTATCAAACAATCATGGAAATCTGTTATGATACTCGACAATCATGGCCAAAATAATAATACGCATATTGAAATTCAATACTCTTGATTCTAAGCAATTCTACATAGTTCTAAACCTATTCTAAATATTATATAACTAATCTATCCTAAATATTAAGCAAAGCAATCTAATTACCTTGCTATAAGTTCAAAAGAACAAGGTTGATCAAGTGGCCTTGTTGGACGCGTGCCTCAGGGTTCTCTTTAGGTTTTCTTTGGCTTCTTGGTTCAATCTTTTAAGGTTGGAACAATAGAAAAGGTTGGGATTAATTTTAGTGAATTGTGTTGTAGCCAAGTTTGATAGATTAGGAATTATAAAAGTTGTTGTTTTCTTTTGGGGTGGTCTTGGCCGTGTAACATAACGAGCAAAGAGGGGGTCAAAGTAGGAAGTTAAAATAAAAATAGGATTTTTAGGAAGGGTCAAAGTAGATATAGATTAATATTTTAGGTTGAAAAGGAAAGTAAATAATTAAATGCGAAATGGCAAGGGCCGAATAGGTTTATGGCATAAGGGGGTTAATATCCTCCTAAAATCTAGTAGTGAATTTAGGAGAACAAAGGTGGGGTTTTTTATAGGGTCAAAATAGATGTAGTTTATTAATTAATGTAAGAAAAGGAAATAAAACAATTAAAAAGGAAAACAATGGGTGGGCCGTGAGGTGAGGTGAGAGGGAAAAACATTGGGCTTAGTTTGGACATAGTAAGGTTAAGATCTGGGCCATGGTCAACAATTAGGCTCTCTAAAGTATTGGATTAATAATTAATTAAATAATAATTAATTAAATAGTTAAATAATTATTATATTTAATTAATTAAGAAAAATTTAAAGTAACTAAAAAATTTGGGGTATTACATGAGAAGTATGAAGAGGCTACTTTGGAGACGGAAGCTTCAATGAGGGATAAGTATCCCGAGCTCTTTGTAGCAGGTATGCAGCAGTTTCGATTTATTTATTTTGTGTCTTTGTGTATTTCTGTGAAATTGTTTGAGCTCTTCAAGTAATTTCGAGGTCGAAATTTATTTAAGGAGGGGTAATTGTAATAACCCGAAAATTTGGGCCAGAAAATTTCGCGGTTAATTAATGTGAATTCTTAATTCTAAGTCCAAAAGGCCCAACTAATTGGACTGTGTTTTGTTATTTTCTACTCTTGCCTAAAAAATTAGGCCCAATGACCCAATAATTGTTACCTTGGCCGGCCCTCTCCTTATCCATGGCAAAGGATTAATCCTTATATTATTATAATTATTATTTAGATATATTATATCTAAATATCTATTTTCATTCTAATTATCCTAATTAATTTAAAAACCCTATTTTTATTTATCCACTTAGCAAGTCCTCCTAAAATCACTCAACTCCCTCCTACTCTTGCCCTTATCACACGGCACCCTTCCCCTTTTTATTTCATTAGTTCATTCTTTGTTCTTTATAAATAAATATAAGGAAAAATAATCCTAACTACTCTTTTCCCTCTCATATTTTCCAACATCTCAAAATTGTATTTGTGTGTGTGCCGTGTGGTTTTGTCGAGTACCACAAGTTCTTTTTTTTATTTTTGTCTTCCAATCTTTAAGGTAACTAGACTAACCCTCTTAAATTTGGTTAATTTATCATATAATTAGATTAGAGTTAAAAGTTATTGATAGAATTTAATCTTGAATTATTTCCATGATTTAGTCGAACCATGATAGGATTTTCGTGTGATGTTTAAGCATGTTCTTGGTGGAATCTTGATGTTCTTGAATGATTTTATGTATTTTAATTGTAGAATTATAATTTAAACTATGAATATTATTTATCAAATGCATGTAATCAACTAGTAATCTTGCTTGTTTATTTTTGTTATTTGTTCGGAAATTTCGAACCATATGCATGACCAAATATGAATTTTTATTGTATTTTTCTATGTTGATTTCATGATTAAAATATGTTCCAAGATTAAATTAATTGTTTAAGTTAAGTTTATAATTAATTCATAAACTTTGATTTTGGTTCTTGAAAATTTCGAGTGGTACTAGTTTCAAGAAGTGATGATTTTCGAACTTTCTTGCTAATTTTATGTAGTATTTTAATCTTGAAGGATGATTTATTAATTAATTTATGGATTTAAAACAATATTATGATTTAAATAATTGATCTTGGTTTAATCTTGAAATTTAATCTTGATCTTGTTCTTAATCTTGATCTTGTTCTTGATCTTGATGGCCGTGTATTTCAAATAGTGAAAAGGAATAATTTTGATCTATGTTAAGTTATGATTGTTCAATTAATTGATATTTTATGATTTTAGGATTTGTTTAATTGTTTAAATGATTAAATTATGATAATTGTCATTTAATAAATTAAAGTGTGAATTTTTGTTATTTTTCCTTTATGATGGCCGAACCTTGTAAGACTAAAAATGAGTTATTTTCATCATGTTCTGTGCAATTCAATTGATGATTGTTAGTTCTTATAATTGTTTCATAAATTTAATTGGTTAATGGAATTGTTTATGTAATTGTTAAAAAGGAATTGATTTTTATTTATTTTGTTATTTGAAAATGTCGAGTGGCTCAAATTAGGATTATGATCAATTTAATTTAATTTTAGCTTATAATAATTTCAGTTATGATTTAACGATTTAATTTAATTAACGGAATAAAAAGGAAATAAGAAGTTAAGTTGAATTAATAAGATTAAGGTTTGACTTTGAATAAGGATAAGATGATAAGAATTTATGTTTTATATTGGTCTCACGATGGCCATGTCGATATGATAAGAATAAGATTAAGTTATAAGAAATGGACGCTAGTTTGGTGATACACGGGTCACCAGATTAGGTTAAGTCGAAGCCACTGCCCTATTGCGGTCTCTAGGCAGTTCTTGATTCTAGGATGTGTAGTCTTCTAAGTAGTAGTACACGGGCTACTATTTAGGAGTTATGGCCATAGCTTAGGCTTAGTTCTTGCAAATGAGAGCTACAGGTAGGATACACGGGTTCTACCCAGCGTATTTTAGGAAAGTTGGGATGCACACGGGCATCATTACGAGCGATAATGATCGGTCCATGGATTAAGAAAGATGAATAAAAGATGGGTTTTGGGTAATAATATGAAAATATAAGCAATCATTGGGATGGTACGTTAATTATGTTTGGATTATGTTATTTATATGCATGATTTGTTAAGCCTTCCGTTGCGTATGTCTGATTTGTTAAGTATTATTTGATGATTATTCATGTATGTCGTGTGCTCCATGTTGATTCTATCTTATTATATGATTTATGGTTCCACATTTAAGTGGGACAGCCTAGTTACTCGCCACAAACGGTGGACCCCCCTATTTCAGGTGATGATGCAGAAGAATAATTGGGCTCTCGTATGGGTCGGGTTAAGCGTTGTTGCGAGATTTATAGAGGAAACCTAAGCTCTGTTTTACTTTTTAGTTTATGTCTTTTTAATTTTTACCCAGCTTATTGGGAATAGACAGTTTACTTAAGTTGTTTTTATGACATTTTGGATAGTATTCCATTCTTTAAACCGTCCATTAGTTAATTAATACATAAAGTGGTTTTCAAATAAGTTTAATTGTTAAAGTTTATTAAAGTTTTTAGATTGTTTTGTTTGGTAATGATCCATTTGTCGATTTCCTTCGTAAATCGACCGCTTACAAAAGTGGTGTCGTTACAATAATATACAATTTTGGAGGGAAATTTTTTGTTAAATTAAAAAATCGAAATTACAATTTCACATTTCACATCTCTAAAATTTTCATGACACGTTTCCTTTAATAATTTATTTAATTTTGGAGGGAATGTTTTCTGTTACAATTCTTTGGAAACATATTTTATTTAATTTTGAAATTGTATTTTTATATTCAAAAATTGATAAAAAGTTTTTATAGATGGGAAATTTATTTAAGTTTTTTTCTTTTAAGTTTTTGTTTAAAGGTGTATAGTGAAAATTTTTGGAATGCCATAACTTTGCGCTCGGACGTTTGATGGGGGCATATAATGTATCCAAATTGACTAATTTTTCGAGACAAATCGGAGAACAGCAGTGCGTGGGTGAAGGAGGACTGCGGATGAAGGTGAAGGTGAAGCACTGAAGGTGGAGTGCATGGTTTTTTTCCTGACTTGTAGAAATATAAACTGATTATCCAATTAAAATGAAGACTCTAATATATAAACTAAATATTTTGGAAATAACATAAAATCAATTAAAATACAAGAATAATTAATGTGGTTTTTGGAGGGAATTTTTTTTCTCAAAATAAAAAATTGAAGTTATAATATACAATTTTGGAGGGAATTTTTTTGTTAAAATAAAAAATCGAAATTATAATTTCACATTTCACATCTCTAAAATTTTCATCACACTTTTCCTTTAATATTTAATTTAATTTTGGAGGGAAATTTTTTTGTTACAATTCTTTGGAAACATATTTTATTTAATTTTGAAATTGAATTTTTATATTCAAAAATTGATAAAAAGTTTTTATAGATGGAAAATTTATTTAAGTGTTTTTCTTTTATGTTTTTGATTAAAGGGGTATAGTGAAAATTTTTGGAATGCCATAACTTTGCGCTCGGATGCATATCTGATCGAGGCATATAATATATCTAGATTGACTACTTTTTCGAGACAAACCGGAGAACGGCAGTGCGTGCATGAAGGGGGAACCGCGGATCAAGGTGAAGGTGAAGCACTGAAGGTGGAGTGTGTGGTTTTTTTCTTGACTTGTAGAAATATAAACTGAATATCAAATTAAAATGAAGACTCTAAAAATATAAACTGAATATTTTGGAAATAACATAAAATCAATTAAAATACAAGAATAATTAATGTGGTTTTTGGAGGGAAATTTTTTTTCTTAAAAATCCTATTTGACCTTTTCTAAGAATCCTATTTTTACACTGACATCTACTACTTTGACTACTAGATTTTAGGAAACAATAAACCTCTTCCCAATATTAAAACCACACGGCTAAACCATAGGAGAACAACAACAAAATTGTTTTATTATTTTTCCTTCCAAGAATCAATCACAAGAAAAACTCCTAAAACTCTTTCTCTATTCATCCAACCATCAAGATTGCAACAAGAAGCTTAAAGAACACTCAAGAACCGTGTGACACCCTAGTATTTCGAACCCTCTCTTTTTCTTTGATAGGTAATTAGATTGCTTTATTTAATCAATAGGATAGATTAGTTATATAATTTTTAGAATAGGTTTGAACATGTTTGGAATTGTTTAGAATTGCTTAGAATTAGTGTTGAATTATTTGGAATAGTTTGATGATGAAATTGTGTGCATGCCGTGAGGTTCCATGAAGGTTTTGATAATTTTTGTCTATATTTTGTCACGAAATTATGTACAATTCTTAATTCTTGCTTGATAAATGATGGTTGACCTAAAGTATTGTGTTAGTTTATGAAGGCCGAGTATTAACTTCTTATTCCTGGGATTTTTCGAGAGCTTTTCTTTGATAAAAACTTAATTTCTATGTTGGAATCTTGATCTATATTAATCTTTGATGATAATCTTGAAATTGATCCTTGATTTAATTATGATATGATAGTTTCTTGAAGTTGATCTTGTTAGTGTTGTTTTGCCAAGAAAGCCGTGTAGTATATATGTATTAAAGGAATTGATTTTGATCTTGTTTTAGTCCATGTTTGATGATTTAATGTTTAAAGTATAATTTTATGATTTATTATTAAGTTTATATGATTAATTGTTGACAATTGTTTTTAACTAAATTAAAGTGTCAATTTTGGTGGTTGTACCTAAGAATGTCGAATGGTATATAATAATAAAAAGAGGATTTTTATCATGTTTTAAGCAATGTTTGTTGATGATTGTTAGTTTATATGATTATTTGTTTATTTAATTGGTTTATTAAATTGTTTATATGATTATTTAAGGAATTGATTTAATTGTTGTTTTATTATGGAAATGTCGAGTGAACCTAATCTTGGACTAGAGTTTTGAGTCAAGTTAAGTTGGACTAGAATTGATTAGAAGTCAAGTTGTGTCATTAAGGGTTGAATTGTGAACCAGAATTGTGAACTAGAATTGTGAACTTGAAAGGATGATTAACTATGAAGTGACCGCCTATCTAGTCGCTAAAAGTGCCATGAACATAGGTATAGTCGAAGCCACTGTCCCATCTTCGGATTTGGGACAGTTCTGGATCCCAGTGCTCGGGAAGTAGATCAAACATGGTTGACTCGGCATGAGGCAAGGAAAGTTGGGGAAAAATTAAGGTTTCCCCTACGAGCATATGACTGGTCACAGATTAGCACCTGAACTGAATAGAACTGAAAGGTCAATAGTGGCGTCAAGAAGTCTAGAACTGAATAAGTTAATTCGGAAGGTCGTTTATTATGTTATTACGTCTGTTACCGCTGCGTACTTGAATGATAATGTCTATGTATGATTTCTTGATGACTTGTTGACTGTTTGGATTATCTGTTCTAATTGTTATATTTCTAATTGTGTTCTACTGATTAAGTAGAACAATCTAATTACTCACCATTGACTGTGGACCCCAAAATCCTTTTCAGGTACAGGTGATGACTGATTGAGTTACGCAAGGGCTGGGATTGTGAGCAAGTTAGCTTAGTAGTTTATCCTGATGACCATTTCTAGCCTTTGTATTATTATTATTATTGGACTTTTCCTTATTTTGTAGTATTAATGGACTTTGGAATCTTATTAATTTTGGATTATTTAATGGTTTATTTGAATAATATGAATTAAGTTTAGAGCTTTCGCTGTAATTAATGAATCTGATAATAAAGGTTTTTAAATAATAATGATCTGTATTGTTGTTTTCTCCGAAAACAACGCTGCTAAAATACGGGTCGTTACATGTAGAAATAGAAACTGAATATCCAATTAAAATGACGACTCTAAAATATAAACTGAATATTTTGGAAATAACATAAAATCAAATAAAATACAAGAATAATTAATGTGGTTTTTGGAGCGAAAATTTTTTCTCAAAATAAAAAATTGAAGTTATAGTATACAATTTTGGAGGGAAATGTTTTGTTAAAATTAAAATTGAAACTATAATTTCAAATTTCACATCTCTAAAACTTTCATCACACATTTCCTTTAATAATTTATTTAATTTTTGAGGGAAAGTTTTTGTTACAATTCTTTGGAAACATATTTTATTTAATTTTGAAATTAAATTTTTATATTCAAAAATTGATAAAAAGTTTTTATAGATGGAAAATTTATTTAAGTGTTTTTCTTTTCGTTTTTTGTTGAAAGGGGTATAGTGAAAAATTTCGGCATGCCGTAACTTTGCGCTCAGTTGTTTGATCGGGGAATTTAATATATCCAGATTGACTAATTTTTCGAGACGAACTGGTGAACGACAGTACGTGGGTGAAAGGGGAACCGCGGATGAAGGTGGAGTTGGATTGTGTGGTTTTTTTCCTAACTTGTAGAAATATAAACTGAATATCTAATTCAAATGAAGACTCTAAAATATAAATTTATATTTTGGAATAAAATAAAACCAATTAAAATACAAGAATAATTAATGTGGTTGCTGGAGGGAAATTTTTTTCTCAAAATAAAAAATTGAAGTTACAATTAAAGGTGGGCCCAGTGATGTAGAATTGGGTCTCAAAAACAATCAAAAACTAAACAAATTTCAGAAATTCGTAGGTCTATGTTAAGCTCCAAAAATAAACACCAAAATTACCACAAAGATAGGATATGAACTTGAAAACTAGCTCCCTAAGGACTAATAATCAAGAGCTAAAACATAATCTAATCAAAATCACAAAGGTAATGACTAGAACATGACTTACCAATCACAAAGTTTAGCAAGATTTGCATCCACCAAGGAGTAAGAGCTCACAAAGAACACAAGAGAGAGAATTCTCAGATTTTTCATTTCAACAAAAGATGATTACAAATGGGGTAAAGCATGCTATTTAAAGGCTAAGCAACCCCTAATGAAGCTTCTAATCTAGACCATTAATCTCTAAGCAGTCAAGGGCCAAGATTAGAAAGTCACTAAACAAAACAAGAGAAAATAAGAAAAACACAAAAATATACGAGCAGAGCCGTGCACGGTCGTGCATCACAATCATGCACGATCGTGCAAGAAAAAAAAACCCTTTCTGGATCGTACACGGTCGTGCAGGGTTAGCCTGCACGGTCGTGCAACATAGGTTGTACGATCGTGCAGCCTAACTTGCACGATCGTGGCGAAATCCTTCGTGCTTGCACGATCGTGCAGCTTTAGCCTGCACGGTCGTGCAAGCCTGGATCTTGCCACTGACTTCTGCACGGTCGTGCAGAACATAACTGCACGGTCGTGCAGTCCTTTCCAGGCCTGTCTGAATGTTGCACGACCATATGCACGGTCGTGCAAGGGTCTTGCATGCTCCGTTTCGCTTCCTTTGCTCGTGTTTCTCGCTCCGTTACACATGCTAACTTAACTAAGGCAATAAAAAGAGAGTGTAGGCTACTTATTACAACCCAAAAAACACGAAAATAAGCTAAAAACAAGAGTTCAAAACTATCCAAGTAAAAATGAACAAAATTGAAGTCGTTGACCGTTGAAGTCGCTCGTGGGACCATCCCGTTCTGCATCAAACTCCACTTCTAAAAAAGGATTTGCCCTCAAATCCTCGCCTTCAACAAGGAATGGAGAGAAGACAGCCATCGACAAGCAAGACCCAATTCCACTAAACCCGGTAGTTAGAGCTAGAGACAACCAAACCAAACTTTGATTACCCATCAAAGGCCACCCGGATCATACACCATTATTAACAAAACGAGAAACAACACCAACGCCAACCGACATACCACAACCAACAAAGCAAGAAAAGCATTGGCACTCCTAACCCGCCACCTCAAAAATCCATACCTCAATGCCATAGATGCCAACATTGAGTCCTCAACAAAAGAGTAGTTCAAAACATGTATGCTACCACCAAGAAAATCCATACCATGCCTAGAGCACTCACATCTAATATGGGCACAAGTATGACCATATAGCAATGCATTCAACTAAGAGACATGCTCAAACCTCAATCTAGCCTCACTTTTATCAATGTCAAAACAAGGTTGAAACAATTTAAGTTCTCGGGGTTCATCAACTTTTCCAACACAAGAATGTAAGCCATCAAACAAATGATAATGTTCAAGATTTTTCTAAGGCAAGCTCATCCAAATATCATAAGTGGGGTCGTGGTAATCATCATCCAATTCCATTTTGAAAATTTTAAATGAATTTAAAGAATTAGATGTTACCTTTCCTTCAATTTGGCCCTCTAGGGGTTCCACCTCCAATGGTGGGCCACGTTGCAAAGTCAACACGTGTCCAACATCGGGATCAACCACTAGCGATTCTTCCCCATCATCACTCAATGTCTCAACATGATCGCCTTTGGGTTCTTTTGCTTCACGAATCACCAAAGCCCGCTTGTTTGGGCATTGCGAAGTTATGTGTCCATACCCTTGGCACTTGAAACAAATTGGCTTCTTGCGGTTCTCAACCCCATTCTTGAAGGTGCAATCATAGGAGCTTTCCCCTTGTCTTTCTTGTCTTCCTCAACCATGTCATCAACAACAAGAGAGCGATCTTCGTTCTTCCTCTTGGAGTGTTTCTCCAACCTTAGAGCACGTTGAACCACATCATCAAGGTCGTTATGGGCATGCAACTCAACTTTGTTCCCTAATTTACCATCCAACCCGCCGATGTATTTAGCAACACTATGTTCCGGAGCTTCATCAACATTGCATAAGATTGAGAGCTTCTCAAATTCTCTTATGTAGCTTTCAACCGACATAGAACCTTGCTTGAGAGAATTCATCTTGAGGTAGGCACTTTGAGTGAAATCCCTAAGAACAAACTTCTTTTGCATGTGCTTCTTCAATTTCTCTCATGAAGTAATTTTTGATTACCCTCTTTCTTTCTTCGATTCTTCAAATTTTCAAACCACATTGATGCATGTTTCTTGAGCTTCACAATGGCTAACTTGCATTTCTTTTCATCATCATAGCCCTTGTAATCAAAATTATTCTTAATGCTCCTCAACAAATCAAAGAAATCATTAGGGTCCAAACTACCATCAAATTCCGGAAGTTCAACTTTGACATCACGACATTTGGACTCTTAGGTTGCTCAACTTCAAGTTCTCCTCCTATGGCACTCTCATGTGTTTGAATCCTAGGACCATGCCCTAAATTCCTCTCAAAGGTGTCAAGTAATTTAGCCATCCCCTCTTTTAACTCCTCAACATTCTTCTCAACTCTATCAAGCCTAGCTCGAACTAGAGGTGCATTACTCCTATACCCATCATCCCTCCTTTCATCATCCATGATGTATGAATGTATGAAATATGGCTAGAAATTTGTGGACTAGGTGATGGAGGATACTTCTTTGTGGAGTTAAAGGCTTTATTTCAATATCATTTGATGATAGGAGAAGGAAATATAGGGTTTAAAGAAGGAAAACTCACATAGACATTTTCACAAACACCTAGAGTGCAATCAACAATCACAACTTCAAACAAGAAATTTTGTGGTGCTAGGTGAATGAGGATACTACTTTATGTGGAGTTAGGCTTACTTCAATGTCCTAGTATGATTAGACAAAGAAGTATGGGTTTTAAAGCAAAGAAATATCACCTAGAAATTTCATCAAATACCTTGTGTGCAAATAAATACTACAAAAATTTCAGAAATTTTGTTCAATGATTAACCCAAGGATCATGAAGGTTTTGAAACCTTAAGCTCTTGATACCAATTGATGTAGAATGGGGTCTCAAAAACAATCAAAAACTAAACAAATTTGCATCCACCAAGGAGTATGAACTTGAAAACTAGCTCCCTAAGGACTAATAATCAAGAGCTAGAACATAATCTAATCAAAATCACAAAGGTAATGACTAGAAGATGACTTACCAATCACAAAGTTTAGCAAGATTTGCATCCACCAAGGAGTAAGAGCTCACAAAGAACACAAGAAAGAGAATTCTCAGATTTTTCATTTCAACAAAAGATGATTACAAATGGGGTAAAGCATGCTATTTAAAGGCTAAGCAACCCCTAATGAAGCTTCTAATCTAGACCATTAATCTCTAACCAATCAAGGGCCAAGATTAGAAAGTCGCTAAACAAAACAAGAGAAAATAAGCAAAACACAAAAATATACGTGCAGGGCCGTGCACGGTCGTGCAGCACAATCATGCACGATCGTGCAAGCCAAAAAACCCCTTTCTGGATCGTGCACGGTCGTGCAGGGTTAGCCTGCATGGTCGTGCAACATAGGTTGCACGATCGTGTAGCCTAACTTGCATGATCGTGGCGAAATCCTTCGTGCTTGCACGATCGTGTAGCTTTAGCCTGCACGGTCGTGCAAGCCTGGATCTTGCCACTGACTTCTGCACGGTCGTGCAGAACATAACTGCATGGTCGTGCAGTTTTTTCCAGGCCTTTCGGAATGTTGCACGACCATATGCACGGTCGTGCAAGGGTCGTGCATGGTCGTGCAAGGGTCGTGCATGGTCGTGCAAGGGTCGTGCATGCTCCGTTTCACTTCCTTTGCTCGTGTTTCTAGCTCCGTTACACATGCTAACTTTACTAAGGCAATAAAACGAGAGTTTTGGCTACTTATTAAAACCCGAAAAACACGATAATAAGCTAAAAACAAGAGTTCAAAACTATCCAAGTAAAAGTGAACAAAATTGAAGTCGTTGACCGTTGAAGTCGCTCATGGGACCATCCCGTTCTGCATCACCTGGGCCGTGCCGGGACGGCCCACGCGCCAAGCGCGCATGCCTCGTGCCATAGCGTGTCGTGCCTATACGGGCCAAGAAAAGTTCGTGCCGTGGTGGGCTCATGCCAAGTTATAAAATATAAGGCCCATGCACGGCCCAGCCCACATACCGAGTTGGGTCGACTCGTGCCGTGCCATCATGCCTTATACTAAGTTTTATGAATTTCGTAATTTTAATCAAAATGAGTGTGCTAACTTGCGGGCCGACCCATCGTGCTCATGCCGGGCTTATGCCAAATTTTAAAATGTTGTTCGTGGGTGGCCCACGACCCACCATTCGTACCTTCGTGTCGTGCCGTGCTTATAGCGTGGTCGTGTAGGTCCAGGCCCAAACCGTGCCGTGCTGAGTTGGCCCTCGTGCCGGCATGGCCCATGCCCAGCTCTAGTTATAGTATACAATTTGGAGGGAATTTTTTGGTTAAAATTAAAAATTGAAATTATAATTTCAAATTTCACATCTCTAAAATTTTAATCACAATTTGCCTTTAATAATTTATTTAATTTTTTAGGAAAAGTTTTTTGTTACAATTCTTTGGAAACGTATTGTATTTAATTTTGAAATTATATTTGTATATTCAAAAATTGATAAAAAGTTTTTATAGATGGAAAATTTATTTAAGTGTTTTTCTTTTATTTTTTGTTTAAAGGGGTATAGTGAAAATTTTCAAAATGCCATAACTTTGCGCTCGCTTCTCTGATAGGGGCATACAATATATCCAGATTGATTAATTTTTTGAGACGAACCGGTGAACGATAGTGCATGTGGGAAGAGGGAACCCCGGATGAAGGTGGAGGTGGAGTGCATGGTTTTTTTCCTGACTTTTAGAAATATAAATTGAATATCCAATTAAAATGAAGACTCTAAATATAAAATGAATTTTGGAAAAAAAAATATAATCAATTAAAATAAAAGAATAATTAATGTGGTTTTTGTAGGGAAATCATTTTTCTCAAAATAAAATATTGAAGTTATAATATACAATTTTAGAGAGAATTTTTTGTTAAAATAAAAAATTCAAATGATCATTTCACATTTCAAATTTCTAAAATTTTCATCACACTTTTCCTTTAATAATTTATTTAATTTTTGAGGGAATTTTTTTTGTTACAATTCTATGGAAACATATTTTATTAAATTTTGAAATTAAATTTTTATATTCAAAATGAGATAAAAAGTTTTTGTAGATGGAAAATTGATGTAAGTGTTTTTCCTTTAGTTTTTTTGTTTAAAGGGGTATAGTGAAAATTTTCAGAATGCCATAACTTTGCGCTCGTATGGCTGATCAGGCCAAATATATCAAAATTGATTAATTTTTGAAGACGAATCGGTGAACGCCACTGCGTGGGTGAATGGGGGAACCATGGATGAAGGTGAAGGTGGTGTGCGTGGGTTTTTTTCTAGACTTGTAGAAATATAAACTGAGTATTAAATTAAAATGAAGACTCTATAATATAAAATGAATATTTTGGAAATAATATAAAATCAATTAAAATGAAAGAATAAATAATGTAGGTTTTGGAGGGAATTTTTCTTCTCAAAATAAAAATTGAAGTTATAATATAAGATTTTAAAAGGAAATTTTTTGTTAAAATAAAAAATTCAAATTATAATTTCACATTTCACTTCTCTAAACTTTTCAGAATGCCATAACTTTGTGCTCTGATGTCTGATCGGAGCCTATAATATATCCAGATTGATTAATTTTTCAAGACGAATCGGTGAACGGCAGTGAGTGGGTGAAAAGAGGAACCGCGGATGAAGATGAAGGTGGAGTGTGTGGTTTTTATCCTGACTTGTAGAAATAAAAACTGAATATCCAATAAAAATGAAGACTCTAAAATATAAACGGAATATTTTGGAAATAAAATAAAATCAATTAAAATACAAGAACAATGAATGTGGTTTTTGTAGGGAAATTTTTTTCTCAAAATTAAAAATTGAAGTTATAATATACAATTCGGGAGGGAAATTTTTTGTTAAAATAAAAAATCGAAATTATAATTTCACATATCTAAAATTTTCATCACACTTTTTCTTTAATAATTTATTTAATTTTGGAGGGAATGTTTTTTGTTACAAATCTTTGGAAAATATTTTTTTAAATTTTGAAATTGAATTTTTATATTCAAAAATTGATAAAAACAATTTTTAGATGGAAAATTTATTGATGTGTTTTCTATTAAGTTTTTTATTTAAAGGGGTATAATGAAAATTTTCAGAATGCCATAACTTTTTCGAGACAAACCGGGGAACGGCAGTGCGTGGGTGAAGGGGGAACCGCGGATGAAGGTGAAGGTGAAGCAGTGAAGGTGGAGTGCGTGGTTTTTTTTTCCTGACTTGTAGAAATAGAAACTGAATATCCAATTAAAATGAAGACACTAAATATAAAATGAATATTTTGGAAAAAAAAAATAAAATCAATTAAAATAAAAGAATAATTAATGTGGTTTTTGGAAGGAAATTTTTTTCTCAAAATAAAATATTGAAGTTATAAGATACAATTTTGGAGGGAAATTTTTTGTTAAAATAAAATTAGGAGTTCCCCAACAAACTTGATGAATTATTAAAACCCCTATCAACCCCTACCATACGGCTTCCCTCTAATCTAAGTCAATCACAGTTGATCATTATATTTTATCCTCCTAATAACCCTCCTAGTTATCCTTAACCACCTTAACCTTTACTACTTCTATAAATACATAACAATAAGAACCCAAAACTCTTATTCCTTGTGATACCACATGACAACCATAAAAAATCAAACCATCAAATGCTTTTCTTTTTCTTTTAACAAAAACATTTGATCACAAACACTTCAAAGTATCCTAAACACAATTCTACATTCAAGCAACTCAAAGATTGGAGCAAGAACTTGAGCCAAGCCAAGCCTAGTGTTCGACTACCTCTCGGCCAAACCTAAAGAATTTCATATCCTTTGTCCATCAAGTCTAAGTAATTAGATGTTTTTTTTTGGTAAATGAAACAAAATATATAGCATCACCAACAAATTACAACCTCGATTCCACCAAGCGCATAGCAGCCCCAGAAAGGGTCAACTAACCAAGGGGAACAATAGGCTAAACTAGCCCTCTAATTACACAGATTATCTAGCCAAGTTCTATCATTACTATTCAATCCATCCCTATTAACAACATTACATCTCATCACAACAAAATATTTAATTTCCTGAAAAACAGAATTAGGATCACCAGTTTGTTGTTTCCAAACCCAACCATTTCGAGCCTTCCAGATTGCATAGAGAACATCAGCTATAATGGCAGTGAAAATCTTGGATCTGATATTTGAGCCTGCCCTTCTTCTCTTTACCCACATAGTGGCCTGCACAGCACTTCTGAACTTGCACAAAATGCTCACCCAGCCTAATATCAAGCTCCACACCTGCTTAGCAAAGTGACAATGGAAGAACAGATGCTCATGTGTCTCAAGGGCAGCCAAACACAAACAACAGCTACCATCTGCAGAGACCTCATGGCTCTGCAACCTCTGTCTTACTTGAAGCCTCTCAAGGGTAATGAGCCACCATAAGAACCTATGCTTAGGACAAGAAAGTCTCTCCCAAACAACAGCTACCCAAGGCACCCTGACCCCCTGATTTTTGATGCAATAGTACACCTTTTTAATAGAGTAAGTGTCATTTGTTGCCCACCAACCAGCAAGGTGTAAGCCAGAGAAAAACTCCCTGAGTCTGAACATCCACCTCCAAACCCAGCTAGCACCTGCATTCACCCTATAACTCTCCCAAGGGATCCCTTTAAGATACACTGCTTGCACCCATTTAACCCAAAGATTATCCTTCTTTTGAGACACTTGCCACATAAGCTTCCCAACTGCCAACTTGTTCCACAGCCCAAGATCTCTAACCCCAAGACCACCAAATTTCTTCATAGAACAGACCTTAGCCCACTTCACCTTCCCTGCCTTCACTCCATCAGTCTTCCCTTCCCAAAGGAATCTCCTGCATACTTTATTGATTTCCTGAATCACTGCAGCTGGGATAATCATGATTTGCATCCAATAGGAGCAAATACTCATCAAAATAGAGTTGACCAATTGAAGCCTTCCTGCAAAAGACAAATGTCTAGTCTGCCAACCTATAATCCTATTAGTCATCCTTTGGATCAGTTGATAGCAATCAGAAGCCCTAAGAGCCCTGTTACAAATTGGAACCCCTAGGTACTTGAAAGGCCAAACACCCTTATGGAACCCAGTTCTAGTACATATCTCCTCCACCTCCACAGGCATCATGTTAACCTGATAAACCTAATACTTCCCTTTATTAGCTTTCAGACCAGAGACTTCCTCAAAATCTCTCAACCCCTGAACTAATGTAGTAGCACTCCTTATCTCACCCTTACAAAAAATTAGCAAATCATCTGCAAAACACAGGCTGTTGATTTCTAACTTACCACACCTAGGGTGAAATTGGAAGTCTGACTTAGAACCAACATACCTTAGGGTTCTTGTTAGGTACTCCATACATAGCACAAAAAGCAAAGGGGACATAGGATCTCCCTGCCTCAACCGTCTATTAGCCCCAAAAAAACCATGGCTGGAACCATTAATCATAAGAGAAAACTTAGCCCCAGTCACACAAGCCATCACTACCTTAACAAAATGGGCAGGAAAATTAAAAGCCAAAAGTAGCTCTTGGAGAAAGCCCCACTCAATAGAGTCATAAGATATAATAGATTAATTATATAATTGTTAGAACATGTTTAGAATTTAAAGATTCTATTTTTGATGTTTGAATTATTATTAGTGATATTAAACAATTGAATGATTTTAAGTTTGTTGTTGAGTGTATGAATTTATTTCTTGAGCAAATCTTGTTATTTCTTGATGAATTTTTCGTGGGATTTTCTTTACTGGTTGATTATGAATCATGATTTATTTCGTGGAAAATTTTGTTCTTTTCTTGCTTATAACAATTTAATCTTTCAAACCAGTAAACTTGTCCAGATTTAATTTACGAATTTATTAAAATAATTATCTAATTCAGATGGCTACGAAAATTCTAAAATTGATTATAGTCTAATCTGATCGGTTAGTTATAAAATCCCTTAAAATTAGTAAATGATGTTATTTTTGGAAGAAACTTATGCACGATAAACCTTGAACCTAGATTTAACTTTCATCAAAATTTCCAGAATGTTAAGGACCTTTAAATGGTTGTTCTTTAATTTAAATGGGTAAAATCAGATTGTGTAAAGTAGTGTGATTACATTACTAAAATACTTTTAAAGTATATCTTGTCGAATCTCTTGCTAAAATTATGATTCTTTATGATTTTCTTGATTTAATTTTACTAATTAAATAAGTTTTTGAATTAAATTGTTAACATTGTTATTAATTAAAGATTTGGTTTTTATTTAATTATTAGATGATTCGAAATCTAATTGTTGAATCATGTTATTCTCATGAATTATTGCTTAATTGTTATTTTATGAATATTTTAATTTATTATTGTTGAATTATGATTGAGTTCGAATTGTTGAGTTGGGTAATTGAAGTGTTTGGATTGATGAGAATTTGAAGTGCCTAATTGTTTGTTGAGTCTAGAAGTCAAAGTTAAGATGAGGATTGACCTAGAGTTGACTAGTTGTTAAGTCAAGTTGACAAAAGAGTCAAAGTTATGAAATTAAATAAAGATAATAATAATAATATAAACAATGAAGGAACAGAAACAGAGTAAGAGGATATTGTTTTGTTTCGATCTCTGGCTAGGAAAGGCTTGGTATTTAAGATGACCAACATACCTGCCACACCTCCCTTTCCTGGGATTTCGAACATCTCAGTTCCGATTACGGCCACCTAGTACTCTCAATTATGGTACACTCTACCGGGTTTAAAGAATTGACGGGCGGCTTATGCTGATAAATTGAGCATTTTTTTTTGTAAGTAAAGAATTATATACCAAATGAAAAGATTATTACATCCTACCCTAAGTGTGTGACACAAAGCCACCACCAGAAAGAATCATAAAACTAATAGGGACAGACCCCTAAAAGTCTTACTCATCCATAAAAAACAAGAAAACTACCATAAATGCTTATTCAAGAGGACTAAGTGTAATAACCCAGAAATCTGGGCCAGAAAATTTCGTGGTTAATTTATATGTATTTTAAGTTCTAAGTCCAAAAAGCCCAGTTAGTTGGACTGTTTCATCTTATTTTCTCCCTTGTCTCAAAATTGGGCCCAATGACCCAATATAATTCCCCTTGGCCGCCCCCCCCCCCCCCCTTTTAATTGGCCAAGGATTATTTTTCTTTTGTTATTATTATTATTTAGATAATTCCATATCTAAATATCTGACTTTTATTATAATTATCCTAATTAATCTAAAAATCCTATTTTTAACTAAACCCTTACCAAGTCTCCTAAGTTGACTTAACTCTCTCCTATTACTCCTCATAACTCACGGCCCCCTTTCTTTTATTTAATTATTTGATTCTTTTGTTCTTTATAATTATATAGGGAACAATACTCATAACCTATTATCCCTACTTCTAAAAATATTCTCAAAAATCCACAAAAGTGTTCTTGTGTGTGCCGTGTGTGTGTCGAACCCCAAACAAAGAATATTCTTTGTTTTCTTCCTAATTCAAGGTAACTAGACTAACCCCCTTGAATTTGGTATAATTTATCATATAATTGTTTAGAATTAAACTAGGAATTGATAGGATTAGTATCATGTTTAGGTTATAATTTTCGAACCATATGATGATTATTGTTCATGATGTTTCTTGATATTTTTATATGATCTTTAGTGAATCTTTGTTATTTTAATTAATTCTATGCATGATTTATTATCCTAAATTTCATGTATTAATTAGAATAATTGCATGATAAAATCTTGAATTATTTCTTGTTTTGTGCGTGTATATGTCGAGTGGTAGCATGGATTTTATGATGATTTTTATGATGATTTTCTTGAATTAAAAGCATGTATATGATTTATTTAATTGTATAATTTAAGTCTTGAATTAAAATTATAATCTTGTTTTTTTTTCCTTAAATTGTCGAGTGTTTCAAGATTATTAAAAGAATTAAAGTTTTAATTTTTCTTGTCCAAATATATTACTAATCTTGATTTATTAATTAATCTTGATTTATTAATTAATCTATAATTTAAAAGTAATTTAATTATGATTTAATAGGTTCTTGAAAATTAATCTTGATTTGTTATTTCTTTCTTGATGGCCGAATATGATAAGAGTAAAAAGGCTTAATTTTTGATCCATGATTAATTATAACTGTTCTTAAATAGTTAGATTATAATTTTAGAATCTATATAATTGTTTAATTAATTAAAACATGATAATTGTGAGTATAATTTGAAGTATGAATTTTTTATCCCTAAATCTTGAAGAAGGTCGAATGGTATTATAATAAAAAGGAATGAATTTTGATTTTGTTTTGACTAATTAATTCATGATCTGATAATTCAAAGTTTATTCTATGATTTTATTGTTTATTTTATAAGTTTAAATGATTTATCTATGATATTTGTGACTAATATTTTAAAGTGTCAATTTTTGTTATATTATCCCATGATGGCCGAATGGTGCAAGGATAGAAAAAGGGTATTTTTATCATGATTTATGCAATATTAACTGATGATTGTTAGTTTTATATTAATTTGATGATTTAATGGATTTATTGAATTGTTTATGTAATTATTAAAAAGAATTGATTTATTTATTTTTTTATTTTATTTGTTAGAAAATGTCGAGTGGTCCAAAGTATGATATGATAAATTTAATTTAATTTTTAGCTTATAATAATTTTAGTTTATGAATTAAAAAATTTAATATAATTAAAGGAATAATAAGGAATAAGAAGATAAGTTGAATTAATAAGAATAAGGTTGACTTTGATAAGAATAAAAGGAATAAGATGATATGATGATAAGTTGTTTATTGGCCTCACGATGGCCATGTCGATAAGATAAGATAAGATAAGATAAGAAGTGGACACCTGTTTGGTGATACACAAGTCACCAGATTAGGTTAAGTTAAAGCCACTGCCCTACTACGGTCTCTGGGCAGTTCTTGATTCTAAGATGTGTAGTCGTCTAAGTAGTAGTACACGGGCTACTATTTAGGAGTTATGTCCATAGCTTAGGCTTAGTTCTTGCAAAGGAGAGCTACGGGTAAAATACACGGATTCTTCCCGGCGCATTTTAGGAAAGTTGGGATGTACACGGGCATCCTTACGAGCTATAATGACCGGTCCATGGATTAAGAAAGATGGTTAAAAGACGGGATTTGGATAATAATATGATAAGATAAGAATTCATTAGGTTGGTATGTTAATTACGCATTTATTATGATTATTTATGTAATTACTATGTTGATATTATGCATGTTATGTTAAGTCTTCCGCTGCGTACGTTTGATATGTTATGTATTAATGTATGATTATTCATGTGTAATATGTATATCTTGGTTGATTCTATACTATTATATGATTTATGGTTCCACATTTAAGTGGGACAGCCTAATTACTCGTCAACTGACGGTGGACCCCCCCCCATTTCAGGTGATGATGCAGAGGAATAAGTGGGCTTTTGTATGGATCGGGTTGAGTGTTTTTGCGAGAATCATAGAGGAAACCCGAAGTCTACTTTACTTTTTAGTTTATTACTTTTTCGATTTCACCCAGCTTGTTGTGAATAAACATTTTAAGTTGTAGTTTGTTAAATAATATGATTTTATGGACATTTATAATCTTTTATCAGTTAATTATTTAATAAAGAGTTTACTCGATTCATGACTAAAAGTTAGAATTTAATGTTGTTTTAGCATGTTTTGTTTGGTAATGATCCATTTGTCGATTTCCTCCGTAAATCGATAGCTTATAAAACTTGGGTCGTTACACTAAGTCCTCAATATACAATACAAAGCAAGCAAATAACGTAGTACAACACGATTTAGAATAATCTCCGAAGCTAGCCAAAGGACTTAGTCCTTGATTTAGCATTACAATACAAGCTAGACTAAAAGAAAACATCGAAAGAAGAAGACATTCATCATCAATCATCAAAATAAGAGTAGAAGGCCACTATGAAGCATCTTCCTTGGAGCTATCGCAACCATGAGGTCATTAAGCACCGAGGCAACCCATCTCCCATTAAAGAACCGTGGATGAGAGAGCACGAAGAAATCTACTTTCCATAGATAGTCCATTCATCTTCTTATCATTGGAGTAGCGACCCAAAGTATCATCAAATGTCTAGAAGACCAGCTAATCTTCACTTGTCATTAAAACATAGGCAGCCAAGCAAGCTCCCTGTTCTAAACTTGGAAGATCAAGCCATCTTCAGTCATTAGCAACCTTTTAGAAGCACCATCTAGATTGAAAGATGAGTGAGCAATGTCCTCCCTACCTACCTTAACTCAGATCACAATAAGCCAGTCAAGTTAGTGAGGTTTCACCACTAATGGGACGTCAAAGCCAAAGCTTTGATATCAACCATAACACCCGTAGTCTAACCACAACAAATGATCCATGGGAAGTCCAAGCTGAGCTTTGATATCTACCATAGTCATCCTTAGACCAGAATTTCATCATCAAACAAAACAATACGGCTAGTAGGGCCACACTGTGAAGCATCTTCCATGGAACTATCAAAACCATTAGGACATTAACCACCGAGGCAAACCATCTCCCATGATAAAAGAACCGTGGTTGAAAGAGCTCAAAGGAATCCACCTTCAACAGCTAGCAAATAAATCACCATATAATTGAAATAGCAACATCCTCAACCACAAACCCAAAACATCAACCAATAACAGAAAATGGGTTAATCTTCGCTTCACATTAAAGCATAGGCAGCTCCAACACACTCCTATTCTGAACTTGGAAGATCAAGCCAGCTTCATTCATTAGCAATGCTTTAGATTCACCATGAGTGTTGTTGCCATCTTGATTGAAGACGAATGAGCAATGAACGCGCTCAACCCATCCCCATTGCACTACGAGGACATCAGCAATGGGACATCAAACCTTGACATCAACCATGCCCCTATGTTATCTCGAACAGCGGCGTGAGCAACGAACCAGATTCCAGCAGCCTTGCAGCCCCAGTAGAATCTGCAACAATCTGCCCAACTACTGTAGGGAAGGGCGCTGCCTACACCCGTTCAGGCGTCTTTCACACCATCACGGCCATTTTGGCAGCAGCTCATAACAAGCCACCCCTTAGCACCCATTGAACAGCACCCCCTAACCCCCAGCAGCACCACAAATCCAGCACCACACCTGTCCACGCACCAAGCAGCAGCCCCTAGCCACCACCTCGACAGTGCTCCTCACTCACTCCCCCAGCCCCACCCATCGAAAATGCAGCTAACCTTGACCAACAAGACAGTCCACAAGCACTCCAACATACCCCCTGTCTCTTTTCTTTGTACTTCCAACCTTAGGATGAAGAATTAGAGGTAGGTTGGATGATTAACGGACCAAACCTGGAGGTGCGAGCATCCGCCATTGACGAGTGGGCCTGGGTTCAGACTCACCCTCACGACCTGCAGAAGGTTTGAGCTGGAACAGTAGCAGCCTAGCTGGACCAGAGAGGACAGAACAGGCCATAAAAGCCCCCTGCATCCCTCAGCCCACCTCGAGCCACCACCTTACCAGCTCCTCACTCACACCCCAGCCATCACCTTCGCCAAAGCCCACCCAAAGACCAACCAAACTCACCACCGTAAGTAACCCAGCAACCCCCTGCCTTTTTTCTCTGTAGTTCCAAGCATAGGATGAAGAATTAGGGAGAAAATAGGGAACTTACTGAGTAGATCTGAGGTCCTCGAGCAGCACCGTGGCGAGTGAGGCTGGGTTCTCACCACTGCAAGATCCCTGACCCAGCTGACAAGGAGCATTCGCCATTGGAGTCCACACAGCGAACACGAAGCAGCAGAGAGGATTCGTGGTTTGAATCGCGATTGAGCATGGTATCTTCAGCAGCACACTCGAAATCCATGGCTGAATCTCGATCGAACCCTTTAGACCCGTACCCACTATGCCCCGTAGCTCAGATTGCCATTAAAATTGAACCTAGTTTTTGGAGTGAGAAGTCGTATCTCACAAATCGCACCCCTGCATAGTAACGTCCTATTGAATCACCCCCTGTAACATCTAAATCTCTCATCTAACTTTGAAGATGACGAAGAGATGGTGTAAAGCAAGCTCGAACACCCCCCTACCATGGCAATGGCTGCTGTGAAAGAGCCCAGCAAACAGCCGTGCCATAGTAGGGAGGAAGCTGAAAATCGCCCTTCTCCTTCTCTCTCTAACTTTATCTCTCTAGATGTTGAAGAAGTTATGTTTAAATTGAGCATTCACCGACAGCTTATGCCGATAATTAAGGAATTGACGGCCGGTTTGAATACCAATATAAATACATAACAAATTGATAAGATAAGATGATGATGATGATGATAAGATAATGAAAGATGATGAATTGATTAACTATGAAGTGACCGTCGTCTAGTGGTACATGAGCCACGAACACGGGTATAGTCGAAGCCACTGTCCCACTGCGGGATGTCAAGAGTTCTGGATCCCAACGCTCAGGAAGTAGATCTTATGTGGTTGACCCGGCGTGAGACAAGGAAAGTTGGGGAACAAGTAAAAGAGTTCACTTACGAGCATATGAATGTGTCACGGATTAGAACAATGAAATGAATTTGAAAGTTGAATAGTTTAAGCCTAAGGAGCCTAGAGTCTTGAGGTGACCCTAGCAAGAGAGTACGGATTGGTTATGTTGTGTTTGTAAGATTATTTCGTTGTGTTGTCTGATTGAATTATGTACTTGATTGATAATGTTGATATTCATTTTATATTTCTAAAAGTCAGGAAAAAAAACCATGTACTCCAGCCGGCCAGTAAAAAAATCATTTATTGTAACTCCCTTATTGTAACTTGCCTAAAATTTGTTAGTTACAATAAATGTTTTTGTAACGGGCATTTATACTGCCAGTTACAATAAGTCATTAATGTAGCAAAGTAAAACAATTGTTGTAACGGACTTAAAGTTGCCCGTTACAAAAAAACAGTTATTTGTAACGGGCAAACTTCATGCCCGTTACAATAAGTGGTGATGTTGTAACAACATAAATCACAGCACTTGTTGTAACAGTATTAATACTGAAGTAAAAAAAAAAAAAAAAAAATCAGCATCAGTTCTCCCCATAGGCGGATCTGTTAAGTTGCCTGGTGGGGCACAGCCCCACCCATCCAAAATGAAAAAAATGAATTTCAATTTGGGCCTTTGGGACCAAGTAAAAAAGAAAAAAACACTGGAAAGGGAAAGGGATAATTCGGAAAGAGGGAGAAGAAACCAAAAAACCTTAAACCTTGCTACACCTTTCTGTAACACCCCATATTTTATGTTATTTATTTAGTAATTATTTTTATTAAATATTAATATATATATATATATATATATATATTATTCTCTTATTAAAACTTACTATTTTCCTCACTTTGACTTTACATTGATAAGGGTCAAATAGATATCATACTCTTCATTAATACCCATTAAGCCTTGAAGTATAAAGAATAATAATAACTAGAAGTATAATATAAAAAAAAAATATAAATAAATAAATAAATAAAAAGAGAAAAAAAAAGGAAAAGATGTAGTGAAAGCAAGTGAAACTTACAGTAAGTTTCATTTGAAATTTGCTCCATCTTCTGCCCCAGGTTCGTCTTCTCCTCTCTCTTATTTTTTATTTTTTTTTTTAAAATTTTTTTTTCTCCCTTTTGATTATCACTTTAATCTTAGTCATTCATAAACTCCATTCATTCATCTTCATCTTTTCTTAGTTTTGCCATTTTTATGGGTGATTGAATATAACATTAAGTTTTTGAACCCTTAGGGTTTTGGGGCCAATTTCAAATCAAAGGGTGATTTTTCAGCCTTTTTACAAATACTTTAAACTTCTCCATTCAAGTAAGTATTATTTTTAAGTTTTAATTTTAGATCTATTCATTTATAGGGTTTTGTTCATTTAGGGTTCTTGAGAAATTAAAATGGGAAAATTTTCTATTATAACAAATCTGTATTATTGATATATGATTAGTACTTGCATATATGTTGAATTGTTAGTCTTGGATTGTGCTATTTAATTAACAAAAACTATCAATTAGCATGTGTTGCTTTATGGCATTCGTAACAGAGTATATATATGTGTGTATTGGCTTGTATAGTTGACCTTCAATTCATTTGGTTTGGATTTGTAATTTTGCAAAGGGTTTTTGACCTAATTGATCTCCTGCTATATGTAAATGGTGGTGTAAGTATATAATTGAGCATCAACTTTCCCAATTTTTCTTTATATTCTTAAATGGTGTGATAATGAGTTATTGTGTCATTGTGTATTTCATGCTTGTTGTATGATCGGACCACTCGATAGTATTTTGTGATTTTACTATAGTTACTATTAAATTATTATTAGATATGCAACTTATACTAGTGTTGTTAGTATACTAGTGTTGTTAGCATATTAGTGTTGTTAATATATAAGTGTTGTGTGTCTTTATTGAAGTAGATTGATTTTAATAGAATAGTAGTAACTAGTGTTTGATTGTGATCTGTGAATTGATTGTCAAGTATTATTATTATAATTTTTGGGTTATAGGTTGGTGGTATCTAGTGATATTTGGTTGATGTATGAGTAAAATTCCGATTAGATTGGATAGTTTGTATAGGTGACTTATAATGACTTTTGTAGTGTACCAAGTATAGGTAGTTTGTAAGTCAAGTGGCTTATACAATATTATTATGTTGTAGATCGCGAGTTTGTTGAAGAACCTTTTTGACTTGACATTTGAGGTTGATTTCTATTTTGTTGCTGACAAGGCAAGATTTCTTACTAAACCTGTACAGTTATGATTATTATTTATTTGACATTATTTTGAGAACTTGTATTGTGAAATTATTTTATATTGAAACGAGGAAGTTCCTCTATGTTACCAAGCTAAGATTTTGAAAGGAGGAAGTTCCTCACCCTTACGAGGGTTTCTAGTTTTATTGTGCGGTTGCCGGTAAGCGGTATTCCTCGGGTTTGGAAGTAGGTTGAGTTAACAGTGTCTCAACCATTTTATATAGTAGTTGGGGGTGCGTTGATCAGTACTCTTGCCAATTGTCTTCCTTCTTGGTAGGTTATCAAGTAAGGGGTATGCATACTAGGGACTTTGGTGTGTTTATTCAGTGAGCCTAGCTAGCTCATTGAATTTCTTATTTAATACTTCCTACTCACAGATTTCGAAAGTATTATCTTATATTTATGCAAATTGTTTTTAGAAAGAAAGAAGATTTTGGACTTGGGTTACGTAAAAGTAGATTAAAGTTTATTTGAGAAGTTACTCCTATTGTTATTTAACCCCGTACAGATTGGAAATGGATTTGCAAGATATTCCTATATGTCTTGCCTGCACATTGGTTAGTTTTGTTTTATTATTGTGTGAAATCTTGCTCAGCCTTTGGCTGATATTACAATGTTCAATGTGCAGGGACTTGATGGTGTATGGCTGGTTGGGTTAAGGAGTGCGATCATTTTCTTTTAGATTTAGACTTTATTAAGGCTTCCGCTGTCATTTAATTATAATTAAAATTTAATTTGGGTTGTAATAACTATTTTTGGTTTATTATGTTGGACTGTAATAGTTAGTTAATTAATCTTTTAATTATTAGTTTACAGGTAGAACCACTAGCCTTGCGATGACTATAATTAATTATCGCGACATAACAACCTTGAGATTTTCTGAGCTGTTGTTTCAGGTGATAAATATTATTTTCATATCAGAAAAATCAGGGCTGTTACACTTTCTCTCATCTCTCAGACTCTCAGAAGTGTCAAAAGTCCGTTCGCCGGACTTCTTCCCTCGTGGCCAGTGTCGCCGACTTGCCTGCTGATCCACCGCTCGTGCTGTCTTGTGTTGTTGTTCGTGTTCCGGTGTTCATGAGTGACGACTCGTGACTCGTGAGTCCGGCTTGAAGTCCAGCAAGCCACTCGAGCTTCATCGATCTACCGCTAGCCCAACTCCCCTCATCCTTTTTGCCGAGTCGCAGACCCGCCGCAGCGCCGCCGTCTGCCCGTCTCCACTCTTCAGTGACCAGTCGTCTTGAATTCCACACAGTAACTATAAGGTTTGAATTTTAAAACCTAAAATTCTTAATTTAGTTGTTTCAATTAATACAATTTACTGATTATTTAATTATTTTATATTTTACATTATTGTTGTAAATTTGAAATGATGTTGACTTGCTGATTTGTTTATTTGATTTGTTTAATTGATTTGTTTAATTGATTTTGCTTATTTGTTTAATTGATTTTGTTGATTTGTTTATTTATTTACATAATTACCTTTGTTGTAAATCTGTGATGCTGACTTATTGTTTATTTCAATTATTTGTTTAATTATCTACATTTGCTCATCAATTATGTTGATTTTATGTACAATGAACAATTTACGTTTGTTGATTTGATTAAATGGGAGATCAAATGCTAAATTATTCTTTAACATTTGTTGATTTAAAAACGTATTTACAGAAAGATTATTTTTTGAATGTTAGTATGGACGCTATTGTAAATCGATACCAAAATATAAAAACCCATAGAGAACAATTGTAATCGTGAATTTGTAATAGTTTAAACTATTATTAGGTTGTAAATTGAACTAATTTATAATATTTTGCTTTATACTTTTTTCAGATATATTGTGGTGTTTATGGTGTTTTTTAATTGACTTATCAATGCCCAACTTTGATAAGTCGGTGACCTACCATTATAAAATTCCTGGATCCGCCCCTAATTCTCCCCATCGCCATTCAATTCATAAGCCCCAAAAAAAATCCTAAACCCTAACCTCACCAAGCGACACCACCATCCAAAACCTTAACCTCACCAGGCGACACCACCACCGACACCACCACTACCACCACTCGTACCCTTCGTTGCTTCTTCGTCTGCCTCACCACATGACCCCAGCATCTGCCTCACTACGCGACTAGAGCAGCGGAAAGAGAAGGGAGGTCCACGAACTGAAACCAGCAGCCACCATTACCACTTTCTTTATCTCCATCCACTCCGGTGACGACCACCACTCACCGAAAACTCAAAGCACTAACGAGCCATCAGCAGCAGCAGTAGCAACGAGCCTTCTTCACGCCGTCCAATTTGCAGTTTTAGAGGTATAACTTTCTTTCTCTTTTCTCTTGATCTTGTTTCTAGCTCTTATTTGAGGTGTTAATGCTGAAAATGTCTTTTTTAGGGATGCAAATTTATTTTCTAGGGTTGCAAATTTTGTTTTGCATTTGAATCTATGAATTGAATCTGTGTTGTTATGAATGTGCGAAATTTTGGTTTTGAATTTGCTGAAAAGTTGTTTGGTTTTGATTTTTTGGTTCTATTTGGTTGTTTGCTTTCAGAATTTCGAGTTTTATGATTCTGGTTTTAGGGTTTCTGAATACGTTTTAGGATTTTTGATTTGATTGTTTGTTTGCTGTGATTTGTAATTGGAATTTAAGGTTTACTGTGTATCTCTTTAAGTGGTTTTTCGATTAATCCATTAGAAATTCATGATTTATCTTTATTTGGGTGAACTTTGATTGGGAATAATGAGTTGTAGGATGCTTTGTTCTAATGAATAAATTGCCATGATTTCAATGAAACATATTCAACACGACGCCCACTATCATCTTTATTGGTCTCTTGTTTCCAGATATTATGATGGTGACTGCTTTGAATTTTGTTGTGCAATACAATTACAATATTAAATGTTATTATGTGAATCAATTTTTGGGATTATTTTTAATATTAATTTGATCTAAAGGATAGTTGATATGATAATAATTTGGGGTGTTCATATATTGGCTTTCTATTTTATTGGATTGAACATAAGTACTATTTGTTTGTTTTCATAGATTCTTATTTCCTCTTATAATTTCTGTGAGCATTCTTCATTTCAAATGCCTCCTTTTCCATTATTTTGATCTTCACTTTACCACTTTGGTATGATATAATTTGTTTGATTCATTGCAATTTTTTCTCCTCAATTTCATGTAATTGTGATGCTTCGACAACGTATTTATGTAATTCAATTACATTACTGGTATGTCCTTATCAGAATCTTATAACTGATTTTATGAGAGAATCTTGTTTTGTCTTGTTTTTGTTCCAAAAACGCCATATTTTCGCCCAAAGTCATGCAAATAAGTAATTTATTGCTTACATGAATGATATAGGACATGGATATACCTTTAAAACATTAAATAGGTTGATTGGTAGTGATAGGTGAATAAAAACTCCAAAAACATGCCAAAAATGGCCTATTCGGCTTGTTTTTGTTCCAAAACGCCATATTCTCGCCCAAAGTCATGCACACAAGTCATTTAATGAGTACATGAATGATATAAAACTTGAATAAACATTAAAAACGGGAAATAGGTTGATTGTTAGGTAAATGTGTACAAAAAGTCCAAAAACATGCCAAAATGGCATATTTGCCTTGTTTTTTTCAAAACGCCATATTTACGCCTAAAGTCATGCAAACAAATCATTAATGCTTACATGAATGATATAGAGCATAGATAAATCTTAAAAACAGAAAATAGCTTTATTGGTAGGGTAATGTAAAAAAAACTTCAAAAAACTAGCAAAATGGTCTATTTGTCTTGTTTTTGTTCCAATGCGTCATATTTTTGCCCAAAGTCATGCAAACAAGTCATTTATTACTTACATGAATGATATAGGAAATGGATATAACTTAAAAACAAGAAATAGTGAGTTAAAGTATCGATTTATGTTACTTTTGAATGTATAATGTATACTTGTATAGCACTATATGCAAGTTGGTTTTGGATGATATTGGTCGACAATATAATGTGTGGGTTACTTACTGTATATTTTTTATATGAATGAAGTTATTGACAGCTTGATCATTTGTTATTGCAATTCTGGGCCTTGTATGTAGCATAAATTATTATTATTATTATTATTATTATTATTATTATTATTATTATTATTATTATTATAATTAATTTTATTTTAAAAAATAACACTATTGTAACGATCCTGGACAAAGTTAGTTACAATATGTATATTTATTGTAACTGGCATAGCTTAGGTCAGTTACAATAAGTATACTTATTGTAACGGGCATTAGGTATGTCCGTTACAATAAGTGTACTTATTGTAACGGGCCTAAGTTATTCTAGTTACAATAGGGTACTTATTGTAACGGGCCTGACATATGCTCGTTACAATAAGTGTACTTATTGTAATAGGCATATGTCAGGCCCGTTACAATAAGTAACCTATTGTAACTAACACATGGCCGTTACAAAAAAAATCAGATATTGTAACGGGGCCAAATGTAACCCCACATGCCAGTTACAATAGGCTATTTTTGCCCGTTACAATTAGTGTTTTTTCCACTAGTAGATTCACCTTAATTCGCGGTTCCCCCTTCACCCACGCACTGCCGTTCACCGGTTCGTCTTGAAAAATTTACAAATCTGGATATATTATATGTTCCTATCAGACAAACGAGCGCAAAGTTATGGCATTTCGAAAATTTACACTATACCCCTTTAAACAAAAAACTAAAAGAAAAACACTTAAATAAATTTTCCATCTATAAATACTTTTTATCAATTTTTTACTATACAAATTTAATTTAAAAATTATATGTTTCCAAAGAATTGTAACAAAACACTTTCCATCAAAAATTAAATAAATTTTTAAAGGAAAATTGTGATGAAAATTTTAGAGATGTGAAATTTGAAATTATAATTATAATTTTTAGTTTTAACAAAAAGTTTACCTCCAAAATTGTATATTATAACTTCAATATTTTATTTTGAGAAAAAAAATTTCCTTCCAACAACCACATTAATTATTCTTGTATTTTAATTGATTTTATTTTTTTTCCAAAATATCCACTTTATATTTTAGAGTTTTCATTTTAATTGGATATTCAGTTTATATTTCTATAAGTCAGAAAAAAAAATCACGCAATCCAACTCCACCTACATCCGTGGTTCCCCCTTCACCCACGCACTGTTGTTCACCGGTTTGTCTTGAAAAATTAATCAATCTGGATATATTAAATGCCCATATCAGACAACCGAGCGCAAAGTAGTTATAGCATGCCGAAAATTTTTACTATACCCCTCTAAACAAAAAACTAAAAGAAAAACATTTAAAAATAAATTTTCCATCTATAAATTTTTTTATTATTTTTTTTAATATTAAAATTTAATTTCAAAATTAAATAAAATATGTTTCCAAAGAATTGTAACAAAAATTTTCCCTCGAAAATTAAATAAATGATTAAAGGAAATGTGCGATGAAAATTTTAGAGATGTGAAATGTGAAATTATAATTTCAATTTTAATTTTAACAAAAAACTTCCCTCCAAAATTGTTTATTATACATTCAATTTTTTATTTTGAGAAAAAAAAAATTCCATCCAAAAACCACATTAATTATTCTTGTATTTTAATTGATTTTATTTTATTTCCAAAATATCCAGTTTATATTTTAGAGTCTTCATTTTAATTAGATATTCAGTTTATATTTCTACAAGTCAGGAAAAAAAACACGAACTCCACCTTTAGTCCTTCAGCTTCACCTTCATCCGCGGTTCCGCGGTTTGTCTCGAAACATTAATCAATCTGGATATATTATATGCCCCGATAAGACATTCGAGCGCAAAGTTATGGCTGTCTGAAAATTTTTACTATACCCCTTTAAACAAAAAACTAAAACAAAAACACTTAAATAAATTTTCCATCTATAAATTTTTTTATCAATTTTTGAATATGAAAATTAATTTCAAAATTAACTAAAATATGTTTCTAAAGAATTGTAACAAAAAACTTTCCCTCCAAAATTAAATAAATTATTAAAAGAAAAGTGATGAAAATTTTAGAGATGTGAAATGTGAAATTATAATTTCGATTTTTTATTTTAACAAATAGTTTCCCTCCAAAATTGTATACTCCCTCTGTCCCAAATTACTTGCTACAATTTCCTTATTTGGATGTCCCAAAATACTTGCTACATTTCCTTTTATAATCTATGGGCCCCACATATATTTTACATTTTTACCCTCTTTTTTTGTCATTTTTATCCTCTTTAAGCCAATCAATTTCTTCTACTTAACTTTACCAATGGTGGGCCCACATTAAAATTGATTTGCATAAAAATTTGTTCCAAAATGCAATGTAGCATGTAAAATGGGACGGAGGGAGTATTATAACTTCAATTTTTTTTTGGTAAGTAAATAATTATATACCAAAGGAGAAGATTATTACATCCTACCCTAAGTGTGTGACACAAAGCCACCACCAGAAAGAATCGTAAAACTAATAGGGACAGACCCCTAAAAGTCTTACTCATCCATAAAAAAAATAATAAAACTACCATACATGCTTATTCAAGAGGACTAAGTTCCTAATATACAGTACAAAGCAAGCAAATAAAGTAGTAAATCACCATATAGAATAGTCACCTGAGCTAGCTAAAGGACTTAGTCCTTTATATACCATTACAATACAAGCTAGACTATATAAAAAGACCTCAACAAATGGACCATGGGACGTCCAAGCCACGAGCATAGATATCAACCATAGCCATCCTTAATAAAAATAACCATTCATCATCAATCATCACAATAAGAGTGGTAGGCCACTATGAAGCATCTTCCTTGGAGCTATCGCAACCATGAGGTCATTAAGCACCGAGGCAATCCATCTCCCATTAAAGAACTGTGGGTGAGAGAGCACGAAGAAATCTACTGTCCATAGATAATCCATACATCGTCTTATCATTGGAATAACGACCAAAAGCATCATCACATGTCCAAAAGATGAGTTAATCTTCACTTGTCGTTAAAGCATAGGCAACCAAGCAAGCTCCCTGTTCTGAACTTGGAAGATCATTCCATCTTCAGTCATTAGCAACCCTTTAGATACACCATCCAGATTGAAGGATGAATGAGCAGTGACCTCACTACCTACCTTAGCCAAGCTAATGAGGTTTCACCACCAATGGGACGTCAAAGCCAAGGGCTTTGATATTAACCATAACAACCTTAGTATAACCACCTGCAACAAAAATAACATTAAGGCAATAGGTCGATATGAAAGTGTACTCCTTGTCGCCATCTCAACCTTGAGAACATTAAGATACGAGGTAAAACATCTCCCATTAAAGAACCTCCGATTGAAAAAACTTGAAGTAATCTACCTTCAATAAAGACTCACAATTGCCTTATACCAAAATTAAGGCCTATAAGAAGGCATAATCAAACTAGGAAAGCATCATCTTTTAATTCTTGACAACATTGAGCACATGAAGACCCGAGGCAAACCATCTCCCATTAGGAAAGCCCTTTGTCGAAGTAGCTTGAAAGTAAACGACTTCCCAAAATGATGACTACACTTATCATAGGTCCAATTTCAATTCTGAAAAAAATGTTCAGGTATAGCGCTAGTGGGACATTGAGCTAAATGACATCAGACCATAGAATGGGACCCCAAGTTAGCATCAATCTCAAACCATATCTCCACAACTTCTACAACCAAGGGCTCACACTGCTCCTTGCAATTCACATGGCCTATCCCCCTCGCACTCAAAGTCGCCAACTGTGGGACAACAATATAGCCAGCCCCAACAGGGGGAAGGATAGTAGCAGCCCCTGCATTATAGCCAACATTAGCAGCCCCTACCTCGCACAAGCAGTAAAATGTAGCAGCCCATCAGCTCACACAGGCAGCCCCTAGCTGTTGGATGAGAGGACAGCCAACCCCGTTGCAGGAGAAAGCTGCGTTCAGACCCCCCACATCAGGCACCCACGACACACACACCATCATTCCCTAAAACCAGCAAAGCAAACCACCAACACCACCTAGCCATAACTGAAAAGACCCCTAAATTCCAAATCTACGACCCCAGCTAGGCCTATATCAACCCCAACCTCCTATTCATTGCATTTATAACTTCAATTTTTGATTTTGAGAAAACAAATTTCCCTCCAAAAACCATAGTAATGATTCTTGTATTTTAATTGATTTTATTTTATTTCCAAAATATTTCGTTTATATTTTATAGTCTTCAGTTTTATTGGATATTCAGTTTATATTTCTACAAGTTAGGAAAAAAAACCACACACACCACCTTCATCTTCATCCGCGGTTCTCCCCTTCACCCACTCACTATAGTTCACCGGTTCGTTTCGAAAAATTAATCAATCTGGATATATTATAGGCTCCGATCAGACATTCCAGCACAAAGTTATGGCATTCTAAAAATTTTAGAGATGTGAAATGTGAAATTATAATTTGAATTTTTTATTTTAACAAAAAATTTCCTTTTCAAATTGCATATTATAACTTCAATTTTTATTTTGAGAAGAAAAATTCCCTCCAAAACCCACATTAATTATTCTTTTATTTTAATTGATTTTATTTTATTTCCAAAATTTCCAATTTATATTTTTGTAACACCCAGTATTTTCGGGATTAGAATTTTAGGAATCTATTTTAAACTTCCGGTTGTCTTCAAAATTTATTTCGAAAACCTATTAATAAATGCCCTGTTTTATAAATGGAAAAGCTTTGGTAATTTAATTTCCGGGAATTTATGATATTGATATTTTAAATTTTTCTAAATAAATTTCTTATAATGTTGTTAAGGATCAATTGTCAGTTTATAAGCCTGACCCAATGCATATTGGATCATTATTTTTGTGAAAGCCCATTTTTTCCCCTTGTGATGACCGACCCCTTAAATAATATTTACTAAAATTAATTATTTTATTTTAAATTATTATTTAATTAGTATTTTAATTTCTGACTACCCGGAATAATTCAATTTGATATTTTATATCTATGAATACCTTTTTTATCAGAAAAATTTCCACTTTGTTTTCTCTATTCTATTATTTCTCTTTCAAAATATCCAAAACCTTTTTCCTCTCTCTTCTTTTTCCCTCTTTCCTATTTCGGAATCCAAAAGGGTAAATTTTTATGCATCAATTCAAGGTAACTAGCTTTTTCACTTAGCATTAGGATTAATATAATCTTCATAGAATAAGATTAGATAGACTAGGTGATGATTGCTCTTATGCGTGTAATAGTCGAGTAGATTTAGGGTGTTGTATTTCGTTTCTTTACTTGTTTATTGTGAATCTTGATGAATCTTTATATGATTATGCATGGTTTAATCTATGTTTGATGATTTATTAAGAATCTTGATGCAAAAATTATGTAATCTTGAATCGTTGTTGATGATGGTTTATGCGTTTGCCTATATGAAAGAAAGCATGAATTTTTATTATGTTTCTTGAATAATTTATGAGTGTATGAATTGAATTCTTGATCTAATCATGTTGTTTCTTGATAAAAATTTTATGGTAACTTCTTTATTAGTGGTGGCCACCGAACGGGCCGGGCTGGGTCGAAGACCTCCGACCCATGAACCGGCTCGGTGGGTTACCAGGCCGGGCCGAACCGGGCTGGGTTCATGTATAGGCGACCCATGAACCGGCCCACCTGGGTTGGACCGGGTTGGTGGGCCGGGTCGGGGACCGGGTTAACCGGGTTGGTGGACCGGGTTGGACCGGGTTTAACCGGGTTACGGGTTATAACACTCCGACCCATGACCCACCCGGTTAGCACCGGGCCGGGTTAACCCGGCCCAGTGGCCACCACTATTCTTTATTGGATAAACTTGATGGAATAATTATTTCGTGGCTAAAATCGTCCTTTTGGCTTCAAAATGATTGAATATGTTAAACGGTTGAATCTGTCCGGAAATTGTTTTCGAATTTATTAACCCATCTAAACAAGTCCGATTGCAATGAGAATTTAGGTGAGTATCCAGAATAGGGTAATGTAATCTGTGTTAATGTTTCATAATTTTTGGAGTACTTTTGCTAAGTCAGAAAATTCAGGAACCAACTTTAGATAAATCTGGAAATCTGGTTATTAATTTCCTTAAAAATAGTAAAAGAACTTATTTTTGTATGAAACTTTTGTTTTGTACCCCTTGAAATTAGTGTAAATGACAGTAACAATTTCCAGAATAAACGAATTTATTAATGGTCGATCTATAATTTTATTCGGTAAAATCAGAATTAGACAATTTGTGTAATTTAATTAATTAAAATACTTGTAGGGTTTATTTGAACTAATCCTTTATAACTAATCTAAAACTTAATCTAAAGAGTGGAACGTTAAATGTTTCGACTTGGGTATTCTTCTGTCAAAAGCTATAAGTTTGTTTATTTGATTACTTAAGATCTAGTGAAGACGTTTTCTTGAGATATGCGTTGTATGAATTGTTGAACTTGTTGTGTCAATTCGTGAGAGCCATGCATGAATGTCGGTACTCGTTTGGTTCGAGTCGTTTCATATGTTGCTTGATTTTGGGTCGTGTCATTTATCGCTTTGAGTCGGTGGTGACAATGTTGTATCGGCCTTGAGCAGTGTCGGGGACTTTGTTTGTTGTATCGGTCTTGAGCTGGATCGGGGACTTTGTTAGCTGTATCGTCCTTGAGCAGTGTTGGGGACTTGTTTGTTGTATCGGCCTTGAGCCGAGTCGGGGACTTTGTTTGTTGTATCGGCCGTGAGCCGTGTCGGGCACTTGTTTATTGTATCGGCCTTGAGCCGTGTCGGGGACTTGTTTGTTGTATCGATGTAGGGTTCGTTTTTACTGGCTGCCTACGTCTCATGAGTCGATTTGAATGCTCATTAATGCCGTAAGTGAATACGGACTAGCTAGTAGGAGTCGCCACCGTGCGCTTTATACGGTCCATGGACACCGAAGAAGTACCAACACCAGGAGCAATTGGCCCCATATGTTCGTGCACCAGAGTATGGGTTCGGGGACAGGTTATGGGCCAATCGTGCATTGGGCCCGCCCACCTGTAAGCGGTCTCTACTAGGTCTCTTGTCGTGGTCAAATTATTATTAATCCCGAATATATAAATATCTCAATTTTACCCTAAGGAACGCATATTACTAAGCAGGCTTAATTTATTTACAAATCTAAACTAACTTTTGTGACCAGTTTAAATTAAATCAGTATTAAAAATCCTAGAAAATGAAAACAAATAAAAGATGAACGAAATACAAAAAAAAGCAATAAAAGCATAAAAAAAAAATATGTGCAGGTTCAAAGTGTGTTCCAAGAGTATGTGGTTTGATGTGCTGTTCAACCAATGAAAACATAAATAAAACATATATAAATTAATTGTATGTGTTGAAATATTCCTTTTATGTTTTGATGATGACATAAACCTCAAACTTAATTACTAATAAATGTGTTTGAGTTCTTGGAGAATTTTAGATCTTAAAGATAAAATAAAGTATTGAAGATTCAAACTTGAAGATTCAATCATTTGAAGAAACAAGATGGTGATTTAAGCGAAGGTTCGAATTATGAATCAAAGAAGTTGCTGTCAAGTTTCTACAGAGAAATCAGAGAAGTTCCTGAAGAGAATTCAGCAAGGAACATGAGAAGAACTTCAAGTATTCCAACGAATCACTTGATGAAGAGAAGAGAAGCATCCATGAATGTTATAATATAATGTTCTAGGGTAAATGTAAGTATATTAATGCATTTAAGTCTGGTTGGAACTTAGTCGTGTCTGTCAGAGGAATTTTGGGTCATGTTCCTAGAGGAACTTGTGTCGAGTCAGTTGGTTATAGTGGTCCACGTCCTTTGCTACATTTTAGGGTCAGTTTGAACGAATTTTTTAATTGTTTTGATCAGTTTAAAAGTTCAACATTGACTGAAATTATGCTCCCTTAATTTTAGGAGTGGTTAGTAAGTAAATCTTGAATTAGTTAATAGTCAAAGTTAGTTTCCTAGTTTTTAGGTCTAGGTTGGTTATTTCTGTAATTTTGATTTTTCTGGTAAAAAATAATTAAGTTAGTGGGTTGTTAAATTTATGGAGTCAAAGATTAGTGGTGTTATGTGTGCATCGGATGTTGGACGTGTGATTAAGAGTGAGATACAGTATCATGTTTAACAAATTTTGTTAGTCAGTAAAATTGTTAGTGGGGTATGGAGTACATGTGTCATATTAATTTCTTCATTATTATTTTAATAGGATGACTCAAAGTTAGTGGTGTGTGTGTGTTAGTGGTGGACGGTTAGCATGGTAGTGTGGGTGGTTGAGTAGGCTTTTTCTCCAAGTAATTATTACAACCATTCACCTATAAATACAAATATAATTCAGACATTTTAAGACACACAACAAGAGCACAACAAGAGCATACTTTCAGATTTATATTATTTGAGTTTTTTGTCAAAAAGTTCCAAAGTTCCAATCCAGTTTCTTACATGCATTTCAATATACTAGAGTTATTATTTTGAGTTGTAATTAAGAAAAAGAAAAGAGAAGTGTGAGAACATAGAGAGAACAGAGAAGAAAGAGAAGTGATAATAGAAAAGAAAGAGAAAGAGAAAAGAAAGAGAGAAAGAGAACAGAATCGTAAGTTCCTACAAGAACTCACGAGGTCCAGAGAGAAGTCTAGGATTGTAATATTTTACAAGGCCTCTATATAAAAGTGGAGTTTTTCTTCCGTGGGCTAGGAAGTTTTTCTCGTTGAAATTTGTCTCTTTACATTTAGTTTTTCTCAAAGTTCCTTTCGTTTTTTAATTCTGTCGAAAATCTGTGCTATAAGTTCCTCACATCAATTCACCCCCCCTCTTGCCGTGTTCGTACAGGAATAACAGTATGTGACTTTTAATACTTAAAACCGATGTTATATCAATGTTAACAACAATAATTGTAATTTCATTCATAATCAGGCCAGATCTAATATGACTCATAAATTAACCAGGTTTATTATCACAATAATTATTTGAAATATAAATAAATCATTATATTAAAAATATATTTATCAACGACATAAAAACTAAATTTTTCTATTAAATTAATACATGATAACAGATCTGATTAATATGAGTCATAATTATTATGCATCAATATTGAAAATTTATAATCCACGGCCGATCAGATTAAAACAATGATTAAAGTGCTAACATTAATATGACAGACATGGATTTAAGTATTAAAATTCACATAAAACCTTTAGATTACTGAACTCATTAACCATTATCAAAGATCATCATTTTGATTAACTTATAAATATAACAACAAACTTAGAACAAATAGATTTGAAGTAGAGACTTCAGAAATTGTACATGGTAATGCCTTGATCGAACAACCAAGGAGAGATCAACGATGAATATGAAATGCTTGTTTAAAGTTGACTGAGTTGATGATTTGTGATGTGTTTAGTGATGTTTTGAAAGTGATTTGATGTGGTATAAGTATATGGGATGGAAGTATGCAATGCAGAAGGAGGCTCGGGGTTGTTGGCGTATTTTGAAAAAGTTGGAAGGACGTGTATTTATAGGCAAGAAGGAGCAAAGATTGACCCCGAAGGACACCAGACATGCGCCTAGGCGCAGGTCCAGTAAAATGGCCTGCGTCTAGATGCAGATCTTGTAATATGGACTTGCGTCTAGACGCAGATCCAGCTGTGATCCGGGTCGTTTTTTTGCTTGATTTTGCGCGTGATTTTCAGGATTACGATCCGATTTTTATACGATTATGGAAATATTCTGTAATATTTTGATATTCTAGAATATTCTGGGACGTCCCGGGATGTTCCGGGATGTCCCGGAATGTTCTAGAATGTTCCGGAATGTGCCGGAATGCCCAGAACGTTCCGGAATGTTCTAGATTCCTCTAGAAGTTCCAAAAATTTACAGAAAGATTATTAAAAATTATGAAAAAAATATGAAAATTATGAAAAACACTAATATGCTTTCTGGAACAATTTTCTATATTCGGAAATGACGAAAATGCCCCTAAGCATGCAAAAATCCTAAAAAATCTATAAAAAATCTCTAAAAATATGATAAAAAATACAGCAAAATATAAATAAATTTCAAAATTATTTTTATGATTTTTAAAAATATTTTATGATGCAAAAAGACATTTTTTTTTATGAATATAGAACATTGAAAAATGCATGCAAAAATATAAAAAATATCTAAAAATGAAGAAAAATTGCGAATAAAACCTGTAATTATCGCGAATCCTGATGCACTCTTCCAAGGCAATTCAAACATGGTTTAGAAAATTGTTTGAGGATTATTATGCATTTTCATCGTCAATTCCCCTTAGTTGTATCTTATGGCAATATGGTACGTTCATCATTAATCTCTACAGTGGGGAGACACATTTAGGTGTCTACAGAAGCCCCCACTTTGACTGAGTCTGGAGAGTAAGCATAAACTCGCAAGAAGAAAGTTAAAGTATTCCTGTCGGGACAGAGGATAACTCAAGACGTTCTGCGACCTTGAGTCACCCTTTTTAACGCCGGTACCTGCAAAACAAATGTTAGTTTTACCTGTAACAATGCCCCATGCGGTTTAATCCCTTAGAAGTGTCTGGATCCTCGGGATGATGGCATGTGAAGTGTCTGGTTCCTCCGGTTGTGCTTGGATCCTTTGGAACTATTCCCTTGGGTAAGCATAAACCCTTTGGACAATGAAAAGTTGTATAGGCAGGATCGATCAAGAGTAAGCATAAACTCTTGAAAAGGCGTGCGCGAGTAAGCATAAACTCACAAGAAAATATGTTTAGGGTGGACATAAACCCGTTGTGGTCCAAGAGTAAGGATAAACTCTTGGTAGAAAATGTGACCAGTCAAGAGCAAGCATAAACTCTTGCTAAAAAGTATGATGTGTGTTTGGGTTAACATAAACCCGTGAGAATGATAAATTGCTAAGAGTAGGCATAAAATCTTAGAGGAAGAAACAAGAGTAAGAATAAACTCTTGAGGGATGAGGGTAAGCATAAACCCATGAGCAAGGATGATGTGTTAAGAGTAAGCATAAACTCTTAGGAGGGGAATCAAGAGTAAGTATAAACTCTTGAGATTAGAGAAGGTATGAAGGTAAGAATAGACCGATAAGAAAAGTGTAATGCTAAGAGTAAGCATAAACTCTTAGGAGAAGAATCAAGAGTAAGTATAAACTCTTGAGAGAATGTATAAGGGTAAGCATAAACCCTAAGCGAAGTGAATGGATTAAGGGTAGGCATAAATCCTTGGAGAGAAATATTTGTAAGCTTAGGGTTAGCATAAACCCGTAAGAAAAGTAGGTGGATTAAGGGTAGGCATAAACCATTAGAGGTAAGATTTGTAAGCTTAGGGTAAGCATGAACCCTGAGAAAAGTAAGTGAACCAAGGGTAAGCATAAACCTTGAGAGGAATTTTTTTGTAAGATTAGGGTAAGTATAAACCCGTGAGAAAAGTGCTTGTGAGTGATGCCGTTGAGGCGAAAAAACGTGTAAGGGAAACATATACGTCTGATGAGAAGCCCCCACTTTGACTGAGTCTGGAGAGGCAAATGTTCTCGCAAGACGAAAGTCAAAGTATTATGGCTGGAGAATTAAGAGTAAACCCTTAGAGGGAATAAGGTAAGCATAAACCCGTGAAAAGTAAGTCAATTAAGGGTAGGGCATAAACCCTTAGAGTGATATTTGTGAGCTTAGGGTAAGCATAAACCCTGTGAGAAAAATACTTGTGAGTGAGGAAGTGTGTGTCTGATGAGAAGAATAGGGTAAGCATAAACCCTTGAAAAGTAAGTGAATTAAGGGTAGGCATAAACCCTTAGAGTGATATTTGTGAGCTTAGGGTAAGCATAAACCCTGTGAGAAAAGTACTTGTGATCGAGGAAGTGTGTGTCTGATGAGAAGCCCCCACTTTGGCTAAGTCTGGAGAGACGAATGCTCTCGCAAGGCGAAAGTCAAAGTATTATGATATGGTTGGGGTAGGAAAATAGAATGCATGGGTATCATGAGCAAAGATATCAAGGGAAAGCTCTACATAGCCGTATAGGCATACATGGGTTCATGACCACGAAAGTTATTCAAAACACTAATCGCATATAGCAATTCAAGGATTCAACAAAAATGGGCTCTAACCTTATGTGCTTTTGTGGTATGTGATGTGTGGATGTACAATGTGTGTGATGCTTATGCATGTATGTGAATGTATGCATGAAATGATTGTGTGCAATGTGCAATGTGCGTATAGTGCATGATGCATGATGTGATTGATGCTTATGAAATGTGATGTGTTATGTATGATAATGCAATAAATAATCAAGGGGATCAATCAATGGTATGGTGCTTTCCAAAAATGGGGCGGAGCTATCTTAAGCCCCCAATAAATCAAAGAAAGAACCTTTGATCCTTAGAAAGCCCCTAGCGTGTGGGGAAGGTTATATTTATGGTGGAGTAAGAAAATAGGAAGGGTAGCATGAATGAGAGATGACAAATAAGGCTTTTTATGAATATCAAGTTTGTGGTGGAGTAGATGGATAGGTAAGCCCCCATCCTTTAGAATAAGGATAGATGAAGGATCAGGGTTAAACTCATTTTGTGGATTATATGAAAAAGCCAAAGCATTGAGAAAGAGGCTAGCTCAAGTCGTGAACTTAAGTTAGATTTCCCGCAAGATGTGGATTGCCCAATTGATGAAGCTATGCATGGGGTATGTCGCCACCAAATAGAAGAAAAAAAGAGCCCAATCAAAGTGATGACCTTAAGAAGAGTTAGGGAAAGCCCCCAGGGTGTGTGAAAGAGAAAGGTTGTCTGTGCAAGAAAAAGAAAGGCTAAAAATTTGTGACTGAAGGGTGATGATGTAGGGAATTGATGTGGTTGGCTAAATTAATGTTGGTTCAAACTCGAGCCTATGTCAAGTGGTGAACTAGGAATTTATGCTTAAAACCCTAACTTAATTAATGGAGTAGGTTGTTTACATGCTTACATGCTTGCTTGGAGTAGACCTCAAAATTCATTAATTGGGTCGGACCTCGAGAAGAGGCTTCCTACGTATCCTTATGGAATCAGACCGTCGTAGTTCTTGTTGATTATTTGGACAATGCCTCATGTGAGAGGGCTGTTGTGGTTGTAATGTTTGGCTAGGGTTGAGGGTTAAGAAAGAAAAGGGAAAGAAGGCTCCAAGTTCCCCCAAATGTTGCCCCCCAGTGGTGTATAGATATGCCTTGACTTTTGCTTGTCTCTCTTTTTTTTTTTTTTTAAGTTGAATGCTTGTACTTGGATTTTGACTTTAGTTGTGCTTAAGTTTGACTCAGCTTTCAGAACTATGTTTGTTGCATGTCGAGTATGAATTTTACTTCTTTTTCCTTTTTTTTTTGTGTTTTGTTTGTTTTGGGCACATGTTTTTTTCCTACGCAACACTTGATCCCATAGATGAGGTAGATGTGGGTAAGGAAGGAAAGTAGGATTGTTTGTGTTTGAGGTTCAAAGGGCTGCAAGGGATTGAATGAATACATGTGATGGGAAAGGGTTGATGATTTTTGTTGAGTTCAAGAAAAGAAGGCCTCTCGGGCAATGTCCATTTATTAAGTTCAATTATGAAAAATTTGAGGTCATGAATTATGTTAGAGTTAAAAGCACAAATTAAGATGGAAGCTAATGATGAATTAAAAAATGATAATTTTATTAATGTCAATGAAATTACAAGGCTAGAAGTGGAAAGAAAAAATAATCCTAATGACATAGGCCCGAAAAAAGGAAGAAAAAAATGCAAATGTCTAGGTGGAGGGACTCTCTATTTTAACCTAAAGAAACGACTCTGACTGACTCTTGACTTTGAGTGGGGCGTGCTGACACTGATGTTGCGAATCATCCTCTATGTCTACTTCAATGTGATGGGCCTTTTCGAAGGTGATGAGTGATATTTTGAGTTGGTCCGCATGAATGGCCATTTGTGGTGTTAGGGTTGTAGGCTAAAGATATGGGTTTGAGTGACGTAGGCTTTGAATATGGGCTTGAATGATGTAGGCTTGGAATATGGGCTTGAGTGATGGCCTTGAGTGGTGTAGGATGGGTATTTTAGAATTTTTCGGTTTGGATGAGTGATAGGTTCGAGTGAGGCTGGGATGGTGTTTAAGTGAGGTGAGGCAAGGTTGGATTGGGCTTGAGGCTTGCTCGGACTTCGACTATGCTTTGGATCGAATTGGAATTGTCTAGACCACTCCGAACTATTAAAGAACCAAAATGTTTAGTGAACCCCTTGGTCATTGTAGAGTTGTGAAATGAATGCAGATGTATGTCCTAATTCCATGGTCATCTTCCCTTAAATGCATGGATGCAAGGTGCCCTTTCCTTTTTTGATTTTATTTTTGATTATTTTTTTTTATTAATTTGATTATTTTTTTTGGATTTTTTGATTTTTTTTAATGATTTTTTGATTTTTTTTTGAAAGGGTACCAAAAGACATAAAATATGTGAATGGAAGTGCCTAAATGAGGAGTGGACATAAGCCCATTTAAAGGAACAACTAAGGTTTTGGGCCAAAACTTATGGTCAAACTAAGATCAAACCCTATATAGACTACATGTAAGGACACTAAGGCCCAACATTGTGAACTATATGAACTTGAAGATGACCATGACTATATGAAGAGTGAGTGAATAGTGAATAAAAATACATGGCTAGAGCCCATAAAAAAATGTACACATAGTCACACTAATATGATACAACATGAGTGGTCTTCTATAAGGTCAGTCCTGGGTGGTCACGAAGGTACCATGGCTAAAGAGAAACGAAACCGATCTAGTCACTCTTCAAATTGAATGACACACGATTAAAAAATGTCTTATTATGATCTCATCGGGCATGAGAATCACGCGCCATGGCTGGGATGGGACAATTATGATTATTGAGGTCGGGCACCACAAGTAATCATAATCAAACCCCCCAGGGTCGGTCTCGAGCATAGAACATGCTCATATGAGACAAGGTCCTATAGTGCGACACCTATTCGTAGGGCCACATGCAATATGCCTAAAAATAATTTGGGAATGATAATAATAAGACCACGAGACTTTTCAAGTTTGTTCACACCACTAAGGAGTGATATTCCCCAGTGGAGTCGCCAAACTGTAGGGGTCGTTTTTACCGGCCGCCTACGTCTCATGAGTCGATTTGAATGCTCGTTAATGTCGTACGTGAATACGGACTAGTAGGGGTCACCACCGTGCGTTTTATACGGTCCACGGACACCGAAGAAGTACTAACGCCAGGAGTAATTGGCCCCATATGGTCGTGCACCAGAGTATGGGTTCGGGGACAGGTTACGGGCCAATCGTGCATTGGGCCCGCCCGCCTGTAAGCGGTCTCTACTAGGTCTCTTTTTGTGGTTAAATTATTATTAATCCCGAATATATAAATATCTCAATTTTACCCTAAGGAACGCATATTACTAAGCGGGCTTAATTTATTTACAAATCAAAACTAACTTTTGTGACCACTTTAAATTAAATCAGTATTAAAAATCCTAGAAAATGAAAACAAATAAAACATGAACGAAATAAAAAAAAGGAAAAATTGCCAAAAATAAGCCAACCTTTGGGCGATCTTCCACAAATAAGCCAACCTTTTGAAAATCCAGAAATAAGCTAACCTTGTTATCATTTAAGCCAAAAATAGGTCAAATGATTATTTAACATGTTATTTTCGATTGTTTTTTATCACTATTTTATAATCATTCAACCTATTTTTTGCTTTAAATGATAACAGTAACTTAAAACAACCGATAACTAATAGATTAAATAATCGTTTAACCTATTTTTGGCTTAAATGATAACAAGGTTAGCTTATTTCTGGATTTTCAAAAGGTTGGCTTAAATGTGGAAGATCGGCCAAAGGTTGGCTTATTCTTGGCAATTTTTCCTAAAAAAAAGCAATAAAAGCATAAAAAAAAGAGCTATGATACATGGATACCAGGTATCCATGAAATAAAATGATACCATGGTACGTATTTTGGTAATTAAAGTGAACTTTTTTTTTATCTTCTCAACACTCTCTCCATTAGACCCACCCAGACCCACCCACTAGACCCACCCACCCACCCACTAGACCCTAAACCCACAAGACCCACACACCCACCCAGACCCACCCACCCACAAGACCCACCCACCCACTAGACACCGACCCAGACCCACCCACCCACTAGACCCTAAACCCACTAGACCCACCCACCCACCAGACCTTAAACCCACTAGACCCACCCACCCACTAGACACCCACCCAGACCCACCCACCCACTAGACCCTAAACCGACTAGACCCACCCACCCACTAGACCCTAAACCCACTAGACCCACCCATCCACTAGACACCCACCCAGACCCACCCACCCGCTAGACCCACCCACCCACTAGACCCTAAACCCACTAGACCCACCCACCCAGACCCACCCACCCACCCAGACCGACCCACACCCACACCGACCCACCCAGACTTAGGGAGGAGAGAGAGGGACCAAAAGTAAAGGAATGTTGAAGAGGGAGGAGATGAGAATTTGCCCCCATATTTGCCCTAAATTACAGTTGTGCCATGGTATCAATTTATTACATGGAAACCTGGTATCCACAAATCATTTCTCTAAAAAAAATATATGTGCAGGTTCAAAGTGTGTTCCAAGAGTATGTGGTTTGATGTGTTGTTCAACCAATAAAAACATAAATAAAACATATATAAATTAATTTTATGCGACTTTTAATACTTAAACCAGATGTTATATCAATATTAACAACAATAATTGTAATTTCATTCATAATCAGGCCAGATCTAATATGACTCATAAATTAACCAGGTTTATTATCATAATAATTATTTGAAATATAAATAAATCATTATATTAAAAATATATTTATCAACGACATAAAAACTGAATTTTTCTATTAAATTAATACATGATAACAGATCTGATTAATATAAGTTATAATTATTATGCATCAATATTGAAAATTTATAATCCATGACCGATTAGATTAAAATAACAATTAAAGTGCTAACATTAATATGACAGACATGAATTTAAGTATTAAAATTCACATAAAACCTTTAGATTATTGAACTCATTAACCATTATCAAAGATCATCATTTTGATTGACTTATAAATATAACAACAAACTTAGAACGAATAGATTAGAAGTAGAGACTTCAGAAATTGTACCTGGTAATGCCTTGATCGAACAACCAAGGAGAGATCAACGATGAATATGAAATGCTTGTTTAGAGTTGACTGAGTTGGTGATTTGTGATGTGTTTAGCGATGTTTTGAGAGTGATTTGATGTGGTATAAGTATATGGGATGGAACTATGCAATGCAGAAGGAGGCTCGGGGTTGTTGGCGTATCTTGAAAAGGTTGGAAGGACGTGTATTTATAGGCCAGAAGGAGCAAAAATCGACCCTGGAGGACACCAGACCTGGTCCAGTAACATGACCTGCATCTAGACGCAGGTTAGTATTTGTGACCTGCGTCTAGGCGCAGGTCTTGTAATATGGACCTGCGTCTAGATGCAGGTCCAACTTTGATCCGGGTCGATTTTTTGCTTGATTTTGCGTGTGATTTTCAGGATTATGATCCGTTTTTTATACGATTACGGAAACATTCTGTAATATTTTGATATTCCGGAATATTCTGGGATGTCCCGGGATGTTTCAGGATGTCCCAGAATGTTCTAGAATGTTCCAGAATGCCCAGAACGTTCCGGAATGTTCTAGATTCCTCCAGAAGCTCCAAAAAATTACAGAAAGATTATTAAAAAATATGAAAAAATATGAAAAGTATGAAAAACACTAATATGCTTTGTGGAAAAATTTTGAACATTCGGAAATGACGAAAATGCCCCTAAGCATGCAAAAATCCTAAAAAATCTATAAAAATCTCTAAAAATATGATAAAAAATACAAAAAAATATGAATAAATTATAGAATTATTTTTATGATTTTTAAAAATATTAATGATGCAAAAAGACTTTTTTTTATGAATTTAAAACATTGAAAAATGTATGCAAAAATATAAAAAATATCTAAAAATGAAGAAAAATTACAAATAAATCCCGTAATCATCGGGAATTCTAATACACGCTTCCAAGACAATTCAAACATGGTTTAGGTAATTGTTTGAGGGTTGTTATGCATTTTCATCGTCAATTCCCCTTAGTTGTATCTTATGGCAATATGGTACGTTTATCATTAGTCTCTACATTGGGGGGGCACATTTGGGTGTCTACAATCGACTTCAGTCGTGTCGGAAATATCCTTGGTGTCTATTAATGTTAATAATTGCATTGATGAATAAGAGTTGTAATCTTTGAGTATGGTATATGATGATGACAATGTTATTCCGCTGCCTACAAAAGATGATTACAAATAGGGCAAAACATGCTATTTAAAGACTAATCAACCCCTAATGAAGCATCTAATCTAGACCATTAATCTTTAAGCAATCAAGGGCCAAGATTAGAAAGTCACTAAACAAAACAAGAGAAAATAAGCAAAACACGAAAATATACGTGCAGGGCCGTGCGCGGTCGTGCAACACAACCATGCACGATCGTGCAAGCCCAAAACCCCCTTTCTGGATCGTGCACGGTCGTGCAGGGTTAGCCTGCACGGTCGTGCAACATAGGTTGCACAATCGTGCAGCCTAACTTGCACGATCGTGGCAAAATCCTTCGTGCTTGCACGGTTTTGCAGCTTTAGCCTGCACGGTCGTGCAAGCCTGGATCTTGCCTCTAACTGCACGGTCGTGCAGAACATAACTGCACGGTCGTGCAGTCCTTCCCAGGCCATTCTGAGTGTTGCACGACCATATGCATGGTCGTGCAAGGCTCGTGCATGGTCGTGCATGCTCCGTTTCGCTTCCTTTGCTTGTGTTTCTAGCTCCGTTACACATGCTAACTTAACTAAGGCAATAAAACGAGAGTTTAGGCTACTTATTACAACCCGAAAAACAGGAAAATAAGCTAAAAACAAGAGTTCAAAATTATCCAAGTAAAAGTGCACAAAATTGAAGTCGTTGATAGTTGAAGTCGCTCGTGGGACCATCCCGTTCGGCATCAAATTCTTCTTCTAAAAAAGGATTTGCCCTCAAATCCTCGCCTTCAACAAGGAATGGAGAGAAGACAACCATCAACAAGCAAGACCCAATTCCACTAAACCCGGTAGTTAGAGCTAGAGACGACCAAACCAAACTCCGATTACCCATCATAGGCTACCCGGATCATACACCATTATTAACAAAACGAGCAACAACACCAACGCCAACCGACATACAAACAACATAGCAAGAAAAGCATTGGCGCTCCTAACCCGCCACCTCAAAAATCCATACCTCAATGCCATAGATGCCAACATTGAGTCCCCAACACAAAAAAGTTCAAAACATGCATGCTACCATCAAGAAAATCCACACACATGCCTAGAGCACTCACATCCAACATGGGTACATGTATGACCATAGAGCAATGCAAACAACCAAGTGACATGCTCAAACCTCAATCTAGCCTCACTTATATCAATGTCAAATCAAGGTTGAAACAATTGAGGCACTCGGGGTTCATCAACTTTCCCAACACAAGAATGTAAGCCATCAAGTAAATGAGTATGTTCAAGATTTTTCTTAGGTAAGCTCATCCAAATTTCATAAGTGGGGTCATGGTAGTCATCATCCAATTCCAATTTGAAAATTTTAAAAGAATTTAAAGAACTAGAAGATGTTAGCTTTCCTTCACTTGGGCCCTCTAGGGGTTTCACCTCTAATGGTGGGCCACGTTGCAAAGTCAAGACGTGTCCAACATCGGGATCAACCACTAGCGATTCTTCCCCATCATCACTCAATGTCTCAACAAGATCGCCTTCGGGTTCTTTTGCTTCACGAATCACCAAAGCCCGCTTGTTTGGGCATTGTGAAGTTATGTGTCCATACCCTTGGCACTTGAAACAAATTGGCTTCTTGCGGTTCTCAACCCCATTCTTCGAAGGTGCAATCATAGGAGCTTTCCCCTTGTCTTTCTTGTCTTCCTCAAACATGTCATGAATAATAAGAGAGCGATCTTCGTTCTTCCTCTTGGAGTGTTTCTCCAACCTTAGATCACGTTGAACCACATCATCAAGGTCGTTATGGGCATGCAACTCAACTTTGTTCCCCAATTTATCTTCCAACCCGCCGATGTATCTAGCAACTCTATGTTCCGGAGCTTCATCAACATTGCATAAGATGGAGAGCTTCTCGAATTTTCTTGTGTAACTCTCCACCGACATAGAACCTTGCTTGAGAGCATTCATCTTGAGGTAGGAACTTTGAGTGAAATCCCTAGGAACAAACTTCTTTTGCTTGTGCTTCTTCAATTTCTCCCATGAAGTAATTTTTGATTTACCCTCTTCTTTCTTCGATTCTTCAAATTTTCAAACCACATTGATGCATGTTTCTTAAGCTTCACAATGGCTAAGTTGCATTTCTTTTCATCATCATAGCCCTTGTATTCAAAAATATTCTCAATGCTCCTCAACCAATCAAAGAAATCATTAGGGTCCAAACTACCATCAAATTCCGGAAGTTTAAGTTTGACATCACGATCATTTGGACTCTTAGGTTGCTCAACTTCAAGTTCTCCTCCTATGGCACTCTCATGTGGTTGAATTCTAGGACTATGGCCTAAATTCCTCTCAAAGGTGTCAAGTAATTTAGCCATCCCCGCTTTTAACTCCTCAACATTCTTCTCAACTCTATCAAGCCTAGCTCGAACTAGAGGTGCATTACTCCTATACCCATCATCCCTCCTTTCATCATCCATGATGTATGAATGTATGAAATATGGCTAAAAATTTATGGACTAGGTGATGGAGGATACTTCTTTGTGGAGTTAAAGGCTTTATTTCAATATCCTTTGATGATAGGATAAAGAAATATAGGGTTTAAAGAAGGAAAACTCACATAGACATTTTCACAAACACCTAGAGTGCAATCAACAATCATAACTTCAAACAAGAAATTTTGTGGTGCTAGGTGAAGGAGGATACTACTTTATGTGGAGTTAGGGCTTACTTCAATGTCCTAGTATGATTAGACAAGGAAGTATGGCTTTTAAAGAAGAAAAAATCACCTAGACATTTCATCAAACACCTTGTGTGCAAATAAAACACTACAAAAATTTCAGAAATTTTTTCAAAGTTTAACGCAAGGATCATGGAGGTATTGAAACCTCAAGCTCTTGATACCAAGTTGATGTAGGATGGGGTGTCAAAAACAAGCAAAAACTAAACAAATTTCAGAAATTCGTAGGTCTAAGATAAGCTCCAAATATGAACACCAAAACAATCATAAAAATGGGATATGAACTTGAAAATTAGCCCACTAAGTACTAATAATCAAGAGCTAAACATAATCTAATCAAAATCGCAAAGGTAATGACTAGAAGATGACTTACCAATCACAAAGTTTAGCAAGATTTGCAACCACAAAGGAAGTTGAGCTCACAAAGAACTTCATAAGAGAGAAAATCTCAGATTTTTATTTCAACAAAAGATGATTACAAATGGGGCAAAACATGCTATTTAAAGACTAATCAACCCCTAATGAAGCATCTAATCTAGACCATTAATCTCTAAGCAATCAAGGGCCAAGATTATAAAGTCACTAAACAAAACACGAGAAAATAAGCAAAACACGAAAATATACGTGCAGGGCCGTGCAGAGTCGTGCAACACAACCATGCACGATCATGCAAGCCCAAAACCCCCTTTCTGGATCGTGCACGGTCGTGCGGTGTTAGCCTGCACGGTTGTGCAACATAGGTTGCACGGTCTTGCAGCCTAACTTGCACGATTGTGCAGCCTGACTTGCACGATTGTGCAGCCTAACTTGCACGATCGTGGCGAAATCCTTCGTGCTTGCACGGTCGTGCAACTTTAGTCTGCACGGTCGTGCAAGCCTAGATCTTGCCTCTGACTTCTGCACGGTCGTGCAGAACATAACTGCACGGTCGTGCAGTCCTTCCCAGGCCATTCTGAGTGTTGCACGACCCTATGCATGGTCGTGCATGCTCCGTTTCGCTTCCTTTGCTCGTGTTTCTAGCTCTGTTACACATGCTAACTTAACTAAGGAAATAAAATGAGAGTTTAGTTGATGTAGGATGGGGTCTTAAAATCAAGCAAAAACTAAACAAATTTCAGAAATTCGTAGGTCTAAGATAAGCTCCAAATATGAACACCAAAACAATCATAAAAATGGGATATGAACTTGAAAATTAGCCCACTAGGTACTAATAATCAAGAGCTAAACATAATCTAATCAAAATCACAAAGTTAATGACTAGAAGATGACTTACCAATCACAAAGTTTAGCAAGATTTGCAACCACAAAGGAAGTTGAGCTCACAAAGAACTTCATAAGAGAGAAAATCTCAGATTTTAATTTCAACAAAAGATCATTACGAATGGGGCAAAGCATGCTATTTAAAGGCTAAGCAACCCCTAATGAAGCTTCTAATCTAGACCATTAATCTCTAAGCAATCAAGGGCCAAGATTAGAAAGTCCCGAAACAAAACAACAGAAAAGAGCAAAAAATAAACACTATGTGCAAGGCCGTGCACGGTCATGCAGTACAACCATGCACGGTCGTGCATGCCAAAATTCTCCTTTCTGGAACGTGCACGGTTGTGCAGGATTATCCTGCACGATCGTGCAACATAAGTTGCACGGCCGTGCAGCCTAATATGCATGATCGTGTCAAAAACCTTCGTGCTTGCACGGTCGTGCAGCATTAGCCCGCACGGTCGTGCAAACCTGAAACTGGCCTCTGACCTCTGCAAGGTCGTGCAGTGCTTTGCACCTGCTACTGGATGCTGCATGACCATATGCACTGTCGTGCAAGGGTCGTGCATGCTCCGTTTCGCTTCCTTTGCTCGTGTTTCTAGCTCCGTTACACATGCTAACTTTACTAAGGCAATAAAATGAGAGTTTAGGCTACTTATTACAACCCGAAAAACACGAAAATAAGCTCAAAACAAGAGTTCAAAACTATCCAAGTAAGTGAAAGAAAATGATGTCGTTGACCGTTGAAGTCACTCGTTGGACCACCCTGTTCTGTATCAAACTCCTCTTCTAAAAAAGGATTTGCCCTCAAATCCTCGCCTTCAACAGGAATGGAGAAAAGACAACCATCAACGAGCAAGACCCAATTCCACTAAAACCGGTAATTAGAGCTAGAGACGACCAAACCAAACTCCGATTACCCATCATAGGCCACCCAGATCATACACCATTATTACCAAAACGAGTAACACTACCAATGTCAATCGACAAACATCATACAATAAAGCAATCAAAGCATGGGCGCTCCTAACCCGCCATCTCAAAAATCCATACCTCAATGCCATAGCTGCCAACATTGAGTCCTTAGTACAAGAGTAGTTCAAAAGATGCATGCTACCACCAAAAAAAAACCATACCATGCCTAGAGCACTCACATCCAACATGGGTACAAGTACGACCATATAGCAATGCAAAAAACAAAGTGACATGCTCAAACCTCAATCTAGCCTCACTTTTATCAATGTCAAAACAAGGTTGAAACAATTTAGGATCTTGGGGTTTATCAAAGTTTCCAACACAAGAATGTAAGCCATCAAGTAAATGATAATGTTCAAGATTTTTCTTAGGCAAGGTCATCCAAATATCATAAGTGGGGTCTTGGTAATCATCATCCAATTCCATTTTGAAAATTTTAAATGAATTTAAAGAATTAGATGTTACCTTTCCTTCAATTTGGTCCTTTAGGGGTTCCACCTCCAATGGTGGGCCACGTTGCAAAGTCAACACGTGTCCAACATCGGGATCAACCACTAGTGACTCTTCCCCATCATCACTCAATGTCTCAACAAAATCGCCTTTGGGTTCTTTTGCTTCACGAATCACCAAAGCCCGTTTGGGCATTGCGATGATATGTGTCCATACCCTTGGCACTTGAAACAAATTGGCTTCTTGCGGTTCTCATCCCCATTCTTGGAAGGTGCAATCATAGGAGCTTTCCCCTTGTCTTTCTTGTCTTCCTCAACCATGTCATCAACAACAAGAGAGCGATCTTTGTTCTTCCTCTTGGAGTGTTTCTCCAACCTTTAGAGCACGTTGAACCACATCATCAAGGTCGTTATGGGAATGCAACTCAACTTTGTTCCCCAATTTACCTTCGAACCCGCCGATGTATCTAGCAATCCTATGTTCCGGAGCTTCATGAACATTGCATAAGATTGAGAGCTTCTCAAACTCCCTTGTGTTACTCTCCACCGACATAGAACCTTGTTTGAGAGCATTCATCTTGAGGTAGGAACTTTGAGTGAAATCCCTAGGAACAAACTTCTTTTGCATGTGCTTCTTCAATTTTTCTCATGAAGTAATTTTTGATTTACCCTCTTTCTTTCTTTGATTCTTCAAATTTTCAAACCACATTGATGCATGTTTCTTGAGCTTCACAGTGGCTAACTTGCATTTCTTTTCATCACCATAGCCCTTGTACTAAAAAATATTCTCAATGCTCCTCAACCAATCAAAGAAATCATTAGGGTCCAAACTACCATCAAATTCCGGAAGTTCAAGTTTGACATCACGATCATTTGGACTCTTAGATTGCTCAACTTCAAGTTCTCCCCCTATGGCACTCTCATGTGTTTGAATTCTAGGACCATGCCCTAAATTCCTCTCAAAGGTGTCAAGCAATTTAGCCATCCCCACTTTTAACTCCTCAACATTCTTCTCAACTCTATCAAGCCTAACTCGAACTAGAGGTGCATTACATACCCATCATCCCTCCTTTCATCATCCATGATGTATGAATGTATGAAATATGTCTAGAAATTTGTGGACTAGGTGATGGAGGATACTTCTTTGTGGAGTTAAAGGCTTTATTTCAATATCCTTTGATGATAGGATAAAGAAATATAGGGTTTAAAGAAGGAAAACTCACATAGACATTTTCACAAACACCTAGAGTGCAATCAACAATCACAACTTCAAACAAGAAATTTTGTGGTGCTAGGTGAAGTAGGATACTACTTTATGTGGAGTTAGGGCTTACGTCAATGTCCTAGTATGATTAGACCAGGAAGTATGGGTTTTAAGGCAAGAAAAATTCCTACATGAGTCCAAAGTTAATCTTCATTGTATGGCTGTAACTTTACGCTGATTTTAATCTTCATTTTAGGAGTATTTTATGATTTCTTCGTGAAAATAATCCTAAAATTACATGAGTCCATTATTTTCATTAAAGAACCACCATGGAATTTTCCTTAAAAAAAAACTTTTTTGTTCATTTAGAACGACGCAGGGCCTGATTCCTTTCCCGGGATATGTAGGCAACATTTTTTTTGGTTTGGCCTCATCATGATATAACTTTATTTCAAGCATATTATTGGCATAAAAAATGTTAAAAAATGCCTAATGTAAATAATAAATAAAATTGTTTGCATAAGAAATTGATAATATATATTTTCTTCTTTCAACTTAAAATTCACTTTTAATACGATGAAAAATGATACATTCTCATGCATCGAGAGACATGAATTATGCAATAAATTTTTTTTTCCAGACCATTTGTGACGACCCAACTCCTATAAATCGGCCGCGGAAGGAACCGACGAGTCGAATTGTCATACTAACAACAAACATACTTTAAAACCAAAACCAAACTTCAAATTATACTACTAAAAATCCCAAATGTACAATTACCACAAGTTTGTACATAACTAAAACCTCAAAAAGTCAATACTAAAGAATTAACTTCAAAAATTGTAGTTAGAGCTAAAGTATACAAACTACCAACGAACGATCTGAATCCTAATAACGGAAAATATACTACATAAGAGAAAGTACAACGACGCTTGCCCAATCCCAAAGCTAAGCATCACCGTCACCATCAGAGTTACCTGAAAATATAAATCCACTATCAGTGGCGAGTAACATAACAGTTCTACCCTAAAGTGGATACATATGAAAATAAAACAGATCAGATAAACAAAACAGACAATTACACAAATAAACGAGCAAATCTTAAATAATAGTGCCAAGAAATAAAAATAACAACTCACTTAAACTTCCTTAACTTTACTTAAACTTTACAATATCTTTGTCGTTATCATCTACATAGTAGACCGTACTATGGTCGTACGAACACATCTTACGTGATCGAACTTCTTATTATGCCGGGGATGAGAATCTTACACCCATACCCATGAACCCATCTTACGGACGCATATCATAAAGATGACACAACAAGTATAAACTACCCCAATACCGGGTTAGGATAGTGGCAGCGTCTTAACCCAAGTCTTAGAATCTTACTCTAAGATTAGGCGTCTTATATGCAAATTCAAGCTAATCTTACAATCCATTATATCTTGGTTATTCTCAAGCCTACATCTTACGTCTTTACTTGATTATAACTATGTACAATACTTTCTTTGAACTTCTTTAATTATTTTTTATACTTTCTTTAACTTTCTTTAACTTAAACCACATAATCTATACTTAACGACTAATTAATTAACCCAAATCAAGAAAATCAAGAATCATTATAAAATAATCAAGAAACTTCAAGAAACATTAACCATCATCAAATTATTCATCGCACGCACATTCTTTAACTTAATTTATCAATTATCAATTTAAGATTCATATAAAACCCATCAAGATTATCAAGAACACCATCATGAACAATACTCAATACACACGCATAACACCATGAACATACATGCATAAACCCTTCTTTGATTCATCATACAACATGCAATCTTGGATACTTTTCATGATCAAAATCAATCATAACATATCACAACATAATAATCATCAATCTTAAGCATGAAATAATCAAATCTTGATCACAAAATCAGCCCAAACTACACGCATAATACACGCACATTTCAGATAAATTCCAGCAACATTATCATCAATTTTATGCATCATAACATCACATAAACTTCATATGTAATCAAAATATGCATGAACACAAAGAAAAAACATCACAAAGTCATCTCCCAAAACTGCCCAGAATTCACACATGAAATGGGTTAGTTTCAGTCAAATTCATCAAACTTTTTGGTCTAATTTGGTCACCAAATCTATCCTATGATCATTGTATTCAATCTAGGATGAAAAAGCATGTTACCTTGACAAAGCATGATTGCAAAAGATAACAAAAACTCGCTGCCCAAAACCTTGCTCTTCACGGCCCAACCACACGAACACGGGCACGAAACACCACTCGGCCACCAAGAGTCTTGCACATGACGCAACTACCACCACGACACCACCGTTCACACGTGCACGATAAGGAGAACACCACCGCACGACCACTGTACACAAGCACACCCAGCCGTGAACCACCGCCCAACACCACGGACGGCACAACCCAAAAACATGAACCACGAACACCCTTTGAACCCCACGAACAAAACCCAAAACCAAACCCGAACAATCGATCATGATTGAAATTAATGAGGATTAACTTGTGTTTAAACACTTAAAGATCAATGGAAGAAGGATCTTTAAGTTTTGGGTTGAAAAAGATGATGAACAAATGTTGGTGATGATTTAGCCGAAAATGGCGTGTGGAATGGAGTTAAGGAAGGAGTGTGCTTAATTTTTGATTGTGAGCAAATGGTGATTAAATGAGCAAATGATCCAAATGCCTTAGTAACACCTCTTATTTATAGAAGTTAGTTAGGTGTGAATACAAATCAAGTGGCAATTAAGCCAAGAAAAGGAGAGGACCGGTGCAACACTCACCATGAAATAATTCAACACCTCTTCTTTGATTGTGCCTACACAAAGCAAATCTGGGAATGGCTACTGGCACTATTGACATATGACAGGCAGATCCTACCATGGCGACAAGAAGTAGAATGGATGATGAAACAAAGTAGGCTAACAAAGATCAGAGCAAAGCTGGTGACCATGTGTTTCTACGAAGCAATATACACCATTTGGATCCAGAAGAACTCTCAAGTTTTTAACAAAAGTTTTCTGAATCCAAGTCAAGTGTTTAGGTCATTCATTTTTAGAGTAGCTTGTAGAAGCTCTACTGCCATGAGACAGCACCTCATTTTGTAATTTTTTGTATCGTCTACAATGGCAGCTTTTGGCTACTTAGGTGTCATGTGTCGTGTTGGTTTTTGTATAGAATGACACACATACAAATTGTTTAGGTTGTAATTTTAGGTGTTTTTAAACACTTCTTGGTATAATATCTTTATTTACCAAAAAAGCAGTGGGCCGGTTGGGGGCAACAAAAATGGGCCTTCATGCTCTCATGGGTCATTTGCACTCAAGCATGATTAATCATGATTAAATTTTGCACTTAACCTATAATTAATTAGAAAATTAAAAATTTTAAATAATTAAAATAAAATAATCACACTTAAACAACAAAATAGCCCAAATAAATTTAGACCATGCACAAAATTAAATATGAATTCAAGCAAAACTATCAAAGCAAATATAACACAAATCCGGGGCGTTACACCATTCGTCTATTTTTTATCTCAATAAACACATTTTTTATGAGATAGTGTTGAGTGAAACGGACCCTTGGTCTACTTTTCAAAACAAAAATGTTTTAGATTAATGGACCCAAGGTTCATTTTCTTTTAAATAATCCATTTAGGTTATTTCAATTAGTGCGCCCTAGGCCCACCCTTTGGATTGAATAATCTTAAAAGATAAAACTTCTACCATTGGCTATCCAATTAAATTGAAAAATCAATTGAATGCACACTCGAGAAAGCTCAAAAAATTGAATGACAACCACAAGAAAAATTGAAAGCCGAATCTAGCTTAGACCACCCCTCCTTCATTTCAATCTTTTTTCTTCTCATTTTTTTTTTCATTTTTGACTTTATATCACTAGTAGAAAAAAGGCTATTTTCATCGTGCATTTCAAGCTATTAGTATCGTGCATTTGGAGTTACAAATGCAGCAGTTACAAATAAATATATTATTTGCATCGTGCCTTTAAATACACGATGCAAATAGGTAACGTATTTGTATCGTGCCTTCAAATGCACGATGCAAATAGGTCACTTAATTGTATCGTGCATTTTAAGGCACGATGCAAATAATATATTTATTTGTAACTGCTGCATTTGTAACTCCAAATGCACGAACAACTTGCGATTTGAACTCGTACTTCATCAGGGCAATCAGTCGCATCGAAAAACTTTCTCATCTCCCGTACCCAGTTCTCAAGTATTACGGGATCCACAGTGCCGTCATACGTAGGAGGTCAATGACGAGCAAAATGATCAAAGGGCTACCTGATGATTGCACTCCTCTTTGAGCCAGGCTAATAATGATGCCGCTTTCCAACATACGACGTCGGTCATGATTACCAAGAGATTGCCCCGGGCTTGCTATTCTACAAAACAGTAACCGAGTTAAGAGAATAAAAAGACAACTAAAAGTTAGAATAAATGATGGCAAAAGTAAAAAATTATCTTATCCTATAGCTATACCCGAGTCAACACTCACTTATGTGATGACCCGACTCGCTTAAACCGGCGCGGAAGAAACCGACGAGTCGAATTGTCGATCTAACAAACAAACTTACTTAAAAAAATTAAAACAAAGCCTCAAAAGATATATTACTAAATCCCAAAAGTACAACACCCACAAGTTTGTACAATACTAAACCCAAAGTAATCAATACTAAAACGTCAACTCCAAATACTATTAGAGTTAGAATATACAAAATACAATACCAAACGTCCAAACTAGAAACATAACACAGTCTAAACTAATAAAGAACCAACGGTACTCACCCAACCTAAAGCTAAGCAACACCGTCATCATCAGAGTTATCCGAAAAATTAATAACAATCCACTGTCAGTGGCGAGTAACATAACAGTCCCACCCTAACATGGATACACGTAATCATGGAATAAATCAAACAAGCACATTAGGCAAAACATACCAACACGCGGCATAATCATCATGATAACAACTAACAATAAAATTTGACCAACTTCCAATCATTCAAACTTAACATTAATTAATCTTTGTCGCTACCATTTACATTTTAGACCGGACGATGCACGTACGAACGCATCTTACGCGAATGAACTTTCCTACTATGCCAGGTATGAGAATCTTACTCCCAAACCCATGAACCCCATCTTATGGAAATTCATATCAAACAGACGACATAGCAAATATACACTATCCCAATACCGCGGTTAGGATAGGGGCAACGTCTTAACCCAAGTCTTAAAATCTTACTCCAAAATTAGGCGTATAAAAGTAAACTTAAGCTAATCTTTACTTACTTTACATCTTTGTTATTCTCAAGATCGCATCTTACGCCTTTTCTTGAGTCTAACCATAAATATTATCATAATCTTTAACTTCTTAATCAATCTTTGTCAATTCTTTAAGTTTCTTTAAACCTTCTTTAAACTTTCTTTAGAAAACTTACTAATCTTTAATAAACTTTAAATAAACTTTCACACTTAAAGATAACATGAACTACTTCAAGATTTCAAGATTCAACCAAGAACTCATCAAGACCCCATCAAGAACTCATCAAGAACTCATCAAGAACTCAACAAGAACTCAACAAGAAACCCAAGTACACGCATGACACACGAAATCCCCATCATTACAATCATCAAAACATGCATCAAAACTTCACATAAATCATACATAAACATGATCAAACTTAAGACTAACATGGGACATCATAACATGCATAAAAACTCAACAAATTATCATAAAAAGAACACCCAAATCAGCCCTATAAATCACGCATATCATCGCCAACAATCATCAACAATTCATCCTAACATGATCATTTAATCTATCCTATAATTATAGTATACAAATTAAGGTAGAAAAGCATGTTACCTTAATTAATAGAACGCAAAAGCGATAGCAAAACTTGCTGCCCGGAATACCCAAAATACACGGCCCAACCACACACTACACGACACCACCACGGCTGGACGGCACGAACATGCACGGGCACCACGAACCACACGGCCACGGGCACGGCCCTACTGCACGAACACTCACACGAACACGGCCTCCACACGGCACCACCACACGAACCACCTCTTCGAACACGAACCCAACGAACAAATCCCAAAACCAAACCTGAACTAGAAGTCTTGAATGAAAATATTGAGGTTAACTTGTGTTTTGATACTTAAAGATCAATGGAGGTTGAATCTTTAAGTTTGGGTTTGAAAAGATTGATGAACAAGCCAAAAATGGCGTGTGGAATAGGAGGCAATTGGAGAGTGACCTTACTTTTGAATTGATGAACATGAAGCAAGTGGCAAAATTAAGCCACTTAATCAAGGGGGGGGCGGTTTTAGCAAGCCTTAAATGGGCTTTGGTGATCACTTGGGCTAATTGCATTCAAGCATGACTAATCATGCCTAATTTGCATTTGGCCCAAAAATTAAATAATTAACTAATTAGAAAATTAAATAATTAAATTCTAATTAATTAAATTAATAATAAAATAAATAATAAAACAACCATTCATAAATTAAAATAAAAATAATCGAAATTATCCAAATAAAATAAAAATAAATAGTCCAAATAAATTTGGACCATACATAAAATAACATAAATACACAAATAAACCAAAAGCAGAAAATACCAATAAACTGGGTCATTACACTTAAGTTCTCGTGGTATCTCTAACTATGTCAAACTCTCAGAATAATAAAGCACACAATCTCACGGGTTACTTATGGAGAAGTAAACCTAAAGTTCTGCTCTGGTACCAACTGTAATGACCCGTATTTTAGCAATGTTGTTTTCGAGGAAAACAACAATACGAATCATTACTAACTATAAACTTTCGATATTAAATTAAATAATAACAGCGGAAGCTCTAAACTTAATCATTTTATTTATTAAACTTAAAATAATCCAAAACAAAAGAATAAACAAAGTCTCTTATTAACAATAATACTACTAATGTCCACGGAAATTAACACTAATTGGCTAGGATTTTCTAAATGGGTAGCTAAGCTACTGCACTTGCTTGCTCTCAATCGCTACCCTCGTAACACCCAACTACTCTTCATCGTTACCTGAAAAAGGAATAAGGGGTCCACAGTCAGTGGGGAGTAATTAGATTGTTCTACTTAATAGTAGAATGCAATTAGAAATATAACAACCAGAACAAGAGCCAACTAGATAGTTCACACAAGACAACAAGATCACACTAATATATAATACACACGAATCATAAGACACGCAATGAGACATACACACGACAAAGCTATGATAAATCTTCCTGTTATTGCTAGTATTGACTTTAAAATGAATCTAGTCTTTCAAACCTTAACTTTCACAATTCATTTCTTCTTATCGTTCTAATCTGTGACACAGCCATTTTCTTGTAGGGGAACACCTTAATTCGTTCCCCAAGTTTCCTTGCTCAAGCCGGGTCAAACACATAAGATATAATTCCCGAGCATTGGGATCCAGAACTGACGCCATTCCGCAGTGGCTTCGACTAAACCCATGTTCGTGGCACATCAGTCACTAAATGGGAGCTCACTTCATAGTTAATCAATCTTTCATTCATTATCATCATTAATTACCATCATTCTTATCATTATCCATTTCAGTTCATAATTTTGACTCTTCTCAACTTAACTTTACTTCTAGTCAACTCTAGACGAACTTTACTTGACTCAAAACCTTTAGACTCTTCGCGTAGGTCACGCAATTCACCATGCAACATTCGAAAATCATCATTCAATTACAATTACTTCAATTCAACAAGTTCATACGACATAACATGCAAATATCACAATTCAATAATTAAAATTCAATCATCAAATAAGTAATAGAAATCAAACCTTGCCTCTACAACCATCATCACACTCGGCTTTCTCATCAAAAGTAGTCAAAAAATTAATCTTTCACAAATTAATAAATTCTAAATTTAAAGCCTAAGAATTTAATTAACTGAATCTATCCCATGAATGAGTTCAAAATCTAATCTTTTTAGCAATTGATCAATAAAAATCAACTCTCAATACTCTTTAATTAACACGACATTTATAAAAAAAAATTAATTATAAATCAAAATTTAATCTTTTCTTTTTATTCGAAACAATTAAGATTAAAACAATTAAATTAGACTAACTTTATAAAAAAAATCCATACTTTATTTTATAGTGCATGATTTTCGAATGCTAGCTCTACTAAATCATCATCACCATTCGACATCATCTTTATTTAATCAAAATTAATACTTTTAAATTCAAGAACTTAATTAATTAATGAAATAAATCAAGAAAATCATTAAAGAATATAATTTGAACAAGATTATATGCTACATAATTCATCAAATCAATCTTCAAGATGATATGGCAAGAATGGTAGAACATGCATAAATTTATGTTAGAGCACGATATAAAATCGTTAAAACCATCATGTTACATTCTGTCATCTTAGATACTAAGCAACATGTATATTTCTATTAATTCTAAACTAATTCTAAACAATTCTAAGCAATACTACACATGTTCTAATGATCATATTACTAATATATTCTAGAATTAAGTAGGACAACTAATTACCTTGTATTTATGGACTAAGGTTCGAAAATCCTAGGTTGGCCGTGAAGGGTTTCACGAACTGTCTTGGGTTTTCTTGAACGTCTTCCTTCAATCTTTGTGTTGTTCTCCAATAGAAAATACTTGGAAGTGTTTAGGAATTTTGTGAATGATTGAAGATTGGAGAGGTAAAGAAATTCTAAACTTTTTTTAGATTTTTAATGGGTGGCTGTGTGGTTTAAGAGGTTTGGAGTTCCTTTCCTTTGGTAAGTTGCTCCTATCTTTTAGTAGATAAGTTAGGATATAAAAATAGAGTTTTTGTCTTTTTAAGAAAATAGATCTAGTTTAGATGATTTAAGTAAATAAATCAAATTCACATAAATCAAAAAAATTAACCCATAGTAGCCGCGGGGTTTCACAAGGGTAAAGGGCTTTTGGGTTTTTAATTTGGCAAAGTGAGATAGGTAATTTTGGGCTCAGGTTAATAATTGGGCTTACTACAACTTAAATCATAGCTAGAATTAATAAATAATTAAATGATTAATTAATTAAAGAAAATTTAAAATAGCAAAATTTTTGGATTATTACAGGTTCGTCTCGAAAAATTGGAAAGGTGAAATTAAAATTTCAATTTTTTATTTTAACAAAAAAATTCCCTGCAAAATTCTATATTATAACTTCAATATTTTATTTTGAGAAAAAAAATCTCCCTCCAAAAACTACATTAATTATTATTATATTTTAACTGATTTTATTTTTTTACCAAAATATTGATTTTATATTTTAGAGTCTTCATTTTAATTGGATATTTAGTTTATATTCTAAAAGTCAGGAAAAAAACCCATGCACTCCACCTCCACCTTCATCCATGGTTCCCTTTCACCCACGCACTGCCGTTCACCGGTTCGTCCTAAAAAATTAATCAATCTGGATATATTATATGCCCTTATCAAACAAAGGAGCGCAAATTTATGACATTTCGAAAATTTTCACTATACCCCTTTAAACAAAAAACTAAAAGAAAAACACTTAAATAAATTTTCCATCTATAAAAACTTTTTATAAATTTTTGAATATACAAATTTAATTTCAAAATTAAATACAATATGTTTTTAAAGAATTGTAACAAAAAACTTTCCCTCAAGAATTAAATAAATTATTAAAGGAAAATTGTGATGACAATTTTAGAGATGTGAAATTTTAAATTATAATTTCAATTTTAAATTTTAACAAATAATTTCCCTCCAAAATTGTATATTATAACTTCAATTTTTTATTTTGAGAAAAAAATTTCCCTCCAACAACCACATTTATTATTCTTGTATTTTAAGTGATTTTATTTTTTACCAAAATATCCAGTTTATATTTTAAAGTCTTAATTTTAATTGGATATTCCGTTTATATTTTAATAAGTCAGGAAAAAAACCACACAATCCAACTCCAACTTCATCCGCGGTTCCCCTTTCACCCATGTACTACCGTTCACCGGTTCGTCTAAAAAATGAATCAATCTGGATATATTAAAGGATTAATTGATTTTAATAATACAACCTTTTGAGGATTCGCATCTAATAAACCAACTTTTCGATTATTTAATAAAAAACCAACCTTTGCACAGTAATTTCTTTCAATGAACCAAAGCCAAAACTGACCTGCTGTAGCAAGTCACTAAACGTCAGTTACTGTTAACTCACCTTGGAAGCCTTATAAATTTGTTGGCAGAAAAATTTTCTACCTCTATTTCCTTATCTCTCTTTCCTTTTTACCACCATTTTCATCTTCTTCAACTCTCCATCTCCATATCCATCACCATTGAAGCAGCTTAAATATTTTTTTTTTTAAATTTCGTAACCCAGGCAGCATAGATCGAGATGGCTGGAGGTAGTAGAACATCAAGTGGCTCGAACAACAATTACAAGTTTAGGAAGCAAGTATTATGTAATTGTGGTGGTTTTGCGGTTCGTCGAACGGTGAAGCAAGGACCAAATGCAGGAAGAAAATTTCATGGTTGTCCAAAATGGCCTGTGAGTTAGTTTAATTTTTTTTTCTTTAATTTATACAAATTAAAGGGGCGAATTATTAGGGTTTTGGTTGATACAATATTTTGATTATTTTTTTTACAGGACACTAATTGCAAATTTATGGAGTTTTTTGATGAAATAATGAGATGAGAAGTGAAATGGAGGAGCTTCATTTCAATGTGTTTGAGAGGGATGTTATTGTAGCTGAAATGGAGTATAACAGAGAATTGAATGAAGAAACAATTAAAAAACTTGAGTTAAAGAATGCATCTTTGGAGGAAGAAAACAAACAATTGAAGCAACAAATTAGTGAAATGAGAGTGGAGTTGATGAGGTCAACTACAAATGAGAAACACTTCTCTGTGGCTTTGATGTTATCATGGTTTTTTTTTTAGTTTTTTACAAATATTTAGGAAGTGATTTCAATTGGTTATGCATTTGCCATGACTTTTGTAGTTGTTATTTAGTGGATTAGTTAGTATGTGTATTTTAATGATGACTTTTGTAGTTGTTATTTTGTGGATTAGTTAGTATGTGTATTTTAATGATGGCAAATGCAATGAATGTAATGGAAGCAAGTTTATATATTAATGAATATTTGAAATATTTTGCAAAGTTGATCATTGTAGTAGAAACCAAAAAATAGCATAACCAATTTAAATTCCACCCTATGCTTTGATGCTCTGCCAAACAATTGAATAATGAGCATAACCAATTTCAATGAATGTGATACCGTGGATATCATGGAATCAAAAAAAAAAATATCATAACCAATTACACCATTGCATAAGGTTAAAATTAAACCATTGCATAAACTTCAAATTACATCATTGCATATTTGCATCATTCATGTCCAAAAATTACACCTCTTGGTTAAAATCAATTACTCCAAAAAAAGTGCTACATTCATGTCCAAAAAGTTAATACATAGCACCTAAAAACCACATGTACTTATGACCAAAAGGCTAATACATAGCAACAAATACGAGGATTATTGAGTTGGGTTATGCACATTTGACGTCTGGCTTGATTGAGTTCCAACAGGTTGCTGCTGATGTGCTGATCTTGATGTACCCCTCCCTCTACCTCTTGCTGCAGTTTGCCACAAAACTGAGCCATCATTACTGAAGAGCACTCCAACACCTCTTGGAAGTGTACCCCTCCCCCTGCCTCTTGCAAAAGAAGCCCTTCCTGACCCAGCAAACCCCCTTCCTGACCCAGCAGACCCCCTTTCTGCCCCAACAGTCCCCCTTCCTGACCCAGCAGACCCCCTTCCTGACCTAGAAGACCCTCTTCCTGACCCAGCAGACCTCCCTCTTGCTCCAACAGAACCCTCTCCTGCCCTAGCAGACCCTCTCTTGCCCCAACAGATCCCCCTCTTGCTCCAATTCCACCTCTTATCATCCTCCCGCCTCGTCCTAACTGACTTGGTTGTGTAGTGCTTGTGTGGTGGCTTTGTCTTGCTGTTGTTGTTTGGGATGGTGCTGTATAAGTAGATGCCATATTTTTTGGTGGTTGACCATCATTTTTAGGCCTGCCTCTTGGTTTCTTGGGCTGTGGTTGAGGTGGTACAGCAGTGTCTTTGTTAGGACAACCTCTTTTGTTATGGCCTTTAACATTGCAAAGCATACATGTCATTTCCATTCCCGTCCTTTTCAACACCCCAGGCCTCTTAGGATCCTCTTGGGGATCTCTGATCCTATTTTTTCTAGGTCTCCTAGGACCTATCTTTATAGGAGGTGGTATTATGTGACAAGGGACGTTTGGCCAGTGCCTTTCACCAGCACAAGGTGGAATAGAGCCTGCACATGCATTAAGAAAATTAGTTACATGAAATTTTGAAACTGCAAATAAGAAAAATTCATCTAAGTACCTGCATAGGCTACTTCTAAGTACACATTTCTTTTGAAACAGTTGTCAACAAACTGTTCTGCATCCATGTTCATGAAGAAAATGCAGGCAATTGCATGTCGACATGGTATTCCACACATGTCCCATTTCTTACATGTGTAGGTCTTGGCTTCAACATCAAAAACTAAGTTGTTAAGGTGGTAACTCACATTGAAAAGAGTGTTTGAAGAAGGCAACACTTCACAATCAGGAGCAAAACACTTCTCTCTTTCCAAAAGTGCTTGGATCTTAGGACAAATAAGTGTTGTGGCTTTCTGTAGTTTATTTCTTTTTTTAACAATCCTTTGCATGAGTGCTGCTCTGATATCTTCTCGCATGTAAATCAAATGCTTTGTCCTAGCATTTACAATGTAGCCGTTGAAGGTCTCGGCCATGTTATTAGTTATAGCATCGCTTTTGATGTTAGTGTCCATGAATGATCTGCAAAACATTTTTGGGTTGTATGACTCAAAAGCATTTGCAGCATCATCACTCAGGTTCCTCAACTCTTGCAAGGCATCGTCATAATCAATTTCATTGTAAGCCTTAGCAATCTTCCAAAATGCCAATTTGAACTCGTCCCCTTTGTAGTGTTTGTGCCACAAGGCAAATATATGCCTAGCACAATGACGATGCTCAGCTTTAGGAAGAACAACACTAACAGCATGTAGGATTGCCTTTGAAAAAAACAAAGAAAAAAATTCATGTACATTAAGTCTTGTAAATTAACTACTGTAAACTAATTCATGTAAATTAACTCAAGTAAATCAACACTCACATAAACTAATTCATGTAAATTAATATATGTAAATTAATATATTTAAATTTATTCATGTAAACTAATTAATGTAAACTTATTCATGTAAACTAATTAATGTAAACTAATTCATGTAAACTAGTTCATGTAAACTACATCATGTAAACTAATTCATGTAAACTAAATCATGTAAACTAATTCATGTAAACTAATTATTGTAAATTAATTCATGTAAACTAATTCTTGTAAACTAATTCATGTAAACTAATTCATGTAAAATAATTCTTGTAAACTAATTCATGTAAAATAATTCTTGTAAAATAATTCATGTAAACTAATTCATGTAAAATAATCATGTAAATTAATTCTTGTAAACTAATTCATGTAAATTAATATATGTGAAATAGACATGAGGCTTACTGGATGTTCATCTGATATGATAGCCAGTCCTGTTCTATCTCCCAAATCCAAAGATTGTTGTACAAGCTTGAAAAACCACTCCCAAGAATCATTATTTTCACCTTCCACTACTGCCCAAGAAATTGGGAACATCTGTTCATTCCCGTCTCTCCCAACTGCTGATAACAGTTGTCCTCCCAAAAAAGTCTTAATAAAACAGGCATCAACACAAATCAACCTTCTACACCCTTGCTTCCACCCATTTTTCAACCCTTCAAAACAAGTAAAAAGCCTCTTCAAAACCTGATCTGATTTGTCACTCTTGTCAGTCACTAAGTCCATAATAGTACTAGGACTTGTTGCTTTCAATGCCTCCATATAAGGCAAGATTCTCTTGTAATGGTCACGCATACTCCCATGAAGTAACTTGTGTGCAGCGTACTTTACTTTATATGCAAAATCAATACTCACATTCACCTTGTAACCTCTCTTGATTGTCTCTTGAATCTCTTTAGCAGACCAATGAGGCCTTGCTTTGAAAATTTCAATAAGTTGTTGTGCTGCCCATGAACTCTTAAGCTGCCTATTCTATTTCATGTTTCTAGAACAAGTGTGTTCATTCACAACCCTTTTCACACAGAATGTAGCTCTGCTACTATCCCATGAGGCATACAAATAAAATGGACAGCCCTCAACACACTTAATCCCAACTCTTTTCTTCTTCTTATTGTCACTTATAGCAACCTTCACATTTCTCCCATGATGAATGGCCCACCTTGAAACAGCCTCCTTGAATTGTTGTCTATTAGGGAACCTCTGCCCAACTTTCCACACAAACACCTTGAAATCTGTGGTGTTCGAATCTACAACCAAACTACCACTTCTTTTTTTCCCAACAGTTTCAAACTCTTGATCACTTCCTGGAGGAGTATGTATCTCCTCATCACTCCCTTCATACTCACTTACATACCCATCATCAGCACAAGTCTCCTTTTCACCCCTGTTCTTTGGCCCCTGTTCTTTCTCAAGCCCTTCTTCTATCTCCTTTTGAAGGTTCCTAGCTATCTCGTGTAGCTTTTGATTACACAATCTGACCCTATCTCTACTCTCCTTATACTCCTCGTCACTATTGTTAGATTCAAAAAATTGTTCTTCAAAACCTTGCTCATGCACTTCTTCAAACCTGTCCCCTGGAACATCTTCAAATTATTGCTCCCCCTCACTCACAGACACATCACCACCATCCCCTGATTCTACCTCATCACCTCCATCCCCTGATTCTACCACATCCAATTCACCTTTTTTAGGCTTGAAAGACGGATCACTCAAATCACTGTCTTCTACACTAAAATCTGAATCATTGAAGTCCAGATCTTCAACATGACAGAACTCTGTTTCCGTTGGTTTAGAAGAGCTGGGATGAACATGTTTTAGGGTTAAAGGAGAATGGTCTTTTAGGGTTTTAGATTTATGAAAGTGCTGTGGTGGAAGATTTTTTTGGGTGATATTGCTGATGTGGAAGTCACTTTGGGGAGTACAACATCCACATGGTTTTGCTGTGTTGGAAGATTCTTTGTCCTTGGGCTGGACCTCAAAGGGGTTTGGATAGGTTTTGTGGGCCCTCTTCTAGGATTCAATTTCTTTGGTGGGCTTTTTGGCTTACTTTGTGAAAGTGATTGAAAATGTTTTGGATAAATTGGAGGATCAGTAGAAACAAGGATAGGTAAATCTTTGTGGCACACATATAACTCAACACTCCTATTTTTCACAGCCAAAGAACTCAACTCTAACACCTCAGGATCACATTGAAGCAACCTTAAACTATTAACAAGAGGCAGTCCAGGAATCAAGAAAAAAATTCCCTCAACTTTCTCATAATCCCCACAACTTTTGGCAAAACTTTGTAAATCAAAGAAACACAATTCATCTACATCAACATTCATAGTTTTACCTTTCCCTCCCACATACAACAAACCCCTATCTTTATCGCCCTTAAACGCACCCCCATGCCAAAACTTTAGAGTGACAGATGACATCCTATCAAATAAACAGCAACAATAAAACCATTACAAACATTAACCAAATTCAACAACAATTATCCTAGAAATACAAGAAATTAACTTAAATTAACTACGAATTTTCGTCGAACAAAATTTAGGGTTTATGAATTTACCTCATGTTGAGATTTTGGATCCGTGAGAGTTGAAAGATGGAATGGCCAATTCAATTCCTCTTGAAGCTTTCAATCAATGTCCTCATTTGATTTTCGTTTTTCTAGGGTTTCAAATTGGGGATTTCGAATTTCTTTTACTGGGTTTTTGGCACTTTTTTTTTTTTTAGAATATTTTAGATTAAAGAAAATAAGAAAAGGTAAGAAAGGGTAAGAAATGTTGAAAGATAACAGTGCAAGGTGAATGACTAACGTTTACCTACAACAAAAGGTTAATGACTTGCTACAGTAGGTCAATTTTGGATTTGGTTCATTGAAAGAAATTATTGTGCAAAGGTTGGTTTTTTATTAAATAATCAAAAAGTTGGTTTATTAGATAAGAATCCTCAAAAGGTTGTATTATTAAAATCAATTAATCCTATATTAAATGCCCCTATCAGTCAACCGAGCGCAAAATTATGGCATGCTGAAAATTTACACTATACCCCTTTAAACAAAAAAACTAAAAGAAAAACACTTAAATAAATTTTCCATCTATAAAACTTTTTATTAATTTTTGAATATAAAAATTTAATTTTAAAATTAAATAAAAAATGTTTCCAAAGAATTGTAACAAAAAACTTTCCATCCAAAATTAAATAAATTATTAAAGGAAAAGTGTGATGAAAATTTTAGAGATGTGAAATGTGAAATTATAATTTCGATTTTTTATTTTAACAAAAAATTTGCCTCCAAAATTGTATATTATAACTTCAATTTTTTATTTTGGGAAAAAAATTTCCCTCCAAACCACATTAATTATTCTTGTATTTTATTTGATTTTATTTTATTTCCAAAATATTTAGTTTATATTTTAGAGTCTTCATTTTAATTGGATATTCAGATTATATTTCTACAAGTTAGGAAAAAAAACCACGCACTCCACCTTCAGTCCTTCACCTTCATCCGCAGTTCCCCCTTCAACCACGCACTGCCGTTCCACGGTTTGTCTCGAAAAATTAGTTATTCTGGATATATTATATGCCCCGATCACATATCCGAGCTTAAAGTTATGACATTTCGAAAATTTCGACTATACCCCTTTAAACAAAAAAACTAAAAGAAAAACACTTCAATAAATTTTCCATCTATAAATTTTTTTATCAATTTTTGAATATAAAATTTTAATTTCAAAATTAAATAAAATATGTTTCCAAAGAATTGTAACAAAAAAATTTCCCTCCAAAATTAAATAAATTATAAAAGGAAAAGTGTGATGAAAATTTTAGAGATGTGAATTGTGAAATTATAATTTTGATTTTTTATTTTAACAAAAAATTTCCCTCCAAAATTGTATATTATAACTTCAAATTTTTATTTTGAGAAAAAATTTCCCTCAAAAAACCACAATAGTTATTCTTGAAATTTAATTTATTTTATTTTATTTGCAAAATATTCCGTTTATATTTTAGAGTCTTCATTTTTATTGGATATTCAGTTTATATTTCTACAAATCAGGAAAAAAAACCACGCACTCCACCTGCATCTTCATCCACGGTTCCCCCCTTCACCCACTCACTGTCGCTCACCGGTTCGTCTTGAAAAATTAATCAATCAGGATATACTATAGTCTCTGATTAGACATCCGAGAGCAAAGTTATGGCATTTCGAAAATTTTAAAGATGTGAAATGTGAAATTATAATTTGAATTTTTTATTTTAACAAAAAAATTCCGTTTAAAATTTTAGATTATAACTTCAATTTTATTTTGAGAAGAAAAATTCATTCCAAAACCCACATTAATTATTCTTTTATTTTAATTGATTTTATTTTATTTCTAAAATATTCAGTTTATATTTTAGAGTCTTCATTTTAATTTGATATTCAGTTTATATTTCTACAGGTCTATAAAAAAACCCACGCACACCACCTTTACCTTCATCCAAGGTTCCCCCTTTCACCCACGCACTGCCGTTCACTGGTTTGTCTTGAAAAATTTATCAATCTGGATATAGTATATGCCCTGATTAGACATACGAGTGCAAAGTTATGGGATTCTGAAAAGTTTCACTATACCCCTTTAAACAAAAATATAAGAAATTAATAATGTGGCTAAAGAGGCTGAGGTTAAGAAATTAATTTCAGTTCATAATGCCAAGTTAGTTTGCCTTCTAGAAACTAAAATAAGGGCTTAGAATTTAGGAAGTCTTTATTTGAATATATGTCTTAATTGGTGTATTACTACTAATTTGCCTTGCAATGGTAGAGGCAGAATAGTGCTTTTATGGCACCCTTTGCTGTTCACAGTGGATATAGTACATTGTGTTACTCAGTTGGTTAACTGCAGGATTACTTCTAAGGTAAATCTTTTTTTATTTGATTGCTCTTTCATCTATGCTTTTAATGATAAAGAGGATATAATTCAACTCTTGGAGGATCTAAGTAGGCTAGCAGATCAGATTAAAGGGGCTTGGTTAGATCGACACATACTATTTCAACAAGAAAAAACTATGGGAGGCCAAACTACCAAACAAATGTTCTTGGAATCTGAAGAAAATTCTGAAATATAGGGATACAATTGATCAAGCTGGAGGTTGGGAAACGTTCATCAAAGATGGAAAATTTCAAATTAGTGTCAGGTATAACCACCTCAGGAGGACAGGTCCTGATGTCCCTTGGTGTAGGGTGCTCATCAACAACAAAAGCAGCCCCAAAAGTATTTTTATCACCTGGCTCACACTACAGAACAGACTATACACCAAAGACAGAATCATGAAGTGGCAAGTGAATTGTGATCCTATTTGTGTCCTTTGCAACACTCACCCTGAAACAATTCAACACCTCTTCTTTGATTGTGCCTACACAAAGAAAATCTGGGAATGGTTACTGGCACTATTTAAATATGACAGGCAGATCCTACCATGGAAACAAGAAGTAGAATGGATGATGAAACAAAGTAGGCTAACAAAGATTAGAGCAAAGCTGGTGACCATGTGTTTCAGCGAAGCAATATACACCATTTGGATCCAAAGGAACTCTCAAGTTTTTAACAAAAGTTGTCTGAATCCAAGTCAAGTGTTTAGGTCAATCATTATTAGAGTAGCTTGTAGAAGCTCTACTGCCATGAGACAGCACCTCATTTTGTAATTTTTGTATCCTCTATAATGGCAGCTTTTGGCTACTTAGGTGTCATGTGTCGTGTTGGTTTTTGTATAGAATGACACACATACAAATTGTTTAGGTTGTAATTTTAGGTGTTTTTAAACACTTCTTGGTATAATATCTTTATTTACCAAAAAAAAGGGGCTTGGTTGTTAGCTGGTGATTTTAATGTTATTTTGAATGATAGTGAAAAGACAGGAGACATTCACAGTAGAATTGGTATGCAACAGTTCCAAAGATGTGTGCATTATTGTGGGGTAGAGGATGTCAAATAGAATGGTAGATTTTTCAATTGGAATAACAAGAAGGAGGATGGAGATAGGGTAATGTGCAAGCTTGATAGGGTTATGGAAAATGGGAACTGATTTTGAACTTTGTTAATGCTGAAGTTAATTTCTTACCAGAGGGTTATTTTGATCACTATCCTGCTATGATCAGTTATTTAAAGGGTCTGGAGGGCAATAAGCCTTTTAGATTCTTCAATATGCTATGTACTCATTTAGATTTTAAGGATATTGTTGATAAGCACTGGAGAAATAGGGTTGAGGGGCACATGATGTTTTAGGTTACTCAGAAATTAATGAAGTTGAAAGGCGATTTAAAGTTGCTCAACAGTCACCACTTTTGTGACATTGTAAATGAGGATTTAAGAGCTGCTAAGGAGTAAGAAACTACCCAAAAAACTTTCGACCAATTTTTCCAAGACGGTTTAAAGATAAGCAAAGTTTTTCGACCAACTTTTTCGACCAAATCTTGAAATCTTGAAAGTTGGTCATATGTTCTTTAAAGTGCAAGTTTATTGATGTTTTTCAAAGTTTTATTTAAAGATAGGCAGAGTTTTGTAAAGTTTTCTAAAGGAAGTTTTAAAGAAGTGAAAGAAAGGTTTAAAGAAAGTTAAGGATTTTATAAAGAATGGTTTAAGAAGTAGTATTGATTATGGTTAGACTCAAGAAAAGGCGAAAGAAGCGATCTTGAGAATAACTTCGATGTTGTAAGTAAAGATTTAGCTTAAGTTTGCATTTAGACGCCTAACCTTAGAGTAAGATTCTAAGACTTGGGTTAAGACGTTGCCCCTATCCTAACCGCGGTATTGGGATAGTGTATACTTGCTATGTTGTCTGTTTGATATGAATTTCCGTAAGATGGGGTTCATGGGTTTGGGAGTAAGATTATCATTCCTGGCATAGTAAGAAAGTTCGTTCGCGTAAGATGCGTTCGTACGTGCATAGTCCGGTCTAAAATGTAAATGGCAGCGACAACGATGTTTTATGATTTAAGTTTGAATAATTAAAAGTTGGTCAGTTTTACGATTATTATTATTAGGACGTTTATATTGTATGTTGGTTGGTAGTCTGATGTGTTTGTTTGATTTGTTCTATGATTATGTGTATCCATGTTAAGGTGGGACTGTTATGTTACTCGCCACTGACAGTGGATTGTTGTTAATTTTTCAGGTAACTCTGATGATGACGGTGTTGCTTCGCTTTGGGTTGGGCGACTGCCATTGTAGTGTTCTTGTTCTAGACTACATTATGTTTTTAGTTTGGACATATATTTTCTGTATTTCGTATATTTTGACTCTGACAGTATTTGGAGTTGTTCATTAGCATCGGTACATTTGGGTTTAGTATTGTACAAGTTTGTGGGTATTGTACGTTTTGGGTTATAGTAATAATAATTTCGAGGTTTTGTTTTAGTTTTTAGTAAGTTTGTTTGTTAGATCGACAATTCGACTCGTCGGTTTCTTCCGCGCCGGTTTAAGCGAGTCGGGTCGTCACAGTTGGTATTAGAGCCGGATAGGTTTTGAGTGAAGTTTTAGGATTGAGTAAAACCCGGGAGTTGAGAGCTTTACCATTCCCGAGTGATAAACCCAATTTAGAATAAGTTTAAGGGAGAAGAGTGTCGGGTAGAATAATCCGGGATAAGACTCTTTTTCCTACTTTCTTTTGTGTGTATACTTGACTAGAGTGTGGATTTTTTACTGACATTGCCTCTTTTTGTTTGTCTGTTGTTTGCGATGATTTCAGCATGTCCACACCTCGCCGGACAAGTTCGGGTCGACAGAGGTTACGAGCGCTCGAGGAGGCGATTCTTACGCTAACGCATCATAGTCGTCAGCCATCAGGATCGCAGTTGACGTTCGATCGTATCGCTCGTCATCGACCACCTACTTACAATGGGGTTGCCGACCCTACGACGTTGGAGAGTTGGATCCGAGAGATGGGGAAGCTCTTCGACGTGACGTTTTTCCCCGAGCATGAGAAGGTCCAGATCGCCGCCTACTACTTGCGTGGAGACGCCGATAACTGGTGGAGCGTAGCGAAGAACGCGTGTATGCCCCTACATCTGATGTCTTGGGCCGAGTTCGTAGCTAAGGTCCAGGAGAGGTTCTATCCCGACGAGTTACACTGGTAGAAACAGGAGGAGTTTCTTACTCTCGCTCAGGGTAAGATGACGGTTCAGGCCTACACCGATAAGTTCGCCGAGTGATCGAGGTTTGCTACATCGGTAGTACCATCTGAGGAGGAGCGGGTCAAACGCTACATCAAAAAGCTAGATCTGAGGATTCGCGGCCATGTGATCAGTAGTGGAGCGAAGACGTTACAGCGAGCTTATGAGTTAGCACTTGAGATCCAGACGCCTGTCATCGAGGAGGATACGAGCAAGAAGAGGACCCCGACCCCGGTGACGTCGCCATCCTTTAAGAAGCCCCGGTTAAGTGCTCCTAGCAGTACCCCTTCAACCGCTAGTTCATCTCAGGGATCAGGAAGTTCGAGATTAAGAGGATGTGGCAAGGACTTCCATCCAGGGAAGCGATGCGACGAGACGCCGATTACATGTTTTATCTGTGGGAAGGAAGGCCACAAGGCGTCAGTTTTCCCCGAGAAGAAGCCAGGCACCGAGACTAAGCAACTTCCAGCATCGGCTAAGACTCCAGTGAAGAATCGAGTCTACTGTATGACTGAGGTAGAGGCAGAGGTCCAGACAGATGTAGTCTCAGGTAGATTTCGTGTCTCTAGTATTTTAGCACTTTTTTTATTTGATTCTAGTGCCACAGTTTCTTTCGTGGCTAGTAGTTTTGTCTCGAAGTCTAACCTTCGAGGCAGTTCCCCTGTTAGTTTGATCATAACTCTCCCTTCTAGAGATGATTTTGTTTGTCAGCGCGAGTTCCGGGGAGTGCCTATCGTTATAGCTGGAGAGCAGGCGACGGCTGATCTGAAGGAGTTCCCGCTGATGGAGTTCGATGTCATTCTTGCCATGGACTGGCTATCGAGGTATCGAGCGACTATTCGTTGCCGAGACCAGTCAGTGACATTCCGAGAATAAAGGCAATCGGATCACCTATTCTGGGATTGTTCTGAAGAAGGGTGTTAAGGTAATCTCAGCCTTGAAAATGAGAAAGCATCGCCAGAAGGGAGATATAGTATTCCTATGTCAGGTAAGGGACTTGACTGAGGATAGTCTGTTGGACGATATAACTGTAGCGAGGGATTTCAGAGACGTATTTCCTAATGAGCTACCGGGATTTCCACCCGAGCGCGATGTCGAGTTAGTTTAATATCGACTTAGCACCCGGGACAGTGCCAATTTCGAAGGCACCTTACCGGATGGCACCATCGGAGTTGCAGGAGTTAAAAACTCAACTCCAAGATTTGATCGATAAGGGCTTCATTAGGTCGAGCGTTTCTCCATAGGGAGCACATGTGCTCTTTGTGAAGAAGAAAGACGGTAGTATGCGCCTGTGCATAGACTACCGAGAATTGAATCGGGTAACTATCAAGAATAAGTACCCGTTGCCTAGGATTGAGGACCTGTTCGATCAGTTACAAGGAGTGGGAGTGTTTTCGAAAATAGATCTTCGATCTCGATATCATCAGATTCCAGTCAAGAAAGAAGACATCCCGAAGACCGCTTTTCGTACGAGATACGGTCACTACGAGTTCGAGGTGATGCCTTTTGGCCTCACTAACGCACCAGCCGTGTTCATGGATCAGATGAACCAGACTTTCCATCACTTACTCGATAAGTGTGTCGTAGTATTTATAGATGATATTTTAGTCTATTCGAGAGATGAGTCTGAGCATGCAGAGCATCTCCGGATGGTACTGGAGATATTACGGAAGAATAAGTGGTTCGCGAAACTCTCTAAGTGTGACTTCTGGCTTCGCGAAGTAGCATTTCTGGGTCACGTAATTAGTAAAGAAGGCATTAAAGTAGCCCCGGCAAAAGTTAAGGCTGCAGTTGAATGGAGTAGCCTGAGAAATGTGGCAGAGGTTCGTAGTTTTCTGGGATTGGCCGGATACTATCGATGATTCATCCAGGACTTCTCCATGTTTGCTAGGCCATTGACTAGTCTGCTACAGAAGGTGATCCGATTCATTTGGACGGAGGCTTGCGAGCAAGCGTTTCAGCAGCTGTAATAGAGATTAGTCTTTGCTCCTATTCTTACCCTTCCGAACGATGAGGAGGATTTCGAGGTCTATAGTGATGCGTCTAAGAGTGGCCTAGGTTGTGTGCTAATGCAAGGTGGGAAGTGTTGAACCATGTTTGATTTGATGGATGACAAACCAATTCTCTATACTTGATTGTTATGCATGTTGTAATTGAACTGGTTAATTCAAGTGAGAACTCTTCAAGGCAAATCTGAAGACCTTGAGATACTTGAAGAATCAAAAGTCAAGAGCTTGAAGTCTTTTAAATTTTGAACTTCTAGGATCTTCTTGTAAAATAGACTTAGGAAAATATTCTTTGTGTTTTAAGTAAAGAGCAAAAAGATTTTAAGTTTATATCCAATAAAGAGAACAAGCCAAGAACAAGCTAAGAATAGACAAAGAACAAGCTTGGAACAGTTCTCTTTGCCAGATGTAGACTTAGTAGTACTGAGACCACTGTGGGAACAGACCTCAGTATTACGCACGTGCAGTTAAGTGATCCGTACCAATTTTCGTGTTCAAAATTATTTTTGAAAATTTATTTGAAAAATATTGATCACTTATGTTTTGGAAATCTGCCAAATTGATTCACCAAATCAGCTCATTAAATGCAATGTACTTTGTTTGGACTTTAGTGTACGTCCCACTTCCCATAGTGGAAAGAGACAAAGTCTGAAACAAGAACACTACACTTGTGTCAGCTGAAGTTGTTTGCACAATTTAGGCAAGTCTCCAAGCACACTTCTAGAGGACGGTTTTTTCCTTGCATATAAATACAATCTTTTGGAAAACCCTAGTAAGACTTTTGCTCTCCAAAGAAAACCAAGTCATATTGTCTGAGAGTCTATCCTTAGAGCAAAACTATCTCCATATCCATCTTTAAGAGAAAAAACTTACGGCGATTTAAGTTTGTAATATTTGAACCACTTAGAGGGAAGTGGTTGGGGAGTGTTCTGTGAACACTGAGTGAACTGTTAGAGTTAACAGTTGGGGAATTAAGTGTTACAGAGTTGTAGCATTTAATTGAGTGTGTAACCTTGTTATTATTCAGAGTTGATTAATAATATTGGTGAGAGAGTGGAGGATGTAGGCTTGTTTAGAAGCCAAACCTCGTTAAATCCTTGTGTCCCTACTCTTTATTTACTGTTCTATTGTTGTTCTCACAAAAGGATAAACAAACTTTGAAAACGATTGAAAAAACACACATACTCAATTCACCCCCCCCTTCTTGAGTATACATTGAACTTACAATTGGTATCATAGCCTAACTTCTCAAAAGGTTAACTACCTAGAGGAGCAAGAAGATGTCTACTCAAGAATCAAATAGTTCCAGACTCCCCAAGTTCAATGGCACCAACTACTCCTGGTGGAAGAACTGCATGAAAAATCTTATCATTGGGATAGATTATGAATGTTGGATGATTGTTAAAAATGGACCCACGTTTATCCACAAGAAGAATCAGGAAGGGCTCATTGTTCCAAAGTCAGAAGAAGAGTATACAAGTGAAGACTACAAGAAGCTAGAGAAGAATGCAAAGGCAATGTCACTTGTTCAAAAAGGAATTGCAGAATGTGAGGTAAATCGAATTCTAGCTTGTTCTTCTGCAAAGGAAATATGGGATACACTAGAGCTTGCATATGAAGGCAACTCTGAAGTGAGAAGGTCAAAAATTGACATGCTCATGTCAAAGTATGAGGTCTTTGAGATGACTAGGGAAGAGAACATAAAGGACATGTTTACAAGGTTCATGATCATTGTAAATGAACTTAAGTCATTAGAGAAGACCTTCTCAAGTGAAGAGTTGGTGAGGAAAATGTTGAGAAGCCTGTCAGGGAAGTGGATGCCCAAAGTTACAGCCATACAAGAAGCAAAGGATCTGACCACACTATCTCTAGAACAACTTATTGGTTCCTTGATGACTCATGAGATGTTAGTAGATTCAAAGGCAGAATCTAGTTCAAAAAACAAGGAGATGGTTCTCAAAGCAGAGGAATCTGAGGAAGATGAAGATAATATCAGTCTTATGGCCAGAAGGTTTGAAAAATACCTTAGGACAAAGTCCAAGGGTAAGTTTGCAAAAGGAAGAAACAGTTCTGTACAGTTCAGGAAAACTAGTTCCAATGCTGGTTGCTTTAAATGTGGTGAAGTGGGGCACAGAATGAAGGAGTGTCCAACATGGAAAAATCCCAAGGGAAATCCTGGAGTCCAGGCTGAGAAGAAGGTTTTCAAAAGAGCTATGCTGGCTGCAGTTCGGGGAGATTCAGAATCAGAGAATGAGGAAGATGAAGAAGAAGAAAATCTCTGTCTTACTGGTTTTCACATGCAAAGACCAGTCTGAGGTCTGCTCGGAAGAAGAAGAGGTTCTCTGTCTCATGGCTGGTGGAAGCACTTCAAATGACAACCAGCTATGTTTTAATGATTTAAAGGCAAACATGCATAATCTAGATAGAGATGAATTACTTGACTATCTTGAATTCACCATTGATCAATGCAATAGTGTTGGGTCTGCCTACCAAAACAACAAAAAAAAACCTGAAAGAAACAGTCCGAGATTATGAAATATGTGGTGCCAGATCTGCTGAACTTGAGCTTATTTGTGAAGAACTTAAAGAAAAAATTTTTGAACTTGAAATAACAGCAGATCAGCAAAGAATAGAGCCTGAGACATTAAACTCCAAACCAGTCCCTAAAGAGGATGAACTTTTTGAAAAAATTGAAAAGGGGTTTAATGAGCTCAAGAAATTCACTACACATAATTCAAACTTTGAACTGCTAAAAGACACATGTACCTTGAGTAAATCTGATGTCATACTTGCATATGACCACTTAATTGAAAAACTTGAAGACTTACACAAGGAACCATTAACATTGTGATCTTAAGGTTTCTGAAGAGACTGGTTCTCCCATTGCCTTTGATGAAGTTTTGGATGTTTTACACGATGAGTGCATAGCTAAGATATGTGATCTTGAGGCTGAACTCATCCTACTAAAATAAGAAAACATCAAGAAGACCAGTGACGAACCAGATCCCTCCCTGGTCTCAAGACTACAGGATGAACTTCAAAAGACTAGACTTGATCTAAAATCTTTTGAGAAACAAAATGAAGTTCAACTTAAGAGGCTTGAGAACAAGGAGAATGAGCTAACAGAGTGTATGAACCAATTGAACAAAATGTTAGATGCTCAGAAAACCCTAAACATCCTCACATCCCAACCTGGAAATTCTTAAAGGTTCAGTTTAGGGTATTTTGGATCTAGTTCTACAACTGTTCTAGGCAGAGACAACACTTGATTGGATGAATTCAAGAAAGGCAAGTATATATTTGCCAAGGATATGTATGTTTGTACCTATTGTGGTAAGAGTGGTCATGTTACTAACAAATGTTTCACCAAAAAAAATCATGACAAGAAGAACAAAACCTATACCCAACAAGTGTGGGTTAGGAAGGTCAAGATTGAGAATGTTTCAAAGAACAAGGAACCCAAGCTGGTCTGGGTTCCTAAAACTAACCTTTAATTTGCTTGTGCAGGTACGAGTGAAAGGAAAGCCATATTGGTATTTTGACAGTGGTTGCTCAAGACACATGTCCGGGGATAAAGAACAATTCCTTTCAGTCACTGCATTCGAGGAAGGGCACGTGACATTTGGTGACAATAGTAAAGGACTTATCAAAGGAGTAGGTAAGGTTGGTAAGTCACTCTCCCAAGCAATTGACAATGTTTACTATGAAGAAGGTTTGAAACATAACCTTTTGAGCATATCTTAACTATGTGACAAGGGAAATAAAGTGAATTTTGAATCAAACACTTGTCACATAGTGAACCCTAAGACAGGGGAACTGGTCTGTGAAGGAACAAGGCACAACAATGTGTATATTAAATACTTAAGTCAAATTCCACAGAATAGTGCCCTCTGCCTTAGTGTTGTAGAGGATGACCAATGGATTTGGCATAAAAGATTAGGACATGTTAGTTTCACTTTGCTCAATAAGTTGAGAACACAAGATTTGGTGATAGTTTAACCTAACATCAAATATGTGGCAGACCAGCTCTGTCAAGAGTGTGCAAAGTGCAAACATGTGAGATCATCTTTTATACCAAAGAAAGTGGTTAGTTCCTCTAGACCATTTGAACTTGTACACATGGATTTATGTGGACCTATGCGTGTACAAGGTAGGAATGGCTTTAGTTATGTATTTTTCTTAGTTGATGATTACTCTCGTTTCACTTGGACCATATTTTTGAAATACAAAGATGAAACTTTTGATGAATTTGAAATCTAGGTGAACCAGGTCCCGAACATGATCAATCATCAGTTGGCATCTATCAGATCTGATCATGGATCAGAGTTTGATAATGCTAGCTTTATAACCTAATGTATGGAGCATGGTGTTTCTCACAACTTTTCAGCCCCTAGAACTCCACAACAAAATGGAGTAGTTGAAAGAAAGAATCGCACTCTAGAAGAAATGGCTAGAACCATGCTTCTAGAGAGTGGTCTGTCAAAGAAATTTTGGGCTGATGTTGTGAGTACATCATGCTACATACTCAATAGAGTTATGCTAAGACCAATACTGAGAAAAACACCTTATGAACTTCTAAGGGGTCGAAAACCAAACATTGAACATTTAAGAATATTTAGTTGTAAGTGTTTTGTACACAACAATGGTAAGACCAGTTTGGACAAGTTCGACCCCAGAAGTGATGGAGCTGTTTTTATTGGGTATTCTCCTCATAGCAAGGCATATAAATTTTTCAACAAAAGAACCTTTTTGTGTTGAAGAGAGTATCCATGTGTTATTTGATGAAACTAACATGTTCAACAAGCCTGTGCAGGTAGATGATGATGAGGGCTTTGATATTGGGATGACAAATTTCACTGGAGCTGAACCAGAGAACACTGCTGAACCAGACCCCCCAACTCCTCCTGAAAATAACAATGTGTCTGGTGCAGCAGAGGCAAATGCTAAACAGGTTGTTGAACTCAGTGACTCTCCAGCCCATCCAACTGAAGATGAAGTGGGAGAGAACACTGAAGAAACTGGTCCAGCCTCTCAAAATGAAAATGAAATAGGGGGAACCAATGCAGACATTGGTTCTAACTTAGACCTAATGAAGAGTGAATTTGAGATGAGTATGAGGGGAGAACTTGGCTTCTTCCTAGGGCTCCAAATCAAGCAATTGGATGGTGGAATCATGATCCACCAACAAAAGTATCTCAAGGAGCTGCTCAAGAGATATGTTCTGCAAGATAGCAAGTCCTATGACACACCTATTCGTACCTCTTCTAAACTGAGCCTAGATGAGAAAGGAAAGGATGTTGAGAATAAGCTATATAGAGGTATGATTGGCTCACTTCTCTACTTAACAGCTAGTAGACTAGACATAGTGTTCTCAATTGGGTTATGTGCTAGATTTCAAAGCAACCCAAAAGAGTCTCATCTAAAAGCTGTTAAGAGAATTTTTAGGTACTTGAGTGGTACACAGGACATGTGCCTATGGTATCCAAAGGGAATTAATTTTGATCTTTTAGGATATACTGATGCTGACTATGCTGGTTTAAGTGTTGACAGGAAGAGCACTTCAGGAATGGCTCACTTCTTAGGGTCTTGTCTCATATCATGGGATCTAAGAAACAAAATTCAGTGGCCTTATCCATAGCTGAGTCAGAGTACATAGCTGCTGCCTTGTGCTGTGCTCAATTGCTTTGGATAAAGACACAACTTAAGGATTTTGGGGTCTGTTCCAGAAGTGTTCCCATATTGTGTGATAACACCAGTGCTATAAACATTTCTAAAAATCCTGTCCAGCACTCTAAAACCAAACATATTTAAATCAGAAATCATTTTCTCAGAGACAATGTTGGAAAAGGAAATGTGAATCTTGAATTCTGCAGATCTGAAGAACAATTGGATGATATTTTCACTAAACCCCTAAGCAGGGAAGTGTTTGTCAAACTCCGCACATTACTTGGTATGGTAAGGATTAGATCCTAGTTCCTTAGGACTTATCTTTCCCTTTTTGTCTATGTTTGACTTTTTGATCCTTAGTGTACATAAGCAGGGTTGGTTAACTTTTAAATGTCATATATGCAAGTGGTCTCAAAGTTCTTATGTTGATGCTATTCCAATGTGTGGTATCTCTAAGTTGCCTAACTAAAAGATGCCTCAAGTTTTTAATAAATACAGATCAGCGTTAGACCATCGTCAGACCAGTCCCTTACAACGGTTATATCAGTTTATTGCTGAACCCTCAATTTTGAAATTGAGAATTTAATTGTTCTGACATGCATGTGACCGTTGTGGGACGGATGAACAGTGTAAAGTAACTTCCCTCTTATCTCTTCTATTAACTGCCAATTTTCTTCACTTTAATTCATACTTTCACATTGAAATCTCTCTCTAAACGTCTCTCTCTCTCTAATTGCTCTTCGCTCTCAAACCCTAAGCATCATCAAAAGAATCTCTCTACAAGAATTCTCAATCAGTTTCTCTCTCTCTCATCAAATTTACTGAATCAATCGAAAATGGGAAGAAAGAAGAATAAAGCTTCAAGGAAGAAAAGCAGAGGACTAAGTCAATCACCTAGTTTCACACCTTCTAAGATCGAGAAGGAATTAAGTACTGTTGTGGTTGCTGAACACCACAAAGGAGAAGAAAAGCAAAAAGAGGTCAAGGACAAAGCCACTGAAGAAACAATTGTTGAATCCAAAGAGGCATGTAAGCCTAAGGAGAAATCCACTCCACCACCAAGCCCTAAATCACCACCACCATCTTCACCAAAATCTCCACCACCTCAACCTCATAGAACTCCATCCCCATCTAAGCCATCACCATCCACATCAAGGAAATCACCCTCTCCATCACCTAAACAACCCTCTCGACAGCCTACTATTTCTCCACACCATCACCCTCAAAAGCCAAAACTCCTCCTCCACCTTCACCACCAAAGTCCAACACACCACCACCCTCTTCACCATCAAAAGAAAATACCCTATCACCTTCTCCACAAAAGACACCTTCACCAACCCCTTAGATCACAGAGAAACCAGTGCCAAGCACTAAGGAGGATGAAGTAGAGAAGGGAGAGACAAAAAAGAAGGATGAATACAGACATGCACAGGACATGGATGTTGAAATCACCGGGCTGGTACAAAGGGAAAAAGAAACTGGGAAGAGGACATGCAGCTCAAGGTCTGAGGTTGAATGTGTTGAGGAATTTTATTCAAAATTGGGGAAATTGGGGAAATCTTGAAAGTTGGTCGTATGTTCTTTAAAGTGCACGTTTATTGATGTATGTCAATGTTTTATTTATAGATAAGCAAAGTTTTGTAAAGTTTTCTAAAGGAAGTTTTAAAGAAGTGAAAGAAAGGTTTAAAGAAAGTTAAGGATTTTATAAAGAATGGTTTAAGAAGTAGTATTGATTCTGGTTAGACGCAAGAAAAGGCGAAAGAAGCGATCTTGAGAATAACTTCGATGTTGTAAGTAAAGATTTAGCTTAAGTTTTCATTTAGACACCTAACCTTAGAGTAAGATTCTAAGACTTGGGTTAAGACGTTGCCCCTATCCTAAACGCGGTATTGGGATAGTGTATACTTGCTATGTTGTCTGTTTGATATGAATTTCTGTAAGATGGGGTTCATGGGTTTGGGAGTAAGATTCTCATTCCTGGCATAGTAAGAAAGTTCGTTCACGTAAGATGCGTTCGTACGTACGTAGTCTGGTCTAAAATGTAAATGGCTGCGACAAAGATGTTTTATGATTTAAGTTTGAATAATTAAAAGTTGGTCAGTTTTACGATTATTATTGTTATGATGTTTATATTGTATGTTGGTTGGTAGTCTGATGTGTTTGTTTGATTTGTTCTATGATTATGTGTATCCATGTTAAGGTGGGACTGTTATGTTACTCGCCACTGAAAGTAGATTGTTGTTAATTTTTCAGGTAGCTCTAATGATGACGGTGTTGCTTCGCCTTGGGTTGGGCGAGTGCCGTTGTAGTGTTCTTGTTCTAGACTACATTATGTTTTTAGTTTGGATATATAGTTTCTGTATTTCTTATATTTTGACTCTGACAGTATTTGGAGTTGTTCATTAGTATTGATACATTTGGGTTTAGTATTGTACAAGCTTGTGGGTATTGTACGTTTTGGGTTATAGTAATAATAATTTCGAGGTTTTGTTTTAGTTTTTAGTAAGTTTGTTTGTTAGATCGACAATTTGACTCGTCGGTTTCTTACGCGCCGGTTTAAGCGAGTCAGGTCGTCACAATAAACTCTAGAATTCACAAAAATAGAATCAACACTGTTCAGAACAAAAATGGGGAATGGCTAGGCAATCCACAACAGGTTTGTAACCTCTTTGTTGAGCAGTTTTCCACCTTCATGAATGGAAGTGTCTCTGTGCATAGGCTGAGGAAGAGAGTTGTGCAGCAAGGGCCTTCCTTAAATGAGCAGCATAGGAGGCTGTTGGACCTGAGTTTCACTAAAAAGGATATCAAAGCTGCCATGTTTTCTATGCCTCCTGAAAAGGCTCCTGGAATTGATGGTTATGGAAGCTATTTCTTCAAATTTACTTGGGACAAAATTGGTGATAACATCTATACTGCAGTTTGGGATTTCTTTAGAACTTGGGATATGCTCAGGGCAATGAATGCCACTTCAATTTCCTTGGTGCCTAAGGTCTCTTGCCCTAAACAAGTTACAGACTATAGACTTATTGCTTGCTGTTCTATGATCTATAAATTTATTTCTAAACTGATTTGCCTTAGGATGCAAAGGGTCCTCCCTGATATTGTGTCTGACTCTCAAGGTGCCTTTGTTGCTGGAAGAAGCATTATTCATAATATTTTGGTCTGGCAGGATTTGGTGAAACACTATGCTAGGAAGCATGCTCCTAAAGGTTGTCTCCTCAAAGTTGATATTCAAAAAGCTTATGGTACAGTTGAATGGAGGTTCTTGGAAAACTTGTTATTTGCTTTGAATTTCTGTTCCAACTTTATTAAAGTTTTGATGGCTTGTGTGACTACCCCATCCTATACTCTGCTTATTAATGGTAAAACCCAAGGTTTTTTCAAGCCTAATAGGGGACTTAGACAGGGAGAACCTGTATCTCCTTTGTGTTTTATCCTTTGTATGGAGTATTTGCATAGGACTTTGAAATATAATTGTGCTAAGGAAGTGTTCAACTTCCACCCTAGATATAGGCTTCTTAAGCTTACCCATTTATGTTTTAATTTGCTGATGATTTAATTTGGCTAGTGTGAATATTCTTTTGCAGAGTTTGAGACATTTTGAGGATGTGTCAGGGCTAAAGGCTAATCATGGTAAGTCCAAATGTTATCATTCTAATATTCCCCGGGCTGGGATCTAATGTCCTTTGATCTCTATTATATAAGCCAAGGGGGGAGCTATGGTGTCCCCCCTCAAAATGTCCATCTTACCCCTTAATACTTTTTAAAACTTCAATTTGTATCACCCTCTAATTATTAATGAAAGTTATTACAATTTTGAACTTTTTAAAATTAAAATAGTACAAAATATAAAATTAAAAAAAAAATTATTTTAAAAATTAATATTTTTAAATTATCTATAAATAGACATCCATATTGATATATTTAACAAATAAAAATTTAACGTGCATTATGATTATCGTAGAAATTTGGTAGCCAATAGAATATGGTTAATAAAATTTTTCTTTCGTTCATTGTTATGGGATGACCGAACGAAAGGAAAAAAGCTTTTTTTATTAAATATAGTTTGTTTAGACAGATTAATAGATGTATTTAAAATATCATCGCACACAAAGCGTGCATAGAAGGCTAGTTGTAATTATGCAAAGCAGCTATGGAGTGTAATTCTGAGCCGACCGGGGATAGGTAGGTCATATGGTTCTATGCAGCAGACCATGGGCTGGCTGATCAGACAGAGGGGCTTGAGCAAAGTGCAGAAGAAGGTGGTGGATGTCATTGCTGCTCCCTTCCACAATATTTGGAAAGCTAGGAATGTTGCTTATTGGAATCTAAAAATCCCTTATATAAGTTCTGTTGTTAGTCAAATTAAATTTGATGTTATGAAAAGAGTTAGATTGTAAAGGAATGTAAGTTCTCCCAAGGAGACTCTATGTGGCTTAATCAAATTGAACTAAACTAATGTAGAGGTGATCGTGGGCCGGGCCGGGCCGGGTTCGGGCCGGGCCGATGCATAAAAATCAAGCCCATAAAGCGGGCTGGGTTTGGGCCGGGCTTAGTTCGGGCCCACATTTCTTAGCCAAAGCCCGAAAATTTAGTGCGGGCTTTTCGGGCTTTTTCGGCCGGGCCTAAAAAAGTAACCAAAAAGTCTAATTTAAATGTCCAACACCCGCAAGAAAAAATAAAAAAATCGGGCCGGGTCGGGCCCTATTTCAGGCTAATTTTCATGTCCAAAGCCCGCAAAAAAGCGGGCCACTTTTGATCAGCTCTAGAACTAATGTAATTAGCTTGTTTTAGGCTCCTTGTAGTGTTGGGGAGCTACCTATTAGGGATGTCACCTACAAAAGAGGCCTTAGGTTGTACTTGGTGTGTTTTGTGCTTTATAATATTCTTTATTTACCGAAAAAAAACTAAAAGAAAAACACTTAAATAAATTTGAAATCTATAAAAACTTTATATCAATTTTTTAACATAAAAATTTAAATTTCAAAATTAAATAAAATATGTTTCCAAAGAATTATACAAAATATTTCCCTCCAAAACAAAATAAATTATTAAAGGAAAATTGTGATGAAAATTTTAGAGATGTGAAATTTGAAATGTGAAATTTTAATTTCAATTTTTTATTTTAACAAAAAAATTCCCTCTAAAATTGTATATTATAACTTCAATTATAAACCACACAATCCAACTCCACCATCATCCGCAGTTCTCCCTTCACCCACGTACCACTATTCACTGGTTCTTCTAAAAAATGAATCCATCTGGATATATTGAGTGCCCCTATCAGACAACCGAGCGCAAAATTATGGCATGCCGAAATTTTACACTATACCCCTTTAAACAAAAAACTAAAACAAAAACACTTAAATAAATTTTCCATCTATTAAACTTTTTATCAATTTATCAATTTTTTAATATAAAAATTTGATTTCAAAATTAAATAAAATACGTTTCCAAAGAATTGTAACAAAAAATTTCCCACAAAAATTAAATAAATTGTTAAAGGAAATGTGCGATGACAAATTTTAGAGATGTGAAATTTGAAATTTTAATTTCAATTTTAATTTTAACAAAAAATTTCCCTCCAAAATTGTATATTATAACTTCAATTTTTTATTTTGAGAAAAAAAAATTCACTCCAAAAACCACATTAATTATTCTTGTATTTTAATTAAATTATTTTATTTCCAAAATATCCAGTTTATATTTTACAGTCTTCATTTTAATTGGATATTCAGTGTATATTTCTACAAATCAAGAAAAAAACCACGCACTCCACCTTCAGTCCTTCACCTTAATCTGCGGTTCCCCCTTCACCCACGCCTTGTCGTTCCCCGATTTGTCTCGAAAAATTAATCAATCTAGATATATTATATGCCCCGATCATACATCCCAGCGCAAAGTTATGCATTCAGAAAATTTTCACTATATCCCTTTAAACAAAAAAAACTAAAAGAAAAACAATTAAATAAATTTTCCATCAATAAAAACTTTTTTTCAATTTTTGAATATAAAAATTTAATTTCAAAATTAAATAAAATATGTTTCCAAAGAATTGTAAGAAAAAACTTTCCTTCCAAAAATTAAATAAATTATTAAGGGAAAAGTGTGATGAAAAATTGATACAGAACGGGGTGGTCCAACGAGCGACTTCAACGGTCAACGACTTCAATTCTGTTCACTTTTACTTGTATAGTTTTGAACTCTTGTTTTTAGCTTATTTTTGTGTTTTTTGGGTTGTAATAAGTAGCCTAAACTCTCATTTTATTTCCTTAGTTAAGTTAGCATGTGTAACGGAGCTAGAAACACGAGCAAAGGAAGCGAAACGGAGCATGCACGACCATGCACGACCCTTGCACGACCGTGCATATGGTCGTGCAGCATCCAGTAGCAGGTGCAAACCACTGCACGACCATGCAGATCAACTACACGATCGTGCAGAGGTCAGAAGTCAATTTTAGATTTGCACGACCGTGCATGCTAATGTTGCACGACCGTGCAAGCAAGTAACTTTTCGCCACGATCGTGCAAGTTAGGCTGCACGACCGTGCAACCCATGTTGCACGACCGTGCAAGCTAACCCTGCACGACCGTGCACGTTCCAGAAAGGGGAATTGTTAGTTCAATGTATACTCAAGGAGGGGGGGTTGAATTGAGTATATGTGTTTTTTCAATCGTTTTCAAGTTTTGTTTGTGCTTTTGTGAGAACAACGAGAGAACAGTAAGTAAAGAGTAAGGACACAAAGATTTAACGAGGTTCGGCTTCTCAACAAGCCTACGTCCTCCACTCTCTCACCAATATTATTAATCAACTCAGAATAATAACAAGGTTACACACTCAATTAAGTGCTACAACTATGTAACACTTAATTCCCCAATTGTTAACTCTAACAGTTCACTCAGTGTTCACAGAACACTCCCCAACCACTTCCCTCTAAGTGGTTCAAATGTTACAAACTTAAATCTCCGTAAGTTTTTCTCTTAAAGATGGATATGGAGATAGTTTTGGACTAAGGATAGACTCTCAGAAAATATTACTTGGTTTTCTTTGGAGAGCAAAAGTCATCTAGGGTTTTTTGCAAAGATTGTCTTTATAGACAAGGAAAACCGTTCCCTAGAAGTGTGCTGGAAGCTCCCCTAAATTGTGCAAAAGGATCAGCTGACACAAGTGAACAGTTAACTGTTCCAGACTTTTGTATACTACCACTGTTTGCAGCGGTTAATACTCAAAAGTCCAATCAAGTACATTGCATTTAATGAGCTGATTTTGCAAATCAATTTAGCAGATTTCCAGGACACAAGTGATCAAAATTTTTCAAATAAATTTTCAAAAAGATTTTGAACTCGAAAATCTGTACGGATCACGTGTGTAATACTGAGGTCTGTTCCCATAGTGGTCTCAGTACTACTAAGTTTACGTCTGGCAAAGGGAACTGTTCCAAGCTTGTTTTGTGCCGTTCTTAGCTTGTTCTTGGACTGTTCTCTTTACTGGATATAAACTTAAGGTCTTTTTGCTCTTTACTTAAAAACAATAAGAATATTTTCCTAAGCCTATTTTACATGAAGATCCTAGAAATATAAAAATAAAAAGGCTCCAAGCTCTTGGCTTCTGATCTTCAAGTATTTCAAGGTCTTCATGATTGCCTTGATGAGTCCTCTCTTGATTCAACCTGTTCATATACATTTATACATAGATATCAAGTATAGAGGACTGGTTTGTCATCATTCAAATCAAACATGGTTCAACAATTTCCCCCTATTTGATGATGACAAACCATGAAGTTCCCCCTGAGAACAGTATCCAATTATCTCAAAATAAAATAACTGTTAAGAGGAACTGGTCTTGCACTGTGCCTGTAGTCAGATTCATAATCTCAGAGAATAAAAAATATACAGCAGACTAAAGCACAATTAGACTGATTACAGTGGTCAGTCACTCATCACATTACTCAATTTATTATTGAGTTTCAGCATTAGACCTGTAACCTGCAAGACTTATCAATTATCAAATGTAGTAAGAGAAATTTCAATTTCACTTGGAAGAATTTTCTTCCAGTTGGGATGGGTAGGAGCACTTGATTTGAATTCAAGATGCTCCTAGGCAAAAAGCTGGGCCATCTCTTAACAAGGTCTGAACCTTGTTCAGGTTGCTACAATTGATACTAGGAACTTCACCTGTCTTATTCCCCCTTTTGGCATCATCAAATGACAAAAACAATCACAACACAAAATTAGGAGAAGGCAACAAGTAAAGTCAAATACAAGCATAATATTAACACAGCATTCTAGAGATGCTGTCTCACATGTGAGTACCTGTAACTCACAATCCCAAACTGTTCAAGTGCACACAGAAGTTAATAAAATATACAGACCAGGACCATTCTACAAAGAAATCGTTTAGCAGAAATGGTCAGAGAAACCAGAGTGATTGTTCAGAAAAACCAGAGAAAAGAAGGTTTGAGATCAATGTTAGTAGGGAAGGGGGTAGGCTAAGAAGAAGTGGAGTCAGCATCATCATCAGAATCCTCATTCTCATCTTCTTCACTCTGCTCCTGCTGCTTCTTCTTGACTTGGGCTATGATGGGAACTGGTCTCTTGGTCTGCACAGAGCATTGACACTAGCCATCATCTGTTGCAGTAATTCCCCATGTGTCTGCACCTGTTTGGACAGTGATCCAGTAGCTTCCTCAGACCTGGAACTGCTTGTCCTTCTGGCCCCTGTGACCCTGTCTTCATCCCTCATCTTGAGCATGCCTCCCTCAAAGGTCATCCCCTTCTGACCTAGAATCTGGTTGGTGAGGACAGACATTTTCTTGACCTCACCTTTCAGATGAACCTTTCTACTTTGGAAAACCAAAGTAAGCCAGGCTCCATATGGTAGAGAGTGGTTGGACCTTTCCAAAATTCTAACCATGTGAGCTAGCATCAGACCAGGGAGACTTAACTTAATCTTCTCATATAGACAGTAAATAATTACAGCATCCATCTTCCTGACATCCATTCTGCCCTGAGCCCTGGGGAGTACTATCTTAGAAGCAACTGTATGGAACAGCCTCATTACTGGTTCCCTTAATTGGCCAATAACATAGCCAGCACCATCAGTTGGAGAACTAGTAAAGAGAGTGGTCTGTATGTGTTCTGTACTGACCTCAGGAATAGTTGGCCAGTTGTCCTTGGAATAATCACAGAATCCACCCCTTGGTACACCCAGTACCTCCCCTAGACTCTTCTTTGAAAGAGTGATGTCGACCCCCTCGACCTCACTCCAGACCTTCCCCTTCTCTAACTTCCCCAACTTAGAGTAAAATTCTTCAACACAGGTTTCAAAAACATCAAGCCTCTTATCAAATAGCCCTTCCCAGCCCTGGAACTCTATGGCCTCCTTAAACTCCTCTAAAAATGGTTGACTCATCCAAGACATGGGACATGAAAAACCAAATAAGACACCCCTACCACTTAGTTCATACAGTGGTTCAGAAGTGGTCTTACCTTTCTTCTTGGCAGGAGTTTTGTCAGAGGTAGAGGTAGCTTTCCTCTTCTTTTCTGTTGGGAGCTTGGTTGCAGGCTTCAGAATTTCTGAGGCTTTATCCCTCTTGGCAACACTCTTCACCCTTTTCTTCTTTTCATCCTTCTTTTCCTCAGGAACCACTTCAGCAGATTCCTTCTTGATTTCTTCCTTACAGACCCTTGTCCTCAAGAGCCTGGTTCTTTTTCCTGGTTCCTTTTCACCTTGTACAACACCGGTGATCTCGACATCCATATCTTGAATATTGGTGTCATCATCCTTCCTTTCCATCTCTTCCTTTTCAACTTCCTTCTCTTCAGTGCTTGGCACTGGTTTCTGTGTGGTCTGTGGTGATGATGTGGGTGACTTTTCTGATGGTGGAGAGGGTAATGGAGTTGTTTCTTTTTGTGGTGGAGAGGATGGTGGAGTTGTGAATTTCATTGGTGACTGTGGGGGAGGAGTTTTGGCTTTTGTTGGAGATGGTGGTTTTAGTGGAGGAGAAGATTTTGTAGGCTGTGACGAGTGTTGTTTGGGTGATGGAGAGGATGATTTCTTAGATGGTGATGGTGTTTTCTGAGGTTGAGGTGGTGGTGATGTTTTAGGGCTTGGTGGAGGAGTAGATTTCGTATCGGGCTTGCATGTGCCTTTAGACTCAGCAACTGTTTCTGTTGTGGTTTGATCTTTGATTTTTTCTTCCTTTTCTTCTGTGTGGTGGTGTTCAGCAACCACTACATTTTCTGATTCTTTCTCAGCCTTAGAGGGTGTGAAATTTGGAGATTGGCTTAACCCACGACTTTTCTTCCTTGCAGCCTTGCTTTTCTTTCTTCCCATTTTGATTAGATTTGCAGAGTTGATGAAGGAGAGAGAAAGAAACCGAATTTGAATTCTTAGAGAGGATTTTGATGATGGTGCTTAGGGTTTGAGAGAAAGGATTACTTTGAGAGAGAAAGAGACAGTTAGAGAGAAATCAATGTGATAAAATGAATTAAAATGGAGAAAACCGGCAGTTATTCGAACAGATAAAGTAGAAGTAACTTCTACACTGTTCACAACGGTCATGTGTCAGAACACTTAACTCCTCAATTTCAAAATCGAGAATTCAGCAGTAACAGATATAACCGATGTAGGGAACTGGTCTTACGATGGTCTGACGCTGATCTGTATAAATTAAAAACTTTAATGCAACTTACAATTAGGCAACTTAGAGATACCACACATTGGAACAGCATCAGCATAAGAATTTTGAGACCACTTGCATCAATAACATTAAGAGTTAACCAGCCCTGCTTATTTACACTAATGATCAAAAAGTCAAACATAGCCAAAAAGAGAAAGATAGGTCCTAAGGAACTAGGATCTAATCCTTACCATACCAAGTAATGTGCGGAGTTTGACAAACACTTCCCTGCTCAGGGGTTTAGTGAAAATATCAGCCAATTGTTCTTCAGATCTGCAAAATTCAAGATTCACATTTCCTTTTTCAACATTGTCTCTAAGAAAATGATGTCTGATTTCAATATGTTTGGTTTTAGAGTGCTGGACAGGATTTTTTGAAATGTTTATAGCACTGGTGTTATCACACAATATGGGTACACTTCCGGAACAGACCCCAAAATCCTTAAGTTGTGTCTTTATCCAAAGCAATTGAGCACAGCACAAAGCAGCAGCTATGTACTCTGATTCAGCTGTGGATAAGGCCACTGAATTTTGTTTCTTAGATCCCCATGAAATGAGACAAGAACCTAAGAAGTGAGCCATTCCTGAAGTGCTCTTCCTATCCACACTAAAACAAGCATAATCAGCATCAGTGTATCCTAAAAGATCAAAATTGCTTCCCTTTGGATACCATAAGCACATGTCCTCAGTACCACTTAGGTACCTAAAAATTCTCTTAACAGCTTTTAGATGAGACTCTTTTGGGTTGCTTTGAAATCTTGCACACAACCCAACTGAGAACACTATGTCTGGTCTACTAGCTGTTAAGTAGAGAAGTGAGCCAATCATACCTCTGTATAGCTTATCCTCAACACCCTTTCCTTTCTCATCTAGGCTCAGTTTAGAAGAGGTAGGAATAGGTGTGTCATAGGACTTGCTATCTTGCAGACCATATCTCTTGAGCAGCTCCTTGAGATACTTCTGTTGATGGATCATGATTCCATCATTCACTTGCTTGATTTGAAGCCCTAGGAAGAAACCAAGTTCTCCCATCACGCTCATCTCAAATTCACTTTTCATTAGGTCTACAAACTCATCACACAAAACAGAATTAGTAGCCCCAAACAAAATATCATCAACATATACCTGGACCACTAACAGATCTGTTCCCCTTTTCTTTAAGAATAGAGTTTTGTCCACTGAACCTCTCTCATAATGATTTTCAATAAGAAAGCTAGAGAGTCTCTCATACCAAGCACGAGGGGCTTGTTTGAGGCCATAAAGAGCTTTGTCTAACTTATAGACATGATCTGGGCAAACTCTATCCTCAAAGCCAGGGGGCTGTTCCACATACACATCTTCTTTCAAATAACCATTTAGAAAAGCAGTTTTAACATCCATTTGAAAGAGTTTAAAGTTCATGTGGGCAGCAAATGCAATCAAAATTCTTATTGCCTCAAGCCTGGCTACTGGAGCAAAGGTCTCATCATAGTCTATTTCCTCTTGTTGGTTAAACCCTTGAACCACTAGCCTGGCCTTGTTTCTGACTATGGTACCTGAGTCATCCATTTTGTTTCTGAAGACCCATTTGGTTCCAATAACTGACATCTCATTGGTTCTTGGTTCAAGATGCCAAACCTGATTTCTTTCAAACTGGTTCAACTCATCTTGCATGGCCAAGATCCAATCAGGATCAGTTAGAGCAATCTTATAGTCAGTTGGTTCTATGTGAGATAAGAAGGAGAAATAAGCACAGACGTTCTTCCAAACAGAATTTCTAGTTTGGACTCCTTTTGATAAATCACTGATGATTTGATCAGAAGGATGAGAGCTTCTTTGCTTAAACATACTCTTTCTTACAGCATTAGAGTCACCTAAGTTAGAACCAATGTCTGTACTGGTTCCCCCTATTTCATTTTCATTTTGAGAGGGTGGACCAGTTTCTTCAGTGTTCTCTCCCACTTCATCTTTAGATGGATGGGCAGGAGAGTCACTAAGTTCAACAACCTGTTTAGCATTTCCCTCTGCTGCACCAGACTCATTGTTGTTTTCAGGAGGAGTTTGAGGGTCTGGTTCAGCAGTGTTCTCTGGTTCAGCTCCAGTGAAATTTGTCATTCCAATATTAAAGCCTTCATCATCATCTACCTGCACAGGCTTGTTGAACATGTTAGTTTCATCAAACAATACATGGATACTCTCTTCAACACACAAGGTTCTTTTGTTGAAAACTTTATATGCCTTGCTATGAGGAGAATACCCTATAAAAACAGCTTCATCACTCCTGGGGTCGAACTTGTCCAAACTGGTCTTACCATTGTTGTGTACAAAACACTTACAACCAAATATCCTTAAGTGTTCAATGTTTGGTTTTCGACCCCTTAGAAGTTCATAAGGTGTTTTTCTTAGTATTGGTCTTAGCATAACCCTATTGAGTATGTAGCAGGATGTACTCACAGCATGAGCCCAAAATTTCTTGGACAGACCACTCTCTAAAAGCATGGTTCTAGCCATTTCTTCTAGAGTGCGATTCTTTCTTTCAACAACTCCATTTTGTTGTGGAGTTCTGGGGGCTAAGAAGTTGTGAGAAACACCATGCTCCATACAATAGGTTATGAAGCTAGCAATATCAAATTATGACCCATGATCAGATCTGATGGATGCTAACTGATGATTGATCTTATTCTGGACTTGTTTCACTAGTATTTCTAATTCATCAAAAGTTTCATCTTTGTATTTCAAGAATATGGTCCAAGTGAAACGAGAGTAATCATCAACTAAGACAAATACATAATTAAAGCCATTTCTACTTTGTACACGCATAGGTCCACATAAATCCATGTGTACAAGTTCAAATGGTCTAGAGGAACTAACCACTTTCTTTGGTTTAAAAGATGATCTTACATGCTTGCACTTTGCACACTCTTGGCAGAGCTGGTCTGCCACATATTTGATGTTAGGTAAACCTAATACCAATTCTTGTGTTCTCAACATGTTGAGCAAAGTGAAGCTAACATGTCCTAATCTTTTATGCCAAAGCCATTGGTCATCCTCTACAACACTAAGGCAGAGGGCACTGTTCTGTGGAAGTTGATTTAAGTATGTAATATACACATTGTTATGCCTTGTTCCTTCACAGACCAGTTCCCCTGTCTTAGAGTTCACTATGTGACAAGTGTTTGATTCAAAATTCACTTTATTTCCCTTGTCACATAGTTGAGATATGCTCAAAAGGTTATGTTTCAAACCTTCTACATAGTAAACATTGTCAATTGCTTGGGAGAGTGACTTACCAACCTTACCTACTCCTTTGATAAGTCCTTTGCTATTGTCACCAAATGTCACGTGCCCTCCCTCGAATGCAGTGAGTGAAAGGAATTGTTCTTTATCCCCGGACATGTGTCTTGAGCAACCACTGTCCAAATACCAATATGGTTTTCCTTTCACTCGTACCTGCACAAGCAAACTAAAGGTTAGTTTTAGGAACCCAGACCAGCTTGGGTTCCTTGTTCTTTGAAACATTTTCAACCTTGACCTTCCTAACCCACACTTGTTGGGTGTAGTTTTTATTTTTCTTGTCATGTTTCTTTTTGGTGAAACATTTGTTAGCAACATGACCACTTTTACCACAATAGGTACAAACATGCATATCCTTGGCAAATATATACTTGCCTTTCTTGAATTCATTCAACCATGTGTTTTCTCTGCCAAGAACAGTTATAGAACTAGATCCAGAATACCCTAAACCAAACCTTTGAGAATTTCCAGGTTGGGATGTGAGGATGTTTAGGGTTTTCTGAGCATCTAACATTTTGTTCAATTGGTTCATACAATCTGTTAGCTCATTTTCCTTGTTCTCAAGCCTCTTAAGTTGAACTTCATTTTGTTTCTCGAAAGATTTTAAGTCAATTCTAGTCTTTTGAAGTTCATCTTGTAGTCTTGAGACCAGGGAGGGATCTGGTTCGTTACTGGTCTTCTTGAGGTTTTCTTGTTTTAGCAAGATGAGTTCAGCCTCGAGATCACATATCTTGGCTGTGCACTCATCATGTAAAACATCCAAGACCTCATCAAAGGCGATGGGAGAACCAGTCTCTTCAGAACTCTTGAGCTCACTATGTTCCTTGTGTAAATCTTTAAGTTTTTCAATTAAATGGTCAAATGCAAGTATGACATCAGATTTACTCAAGGTACATGTGTCTTTTAGCAGTTCAAAGTTTGAATTATGTGTGGTGAATTTCTTGAGCTCATTAAACCCCTTTTCAATTTTTTCAAAGAGTTCATCCTCTTTGGGGACTGGTTTGGAGTTTAATGTCTCAAGCTCCATTTTATGCTGATCTGCTGTTACTTCCAGTTCAGAAATTTTTTCTTTAAGTTCTTCACAAATAAGCTCAAGTTCAGCAGATCTAGCACCACATATTTCATATTCTCGAACTGTTTCTTTTAATTTCTTTTTGTTGTTCTGATAAGCAGACCCAACACTAATGCATTGATCAATGGTGAATTCAAGATAGTCAAGTAGTTCATCTCTATCTAGATTATGCATGTTTTCCTTTAAATCATTAAAACATACCTGGTTGTCATCTGAAGTGCTTCCACCAGCCATGAGACAGAGAACTTCTTCTTCTTGCAAACAGTCCTCAGACTGGTCTGTGCTTGTGAAAGCAGTCAGACAAAGATTTGCTTCTTCTTCATCTTCCTCATTTTCTGAATCTGAATCACCCCACACTGCAGCCAACATAGCTCTTTTGAAAGCCTTCTTCTCACTCTGGACTCCAGGATTTCCTTTGAGATTTTTCCATGTTGGACACTCCTTGATTCTGTGCCCCATTTCCCCACATTTAAAGCAACCAGCATTGGAACTGGTTTTCCTGAACTGTCCAGAACTGTTCCTTCCTTTTACAGACTTACCTTTGGACTTTGTCCTAAGGTATTTTTCAAACCTTCTGGCCATAAGACTTATATCATCTTCATCTTCCTCAGATTCCTCAGCTTTAAGCACCATTTCCTTATTTTTTGAGCTAGATTCAGCCTTTGAGTCTACCAACATTTCATGAGTCATTAAGGAACCAATAAGTTGTTCTAGAGAAAGTGAAGTCAGATCCTTTGCTTCTTGTATGGCTGTAACCTTGGGCATCCACTTCCCTGATAAGCTTCTCAACATTTTCCTCACCAACTCTTCACTTGAGAAGGTCTTTCCCAATGACTTTAGTTCATTTACAATGGTCATGAACCTTGTAAACATGTCCTTTATATTTTCATCTCTAGTCATTTCAAAGACTTCATATTTTGACATAAGCATGTCAATTTTTTACCTTCTCACCTCAGAGTTGCCTTCATATGCAAGCTCTAGTGTATCCCATATTTCCTTTGTAGAAGAACAAGCTAAAATTCGATTTACCTCACATTCTGCAATTCCTTGTTGGACAAGTGACATTGCCTTTGCATTTTTCTCCAGCTTCTTGTAGTCTTCACTTGTGTACTCTTCTTCTGTCTTTGGAACCATGAGCCCTTCCTGACTCTTCTTGTGGATGGACGTGGGTCCATTTTTGACAATCATCCAGCACTCATAATCTATCCCAATGATAAGATTTTTCATGCAATTTTTCCACCAAGAGTAGTTAGTACCATTGAACTTGGGGAGTCTTGAACTGTTTGATTCTTGAGTAGACATCTTCTTGCTCCTCTAGGTAGTTAACCTTTTGAGAAGTTAGGCTCTGATACCAATTGTTAGTTCAATGTATACTCAAGAAGGGGGGGTTGAATTGAGTATATGTGTTTTTTCAATCGTTTTCAAGTTTTGTTTGTGCTTTTGTGAGAACAACGAGAGAACAGTAAGTAAAGAGTAAGGACACAAAGATTTAACGAGGTTCGGCTTCTCAACAAGCCTACGTCCTCCACTCTCTCACCAATATTATTAATCAACTCAGAATAATAACAAGGTTACACACTCAATTAAGTGCTACAACTATGTAACACTTAATTCCCCAACTGTTAACTCTAACAGTTCACTCAGTGTTCACAGAACACTCCCCAACCACTTCCCTCTAAGTGGTTCAAATGTTACAAACTTAAATCTCCGTAAGTTTTTCTCTTAAAGATGGATATGGAGATAGTTTTGGACTAAGGATAGACTCTCAGAAAATATTACTTGGTTTTCTTTGGAGAGCAAAAGTCATCTAGGGTTTTTTGCAAAGATTATCTTTATAGACAAGGAAAACCGTTCCCTAGAAGTGTGCTGGAAGCTCCCCTAAATTGTGCAAAAGGATCAGCTGACACAAGTGAACAGTTAACTGTTCCAGACTTTTGTATACTACCACTGTTTGCAGCGGTTAATACTCAAAAGTCCAATCAAGTACATTGCATTTAATGAGCTGATTTTGCAAATCAATTTAGCAGATTTCCAGGACACAAGTGATCAAAATTTTTCAAATAAATTTTCAAAAAGATTTTGAACTCGAAAATCTGTACGGATCACGTGCGTAATACTGAGGTCTGTTCCCACAGTGGTCTCAGTACTACTAAGTTTACGTCTAGCAAAGGGAACTGTTCCAAGCTTGTTTTGTGCCTGTTCTTAGCTTGTTCTTGGACTGTTCTCTTAACTGGATATAAACTTAAGGTCTTTTTGCTCTTTACTTAAAAACAATAAGAATATTTTCCTAAGCCTATTTTACATGAAGATCCTAGAAATATAAAAATAAAAAGGCTCCAAGCTCTTGGCTTCTGATCTTCAAGTATTTCAAGGTCTTCATGATTGCCTTGATGAGTCCTCTCTTGATTCAACCTGTTCATATACATTTATACATAGATATCAAGTATAGAGGACTGGTTTGTCATCATTCAAATCAAACATGGTTCAACAGGAATTTTGGCCTGCACGACCGTGCATGGTTGTACTGCACGACCGTGCACGGCCCTACACGTATAATTTTTCGTGTTTGCTTATTTTCTCTTGTTTTGTTTAGTGACTTTCTAATCTTGGCCCTTGATTGCTTAGAGATTAATGGTATAGATTAGAAGCTTCATTAGGGGTTGCTTAGCCTTTAAATAGCATGCTTGCCCCATTTGTAATCATCTTTTGTTGAAATTAAAATCTGAGATTTTCTCTCTTATGAAGTTCTTTGTGAGCTCAACTTCCTTTGTGGATGCAAATCTTGCTAAAATTTGTGATTGGTAAGTCATCTTCTAGTCATTACCTTTGTGATTTTGATTAGATTATGTTTAGCTCTTGATTATTAGTCCTTAGTGAGCTAGTTTTCAAGTTCATATCATATCTTTGTGGTAGTTTTGGTGTTCATTTGTGGGGCTTATTAGAGACCTACGAATTTCTGAAATTTCACGAGTTTTTGATTGTCTTTGACACCCCATCCTACATCAATTGGTATTAGAGCTTAAGGTTTCAATACCTTCATGATCCTTGGGTTATTCATTGAAAAAAAATTCTGAAATTTTTGTAGTGTTTATTTGCACATAAGGTGTTTGATGAAATGTCTAGGTGAATTTTTCTTGCCTTAAAACCCATACTTCCTTGTCTAATCATACTAGGACATTGAAGTAAGCCCTAACTCCACATAAAGTAGTATCCTCCTTCACCTAGCACCACAAAATTTCTTGTTTGAAGTTGTGTTTGTTGATTGCACTCTAGGTGTGAAAATGTCTATTTGAGTTTTCCTTCTTTAAACCCTATATTTCTTTATCCTATCATCAAAGGATATTGAAATAAAGCCTTTAACTCCACAAAGAAGTATCCTCCATCACCTAGTCCACAAATTTCTAGCCATATTTCATACATCATGGATGATGAAAGGAGGGATGATGGGTATAGGAGTAATGCACCTCTAGTTCGAGCTAGGCTTGATAGAGTTGAGAAGAATGTTGAGGAGTTAAAAGCGGGGATGGCTAAATTGCTTGACACCTTTGAGAGGAATTTAGGGCATGGTCCTAGAATTCAAACACATGAGAGTGCCATAGGAGGAGAACTTGAAGTTGAGCAACCTAAGAGTCCAAATGATCGTGATGTCAAACTTGAACTTCCGGAATTTGATGGTAGTTTGGACCCTAATGATTTCTTTGATTGGTTGAGGAGCATTGAAAATATTTTTGTGTACAAGTGTAATACCCCGAAATTTCGGGATATTTTAAATTTTTCTTAATTAATTAATTGATTATTATTTAATTAATTATTAAATTAGTTGTAGCAATCTAATTATTTTATCTTGGCCCAAACCTTTTCCCCTTGTCATGCTAAGACCCAAGCCCAATTTCTTTCCCCTTTCTCTACACCTCACGGCCTCCTTGTTCCTTTTTCCCGTTAATTGATTTATCTAACTTATTTTCACCAACATTACTAACTTATATCTATTTTGACCTTTTCCTAAAAATCCTATTTTTATCCCAACTTCTCCTACTTTGACTACTAGATTTTAGGAAGCCAATAACACCCATCCTCCTTATGATACCCCACGGCCCCTTACATTCTCCTTCAAATTATTTAATTCCTTTTCAAGCTAAAATAATAAATCATATCTATGTTTGACCAGATTCCAAAAATCTAATTTTTATCCTCCTACTTTCTCTACTAGATTTTAGGAGTTTGTTTTACTCCCTTGCCTAGTATTTTTACACGGCCAACACACCACAAAAAGGGGAACCACTTTTATAATTATTAATCTATAAAAACTAAACTACAAATAAAAACTAAATTACAAATAAAAACTCCTCCTTTTCCCCACACAATTACTTCCTTCACTTCATCAATTCAAACACCTTCATCAAAGAAAGTTCAACATTTAGCCTTTGAAGATCGAACCATTCACCATCAATATTAGATTATTAGGTAATTAGATTGTTTTATTTAATCAATAGGATAGATTAGTTATATAATTTTTAGAATAGGTTTGATCATATTTAGAATAGGTTTAATCATGTATAGAATTGCTTAGAATTACTTAGAATTGCTTAGAATCATGCTGGATGAATTTTGAATTGTTTATTGATGATTAATCATGTTTGTCGAGTGCTTCTAATATTATTCCAAGATGTTTTGACAGGTATGAATGGCGAGTGGTATTAAGTAACAAAAAGAGGATTTTTATCATGTTTTAAGTGATATTTGTTGATAATTGTTAGTTTATATGATTATTTATTTATTTAATTGATTGATTGAATTGTTTATATGATTATTGTAAAGAATAGAATTAGTTATTGTTTTGCTATTGGATATGTCGAGTAGTACAAGTCCTAGATTAGAGTTATGAGTCAAGTTAAGTTGGACTAGAATTGATCAGAAGTCAAGTTGTGTCATTAAAGGATTGAGTTGTGAACTAGAATTGAGAACAAAATTGTAATATGGAAAAGATGATTAACTATGAAGTGACCGCCTATCTAGTGGCTTAAGTTGCCATGAACATAGGTATAGTCGAAGCCACTGTCCTATCCTCGGATTTGGGACAGTTCTTGATCCCAGTGCCGGGAAGTAGATCTTCGTGGTTGACCCGGCATGAGCAAGGAAAGTTGGGGAAGAATTAAGGTTTCCCCTACGAGCATATGACTGGTCACAGATTAGCACCTGAACTGAATAGAACTGAAGAGTCAATAGTGGTGTCAAGAAGTCTAAAACTGAATAGGTTAGTATAGAAGGTCTTGGTTTATTGTGATGTTATGTTTGTTTCCGTTGCGTACTTGAACAATGATGCCTATGAATGATTTCCTGATGATTTGTTTGACTGTTTGGTTGACCTGTTCTGATTATTATGTTTCTAATTGTGTTCTACTGATTAAGTAGAACAATCTAATTACTCACCACTGACTGTGGACCCCAAAACCCTTTTCAGGTACAGGTGATGATTGATTGAGGTACGCAACGGCTGGGATTGTGTGCGAGCTAGTTTAGCAATTTATTTTTTTATTCTAATGTTCACCCCTAGCCTTTGTATTATTTTTAGTGGACTTTTCCTTATTTTGTAGCATTGTTGGACTTTAGAAACGTATTTATTTTGGATTATTTAATGGTTTTAATGAATAATATCAACTAAGTTTAGAGCTGCCGCTGTAATTAATGAATCTGATATTAAAGGTTTATAGATGTTAATGATCTGTATTGTTGTTTTCCCCGAAAACAACGATGCTAAAATACGAGTTGTTACAACAAGGGCTATGATGATGAAAAGAAATGCAAGTTAGCCATTGTGAAGCTCAAGAAACATGCATCAATGTGGTTTGAACATTTGAAGAATCGAAGAAAGAAAGAGGGTAAATCAAAAATTACTTCATGGGAGAAATTAAAGAATCACATGCAAAAGAAGTTTGTTCCTAGGGATTTCACTCAAAGTGCCTACCTCAAGATGAATTCTCTCAAGCAAGGTTCTATGTCAGTTGAAAGCTACACAAGAGAATTTGAGAAGCTTTCAATATTATGGAATGTTGATGAAGCTCCGAAACATAGAGTTGCTAGATACATTGGTGGGTTGGATGGTAAATTGGGGAACAAAGTTGAGTTGCATGCCCATAACGACCTTGATGATGTGGTTCAACGTGCTCTAAGGTTGGAGAAACACTCCAAGAGGAAGAAAAAAGATCGCTCTCTTGTTGTTGATGACATGGTTGAGGAAGACAAGAAAGACAAGGGGAAAGCTCCTATGATTGCACCTTCCAAGAATGGGGTTGAGAACCGCAAGAAGCCAATTTGTTTCAAGTGCTAAGGGTATGGACACATAACTTCGCAATGCCCAAATAAGCGGGCTTTGGTGATTCGTGAAGCAAAAGAACCCAAAGACGATCTTGTTGAGACATTGAGTGAAGATGGGTAGAATCGCTAGTGGTTGATCCCGATGTTGGACACGTGTTGAATTTGCAACGTGGCCCACCATTGGAGGTGGAATCCGTAGAGGACCAAATGAAAGGAAAGGTAACATCTAATTCTTTAAATTCATTTTAAATTGAATTTTAACATCTAATTTTAATTTCAATTTTAATTTTAACAAAAAATTTCCCTCCAAAATTGTATATTATAACTTCAATTTTTTTTTTTTTGAGAAAAAAAAATTCACTCCAAAAACCACATTAATTATTCTTGTATTTTAATTAAATTATTTTATTTCCAAAATATTCAGTTTATATTTTATAGTCTTCATTTTAATTGGATATTTAGTTTGTATTTCTACAAATCAAGAAAAAAACCACGCACTCACCTTCAGTCCTTCACCTTAATCCGCGGTTCCCTCTTCACCCACGCCTTGTCATTTCCCGGTTTGTCTTGAAAAATTAATCAATCTAGATATATTATATGCCCCGATCATACATCCCAGCGCAAAGTTATGCATTCAGAAAATTTTCACTATATCCCTTTAAACAAAAAAACTAAGAGAAAAACAATTACATAAATTTTCTATCAATAAAAACTTTTTTTCAATTTTTGAATATGAAAATTTCATTTCAAAATTAAATAAAATATGTTTCCAAAGAATTGTAAGAAAAAACTTTCCTTCCAAAAATTAAATAAATTATTAGAGGAAAAGTGTGATGAAAAATTTAGAGATGTGAAATTATAATTTCAATTTTTTATTTTAACAATAAAATTCCCTCCAAAATTGTATATTATAACTTCAATTTTTTAATTTGAGAAAACAATTTCCCTCTAAAAACCACATTAATAATTCTTGTATTTTAATTGATTTTATTTTATTTCCAAAATATCCCCTGCTGTCCCCTCTCCCCTACAGCCCACTCCCCTTGTTGTCCCCCCTCCTCCCTTGCTGTCCCCCCTCCCCAAAAAAATCTAAAACAAAAATAAATGAAAATCAACAAAAAAAAACACAACTATATATATGACTTCAGCATAAGTTAAATTAAACAGACTTCCAGAAAAATTTCCAGACGCTAGTACATTAATTTGACTGGAGCGGGCATTTCTTTAACAGCAGAATGATTTGCTTAGTTTAAATGTTTATACGTCAAAGAAGAGACACTGCATTGAAATGGCTAAGAAAATGAATCCCGAAATAGGCAAAAGGAAAAGCTTATATTATTGTAAAGAAAAAACTCGTTATAGTGGGAATTAAATACCATGATTTTACCAACCAATAGGGAGAAAACAAAAGAAACCGAGAGAACAAAAAAAAAGGAATTATAATCTCTATAGTTATGGCATATTACATATCACAATATATGTTCAATACATACCGATATAGAAGCAGGGTAGAATACTTAGCATTACACATTATATTGTAATCCAAATATAACAAGATATCAATATGATAGTATATCTAAGTACAAACAAATCCAATTCTATTGTTTATTTTGTAATTAATCATTAAAGTTGTGTATCTCATGCCACAACTACGCCCCCGTTTAAGAATCTAATCATTTACCATGTCAATCTAATTATTCATGATCGACATAGTTAGATTTAGATCCTTGAGACGGCCCACGCAAGCGACAGTGAGATTGTGTAAAGCGATATGCAAGAGTGTTTAAAATTAGAATCAAGTGATTGGTTACATGTTTATTAATTATTAGAGTGATGCGATTGCAATCTCATGCCATAACTACGCCCTCGTTTAAGAATCTAATCATTTACCATGTCAATCAAGCAAAATGGGCACCCATCCCCCATTCATGACTGACATAGTAAGATTTAGATCCTTGAGACGGCCCACACAAGCAACAGTGAGATTTTTTGTTATCAGCAATAAGCAAAAGTATTTAACGAATCTGCTTGACTTCTTTGTCTTATAATTTTCAAAAGCAAAACTTTCAATAAAACAAAAGGGAAGAAATCCAATTGAACGTCCTATAACATTGATTTGAACAAAAGCAAAGCAAAGGAGGAAGCAAAAGAAACAAAAGGAACAAAACCAAAACCAAAGTAAAAAAAATAAAATAAAATAAAACAAGAGTAATTCAAAAGAAATCCAAACAAATCAAGAGAATCAAACCACAAGGCAAGCAAATTAGGCACATAATTCCCAAAATCATCAAATAAGGTTGTGGCACAACACCATCAACCATCCAGTGTCCTCAGGTCGGGAACCTCTTGCCCCTAACAAAGCAAACATCCTCAAACTATCGTCTCAATACTATATCTAATCCTAAAAAACTAAGCAAACCAAGAAATTAAAGGGGAGTTGGAAAGAACTCACCGAGGCATTATAATCTTGAGTTCTGATTGAGTTGCATTCTTGCTGACGCAAAGGATTTCATAAGAATCTTTTGACATAACAACTACAAACAAAAGCCCACACAAGAGCTCATCAAAATTAGTATTAGAGAATCCATACAAAGATTGCGATATCAGAACAATCCTGGTGAGCCAATAGTTGACACAATTACCTCACTCAATATTTTCCAGTTTCCTTCAAAGCAAATCGAACCTAGAAATTAAACACCTCCAAAAGTAAGTGATACAATCAAAAGGGAAACTTATAATTATTCTAGGAAATTCAAAATCTCCTAAAAAAATGTCATTTATTGAATAAGTGCATTCTTACCATAAAGTGATAAAACTACATTGTGGAATGTGGATAATCATAAGGAGAATCACTTCTTATATAAATGTGACTGAAGTAGGCCCAAGAACAATGGTAACAACAATCAAAGCCTTGATTCCAATAAATGAAGTAGGTAGCATGAATAACTTGATATAATTGGCGCCACTCCAACATACCATCTAAACAGCATAAAACCATTCACTTAATCATCAACAAAAAACAAACTTCAGAAGAAAAAAAAGAAGAAGATCTTGAAGTTTAAACATGTTTACCTAATTTTCTGATATTACTAAAACATTCAAACAAAATTTCAGTTCTACATGTGTCAAACTCAGAATCTCAACCCAAAATTTTAACCCCAATCATAAAAAAACAATGAAAAAACAATAAACCCAATTCATATCATACATAAAATGAACCTAAAACCAGTAAAAAAACACTATCAAAATTCCAGAAAAAATCAGCCCAAAAAACCAGAAATAAATCATAAATCCTCAAAACCCTCAAATTATCATATCACATACAAATAAACCAGAAATTTAAATTACAAACAACAATTAAAAGTAAAAAGTAAATAGCAATACCTAAGCAGCAGTAGCAGCAGCACCGGCGACGACACAGGAGCAGCACCAACGAAAGGACAGCAGCATCATCGAACACAACAACACCGAACACAAAAGGAAACAACGAACAGAGAAGCAGCGCAACTAACCTAGGCCAGCAGCAGTGACGGTGCCAGACGTGGTGGTGGTGGCGGCGGTGGTAGGTAGGGACGTAGGGTTGTGCGAGGAAGGAGAGGAGGGTTGTGAATAAGAGAAGCACGCACAAGTTTATTTTTTGGCTGAGAAAAAAAATTCAAACCTTTAATAATTTTGGAGGTCCTGAGAAGCATTTTGTTTGATGGAATGCTCCATAACCCCAACGTATCGGAAGCTACCATCATTTTGCTGTTTAGTGGTATGCACAAAAGTAACCAATTCAATACCTAGCACATACAATTGAATAAGAACAAGAAGCCGCAGTGGCAACTTTAAACTGAAAAAAAATTCTCAAATTAAATGAAAGAATGTATAACAAACACAAAATGGCATTAAAACCTCAGCTCCCACCTCAAATAGACAAATAATGCAGAGAGAAATTGAAAATATTAAGCTTGTATTGTATATCCATTTGTAAATAATCAGTCAATCAACAAAAGTAGCTTAAAAGTGTTGGATGTATTTAGAGTATTAGAATATACTCAAGTTTATTTAATTAATTTGTGTGGACACGGTGTAACGAATTAATTAAATTATGTTTATACGCGTGATTGCCGGACTTATATTATATCGTAAGATATGGAATGTGGCAAAATATGACCAAGTGAAGTAACTTCTAAGGCCAACTCTATCGGGTCATATTTGGCTTGCTAGGGTTGTGCCACCCGATCGGGTGCGAGATGAGGCAACAAACGCGAACCAAGCAGAACACATGAGTCGTGGCCGCGCCAAGGAAGCGTCGCGCCCGCGCCCCTTGGTGTCGCGCACGCGACAAGTGAAGGTCGCGCCCGCGATGAATGGCAGTTGCTGTTCGTTGCAGTTTCTTAGTCAAAGCATGTTCTCTATGTTCGTGGGTTGTGTGGTACGTGTATGTGGAAAAGTATTGGCTATATGTTGAGTGCAAAATCAGATTGAATATATAAGCTTTCATTCTCTTTTTCTTATTGCAAAAGTTCTAAGGATTCATCTTCTAAGTTCTACAAGTATACTTTATTTCACTGGATAATACTCAAAGAAAGCTTGAGTATTATTGTTCTTCGTTGTATCTCAAAGGTGGATTTCGTGATACTCGGGCTATCGTAGGGTCACAATACTACTTTTAGCAAAGTGAATACACGCCTCGAAGATTCATATATTTTTTTCATACATCTTTGATATCACATAAACCCTAATTTCCCCAACAGTCTAAAAGAAGGATTTTCAAAGTCCCAAGATGTATGTTATCAAATTCGAGGGTGTTCGTATTTTGAAGATTGTAGACGATGAAGTATGAAAAGAAACAATGGTGGGATTCTCACATGGTTAATGCATGATTTATATGAAGTCACTTCAAGTAAGAAGTTTCTTGTTTTATGATTATAGTAATCAATTAACTTATTATTTCTCTATGGTAATTTTGACATGTTTTTTTCTAGTTTTTTAATTGTGTCATGTTTATTATTAGAGATGAATTTCCATGTTTATTGGAATTTAAAATGATTGGTAAAAATCATGATGGTCGGTTAAAGATCGTGTAAATTAACATTATTAATGGATGAAAAAAATTTATTGTTTATGAAATAGGTATTGTCAATGTAAATTGATAATATGAGATTTTTAATTTTGATGGTATAAATCTATGATAATTTAATCATAGAAATTTGTCAAAGGTAATACAAATTGGAAATAATCCGTCGGTTACTAAATTAGATGTTATGATCCAAAATGCATGTCGGCTATCTTGATATTCTTGCTTGCATAATGCCAGTTATTTTGACTGTCTCTTAGTGTTGGTTAACAATTGTGGCAATCATGATTACTAATTAGTACTTAGTGGTTTGCTTGGTGGTTTGATTTCTTAGACATGCATGGCCACTAATCCCCTTTTGCAAGGTTGATATGTCGGTTATTTGGTTAGTTTTCTAATATGCAATTCCACGGTATGCATGATGAGCATAATTTGCATTAATGCTCACATTACTTGATGGTAGTTGGTTACCTTTTATGGTTGCCAGTTGCCAGGTAATTTCTTTTAATTAGTTATTTAATTTTTTTTCTGGTTGCCATGATTTGCTCCATTACTGCAAACTAATGGCAATCATGGGTTACTCTTGATCCAAATTGACAATAGTTTGTTTGCTTAATAAGAGAAGTATTATTTATCTTACTTTTGTTACTCTTTACCGCAAATTGTCCTTTTGGTCATGATATATAATTGATAAGTTACTTTGTGTTACATAATACATTATATGTGGATGACCATTATACCCCTGTCCATATGTTAGGAACATTCTAGAATTAGGGTTTGGTTGTACTTACTATTGATAGCTTGTATATATACACTTTTAGTGAATGAAATTGTAGACAGTATTCCCCACTTTCACAATACGTTATCAGCACCAGTTGCTCAAGGGTTTTAGGGTTCCAAAAGATAAGAAAAAAAAGAGAGGAGCCGTCATTTACACATTCATTATTCCCAATTCATTTTCACAGTCATCTTCAACCATCATCTTTCCTAATTCTCCATCAATCTCCTCTCAACTCATACAATCTCGAAGAAGGAAAGCACCCGCTACCACCACCACCGCGAAGAACCCTAAACTGCTGAGTGATAGAGCCGTCACTTTTCTCAATATTCATGTAAGTTTTCTCTCCAAATTTTCTTTTTATTTAGGGTTCAAAATTTTCGAATAAAAACCCAAACGAAAATACCCAAATTTCATTCGGTTTTTCTTTCAATTCGAATCTCTTTCGAATTTTCGATCTATTTTACTTTTGAATTCCGATAGATTTTTTTCGTTTCTGGGTTTGTTTTGACTCCTTTTCACTCGAATTTGCTTTGATTATTTTTGGTTTGATTCTGATTTAACTTCTTTGTTGAGGTGGTTGTTCGAATTTGGGTTTGTTTTAGTTTAGACCTGACTTTATTTTTGTTCGAAAACCCAATTTTATTTTATTTTTTCTTCTCGAATGTGGTTTGATTTTCTTTGATTATGGTTTGTTTCTTTGTTCTTATTGTTCTTCATTCGATTTTTTTTCGGTTCTTCTTATTGTTCTTTATTCGATTTTTCGATCTAACCTGTTCTTCATTTGATTTATTTTTTTAATCTATAATTTTTGGTCTATTTTTTTCGCTCTGTTTTGTTTGAATATTCGTTTATCATCCATAAAAAAAAATAAAAATCAAAATAAAAAAATTGATATTGCTTCAAGAGTTGAAAAAAAAAAGAAAAAAAAATATCAGTGAAGTCCGACCAGCACATGTGACAGATCAACTCGGAATCCAGCCTTACCGTGTTCCACTAGTTATCGACCTCGCCCTTAAGGTAGTATGTCGCTATCGATACCCTTTCTTCTTCGGGGCATCCCGTGGCATCAAATAACTTCCCCATCTCTCGAACCCAGTTCTTTAGGACAATCAGGTCAGCTGTGCCCTCATAAGTGGGAGGACGATGATGCGCAAACCTATCAAAGGCATTCATCCCTCCAGATGAAGACATACCCTTAGGTGCTAGAGTGAGAATGACATCCTCAAGAGCTATACGTCAATGATGAGTATTTCGAGAACGAGAATGGGTAGACATACCGCAAAAAATGAAGCATGTCATGCCAGATAGTCTATCAGACGAGAAAACTAGGATGGCATAAACTAAGATAAGAAAATTAAAATAAATTATCTAACCTAAGTTACTACCCCGGTTAATTCAGGTTAATTAAATCAGGTTAGGCTAACTAAGTTATGCCCTCGGCCTCATAAAGCGCACTTCTCACGGGTTACTTATGGTGAAGTAACTTATATTTATCTTTTAAACTTCGGCTCTGATACCAATTGTAACGACCCGATTTTTTTGACTGAAATAACATTAAAACCCACAAGAATCAAGTCATTACTTACTAACTAATGTCCCAAATATAACATCTATCTCTACAACTAATATAGTTCAACCAACACCTAACAGTACGAAAGTCCAAATGTCCATATTACAGCCTATCTAATTAACCACATCACCAAAGTCCGTATACAAAACCATAAATGCTTAAATGAATCTACAACTATTACAAAGTAGAGTCCACAAGTCTCTCACACTCATTCCCAGCCCAAGCACAAGTAGACAGCTACTCGTCATCATTAACTGAAAAATAGGACCACCGTCAGTGGTGAGTAACTAGGCTGATAAACCCAAATGTGGGACTTAAGCGACATACATAACATAAAATACGATCAAATAGAATAATAAACAATCAATACAACAGTTCAATCAACGCAACCAATAACATCACATAATAATGTACATGGCGTCCAACTCAGCGGATCAACATACATATACATGACCTATATACAAAAACTGAGACAAAAACTGAAACTCATCAAAAACCGTTTCCAAATCAAAAACCAAATCTGAAATTTCCAAAATAGAAATCGAAATCAAACCGAACCTGAAATCAAAGCTGAAGACTCAAAAGTCCAAACCGACAGTTTAATACGACTTAAAAACCGAGAGTCCAATGCGATCTCAAAAACCAACCGACAGTCTAGTCTTAGCTTGTTGGTCGACCTATGCGCCTTCCAAATTTCCTAACATATGCCGGGACGAACCAATGCGTCCTTCCCGTAGCACTCCAATGTGAGTACTATGTCTAAGTAATGGCCACGACTCCTAAGTTAGCAACCAATGCGTCAACAAACCAGACGACAACACACCATAGGATCCAGAACTACCCCATAAAAATTCGAACACTACCTTAACCCAAAATAGCAACAAATGCATTACTAAAATAAGTGACTTAAAAATACGAAAAATCGACGTGACCGTAAAAGATCAATACTAAAAAACGTATGAATTCAAAAGCATTTCGAAATAACCGATATTAAAGATCGAAAACCCAAGAAGCCGTCCAAAACATTTGAAAATTCTAAGAAACCAACCAATTCAAGACTTCATCAAGATTATTCAAGATTTATCAAGATTCATCAAGATCAACCAAGATTCATCAAACTCGTCAAGAAAACCAATTAAATTCAAATATAAACTTCAAGAAAGAACTTATTTCAAAATTAACTTTGAATAAACACCATTTAAAACAAACTATTTATGCAAGATTTTAAAGAACTCAAAGAACTTATCAAGAACTCATCAATCATTAATATAAACGCATGATTCCATTATCAACATGAAATTAATTCAATAAATTCAATAACATAATTAAATCGAATTAATCATGAAATCCATAATCTAATTATTAATAAAATCCTTTCATTATTAAAACATGCATGAAATAATCGAGAACAATCATACATACGTAACATCACCACACGCATAACATGGCACAAAAACAAGCTTAGTTCATCATTTTATCTAAATCAATCCTATGTTAATCAATGTAACTTAATTACCAAATTTAAATTAAACAAGTAGTTACCTGGATTAAAGTAAGATCGACAAACAAATAATGAACGATGAATTTACGAACACAACTCAACTACACGACCACTACCACGAGCATCCCAACATGCACGACCTCGTCGACCACCGCGAACCACCACGCACGGTATCATCAACCACCGCGAACCACCACGCACACCACCGTGACAGCAGCACGGTACCCCACACGGACCCCACGAGCACGATCAACCCATGAACAACCAACCCGGAAGATCTTGAACAATTTTATTGGTGATTATGAAACTACACTAGAAATGTAGTTCAATAGTTTAAGAATCTATATTTTTGTAGTGGAAAAGGTTGATGAAATTTAATGGAGAAAAGTGGATCTTTAATGGAGTTTGTGGTATGAGTGAAGATGGTGATTAGAGTTTTTAATGAGTGTAGTAAGGATGATTAGTAGTAAATGAAGTGAAAATGAAAGAGTAGTCCAAATCCTCAAGTGGTCACCTATATAGAGGAGTGCACAATAGAAAGAGCCAAACATGGCACTAATCCCTTGCTAGAACCGGCCACAGTAGTATTAGTGGGCTAATTGGGCCAATTAATTTTAACTTAATAAAATCTAAGCCCAATAATTAAAACATAAATCAAACAATCCAAAAATAAAATAAAAATAAATCAAAGCCATGTAATAAAATCACAATAAATCACCCAAAAATGACATCCAAAAACTAGGGATATTACAGTCTTCCTTCTTGGTAGGTTATCAAGTAAGGGGTATGCATACTAGGGACTTTGGTGTGTTTATTCATTGAGCCTGGCTAGCTTATTGAAGTTCTTATTTAATACTTCCTACTCACAGATTTATGAAGTAATATATTATGCTTATGCAGATTGTTTTAAAAAGAAAGAAGGATTTGGACTTGAGTTTAATTAAAAGTAAATTACAATTTATTTAAGAAGTTGCTCTTGTTGTTTATTTAACCTTGTACAGATTGGAAATGGATTTGCAAGATATTCTATATGTCTTGCCTGCACATTGGTTAGTTTTGTTTTATTATGGTATGATATCTTGCTCAGCCTTTGGCTTATATTACAATGTTCAATGTGCAGGGGTTTGATGGTGTTCGGCTTGTTGGGTTAAAGAGTGCGATCATTCCTTTTGGATTTAAGACTTTATTAAGGCTTCCGCTGTCATTTAATTAGACTTAGAATTTATTTTTGGGTTTTAATAACTATTTTAAGTTTACTATGTTATACGTAATAGTTAGATAATTAATCTTTTAATTATTGGTTTTTTAGTAGAACCACTAGCTTTGCGATGACTATAATTAGTTATCGCGGCATAACAACCTTGAGATTTTCTGAGTTAGTATTTCAGGTGAAAATATTAGTTTTATATCGGAAAATTCAGGGTTGTCATAGTTAGTATCAGAGCCTTAGGTTACTAAGACTTAATTAGTATAACCTTAAATTAGAATAGGTAAATAAAATTGTTAAAATTTGGAAAGCTGCTGTGAAGTTGAGATATAGGGAATAAGGAATTAGTCATTGTGTATTGATGTCATTCTTTCTTTTGTCTTTCCTCTTCTAACTATGGATTATCAATGACAACTCATTTTGTTTATTTTGATCTGTTGCAATATTAAGATGTTGTGTAAAAAGAAACATGGTAAATGCTCAAGTTCGATTCGAATAATGCACCAAATAGCTCAATCCACTCAAGCCTTCACTGAATCTATGGAGAGATTTGCTCCATCGCAAGCTAATGATATGAATAATCCTACTAATCCTACTCCTGAATGATGCTGACACTAAGACTGCGACAATTTCCAAAGCAATTGACTAGAACAAACCACCTACATTTGATGGTAAAGGAGATCCCATAAAGATGGAGAATTGGATTAGGGAGTTTGATAAGATCTTCACATCCCTCAAGGATGATTCTGCTTCCTATTATTTGGTTGAGGATGCTGATCTCTAGTGGACTCACAACAAGTTTGACATAACTACCAAGGTCATTGCGGATGATGAAGAAGAGCACATGGAAGAGAGAGAGAATTTGGTTGGACAGAGTTTAAGAAGGCGGTCCGTGATGAGTTCGTTCCAACTCATATGATAAACAGAAAGAGAACGAAATTTAATGTCCTAGTTCAGGGAGACATGACCGTTCATGAGTTCTATGTCAAATTTCAGGAGTTGCCTCGATTAGCTAAAGAGCTTGTTCCCGATGAGCAAGAAAGAGCTGTAAAATTTGAAGAAAAGTTGGATCCCGAGCTCCATTCTATGATGGGTGCTAGTGAGTAAAGTATGATGAAAGAGGTGAACACTCATGCTTGTAATGCTGAGAGGATCGAGGAGAAGACGCAAGCTGCAAAGAAGCAAAAATCCACTCCTTCTAGGTCTACTCAAATGTCAGATAAAAGGGAGACATTTGGTTCCAATGGTCACAACAAGGGTAAAGGGGGCTTTAACATAAACTAAAACTTTGGCAACTGTGATTCTCGTGGTCGTTTCAACAAGGGAGGTTCTAGGCAACACTATTCGAAGGAAAATCAGAATTCCACTAACTCCGATATCCAACCCTAAAGCTAAAACCGAAGGACTGAACGGGTATTCTACTTCAAGCGTTGCAATGTAAAACACCATGGCAAAGATTGTGATGGTAACTTTGTGGAGTGTAACCATTGTGGCAAGAAAGGGCATCGTGCTTATGAATATTTTACCAACCCAAGGTCTAAGAGTTTCCGACCTGAGCTGAGTTTGAGGATTGCAGCACAACCAGATAGGAAACCCCGGAATGCCAACAATAATCATACACCTTCTAACTCATTAAATGCAGCAGCTAACCACTTTGTTTGGACCGCCAACGCTACTCAGGCAAGGAAAGACACATGGCATGTGCATGTGATGAACTAGACTGAGACAAATGCTAGAGGCAATGTGGTTACTGGTACATTTTCTATCCATTTGATACTTGCTTATGTTCTATTTGATTCTGGTGCTTCTCATTCTTTTGTGGCTGAGTCATTTGTGAAAAAGTCACACTTAGAAAATCCTAGAATTTGTGAGACATATATCTCTACACCTTCTGGTGTTATTGTTGCTTGTCATACCTGTTGGGGCTCATTTCTTGATCCATATGACGGGCTACGGACTCATTCAAGCTACTGAGGAGCAAAGTTGTTACACGTGCCATATTTAGTGGGGAGGTTAGCCTTTTATTAGGTGTCATCATTTGTGGCCACTGAATATTAAGAAGAAAGTCAGTAACTAATTCCTTATGTTTAGGGATGGAGTTGGAGCAAATCAAAGGCAATAAGTAAAGTAAGGGTTTGACTAATTCAATTTGGTGGGAGTTCTTGTTATGGGGCGTACTCCACTTAGTGGAATTGAAACCTACTTTTTAGGTGAAGCTTTGTACATTAATTATCTGCATTATAAATAGGGGCTAGAGGCTGGTAGCAGATGATTATTCAAGCTGAGCTAATACAATAATACAACTCATTTACTCCTACTTTCATTATTCTTCATCTTTTATTGTTATTTAGTTATCAACTCAAGCAATAAAATATAGTAGCATTATAATCTAGCCGTACTCAAGTCTAATTATCACAAAACAATTGATTCAACTCCAATATACTGCAAGTACTCTTCTTCCCTCATAAAGCTTGTCATCATTAATTATTACTAACCACTTTGCATTTAATTTAAACTACTACTAGTGGATGTGTTGCTTTTTGCTACATTACCATTACATTATTTAGTTTTCTTTGATCATGATCATCACGCAAGTCCCCGAAAACAAAATTCCAAAGCCATAATCAACAACCTATCTAATTGTTTGGGCTAAGCAATTTTTGGCACAAGCAATACCTTTTATCTTGATGTCCCCATTATGGTTGGTAGTACCACCCTAGTAGCTGATTTGTTAGCTTTTTCCTTACATGATTTTGATGTAATTCTAGGGATGGATTGGCTTAGTAAGTATAAAGCCAAGATAGATTATGAGAAACAAAAAGTGTTTGTAGTTGGTCCAAGTGGAGTCCTTGAGTTTTACAAAGGGTCTTCTTTTAAAATCATTTGTGCTTTGACTCAAAAATCATACTTGAGGAAGGGATGTCCAATATACTCGTTCCACATTCATGATACTAGCAAGGAAGAGCCACGCATTGAAGATGTTCGAGTTATCAAAGAATTTTTAGATGTCTTTCCTGATGAGATTCCTAAAGTACCTCTGAAACGTGATGTTGACTTCAGTATTAACTTGATGCCCGAAACTGGACCTATTTCTAAGTCTCGTTATAGTATTGACTTCAGTATTTTCTTTCCAAGTTGGAAGAGTTGCTTGAGAAGGGGTGTATTCGGCCTAGTGTATCCTTTCTGCAGGGAGTTAAACATACCAAAACATAACAAAATACGAGAACTTATATAAAAGCGATAAAAACATGCTTTCCAAAACAAAAGAAATAAAAGAGTAACGGACGTACTAGGTGTCCGCAACCGGAACTGACCACTTTGTGTCCTTTCCTCCAAAAAAATCAATTACTAAAACCAAAACAGATTTCGAAAGACCAAACCAAGGAAACACTCAACAACACGCAAATCCATAACAATAACTCAAAACCTATGACAGTATTATCCATGCTTATTAGTCAACCTTTGCGTTTCCCAATTTCCTAAACACATGTCGGGTCAAACCTTTGCATTTTTCCTATAGTCCTCCTTTGCAAGAACTATGCCTAAGTAATGGCAACCACTCCTGGACTAGCTACTCATGTTTCACTAACCATTCGACAACATATCATAGGATAATGACTACCCCACGATCGAACAAAAGGTAGCGGTTGCGACTTAACCCATCTTAGTTACTCATGTTTCAATAAGTTAAGCGACTGACTTTCAAAAGTAATTTCAACATCATAACGACACGATCATTAAGACTGATATAAAATTCGAAATAGTTGATGGTCTTTCCAAAGGGGGTTTAACCCTTCCTAGAAGGTGGCAAGCCCCTTTGGAGTTGTCCTCTGTAGCTTGGTGGTTTTTGTGGTGTTTGTAACTCTTTATTCCCTTTTTGGTAATAAAATTTCTATTTACCAAACAAAAAAAAATTCGAAATAGAAATTTTCAAGACCCTAACCGAAAATCAAGAAAAACTAAAAAAATTAAGAACTCAAAATAACTAATTAAGAACTACAAAGCCTTTCAAGATTCATTTTAAAGAACAACCAAGAAAGTCCACAAGAATATTCAAGATTCATCAAGACATATCAAGATTCAGCAAGATATTTCAAGAATCATCAAGATTTTAAGAAACCATCAAGAAAATTTGCAAGAAACTAATTCAATCAATCTCTTACCCAAGATTCATAGAGAACAACATAACTCTACCAATATCACTTATGAAATCATAGGGCTAAATTCACGAAAATCATATACATACACAATTAATTACGAATAAAGACTATACATAAATTCTAAACTAATCATCAAAATATTAACATAGAACCATCAAGATTAACAAAAACCTAATCACTAATTTATCTGTTCCACACGAAAATTCAACAATAACATACGCAAAAAGTCAATTAATAATCGTTCCATGAAATTCCAAAATATAAAAATAAACATACATAAATTCATGAATTAGTTAATGAATCCTAAACATAAAATCTAATTATATTGATGTATTACATTACATGATTGAATTATCAAATTTAAATAGAATTATCTAGTTCCCTGGAATTAATGCGGTAACTAACAACAAATAAACGAACAAGAACACAACACTACACGGCCCAAGTAATCGATCCACACGACTTCACGATTATCTTAAACCACACGACCCAAATCACGAACAACCCACGGCACAATCACAGCACCACCGCAACGACCACTGCACACGGGCACGAGCACCCTTCGATCACCACAAACCACCATTGCACGGCCAACCACTAACCCGATCTCAGCAACGAACCACCACACGAAACCCACACGACCCTTTACGAACACGGACAACATGAGCCACACCGTCACCCTACGAAACCCACGAACACCAAACTTAAACCACGTAACAACCCGGAACCCAAGCTAAACTAATGATCTTGAATCAAAAAGATAATTATAATTGGGTGTTTAATCACTTAAAGATCAATGGGAGATGAATCTTTAAGTTTTTTATTGTGAAAGATGATGAACAATTTAATGAATTTTTTAAGCCAAAAATAGGCTTGTGAAATGGAGGGAAAATGTGGAATGTGTTTAGATTGAAAGTGTGAGCAAATGATTTTTAAATGAGCAAATGATCTTAATGTCCACTAGCACCTCCTGTTTATAGAAGTTAGTTAGGTGTGAACAGAAAATAAGTGGCAATAGAGCCAAAAGAGAGAGGGGGGCCGATTATGCATAGTAAAAATGGCCCAAAAGTGCTAATGGGCCACTTGCACTGAAGCATACCTAATCATGATTAATTTTGGACTTGGCCCAAAATTAAATAATTAAAAATTAAAAATCCCAAACATTATCCTATGAAATAAAATAACTTGAAAAATTAATATCCAAATTTTGGGACATTACAGTTACCCCTCCTTATACAAAAAGAAGTTTCACACAACAATTATACAAAAAAAAATTCACACAACAGACAAGAAATTAATCAAACAAGAAAACAAAAATAGAGAACTTTGATCAGAAAAGCTCGGTGTTCTTCTCTCGCATAGACGACTCGGTCTTCCAATTAGCCTCTTCGGACTGACTGCTCCTCCATAGTACCTTAACCAAAGGCACTGCCTTCCGTCTCAACTGTCGATCTTACCGTCCAAAATCTGGACGGGCACTTCCTCAAAAGAGAGATTCGGCTCAAGAGCTACCGAATCGATTGTCACCAAATGAGAAGGGTCACTCAAGTATTTCCTCAACTGAGATACGTGGAAGAAATTAAGAACCTTCGAAAACTCCGATGGCAAAGCCAATCGATACGCAACCTCGCCAACCCGCTCAAGAATCTCATAGGGACCAACATATCTAGGCCTGAGCTTGCCCTTCTGCCCAAAACGTGCCACGCCCTTCATTGGCGGTACCTTGAGCAAGACCTTATCACCCTCCTGAAAAACCATGGGCCTTCTTAGTCGATCCGCATAACCCTTTTGCCGACATTGAGCCGCTTGGAGCTTAGCCTGAATCACACGAATGAGTTCTATGGTCTCCCTGATATGTTCCAGACCAATAACTAAGGCATCACTGATGTCGCTCCAACACATGAGACTACGACACTTGCGCCCGTACAACGCCTCATATGGCGCATTTGAATACTCGAGTGATAACTGTTGTTGTAGGAGAACTCAACCAAACTCAATGATTTCACTCAAGATTGTTGAAATTCGAGAGCGCATGACTGCAACATTTCTTCCAAGGTCTGGATAGTCCTCTCAGTCTAACCATCAGTTGCCGCGTGAAAAGTGGTACTCAGATTCAACTTAGTACCAACATCCTCTTGAAGATATTTCCAAAACCAAGACAAGAACCGAGGATCCCGATCTGACACGATGTCCTTGGGCACCCCGTGCAACCGAACAATATCTTGTGTATAGGCTTCAACCATATTTTCCATGGACCAAGTTGTCTTCATAGGAATAAATCATGCAACTTTTATCAACCGATCTACTATCACCCAAACTAGCAGCATCTAACCTTTGGGTCGTCGTCGACAAACTCACCACCAAATCCATGGAGATAGAATCAAACTTCCATGTAGGAATAGGCAATGGTTGCATTAGACCACCCGGTCATTGATTCTCGATCTTAACCTTTTGACATGTGAGACATCGAGCCACAAATTCCGCAATCTCTTCCTTCATACCAGACCACCAGAAATGCTCCTTCAAATCCTTGTATAGTTTCCCGCCTCCCGGATGTACGGAATAAGGAGTGTTATGAGCCTCCTTCATGATCTTATCCCGAAGGTTCGCATCCTTTGGAACACACCACCTTAGGAAAGAAAATCAAGGTAACAATTAACATTTAAATCACATGAGCAAAATTTCATTCATAGTTTAAAATTTCATTACAATTATGAAATCTCAAACTACCATCTGACCTATTTATAAAGTCCTCAGCTTTGCCTTGTAATTTAGCTTCTCGAATCTTTTCCGATTGTGGGTCCTCCTTTTTTTTGCTCGACGTTCCTGAGACAAGTTGGGCTCCATACTCATGGCACAAAGCTAAGGTACTCATGGGAGTGAATGCTAGTAACTAACTCAACCTCCGAACGTTGAAGATCAACGCACAACTCAGTAGGAAGGACAAGGGTACAGTTGAGGGAATGATTCTTGCGCCTCAGTGCATCCGCCACTCGGTTCGCCTTTTCCTCACAATAGTCTAAGGTGAGATCATAATATTTTATTACCTCGAGCCACCTCCGTTGCCTCATGTTGAGCTCTTTTTGCGTGAAGATGTATTTCAAGATTTTGTGGTTGGTGAACATGTTGCACTTCGCCCCATATAGGTAATGGTTCCAAATTTTCAGAGCAAACACTATCGCTGCCAACTCAAGATCATGGGTAGGATAGTTCTTCTCATGTACCCTCAGTTGTCTTGAAGCATATGCAATTACCTTTCCATTCTGCATTAAGACGCATCCCAAGCCATACTTGGACGCATCACTATAGACCTGGTAGCTCAGACTATCATCCGATAATGCAAGAACAGGTGCCGAAACTAAACTCTGTTTTAAGGCTTGAAATGCCTCTTCACAGGCCAGGAGTTCGTCCATAAGTACTTGTTCTCTTTCTATAAGAGACTAGTCATGGGTTGGGCTATCTTGGATAAGTCTTTAACATATCTCCAATAATACCCTGCCAAAGAATGTGTCCAAGTTAACTTTATAACTTAAGAGATATAAATTAATTGACATAAAAATCAATAATAATTACTTGCTAAACCGAGGAAACTCCGAATCTCGAACACATACTTCGGGCTACTCCATTCTAGGATGGCTTTGACCTTTGTCGCGTCAACCTTGACACCATCTTTGTTGATGACATGACTAAGGAAAGCCACTTCTCAAAGCTAGAATTCGCACTTGGACAATTTTGCAAACAATCGTTGTGCTCGTAAAACATCAAGCACCAACCGTAGATGCTTCTCGTAATCTGCCTCATCCATTGAATATATCAAAATATCATCGATGAAGACAACCATGCTCACATCAAGTAAGTGATGCAAAGTTTGATTCATTTGATCCATAAACACTGCTGGAGTATTGGTATGTCCAAATGGCATAACCTCGAACTCATAGTGTTTGTATCTTGTGCGGAAAGTAGTTTTAGGAATTTCTTCCGATCTTACTGGGATTTGATGATACCCCGATCGGAGATCTATTTTAGAGAATATACTTGCTCCTCTAAGTTAATCAAACAAGTAATCTATTCTTGGAAAAGGATACTTTTTTTTTATGGTTACCATGTTGAGCTCTCGGTAATCGCTGCAAAGATGCATGCTTCCGTCTTATTTTTGACGAATAAAACCGGAGCACCCCAAGGCGACACAATCGGCCGAGCAAAACCCTTGTCGATGAGAACTTGGAGTTGATAATTCAATTCTTTTAGCTCAGGGCCATGCGATAAGGAGCTTGGGAGATAGGTGCCGTACCAGGCAAAAGAACAATACTGGACTCGAAATCCCTCCCTGGAGGAATTCCCGGTAGGTTTTTGGGGAACACATCCGCATACTCAGTTGCTATCGGAATTGTATGAAGTTTTGCTTATTGAGTTGTGCCTCTAACTTGACACAAGTACACCGTTTCACCCTTAAGTCGCGTGTTTCTCATTTGCAGTGCCGAAACCAGCTTTAATCCTTTCTTCACAGAAGTGCCGAAGTACGTTACCCGCTTACCCTTAGGTCCGCGTAACACGATGGCTTAATCTCGATATATTATGGCCGCTTGAAATTTTGATAACCAATCCATGCCAAAAATCACATCAAACTTAATCATTGGAAATTCCTTCAAATCCACATGAAACTCAAAACCGGAGATGATAACTGGAACATCCTTGAATTCTCGCCGACAAATATATTCCTCTCCCGAAGGTCGAGTTATCATAGATTTAACCGGAGACTCTCCTGTTTAGTTAGCTTTAGAAACGAATGTACTAGAAACAAAAGAAACAGTAGCATTAGTATCAAATAAAACATAAGCATTAAACTCATGAATTAGAAAAAGTACTCGTGACAACATCGGGTTGTGCATCTGCTTCTTCTTGTGTCATGTAGTAGATCCGATTCTTTGATGGGGGTTCGGCCGCAAAAGTCGAGGTCGGAAGAGCGGAAGTAGAAGCTACCTTGCTAGGATATGAAGTCTACTTGTGACCCTCTTGACCACACTCGAAGCACCGAATTATGGTCCCATCACACTTCCTACCGGGGTGGAAGTCTTTCTTGCACCATGAACACTTTCCCGGAGAAGTAGAAAACTTGCCAAATGGTCTTGAACCCTTAGACGGCTCAAACCTTGGCTTCTTTTAATTAGGCGAGACAATAGGAACTTGAACCTGCTTCTTTGCCGCATCCTCCTCCAGATGAGAAGCTTAAATACCGAGGGCAACCTCAAACGCCTTCTGAAAGGTCGGCGCACCACTACTAATCACTTGAACCCGAATACGAGGACTTAGCTTTTTGATGTAGCGCTTCATCCTTTCAGCCTCGAAAGATATTACCGATGTAGCAAAGCGAGAGAGCTCAGTGAACTTGTCCGTATAAGTTTGAAAAGACATGGAACCCTAACTCAAAGTGAGGAATTCCTCTTGTTTCTACCAACGCAACTCGTCGGGGTAGAAAAGCTCTTGAAGTTGTTCGGTGAAATTAAATCCGACCAATTCATCTCTTGAATTGACTCGAGACTAGGCTTGATCGTGTTCCAGCAATTATCACAACTACTAGAGTACTAAACAAAAATACTAATCAACATAGAAAATAATTCTACATCTATCTACAATATCGCAAATACACACGCCCAAGCCCGGCCAAACAGTATAACAGCTACTCAACATCGTCACCTGAAAAATGGAGTTCTACCATCAGTGGCGAGTAACTAGACTGTCCCATTTAAATAGGGAACTCAAGCATGCAACATCAGATAGACAAAGCCACGCAAAAAAACACGTAATCATGTATACATGTAACCAAATACAATAAACAATTACATACTTGGCATCCTTTTTGCAGCGGAGTTAAACATACCAAAACATAAAGAAATACGATAACTTATACAAAACCGATAAAAACATGCTTTCCAAAACAAAACAAATAAAAGAGTAACGGAAATACTAGGTATCCACAACCGGAACTGCGAAATCAGAACCGACCACTTTGTGTCCTTTCCTCCAAAAAAATCAATTACGAAAACCAAAACATATTTCGAAAGACCAAACCCACGAAATACTCAACAACACGCAAATCCAAAACAATAACTCAAAACTTATGACAGTACCATCCATGCTTGTTGGTCAACCTTTGCGTTTCCCAACATCCTAAACACATACCGGGTCAAACCTTTGCATTTTCCCTGTAGTCCTCCTTTGCAAGAACTATGCTTAAGTAATGGCCACCACTCATGGACTAGCTACTCAGGTTTTACTAACCGGACGACAACATATCCTAGCACAATGACTACCCCACGATCGAACACAAGGTAGTGGCTGCGACTTAACCCATCTTAGTTACTCATGTTTCACTAAGTTAGGCGACTGACTTTCGAAAATAATTTCGACATCATAATGACACGATCATTAAGACCGATACAAAATTCGAAATTGAAAATTTCAAGACCCCAACTGAAAATCAAGAAAAACTACGAAAATCAAGAACTCGAAATAACTAATCAAGAACGATGAAACCTTTCCAGATTCATTTTAAAGGAGAAAAAAGAAGGTCTAAGAATCATCAAGATTTTAAGAAACCATCAAGAAAATTAGCAAGAAACTAATTCAATCAATCTCTTACCCAAGATTCATAGAGAACAACATAACTCTACCAAAATCACTCATGAAATCATAGGGCTAAATTCACAAAAATCATATACATACACAATTATGAATAAAGACTATACATGAATTCTAAACCAATCATCAAAATATTAACATAGAACCATCAAGATTATAAAAAATAAAAATAAAAAAACAAACACTAATCAATAATGTATCTATTCCACACGAAAATTCAACAATAACATGGGCAAATATTCAATTAACAATTTTTCCATGAAATTCAAAAATATAACAATAAACATACATAAATTCATGAATTAGTTAATCAATCCTAAACATGAAATCTAATTAAATTACTATATTATATTACATGATTGAATTATCGAATTTAAATATAATTATCTAGTTACCTGGAATTAATGCGTTACCTAACAACAAATAAACGAGGAAGAACACAACACTACACAACCCAAGTAATCGATCCACATAACTTCACCATTATCTTGAACCACACGACCCAAATCACGAACAACACATGGCACAATCACAGCACCACCGCGACGACCACCGCATACAAGCACGGGCACCCTTCGATCACCATGAACCACCACTGCACGGCCAGCCACGAACCCAATCTCAACCACGAACCACCACACGAAACCCACACGACCCTCTACGAACACGGACCACGCGAGCTACACGGTCACCCTACAAAACCCACGAACACCAAACTTCAACCACGTACCAACCCGGAACCCAAACTAAACTAATGATCTTGAACCAAAAAGATGAAGATAAATGGGTGTTTAGTCACTTAAAGATCAATGGGAGATAAATCTTTAAGTTTTGGGTTGTTTAAGATGATGAACAAATTAATGATGTTTTTAAGCCAAAAATTGGTATGTGAAATGGATGGAAAATGTGGAGTGTGTTTAGATTGAAAGTGTGAGCAAATGATGATTAAATGAACAAATGATCTTAATGTCCATTAACATCTTCTATTTATAGAAGTTAGTTAGGTGTGAACATAAAACAAGTGGCAATGGAGCCAAAAGAGAGAGGGGGCGGTTATGGGTAATAAAAATGGGCCAAAATTGTTTATGGGCCACTTGAACTTAAGCATGCCGAATCATTATTAATTTTGGACTTGGCCCAAAATTAAATAACTAGGAATTAAAATTCCCAAACATTATCCTATGAAATAAAATAACATGAAAAATTAATGTCCAAATTTTGGGATATTACAGCTAGAGTATTCTCTAAAATTGATATAAGATCTGGATATCACCAACTTCGTATTACGGAGAATGATATTCCAAAGACATCCTTTCGAACTCATTATAGGCACTATCAGTTTACTGTTATACCCTTTTGGTTGAATAATGCTCCAGCTGTTTTCATGGACTTAATGAGTAGAGTTTTCCGGCTGTATCTTGATAAGTTTGTGGTTGTGTTCATTGATGATATACTGATTTATTCAAAGAATGCTAATGAGCATGTAGAGCATCTTCGAACTATTCTTCATGTCCTTAGGGTCAATCAATTATATGCGAAGTTTTCGAAGTGCGAATTTTTGCTTGAGAAAGTTGATTTTCTTGGTCATATTATTTCTAAGGAGGGAGTCTCTGTTGATCACACAAAGTTCCAAGCTGTTTATAAGTGGCCTACTCCAAAGAACGTGACTGAGATTCACAATTTCTTAGGCTTAGCAGGTTATTATAGGAGTTTTGTGAAGGATTTCTCAAAGATAGCTCGTCCATTAACTACATTGATGAGAAAGAACACTAAGTATCACTGAGATGATGAATGTGAGAAGGCATTCCTGTTGAACCATGAGTTGAGTTGAATGATGACAGACCAGTTCTCTATACTTTATTGGTATGTATTACTGTGTATAAACAGGTTGAATCAAGTCAGGATACATCAAGGCAAGATTTAGAGTGAAGAACATCAGAGCCTTGTGATACTTGACGATCAGAAGACAAGAGCTTGGAGCTTTTAATTTTATGTAAATTAGGAACTTCTTTTAAAATGAACTTAGGGAAGTAAGGCTAAGGTATAAATGAATAGAAGCAAGAAGGGTTGAAGTTTATGTCCAGTAAAGAGAACGGTCATAGAACATTCAAAGAACAATCCACTTTATCAGACATAAACTTAGTTATGCTGAGACCACTGTGGAAACAGACCTCATTATTACGCAAGTGCACTTAAGTAATCAGTATTGATATTTTAACACCAAAAACGTTTTGAAATTCAAATGATCAATATTGAATACTTACGTTTTGGAATATTTGCTAAAATAAAATACATACTCAGCTCGTTTAATGCAACGTACCACTTTGGACTTTAGTGTACCTTCCACTAACCCACTACAAGTAGTGGAAAGGAACAAAGTCTGATTTAGTACTATTGTACTTGTGTCAGTTGATTTGTTTGTATTATTTAAGCAACTCTCCCATGCACAATTAGGGTAACGGTTTTCCATTTGAAAAAATGCCTATCTTTTGAAAACCCTAAAAACCCTCTTGCTCTCTAAAAGAAAAGAAGCCATATTTCAAGAAGTTCATCCTTAGAGAAAAAAAATCTCCATACTCATCTTCAAGAGATAACATACGGAGAAATTGATTATTGTATTTGAACCACTTAGAGGGAAGTGGTTTGGGAGTGTTCTGTGAGCACTGAGTGAAGTGTTAGAGTTAACAGTTGGGGAATTGTTTGTTAAATAGTTATAGCATTCAATTGAGTGTGTAACCATTGTTATTCTTCAGAGTTGATTAATAATATTGTTGAGTGAGTGGAGGACCTACGCTTATTGAGAAGCCGAAGATCGTTAAATCCTTCTGTCTCTATTCTTTACTTTACTGTTCTTTCGTTGTTCCCACAAACTGAAAAAGAATTTTGAAAACGAAAAGTAAAACACACATGCTCAATTCAACCCCCCTTCCTTGGTATCCTTGAACTTACAATTGGTATCAGAGCCTAACTTCTCAAAGGGCTAACTACCAAGAGGAGCAAGAAAATGAATACTCAAGAATCAAGTGGATCCAGACTTCCCAAGTTCAATGGTACAAACTACTCATGGTGGAAAAATTGCATGAAGAATCTCATCATTGGAATCGACTATGAGTGCTGGATGATTGTTAAGAATGGACCACGACTATTCATAAGAAGAATCAAGAAGGGTTCAGGGTTCTAAAGTCTTAAACAGAATATGCAAGGGATGACTTTAAGAAGCTGGAAAAGAATGCTAAGGCAATGTCACTTGTTCAACAAGGAATTGTCGAATGTGAGGTAAACTGAATCCTAGCTTATTTATCTGCAAAAGAAATTTGGGATACTTTATGAAGGTAACTCTGAAGTGAGAAGGTCAAAAATCGACATGCTCATGTCAAAATATGCGGTCTTTGAGATGATTAGGGAAGAAAACATTAAGGATATGTTTACAAGGATTATGACCGTTGTAAATGAATTGAAGTCATTAGGGAAGAACTTCTCGCGTGAGGAGTTGGTGAGAAAAATGTTGAGAAGCCTGTCAGGGAAGTGGATACCCAGGGTTATAGTCATTTAAGAGGCAAATGATCTAACCACACTATCTTTGGAACAGCTGATTGGTTCCTTAAAGACACATAAGATGTTGGTAGATTCAAAGGCTGAAACCACTTCGAAGAACAAGGAAATGGTTCTCAAGGCAGAAGAATCAGAGGAAGATGAGGATGACATCAGTCCCATGGCTAGAAGATTTGAAAAATACCTAAGGACCAGTCCAAGGGTAAGTTTTCAAAAGAGATAAACAGTTCTGGACAATTTAGGAAAACTAGTTCCAATGTTAGTTGCTTCAAATGTGGTGAACCAGGGCACAAAATAAAGAGTGTCCAACTTGGAAGAATGCAAAGGGAAACCCTGGAGTTTAGACTGAGAAGAAGGTTTTCAAGAGGGCTATGCTTGCTGTTGTTTGGGGAGATTCAGAATATGAAGATGAGGAAGATGCAGAAGAGGCAAACCTCTGCCTCACTACTTTTACATACATAGACATGTAGACACCTAAATGTGTCTCCCCAATGTAGAGACTAATGATGAACGTACCATATTGCCCTAAGGTCCAACTAAGGGGAATTGATGATGAAAATACATAATACCACTCAAACAATTGCCTAAACCATGTATGAATTGCCTTGGAAGCGTTTATTAGGATTCGCGATGATTACGGGGTTGGCTCAATCATCCTTTTTCTGTGGCTTCTCCTTTCTCTTTCATATTCTTGATCTTCATTACCCAATCATCATTTTCTTGCTTTTCTCGAATCTCATCAGACAAGGTTGGCTCAACCGAAATACAATACAATTGAGCCTTAACATGTCCATGTTCCACCATTTCAGAGTTCATTTGTCGAAATTCAATATGCTATCCAGTACCATCGTATTCAAAGCATGACTTGAGTTTCGGCTCAATGCATCCACGACCTTATTAGGTTTCCCTTCATGATATACGATTTCCAAATCGTAATCCTTGATCAATTCTAGCCACCTTCTTTAACGCATGTTCAACTCCTTCTAAGTGAAAATATATTTCAAGCTCTTGTGGTTAGTATAGATTCTACACCTTATTCCATATAGATAATGTCTCCATATTTTAAGTACAAAAAAAAAGGCACCCAACATAAGATCATGTGTAGGATAGTTCTGTTATATGGCTTCAACTAACGAGATGCATATGCGACTACCTTCCCGTGTTGAATAAGTACACACCTGTTCCGGGCCCACCTAAGTGGTCGGCCCAAGATAGACAGGCCCAGACCCTAAGCCCAATTCTGTTGGGGCTAGGGACACATCAGATATCCTACAACAAATAACGTGACGGCACGTGTCATGGGCCACGCCCACATGTCAACACAGTTGACTCAGCCAAACCCTAACCGGACCTACGCCTATATGAGGATTAGTCTAATCACTTTTCAGGTACACAATATGAAAACACGCAATAGAAAATACTAAAACTCACAATATATGACTCCTAACTCCCGATATCTGACTTAAGCATCGGAGGGGCGTTCCTGGGTTCCACCCCCTAGGTTAGCAACGTTTGACTATTTTGCAGGGCTTAAACCTAGCGAGGAGCACCCGGAGTCAACATCGACATATCGAAGAACATTCACTTTCCATAAGAAGTTGCAGAACAGGAACAGATTGGCACCGTCTGTGGGGATAGTAACAAAAAACATGGCTAACACCAGAGCAAGGACGACTTGATCTAATTAGCCTAGTGAAAATCCCCATGAATCGCCTAACCGGCAAGTTGCACACATCACTAACGACAATTCCTCGAATCGGGCGAGTGATCGTCATCGACGGAGTAACCCTAATCAGGAAGTCACTCGAAAGGACTTTGAGGATATTGTGACAGCGATGAATGACAGATTCCAAAAGATTCTACAGGAGTTGAGAGACAATATTCCTATGTTGGTCGAGCAACAGAGGCCTCTTCCCAAGGCAACTGCTCCAAATAAGGACCCCATCCCTAACCGGGAGAATGGGGCAAATTCACAGAGGGGATCCCAGTCCGGAGATGCTCGAGAGGTTATCAACACACAACGGGACGATGCTCAAGAAACCATCGAGTCCCATCGAACAAGAACTGTCTCAGATGCGAGAGAAATCATTGAAAATCGAAGGAGGGAGACCCAGGGCCAACCCAGGGAGTCACCAGAGAGGTCTCACCGCACTACAACCAGAAATAAAAGGTCGATCGTTATCCCTAACCGGGGAGAAGATGGCACAAAACGACCCCCCAGTGGTCGACCGAGGGCAATCGACAGGGACGCTCACATGTAAAACACCTTTCAGCCAGAAAATTCTACATACAGTTGACTCGAGCAAGGTGAAGGCCCCACACATCGAGCGTTTCTCAGGAACTACTAATCTTGTTGATCACATCGCTACTTAAAAGACGCAGATCGCCGAACAAACTGGTTGTGAGGCAAGTTGGTGCCGCTATTTCCCTACCACCTTGAAAGGTCTGGCCCTGACATGGTTCACAGAACTCCCATCAGGCCTCATTAGTAGCTTCTCTGTCTAAGAGGCTTTCTTCCTCAGCCATTTTGTGGCTGGGAAGAAGCAGAGAAAGACGAGCATTCATCTCATGGCTTGCCAGCAGGGAGAGCATGAACTATTGGGGGACTACATCAAACTCTTCAATGCAAAGCTCCTCGATATACCCAATGTCGAGGATTCAGTAGCCTACGTTGCATTCATGTCTGATCTAGTAAACCGTTCTCCTAAAATCTAGTAAAGCCTTACTCTATTTATACCCCTAAAAACACCAACTTTGAACCCTCACAATCTTTATTCATCAAAGCTTAATAAAATCCCCTAGCCTTGGTATCACACGGCTATTTGAGCCAAATCCTACCCTAAACTTTTCTTTCCAAATATTTCTTTCTCAATCTAACTAGTTTCATCCTTTTGCAGACATGGCTAGAACAATGATAATTGCTAGAACAATGATAATTTCTAGAACAATGATAATTGCTAGCGGTCTACCAAAGAACTTTTGGGCAGAAGCCGTGAATACGGCTTGTTACATTATTAATCATGCTATGATTAGACCTATTTCTAATAAAACCCCCTATGAACTTTTTAAAGGAAGAAAACCTAATATTTCTTATTTTCGTATTTTTGGCTGTAAGTGCTTTGTTCACAATAATGGAAAAGATAATCTCGGTAAGTTTGATCAAAGAAGTGATGAAGCAGTCTTTTTAGGATATGCCTTGAATAGCAAAGCATATCGTGTCTATAATAAAAGGACAATATGTGTCGAGGAAAGTGTCCATGTTATTTTTTATGAGACTAACAGTTTGCAGGAAGAAATTGTTGAAGAAGATTTTGAGATTGGTTTGGCACGTCCTGATGAGTCTCAAAAAGAAGACAAGGAGCAAATTGCAAATAAACAGAAGGATCCAGTTCCTGAGGAACAAGTTCCCGAGGAACCAGTTCCTCAAGTTGAAAATGAAAACGAAGGAGCTGAAGAGGAAGAAGAAGAAGAACAGGTTCCTGAACCAAACAACGAGATGCAAAGAGGAAGAACTAGTCAAGTCTTTGAACCAAAGCCATAGAAACACCAAAGCTCTCATCCTTTGGATCTAATAATGAGCGACATGGAAAAGGGAATACAAACTCGATCTCAAATGAGAAACTTTTGCACGTTTCATGCATTCCTTTCCATGTTAGAGCCCAAAAATCATGAAGAAGCCCTAGGACACTCGGATTGGGTGACAGCCATGCAAGAAGAGTTAAACGAGTTCGAAAGGAATAAGGTATGGCATCTTGAACCTAAACCTAAGTCTCAAAAGGTAATTGGTCTAAAATGGGTTTTTAGAAATAAACTAGATGAACATAGTACAGTGGTAAGAAACAAGGCTAGGTTAGTAGTCAAAGGCTATAACCAACAAGAAGGTATAGACTTTGATCCAACCTTTGCACCTGTAGCAAGATTAGAAGCAATAAGAATTTTAATACCTTTCGCATCATATATGGGTTTTTAAGTTGTATCAGATGGACGTTAAGTGTGCATTTTTAAATGGATATTTACATGAAGACGTCTATGTGGAACAACCACTCGGTTTCGAAAATCCAAAATTTCAAAACTTTGTTTTTAAACTAGATAAAGCTCTCTATTGTCTTAAACAAGCCCCTAGATCGTGGTATGAAAGACTATCAAACTTCTTGTTGTCAAATAATTTTGTTAGAGGTAAAGTTGATAGAACCTTGTTCCTCAAGTCAAAAGGAACTGATATATTAGTAGTTCAGATTTACGTTGATGATATTATTTTTGGAGCTACTAACGATTCTTTATGTGAAGATTTTGCGAGTCTTATGAGCAACGAGCTCGAAATGAGTATGATGGGCGAATTGAATTTCTTTCTCGGTTTGCAAATTGAGCAAAATGAAAAAGGAACCATGATCCATCAACAAAAATATGTAAAAGAGCTCTTGAAAAAGTATGGACTAGAAAATTCTAAAACAAACCATACACCAATGGGAACAGGTGCAAGGTTAGATGAAGATTCAAATGGTAAGTCAGTAAACGAAAAATTGTACTGAGGTATGATTGGATCTTTACTTTATCTAACTGCGAGTAGACCTGATATAACTTTTAGCGTAGGTGTATGTTCTCGCTTCCAATCGAATCCAAAGGAATCTCACTTAACTGCGGTTAAGAGAATTCTTAGGTATTTGAAAGGAACTGAGGATTTATGTCTTTTCTATCCTCGTAGCAATATTTTTGATCTAACAAGTTATGCAGATGTTGACTATGCAGGGATCTTGTAAATAGAAAAAGTACATCTGGTATAGTACAATATTTGGGAAACAGTCTAGTATCCTGGAGTTCGAAAAAACAAAATACAGTGGCTTTGTCCACAACTAAGGCGGAATATGTGGCAGCAGCTGCATGTTGTTCTCAGGTATTATGGATTAAACAACAGGTACGTGATTTCGGTATAAAATATGAATGTGTCCCTATTTATTGTGATAATACTAGTGCTATATGTATTTCAAAAGATCCGGTGCATCACTCCAGAGTGAAGCATATACATATTAGGCATCATTTTTTAAAAGACTGTGTTGAGAAGGCTTGGTAAAAGTATTGTTTTACGAAACTGAAAAACAAATTGCAGATATTTTTACTAAACCATCACCAAGAGAAAGATTTGAAAGCATTCGACTAGAGCTAGGAATGCTTAAAATCCATTAACTATTTTCTTTGTCATAAAATAATTCTCAAAGTGTTGTCAAATATATTGGTTAGGATAAACTTGCAATATAAATGTGAATTTAAAATTTCATAACAGTTTATGGATTATTTAGAACTCGCATAGGTCTTTATAATATTCCCCTTATGGTTCAAATATTTGATAATGCTTGTATGATTAATTGATGAGCAATTTACTTTATTAAATTCATTTGTTCTATTTAGTGGCAAAAATACTTCTTTTGCCATAATATTAATTTATAAAAAAAAAAACGCGTGTCCAGCAAACAAGTAACTATTAAAGAATCCAAAATAAATAATAATCCCAAAGTCTAATAACAATACAAAATAAGGAAAGTCCACTAAAAACGTAAAACATAAGCTAGAACTAAACATCAGGGTCAACTACTAAGCTGGCTAGCTCACAATCCCAACCCTTACGTAACCCAATTCAATCACCACCTGTACCTGGAAAAGAATGTTGGGGTCCACAGTCAGTGGTGAGTAATTAGATTGTTCCACTTAATCAGTAGAACACAATTAGAAACATAATCATTGGAATAAGTCAATCAAACAGACAAACCAAACATCAAGAAATCATATATAAACATAATCATCAAGTACGCAGCGGAAAACAATCATAACAATCCTCATAACCACAACCTTCTATACTAACTTACTCCGTTCTAGACTTCTTGACACCACCATTGACTCTTCTATTCTATTCAGTTCAGGTGCTAATCCGTGACCAGTCATATGCTCGTAAGGGGTCAACCACGAAGATCTACTCCCCAACTTTCCTTGCTCATGCGGGTCAACCACGAAGATCTACTCCCCAAGCACTGGGATCAAGAACTGTCCCGAATCCGAAGATAGGACAGTGGCTTCGACTATACCTATGTTCATGGCACGTGTGCCACTAGATAGGTGGTCACTTCATAGTTAATCATCTTTTCAATTCAATTCAATTTTGTTATGTTCTTGATTTCCTTTTCACAATTCAATTCCTTATTAACTCAACTTCACTTCTATTCAATTCTAGCTCTTCTTAACTTGACCCAAAACTCTAAACCCAAAATAGTACCACACGACATTCTTCCTTAATAAACCAATAATCATCAACAGAAATTGCTTAAAACAAAATAAAAATCATATTTTTATCATTCAACTTCACACGGCATTCTTGCCCATAAATACCAAAATTTACACTTCAATTGCTCAAATACAATTAACAATAATTAATCACATAAACATAATAATCAATCATAACATAACACTTTAATCAATAAATCATCAAACTTGTACCAAAACAAGACAAAATCAATGCTTTTAAAACCTTAAAAGATTAATTAAAGATCAAGAAAATAACATAAAAATCATATATTTCCTCAAAGAAATATTCGAATATCATCATGTCACACTCGGCATTCTTCATAACACAACTATAAATAATTCTAAATAATTCAACATCAATTCCATATGATTCTAAACCTATTCTAAACATGATCAATCCTATTCTAATAATCATATTGCTAATCTATCCTATTGATTCAGTAAAGCAGATCTAATTACCTTTGATTATGGATGGAGTTCGAATATTTCAAGGTTTCTTGAATTTATTTTGAGGTTTATTTGGGGTTTTTTTAAGGTTCTTGATCAATCTTTAAAGGGTTGGAACAATACAAAAGGTTTAGGAACAATTTAATGATTGATCTTGGAAGGAAAAGATAATAAAACAATTTGGTTGTTACTCCTTAGGGTTGCCGTGTGAAATAGGAAATAATAGGGAGGGTTTTGACTTCCTAAAATCTAGTAACAAGAATAGGAAGGGTTGGAATAAAAATAGGGTTTTAGGAAAGGGTCAAACAGATAGATTAACTAATAAAAATTGATTAAACAAATTAAATGAATTAAATAAAAAGGAAAGAGCCAAGGGGCCGTGAGTCTCTATGAATAAAAGGGGGTTTTATTTTGTAGTTTTTATTTGTAGTTTAGTTTTTATTTGTAGTTTGGAAAAAATAAAATAAAAACAAAGGGGTGATGATCCCTAAAATCTAGTAGGGAGAATAGGTAAGCAAGGATTAGGGTTTTAGGCTTAGTTACAAAATAGATAAAGGTTTAATAATAATATTGATTAAAAGAAATAAAAGAAATTAATTAAAGAAAAGGATGAAGGAGTGGGCCGTGAGATACAAAGAACAAAGGAAATAATTGGGCTCGGGTTTTGGCAAGATGAAATTAAAGTTCGGGCATGATCAAAATAATTAGACTGCTATAATAAAATTAATAATTAATTAAATAATAATCAATTAAATAGTCAATTAATTATATATTTAATTAATTATGAAAAATTTAAAATATCCCGAAATTTCGGGGTATTACACTTTTGCTCTCCAAAGAAAACCAAGTCATATTTTCTGAGAGTCTATCCTTAGAGCAAAACTATCTCCATATCCATCTTTAAGAGAAAAACTTACGGAGATTTGAGTTTGTAATATTTGAACCACTTAGAGGGAAGTGGTTGGGCAGTGTTCTGTGAACACTGAGTGAACTGTTAGAGTTAACAGTTGGGGAATTAAGTGTTACAAAGTTGTAGCATTTAATTGAGTGTGTAACCTTGTTATTATTCTGAGTTGATTAATAATATTGGTGAGAGAGTGGAGGACGTAGGCTTGTTTAGAAGTCGAACCTCGTTAAATCCTTGTGTTCCTACTCTCTATTTACTGTTCTTTCGTTGTTCTCACAAAAAGATAAACAAACTTTGAAAACGATTGAAAAAAACACACATACTCACAATTTAACCCCCCCCCCCTTCTTGAGTATACATTGAACTTACAATTGGTATCAGAGCCTAACTTCTCATAAGGTTAACTACCTAGAGGAGCAAGAAGATCTCTACTCAAGAATCAAACAGTTCAAGACTCCCCAAGTTCAATGGCACTAACTACTCTTGGTGGAAGAATTGCATGAAAAATCTTATCATTGGGATAGATTATGAATGTTGGATGATTGTAAAAAATAGACCCACGTTCATCCACAAGAAGAATCAGGAAGGGCTCATAGTTCCAAAGTCAGAAGAAGAATATACAAGTGAAGACTACAAGAAGCTAGAGAAAAATGCAAAGGCAATGTCACTTGTTCAACAAGGAATTGCCGAATGTGAGGTAAATCGAATTCTAGCTTGCTCTTCTACAAAGGAAATATGGGATACACTAGAGCTTGCATATGAAGGCAACTCTGAGGTGAGAAGGTCAAAAATTGACATGCTTATGTTAAAGTATGAGGTCTTTGAAATGACTAGGGATGAAAACATAAAGGACATGTTTACAAGGTTCATGACCATTGTAAATGAACTAAAGTCATTGGGAAAGACCTTCTCAAGTGAAGAGTTGCTGAGGAAAATGTTGAGAAGCTTATCAGGGAAGTGGATGCCCAAGGTTACAGCCAAGAAGCAAAGGATCTGACCTCACTATCTCTAGAACAACTTATTGGTTCCTTGATGACTCATGAGATGTTAGTAGATTCAAAGGCTGAATCTAGCTCAAAAAACAAGGAAATGATCCTCAAAGCAGAGGAATCTGAGGAAGATGAAGATGATATAAGTCTTATGGCCAGAAGGTTTGAAAAATACCTCAGGACAAAGTCCAAGGGTAAGTTTGCTAAAGGAAGGAACAGTTCTGGATAGTTCAGGAAAACCAGTTCCAATGCTGGTTGCTTTAAATGTGGTGAAGTGGGGCACAGAATCAAGGAGTGTCCAACATGGAAAAATCCCAAGGGAAATCCTGGAGTCCAGGCTGAGAAGGTTTTCAAAAGAGTTATGCTGGTTGCAGTTTGGGGAGATTCAAAATCAGAGAATGAGGAAGATGAAGAAGAAGCAAATCTCTGTCTAACTGCTTTCACATGCACAGACCAGTCTGAGGTATGTTTGGAAGAAAAAGAGGTTCTCTGCCTCATGGCTGGTGGAAGCACTTCAAATGACAACCAGGTATGTTTTAATGATTTAAAGGCAAATATGCATAACTTAGATAGAGATGAACTACTTGACTATCTTGAATTCACCATTGATCAATGCATTAGTGTTGGGTCTGCCTATCAGAACAACAAAAAGAAACTAAAAGAAACAGTTCGAGATTATGAAATATGTGGTGCTAGATCTGCTGAACTTGAGCTTATTTGTGAAGAACTTAAAGAAAAAATTTCTGAACTTGGAATAACAGCAGATCAGCAAAGAATGGAGCTTGAGACATTAAACTCCAAACCAGTCCCTAAAGAGGATGAACTTTTTGAAAAAATTGAAAAGGGGTTTAATGAGATCAAGTAATTCATTACACATAATTCAAACTTTGAACTACTAAAAGACACATGCACCTTATGTAAATCTGATGTCATACTTGCATATGACCACTTAATTGAAAAACTTGAAGATTTACACAAGGAACATGGTGAGCTTAAGGGTTCTGAAGAGACTGGTTCTCCCACTGCCTTTGATGAGGTTTTAGATGTTTTACATGATGAGTGCATAGCTAAGATATGTGATCTTGAGGCTGAACTCATCCTGCTAAAACAAGAAAACATCAAGAAGACTAGTGACGAACCAGATCCCTCCCTGGTCTCAAGACTACAGGATGAACTTCAAAAGACCAGACTTGATTTAAAATCTTTTGAGAAACAAAATGAAGTTCAACTTAAGAGACTTGAGAACAAGGAAAATGAGCTAACAGATTGTATGAACCAATTCAACAAAATGTTAGATGCTCAGAAAACCCTACACATCCTCACATCCCAACCTGGAAATTCTCAAAGGTTTGGTTTAGGGTATTCTGGATCTAGTTCTACAACTGTTCTATGCAGAGACAATACATGGTTGGATGAATTCAAGAAAGGTAAATATATATTCGCCAAGGATATCCATGTTTGTACCTATTGTGGTAAAAGTGGTCATGTGACTAACAAATGTTTCACCAAAAGGAAGCATGACAAGAAGAACAAAACCTACACCCAACAAGTGTGGGTTAGGAAGGTCAAGGTTGAAAATGTTTCAAAGAACAAGGAACCCAAGCTGGTCTGGGTTCCTAAAACTAATCTTTAATTTGCTTGTGCAGGTAAGAGTGAAAGGAAAACCATATTGGTATTTGGACAGTGGTTGCTCAAGACACATGTCCGGGGATAAAGAACAATTCCTTTCACTCACTGCATTCGAGGGAGGGCACGTGACATTTGGTGACAATAGCAAAGGACTTATCAAAGGAGTAGGTAAGGTTGGTAAGTCACTCTCCCAAGCAATTGACAATGTTTACTATGTAGAAGGTTTGAAACATAACCTTTTGAGCATAGCTCAACTATGTGACAAGGGAAATAAAGTGAATTTTGAATCAAACACTTATCACATAGTGAACCTTAAGACAGGGGAACTGGTCTGTGAAGGAACAAGGCATAACAATGTGTATATTACATACTTAAGTCAAATTCCACAGAACAGTGCCCTCTGCCTTAGTGTTGTAGAGGATGACCAATGGCTTTGGCATAAAAGATTAGGACATGTTAGCTTCATTTTGCTCAACAAGTTGAGAACACAAGATTTGGTGATAGGTTTACCTAACATCAAATATGTGGCAAACCAGCTTTGTCAAGAGTGTGCAAAGTGCAAACATGTGAGATCATCTTGTAAACCAAAGAAAGTGGTTAGTTCCTCTAGACCATTCGAACTTGTACACATGGATTTATGTGGACCTATGCGTGTACAAAGTAGAAATGGGTTTAGTTATGTATTTGTCTTAGTTGATGATTACTCTCGTTTCACTTGGACCATATTCTTGAAATATAAAGATGAAACTTTTGATGAATTTGAAATTTTAGTGAAACAGGTCCAGAACAAGATCAATCATCAGTTAGCATCTATCAGATCTGATCATGGATCAGAGTTTGATAATGCTAGCTTCATAACCTATTGTATGGAGCATGGTGTTTCTCACAACTTCTCAGCCCCCAGAACTCCACAACAAAATGGAGTTGTTGAAAGAAAGAATGGCACTCTAGAAGAAATGGCTAGAACCATGCTTCTAGAGAGTGGTTTGTCCAAGAAATTTTGGGCTGATGTTGTGAGTACATCATGCTATATACTCAATAGGGTTATGCTAAGACCAATACTGAGAAAAACGCCTTATGAACTTCTAAGGGGTCGAAAACCAAACATTGAACATTTAAGAGTTTTTGGCTGTAAGTGTTTTGTACACAACAATGGTAAGACCAGTTTGGACAAGTTCGACCCCAGGAGTGATGAAGCTGTTTTTATTGGGTATTCTCCTCATAGCAAGGCATATAAAGTTTTCAACAAAAGAACCTAACATGTTGAAACTAACATGTTCAACAAGCCTGTGCAGGTAGATGATCATGAAGGCTTTGATATTGGGATGACAAATTTCACTGGAGCTGAACTAGAAAACACTGCTAAACCAGACCCCCAAACTCCTCCTGTTAACAACAATGGGTCTGGTGCAGCAGAGGCAAATGCTAAACAAGTTGTTGAATTCAGTGACTCTCCTGCCTTTCCAACTGAAGATGAAGTGGGAGAGAACACTGAAGAAACTGATCCACCCTCTTAAAATGAAAATGAAATAGGGGGAACCAGTACAGACATTGGTTCTAACTTAGGTGACTCAAATGCTGTAAGAAAGAGTATGTTTAAGCAAAGAAGCTCTCATCCTTCTGATCAAATCATTAGTGATTTATCAAAAGGAGTCCAAACTAGAAATTCTATTTGGAAGAACTTTTGTGCTTACTTCTCCTTCTTATCTCACATAGAACCAACTGACTATAAGATTGCACTAACTGATCCTGATTGGATCTTGGCTATGCAAGATGAGTTGAACCAGTTTGAAAGAAATCAGGTTTGGCATCTTGAACCAAGAACCAATGAGATGTCAGTTATTGGAACCAAATGGGTCTTCAGAAACAAAATGGATAGCTCTGGTACTATAGTCAGAAACAAGGCCAGGCTAGTGGTTCAAGTGTTTAACCAACAAGAGGGAATAGATTATGATGAAACCTTTGCTCCAGTAGCCAGGCTTAAGGCAATAAGAATCCAAATTGCCTTTGCTGCCCATATGAACTTTAAACTCTTTCAAATGGATGTTAAAACTGCTTTTCTAAATGGTTATTTGAAAGAAGATGTGTATGTGGAACAGCCCCCTGGCTTTGAGGATAGAGTTTGTCCAGATCATGTCTACAAATTAGACAAAGCTCTTTATAGTCTCAAACAAGCCCCTCGTGCTTGGTATGAGAGACTCTCTAGTTTTCTTATTGAAAATCATTATGAGAGAGGTTCAGTGGACAAAACTCTATTCTTAAAGAAAAGGGGAACAGATCTGTTAGTAGTCCAGGTATATGTTGATGATATTTTATTTGGAGCTACTAATTCTGTTTTGTGTGATGAGTTTGCAGACCTAATAAAGAGTGAATTTGAGATAAGTATGATGGAAGAACTTGGCTTCTTCCTAGGGCTCCAAATCAAGCAAGTGGATGATGGAATCATGATCCACCAACAAAAGTATCTCAAAGAGCTGCTCAAGAGATATGGTCTGCAAGATAGCAAGTCCTATGACACACCTATTCCTACCTCTTCTAAACTGAGCCTAGATGAGAAAGGAAAGGATGTTGAGGATAAGCTATACAGAGGTATGATTGGCTCACTTCTCTACTTAACAGCTAGTAGACCAGACATAGTGTTCTCAGTTGGGTTGTGTGCTAGATTTCAAAGCAACCCAAAAGAGTCTCATCTAAAAGTTGTTAAGAGAATTTTTAGGTACCTGAGTGGTATAGAGGACATTTGCTTATGGTATCCAAAGGGAAGTAATTTTGATCTTTTAGGATACACTGATGCTGACTATGCTGATTTTAGTGTTGACAGGAAGAGCGTTTCAGGAATGGCTCACTTCTTAGGTTCTTGTCTCATATCATGGGGATCTAAGAAACAAAATTCAGTGGCCTTATCCACAACTGAGTCAAAGTACATAGTTGTTGCTTTGTGCTGTGCTCAATTGCTTTGGATAAAGACACAACTTAAGGATTTTAGGGTCTGTTCCGGAAGTGTTCACATATTGTGTGATAACACCAGTGCTATAAACATTTCAAAAATCCTGTCCAGCACTCTAAAACCAAACATATTGAAATCAGACATCATTTTCTCAAAGACAATGTTGAAAAAGGAAATGTGAATCTTGAATTTTGCAGATCTGAAGAACAATTGGCTGATATTTTCACTAAACCCCTAAGCAGGGAAGTGTTTGTCAAACTCCGCACATTACTTGGTATGGTAAGGATTAGATCCTAGTTCCTTAGGACTTATCTTTCCCTTTTTGGCTATGTTTGACTTTTTTTTATCTCTAGTGTACATAAGCAGGGTTGGTTAACTTTTAAATGTCATTTATGTAAGTGGCTTCAAAGTTCTTATGTTGATGTTGTTCCAATGTGTGGTATCTCTAAGTTGTCTAACTAAAAGATGCCTCAAGTTTTTAATATATACAGATCAGCGTCAGACCATCGTCAGACCAGACCCCTTCAACGGTTATATCAATTTATTACTGAAACCTCAATTTTGAAATTGAGGATTTAATTGATCTGACATATGACCGTTGTGAACAGTGTAAAGTAACTTCCATCTTATCTGTTCCAATAACTGCCTTTTGTCTTCATTTTAATTCATTCTTTCACATTGAATTCTCTCTCTAACCGTCTCTCTCTCTAATTGCTCTTCTCTCTCAAACCCTAAGCAACATCATCAGAATCTCTTTTGAAGAATCCGAAATCAATTTCTCTCTCTCTCTCTCATCAAACTTACTGATTCACTCAAAATGGGAAGAAAGAAGAACAAAGCTGCAAGGAAGAAAAGTAGAGAACTAAGTCAATCTCCCAGTTTCACACCTTCTAAGGTTGAGAAGGAATCAAGTACTGCAGTGGTTGCTGAACACCACCATGTAGATGAGAAGCAAGAAGAGGTCAAGGACCAAGTCACAACAGAAACAGTTGTTGAATCAGAGGTTGCATGTAAGCCCAAAGAAAAACCTACTCCTCCACCAAGCCCTAAATCAACACCAACATCTTCACCAAAATCTCCACCACCTCAACCTCAAAAAACTTCCTCACCATCTAAGCCATCATTCCCTCCATCACCTAAGCAACCCTCTCCACAGCCTATTATCCCTTCCCCTCCACAAAAATCACCATCACCCTCAAAGGCCGAAACTCCTCCTCCACCATCACCACCAAAGTCCAAAACTCCACCACCATCTTCACCACAAAAGGAGACAACCCCATTACCTTCTCCACAACTACAAAAGATACCTTCACCATCACCTCAGACCACACAGAAAAAAGTGCCAAGCACTGAGGAGAAAGAAGTTGAGAAGGAAGAAACAGAGAAGCAGGATGATGACACACATGCACAGGACATGGATGTCGAAATAACTGGGGTAGTACAAGGGGAAAAGGAGACTGGGAAGAGGACAAGGCCCTTGAGGACAAAGGTCTGTAAGGAAGAAGTCAAAAGGGAGCATGCTAAGAAAGTTCCAGAGGAAAAGAAGGATGAAAAGAAGAAAAGAGTGAAGAGTGTTGCAAAGAAGGGCAAAGCCTCTGAGAGCCCCAAGCCTGCAACCAAACTCCCAACAGAAAAGAAGAAGAAAGCTGACTCTGCCCCTGAAAAGGCCTCTGTCAAGAAGAAAAGTAAGACCACTTCTAAACCACTGTTTGAATTAAGTGGTAGGGGTGTCTTATTTGGTTTTGCATGTCCTAAGTCTTGGATGAGTCAACCCTTTTTAGAGGAGTTTAAGGAGGCCATAGAGTTCCAAGGTTGGGAGGGGCTGTTTGATAAGAAGTTGGATGTTTTTGAGAACTGTGTTGAGGAGTTTTACACCAAATTAGGGAAATTAGACAAAGGGAAGGTCTAGAGTGAGGTCGAGGGGGTCGACATCACTCTTTCAAAGAAGAGTCTAGGGGAGGTACTAGGTGTACCAAGAAGTGGGTTCTGTGACTATTCAAAAGACAACTGGCCAACCATTCCTGAGGTCAGTACAGAACACATACAGACCACTCTCTTCACTGGTTCTCCAAGTGATGGTTCTGGCTATGTTATTGGCCAACTAAGGGAACCAGTGATGAGGCTGTTTTATACAGTAGCCTCTAAGATAGTACTCCCTGGGGCTCAGGGCAGAATGGATGTGAGGAAGATGGATGTTGTGATTATCTACTGTCTCTATGAGAAAATTAAGTTGAGTCTCCCTGGTCTCATGCTAGCTCACATGGTTAGCATTCTGGAAAGGTCAAACCACTCTCTACCCTATGGTGTCTGGATTACTCTGGTTTTCCAAAGTAGGAAGGTCCATCTGAGTGGTGAGGTCAAGAAAATGTTTGTCCTCACCAACCAGATCCTAGGTCAGAAGGGGATGACCTTTGAGGGTGGAATGCTGAAGATGAGGGATGAAGAGAGGATCACAGGGATCAGAAGAACAAGCAGTTCAAGGTCTGAGGAGGCTGCTGGGTCACTGTCCAAACAGGTGCAAACACATGGGGAACTACTGCAACAGATGATGGCTAGTGTAAATGCCATGTGTACTTCTCTGGATGGATCTATAAAGAACATATCAGCACGGTTGGACTCCCATGAAGAAAAGCTTGCCTCCTCTTCCAGCTTCAAGCCCAAGACCACCAAGAGACCAGTTCCCATCATTGCCCAAGTCAAGAAAAGGCAACAGGAGGAGAGTGCAGAAAAGGAGAAGGAGGATTCAACTGAGGATTCTGATGATGATGATGCTAATTCTAACTCCTCCTAGCTTACCCCATACCCTACTAACATTTCTCTCAAACTATCATTTCTCTAGTTTCTCTGAACAATTATTATCTCTAGTTTTGACCATTTCTGCTAAACAATTTCTCTGTAGAATGGTCCTGGTCTGTATAATTTTTAACTTGTCTGTGCACTTTGAATAATTAGGATTGTGAGTTGCAGGTACTCACTTTTGGGACAGCATCTCTAGAATGATGTGTTTATATGATGCTTATGACTTTACTTGTTGCCTTCTCCTAATTTATATGCTATGTTAATTTTGTCATTTGATGATGCTAAAAGGGGGAATAGGACAGGTGAAGTTCCTAGTGTCAAGTGTAGCAACTTGAACAAGGTTCAGACCTTGTTAAGAGATGGCCCAGCTTTATGCCTAGGAGTACCTTGAATTCAGATCAAGTGCTCCTATCCATCCCAACTGGAAGAAACTCTTCCAAGTGAAATTGAAAATTTCTCTTGCTACATTTGATAATTGATAAGTCTTGCAGGTTACAGGTTTAATGCTGAAACTCAATAATTAATTGAGTAATGTGATGAGTGACTGACCATTGCAATCAGTCAAATTGTGCTTTAGTCTGCTGTGTATTTCTTATTCTCTGATATTATGAATCTGACTACAGGCACAGTGCAAGACCAGTTCCTCTGAACAGTTGTTTTATTTTGAAACAATTGGTTACTATTCTCAGGGGGAACTTCATGGTTTGTCATCATCAAATAGGGGGAAATTGTTGAACCATGTTTGATTTGAATGATGAGAAACCAGTTCTCTATACTTGATGTCTATGCATATTTGTGTATGAACAGGTTGAATCAAGTGATGACTCATCAAGGCAACCATGAAGGCCTTGAGATACTTGAAGATCAGAAGCCAAGAGCTTGGAGTTATTTATTTGTATATTTCTAGGATCTTCTTGTAAAATAGGCTTAGGAAAATATTCTTAGTGTTTTTAAGTAAAGAGCAAAAAGACTTTAAGTTTACATCCAGTAAAGAGAACAGGCTAAGAACAAGGTAAGAACAGGCAAAGAACAAGCTTGGAACAGTTCCCTTTATCAGATGTAGACTTAATAGTACTGAGACCACTGTGGGAACAGACCTTAGTATTACGCACGTGATCCGTACAAATTTTAGTGTTCAAAATTATTTTTGAAAATTTATTTGAAAAATATGGATCACTTGTGTTTTGGAAATTTGCCAAATTGATTCACAAAATCAGCTTTGAAATGTACTTGTTTAGACTCTAGTGTACTTTCCACTACATGTAGTGGAAGGAGACAAAGGTCTGAAATAGGTGCCTTTCTACTTGTGTCAGCTGAGCTTGTTTGCACAATTTAGGCAAGTCTCCAAGCACACTTCTAAAGGACGGTTTTTTCCTTGCCTATATAAAACAATCTCTTGAAAAAACCCTAGAAGACTTTTGCTCTCCAAAGAAAACCAAGTCATATTTTCTGAGAGTCTATCCTTAGAGCAAAACTATCTCCATATCCATCTTTAAGAGAAAAACTTACGGAGATTTAAGTTTGTAATATTTGAACCACTTAGAGGGAAGTGGTTGGGGAGTGTTCTGTGAATACTGAGTGAACTGCTAGAGTTAACAGTTGGGGAATTAAGTGTTACAAAGTTGTAGCATTTAATTGAGTGTGTAACCTTGTTATTATTCTGAGTTGATTAATAATATTGGTGAGAGAGTGGAGGACGTAGGCTTGTTTAGAAGCCGAACCTCGTTAAATCCTTGTGTTCCTACTCTCTATTTACTGTTCTTTCGTTGTTCTCACAAAAAGATAAACAAACTTTGAAAACGATTGAAAAAACACACATACTCAATTCAACCCCCCCCCCCCCCCTCTTGAGTATACATTGAACTTACAACATTAATTGAATTATTTGTAGAGAATTCATTTAGAACTCATATTAATAAGGAAAAATTGCCAAGAATAAGCCAACCTTTGGCCGATCTTCCACATTTAAGCCAACCTTTTGAAAATCCAGAAATAAGCTAACCTTGTTATCATTTAAGCCAAAAATAGGTTAAACGATTATTTAATCTATTAGTTATCGGTTGTTTTAAGTTACTGTTATCATTTAAAGCAAAAAATAGGTTGAATGATTATAAAATAGTGATAAAAAAACAATCGAAAATAACATGTTAAATAATCATTTGACCTATTTTTGGCTTAAATGATAACAAGGTTAGCTTATTTCTGGATTTTCAAAAGGTTGGCTTATTTGTGGAAGATCGCCCAAAGGTTGGCTTATTTTTGGCAATTTTTCCTATTAATAAACACTTAGATTTTTTTAAGATACACAATAAATCAAGGTAGTGTTTGCAAAACATGTAAAACCGAGATCTAAACCAATAATTGATTGGGTAGTGCTAGAACCTTACAATTAGAGGTAGTGGTGGAGCGGCTTTGCAGAATAATGATAAATCGGGTGGTGCTCCGGCTTTGGACCCGTTTCATTATTTCGACCTACACAAAGAATATAATGATGAATTTATAAAGCAAACATTCAATAGCAACTTAAAAGCATATTTATTTCCCATATAACCGAGATATAAACCAATAATTGATTAGGTGGTGATAGAACCTTAAAATTAGAGTTGGTGGTCGATCGGCTTTGCTGAACAATGATAAATCAGGTGGTGCTCCGGCTTTGGACCCGTTTCATTATTTCGACCTATAAAAAGAATATCATGATGAATTTATAAAGCAAATGTTCAACTTGAAAGCAAATATATCACCCATATAACCGAGATCAAAACCAATAATTGATTGGGTAGTGATAGGACCTTACAAGTAGAGTTCACTAGTGGAAAAAACCCTATCTGCTCCGCTATTTTGGGCACTATCTGCTCCGCTATTGCCCCGAAGCAGCATTGACCGGAACAGATGGTCAGGTATTATCTGCTTCGCTTCTTCGCGAAGCAGATACTAATTATCTGCTCCGCCATTTTGATAATAACGGAGCAGATAATAATTATCTGCTCCACCATTTAGGAAATAGCGGAGCAGATAATACCACTATCTGCTCCGCTATTCCTTAAATAGCGGAGTAGATAGTCAATTTTTTTTATTAAAAAAAAAATGCTCTGGTTGCTTCCAGTCCCCTCCCCAATCCCAAACTTGCTGCCCATTATCCCAGCCCCCTTCACATAAGTTGAATTATTCAAGAAAATTCATAAGCTAAGATATGAACATCCAACAATTGCAAGCACAAATTCAACATATCAAATTTTTTAAATTTTTATTCAAAAAAAATACGAAGTAGATGTTTAGTTGGAATTGAGTTACAAATTTAATGAAGGAAAAAGAAATAAAATACCTGTATATACTAGCTACCAAATACAAAAGTACAATAATTATAATGCTAATTAATTATACAAGCAAGCCTTGGATAGAGAATTACAATACATGAGCTTGTTGCTATACCTAATAATATGGGCAGCACCCTTTTTATGATATTATCAACAGCAAGCTCTACAATTATTCAATCTTGTCGGATCTTCACTCTGTAATTTAAAAAACAAAAGAAATACTTAAAAACATTCTTAAATTAATCAAGCACATGAAGGCAAGTCATGAAACCTTATCCTTCGTAATGTAAACATTTAACACAAACTCCATAATTGTTAATAGCTTCTGCCTTTTATTTTGAAGTAGTGCAAAAGCATAATCTCTAAGACTCCAGCACTAATTTGGTAACAATTTCTAAAAAAATACTTGACAATTACCACTCCCACTTTGATTCCATTATGAAAGGAAATGCCAAATAACATCAACATCAAAGCAACATCTTAGTGGTATGAAGGAGTAGATGACATTTTTTTCCACTAGTGGTATTATGTTACTAAAAACATTTATACTGTCCTTCACACAATATTACACATTGGATAGACCTTCACAAAAAAGAGCCGAATGAATAATAATATAAAGTGGCAAATCAAAATAGTAAAGTAGTACAGTAAATAGGAAGTCCTCTTACCATAGTTAATCAAGCTACACCTTGAAAATGCTATGGGATAATGACATTGATTTCGATGTATTATCTTAGATGCCCTTCATAAAAGTAGTCATAGTTAATGATATATGGTAATCTTAATGCTGAAAATCAGAAGTGAAGCACAAAATAACTTAAAGGTTTAACATATAATTTAACTTAAAGATTCGGTCAAAATAAGGTGGATATGAGCAAAAGCCTGGGTTGTAAGTTTTGAAGCAATGGCATAAAAATCAGCAAGCAATAAGAACAATAAGTAGTCACTAATTAATTGACTTTATACATACAACCTTACCTGTTGTTGTGGATAAAAATGAACCTCCAACTGTTGTAGGCTTGCTCTACAATTATATCCAAATAGAGCAAACAAAATAGTCACTAATCAATTGAGAGAAGACTTTCAAGCAAGGCAAGTATACGAAAAAGAGAAGTATGGTTTATATTAGGAAAAGAAATTATAATGAACTTAAGAAATGATTTACCTCATTTGCATGCAATCCCTGGTCATATGGTGTTGGTACCCCAACTAGAGAGGGGGTGGTATATCTATATTGAGTATATTCTTCGGAATTAAAAAAAAGTTAAGATGGTTTCATACATAATACAGCCGCTCCACTAAACGGTCATTTTTAATGGCTCTGTTAATAGGAAAAAAAATAGAAATTTGCATAGGAAAAAAATGCACGCTAATTTAAAAACTAAGAAAGGGAAATATAAATAGCAAACATGTTGTTTGGAAAAGACAACCGGTTTTTTAATAACAAAAGGCAATTAGGTTTCATTCTCAAGACAACAAACCATAGCCGAAGCTAAACAAAACACCAAAGCAATGTTGAAGACAACCGAAAGATAGAATAATTTAGCATAACTCAATGACTTTGGCCAGTGAGTTAGTAACCACCCTGAATCTGTAATATAACTTTGACCTTTCAAATTCCTATCCTAAGATTAACAATTACTCCTGTTTAAGTAATATCCCTTATTATTAGAGTATTATCATAATACAACTTACAAGCTGGGTATAGGCTGATAGGTTCCGCATAAAGATTTAACAAGCAGAAGTTGGGATTGTAAACTACAACAACACAAAAGAATAACAATTTTTCTTTTTTTTTCCGGAAAAAGCTCAACAAGAAGTTGTGCTACTATCAAGAGTCAATATTAAAACAAAACCAATAATAAGCTTATCAATTTCTTTCATATAACCAATAATAAGTTGTGTACTTAAAATTAAAAAAGCAAGATTAAGGGTCCATTTTAAACCAATACTAAGACAACACAGAGAATAGCATACATCAAAGGTTTCTTTCATTGAACCACAAGGTGTTAAGTAAAAAAAATCAATCTTTGCCAAGAACATCCATCATCACAATTTTAAACATAGTAAATCTTTAATTCAACCCAAAACCAATAATAAGCTTATCAATTTCTTTCATACAGCCAATAATAAGTTGTGTTACATAAGTTGTGTTACTTAAAATTACAAAAGCAAGATTAAGGGTCCATTTTAAACCAATACTAAGACAACATAGAGAATACCATACATCCAAGGTTTCTTTCATTGAACCACAGGGTGTTAAGTAAAAAAAAAAAAAACAATCTTTGCCAACAACACCCATCATCAAAATTTTAAACATAGTAAATCTTTAATTAAACCATTCTAAACGCTGACAACAACTAGCCAAACCCAAATAAAATAAGAACAAAATGAAAATTTCATCTTTGTTTTGTCTTTAAAATGCACATAATCAGAACCAAATAAAAAAATCAGAACAAAATCAAATTTTCATCTTAATATTAAGACAACTAAACAAAACCCAAATAAAAAAACAGAACAAAACAATTTGAAGGAAACCTAGCCATGGTTCCTGCACTTCATCGGTAATTTTCTTTAACTTCACCTTTTTTTCACCTTATTTCGTTTAACTTCATCAATGGAATAAAAGAACACTAATTTCATCTTGTTTTTGTTTATCAACGTTTCATTTCATCAAAGCTAAAAAAACGAATTAACACAACAAATAACAAGAAAATATCACATTGACAATTCCATAGAGGAAATACCTTGAAACTGAGTTAAGATTTCTAAATGTTTTTGATCTACCAGGCCTTTTGAATATCACAACAAAGTCCAATTTCAGTCTAAATTAGTAATGTTTTGGCACAACAAGACTGAAAACCGCATAAAGTAACAAGAAATCCAAATAACAAAAAATAACATGAAATGAAAACTAGACATAATAGCATATACAAACACACAAAAAAACACATAAATTCGGGAAAAAAATAATAAACCATAAATTCGAAGAAAAATACAATTTTTAGAATATCTGACCAAAAAAATCCAATCCAAAACAAAAAAAAATATAAAATTCGAACAAAACACTAAAAAATTCAAACAAAGAACACACATAAATTCAAGCAATAAACGACCCAGAAATTCAGAATCAATTGAAAATAACAATTAAATAAAAATAAAATTGAAAAAAGCAGGTTATGAAAAAACCTAAAAAAAGGAATTAGAAACGAAAATCGACATCTTCCCAGGACGATGGAGGTTGAAGGATGGCTGGAGAGAAATTGAGAGTTGAGTGGGGAAAAACAAACGAAAATAGACACAAAAGCATAAATTAATACCCTAAATATGCAATTAAACTATATAAGAGAATTATTTCACCCTTAAAACCCTTAATTAGAAAATTAAGCAATCAAGTAGCTACCGGTAGAGATGGAGAATTTACGGCAGAGGTACAGGCGACCTCTTCGATGGAAGATATTGAGAGATTTCCAGCAGTTTAAGGTTCATTGCGAAGGAGGCGGTGAAGATGCAAAGGGTTTAGGGCTGCGATGGAGTTTGCCAGTTTAGCATAGACATCTTCGAAGGGGGATGGAGGTTGAAGGATGGCTTGAGAGAAATAGAGAGTTGAGTGGGGAAAAGGAAGTCTGAAATATGTTAGAATAAAATTAGTTTTGAGTTTTTTAACAGTGTGAACGCATCTTCCTGCTCCGCTATTTACTACCAACGGAGTAGATGTATTTTCTGCTCCGCAATGTAATAAAAAACGGAACAGATAATACTTTCTACATTTTACTCATAAACATCTGCTTCGTTTTTGTAAATGGCGGGGCAAATATTGAGTGGTAGATAAGCTTTTTTTCACTAGTGGTTGGTGGTCGAGTGCCTTTGCTGGACAATGATAAATCGGGTGGTGCTCCGGCTTCAGAACCGTTTCAACATTTCGACCTATACAAAGAATATAATGAAATTAAATCGACCTATACAAAGAATATCATGATGAATTTTTAAAGCAAAAATTCAACTTGAAAGCAAATATATCACCCATACAACTGAGATCTAAACCAATAATTGGTTAGGTATTGATAGAACCTTACAATTAGAGTTGGTGGTTGAGCGGCTTTGCAGGACAATGATAAATCGGGTGGTGCTCTGGCTTCGGACCCGTTTCATTATTTCGACCTATACAAAGAATATAATGATGAATTTATAAAGCAAACATTCAATAGCAACTTGAAATCAAATTTATCATCCATATAACTAAGATATAAACCAATAATTGATTGGGTGGTGATAGAACCTTACAATTAGAATTGGTGGTCGAGCGGCTTTGCAGGACAATGATAAATTGGGTGATGCTCCGATTTCGGACCCATTTCATTATTTCGACATATACAAAGAATATAATGAATTAAATCGACATATACAAAGAATATCATGATGAATTTATAAAGAAAACGTTCAACTTGAAAGCAAATATATCACCCATATAACCGAGATCTAAACCAATAATTGATTGGGTAGTGATAGAAACTTACAATTAGAGTTGGTGGTCGAGCGGCTTTGTAGGACAATGATTAATCGGGTGGTGCTCCGGCTTCGGACCCGTTTCATTGTTTCGACCTATACAAAGAATGTAATGATGAATTTAAAAGCAAACATTCAACTTGAAAGCAAATTTATCACCCATATACCCCAATTGCAAACAGCAATTGCAAAACGCAAGTTATAAATCAAATGCTAAACTTTATAGGAAAAATAAATAGAATATAATTGAGCTAAAACTAACTCCATATACAGCTAAAACGAAATGGAATACCAGTGGCATTTATTACATACAAGAATCAAATGATTTTTTTAATTCATTATTTCTCTTACCAAATTAAAGAACCGTCAAGATTTGAAAAAAAAAAAACAGATGCAACACAAACTTAAAAGGAAAAAAAATGCAATTGACCATCATTAGATTGAAAGGGCACAATATAATTGAACATGCAACCCAACGGCATGAAAATGAATGTTGACCATGGCTGGAGAACAACACAATCGAATTAAACATGCAACCCAACACAATCTCACTTACTTTAGCAGCTATGACAATATATATATTATACTAAACAAAAATTAAAGAAAGGAAGATTACCCTGATGGGAACAAGCAATATTAATTGAATGAGCATCCATGCATAAAAGGACCAGTTCTCAAGAAATCCCACAGCCTATGATGATGAATGATCGAATAAATCCCAACCCAATTGAATGATTGATTAAAGAAAGGAAAGCCATAATTGATGATGGATGATTGATTTAATCCCCAGCGAGGAAAGAATAACCTGTGAGTGACGGTTGTGAGAAAGCGCCGAAAAATTGAAGGTAGAACATCGGTGCAGCATCGGCGAAGTAGCGGTGGAGCATCTCGACGTTGATGTTTGAGTTGAGATCACGATTGAAGATGTGGGATGTGAGGATGATCGCCACTGATGGTAGAACATCGGTGCAGCATCAGCGGAGCAACGGTGGAGCATCTTGGCGTTGATGTTTGAGTTGAGATCACGATTGACGATGTGGGATGTGAGGATGAATGCCATTGATGATTGCTTATGAAAAATAAATAGAATCGACCATTAAATCGACCATTAAATAGTAAATGAGGATGTTCATGTTTTTATGAAAGTTAAAGATATATAAAGGGAAAAAAAATCTTTTATTTTCTTTATTATTTATATCTTTAATTTTCTTTTAAATCTTGGATTAAAGAATGTATTTGTACATACAATTAGTTAATTATTATTATTACCTAGTAATTTATAAGAGGTCTAGGATAGGTTAGAGTTGCTGGATATTTTTAGGACCCGAGTTTAATATTATTGTCTTTTATATTATAGGCGAGGAATATTACTTAGGCGAATTCTAAAGGAAAGGGTGGAGTACCGCCAAGTTTATTCGAGGTACGCGTAATTGATAAGTTTTCAGACGTAGTATCATGTTAAGACTTTGCATATTTCTATCATGATTATCAAGATATGTGATTTTGTGGAACATGATTATTTGTGGTGTTTTTAGTTGTTTGTATAACTTGTGTTTGCAAACCTATCAAGAAAAGAATAGGAAGGATTAATTCATGTTCCTGATTATAAAAGAGAATATTGCATGAATAGGTTGTTTGAATATTTCATGCTTCATTAATAGCAATTTATTATGCATATGGACAGGTTGTCCCTTTCAAGTTTATTAGTAATGCATGAATAGATTCTCCGAATATTTCATGCCCTTTAGTAGCTTTGGGATACCAATTAAGGCATAAGTTCTTAATGGGAATCTCGTTAAATAGACAAGAGTTTAGTGTGTTTTATCTGAACAATAAATTAAAACAAGTGTTATGTGGATTGTATGATATGTGTGTGCTTGTTATGTGTAATAACTCTCAAGACACTAATCACTTAAAGTGAAAGATTCGGGTAAGCATTAAAACTCAATACAAGTGCACGTCTGGAGTATTGACATAGATGTGGGTTGGGGTCACGGCAGGTCTCATGACTTTAAGGGAGCCGTAGGATCCACGTGTTCTATTAGCGGATTGAGCTCATTCCATTATTTGTGACGTGGGTAGCTCCCATTGTCACCTTCTAGGCATAGAAAACTCGCCCGGTGCTTATACTGGCTTCGGCTCTAGAGGGCCACTTAATAATCAATGTGTTTAACAAGAGAATAATAACTAATTACTCACCATAGCAATTAATTTTTGACGTGATTATTATATGCAATAGATCTGTATGCTTATTTAATTGCCGTACTCAGCTTTGCTGACGCCGTACAAAATTTGGTCTTGTTAATATCTTGACCCTGTGATGACCCACTATTGGTGAGCAGTCGTTCAGGGTCAAGGTAAGATTGTGCAGGATTACAGGGACGATTATGGGCTTGAGTGATGAGCGGCGTTTCTAAAACATTTATTAATTTTGGGAAATATTTTCTAAGTTTGATTTAACATTTAAGTTCGGTTCATCTTTGACATTTCTTTTTATTTAAGTTTAATTTATTCTACAACATCTTTCGTTAAGTAAGATTTAATAATTCCAGGTCCTCAATGTTTCCAAGTTGTAATAGATTTAATTTTAATTTAATTTTTGTACTATTTTAATTCCACTGCAAAATTCTGAGTAAGTCGATACGTTTCCACACGTGACGATTGTAACACCCCGTATTTTTGGGGTTAAAATTTTTGGTAATTAGTTCGTCTTTCCTGTCGCCTTAAAAATTTATTTCGAAAACTACTAATAGATTCCCTGTTTTATATTTGGAAAATCTTTTAAAAGTTATTTTTCAGGAATTTATATTATTAATATTTTATAATGTGTCAAACCAATTTTCTTTGTTACGGTTATCTTACATTCTCTGCTTTGGCCTCAATCTATTAGGTTCCCAAATCCTCACCTTAAAACAATTCAAGGTTGTGGACGGACTCAAATTTAATGTTGAATTAATGACGAGTTTGCTAAGTAGGGGTTAGAAGTAATTTTAGTCCTTTCTTGGTAACCGGGCTGGAAAAGCCTTTTTCATTTGATTTCTGGCACATTGATTCAAGTTGAGCCCAACTAAACTCTTAGCCCAAGCTTTTTACCGTGACCTGCCAAATAGGCCAAAGCCCAAAGCCTTTTTCTTAATTGAGCCCACGCGGCCCCTCTATTTTTTCTCCTCTAATTAATTAGGTATTATCCTTAAACAAAAATGTTATTTTTATTTTTCTTGGACTAATTATTTTTCCAAAATCTTTTAATATTTAGATATGGACTGTATCCAAAAATCTCATTTTAAATATTTTTCTACTTATTTTTAGGATTTCCTCAGCAAACCAAGAGCCTATAAATACCCCTCCACATCACAAAACCCACGGCACCCCAAAAAGAACAATACCACCATAATTACTTTCATTCTCTCTCAAAAACAACTAAACACAAAAATTCCTAAAGACTTTCAACTCAATTGTAAGATAAAAGGAATCCGAAATCTTGTCCATCAATTCAAGGTAATTAGATGTTTTGCTTAGTTTTAGAATAAGATTAAATATATAATTGTTAGAGCATGTTTAGAATTGCTAAAGATTGTATTTTTGATGTTTGAATTATTATTATTGATATTAAACAATTGAATGATTATAAGTGTGTTGTTGAGTGTATGAATTTATTTCTTGATCAAATCTTGTTATTTCTTGATGAATTTTTCGTGGGAGTTTCTTTACTGGTCGATTATGAATCATGATTTATTTTGTGGCAAAATTCGTTCTTTTCTTGCTTATAACAATTTAATCTGTCAAACCGGTAAAACTGTCCAGATTTAAGTTACGAATTTATTAACATACTTATTCAATTCGGGTGGCTACATAAATTAAGGTGAAAGTTCGAATTAGTGTTTTATAGCTTGTGTTAATTTTTCGTAATTTTTAAAGTTCGTTTGCTATGGAAGAAAATTCGTAAATGATATTATTTTTGGACGAAACTTGTGCACGTTAAACCTTGAACCTAGATTTAACTTTCATCAAAATTACAAGAATGTTAGACACCTTTAAATGGTTGTTCTTTAATTTAAATGGGTAAAATCAGATTTTGTAAAGTAGTGTGATTAAATTCTTAAAATACTTTTAAAGTATATCTTGTGGAATATCTTGTTCAAATTATAATTCTTTATGACTTTCTTGATTTAATTTTACTAAGTGAATAAGTTCTTGAATTAAATTGTTAATCTTGATTTAATTAATTAAATTCTTTAATTATGTTTTATTGATTACTATCTATTAAGATGTCGTGAATATTTTTCATAAATAAAGTTTGGATATTTTCTTTTAATTATTAGATGATTGAAATCTATTTATTTAACTATGTATTTTTTTTATGAAGTATTGATTTTGCTTTGTGATCATGTTGAAATTTATCTTTGTTGAATTTGTGTGATGTTTTCGAGTGATTGAAGTGCTTGGTTATTGAGTAGTGGATTGTCTAATTTGTTATCGAGTCTAGAAGTCAAAGTTAGTATGTTTGACCTAGAGTTGACTAAGTGATAAGTTGAGTTGACTTAGAGTTAAGTTGTAAGCTTAAATAATTAATAATAACATAATAATGAAGGAAAGGAAACAGAGTAAGAGGATATTGTCTTGTTTCGATCTCTGTCTAGGAAAGACTTGGTATTTAAGATGGTTGATATACGTGTCGCAACTCTCTTTCCAGGGATTTCGAACATCTCAGTTCCAATTACGGTCACTTAGTACTTCCAATTATGGTATACTCTACCGGGTTTAAGGAATTGACGGCTGGCATATATTGATAAAATTGGAATTGACGGCTGGCATATACTGATAATTGGAATTGACGGACAGTTATGCCGATAATTAAGGAATTGACGGTCGGTATGAGCACCATATAAAATACATAATAAATGATGCTAGTGTCGTGAGTCTCGTGTACTAAACTAGAGTTTTGGGTCAATAAAGGTTGAACTAGAATTGATTAGAGAGTAAGTCTTGTTAAAAGTAAGTCAAACTGTGAACTAAAAAGATAATTTGAAAAGATAATAACTTATGAAGTGACCGCCCATCTAGTGGATAAAGCGCCATGAACGTGGGTATAGTCGAAGCCACTGTCCCTTCTGTGGTTTTGGGGAATTTCTTGATCCCAGTGCTCGGAAAGTAGATCGAAAGTAGTTGACCTGGCATGAGCAAGGAAAGTTGGGGGAAGTAGATCCTTTGTGGTTGACCCCTTACGAGCACATGATTGTGTCACGGATTAGAACCCTAAAGTGAACTGGAACTTGAAGGTTTAAGAAATGAAAGTCTAGAGTCTAGAGTCAGTACTAGCTTGAAGGGAAGGTCTGGTCTTAGTTGGTCTAGTGTATTATGTTTCCGTTGCGTATCTTGAGAATTAGATATATTGTTATGTTAGTGTTGAACTCGTCGACTTGTGTGGACTTTCTGTTTGACTTGTTATGATTATTATATGTCTAATTGCGTTCTACTATTAAGTAGAACATTCTAATTACTCCCTACTGACTGTAGACCCCCCCCCCCAATCTCCTTTCAGGTAATGAAGAGGAATAAGCCGGGTGTTAGCGAGGGTTGGGATTCGTGAGCTTGCAAGCGTAGCAGTTTAGCTACCGTAGTCTTAGACTAATGTTAATATTTCTGGCTTGTAATAGTATTTTAGTGGTTTAATGAAAACTTTCGGATATCTCTAGTTTTGAGTGGATAATTTTGATTAATAAATGGATAAGTTTTAGAGCTTCCGTTTTCGTTTTAAGTTTTGATCATTATAATTTCGTTTATTAATGATTTGTGTTGTTGTTTTCTCCGAAAACAACGTTGCTAAAATACAGGTCGTTACAGCGATAGTACTTTAATAATTCTCGGTATTTCTATAAAATAGCGTTTATAATTTATGAGAATTATTGGGGTGTTACAAAGTGGTATCAGTTAGCCTCAGGTTTTGATCCAAAAATTTTCTTAAAAAGTCAAAATATTTTTTTAAATTCTAAATACACTTTCATTTACAAAAAAAAAAGGATAATTTAAAAGCAAAATAAAACATTTAAATTCAGCTTTTTCTTTCTTTTGACCTTGGTGAGGATTTGGGAAGGGAATGAAAATGATTAGTTTATTTTTCTATGTGTGTTTTATAGTGTCTCAATATGGTTGTGTGGAATTCATATGTATTCCTGAAATGGTATGGTAAAAGTTGTGTTTTAAGTTTAAAAGAAAGTTTTACTGCAAATATTGAAAAGGACATGTAGAACTTAAGCATATCATTTTATTACATTCTTGCATTGTTTGTATGTGGTTAATATGTGCAGTATTATATGCCTTTATGTGTTATGAACCAAACATATCTCCTGAAACTTTATGGTAGCCACATTGCAGTAATGATTGTATGATTGGGGTTATGCCGTTGTTTTGGGTTTTCAGTTAAGATTTCGTGAGATTATGTACTTTTTAGGTTATTAAGTTGCCCCTTCCATCATGCTCTTAGTTAGCATTTAAGGATGAAAAAAAAATCGAAGGATATTTATTATTACTTAAGAAGTGCCTCTATTTACAACATTGAGGAGTTGCAAAGGGAGGAAATTCATTAAGGGTGGTTGAGGTTAAGCACATGCTCATGTTTGGGTTGATGCCAATGAGATCAACGGTTATGTGAGTATTTTTAATTTTTTTAATTTTTTTTAATTTTTGGGTTGTGTTTTGCATTATTTTCCAAATGATGATGAGGTCTCTTTGATTACTTGGGAGCTTTTATATTTTTCTAAAGGAAGAACTAGATGTCACGTTTACACCCTGGATCCGAGGTAGCAAATTAACTCATTTTGTTAAAATGTAATTAGGTCAAGAGTATTATCATTGGAGTGGGTAATATTGATAAGGATGATAGTTAGAGGAATCAAGAGATCATTTGGTGCAAAATGAAATTTGTCATATATCTCTAAGTGAGAGCAGGAATGAATAAGAGGAAGAAGTAAAAACATTTCAACAAAGGATATAATTGGGGATGAATAAGAAATGAAATTGGATGATTATGTGTCAAATTGATTGTTAAGGATATTTGTAATGAGGAATAGGAAGTTAGTAAGATCTAGGGACACATAAAATGAAATTTTGGCAGAACTCACTTGAGTGATCGTGAAGCCTTAGGAGATTTTACTGACGAAAATGCTGAGATTAGTATCAACGATGGAAAAATGGTGATAAAAAGTGTGAAGCGGTCTTTTGACAATGAGATGATTTGATGTTATAGAGTGTTACTATTTGTGGTTGGACTATAAATGGGATGAACTACAAATGTGTTTGGGGATTTAGTCTTAGAATGATAGTGTACTTTACATAGTAAGTTGTTATGTCATTGTTCTTGAGGAAAGGTTGAGGCCATTTAGTATATAAGATTGGAATTTCTCTTAAGCACAACCACTTTTGGAATAGTTAAGCAAGGAATATTTCAATTAACTTTCTTATTTTCATATTTCGTTGAGTAATGATTATTATGTCGTTTGTCATATTATTTTGGTTATGCAAGTAGTATAATTTCAATAATTTTCTTTGGTTCTAAGCCAACGAAAATAAGCAAGCTTTGCATGGATTTTCCATTGCATTAAGTAGAATTTAGTAAAGTTCAATTTTATTGCATTAATATGCTATAATTTTTACTATTGAAAATGTATTAGTAGATGCTATCAAGTGTCCACTTAAATTGTTTTAAAGTTATTTAGTAGTTTTGACATCCTCAAAAATCGAAGCCACCAAAAGTTTTGTCTACAGTATAATTCCAATAATTAATGTTCATAATTGTCATCGAAGAAAGTTATAATTGTCTCTCTTTTCTTCTTAGAAAAAAAATAATATAAGGGTTAAGTTACCATTGCCAAGTGAAGAAGTGAGAAGTACTAGAACCTAAGGAAGAAGAGGATCCAATACTATGAACAAGTTGGCCTTGATGGGCAAGGAGGAAGGTGATCAGTTTATGAATGTCTTCAATATCATATCCCCTAGAGCTTTGCTTTAGTTAAAGTTTGGTTCGGAATAGGAGTATGTGTTTTGAATTATCCAAGTTTGTTTCAAGGAATGGGAAATTATGTTTGATTTAGCATGCATACCCAATTATCTAAAAGATTATCTATTGTTATAAGAGGATGTAGTTTCTATGTTGACCCGTTAGCATTTGAATTAAAAAAACAATGGAATTCTTGTGAAATGGATAAATATGCGATAAGGACGAAGTGTGAAGAGCATAAGTTTCATTGGGGAAATCTTAGAGAATTTCATTTCTTATTTGTACTTTAGGAAGTTATTAAAGCATTTGGGATATCTTAGCAGTATAGATGAGAGAGTTCGTTCTGAAAGGAATCTTAATTACTTTTGGTCTATGTGATATTGGCACAAAGAAGGGAAAAGTGAAGTAAAGGGAAGATAACAGATGCTTTAAGCATAAAAGAATCTCAGTTGTCTTTTGGGAATAAAGGTTTGGGAAATATCGCCCAAGGAAGCTATTGAGTTCACCAGCAATTAAAAAGATTAAATTAGAACCATAATAGATAGGTTTAAAAGTGTCATATAAGGAGAGTAAGTGTTGACTAATTATAAGAATTACTTATTAGAAGTTATGATAGTCACTTGGAGAAGAACAAATATTTTAGCGCGAAGGAATAAATGAATTTATGAGCCTTTACATTGCTAAAAGATATAGAGGATAGTGCAGTACCATAATTTATTATTTATCCACAGCCCAGGATCGACTGACTATGGGATGACTTGAAGGATCGAGGAATTTAGGTAATAAAGAATGATTGATGGGGAATATCGAGTATGATGTTTAAGGAATTAACGTAGATGATATAAGGTTAATCAATATCGTTGAGATGATAAACTAGCTGACCATTACGATACCTTATTGGGACTTAATGAAGAAAGTGCTCGAAGATTCTTAATCATATATGGGAAACAGATCTTATTGGCGTAAGAGAATTTTAAAGGATTAAAGAAAAGTGTAATGAGTGATTAAGAAGTGTTTTGGGAGTCATGTTGAAAGAATCGATTATTTTTGGGACCTTAGTGTGAGGTAATTATGAATAAAGGAATTACAACCATGGGACATTAGTTTCAAAGAGAAAGTACATTGATGGAGCTAGTAAAGACTAAAGCTATTATTATCAAGTGGTTTATACCTTAAAGGATGTTTGTGTCGACGCGACTTGGGGTTAAGTTGATTTCTATCGGAGGCTTGTTAGGGATTTCTTTAGAGGTTATTACATTTCCGATGAAGAAATAACTGAAATTCGTTTAAATGGTTATTTACAGTGTGAGTTTTTCCAACCATCATAAGGAACAAATCAACTATATAAAGCACCAACTTTGATTTTGTGAATTGAAGGTGTAGCTTGTGGTGAGGAGTTACTAATTTAGGGTGAGACCAGTAAAAGAAATAAAACTTATTGTATAAAGATGAATTATGGAACTATATGAGGTTAGATACACTATAAACAATGTAGATACAATGATGATGGTTTTAGCTTGGGAATCTTAAGGTGTTGTAGTATAGTGTGATTGGTGACATACACATCGACCATAAGAACTAAAAGTAACATGTTGATAAAGACACTTAGATATGAAGCAAGCATGAGGATTAGAGATAATCAAAGATTATGGCTTATTTACAATATTGAAAGCGGGTGATGAAATTTTTGAGTATGGAGTTGAATTTTAATGATAATGATGATTTTGACATGATAACCGATGTAAATTTTTTAGTTGGATTAAATAATAATATAGCGAAGAAGAGGGTATTGGACGCTTATTTAAGAATTATGCTTTGCGTTATACTTTTGTTAAGAAACCAAGCTAGGGATGAGGACTAGGAAACAAAGAAGAGATGTGGGTCATGGAAAGGAGGTGGAACCTTAACATTTTGAGCTATGAGAATTCGATAGTAATATATGTTTCAGGATTGTGAGATATTATGTGACCATCACAAAATAGCATGTTATTTATTGTTTACTAAGAAGTGAGTTATTTATGCGATGAGCTACTTAAGTGTTTATTATGAAGTTATCTAATTCATTTTGGGTTATCTAGTTGTCAAAAGAGGGAAAGAATGGTTGATGTTGTCTCCGTAAATAAAGTATAATCATTAACAGTTGTGATATGGAAATAGAATTCAAATATGTATGTTTTCACAAATGAGATGCCTACAACGAGAAATGATAACCATATAGCTTTTTGCAATAAATGAAAAAGGAATTATTAACGTAGTAAGTGACTTAAAGTCTTAGCGAAATTTTGGAGAAGAGTGAAACAAAGATTAGGAACTAAAGTCGAGCATATTGTTTCATTTTGTAGGTATTAGGCCATCATAGAGATTAGATCCAATGATGGAAGATTCATTTTGAGTTGCATTGGAGATTTTCAAATGACATATGTTTTGTTTGGCAAAAAGGGAAAGCTAAGCTTAAAGTACATAAGATTGTTTGAAGCATGTGAGAGCAATGGTAACGATTCCCTATAGAATAACTTTACTCATGAAATCAAAAGTTACTTTATTTGTTCGATATTTTGAAACACTTGAATTATATTTATATATGAGGTGTATTATGTGATTTTAGTAGATATAAGAAGAAGACATCCATATCTTTGGAAGTTTATTTTTTCATATAGATGTCATTGTAATAAGAGTGATTTAATTTAGTTATCAAGACTGTGACTAAGTTTGTATATGTGAAACGAATTTCGGAATTCACTAGCAAACATGTGAGTATAAAGGAAATGAGGAAATTACCCCGAAGTACTCAATGAGGTGTGTTATGAGGGCGTAACTCTTTTTCTTTAAGGGGGGTAGAATGCGATAGATATTCGTGCTTTTTAGAGCATTTTTATAGCATTTTAGGTACCATTTTGCATGCTTGCATTTGGTAAGATAAATTTTCCTCGCTTTTAGACAAGTCTCAAGTGTCTTTGGGCATATTTCCTGGGGCAAGTAGTAGAAATGGAAAGTTCAAGTCAAGTTACAGCAACTCTAGTCTTTAGATTCTTATTTAGCAGTTTGATTCTTAAAGTCACTAGCACCAAAGTTTCGGGGACGAAGCTTCTTTTAAGGGGGGTAGAATGTAATCCCCCGTATTTTTATACCCAAATATAGAATTATATATACATAAATACTCGATTTTTATACCCTTAAACAGATATTTTATGCGTTTTCTGGATTGAAATTAATAAATTAATATAATTATTTTATTTTATGGAAATATTAATAGTTTAAATGTCTTAAATTATTTTTATAAGAAATTTTTGGGGCTTATTTAAATTAAGTTTAAAGGTTTTAATTATCTGTTTTGGTGTTGTACAAAAAAAATATATACTTCGTATATATAAAAATATTTATGTAGTTTGAAAAAGTAAAAAAAAAAAAGTTTTAGGCCCTCTGTCACAAGCCCGACCTAATGGCAACCCTAATTTTTCAGCTTTTACCATTATATATACCTAGGTGAGCCAAAACAGGTTAGAAGCCTAAAAGCAAAAAAAAACAAAAAAATCTCTTCACTCTCTCTCTTCCTCACCATGAACCAAGCAGGAAAAAGAAAAAAAAATTCAAAATTCAAAAACCAAAAACCCTCAAACCATCTCCTCCCTCACGCACGACCATCGCGACAACCACAACCGTGCCTTGCTTCTGCCGCGAACCGCCTCGCCGGTGCCGAGCCATCACCTGCTGTCGCCGTTCCCTGTGTGTAGTGTTCTTCGGGTTTAAAAAAAAAGAAAAAGAAAACAGAGCAAGGCTCCTTCACGCAAGCCGCTGGCCGCAGCACCACCACCAGCCACCGCAGCCGTGTCGCTGGAGCTTTTGACCGTGGCCGCCGAGTCGCCGTCACCGTAGGTAGCATACTTGTATATATGTGTGTATGTATATATACGTATAAACATATATATAAAGGTAAAAAAAATTCTTTTATTTTCTTTATTATTTATATCTTTAATTTTCTTTTAAATCTTGGATTAAAGAATGTATTTGTACATACATTAGTTAATTATTATTATTACCTAGTAATTTATAAGAGGTCTAGGATAGGTTAGAGCTGCTGGGTATTTTTAGGACTCGAGTTTAATATTATTGTCTTTTATATTATAGGCGAGGAATATTACTTAGGCGAATTCTAAAGGAAAGGGTGGAGTAGCGCCAAGTTTATTTGAGGTACGCGTAATGAATAAGTTTTCAGACGTAGTATCATGTTAGGACTTTGCATATTTCTATCATGATTGTCAAGATATGTGATTTTGTAGAACATGATTATTTGTGGTGTTTTTAGTTGTTTGTATAACTTGTGTTTGTGAACCTAATCAAGAAAAGAATAGGAAGGATTAATTCATGTTCCTGATTATAAAAGAGAATATTGCATGAATAGGTTCTTTGAATATTTCATGCTTCATTAATAGCAATTTATTATGCATATGGACAGGTTGTCCCTTTCAAGTTTATTAATAATGCAAGAATAGATTCTCCGAATATTTCATGCCCTTTAGTAGCTTTGGGATACCACTTAAGGCATAAGTTCTTAATGGGAATCTCGTTAAATAGACAAGAGTTCAGTGTGTTTTATCTGAACAATAAATTAAAACAAGTGTTATGTGGATTGTATGATATGTGTGTGCTTGTTATGTGTAATAACTCTCAATACACTAATCACTTAAACTGAAAGATTCGGGTAAGCATTAAAACTATAGACAAGTGTACATCTGGAGTATTGGCATAGATGTGGGTTGGGGTCACGGCAGGTCTCGTAACTTTAAGGGAACCGTAGGATCCACGTGTTCCATTAGCGGATTGAGTTCATTCCTTTATTTGTGACGTGGTAGCTCCCATTGTCACCTTCTAGGCATATACAACTCGCCCGGTGCTTACATTGGCTTTGGCTCTAGAGGGCCACTTAATAATCAATGTGTTTAACAAGAGCATAATAACTAATTACTCACCATAGCAATTAATTTTTGACGTGATTATTATATGCAATAGATCTGTATGCTTATTTAATTGTCGTACTCAGCTTTGTTGAAGCCGTACAAAATTTGGTCTTGTTAATATCTTGACCCTGTGATGACCCACTATTGGTGAGCAGTCGTGCAAGGTGAAGGTAAGATTGTGCAGGATTACAGGGACGATTATGGACTTGAGTGATGAGCGGCGTTTCTAAAACATTTATTAATTTTGGGAAATATTTTCTAAGTTTGATTTAACATTTAAGTTCGGTTTATCTTAGACATTTCTTTTTATTTAAGTTTGATTTATTCTACAACATCTTTCGTTAAGTAAGATTTAATAATTCCAGGTCCTCAATGGTTCCAAGTTGTAATAGATTTAATTTTAATTTGATTTTCGTACTATTTTAATTCCGCTACAAAATTCTGAGTAAGCCGAAACGTTTCCACACGTGGCAATAATACTTTAATAATTCTCGGTTTTTCTGGAAAATAGCTTTTGTAATTTGATGAGAATTATTGGGGTGTTACAGTTCTATGCGAATTGGTGAAGCTAGTCTTGGTTTGATGTGTAATCTTGATGGCCGAATGTGATGGTGTGATTTGATTATTGTTTTGCGTCTTTTGAGTCTTTGTCGAGTCTTGTTGAGTCTATCGGTTGAAGACCGAGCGAGTTGAGTCTATCGGTTTATCGGTGATGAATTTAGCGGGGCAAGTTTTGTGTGATTGTTTGATAGTCAGAGTCGTTTCGTGTCTATTGGTTGAAGACCGAGCGGGTCGTGTCTATCGGTTGAAGACCGAGAGAGTTGTGTCTATCGGTTTATCTGTGATAAACTGAGCGGGTCTATCGGTTCATCTGTGATGAACTGATCGGGGCAAGTTTGTTATTTGTTGGTCATATTATCGGTTATAGACCGATCGGAGTCTTGTCATTGATTTGTGAATTGATCTTGAGATGTTGTGATTGATTGAGTTATGATGTAATTGTGGAATGAATATGATTATGTTGTTTCCGATGCGTAACTTTGGTGGTGGAATTACATGTTTGCTATGTACGTTATTTTTATGTATTGTTTCATGTATTTCTAACCTATTGTTTTATGTAATGTGGTCCTACTTCTAAGTAGGACACTCTAGTTACTCGCCACTGACGGATGGGCCCCCCCATTTCTTATTTTGCAGGTGAGCAGGATAGAGATTAGAGACGGGATGAGTGATTGACGAGAGATCTAGACACCTATTTTTCTTTCCTGTTTTTAGTAGTTTTAGATTTGTTTCAAGTTGTAGAACTCTATTTTTGGGATTAGTTATTTAATTGTTCTCTTGGACTTTCGGTTCCATTAATAATAAGTATGATTTTCCCTTTTATCCATGAGTTTATTTAGAATTCCGTTATTCTATCGATTGGTAATTGCTTGTTTACGACGTTATCAGCGTTAACGTCATTGTGTAAAAATACAGGTCGTTATAAAGGAAATAGAACATAATCAATAGTTCAAAAAGGTAAAAACATGAAGATGCCAACAGCTAGGACATGGACGACATAGTTGGGATAATATCCTAATGCATTTGTATGTTCCAAAATTACAATCAATGTAATTGGGGGCAAGTTATGAAGATCATATTAAATTACATGCTTGTAAGTCACTAGACTAAATGATATCTTTAAAATGAAAAATAATAAGAGTAGAACCTAACCGGAAAAACATCAATATGACCATCGAGGAGTATGGGGAAGGCTGGACAGGAATCCATCGAGTTCTTGGGGGCTCATTAGCCCATGAACCTCAATGGATCACCTTAGGCCAACATCTAAGCCCTATTCAACATAGGCCGAGGGATGATATTTTGTGTCCAACACTAAGCCCTACTGATGAAGGGGTTTTTTGGGCTCTTTCACCAAACAAATAAAACCCCCGTTGTAGTATAAGTGGGGGTGTCGAACACGGGGAACAAGTCGTGAATCGTGTTGTGCGATTTATGTCGATTGAGGATCTTGGATTTGTTGTTTGAAATGGAAGCTAAAACTATCATGTAAAATAAATGCGAAAGATAATAAACTAAAATCTAGGGTTGTCGGATCCGGGTTCAATTAATTTCGGGGGATTTACTTCAAAAAATCTAAAGAATGAACTAAAAATCAAGGAAGGGGAATTAAACCTCTAATGTACCTAAACCTCCTCCCGGAGTGATTTAAGAGTTGCAGCATGAATATAACAATAACGACTTCTCCCGAATGGACGTTATCAATACATTCAATGGTCCCAATTATACCAAGGTTTCACTAGAAGTAAATTCTTAATTCGACTACCGACTCCCGTTGTAATAGTCTCACTAACAACGTACCTAAAGTGGATTCCTAGTTCGACCACCGACTGCCGTTGTAATGGTCTCACTAGCAACATTGGGTAATGAAAATCAAAGCATAATTAACTCATAGACAGAGCCCTATTATACTTCAAAAATACCAAGAAATTAACTATGGCCTTTAGCTAATCTCTAAGCTCATTAACACCAACATTAACCAACCATGAACACAATTCCACCAAAAACTATATGAAAACCCCCAATGTCAAGTCATGAACCCATCACCTTCAAACCCTAGAAAATTAACTACTCACAAAACATGAACAAGAGCATAATACTAATAAAAACAAGCATAAAAACAAGAAATTAAACACTAAATCTACCAACAAGCAAGAAAATAAACCAAGAAAGCTTGAAATTGCATAATTTAGACACTATTCTACTTGCAAACATGAAATAAACAAGAATTAATTAAAGCAATGGAAAGCAAGAACAAGCAAAGATAAGGACTAGAGAAATTATTGAACTTTGATGAGAAAAATCGTTGGAATAACCATGTCACATGAGCAAACCTTCAAATTCATTCATCATCTTCAATAAACACCCAAAATCAAGAGATAAAACTAGATCTAAAACTATGGAAACAAGAATTGAACATAAACCCTAGAAAACTAAGAGGAAGAGAGGGTTTCTCTCTCCTCAAACCCTAAGCTAAATCTGATTTTTAGGACTTAAAACTAAGCTAAAAATGTTGTTCCCTTTGTTTAAGGACCCTTAGAGGGTATATATAGAAGTGGGGGAAGTGAGGGCACAAGCAAAGAACAAGCACGAGCCAAGCACAACACAGCACGAGCCAGCAGCAAACACGCGAGGAAAACAGAGCTGCAGCGCCCAGGTCCGGCGCGGACGCGCGGTGGGAGTGGCGCGGGCGCGACAGTGGTGGTGGCGTGGCCACGAGTGAAGCCTCGAGCAGGTCTGGGCGTTGCTTTCTTTGGGGGCTGTCGCGGGTGATGTTCATTTAGTGTGGGCGCGCCTGGGCTCTGTCCGCGACACTTCTTTGACCCAAATGCTTCCAACTTTTTCTCGGGCTTCTCGGGACGGGTCGGCACACCTCCCGAGACATCGGGCCTCGGGCCCAACAAGCCTTAAAAATTACAAAAATGCCCTTTGGGTGCACTTTGCCTTGATTTGTGGTCTTGGCTTTGCGGCATGCTTCTCTAAGCTTCTTAGGACCTCTCACGACCCTTGACGGCTTTCGAGAATCGCTCGGAAACCCGCAAAACACCTAAATTAAAGAACAAAAGGCATAAGTAACATAAAATAGCTCAATTATTGACGAAAACAACAATAAAACGACATTATTCAACGAAAACTCTAAATAAACTAAAACTAAGCTAAAAAGGCTTAAGACATGGAAAACTAAGCCTAAAATGCGCTGAAAACAAGCGAAAAGAGACGAGAAAATAGGTCCTAAAATGGACTGATCACCTACTCAATGTAGGCACCCATCGAGGAGTGTGGGGAGGCTGGACAGGTACCTCATCGAGTAGCTGGGGCTCATTAGCCCCAGGGTCCTTGATAGCGTCACCTTAGGCTAACACTAAGCCCTACTCAATGTAGGCACCCATCGAGGAGTATGGGGAGGCTGGACAGGTACCTCATCGAGTAGTTGGGGCTCATTAGCCCCAGGGTCCTTAATAGCGTCACCTTAGGCTAAACTAAACCCTACTCAATGTAGGCAGTAGGTACCCATCGAGGAGTATGGGGAGGCTTGACAGGTACCTCATCGAGTAGTTGGGGCTCATTAGCCCCAGGGTCCTTGATAGTGTCACCTTATGCTAACATTAAGCCCTACTCAATGTAGGCACCCATCAAGGAGTATGGGGAGGCTGGACAGGTACCTCATCGAGTAGCTAGGGCTCATTAGCCTCAGGGTCCTTGATAGCGTCACCTTAAGCTAACACTAAGCCCTACTCAATATAGGCACCCAACAAGGAGTATGGGGAAGGCCAGATAGGTATCCATCGAGTCCATGGGGGCTCATTAGCCCATGAACCTCAATGGATCACCTTAGGCCAACGTCTAAGCCCTATTCAACATAGGCACCCGTCAAGCCAGATGGGAGGCTGGATGGGTATCTACTAGGTCATGGGGGCTCATTAGCCCTAGAGACTCAGGTGATCACTCTAGGCCAAAGCCCTACTCAACGTGGGAACTCATTAAAGTACGTGGAAATAACCAAAGCATGCTTTCCTTCAGTTACCCTCATCACAATCGAAGTGGGGGTAAGACCCTCGAGGTTACAAAGAAGTCCTCCTCCATGACCTCTATCACAGTCGAGGTCATGAATCATGACCCTCACTTTCGAGGTAAGTCTTGGGGCTCAAAAAGCCATCCTCAAGGAACGAACACCCACGAGGTAAAGGTCGTCACCCTCGAGGGGGAGCTATGGTCTCAAAGTACACATCCTTAAGACAAGTCTTGGGGCTCAGGAAGCCATCCTCACCCTCATCACAATCGAGGGAACTATGATCGCAGAGAGTCACTATGAAACAACACTTAGAAAAATTTCATTATGGAAATCCACATGAAGGAGCTCATCACGGTCGTGGATAGCATGGTCAAGGTCGCAGAATAGCCATACCAAGTTACCTCGTTGGTCATCCATCAGAAAGGACAATAGATTTATGAAATCCTAGAGACTCCATCACAGTCCACCAATGACCATCATCATGGATGAGGTTGACTCCTCTACTTGACACCCTCATAGTCAAGGTAGGGGAGTAATCATCAAGGTAACAAGTATTCCCCTCTAAAGGGCAACCATCATAGTCGAGGCAATGGTCACCAACCAGGGGGGAATCCTCATGGCCGAGGTCAAGGCCCTCATGGTTGAGGTGAAGATTATCACAATCGAGGTAAGGTATGACCCTCGAGGTGTCAGGAGGGGCCCTCTGCTAGAACCTTTATCAAAATCGAGGTAAACGAGGTTGCTGAGAAAACCGTGATAGATCCTGTGACGACCCAACTCGTATAGAATGATGCGGAAGAGATCGACGAGTCGAATTGTCATACTAACACACAAACATACCTAAAATCTAAAACAAAAAGAAGGGTGGGAAACCATCCGGGCCCGATGCTTTATCCGGGTCTAGTTGGAAGACAACTTCTTTAATTTCGTCATTAGTGACATGGCTAGTTAATTCCAAATTATCCTCTGGGGTGATAATTGTTTGGATCAAATTTAGATCTGTATATTCAAAGTAGATCTCAGGGTTAGAAGTTAGCCCATTTTTAAAATCATCAGCTAATTTGTTTGAGATTTGGTCATGACTTGTTAATGTATGACCTTCATCATCAAGGATTTTCTTTATGAAGTTTATATTTTTCCTAATTATGGCTTTGGTGTGGAAAAAATGTGTGTTAGAATCATCAAATCTTAACTTGTTTATTCTTGTCAAGGGCTTATTAAATAGCTTTAATGCTTGTAACTTTATTATATAAGCCAAGGGGGGAGCTATGGTGTCCCCCTGAAAAGTCTAAAGTACCCTATAAACCATTCTAAATATTCAAACTAAAATGAATTGAAAGTTTTTGTCTTTTTTAAATGTAAATATTACAAAATATATAATTTTAAAAAATTAAAATACAAACACCAAAATTTATATTATTGAATTCTCTACAATTAGACACTCATAGTGGTATAATTTTTCACAAGAATATTTTAGAGTTTTGGTTTTGATTTTTTTTTACTACCGACGCGAATATAACAATATTAAGCTCAAAATTTGACACACGCATAGCTTGCATAGAAGCTTAGTTGTGACTAAGGTAAGTAGTGCAGGATTTACTAAGGCCGATGAACTTGCTTTTGAAGATAGAATGATGAAATTTGTAATTTTTTTCCCGTTGCCAAAAAAAAGAACTCATTTTCCTAAAAAACATGAATTTTCTAAAGAATAAGTCAAATTTAGCTGAATTCTCAAATTAAGTCAACCTTTTAATTAACTCAAAATAAATCAACCTAATATATATGTTTTCTCAAGTTAAGTTTTTTTTTTACTAATTACTTGTTGATTAAATTAAAATTTTCAATGAAAAAACATATAAAGAACAACATATTTCGCTTTGATTTTGCATTATAATTTTTAACTTTATCCACCAATGAATTGTACAAAAAAAAACCAATTTGAGGGGATATGTGCAGAAATTTGAATTATTTTGAGTTAATAAAAGCTTTGTTTTATTTTTAGAATAACTATTAAATGTTACTCTTCTATCCTTATTTGATTTAGGGCTAGTTTACATTAGCTTAATAGAGATGAATTGAACTGAACTGAATTGAACTGAACTGAACTGGACTGAATAGAAGTGTATTAATTGAACTGAATAGAGATTAACTGAACTGAACTGAATTGAATTGAACTGAATATAATCTGAAATAAACAAACCCTTATTTTTCGGTTATTTTGAGTAACTTATTTTTTACCAATTTATTTATTTATTTATTTATTTTTAAATAACAGTAATAGAAGGACTAATAATTTGATTTTCCTCTTCTACCCTTCTGTATGTTTGCTCTTCTCTCTCCTCTCTCATGCCATCAGTTTTCTTCGATTTGTTGATCTGCTTTCGCAGACATACCTGCTCTGATCTTCTTTTCTTTAGCTTTTGGTAGTTAATGAATCGCCGACAAGCAAATAGGGAATAATTGAACCCAGGATGATCTAATTGCTCAAGCGTTATCAATTTTGTGTATGAGATAAGGGGTTTTATTTTTGGAGAAAATGAGAATTAATTATTGAGAAAAAGTGCAGTGAGTATCGTGAGTTGGGTTTTTGTGGGTTGCTTAGATTTGATTATGGGTGGGTGTTTTCCATGTTGGGGATCATCCAATCAAGTTGGCAAGGTTGAGAAAGAAGCAGCTAACAAGGATTGTGTGAAAGACAGCTCAATTGTCCAGACTCATCAACTAAACAAAGTTAATTCAGGTTGATTTTTTTTTTAAAAAAAAACTCTTTTTCTTTATTTTTTTAATGAAGAAGTTTGAATGTTTCTGTTTTTTGTGATTTCAAATTTCTGGGATTTTATGTTTTATTACTTTACAGGCAAAATTCTAACCTGGAAATCTTTGGGTGTGTTGTGAATTTATATGTTTGCGTTTGAATTATTCTGTTATGCAACCTATATCTTTGATCTATTCTCCTTTTTGCTTTCCTTGTTCAATTTAGTTTAGCTTCTTAAGGTTGGTGCCTTGTTTGTTATAATTCCTTAATTAAACCTCTTGTGACTTACCTGTTGATTTAGTGATTGAATAGTGTTCAGTCTGGCACCTTCTGTCTTATAGTCATGTTGCTGAAGTATGTTGGAGATCTGAATTTATTTTGAAGATTTAGTGTTGCTTTGATGTGCTATTATATCTGTTAAAGTTCCTGAATTAGAGTTATTCATATATTAGCTTTCATAAGCTATTATAGCTCCTGTATTTTCTTTTTGAAAAAATTAAAATTCACCTTGTAGCCTTAAAGTATGAAAAATTCACCATATAACCCTAACTCTTCAAATATTGTACCACACACCCTTTTAGGGGCTAGTTTTGAAACTTAAAACTAACTATTAGCTTTCTTATGCTTCCGTATTTTTTGTTTGCATTTAGTTTTTGTGAACATTCATAATCTTTTCAACATTTTCAGCATTTCCCTTATTTGGAAGCTTCATATTAATTGCAACATTACTAAAGGTGGATATAATTTCGATCTATCTCTCTTCCAATCACACGAGTTTACTATTATGTTCTCTCTATCACTCTCCTTGCCTAAAAATTTGCGCCTAAACTCAATGTTGCAAATAAAAAGGCATAGAGGAAGTATCACTTTTAATTTATAGAAAATCAGCTACTTATCTATGGCATAAGTGAAAAATATATACAATAGATAACTCTATTTATTTCTAAAACATGAAAAAGTGAATGGGTAGTTTTGAAATAAAAAAGTAGACGTTAAAGAGTACATGGTATACTATTTGAATATTTTAAGTGTACATGGTACATTGTACTATTTCGTTTTCCTTTTTGATATTGGTTTCTATACCCTTTACAGAGTTACATATTATGAATGGTATGAAAATGATATTCTATTAAAATTTTAGTATATATGGTATGAAAAATGGGCCATAACAACACAATCTATAGGTTGTGTGCAACACATAGCTCGACCTATTGTGGCTATGGGTAAGAAAACACCACCTATAGACTTGAGTGCAACGGGTAACACCGCCTATGAATTTGGGTGTAGCACTTAACATAAGCAAAAACTAAAGTTTAGAGATTTTGTTGCAATAAGGAATCCTCTATGGGTTATTTTTACACCTGTAAGTTAATTCTTTTTCATGAGAATCTCTTATTTAGGTAAAATCATTAACTTCTGATATCATATATGCTATAAATTAGGGTTGTTCATTTGGATCGATCCGATCCAATCTGAACCAAAATGTCGGATATCCGAAAAATTCGGATCGACAAAATCCCGATCTGAATCCGATCCGAAAAAATCGATTATCTGAATTTTCGGATCGGATACCCGATCTGCTAGGGTTTTTGCTTTTGTAAAAAAAAATTAATTAATTGAATATTATATAAACTTTCAAACAAGAGTAGTGGCGGCTGCTCATTTATCAAACCACTACAGTATTGCACCATTAGCGAACAATCAACCAACTACAATACACCATTAACACTTTACATGTAGTAGGCACTCGATGTTGGCATTACTGCAATATCAATTTAGCAAACAATCAAGTAAACACCATTAGCAATTCATCATCAACACCATTACAATTTACAGCTGGCGCTGGGCAGTAGGTTGTCACCAATGGGGGTTGAAGATAAGAAGTAGTGTTTGACAGCAAGCAGAAGGGGTTGACGGTGAGGAGGTGGCCAATGGTGAGCTAAGAAGCGATGTGCTGTGGAGTTTCTAGAGGCTAGGGTTTGTCGAGTTTAAAATTTGAATATCATGTTTGAGCTTTTGAGGGATAGCGTTTTTTTTTTACAAACAACAGCTGGAATTTTTTTGTTTTAATTAAATTTTCAGATATTTTCGGATATCCGAAATTTTACAATCTTTGATCCGAATTCAATCCGAAAATTTTCGGATATCCGATCCGAAACTCTAAAAGCCGGATTAGATGTCCGAAAAAATTGATCGGATAGGCCAGATTGCCGATCGGATCATTTTGAACAACCCTCACATTGCACCTAAGCTAGTAGCTGGTCTTGCTCTCTGCACTCCTTATAGGTTGTGTGGTTTGCTGCACCCATCATATAGGTGGTGCTATTTTGGCCTTTTTTTCGTATATGGTATGAATAAACTAAAAAGCTGATTTCAATGTGATGTTGAATGAGGATATTTTTCCTTCCTTTATCTGTTGTAACAATTCCGCATCTCATGAGGACTTTAGGAAAAAATTATGTTATAACATTGATAAAATTTTCTATTTATTTGGTACTGAACATTTTACTTGTGGTCTATATACTTTATCTGTATCTGAGGCAATTCAATTTTAAGAAAATTTTGAGTGACAGCATTTTTTCTTTTATATTATGGGGTTTTGATTCACTCAAGTTTTTCATGTATGAAAATAAGCTCTCATTAACTTCTGGTTTTATTCTTTTCTGATGTTGCAGATAAATCGAAGTCTCGTAATGGTTCTGATCCGAAGAAGGAGCCCCCAATTTCAAAGGACGCCTCAACTGCTCATATTGCAGCACAAACATTTACATTTCGGGAGCTTGCAGCTGCGACAAAGAACTTCAGACCAGAATCCTTGTTGGGTGAAGGCGGGTTTGGACGTGTTTATAAGGGTCGATTAGAGAGCTCAGGACAGGTATAATAGATCAAGTGTATGGATACTGTATATTGATTTCTATTTCTTTTTTTCCTTCTCGGTGATAGTGCTAGTGGGGCGCAATAGTAAACATTAGCTACACTTTCCTTTTCTAAAATGTAGCTCTTTAATTCATGAGTGTATTATGCACTAGCAGATTCAGAACTTTTATATGTGGTGGGACTAAACAATGGAACTAACTCTATTGTATATTTTCAAATGCGAATTTTTAGAATAGATATGAAAGTAATGAAACTAACATGTTTATGAAAACAATAATAATAGATATAATGATTTACAAAGATTTTATCAATTATTAATCTGTAGTCGAATTCAATCAATTAAATTTAATGACAAGAATATACAATGTATAAAACTACAATTCAAGGAAATTGGTAACTATAGACTAAAACAAACCAAGAAATTACTAATTTAGCATATAAGATATATACAATATTACTTTGCTAGTTTGCTCTCATTTTAATCAATTTTTTTTAGCAAAATTTAACAAGGTGGCAACAATTAGATAAAGAATCCAAATGAAGTAAAATAGAATATGGGAAGGATAATATGGTTAAAGGTGGGCATGGGTCGTGTCGGGATGGCCCACGCGCCAGGTAGCCACATGCTTAGCCCGTGTGCCTCGTGCCATGGCGGACTGTGCCTAGAACGGTCTAAGACAAAGTCGTGCTATGTTGGGCTCTCGACAAGTTTTTTAAAAGAGAGACCATGCCCAAACCATCCCATGGTTGGTGCTGGGCCAACCCGTGTCATGCCTTGTGCTTTAGTTATATATATATGTATGTTTTGGAGATTTTTGCACGCAATGAGCGTACCATATGGTGGGCTGACCCGCTTTGTAATTTGTAAATGTTGTCCATGCATGGCACATGGCCCATGATCATACCTCTCGTGCCATATAATTATACTTGAATTGATTCAATTGAATAATTAATGTTGTAACTAACAGGAAAATAACTCGGAAGAATCATTCTTAAGAGAAATCAATTTAGGTTGATTAACTCACTAGAAGAATCACTCATAAAGTTTATTAATTGGTTTAGAAAACTTGTAGTTGAAACTCCCAAGAATTCAAGTCTAAACAAGCTAAGTCACATAAGCTCAAAGATAAACAAAGTTCAAGCTTTTTTTTCATAAATTCAAATCTGATTTTACAAAGGCTATTACAAGTTATTTATAGAGAAACTAAAGCTATGACTAAGAGATAAGCTCAACAACAAACAAAGCAAAATATGATGAAATATCTTCATCATAACCGTCCCCCCTTTGCCTCCACTTGCTCCACTTGTTTCAAAGCTCATCATTTAGCCTCCATAGCCTTCATGACTCACTAAAGTTATAAGCACGACAAACCGAAGCTAGTATGACTAAGCAAAGCTAGAAACACGACATTGCAAAGCTAGTTGCATGACTACTCAAAATATCTTCTAAGATGAGTGGTCATGAAGTAAGCTAAGAAAACATCTCAACTAAAATACTTCATGAATAAGCTAGGTATATCTAACAAAGACTTCATAAGGAAGCAAATCAAAAGTATTAGTCATCTTGAACATTTCCACTTGCACTTTAACTTGCTCAAGTTGCTTAAATATCATCATTTGATCCTTTATTATTTACCTGGTAGCTTCAAAATATCAAGCCTCCTTGCTTCAAAACCGTCCATGCTAGGTGGTGATGATTCACCTAGTTTTCAAGCAAGCACCTCTCAAAGTAGTGAACTTGAGCCGCTTACTGAATTTTCACCAAAAAAGTCCGAAAAGCAATTAAAGTAATTACTAGACTATTACAAATTCTATTTAACTAATACAATCCGAAGTAAATTGATCATAGACGACCAATTCTCAAAACGGGCTAACAAGGACCCATATTAGACATAAGCGATGCCATGGAATTAATGAAAAGACCATAAAAAGAACTAATCTCTTGAACTGGACTAGAACTAAGAAGTATCTCCTTTGTCGTATCATAATCATGCTTGATCCTGGTTCACATACCCTGCCACTAGCGGGCTCGTGTTAGGCCAGGCCGAAACCGTGTCGTGCCCATCCAGCCCTCGTGCTATGCCCACCTCTAATGCTGATGGAAGAAGATTCAATAATTGATCATCATCACTTAATGCTCTAATTATGCTACTATGTAGTACTAACCAATTATGCTACATTCTCCTTGTGCTTTTGTTTGCAAGCTAGTTACATGCATTACTGTTTTGGATCCCACCCCTTAGATCTGCCATTGATATTAAGTAATTATAACCCCAAAATTACTGCCGTATTGTACCATTAGAAATTTTGCTAACTCTTCCTTATATTTAGAACAATGACGAGATTCTTATTGTTTAATTACCTTTATAGGTAGTTGCCGTGAAACAGCTCGATCGGAATGGACTTCAAGGAAATAGAGAATTTTTGGTTGAGGTTCTGATGCTTAGTCTATTGCATCATCAGAACCTAGTCAATTTGATTGGATATTGTGCTGACGGTGATCAACGGCTTCTTGTATATGAATATATGCCGTTGGGCTCACTAGAGGATCATTTGCATGGTTAGTGGTCACTTTTTTGTTTATTAGATTGTTGTTTCACATTATTCTTTGCTTAATAGCTATTAGTTTCTACTTTATAAAATAATGAAGGTTCTGACTTAACATTTGAGTTTTTACTGAAATTGTTTTGTTGATATATATTTCTTGCTATTGAATTGTTCTGCATATGTATGATCCATATACGACCCTGCGAATTTGTTTTTGTTGCCACACAAAATCATGGAACATCTTTATAGGTGTTTTGGTGATAGTGTTAACTCACCAAGAAGACTAGGCTTTAGTTGAAGTGGGCTGGTTATAATATTTAGTGGTCCTACCTTGTTAAGTTAGAAGACTATTTGCCACTTCCATCTGATATTTGACATTTTATTTATTTATTTGCATAAATATCATAGAAAATTAATTTTTCTGTGGAAAATTTCCAGCTTAAGCAAAAAATTGGTTATGACCTTTTCAATTGGTGAAACTTGAAGTTGCAGATTTCATCTTTTGTTCTTTTCATCTTGTTAATGTATGTTACAAGGTTTTGATTTGGTGGATTTCTAGATTCTTGGATACTCAAATTTTCTGTGTGGGGATGGTAAACTAGATCCCTCATGCAATTAGCATAATCTCTCTTCCCCTAGTCGTATCCCAATGCTCTGAGGGTTTGTGACCCTCCTTAGCTACGTACTTTCCAGTTGGCAATGCTATTCATGTGATGTTGAATATTATTATGTTGTTTTTATTTGCCTTTGCAAGAAATGGAAGCTAACATTCTTTCAGCGTAACTGCCATTTCTAATGCAAACAAATGCTCCCACCCTCTCCTTGGGTTACTTGTTGTTTATGTCTTCTTAAGCGTGTTCCCGGTAGGCTCATCTGGTGCCACCTATTGAGATAACAACTTTGTTGGGTTTAGTTCAGCTTTAGTGGCACAGCTTTGTGTTCTAGAAGTTGATTGAGGAACCAGTTCAATTGTGGAAATGAAGTTAACATGGATGTGTTACAGCCATATTTTCGCCCTGTTCTTTTGGACTTAATTTGTGAAATTTCATTCCAGCTTAGCCCCTGTTGAGTGTAGGATTAATTTAATTCAATTCAGTTAAGATTAATTAATCCAGAGGAACATGGCCTTTGTCCTTATCTATTGTACTTGGATTCTCTAGTGGCATGTCACAAGACATGGTAGCTTACATTAGGGCATTTCTTCAATTCTACATTTGTGTTCCCAAAACATGTATGATATGAGTGTATTGTGATATTCTCTTCATATTTTTTTTTTTGTCGTGGAAGAATCAGATACTTGACAGGGAAAATCATTGGGAACTGCCTATTTGGTGAAAGCTCTGTAATCCCCATTATGTAGGAAAAAAACCGGCTTTTTGATGGAAAAACAGAACTGCTTTGTAGAGAAAATTTCTGTCACTCCATTACTTTTGTCGGAATTTGGTGCTTGGCATTTTATTTTCCATTGCAGAATTGCACGCAAAATGGCATGTGACTTTCAATATCCATTTCCCCCCTTTCTTTTCGACTGAATGTTGCATTTTGAGTGAAACAACTCATTGTACTTTAACTTCCCAAAAACGTTATAATGGAAGAATGGATTGGAAAAGAATGAAATCTGTTGTTGAAAGTCTAGGTTTAAGCCTATGCAAGTCAGTAAATCAATAAACGGAAAAAAGGGGGTAAAAGGGTCATTGAAAGTCAAGGATTTAGCTTGTGCTACAATGCTACTCATTAGAACAAAAAACAAAGGTTCATTTCAATTTAAGGGTTGACTTCCTCAAGCCTACTACCCTAGATTTTACAATTGAGATGAGGAGATTATATGTTTATATTTTTATCGCTTCCTATGTTTGATCCTATCTAGCTGACCCCAAATTTTTTTGGTATAAGTCTTTAACGTTGTTGTATGTTGTTTTTTTCGTGACCTAACCCTATCTTTTTCTTTTGATTCCCTCTCTACTCCCCCCTCACCGCCAATAATATTTAAGTATCTACATTGATTCCATCATCACCGCCACTGCTTGCACCACAAGGAACACCATAACCACCTTCACAGTTGAACATATGTTGGACAATGAGTTAATGACAGGTGAAAGTGTGAAATTGCAACAACACTTTTAAGATACTAATTATTTGTGTTGTTAGTAATTTTCACCAACTTGAACTGCTCGAAGTGATTTTTAGCAAATAAATGATTGTGTAACCGATATTGTCCATTATTCCATAAATTTCAAAGGTTGTGGTCATTGTGCCAATGATGGTGATGGTGATGTTAGGGCATACTTGGTTGGGGATTTTAGTATGGAATGAACTTCATTCCATTCTAATGTTTGGTTGGGCTTTTTTTTACCCTAGAGTGAGTAACCCATTGGTTTCTAACTCCATCCCATCCTCGTAGAATTTGATAAACCCCTTACCCTAAATGGTTTTCATCCATCTTCTCCAGCTTTCATCCAGCTTTTGTCCACAAGAGAAAAGTTTGGAGAAACACCGAGCTTTATCCATCTTCTCTGGCGGTCAGTTCAGGTATAATTTTTTTGTTTGTTTCTGTGATACGAATTCTTACGCCATTAATAGAAATTTTCTGGGTATGAATTTGTTTTTTGTGATATGATTTCTTTTTTGCGATATCGATGCTCCGTCCTTGGGTTTTTTGCATAATTCTTTTGCCATTAATGCTCCACTGCTGTGGAGATGGAGTGGGAGAGGGGGGTGGGGGTGGATGGTGATGGGAGAAATGAGGATTCTCCACCATTGGTGATGGAGCTTGCGGCGGTGGAGGAGTTGGTGGTCGCGTGTAATGGTGGTGCAATGTTCATAGGAGTCCATTTGTTGAGTACTTTAGTTTTCTCTGCCCAAAAGTCGTGTGCTGGTTTTTGTTGGTGGGAGATGTAGAAAATGAAGATGTTTTATTTTGATGTCATGAACATGTTTTTGCAGGGTTTTTTTTATGTTAGAAAAAAATTAATTTTTTTATTAGCTAAAATGTTTCAATCATAGATTTTTAGTTGCAAAGGAAAAAGGAGGTTATAGAATCCATTCCAAGATTGAGTCAAACACTATGAATGGATATAGAATTCATACCACCATAGTATACATTTTTATACCATAACATTTCAGGTTAGAATCAAATGGGCCCTTAGTGGTGGTTGTGGTTGAACTCAAAGCGCTTCTTGGGTGGTGAAGGTGGTTGTTCTAGTGGAGGGAAGCAAAGACTAGGAAGTGTGAAGTAATTAAAATGATATTAATGTTCAGCTTTTAAGGAATGTTTGGTGCATGCAGTAGGCTAAGTTAGTGTTTAAATAATTTATTTAAGATACACACCACACTAATCATTAAGGTTGTTTCTAGTCCTTGCACCCAAATCAAGTTTGTGCTAATTGTTGCTTTGATCCTATACTTGTTATTATTCTAGCCAATATCTCCAATAAGTAACAAATTCAGGCAATCATCTTTAACCACCCTATGCATCTCCACTAGACATTACTCCTCCCACATCCACCGCTTCTTCTGACCACTATTCTCCTTATTTATGCTCAGTCCTCGTTAGTGATTTTTTTTTTTTCTCACCTTGCCTTTTCCCTGCCCTTCCACCTGATCACTTGATCCATGGTTCATCAATGAATCAATGAATATAACAGCGGCTTTTTTCTGCGTGTTAAGGTTCATATCTGCCTTCCCTTTTTTGTACGTAGGTTGATATTTAGATGCAATGCATGAAGGGCTGCAAGAGTCGGTTGCTTAGATGTGACATAATTGGCTATCTTTATTTTCCTCAATCATGCATCTTTTTATCAATGATGTTCTATGATTGAACTTATTTTGCTTTTAAATCTTGGGGACAAAATTTTTGTTTGGTGTGTACCTTTGTAAGTTTTGGGCATTTTTGATACACGTTGTTATGGCTTGATCGATTAAAGTGAAGTATGCTACTGAAGTTCATCTAAATCATTTCCTTTTGACATAGTTACTAATATGCAATTAGAGCATAGGAAAGATAGAATGGTTGATTGGGAGTATCATGCAAAAATGGTCCAACGTTTATCCATGTTTCGTAGATTGTAACTGCTTTTTTTTGTTTCCTTAACTTTCTGTAATGTTAAAGAATATTTTATTAGGGAAATTTCAACATTCTGTTCATGATGTCTTACGTTGCGTGTAGTAGACTAGAATTAGAAACAACTTCTAAGTGATTCTAGGGGTAAGGCTACTTTTACAATTATGTAGCCTTTTTTAACAATTTGATAGAAAAGCTATGCCATATACGATCATCACTGTGTAGTGATTTGTTATATTTAGTGCATTTGGTTTTGGATTTCCCAGTCAATTTTTCCAATGCCATCTCAAAAGACTTTTGTTGTACTGTAACCCTACACCCTAAACCCAAACCAGATTTTTTTTTTTTTTTTTTGGTGGTGGGTTGGGGTAAAGGATGGGTCACAATGTATTCAGTTTTTGCTTCTGGTCTATCTTATATAAACTCCTGTAAAAAGCATGGTTACAGCAAGTATTTGGACTATGCACAGGCTGCTCACCTTACTTGGCCTCTCAAATTGTGATTGACTAAGTCTTTTATCACAGATATCCCCCCTGGCAAAGAGCCTCTTGACTGGAATACACGAATGAAGATTGCTGCTGGTGCTGCAAAGGGCTTGGAGTATTTGCATGACAAAGCAAATCCCCCTGTCATATACAGGGATTTAAAATCATCCAACATCCTTCTCGATGATGGTTTCCATCCTAAATTATCAGATTTTGGACTTGCAAAGTTGGGTCCTGTTGGAGACAAGACTCATGTCTCCACACGAGTCATGGGCACATATGGCTATTGTGCACCTGAATATGCAATGACTGGCCAACTCACATTAAAGTCTGATGTCTACAGTTTTGGGGTGGTTTTTCTTGAACTTATCACAGGACGTAAGGCAATTGACAATCAGAGGGCACCTGGAGAACATAATCTTGTTGCATGGGTAAGTTTTTACTTGATATCTTTGATCTTTTACGGCCCGTTTGGTATCCGGTTATAAATGAAGGTAATGGGAATGAATTTATAACTAAATTTGGAAGGAAAATCAAAATTCATTCCCATGGTATTGCTAGCTTAACTCCAATTTATCTAATTTTCTTCACAAATATCCATTCTCATCTAATACCTCCCTTCCACATAGTAATGGATGCTAATGGAAAATAAGAACAAATTTCAAGTTTGGGAATGAAAAATATATTTTCCATGGGGATTTTGAAGTTTTTCCTTCACAAATTACCCTTTTAATCCATTACCATTACCACATTACATTACCAATAACCAAACTGGCCGTTGGAGGTTTTGCAAATGATGTAGCTGAAACTGGTTTTAACATGCCTTTCACTTTTCTCTATTTGAAATTCATGTCACCTCTATATGGGTCTTTTTTTTTCTTCTAATAATTCTCATGTTCTTTATGATGGAAAATTTTCGTTGATAACACATGTTTTGTCTATTTAATCTATATTATGTTTGGTAGCCAAACAAAAGTTATAGCCTTGTAATTTTTTTTTGTCTGTTAGCTAGCATTAATGATGGATCTTTATAAAATTCAGCTTATTGTGGTTAGATTATTTCATTAGGGTTGCAGTTTTTCAAGAAAAGGAACAACAAAGAAAAAAAGTTAGAAAACACACGATTGCATAAAAATGAAGTCAAACAACCCTGTATTATTGCTTTAAAAATTGGTAGATTGCCTCATGGATAAAGATATGAGCTCATCATCTCATCATTTAATGTTATCTTACCAAAAATCTCTACCTTATATGGTTGCAGGCACGTCCACTTTTCAAGGACCGTAGGAAGTTTCCCAAAATGGCGGACCCTCTTCTGCAGGGTCGATATCCAATGCGAGGTCTTTACCAAGCCCTTGCAGTTGCAGCGATGTGTCTACAAGAACAAGCTGCCACGAGGCCGCTTATTGGTGATGTTGTGACTGCTCTAACATATTTGGCATCACAAACCTATGATCCAAATGCACCTAACCAGAGCAATAGAGTGGGACCCTCCACACCTAGGAGTCGAGATGAGCGGAGAAGCCTTGGTGGTGAAAGTTTGGATAGTCCAGATAGACGTGGAGCCCGTTTGAGTTCTCCTTCCACTCTAAGGAATTCTCCAGACTTCCGAAAGAGGGGGGACCATGTCCGAGAATTAAGCACAGGCGCGGACATAGGCCGGAGCGAAATGGGGGGTGGTGGGTCTGGGAGGAAATGGGTCTTGGATGACTTAGAACGACAGGAATCACAGCGAGGTAGTCCTGCTAGTGCAGGAAGAACACCAAGAAACCGAGATATAGACAGAGAACGTGCTGTTGCAGAGGCTAAAGTATGGGGTGAGAATTGGAGAGAGAGAAAACGGGCTAATGCAATGGGTAGTTTTGACAACTCATATGAATAGCTGAAAACCCGACCCGAAATTCCCCACCGTTGCAACAAATTTGCATGAGGCCCAGGAATAATCAACCATCATCTCTCTCTGCCCCCTCATCTTAGACTATATTTTTCAGCGAGCAATAAGAGTATGTTCTTGTATCCCACCTTCAACTGTTGGTTTCTGTAAGGAATGGATCAAAATATGTATGTTTTTAGTGGTTAAGAAAGAAGATGGTGATAATGACAGTTGAATGATCGAGTTAACAGAGCGTTGTCTGTTGGTGACTGTGAACACTGTCAGGTTTCTCTGCCATTTAATGTTTTATGTATCTAGGGTTTAGGAAGGAAGTGCAGTGTAGAGGAGCCGCTTTGGGAAGTGCTTAAATCTGTGCCCGCATTATCTTGTTGGTGCATACTTGGGTTTAACTTAGCCGCTCTGGTCTGGTTTTCGGTGTTTCGCTCTTATTGCTCCATCATCACATCCTTGTATTCAGTACAGTTTTTTTTTTTCTTTTCATTTTTTTCTTCTAATTTTTTTCAAATCATCTCTCCAAATTTATTGAGTCAGTCATGTTTCAGGCGTAAGAGTTAGGTGTCACTGTTCCTTTGACATCAACCCATATTCTGCTGCTATGTCTGTATTCTCTATGCATATATTCCTTATTGATTTACTGTTTTTTCAATGCATTGTTATGAATCCAATTTGGTACAAAGTGTTTTATTGAAATAGTATGTTTCATGATATTCCTCAAACTTTTGTTTGGGAAAAAGTGACTACCAATTTGCTTCCATATACAAACGTGAGGCCATCTTTTAATTTGCTAATTAGAAGTTATACTTGTATCTTTACTTTCCATTGACAAAGGTTTTTTTTTCTTCTTGTTTTTACCATTAGAAAATTGGTATAGGATCCTGTGGAAACTCGTTTTAGGTGGGAACTGTGAGAACCTCCTTGATAACAACAACTATGAAGTTTTTTTTTAGATCCTAATAATTTTTTTTCTTCAGATTTTACTAATTTACTTTTAGATACTACTTGTTTACTCTTTTAATCTATCTGCTTACTCTAAGATTGTTAGAATTGTTCTTAGAACCCCATTAATTTTTAGATTCTATGTTTTGTATCTCAGATTCTACTATTTTTTGGAAGTTTATTGGCATTTTGAGGCCTCTAAAGGTGTTTTTTGGCATCAGCCTTTGGTAAGGTCCCTATCGAGATTTGCGGCGGTGTTCGTCTTGAAAAATCGGACATTCGAGAGTAAAGTTGCCTTCCGAAGTTGAGTGCATCCACTGGAAACCTTATCTACAATAAGAACACAAGAAGTAGTTTTTTGGAATTTTTTGTTTCAAATTCTAAGATTTTTTTCCCATATTGTTTAGATTGTAAGTCATATTGTTCAGATTGTATTAATCTCAGATTGAACATTATATATATATATAGAGTTCGGTTCCGGTGAGAAATTTCTTATGGTGAGAAAAGTGAGAAGAGATAAATACATCAACTATGACCTAGAGGTACATTGAGCACCAACTATAGGTACATTCACCATACACTATAAATACATTGAATAAAAATATATTGATTTATACCATATATATATTGACTCCAAACTATTGAAGGAGTAAGGAGGGAAATTCAAATTTAATCTTAGCCATTCATTTGTTGATCAAAGGGTTGAGATTGCTTCTCACCCTTTTCACCAAAACTACATTTCTCACATGAGCCTACTTCTATATATAGAGGGTTGGGTTCCGGTGAGAAATTTCTTATCGTGAGAAATGTGAGAAGAGATAAATACATCAACTATGACCTAGAGGTGCATTGACTAACAACTATAGATACATTCACCATACACTATAAATACATTGAGTAAAAATACATTGACTCCAAACAATAGAAGGAATAAGGAGGGAAAATCAAATTTAATCTTAGCCATTCATTTGTTGATCAAAGGGTTGTGGTTGCTTCTCACCCTTCTCACCAAAACTACATTTCTCACATGAGCCTACTTCTATATATAACAATCTTAGAGAAATGTAGTTTTGGTGAGAAGGGTGAGAAGCAACCACAACCCTTTGATCAACAAATGAATGGCTAAAATTAAATTTGATTTTCCCTCCTTATTTCTTCTATTGTTTGGAGTCAATGTATATATGATATAAAGTCAATGTATTTTTACTCAATGTATTTATAGTGTATGGTGAATGTACCTATAGTTGGTGCTCAATGTACCTCTAGGTTATAGTTGATGTATTTATCTCTTCTCACATTTCTCACCATAGGAAATTTCTCACCGGAACCCAACCCTATATATATATATAAAAGATGGAGCAACTGGGTACTTGATTTTCAATCTATTTCCAACTCCAATATAAGCCGAGTTAAATCAATCGATTGCTGCTGCTACTTGTTTTTCTACCCCCTTGCTCCAACATTTCATAGAAGCAGCAACCGATAAATTAAACTTCGATCTGAAAATTTTCGAACATAGCCATTTTCTCGTCCAAATTTCAGGACCTTTTATATGTTCTACGAAATTACATTGGGGTTCTTGTTTCTTTGGATTTGAATTGCAAAATATATATCAGATGGAGCAACTGGGTGTATGTTCAATCTATTCAATCTCACAATGCTATTTTGAACTCCAATATAAGCCGAGTTAAACCAATCCATTGTTACTGCTACTTGATTTTCTACCCCCTGCTCCAACATTTTGTAGACCCAGCGAAAGATAAACTTCAATATGATACAGGACAGGAGTTCCTGTAGCTAATTTGTATAACAATTGCAGTTTAAGAGAAGAATTGAATTGTAAAATCAGAGAAGAAGAACAATAAGAGGGAGAATCAGAGAGAATGAGGTAGAAGTAGAGAGAAAGAGATGGAGAGTAGACAGATAGAAAGAGACCATGGGTGAGAAAGAATTAATTTGTTATTATTAATCATATCCTCTTTAGTACAAACAAATGCCTATATTTTGTTATTTAACTAACTAAAAACTACTAACTAACTAACTACCATATTTGACATATGACTTTATTTATCAAACTACCCTTACATATCTATCTCCCATAACATACTTCCCTCCTTTAGAAAGACTTGCCCTCAAGTCTTAGCTAGTATTCAATTGATACCCATATAACAGCATAGTAGTATGTAGGAACAATTTAAACTTCATACCACCTGGGTCGAACACCAACACAACATAAACATCCAACCATATAGTCGAACAATCCGACCAAACACACAACACGAACTTGTTACCCCATATGTGAACCTCTTGGTTAAGTAAGTGTATGATATTACTAGAAGAGTGCAAGGGGGAGGTCTTGGAGGAGGCCTAATGCTTCCTCAAATTTGTACCAAACCCCATTTTGGATTCTGATTTAGATGTTGTTTGCTCATCCACTTTACCGAATTCTCCATAACTTGTAACAAGCACAATCTCATCACATTGACCAGAACTTCATCCAACCCACTTTCCATCATATTTGCCTCAACTTCAAATGAAAAATGTATCATATTTTCAGAATAATTTGACTCAAATTTTGTTAAATCATAGAACAAACAATTATTGCCCCAACTATGAAGTTCCTTGTAATCAAAATATGCACTTCAGTCACCCTTCAAATCAACTAAGATTGGTTGGTTATACTTGTATGGTAGAATAAGATGAAGGCTTTCTTTAGGATTTGTGACCAACGAAGTAGATTGTACTGATTTTAGACAATGTGGTATATAAGAGTGGATCTTTGGCATTGAATATTTCCATGGTACTTTTTCAAGAAATTGCATTATTTTTTCCACCATGACAACACCAACATCAAACACATCAGAATATGGTTCACATTCAAAACTTTCAGGCTTGGTTATTTGTAACTCACACCCAAAGCCATCATCATCATTATTATGAAACTCCATTGCGATCACATAATCCTCTTTGTCATCATCTATCACAAGAAACTCCCAAACACTACCACTATGCTTACATTCATGTTCATGAATTAGTTCATCACACCATTCACACAATCCCCTATCCCAACTAGCAAAACATTCATTCTTCATAAGCTTTTTGAAAGATTTTATTACCTTTTTCTGTTGGGCATCTTCAAGTTGTGGAATGATGGATTTTTCTTGTTGAAGGGTGCGGTAGAAATCATCAAATTTACCCATCAAAGATTTCGCAAATTGAAATTTGCAAATTGAAGAAGAAAAGTCACTCAAGAATTTTAACAAACAGGTTGTGGACAGGAACTTAAGACCTCTTTTAGTGGAAGAAAATGGACTGAGGTGATTATGATTTATACTTTAATAGATTGAATTTGGGGTTGGATATTCAAGAAATCATAGATTCCTTGATGATTAATGGCAAAATTCAGTACCTACAAATTCAGAGCTACCGCACAACAATTAGCTTATGAATTTGAACAATGAAAGGCTAGACACAGCCCAAAACACTAACATTATCAAATCTTGGAATAAAACCCACTTTCAGACCTCGCAAACATAACTGAGAAAAACAAGAAGATAGTTTGACTTGTGCTTCCTTTCTTTGATTGTGCAATAATGGAAGGCAAAATTTCAAGTTAACCTTCAATCATAACAACCTTTAATAACGGTAAGCAACAATCTTGCATTCAACAATTATTCACGAGTGTATGACTTGTGTCTGTTAATCTTGCAACAAGCCAGAATGGAATGTATTTGAGTGAGCAACTATGCAGTGCAATCACAGACGAATAAATCAAAAACCGACGAATCAGAATCGTAACAGTGGCACGAAATTAATCTGGACAACGACAACGGTGAGCATTTGTTCCCAGTAGACGGCTCTGATACCAATGATACAAGACAGGAGTTCCTGTAGCTAATTTGTATAACAATGGCAGTTTAAGAGAAGAATTGAATTGTAAAATCAGAGAAGAAGAACAATAAGAGGGAGAATCAGAGAGAATGAGGTAGAAGTAGAGAGAAAGACATGGAGAGTAGAGAGATAGAAAGAGAGATTGGGTGAGAAAAAATTAATTTGTTATTATTAATCATATCCTCTTTAGTACAAACAAATGCCTATATATATATACATATATTTTGTTATTTAACTAACTAAAAACTACTAACTAACTAACTAACTACCATATTTGACATATGACTTTATTTATCAAACTACCCTTGCATATCTATCTCCCATAACACAATATGAAAACTTTCGAACATAGCCGTTTTCTCCTCCAAATTTCAGGACCTTTTATATATTCTACGAAATTACATTGGGGTTTTTGTTTCTTTGGATTTGAATTGCAAATTCATGACCATAGTTGTTTTAATAAAAAAAATCGAAAGGATTTTGGGATTTATTTTTTCGACAGTTCGAACCACTGTTTTTGCACCGAATTGCTTGAAATTCTATTATAGTGTTCAATATGTACGGTGGTACCAATGTCGGTTGTTGGCCGTGGTGTGGTAAAGGCAATGTTGATTTGTATAGAGGTGTGGCAGCGGCAGGAAAGCAGTGCACTGAAGGAAGGGCAACTGTAATATCCTAAAATTTTGGGTATGATGATTTTCATGTTGTTTTGATGTATAGATTAGTATTTGAGATATTTTAATCCTAATTATTTAATTTTGGGCCAAATCCAAAATATGATTAGGGGTTTTCAAGTGCAAGTGGCCAACTTGCGCTGCACAATTAGGCCCATTTTGTTCCCATAGGACCGACCCCCCTCTCTTCCCACTCCCCTTTTGCCACTTACTTTGTGTTCACACCTAGCATACATCTATATATAGATGATCCTTGTGAACATAAGACTCTTTGTCCATTTGATCATCCTCACTTGCACATTCATAAGCAAACACAAACCTCCATCTCTCCCTCCTTTCACATGCATAAACCCACAAAAATTTCCATCTAAAGTTTGTCATCTTTTCAGCCCAAATCTTAAAGATTCATTCCCCATTGAACTTTAAGGTGTTTAATCTCAATTAATCTTCAATAAAATTGATTAAGACTTTGAGTTTGGGTTTAATTTGGTTCAGGGTTGGTTCGTGTTGTTGAAGACTCATGCTCGTGGGTTGAAGAACCATGTTGGTGGGTCATGTTCGTGTGGCTCGTGCTCGTGTGGTTGGGTCGTGGTGGTGGCTTGTATGCACGTGTGTGTGGTGGTTTGTGGTGTTGGTTGTGGTGGTCCTTGGTGATTGTTCGTGCACGTGGTGATCATGTTTAGAGGTGAAGGCAGTGTAGATTGTTCGAGCAAGCCGTGTGGTTTTCGTTTCGGGATTCCTGTTCTTGCTCGTTTCGCTTTGAATTTTACTTATCGATTTTCCAGGTAATTAGAAATTCTCATTTAAATTTGGCTAGTCAATCACCTAGTATAACATAGGATTGAAATTGATTTCAAATTTAGAGTTTTGCGTTTATTTTATGAATTTAGGTATTGTGATGATTTTAATTAGAATTATATGTGATGAATTATAGTTCAATTTTGATTATGGATTTGATGGTGATGTCATGTGGTTCATGTAATTATTGATTGATTTTTGATTTAATCTTGTTAATCTTGCTCGGATTATTTTCATGATGATTATTTTTAGAATTCATGTGTAGATTTTTGTTTCATATTATGAATTATGTATATATGTATGATTTTCGTGTTCTCGCATATGTTTTCATGTATGATTTTTGTAACGACCCGGATTTTTAGGCCGTAAAATTTCGTGTAAAATTAAGTGTTAAAGTCCGAATCAACCGATTTGGGCCCAAAGACTTAATTTGTTTAATTGAAACTAGCCCAAAACCCATGCTTGACTCCTCCTAGCCGGCCCCTTTCCTTTTATTTTATTTAATTTTGTTTATTTATCTTAAATATCTAATTAGATCTATTTACCTTTAAACCTAAAAACTCTATTTTTGTTTCCCTAACCACCCTACTAAATTTCAGGAACACCAAACTCACATTTAATCCCATATAGCCGGACCCCCTATTTTATTTTCCCCTTAATTTCCTTCCTAAACTAACTCATATTATTTAGTAGCCACCTCCTAAAATCTGGTAATCTTTATGCTATAAATATCCTAAAGCCTACATTTTTTATTCATTATAACAATTAAATCCCAAAATAAACCCCACCTCCTTCTCCTCTTGTCTTCCTCACGGCACCCTTTGAATCACTATCAAAGATTTCACTTTTATTTTACCAAATCAAAACAAGCATCAAAGATTGATCAAACCTCTTACCCATCATCAAGCTTGAACGAAGAAACGGGTTGTTGGACGTATTGCTTACTCTTGGCCGTGCAATAGTGGACGAGTGGCTCGTGTTTGGGCGAGTTTTCGTGCGTGAGTTTTGCCTTGCTACTAACTAGGTAACTAGCTCTTCTACTTAGGAATAGGATTAGATTGCATAGGATGATAGGATTAGATCGTTTGTCATTTTTGTTCATGTTTTCGTGAATTAGCTGAATGGTATAGGATGTTTAGTTTCAATTTCTTTATTGTTATTTGAGGATTTTTTTATTAACCTTTTCATGATATTATGTCCTATAATATTTTCTTCAAATTCTTGCATGATTATATTGTTAAAGCATGAATTTTTATTATGTTTGTTGAATAATTTGTAAGTGTATGAATTTAATACTTGATCTAATCATGTGGTTTCTTGATAAAATTTTTATGATAACTTATTTACCGGAAAAACTTGATATTATAATTATTTCGTGGCTAAACTCATCCTTTTGGGCTTCAAAATGATTGAATCTGTTAAACGGTTGAATATGTCCAGAAATTGTTTTCGAATTTATTAACCCATCTAAACAGGTCTGATTACAATGAAAATTTAGGTGAGTATCCAGAATAGGGTAATGCAATCTGTGTTAATTTTTTGTAATTGTTGGAGTTCTTTTGCTAAGTCAGAAAATTCAGGAACCAACTTTAGATAAATTTGGAAATCTGGTTATTAAATTCCTTAAAAATAGTAAAAGACCTTATTTTTGTACGAAACCCTTGTGGTTTAATACTTGAATTTAATTTAGATGATAGTAATAGTTTCTAGAATAAAAGAATTCATTAATTGGTCGATCTATAATTTAATGTGGTCCTATTTCTAAGTAGGATAGTGTAGTTACTCGCCACTGATGGTGGACCCCAATTCTATTTTGCTGGTAAGCAAGATAGAGGCTAGAAGCGGGACGAGTTGATGAGTGTTTAGGCCCCTGTTTACTCTTCCTGCTTTTGCAATTAGTTTTATTTCCAGTTTTTAGGACTAGATTTCTGGTTTAGTTAACCTTTTATAATTGGGATCTCATTATTATTAATAATAAATATTATGTCCATGAGTTTTAGTTATATTCTTATATTATAAATCGATTGGTAACTGCCTGATTACGATGTTGTCACCGTTAACGTCGTTGCCAAAATGCGGGGTGTTACAATTTTGGTTGGTTTATATTTTTTATTGTTAATCTTTGGAAAACGATTCGTTGAATTAGTTTCTTTTCAAGTTTATATGGATTTCTTGAAAATCTTGAACTGGTAAGTAGTTTCTTTTGAAATCTTGATGATTCTTGATCTTTCTTGATGAAGCTTGATGAATCTTCATAAATCTTGGACGTTTTTGATGATTCTTGGAATTTCTTGGTAAACCTTGAAAGGGTTTTCGATAGAATTTGTCGTTTCTTGATTGGTGATTGTGAAATCTTTGTTTTTCGTAACTTTCTTAATTTTTGGGTCGAATTCTTGAAAATTGTCGTTTCATATTTTTGTATCGATCTTGATGCTTGTGTCGTTATGCTGTCAAAATGTTTTCGAAACGATCGCCTAACTTAGTGAAACTCGAGTAGCTATTTTGGGTTAAGTCATAGCCGCTACCTTGTGTTCGATCGTGGGGTAGTTGATGTCCTAGGATGTGTTGTCGTCTAATTAGTGAAACTCGAGTAGCTAGTCCAAAAGTGGTGGCCATTACTTAGGCATAGTCCTTGCATTGGTGGACTACAGGAAAAATGCATTGATTTGACCCGGCATGTGTTTAGGAAAGTTGAGAAATGCATTGGGTGACCAACGAGCATGGATGGTACTGTTATTTGTATCGATTTGTTTGTTTTTTTCGATTTGGTGGTTTGGTTTGTTTGGTTGATTTTGAATTGGAATTAGTTTTGGCTTTCGTAAAGTGTTTTGAGGGAAAGGACACAAAGTGGTCGGTTCTATTATTGCAGTTCCGGTTGCGGACACTTAGTATTTCTATTGATCTCGTATTAGTTTTCGTTTTCAAAATCATGTTTTGATGATTTTGGATAAGTTGTTGTCTTGGTATTTCAATTGTCGTATGTGTTACTTGAATTATGTTGATATTTGTATCTCCGCTGCAAAGGATGCCACGTACGCATTTATGTGTTGGTTCTGATGCATTTTTAGTTATGTGGCATATATGTGCTATTTATGTGGCTTTTCTATGTTATTGCGTGCTTGAGTTCAATGTATAAGTGGGACAGTCTAGTTACTCGCCACTAATGGTGGACCTCCATTTTCAGGTGACAATGTCGAGTAGCTGGGTTTCTGTTTTGCCGGGCTCGGGCATGTGTGATTGCGAGGATGTAGTCATTAGTAGATTGTATTTACTTTGTTGTTTAGTTCTTTTGATAGTACTCTAGCTGGTTGTGGTATGAAATAATTTGGGCCATAGTTGTTTTGGACCTATATTGATTTTGGAGTATTAATAATAATTTTGGGATTTACGTTGAAGTTTTAATAATTCTGTAGTTTTCGTGGCATTCCGGCTTATTTCACATATTAGTTTACTTTGTAAAAGTCGGGGTCTTGCTGTGGCACACGTGGTGGTGCAAATGAAATATCAGATGACCATCATAAGTAGGATTAATCCTTAATCGATTATCAGATTCCATAATTTAACCAGCAATGATGATGAAATAGCGATAATTATGATGAATCAGTGATAATGATGATGATGAACCAACGAGGATGATGAACTAGAGAAGGGGGAGAATGAAAGAAGTCGAACTAATCTTCTTATTTTTTTCATTTTTTTAAAATACGAATGGCTAAGATTGATTTCATGTTAACTTTATGGTGTAGATTAGAGTTCTCATAGTTCTCACTGAGAGAGAGGTTCTCATATGATCCGTTGAGAACCTCTTTTCAGTGAGAACTGTGAGAACCACTACTCTGATTTTTTTTTTTCAAATTCTAAGTAAACTAATAGTCTCAGTGTAACGCCCCGTCTTTGTGCGACGTCGTTAGCGGAAATAACGTTGAGACGGATTGCCACTTCATCAAATAATACGACTAAAACATGATTTAAAATGGATAAAAAGGTGAGAACTTGTCATGTAGTTCAACAAATATAACTAATGAAAACTGTATTATAACACCCAAAATAGTTCCAAAATTATCCAAAACTTACGAATAATTTCTTCAATAAAGAAATAATGAAATCAAAGTCTAAACCAAGGTCTAATGTTCCTATAAAACGAAAGGAAGGGGTGATCGGGGCTTAGGGGTCGTTAGTTCCTAATCCGGTCAAAAATAATTACCCTAGGCTAACCTAACAAATAGTATAGGAAAGTAAGGGGTCGAACCACAAGAAACTAGCGGATTACTTAGTCAAGTTATTGAGTGAAAAGGAGGTTTTTAATAAAGAGGAAAGGTGACTAAACTACTTTAACAAACTAAATCTAATGCAAATAAATTAAATTAAAATGAAATAAAATCAACGATTAAAGGCACTAGGGAAAAGGTGGAAAACATGATATTCCAAAAATCAAGCATGGAGCAACCATATAGCAAGCATAAAAACAATTGTTTCAAGCAAGGAGATTAGTTTATGCAAGAGGGCTTAGATTTCTCAGCCGACCCTCTCACACAACATCTCAACCTAGACCAAACCAAACACCATGGATCGAATCGCTCGGTAGACAAGATCTCTCATTCTCTACCTCGCTCACAACCCGGTTCGAATTACTCTAGACCCTTCCTAACATGTTGTCTCTAACCTCATGCTTAGATTTCTCAACCACACTTGGTTAGTCCAAGATTCTATCCTAGAAGTTGGCCAAACTCCTAATCTAGCACTTCAATCCATGTTAGAAAACAAGCATCAACAAGTTATTTCATACCAAACTAACAATTTTTCCATGTTCAACAATAAAAAATCCATCATTTTCCCCCTCCCATAGCTAGAAGTCTAGCCTAGGAGAGGGATGTTCAAACTAACAAAAGCCATAAATAGACCAAACATGATAGAAGTAGTAGAGAAACTCATAAGCATGGAAAATAACAACTAGACTTGCAAATACTACTTCAAAGATTTAAACTTAGAATCACAAACACAATGAACAAGAGATTATAGCTAATGACAAGTAATAACTCAACAAATAATAACATACAAATGATGAACAAATATCAAAGAAAGAAAGATAAGAAATGTTACCAAACTAGAAGATTGAATAAATGGATTGATTGTAAATGAAGAAGAAATTGTTGATGATTACAAGCTAAAACTATTAAAACTCTTGTGTTTCTCTCTCTAAAAATACTGAAAATAATGCTAAGTATCTTGATATTTTCCTTTATGTTAAAACCTAGAAAATTTGGGGTATTTATATATTACATGAGAGAGAAGGGGAATATTCGGAATAAATGAGCCGCTGCAGGTGGGAGCGGACGCTCTGAGGGTTGAGAGCGGACGCTCCACTAATACGACAAATGGATGTGCTGAGGCTGCGCAAGGGGAGCGGACGCTCCAAGGGTTGGAGCGGACGCTCTGGCACCTCACAGCAGCTAATGCCTTCTGATCATGGGCCGAGCGTTGGCTCTAAATTAGAGAGCGTCCGCTCTGACATGTCAGAGCGGCCACTCTCATATTTAGAGCGCCCGCTCTGAGAAGACTGCGCAAAGAGCTGATCTTGTAAGGCTCATAACTTTTGATGTAGATCTCTGATTGGAGCGTGTAATATACCGTTGGAAAGCTCTTGAACTCTAGTTTCCAATACAATAGGCCTCGCATCCAAAAGATTTCCAGAAAAGAATTTATGCCCAAAATAGTGGAGGGTGGTCAAAACCGGCTTCGACCCATCTTTCTCCTCTTCTTTTACACCCGATGCTTCCATACTTGATTTTTCCTTCCATGACTCACCCGGTTTTAGAGTCCTTTCCTTGCTTTTTCTTGGATCATGGGTCCTTGGATGCCCTTGTTTCTTTCCTTGGCTTCCTAGGCCATCATAGAATGTTCATGTCCTTCGAGGGTACTTAAGCATTGTTTTGAGGTCTTAGCTTTGTGTCATGCTTCTCGAAGCTTCCCGGGACCTCTCACGATCCTTATCGGCTATCAAGAATCATTCGGTAACATGCAAAACACCTGCATGAAAGAACGCATGGCATAAGCAACACAAAAATGCTCAATTATTATCAAAAATAACAAGAAAACACATTATTCGACAAAAACACAACATAAACATAAACTAAGCTAAAAAAGCCTATAACTAAGCCTAAAAGCACTGAAAACGAACTAAAAGAGCCGGGAAAGTCGGTCCAAAAAGGGCCTGATCAAGGGGATAACACCTAAACCCTCACAAGTGCACAACAAACCCGCGATCACGACTCGCCATCTTGCTCACCTGAAAAATAGGTCCACAATCAGTGGGGAGTAACTAGACTGCTCCACCTAAATTGGAATCAACGAATCACAAGATATTTCAATTAAGCAAAGTAGAGAATCAACATATAGTCAAGATCAAGCATCCACATATTTTACCCGATGTTCCACCCTTCAAGTTAGTCAAATCAGCATTCAATATTTCTCATCAACTATGCAAGCAAACCAACTCAATACACTTTCTATATTCAAATCACACAACACTCCACAACTATGTCTGCACTTCAAGCTGGGCTATGCTTGTATGGTCAAGTCTGACATGACCAAACTCTCCTAATACGTTAAGTTAGGCATCTTACACGCACCCTCCCCTGGAAACCTAATGAAGGTGTCAAATTGTATCGATACAACAATGTATTAAGTCTAATCTTTCCAGACACCCCTGTAGGTATGGTGGCTGCGACATAACCCAAGTCTTAGAATCAAACACTAAGGTTAGGCGCCCTACTCCACCTCGGTATGTACCATACTTTGGTGAACATGCATACTCTATTCTCACCACGCGAGTGAAACGTGACTTATCGATTCTATAAGCAATATTTGAAGCCCAAAGGCCAGTTCAACAATCAAATCTAAAAGACATAATCGAAGCCCAAAGGCCAATTCAACTATCGACGATAATCTAACGACAACGCATTCAAATCATAATCCCTCTACGACATATACACAACAACTCTAACTGTAACGACCCAGATTTTTGGGCCGTAAAATTTCGTGTAAAATTAAGACTTTAAATCTGAATCATCCGATTTGGGCCCAAAGACTTAATTTTTATTTAATTGATCAGGCCCAAAACCCATGCTTGACTCTTCCTCACAGCCCTTCCCTTTATTTTCTTTTATTTTGATTTATTCACCTTAATCATCTAATTAGATCTATTTTGTTTTAAAACCTAAAAACCCTAATTTTATCTCCTAACAACCCTACTAAAATTTAGGAACACTAAACCGTCATTTATTCCATATGGCCGGCCCCCCTCATATTGTTTCCCCTTATTTCACTTCCTAATCAAACTAATTCCTATTATATAGTAAACCCTCATTCTATTTATATACTCCAAAAATCCACCCTTCCTCATTAATCATTATATGATAAAAAACAAAAGAACTCTTTTCCTCTCTTTTTCTAGACCCTCACGACACATTCATTAAACACCATCAAATATTCTACCTTCAATTCATCAACTCAAACACCTTCATCAAAGATTGTTTAAGCCTTTAGCCTTTGAAGATCAAGCAAGATTTGTGCATTGATTGCCTTGCTCGTGGGCGTGCCTTGGGGTCGAGTGGGACGAGTGTTGGGCGTGGGTTCTTGGCGTGAATTTTGTGCATCTCTTAAGGTAACTAGATTTTTCTACTTAGGAATAAGATTAGGTTGCATAGAATAATAGGCTTAGATTGTTAGTTGTTGTTGTTCTCGTGTTTCGTGGATTAGCTGTTTGGCCTAGGATGTTAGATTTTATTTTCTTGCTTGTTGTTTCATGATTCTTGATTGATCTTTTCAAGTTATATTGATCTATGATATTGCCTTCAAGTTATTACGTGATATTCTATGATGAATCTTGATTCTTGATTGTTTCTTATTTAGTTGTGGCGTGTGGTTATATGAATTCAAAGTAAGAATTTTTATTTCGTTTATATGCATATCTTGTTGAATCTTGAATTACGTTCTTGTTGGAATCATGCGTATGTATGTAATGGCAAGTTAGGGATTTCGTTTTGGACCTTGTCTTGATGATTGTTGTTGCGCGAGTTATGGTCGTGTTTGTAGTCTTTTGATTCTTGTCGAGTCGAGTCGTGTCGAGCGGTTAAAGATCGTGCGTCGAGCAGTTGAAGACCGTGCGTCTAGCGGTTCATCTGTGATGAATCATGCGGGGCAAGTTTTGTGTGATTGATTGTGAGTCAGAGTCATGTGGAACTGTTAAAGATCGTGCGTCGAGTGGTTAAAGATCGTGCGTCTAGCGGTTCATCAGTGATGAATCGTTCGGGGCAAGTCCTTTTATTGTTAGTCTTGTTATCGATTGTAGACCGAGTGTTGTCTTGTTTTGAACTGGTGATTTGTGCGTTTTGAATTTGGAAGTTTTTGCACTGGCTTGAATAGATTGATGTTGTTCGTGTTTGATTTATTTCCGTTGCTTACTCTGATGTTGATTATTTTTTAACCTGTGAATGTTGCTGTTTCCTATGTTTCTAACCCTATTATTGTATGTAATGCGGTCCTACTTTTAAGTAGGATAGTCTAGTTACTCGCCACTGATGGTGGACCCCCAATTCTATTATGCAGGTTAGCAAGATAGAGATTAGAGTCGGGATGAGTTAGTCAAGCGTCTAGGCCCCTGTTTTCGTTTCCTGCTTTTGCAGTTTGTTTTATTTCTAGTTTATAGGACTTGATTTTGGTTTAGTTTAACCTTTTATGTAACGACCCGACTTTTCGACTTGTCGATTTACAAAGGGAAAGCGACATTCGGACCGTTACTAACTTAAATAACAATAAATCAACTTAATTGAATGAATAAATTATCTTTTATTAAATTAACTACTGAAAATCCATAAACCAAAAGTCACTAATACATATAAAGTCTGGAAATTCTGTCCCAACATGCTGGGATCGTAAGATAAACTAAGTTAATGTCTCAAACTGTTCTGGGAATACTAAATACTCAAAATAAAATACTAATCTACTCAAGCCCATCCAGCGGAGCCCGCTCTACTCTGCTGCATCGTCATCTGAAACTGAGGGGGGGGGTCCACCGTCAGTGGCGAGTAACTAGGCTGTCCCATTTAATCGAGGGACCACCAAACACATAATAGCATAGAAATATGCATAAAAACTGTAAAGAAATCTAATACATGTCTTTATAAAAATGTACAAAAATACGTATAACAGTACGTATAAAAATACGCATAAAAGTACGTATGCGAATACGTATAAACACACCTGCAGAAATACGGTTAGAAATACGTATAATCTACGTATAATGTACGTACAATCAACCCTGCAAATACGGTTAGAAATACGTACAAAAAATACACTCAACATTCATACATACATGCATCCTTACTCGCATACATACATACCCATAAATACAGAAATACACAGCGGAAGACTTAACATACTAAACTTATACCTTATACTATACATCTTAAATTATCCCAATCCTTAACTTATACTTAACCCTTCTTAAATTATATCATTAATAAATCTTAATCATATCTTATCATAATCTTATCTTAATCATATCATATCATAGTCTTATCTTGATCATATCATATCATAATCTTATCTTAATCGTATCATATCATGTCTTTCTTATCATATTAGATCATAACATATCTTATCATCACATCTTAGAAATCATCTTAAACTTCATCTTATGATTTCATCTTATCAAATCGTATGATCGTAATGTAATATCTTTGTTGGACCGGTCACTAATAACTCGTTATGGATCTCGTGTTTCACCATAACTCCCTAGAACATGCCGGGAGGAGCTCGTGTACTCAATCCCGTAGCGGATCCCGTGTTTCACCACTAAGCCTAAGCTATGGCCATAACTTCCTGGTAGCGACTCGCAGATACGGTTACCAGACGACTACATGTTCTAAGGTCAAACTACTCGGGGGAACTCATGTGTTCGTCCCATAGGGTAGTGGTTCTGACTTAACCCACTAATGACTCGTGTATCATACAGGTGGGTGTCCATATTGTATCTTATATCTTCAATTAATTCAATCATCTCATATATTAGGATAATACTAGGTGACCGTAATAGGAAATGAAATGTTCGGAGTCCCAGGAAAGAGAGGTGCGGCACGTATATTGGCCACCTTAAATACCAAGTCTTTCCTAGCCAGAGACCGAAACATAACATGTATAGCTATTACTCTGTTTCCTTTCTTATCCCTAGTAGTATCTTATGCAACTTCAAATCTTATAATATACTATCCTTAAAATATATGTATACGTATAATCCTATCCTTTCGGATACTAACCTTAATATTACGTCATATACCAATTTGTAACTTTATCCAAAAATATTTATATTAATAGTACTAATATTATTTCGGTCCTCTTAATAATAATACCAATAATATCTTTTTATCCCTTCACTTTACAACTTATCCCTAATAATTATTTTGTCCGTAACTTTTATTATTAATTATTCCCTGAATTAACAATAATCAAATTTAATCAAAAATTGACTAATTCATCAATTCTACACGGCATTATTAAAAATATAACAATAATTAACTATTTTCTAGAATTAATTTAGTTAATCAATATAATTACAAAAATTACCAAAATAAGATAAAAATCATATTTTTCAACAACATTCATCAAGATTAACATAAAAATAATATTTTTAACCCTTCTTTTAATTTCTATACACTCGACAATTAGAAGATAATAACAAGATTTAATTTTTAATTCAAGATTAATCAATATAATTCAATACTATCAAGATTCATCATAAAAATCATATTTTTAGTTCCCTTTTAATACTTAGGTCACTCGAAAATTCAATAATTAATAATAGCATATTTTAATAATTCAATTGCCCTAATTTATACAATCTGATTTTTAAATAATTAAATTAAAAACGACCATCTAAAGATCTCTAAAAATCTGGAAATTTTTATGGGAGCTAAATATGGGTTCAAGGATTTACGTGCATATAAAAATAACATCTTTTACTATTTTAAAGTGATTTTATAACTAACCAGTCAGATTAGGCTGAATTCGGTTTCAGAATTTTATGCCATATCAAACGATCTTTAAAAATTTCGAAAATTTAACACAAGCTGTAAAACATTATCACTGACTTCCATATAAAATTTCGTAGCATTCCGAATTGATTAAGTATATTAATAAATTCGTAAACCGATTCTGGACAGTTTTACCGGTTTGAAAGATTAAAATATTATAAATAATAAAAGGACGAATTTTGCCACGAAATAAATCATGGTTAATAATCAAACAGTAAACAAGATACCATGAAAAATTCATCAAGAAATAACAAGATTTGATTGGTAAATAAATTCATACAAGATCATACATAAAATCAAGAAAATACATAAAAATCGATCAAGAAATTCATGCTTCATGCTCGACATATCCAAGTAAAACAATATTAAATTTCCTACAATGTTCATGATATGATTCCTAATTAACTATGTGTTTTTCTACCCATAGATTAAAGGAGAAAGCGAAGTTACCTTAGACGCTAAATTATTCCAAGGTACAATAATGGAGGTCACGGTTTTTCTTTGAATGGAGGAGGAGAGGAGATAATTTTCTTTAGGGTTTATAACTTTTGCAAATATGAACAAATTACCTCCTAATAGTCCTATTTATAGAAGAGATAGGAAGAAAGAAAAGAAAGAAAAAAAAATAAATAAATAAATAAAAAAAAAAAAAATAATAATAATAAAACAACCCCCAAATATTTTTAGAGTTGCCGTGAGAGAGTGACTAGAAATAAGGGGAAAAGTTTGTTGGTCAATCAACAAACTTTTGACTAGGTTTTAGGTGGTTTAAAATTAATTTAATTATTTAAATTATAATAATAATCCTTAAATAAATTAAATCAAATAACCTTGGCCCAAAACAAGGAGTGGCCGGCCATGACACTACAAAGGAATAAATTGGGTCTCTGGCCCAATTTTGAAAGAGAAAGGAATTGGGCTAAAAATAGAACAGTCCAATATATAATGGGCCTTTTTGGACTAGAATTAAATAAATATAATTAATAACCGCGAAATTTTCTGGCCTAAAATTCCGGGTCGTTACATTTTATAATTGGGATTTCATTAGTAATAATAATTATTATTATTTGCACGAGTTTTAGTTATATTTTTGCATTATAAATCGATTGGTAACTACCTGTTTACGACGTTATCACCGTTAACGCCGTTGCTAAAATGCGAGGTGTTATAGTTGGTACTAGAGCTTAGGTTAAGACCCTAAAGTTACTTCTTCATAAGTAACTTGGAAGATGAGTGCTTAATGAATCAAGAGTGGAATTTAGATCACAAGCCCTGAAACAATAGTGTGAGCAACTTTAATTTGGGTAGTAACCAGGGTTAGGAATAATTTTATTCTTTAGTTCCTAAGTTCTTGTGTTGTTGTGTTCTTTGTTTATGTGTTATGTGTGCTTCCTTATGAAATTTCGAGGACGAAATTTTCTTAAGGAGGGGAAATTGTAACGACCCGGATTTTTGGGTCGTAAAATTTCGTGTAAAATTAAGCCTTTAAATCTGAATCATCCGATTTGGGCTCCAAGACTTAATTTTTATTTAATTGATCATACCCAAAACCCATGCTTGACTCCTCCTCACGGCCCTTCCCTTTATTTTACAATTATTTTGATTTATTCACCTTAATTATCTAATTAGATCTTATTTTGTTTTAAAACGTAAAAACCCTACTTTTATCTCCTAACAACCCTACTAAAATGTAGGAACACCAAACCCTCATTTATTCCATTTGGCCGGCCCCCCTCATATTGTTTCCCCTTATTTCACTTCCTAATCTAACTCCTAAAATCTTGTAGATAATTCCTATTATTTAGTAAACCCTCATTCTATTTATATACTCCAAAAATCCACCCATCCTCATTAATCATTAAATGATAAAAAACAAAACAACTCTTTTCCTCTTTTCTTCTAGGCCCTCACGGCACACTCATTAAACACCATCAAATATTCTCCCTTCAATTCATTAACTCAAACACCTTCACCAAAGATTGTTTAAGCCTTTAGCCTTTGAAGATCAAGCAAGATTTGTGCATTGATTGCCTTGCTCGTGGGCGTGCCTTGGTGTAACGCCCCAGGTTTATGAATTATTTGTTTGATAATATTGCTTGTATTTGTATTTATTTTGGTGCATGGTCTAAATTTATTTGAACTATTTTTTTTGCTTGAGTGTGATTATTTTATTTTATGTTAATTGTTTTATTATTTATTTTATTGATTAGAATTTTATTTTAATTTTCTAATTAATTAATTTTGGGCCAAGTGCGAATTTAATCATGATTAATCATGCTTAAGTACAATTAGCGCATGTAGACTTGATGGCCCATTTTGGTTATTACCCCAATCGGCCCCCTCTCTTTTTTGTTGGCTCATTTGCCACTTGCCTTGTATTCACACTTGACTAACTTCTATAAATAGAAGTGTTAGTAAGGCATTAGGATCATTTGCCATTAATCATCCCTGCTTACAAATCAAAATTAAACACACTCCCTTTTTCTCTCCTTGTTCCACACGCCATTTTTGGCTAGCCATCTTCAACCTTGGTTCATCAACATTTCAAACCCAAATCTTAAATATTCATCCTCCATTGATATTTAAGTAATTAAAACACAAGTTAGCTTTCATTGCTTTTGATCAAGACTTCGATTTCAGTTTGGGTTTTGGGTTGCGTGTTCGTGTGGGTCTTGCACGGTGGTGCCTTTCGTGGTTTGTGCGTGTGGTTCGTGGTGCAGCACAGTCTTGCGTGGTGGCCGTGTGGTTGATTTGTGCGTGTTCGTGTGGTGTTGTGGCCATGCAATTGAGCTGTAACACCCCGTATTTTTGGGGCTATTTTAAATTTTTATTTAATTGATTGAATAATTAATTAATTAACTATTTAATTAATTATTATTTAATTAATTATTAATCTAGAACTTTAGAGAGCCTAGCTGTTAACCATGGCCCAGATCTTTATTTAAATTTGTCCAAGCCAAGCCCAATGTTTCCCTCATCACCCCACCTCACGGCCCCCTATTCATTTTCCTTTAATTGTTATATTTTCTTTTCCTACTTTAATTACTAAACCACATCTATTTTGACCCCAACCAAAAATCTTATTTTTATCCTCCAACTTTCTCTACTAGATTTTAAGATTTTATTTTACTTCCTTGCCTAGTATTTCTACACGGCCAACACACCACAAAGAGGGGAACCACTTTTATAATTCTTAATCTCTAAAAACTAAACTAAAAATAAAAACTAAACTACAAATAAAAACTAAACTACAAAGAAAAACTCCTCCTTTTCCCCACACAAATACTTCCTTCACTTCATCAATTCAAACACCTTCATCAAAAAAAGTTCAACCTTTAGCCTTTGAAGATCGAACCATTTACCATCAATATTAGATTATTAGGTAATTAGATTGCTTTATTTAATCAATAGGATAGATTAGTTATGTAGTTTTTAGAATAGGTTTGATCATGTTTAGAATAGGTTTAATCATGTATAGAATTGTTTAGAATTACTTAATATTGCTTAGAATCATGCTGGATGAATTTTGAATTTTTTATTGATGATTAACCATGTTTGTCGTGTGCTTCTAATATTATTCCAAGATGTTTTGACAGGAATGATTGGCGAGTGGTATTAAGTAACAAAAAAAGGATTTTTATCATGTTTTTAGTAATATTTGTTGATGATTATTAGTTTATATGATTATTTGTTTATTGAATTGATTTATTAAATTGTTTATGTGATGATTCAAGGAATTGAATTTATTATTGTTTATATAGTGAATGTCGTGTGGATTGAATTTGAGACTAGAGTTTTGAGTCAAGTTAAGTTGGACTAGAATTGGTTAGAAGTCAAGTTGTGTCATTAAAGGATTGAGTTGTGAACTAGAATTGAGAACAAAATTGTAATATGGAAAAGATAATTAACTATGAAGTGACCGCCTATCTAGTGGCTTAAGTTGCCATGAACATAGGTTTAGTCGAAGCCACTGTCCTATCTTCGGATTTGGGACAGTTCTTGATCCCAGTGCCGGGAAGTAGATCTAATGTGGTTGACCCGGCATGAGCAAGGAAAGTTGGGGAAGAATTAAGGTTTCCCCTACGAGCATATGACTGGTCACGGATTAGCACCTAAACTGAATAGAACTGAAGAGTCAATAGTGGTGTCAAGAAGTCTAGAACTGAATAAGTTAATTAGGAAGGTCTTGGTTATTACGTCGTTATGATTGTTTTCCGCTGCGTACTTGAATGTTATTGTTTATGAATGCTTTCCTAGATGATTTGTGTGACTGTTTGGTTGACCTATTCTGATTATTATGTTTCTAATTGTGTTCTACTGATTAAGTAGAACAATCTAATTACTCACCACTGACTATGGACCCCAAAATCCTTCTCAGGTACAGGTGATGATTGATTGAGTTACGCAAGGGCTGGGATTGTGTGCAAGATAGCTTAGTAGTTTATCCTGATGACCATTACTAGCCTTTGTATTATTATTTTTAGTGGACTTTTTTCCCTATTTTTTAGTAATAATGGACTTTGGAATCTTATTAATTTGGAATATTTAATGATTTATTTGAATAATATGAATTAAGTTTAGAGCTTCCGCTGTAATTAATGAATCTGCTAATAAAGGTTTTTAGTTAATAATGATCTGTATTGTTGTTTCCTTCGAAAACAACGCTGCTAAAATACGGGTCGTTACAGTTGGTATCAGATCCGAACCTTAGGATTACTTCATCATAAGTAACTCGAAAGATTGAGCACTTTATTATCCCGAGAGATAACGTACTTAGCCATACCACAAGAACTTAGTGAGTGTTGACTTAGGTAGTAGCCGGGGTTAGGACTATTTTTCATATTATAATTATTAACGTGAATATTCATTTTAATTATATTATCTATGGTTCCGCTAAGAATTTCTGGTAGTACAATTGTATTATGTCAGAGTTCGCAGCGGAAGCAAATTGAAGCTTGATTTATTATTTTATCTATTTGTTGAAGTGTTATTTTAAAGTTTCGAGGACGAAACTTATTTAAGGAGGGGTGACTGTAACACCCCGTATTTTTGGGGGCTATTTTAAATTTTTATTTAATTGATTGAATAATTAATTAATTAACTATTTAATTAATTATTAATCTAGCACTTTAGAGAGCCTAGCTGTTAACCATGGCCCAGATCTTTATTTAAATTTGTCCAAGCCAAGCCCAATGTTTCCCTCATCACCCCACCTCACGGCCCCCTATTTATTTTCCTTTAATTGTTATATTTTCTTTTCCTACTTTAATTACTAAACCACATCTATTTTGACCCCAACCAAAAATCTAATTTTTATCCTCCTACTTTCTCTACTAGATTTTAGGAGTTTGTTTTACTTCCTTGCCTAGTATTTCTACACGGCCAACACACCACAAAAAGGGGAACCACTTTTATAATTCTTAATCTCTAAAAACTAAACTACTTTCTCTACTAGATTCCGGCTTATTTCACGTATTAGTTCATGAGTTTGGGAGTAAGATTCTCAATCCTGGCATAGTAAGAAAGTTCGATCACGTAAGATGTGTTCGTACGAGCATAGTCCGGTCTAATATGTAAATGATAGTGACAAAGATATTGTAAAGTTAAGTTTAAGAAAAGTTGAGCGAGTTCTATTTCTTGACGTTATTATTGTTATTTTAACTTGGTATGTTTATAAGTATGAGTGCCTGATCTGTTTGTCTGTTTGTTCTATGTTAATATGTATCCACTTTAGGGTGGGACAGTTATGTTATTCGCCACTGATGGTGGATTTATGTTTTTAGGTAACTCTGATGATGACCGTGTTGCTTAGCTTTGGGATTGGGCGAGCGCCGTTGATTGTTTACTTTTATAGTTTACTTTCTGTTATTAGAATTCGGAATTTTAGTAGTTGTAGTTTGTATATTCTAACTCTAACTACGGTTTTGGAGTTAATTCTTTAGTAATGACTATTTGAGGTTTTAGTTTTGTACAAACTTGTGGTATATGTACGTTTTGAGATTCTTAGTAATATAATTGAGGTATTGATTTTAGATATTATGTATGATTTGTTTGTTAGTTCGACAATTCGACTCGTCGGTTCCTTCCGCGCCTGTTTATACGAGTCGCGTCGTCACAGTTGGTATCAGAGCCGAAAAGTTAAACATTAAGTGAAGTATTAGGAATTTGAGTAAACCCGGGAGTTGTGAGCTATATCATTCCCGAGTGATAAGCCAAATTAAAAATAAGTATAAGGGAGAAGAGTGTCGGGTAGAAAACCGGGATAGGACTCTTTTCTCTTATTTTTGTTGTGTGTGCTTGACTATAGTAGTGGACCTTTTGACTGACACTTCTTTTTGTTAGTGTCTTGCTACATTTCAGCATGTCCACACCTCGTTGGTTAAGTTCGGGACGACAGAGGTTACGAGCGCTCGAGGAGGCGATTCTTACGTTAGCGCACCATAGTCGTCACCCGCCTAACTCGTAGTCAACGTTCGATCGTATCGCTCGTCATCGACCACCAACTTACGATAGGACTGCCGACCCTACGATTTCGGAGAGCTAGATCCGCGAGATGGGGAAGCTCTTCGACGCTACGTTTTTCCCTAAGCACGAGAAGGTCCAGATCGCCGCCTACTATTTGAGAGGAGAGGTCGATAATTGGTGGAGCGTGGCTAGGAAGGCGTGCATGCCCTTGCACTCGATGTCTTGGGACGAGTTTGTGGCTAAGGTCTAGGAGAGGTTCTACCCCGACGAGTTACGATGGCAGAAATAGGAGGAGTTTCTTACTCTCACTCAGGGTAAGATGACGGTTCAGGCCTACATCGATAAGTTCGCTGAGCTATCGAGGTTTGATATGTCTGTTGTTCCGTCCGGGGATGAGCGGGTCAAGCGCAAGTTAGATCCAAGGATTTGTGTTCACGTGATCAGCAGTGGAGCGAAGTCATTTCAGCGAGCTTACGAGGTAGCACTCGAGATTCAGGCGTCTGTTAACGAGGAGGATGCGAGCAAGAAGAGGACCCCAACCCCGGTGACGTCGCCATCTTTCAAGAAGGCCCGATTTAGTGCTACTAGCAGTACCCCTCCGACCGCTAGTTCATATATGGGTTCAAAGAGTTTGAGGTGTAGAGGCTGTGGAAAGGACTTCCTTCTAGGGAAGCGATGCGAAGGGACGCCCATTTCGTGTTTTATCTGCAGGAAGAAAGGCCATAAGGCATCGGTCTGCCCCCAGAAAAAGCCATGCACCGAAATCAAGCAACTACCGGCACCAACTAAGACTCCTGTGAAGAACCGAGTCTACTGTATGACTAAGGCAGAGGCAGAGGTCCAGCCAGACGTAGTCTTAGGTAAGTTTCTTGTTTCTGGTGTTTTAGCTTACGTTTTGTTCGATTCTGGTGCTACAGTTTCTTTCGTAGCTAGTAGTTTTGTCTTGAGATCTAACCTTCTTGGTAGTACTCCTGTTTGTTCTGTTATAACTCTCCCTTCCGGAGAGGATTTTGTTTGTCAGCGCGAGTTCAGAGGAGTACCCATCGTTATTGCTGGTGAGCAAGCAACGACCGACCTTAAGGAGTTCCCGCTGATGGAGTTTGATGTCATTCTTGGCATGGACTGGCTGTCAAGGTATCGAGCAACCATACGATGCTGAGACCAGTCATAGGCATTCCGAGGATCGTAGGACAACCGGGTTACCTACTCTCGTATTGTTGTAAAGAAAGGAGTAAGGGTAATTTCGGCTTTAAAGATGAAGAAGCTTCGCCAGAGTGGCGAAATAGTTTTCCTGATATCATGTAAGGGATATGTCTGAGAGTAGCCTGTTGGACGATATACCTGTAGCGAGGGATTTCAGAGACGTATTTCCTGATAAGCTGTCAGGGGTTCCACCCGAGCGCGATGTCGAGTTTAACATCGATTTAGCACCCGGGACAACGCCGATCTCAAAGGCACCCTACCATATGGCACCTTCGGAGTTGTAAGAGTTGAAGACGCAGCTTCAGGATTTGATCGATAAGAGCTTCATTAGGTCGAGTGTTTCTCCATGGGGAGCACCAGTGCTCTTTGTGAAGAAGAAAGACGGTAGCATGCGCTTATGCATAGATTACAGAGAATTGAATCGGGTAACGATCAATAACAAGTCCCCGTTGCCTAGGATTGAGGACCTATTCGATCAGTTGAGAGGAGCGGGAGTTTTCTCGAAGATAGACCTTCGATCTGGATATCATCAGATTCCAGTCAAGAAAGAAGACATCCCGAAGACAACATTCCGCACTAGATACAACCACTACGAGTTCGAGGTGATGCCGTTTGGACTCACTAATGCTCCAACGGTGTTCATGGATCAGATGAACCGTACATTTCACCACTTGCTTGATAAGTGTGTCATAGCCTTCATCGACGATATCCTAGTGTATTCGAGAGACGAGTTTGAGCATGCAGAGCATCTCCAGATAGTACTAGAGATACTGAGGAAGCAAAAGTGGTTTGACAAGTTCTCTAAGTGTGAGTTCTGGCTACGAGAAGTAGCATTTCTAGGTCATGTCATTAACAAGGAAGGCGTTAAGTTAGACCCAGCCAAAGTTAAGGTTGTAGTAAGGAAGGCGTTAAGTTAGACCCAGCCAAATGTGGCAGAGGTTCATAGTTTCCTGGGTTTGGTTGGATACTATCGATGATTCGTCCAGGACTTTTCCAAGATTGCTAGGCCGGTGACTAGTCTCCTACAGAAGGAGATCCGATTCGTTTGGACGGAGGCTTGCGAGCAAGCATTTCAGCAGCTGAAACAGAAGTTAGTTTCTGCTCCTATTCTTACCCTTCCGAACGATGAAGAGGATTTTGAGGTCGAAAATAATGCATCTAAGAGTGGTCTAGGATGTGTGCTGATGCAGGGTGGGAAGGTCATCGCTTATGCATCGAGACAGCTGAAGGTGCACGAGCGTAACTACCCCACGCACGATTTGGAGCTAGCAGCTGTGGTTTTCGCGCTTAAGATCTGGAGGCACTATCTCTATGGTGGTTCGTGCAAGGTATTCACAGATCATAAGAGTTTCAAGTACATCTTCACACAGAAGGATCTCAACATGAGGCAGCAACGATGGCTTGAGCTGATTAAGGACTATGACCTGACGCTTAATTACTACCAAGGCAAAGCGAACTTAGTTGCTGACGCACTGAGTCGCAAGAATCGATTGAGCTTCAGTAGAAGTCGTAGTTCCATCAGAGTTCGTTTGACTTCTATGAGTGCCGAGCCCGATTTTTTCCAGGAATTACACGAGGGACAAAAGGATGACCCACAGTTGATTAGGATTTGAGAGGCTTTATTGCAAGGAAAAGTCGTTCGCTTTGAGGTTTCGTCCGATGGTAGTCTGCATTTTTAGGGTAGATGGTGCGTACCGGGCAATTCTGATCTTCGGAACAGGATCATGTCTGAGGCACATAACTCGCCCTACTCTGTTCTTCCTGGAGGTAATAAATTGTACAAGGACCTTAAGGGCCAATTCTGGTGGCCTAAGATGAAGCAGGATGTAGCAGAGTTTGTAGCTCGATGTTTGGTTTGTCAGGAGGTCTTTTGCAGCCATTACCGATTCCGACTTGGAAATTTGAGTCGGTATCTATGGATTTTGTGGTTAGCCTGCCTACTTGTAATGAGATGAATGCCATTTGGGTAATTGTGGACAGGTTGACTAAAGTCGCTAGATTCATACCGATGAAGATGACTTGGTCGATGGAGCGCCTAGTAGAGGATTACACCCAGGACGTCATTCGACTTCACGAAGTTCCAAGGGAGATAGTTTATGATGAAGATCTGAGATTCTTGTCTCGTTTCTATAAATCAGTTCAGGAGGCCTTCGGGACGAGGTTGAAGCTTAGCACCGCATTTCACGCGGCAACGGATGGCCAGACTGAGAGGACTATCTAGACTCTGGAGGATATTTTGCGAGCATGTACTCTAGAGTATCATCAGTCTTGGGTTAGGATGCTTTGCTTGGTCGAGTTTTCGTATAATAACAGTTATCACTCTAGCATTATTGATATGGCTCCGTACGAGGCTCTCTATGGCAGGAAATGTCAGAGTCCGATTTGTTAGAATGATATCATTGATTCTGTGGCTTTAGGACCCAAGCTTGTACGAGACACGGTGGAGAAGATCAGATTCATCCGATCGAAGAGGCAAGCCGCTCAGAGCCGCCAGAAGTCCTACGCCGATCACCGACGCAGACCACTGACATTCGAGGTAGGTGACAGAGTCTTGCTTAAGGTTTCACCATTCAAAGGAGTTGCTCGTTTTGGCCAAAAGGGGAAGTTCCGACCGAAGTTCGTGGGACCATACGAGATACTTGAACGAGTTAAGGAAGTGACATATCGTTTAGCTTTACCGCCTTGTTTATCTAATGTTCACGATGTGTTTCATGTTTCTCAGCTAAGGAAATATGTATATGATCCTACTCACATCATCCTAGTGGATTTAGCCACCATTGAGCCGAACTTGACTTTCGAGGAGCGACCAGTCCAGATCTTGGATCGAGAAGTGAGGACCCTTTGGCGCAAGCAAGTAAGATTAGTCAAGGTGTTGTGGAGAAATCAACATCATGAAGAGGCAACGTGGGAGACTGAGGCGTCTATGAGGCAAAAGTACCCAAAGTTGTTTGCAGGTGACCTCTCTCTCTTCTTTGAATTTCGGGACGGAATTCTTTTTACGGAGGGGAGGTTGTAACACCCCAGGTTTTTTAATTATTTGTTTGATAATATTGCTTGTATTTGTATTTATTTTGGTGCATGGTCTAAATTTATTTGGACTACTTTTGTTGCTTGAGTGTGATTATTTTATTTTATGTTAATTGTTTTATTATTTATTTTATTTTATTTTATTGATTAAAATTTTATTTTAATTTTCTAATTAATTAATTTTGGGCCAATTGCGAATTTAATCATGATTAATCATGCTTAAGTGCAATTAGCGCATGTATACTTGATGGCCCATTTTGGTTATTACCCCAACTGGCCCCCTCTCTCTTTTGTTGGCTCATTTGCCACTTGCCTTGTATTCACACTTGACTAACTTCTATAAATAGAAGTGTTAGTAAGGCATTAGGATCATTTGCCATTTAATCATCCTTGGTCACAAATCAAAATTAAACACACTCCCTTTTTCTCTCCTTGTTCCACACGCCATTTTTGGCTAGCCATCTTCAACCTTGGTTCATCAACTTTTCAAACCCCAAAACTTAAATATTCATCCTCCATTGATCTTTAAGTAATTAAAACATAAGTTAGCTTTCATTGCTTTTGATCAAGACTTCGATTTCGATTTGGGTTTTGGGTTGCGTGTTCGTGTGGGTCTTGCACGGTGGTGCCATTCGTGGTTTGTGCGTGTGGGTCGTGGTGCAGCACGGTCGTGCGTGGTGGCCATGTGGTTGATTCGTGCGTTTTTGTGTGGTGCTGTGGCCGTGCAATTGAGCCGTGTTGTTTGGGCCGTGTGAAATCATTTCCAGGCAGTAAGTTTTTATTATTGTTTGCAATCAAGTTTTATTAAGGTAACATGCCTTTTCATCCTAATTTGAATACCATGATCATAGGGAAGATTAGGTGGTCAAATTAGGCTAAAAGGTTTGATGAAATTCACCCATTCTATACGTGATTTCTGGGAAGTTTTTAGGAGTCAATTTCGTGATGTTCTTGCTTAGTTTTCATGCATGTTATGATTAATTATGATAGATTTATGTTTGATCATGTTTATGTACAATTTTCATGAAGTTTACATGAAGTTTTGATGCTTGGAATTGATGAAAATGTGCTGAAATATAGCTGGAATTTTCGTCGGTCATGCGTGTGAGTTGAACATTGATTGATGATTGCGTTCTTGATAATCTTGTTGGGTACTAAGTGAATCTTGAATTAATAATCAATGATTTAAGTTAAAGAATGTTCTTATGATGAATAATTCGATAATGGTTGATGTTTCTTGAAGTTCTTGAAGTTCATGATCGAAGTTTCTTGATTATAATATAATGATTCTTGAATTTCTTTATTCTGGTTATGTATTCTTTAAGTATAGATTATGTAGTCTTAATTAAAGAAAGTTAAAGAAAGTCTAAGAATGATTAAAGAGGTTCAAAGAAAGTAAAGTACATAGTTAGTATCAAGTAAAGACGTAAGATGTGAACTTGAGAATAACCAAGATGTAAAGAAACGTAAAGATTAGCTTGAATTTGCATAATGGAGGCCTAACCTTAGAGTAAGATTCTAAGGGTTGGGTTAAGACGCGGCCACTATCCTAACCGCGATATTGAGATAGTTAGTACTTATTATGTCGTCTTGATGATATGGATCCGTAAGATGGGTTCGTGGGTTTGGGAGTAAGATTCTCATTCCTGGCATAGTAAGAAAGTTCGATCACGTAAGATGTGTTCGTACGAGCATAGTCCAGTCTAATATGTAAATGATAGCGACAAAGATATTGTAAAGTTAAGTTTAAGTAAAGTCGAGCGAGTTCTATTTCTTGACGTTATTATTGTTATTTTAACTTGGTATATTTATAAGTATGAGTGCCTGATCTGTTGGTCTGATTTGTTCTATGTTCATATGTATCCACTTTAGGGTGGGACTGTTATGTTACTCGCCACTGATGGTGGATTTATGTTTTCAGGTAACTCTGATGATGACGGTGTTGCTTAGCTTTGGGATTGGGCGAGCTCTGTTGATTGTTTACTTTTATAGTTTACTTTCTGTTATTAGAATTCAGAATTTTAGTAGTTGTAGTTTGTATATTCTAACTCTAACTACGGTTTTGGAGTTAATTCTTTAGTAATGACTATTTGAGGTTTTAGATTTGTACAAACTCGTGGTATTTGTATGTTTTGGGATTTTTAGTAATATAATTGAGGTATTGATTTTAGATATTATGTATGATTTATTTGTTAGTTCGACAATTCGACTCGTCGGTTCCTTCTGCACCGGTTTATACGAGTCGGGTCGTCACACTTGGTGTCGAGTGGGACGAGTGTTGGACGTGGGTTCTTGGCGTGAGTTTTGTGCATCTCTTAAGGTAACTAGATCTGTCTACTTAGGAATAGGATTAGGTTGCATAGAATAATAGGCTTAGGTTGTTAGTTGTTGTTGTTCTCGTGTTACGTGGATTAGCCGTTTGGCCTAGGATGTTAGATTTAATTTTCTTGCTTGGTGTTTCATGATTCTTGATTGATCTTTTCATGTTATATTGATCTATGATATTGCCTTGAAGTTATTACATGATATTCTATGATGAATCTTGATTCTTAATTGTTTCTTGTTTAGTTGTGGCGTGTGGTTATATGAATTAAAAGTATGAATTTTTATTTCGTTCATATGCATATCTTGTTGAATCTTGAATTATGTTCTTGTTGGAATCATGCGTATGTATGTAATGGCAAGTTTGGATTTTGATTTCGTTTTGGACCTTGTCTTGAGGATTCTTGTTGCGTGAGTTATGGTCGTGTTTGGAGTCTTTTGAGTCTTTTCGAGTCGAGTCGTGTCGAGCGGTTAAAGATCGTGCGTCTAGCAGTTCATCTGTGATGAATCGCGCGGGGCAAGTTTTGTGTGATTGATTGACCAAATTGGTAAAAAAAAGCGGTGCCTAATGACAATTTGGTAAAAAAAAATAATTTTGCGACAAATTGGTAAAAAAACTTAGCTTTGGATGACAAATTTGTAAAAAAAATAGCATCGGGTGACAAATTGGTAAAAACAAACATAATTTTGGCGACGACTTGGTAAAAAAATGAACTTCCGATGACATTTAGGCCAAAAAAATATTTAATTTGTATTTGCGCTCGATCTAAAAGAAAATTTTCCGTGTTAAATTGAATACATTTGCGCTCTATCTAAATGAAAATTTTCCCTCTTATATGTTACTTATTATGGCAAGAGATCGAAGGGGGGAAAATTGGGCTCATTAGATGAATAAATGTTTTAGAAAAGGAGTTAAATTTAATATTAAAAAAAGTTATGGAAAAAATAGCTAGGGAATTTTAGGGGCAATAATCTATACTTTTTGTCCTCTAGTATGTCACTTATAGTTATGGTAAGAGAAGAGAAAAAAAATAAATAATAATTTGGGATGGTTGGATAAACATGTGTGAGTAAAAGGATTTAAATTTAATACTCATAAAAAGATCGAAAAATTTGATAGGGATGTATAATTTTGTGCATTGGCCAAATTATAAAATGAATTAAAATTAAAATTTTGGCTTAAATGTCGTCAGAAGTTTTTTTTTTACCAAGTCGTCGCCAAAATTAATTTTTTTTACCAATTTGTCATCTGAAGCAATTTTTTTTACTAATTTGTCACCCAAAGCTAAGGTTTTTTAACAATTTGTCGCAAAATTATGTTTTTTTTACCAAATTGTCGTTGGGTGTCACTTTTTTTTACCAATTTGGTCAATTGGCCGTATTCAACATGTAATTCTCTAAACCACTCGGCCAACACACGCATAACCTTAACATTTCAATGATCATAATTCGTCAATTTTGCAATCAAGATTCAATTAAACATTCAAGCATATTCATCAAGATTCAATCATATTAAACACTATGCATCAAATATAATCTATAAACATCAATTAAATCATTCAAACACATGTTCAAGGCACATGAAAATTTTCAAGAACAATTCTTGAAATTAATTCATGCACTTACCAACATGATCATCATCATACAATTAATTAAATAGACATAAAATCATCATTTATTCATCAAAAATACAATCTTTGATCATCCAGACCACTCGAATAATACTCGAAATCATCATCATCATAGTTGAAAATTTTAACATAAATTCGAACAAAAATTCATGCAAAAATCAATAATTTATTCACCTAATTTGATTAATTAAACTATCCTTAAATTAATTAATTACAATTTAGATAAAAGAGTTAGTTACCTTGATTTGATGAACAAAAAAATCAATACTTTGATAGCACTCCAAAGACAGGGCTAAGGCTAAGAAGAGAACAATAAAGAAATTGATTTAGATATTAAGGATTGAAATAGAATTGATTATATTCAAAGTATACCTTAACTTCTTGAATGCAAAGATGGAAGATGTAATTTGAAGGGGAAAGGAACTTGTGTGAGGTTTTAGGAGGGATCGGAGGAGGGTCGTGTGTTTTGAAGGGGAAGAAAGAAGTGAGGGTTTTAGACCTTGCCAATAATTTATAGATGAGTTTAAGCCTAATAATCAATTAAGGAAATAATTGATTTACAATAGTGAGGGCCGGCCAGGAGGGGAGTTATGGGCTTTTAGTAACTTTTAATCCAATTCTGAATTAATTATTATTTTACTTGCCCAAATTTCAAAGAGTTCGGGCACTCAATTGGCAATTAGAGAACAGTTAGTTTAAACTAAAAGATATAAATTACCCTAAATTTAAGGTTATTACACTCACCCCTCCTTAAGAAAATTTTGACCTCGAAATTTAGGAAGTCATGAAAGCATGGAAGAAAAGATCAAGAATTAGATTAGGGAATTAACCTTGGTTGAACAACTCCAGGTACTTCTCCCGCATAGAAGATTCAGTTTCCCAAGTAGCCTCTTCATATTGCTGTCTTCTCCAGAGTACTTTAAATAATGTCACTACCTTCCTTCGTAGCAACCTTTCACGACGATCTAGTATCTGAACTGGTCTTTCTTTGAAAATCAAATTCGATTCAATTACCGCGGATTCCACTGGGATCACATGCGACGAACCACTGAGGTATTTTCGAATTTGTGAAATATGGAATACGTCATGCACCTTTGACAATTCTGGAGGAAGAGCGAGTCGGTAAGAAACTTCACCAATTCATTCCAAGATCTCGTATGGGCTAACATACTTTGGTCTCAATTTTCCCTTCTCCCTGAACCGAGTCACTCTTTTCGTAGGCGACACCTTTAGAAGTACTTTGTCTCCCTCTTGGAATTCGAGTGGTTTTCGTCGATGATCAACATAAGGCTTTTTTCGGCTCTGGCCTTCTTGCAGCTTGGCTCGGGTCACTTTAACCTGTTCCACTGTGTCTTTGATGTGATCGGGACCTATTACAAGAGCATCACTAATGTCGCTCTAACAGGTGGGGCTTCGATATCTATGACCATAAAATGCTTCATATGGTGCCTGTTGAACCTTAGTTTTGATGATGACAATATAATTAGATAAAATAAATTTTAGGAGAATCAACTAAAAGAAATTTTGGTTGAAATTAAATTTATTTTATATTTCGTATATTTTATGTTATATATTTATAGGGAATGAATTTGATGAGTGTCAAATTCATATTAAATATATTTCATTTAATATATATTTGGTATTTTATAGAATATATTTATTGGGAATAAAATTAGAGGAGCATCTAATTTTTAAGATAAATATATTTTATATTCTAACTCTTATATTATACTGTTTTATTTTGAGATACTAATTTTATGTGTGGTACAGGTATTTTTGGTTGGCTCTCTAGTATAAGTCTAGAATACTAATATATATGTTGCTCTTATATTATGCTTAAGCTAAATTATGTGTATTTGGTTTATGTATGTTATTTTAGTAACCTATTATTTATAATTAGTAGTAGTAGTTAATTAATTATTTTTGTTTTTATCTAAACCGTGTTTTTTACTATTAGAGAGTCCTTAGGAATTTGTTAAGTGTTAATTAAAAATTCAATTTTTAATTATACTAATTTCATACGTGTAATAGGTTGCTTACCAAGTTTATTTAGGTGTCTTTAGAATTAGTTACTAGTAAACCCATTATAATAGGTAATGGGTAGTGGAATTATTTCTCCTTGTTTTATGCGTGTGGTTTTAGTTTGTTAGGAATTAGTTTAAGTTAGTTTTGAGTCAATCCATCTTACTAGGATTGCTTAGTGGATGGTTGATTAGTTTTTGGTCATGCATAATATTAGGGAGTATTGTTAGTTAGTGGGCTTTATTTTTTCAAGTTAAAAATTCTATTTTTTTCTTTCTTTAAAAATAATAGTCACGTATGATTAGTAGTTAGTGGTGTCTTATTTTAGAAAATAAAAATATATTTCTTCTTGGTCAATCCCACGTAAATAGCAATAGGTTAGTGGGAGTTAGTCTTAGTAATAGTTAGTTTTTGAAATTAAAATTAAAATTTTAATTCTTTGTTTTATTCCCACTAAGTTTTAGAATTAGTAAGTCTGACTAAGTATTTGGTCTTATATTAGGGTTTATTTCTTTGTTAGTTTTTGCAATTGTCTTGGTCAAGTTTTGTAGGTAGTGGATGACATGGCACTACTCCAACACACTACTCCATGATCACATGCATTTCTTCTCTTCCAAGACAAAGCAGTTCGAAATTCTTTAAATAGAGAAAGCAACCAGAATTCAAGTGTATCACAATCAACCACAAACAAGAGAAGATTATAAGAGCAAGTTTTCGAGTGTCAAAAGTATACAAGAGTTCTTTATAATTTTCTTTCTTTAGTATTTCAATTGTAATTCATTAGTGATAAGGGTTGTGTGAGAGAAGAAAAATCAAAAGAGAATATTTGATTGTAATCAGAAAAAGAAAAAGAGAGAATTCAGATTTCATTCGAAATCTGAGGTGAGAAAAATCGAACTTTAGTAAGTTCGTGACATCAGTTCAGGGGGAACTGGTGTCAGGGGGAACAAGTTCCTAGTGGAACGATTGAGAATAGAGAAAGGTCCTTTATAGGTTGTAACAGAGTCGTTGGCCTATATTAATAAGAGAAGTCTAAGAGTCAAAATCCCTCGTGGTCAAGGTTTTTCTTCCTAACTGGGCCTAGGAAGTTTTCCTTGTAGGTTAAATCTCTTTGTCTTTATTTCTGTTTATTGTTTAATTCGAGTTTAAGTTTAAAATTCCGCTAAAATCTCAAAAACTCCCTCAACTACAATTCACCCCCCCTCTTGTAGTTGTTATTCATATTACATCAATTGGTATCAGAGCAGGTTCCTCCAGGAACAGGTAACACTGCGGAGCAAAATCCTGAAAAAATGATTACTACGGGAGAAAGACTCGAAGAAGGTTACTCAACCCAGAGACCACCTATGTTCAATGGAAAGCACTATCCATACTGGAAAAACAGAATGGAAATCTTCATTCAAGGAGAAAATTATCAAGTATGGAGAGTGATTGAAATAGGTGATTTCGAAGTCACTACAACAAATGAGAAAGAAGAGGTGGTTCCTAAACCTCTTGAAAGGTTTGACAAGGAGGACTTCGAGAAGAAGGAAATGAATAGTCTGGCAAAGAAGCTGATTCTTTGTGGTCTTGGACCTCATGAACACAATCGTGTCATGGGATGCAAAACTGCAAAGCAAATGTGGGAACTATTACAGGTGACACATGAAGGAACAAGCGAGGTTAAAAGAGCCAAAATCGACATGCTCATGCACAAGTACGAACTGTTCCAAATGAAGCCAAAGGAGTCTATTCATGATATGTTAACTCGGTTTTCTAACATAATCAATGAATTAGATTCACTGGGCAAGAAGATCACTCCTGAAGAACAGGTACGAAAAGTTCTGAGAAGTCTGCCTCAAGATGATAAATGGATGGCTAAAGTCACGGCACCGCAAGAAACAAAGGACTTCACCACTTTCAACATAGACAACTTGCAGGATCCCTGATGACTCATGAAATTCATCTCGGATCTAAAGAAGTCAAACCTGTGAAAAACAAAGCAATAGCCCTGAAGGTCGAAAGTGAAGGAGAATCAGATTCAGAAGATGAAGAAACAGCAATGATGGTAAGGAAGTTCAAAAAGTTTTATACCAAAAAGTACAAACAGGCGAAGAAACCAACAAAGTTTAAATGTCACAAATGCGGTGAATCTGATCACTTTATAAAAGATTGTCCAACTTGGGAAAATGAGAAAGGTAAAATGAAAACAAGAGCAAAAGGAAAGGAAATTCAGAAACCTTTTTCAAAGAAGGAAACGAGAAGGGCTATGATTGCTGCGTGGGGTGAATCTGATTCAGATGAGGAACAGGAACAAGATACAGAAGAAACAACCCACTTATGTCTGATGGCGAGGACTGATGAACTTGAGGAACCATCCGATTCTAAGGTAAGTCTTCTTTCAATTAATAAAGAATTAAGTAAAATATCAAAGAATAAAATTTCAGAATTACTAATTGAGACACTAGAGGACTATAAAGAAGTATGCTTAAACAGAGACCAACTTGAAAAGGCCTTGGAAGTATCCAAGGAACATACAGCATGGTTAAGCACACTTCGGTCAGAAATAGAAACTAGATTTTTCAATCTATTTGACAAAAATAGAGAAATTCAAGAAAACTTTGAAAAAGTCAAAAACGAGAATTATCTCTTAAATATGAAACTGGCAGAACTACAACTTCTTGTTCCCGAAGGAACAAGTTCCTCTTCAGAGACGAGTTACAAATTTGAAAAACTGATAAACGATTATGAAAAACTTTTACATGAAAATGAGTCTCTAAAAAGGAATCTGGATCCTCTCAAAAAGAAACTTCCTGATGTTGTAAGCTGGATTGAAAAATTCCAGAACAAAGAAAAGGAAGGTCTGGGCTATAAGAAAAACAAAAAGAAAAAGAAGTATGTAGATTTGCCTAGTCAAAAGATCTGTTCCTTCTGCGGTAAAACTGGTCACTTTGTGGACAGTTGCACCTCTAAGAAAGAACAAGATGAGAAAAACTCTACTTTTGTCAAAAAGATCTGGAAAGAAAAATTGATTTCTGATTTATCAAAGGAACCCAAGCAGGACTGGATTCCTCATTCTAACGTTTGATTGTGGATGCAGGCTGAAGTGAGGGGGAACAACCAGTGGTACCTCGACAGCGGTTGTTCGAAGCACATGACAGGAGACAAATCTAAGTTCCTTTCACTTGCAGCCTACCATGGAGGATCTGTGACGTTTGGAGACAACCAGAAAGGAGAAATAGTTGCTGTAGGCAAAATTGGAAAGTCACAGAAGAACTCCATTGATAATGTCTTTTTAGTCGAGGGTCTCAAACATAATTTACTTAGTATTTCTCAGTTTTGTGATAAAGGAAACAACGTTAGTTTTACGAACAATAATTGTGTAGTTAGTGATAGTCGAACAGGGAACAAGGTACTTGAAGGAATCAGAAAAGGGAACACGTATGTTGTGGACCTGGATCTAGTTCCTAGTAACAGCTTAAAATGCTTGAGCGTGATTGAGGAGGATCCTTTACTCTGGCGTAGAAGATGCGAACATGCAAGCTTTACTGTCCTAAACAAATTAAATTCAAAGAATTTAGTTGTGGGATTGCCTACAATGAAATATTCTATGAATGAGATTTGTGATGCATGCGCAAAGGGAAAACAGGTTAGATCCTCCTTCAAATTAAAGAAAATGGTGAGCACACAAAATCCCTTGGAATTACTTCACATGGATTTGTGTGGTCCAATAAGAACCCAAAGCAGATCAGGTAAGAAATATGTTTTTGTTATAGTTGATGATTTTTCTAGATTTACATGGGTTATTTTTCTTCATAGCAAAGATGAAACATTTGATGAATTTGTCGCATTTGCTACAAAAGTTCAAAGGGTCAGTGGTTTTAAAATTAAACACTTAAGATCTGACCATGGTAAGGAATTTGAAAACTCACAGTTTGATGAGTTTTGCAGGGAACAAGGTCTAGATCATAATTTCTCAGCACCAAGAACTCCACAACAAAATGGAGTGGTAGAAAGAAAAAATCGTACTTTGGAAGACATGGCTAGAATAATGTTAATCGCTAGCGGTCTACCAAAGAACTTTTGGGCAGAAGCCGTGAATACGGCTTGTTACATTATAAATCGTGCTATGATCAGACCTATCTCAAATAAAACTCCATATGAACCTTTTAAAGGAAGGAAACCTAATATTTCTTACTTTCGTACTTTTGGCTGTAAGTGCTTTGTTCATAATAATGGAAAAGACAATCTTGGTAAGTTTGATCAAAGAAGTGATGAAGCAGTCTTTTTAGGATATGCATTGAATAGCAAAGCATATCGTGTCTATAATAAAAGGAAAATGTGTGTCGAGGAAAGTGTCTATGTTATTTTTGATGAGACTAACAGTTTGCAGGAAGAAATTGTTGAAGAAGATTTTGAGATTGGTCTGGCACGACCAGATGAGTCTCAAAAGGAAGAAGAGGAGCAAATTGCAAATAAACAGAAGGATCCAGTTCCTGAGGAACAAGTTCCCGAGGAACCAGTTCCTCAAGATGATGAACCAGAAGAAGTTGAAGAAGAAGAACAGGTTCCTGAATCAAACAACGAGATGCAAAGAGGAAGAACTAGTCAAGTCTTTGAACCAAAACCATGGAAACACCAAAGTTCTCATCCTTTGGATCTAATAATGAGCGACATGGAGAAAGGAATACAAACTCGATCTTAGATGAGAAACTTTTGCGGGTTTCATGCTTTCCTTTCCATGTTAGAGCCCAAAAATCATGAAGAAGCTCTAGGAGACTCAGATTGGGTGACGGCCATGCAAGAAGAACTAAATGAGTTCGAGAGAAACAAGGTATGGCACCTAGAACCTAAACCTAAGTCTCAAAAGGTAATTGGCTTAAAATGGGTCTTTAGAAATAAATTAGATGAACTTGGTACAGTGGTAAGAAACAAGGCTAGGTTAGTTGTCAAAGGCTATAACCAGCAGGAAGGGATAGACTTTGATGAAACCTTTGCACCTGTAGCAAGATTAGAGGCAATAAGAATTTTAATAGCTTTCGCATCTTATATGGGTTTTAGACTGTATCAGATGGACGTCAAATGTGCATTTCTAAATGGATATTTAAATGAAGACGTCTATGTGGAACAACCACCTGGTTTCGAAAATCCAAAATTTCAAAACTTTGTTTTCAAACTAGATAAAGCGCTCTATGGTCTTAAACAAGCCCCTAGATCGTGGTATGAAAGACTGTCAAAATTCTTATTGTCAAATAACTTTGTTAGAGGAAGAGTTGATAGAACCTTGTTCCTCAAGTCAAAAGGAACTGATATATTAGTAGTTCAGATTTATGTTGATGATATTATTTTTGGAGCTACTAACGATTCTTTGTGTGAAGAGTTTGCAAGTCTCATGAGCAATGAATTCGAAATGAGCATGATGGGTGAATTAAATTTCTTTCTCGGTTTGCAAATTAAGCAAACTGAAAAAGGAACTATGATCCATCAACAAAAATATGTAAAGGGGCTCTTGAAAAAATATGGACTAGAAAATTCCAAGACAAATCATACACCAATGGGAACAGGTACAAGGTTGGATGAAGATATAAATGGTAAGTCGGTAAATGAGAAACAGTACCGAGGTATGATTGGATCTTTACTTTATCTAACCGCGAGTAGACCTGATATAGCTTTTAGTGTAGGTGTATGTGCTCGTTTCCAATCAAATCCAAAGGAATCTCACTTAACTGCGGTTAAGAGAATTCTTAGGTATTTGAAGGGAACCGATGATTTATGTCTTTTTTATCCTCAAAGCGACATTTTTGATCTAACAAGCTATGCAGATGCTGACTATGCAGGGGATCTTGTAAATAAAAAAAGCACGTATGGTATCGCACAATATTTGGGAAACAGTTTGGTATCCTGGAGTTCAAAAAAGCAAAATACAGTGGCCTTGTCCACAGCTGAGGCGGAATATGTAGCAGCAGCTGCACGTTGTTCTCAAGTATTATGGATCAAACAACAGGTACGCGACTTTGGTATTAAATATGAATGTGTTCCTATTTACTGTGATAATACTAGTGCTATTTTCATTTCAAAAGATCCAGTGCATCATTCTAGAGTGAAGCATATTCACATTAGGCATCATTTCCTAAAAGATTATGTTGAGAAAGGTTTGGTAAAAGTATTATTTTGCGAAACTGAAAAACAAATTGCTGATATCTTTACCAAACCATTACCAAGAGAAAGATTTGAATGCATTCGACTAGAGCTAGGAATGCTTAAAATTCATTAACTATTTTTTGTCATAAAATAATTCTCCAAATGTTGTCAAATATATTGGTTATGATAAGCTTGCAAAAACAGTGTGAATTTTATAATTCATAACAATTTATTGATTGTTTAAATCTCGCTGAGATCTTTATAATATTACCCTTATGGTCCAAATATTTGATAATGCTTGTATAATTAATTTGATGAGCAAATTTCTATAATAATTTTTTTGTTTTATTTAGTGACAAAAATAATTCTTTTGTCATAATATTAAATAATAATAATTATTATAATTAAAAAAAAAAAAAACCGTGTTCAGCAAAAATAAAGGAAGTTATAATTCAAATTTGAAAGTAGTCCAAAGTGGGTACATGAGAATAGGAAACAAAATCAACCAAATATTTTTTCTTCCATTTTATTCTCCCAAATCCCACAAAAAGAGGAAAGAAATTTTTTTTTACCTCACACCACTACTCCTTCACGTCACTCTCCCTCCTTCACCCATCAACATCAACCACTTTCTACACTTCTACACTCCACCCATTACCATCATAACTCCATCCTTCACACTACCCCATACTTACACAACCATCATTACACCCCTCACCACTTCCAATAACCGTCCTTTCTCTCTATCTCCTCACATCTTCTTTCTTCTTCAACACACCACCATCGTCTCTCTCTCTCTCTAAAATAATTTTCAGATTTTTCTTCATCTTCAACCTACATCTCCTCAACTTCAAACATCTCAAAATGGCACCAAAAAGAAAAGCCACTCTACCAAAATCAAAGTCACCATCACCAAAAAGATCCTCAAGAAGAAAGATCATCATCAACGAAAGTGATGATGAAAAAACCCACGATGTTCAGCCTTCTCCCTCCTTTCAAGAATCAATTTCGAAACCACAATCGGAGGACGTTTCTCATGCCGAAAGTGACATGCAAGAGGATGATGATGCCACAATCTCCACAAAACGGGGTAAGAAAAAACGTTCTCTTAAATTCTTGGTTGGATGTCGAGTAGATATGGAGTGGGTGACACCAAATTGGCCTGAATTTTCACGCATAATTGCCAAACAAAAATGGGCCAAATTGGTTGACATTCACGCTAATGAAGGTCTTTATGAAAAGGAGATGGAAGATATAACTAGAGTGTTTGATGTTAAAAATGAAATGGCAATTCTCTTGATTAATGGACAAATTCACACTTTCTCTGAAAAAGATTTAGGTAAATGGTTAGATGTTCCGAACTTGGGCTTTGATGAGTTGGTAGGGGGAAAAGATAGAGTGAACTTAAAAGGAAAGAAAAATGGAGATATAGTCAAGTTTTTTGGAGGTAATCCTAAGCTTAATTCGGTTCCTCAAGATGTGTTAAGCCCATTTCATAAAATGATTTTTCAGTTTGTAAAACGTTTTCTCCATCCCCGTCTTCAAAAACGTGGAATAGCAAATCTTCTTGATCTTTGTCTTATGTACTGTCTCATTCACTACATGCCCATAAATTTCCCCTCTCTTTTCTTGAAACAAGTGGCCCATAGTGTCAAAAATAAAAATGTATTGGGATATGGTAATATTTTCACAAAAATCTTTAAATGTTTAAATATACCACTTGCACCTCAAGCTACATTTCCACTCAAGAAAGAGGATATATTGGACGAGGGTATGGTGGAGAGACATGGACTGTGTATGGACGACGGGGAGGTGATAATGAAAGAAGAAAAGATTCGACGAGAGCTTGTTCGTACCTCGGCCAGTGGCTCGGCTGAACCCACGACCTTCAATGAAAATTTGGCAAGTGGTTCGGCTGATGCTACACGAGCCAAGGGAAAGGCACCAATGGAAAGTGTCCCCACCGAGCAACCGAGCATGGATTGGGTTTTAATGCCTAGCGGTGGTACGGTTGGCCGTGAGTTGAAACAACTTCAAGACCTGGTTCGAAGTGCAATTGTCAAGCTTGAGGACATGGATGGGCGGATAGGCCGATTGGATGAGAAGCTAGCCTCGGTTAAGGCCGATTTAATCAACAATATTCGGTTGAATCGTCTTCAATTAGAGGAGCGGATTGAGAAGACGGCTTCCCATTTTGTTCGATCCGGTTGAACTTTTACTTTCATGGATTGTAATTCACTTTTCATTTTGCTGAACATGTTAAAACTATCTTTAGCATTGGGTCCTCACGACCTTCTGCTACGTACTTAATTCTTTTGCTTTTGTATTGCAATTTCATTCTGCTTTCTATTACTTCATGCTCATCATTTCAATCTGCTTGCATATTTAATTCGTTTGGATGGCTAATATTATTAGATTATATGCTTGAGAAGTTTATGATCCTAGAAAAATTGTTTGCTTAACATCGTTAAGTGCTGCAGGTTTATCCCTAGTCATTTGATGATGACAAAAGGGGGAAGAGAATGACATAAACGGTTAAGTTTTTTCAAGTATATTCTATGCTATTAGTATGATGATTGTTTTTGATGTTTCCTTGGTTAAAAAAAAAAACAAAAAAAAAAAAAAAAATTAAAAAATTTGTCATTATATTTGCCATCATCAAAAAGGGGGAATATTGTTGAACCTTAGTTTTGATGATGACAATATAATCAGATAAAATAAATTTTAGGAGAATCAACTAAAAGCAATTTTGGTTGAAATTAAATTTATTTTATATTTCGTATATTTTATGTTATATATTTATAGGGAATGAATTTGATGAGTGTCAAATTCATATTAAATATATTTCATATAATATATATTTGCTATTTTATAGAATATATTTATTGGGAATAAAATTAGAGGAGCATCTAATTTTTAAGATAAATATATTTTATATTCTAACTCTTATATTATACTGTTTTATTTTGAGATACTAATTTTATGTGTGGTACAGGTATTTTTGGTTGGCTCTCTAGTATAAGACTAGAATACTAATATATATGTTACTCTTATATTATGCTTAAGCTAAATTATGTGTATTTGGTTTATGTATGTTATTTTAGTAACCTATTATTTATAATTAGTAGTAGTAGTTAATTAATTATTTTTATTTTTATCTAAATCGTGTTTTTTACTATTAGAGAGTCCTTAGGAATTTGTTAAGTGTTAATTAAAAATTCAATTTTTAATTATACTAATTTCATACGTGTAATAGGTTGCTTACCAAGTTTATTTAGGTGTCTTTAGAATTAGTTTCTAGTAAACCCATTATAATAGGTAATGGGTAGTGGAATTATTTTCTCCTTGTTTTATGCGTGTGGTTTTAGTTTGTTAGGAATTAGTTTTAGTTAGTTTTGAGTCAATCCATCTTACTAGGATTGCTTAGTGGATGGTTGATTAGTTTTTGGTCATGCATAATATTAGGGAGTATTGTTAGTTAGTGGGCTTTATTTTTTCAAGTTAAAAATTCTATTTTTTTCTTTCTTTAAAAATAATAGTCACGTATGATTAGTAGTTAGTGGTGTCTTATTTTAGAAAATAAAAATATATTTCTTCTTGGTCAATCCCACGTAAATAGCAATAGGTTAGTGGGAGTTAGTCTTAGTAATAGTTAGTTTTTGAAATTAAAATTAAAATTTTAATTCTTTGTTTTATTCCCACTAAGTTTTAGAATTAGTAAGTCTGGCTAAGTATTTGGTCTTATATTAGGGTTTATTTCTTTGTTAGTTTTTGCAATTGTCTTGGTCAAGTTTTGTAGGTAGTGGATGACATGGCACTACTCCAACACACTACTCCATGATCACATGCATTTCTTCTCTTCCAAGACAAAGCAGTTCGAAATTCTTTAAATAGAGAAAGCAACCAGAATTCAAGTGTATCACAATCAACCACAAACAAGAGAAGATTATAAGAGCAAGTTTTCGAGTGTCAAAAGTATACAAGAGTTCTTTATAATTTTCTTTCTTTAGTATTTCAATTGTAATTCATTAGTGATAAGGGTTGTGTGAGAGAAGAAAAATCAAAAGAGAATATTTGATTGTAATCAGAAAAAGAAAAAGAGAGAATTAAGATTTCATTCGAAATCTGAGGTGAGAAAAATCGAACTTTAGTAAGTTCGTGACACCAGTTCAGGGGGAACTGGTGTCAGGGGGAACAAGTTCCTAGTGGAACGATTGAGAATAGAGAAAGGTCCTTTATAGGTTGTAACAGAGTCGTTGGCCTATATTAATAAGAGAAGTCTAAGAGTCAAAATCCCTCGTGGTCAAGGTTTTTCTTCCTAACTGGGCCTAGGAAGTTTTCCTTGTAGGTTAAATCTCTTTGTCTTTATTTCTGTTTATTGTTTAATTCGAGTTTAAGTTTAAAATTCCGCTAAAATCTCAGAAACTCCCTCAACTACAATTCACCCCCCTCTTGTAGTTGTTATTCATATTACATCAGTGCCATCTAAATGCTGGCGTGGTAGCTATTGTTGTATGGAAATTCCACTAAACTCATCAACTTTACCTAGGATTGTTGGAATTCTAGGGCACATGTTCGTAGCATATCCTCTAGAGTCTAAATTGTCCTCTCTGTCTGACCATCAGTGGCGGTGTGAAAAGTCGTGCTTAGGCTCAATTTGGTTTTGAAAGCTCCTTGAAGTTACTTCTAAAACCGCGAAATAAATCGAGGATCGCAATCGGATACTATGTCTTTCGGTACTCCATGAAGCCGTATGATTTCCTAAGTATAGGCCTCTGCCATATTTTCCATTGACTAAGTGGTCTTCATAGGTATAAAACTGGCCACCTTAGTTAGTCAATCAACTATGACCCAAACCACATTTAACCCATTGTTGGTTGGTGGCAGACTATAAAAATCCATAGATATTAAATCAATCATCCAAGTTGGAATAGGCAAAGGTTGCAGAAGTCCATTAGGCCTTTGATGTTCCATTTTCACCTTTTGACAAGTGAGACATCGGGCTATGAATTATAATATATCCTGTTTCATCCCTAGCCACCAGAAATTCTCCTTTAGATCTTTGTAAAGCTTGCCTCCTCCATGGTGTACCGAGTAAGGAGTATAATGATCTTCCTGTTGAGCCTTGTTTAATTTGAGTGATGACAAACCAGTTCCTTATACTTGATTGTTGTTGTATAAGTTTATGCATGTTTGGCTATGAACAGGTTGCAATCAAGATATAAAGTGTCAATTCAATAATTGGATTGAAGATCATCAAAAAGCCTTGAGCTACATGAAAATCATAAGCTAGAAGCTTGAAGCATCTCTTGTATATCTTAGGATCTTAATGTAAAATGGACTTAGGGAAGTAAGGCTGAGGTAAATTTTAAGAATGCAAGAAACTTGAAGTTTATGTCTGGTAAAGAGAACAGTCAAGAAACAGCTCCCTTTAACAGACATAAACCCAAAGAACTTGGAACTGGAACCACTATGGAAACAGATCATAATACGATGAATGTGCATATAAGTAATCAATTTTTTAATAATTTCTTTCCTAAAATGTTTTAAATTCAAAAGTCAAAAATTGATTCCTTAGATTTGGAAAGTTGCTTAAATAAAATTTTCAATCACCAATTTAAATTGAGTAATGACTAAACAAATTAATTCAGTTGGACATTACTTAAAACTTAAGAGTTTTTTTAAAGTAAATAAAGTTCGTTTTGTTAAGGAAATCAAAGAGAATATTTTCATCAGCTGGTTGGAACATCTATATAAGCAACATTCCATTACACATCTAGGGTTACGGTTTTCCACATTATTTGTTTAATCTTTGAAAACCTTAAGAAGTCTCTTGCTATTTACAAGAAAACACAACCATATTTTTCTCAATTCATTCTTAGTGCAAAAACATCTCCACATTCATCTTAATAGAGATAAGAAATGGAGAAAAGTCTGATTTGTAAATAAAGCACTTATAGTGAAATGGTTGGGGAGTGTTCTGGGAGAACAGAGTGAACTATTATAGTTAACAGTTGGGAAATTTTACGGGGTTGTAGCAATTCAATTGTGTGTGTAAAATTTGTTGTTATTTTGAGCTGATTAACACTATTGGTGAGATAGTGGACGACGTAGGCTTATTGAGAAGTCAAACCTCGTTAAATCCTTGTCTTCTTGTATGTTACTTCACTGCTGAACAATCTAGTTCCCTCGTTGTTCTCAGAAACTAATATTAACCATTTAAAAACGATAAATATGACATACTCAATTCAACCCCTCCCCCTTCTTGAGTATTTATTGAACTTTCACTTCCTGCGTGATTTTATCTCGCAGGTCTGAATTCTTGGGTACACACTACCTCCCTCGGAACTTCATGCTACCATCTTGAAGGATATCAAATTCTTCCTCCTTTCCCCTGATGCTTTTCTCCCCAAATCTTCATTAGCTGGGGATCATTCCTTTGTTTCTCCCGTATCTCATGATACAGATCAACTTCCATCCTTATTGCATTGAGATGTGCTTGGGAGCTGAGTGCCCTGGCGGAAGAATTTCTATGTCCAATCATTGGAAATCCGTGCATATTTGTAATGACCCGTAATTTAGCAGGTTGTTTTCGGAGGAAAACAACATTACAGATCTTTAACTTCTAAACACCTTTAAGAACAAATCCATAAACTGCAGCGGAAGCTCTAAACTTAATCATATTATTCAATAAAACTATTAAAGAATCCAAAATAAATAATAATCCCAAAGTCTAATAATAATATAAAATAAGGAATGTCCACTAAAAACGTAAAACATAAGCTAGAACTAAACATCAGGGTCAACTACTAAGCTGGCTAGCTCACAATCCCAGCCCTTGCATAACCCAATTCAATCACCACCTGTACCTGGAAAAGAATGTTGGGGGTCCACAGTCAGTGGTGAGTAATTAGATTGTTTTACTTAATCAGTAGAACACAATTAGAAACATAATCATTGGAATAAGTCAATCAAATAGACAAACCAAACATCAAGAAATCATACATAAACATAATCATCAAGTACGCAACGGAAAACAATCATAACAATCCTCATAACCGCAACCTTCTATACTAACTTACTCCGTTCTAGACTTCTTAACACCACTATTGACTCTTCAGTTCTATTCAGTTCAGGTGCTAATCCGTGACCAGTCATTTGCTCGTAAGGGGTCAACCACGAAGATCTACTCCCCCTAACTTTCCTTGCTCATGCCGGGTCAACCACGAAGATCTACTCCCCAAGCACTGGGATCAAGAACTGTCTCGAATCCGAAGATAGGACAGTGGCTTCGACTAAACCTATGTTCATGGCACGTGTGCCACTAGATAGGCGGTCACTTCATAGTTAATCATCTTTTGAATTCAATTCTGTTCTGTTCTCGATTTCATTTTCACAATTCAATTCCTTATTGACTCCACTTCACTTCTATTCAATTCTAGCTCTTCTTAACTTGACCCAACACTCTAAACCCAAAATAGTACCACACGACATTCTTCCTTAATAAACCAATAATCATCAACATAAATTGATTAAAATAAAATAAAAATCATATTTTTATCATTCAACATCACACGACATTCTTGCCCATAAATACCAAAACTTACACTTCAATTGCTCAAATACAATTAACAATAATTAATCACATAAACATAATAATAAATCATAACATAACACTTTAATCAATAAATCATCAAACTTGTACCAAAACAAGACAAAATCAATGCTTTTAAAACCTTAAAATACACGACCTTCATGGTCTAACACAACATCAAGATCTTATTCAAGAAACCATCATAGAATGCCTAAATGAAAGATTCAATTCAAGATTTGCATAAAACATTAACTAAAGATCAAGACAATAACATAAAAATCATATTTTTCCTCAAAGAAAAATTCGAATATCATCATGTTACGCTCGGCATTCTTCATAACACAACCATAAATAATTCTAAATAATTCAACATCAATTCTATATGATTCTAAACCTATTCTAAACATGATCAATCCTATTCTAATAATCATATTGCTAATCTATCCTATTGATTAAGTAAAGCAGATCTAATTACCTTTGATTATGTAACGACCCGACTCGCTTAAATCGGCGCGGAAGAAACCGACGAGTCGAATAGTTATAACTACAACTCGAAAGACTTAAGAATTAAAACTAATTCCTCAAATTATTATTAAACCTCAAAGTACAAATACCCACAAGTTTGTACATTACTAATCCAAAAAGTCAAACTACGAATACTAAAATACGAATAACTCCAACCACACGTCAAAGTCCAAAAATAACGTATAAAAGTCCATACAATAGTCTATAACTATCTAAAACGACAACAATAACAAAATAAAAGTACATCCAAAATACAAACAAACGCCGCTCGCCCAACCCAAAGCTAAGCAAGTACTTCGTCATCAGAATTACCTGTAAAACAACCAACGGTCCACCATCAGTGGCGAGTAACATAACTGACTCACCCTAATGGGAATACACATGAACATAGCACAAATCAAATAATCAATCAACAATCCAAAACATGTGAGAACATCCTAAAACATGAACTCGACTCAAACCAACCTAACCAACTATCTTTGGTGCAATCATTCATATACTAGACCGGACTATGCTCGTACGAACGCATCTTACGCGATCGAACTTTCTACTATGTTCGGATTTGAGAATCTTACTCCCAAACCCCATGAAACCAATCTTACTGGAAATCCATGTCCCGTGAAACCAATCTTACTGGAAATTCAAAGGATAACATAGTATGACTCCAACTATCCCAATACCGCGGATGGAATAGGGGCAACGTCTTAACCCAAAAACAATGAATCTTACTCAATGTATTAGGCGTCTAGAAATGAAATCAAGCTAATCATTAATTAAATCTTTTATCAATTTAATCAACCTATTCATAACATAATTATATTCAAGAATTGCCTTTGCGCCTTGATCTTGAGTCTAACCAACATTAATCCATTACTTTAAAATCCATTCTTTAACCAATTCCAACTCAATCTTTAACTTTCTTTAACCATTAAACCACTTTCTTTAATTATCAAGATTCAACCAAGAACTCATCGAGACTCATCAAGAATTCAAAGAACTCAACAAGAACTCATTCAAGATTCAAGATCTTCAATCAAGAACTCAATCAAGATCCAAGAACTCATCCAAACACCATACATCACACGCATATCATCATAATCAACCATTCAAAAATTCAACCTAAACTCATCCAAAACTCATCAAACTTTAATACATTAATCATGATCATAAAATAACATATATTAAATCGTAAAATCATCAAAACCATCATCAAAATACCATGGAAACCACATAAAAATCAGATTAGAAACTATACACAAAATCATGATTAAACTTCACTAAATAACCCACACATGCATTTAATCTATACTATAATCATAGTATACCAACAAGGTTGAGAAAGTATGTTACCTTATTGAAGATAACCCACAAAATCAATACAAAAAGCTGCCCGGAAAGAAGACCCTCACGAACACACAACACGGCCTCACACGCACGGCACGTCTTGCACACACGAGCACAGCCACCGTTGCACGGCTGTCCAGCACGGCAGCCACACCACGAACACCCCTTGCATGGCCCGTCTGCACAGCTGCACCACCACGAGCACGGCCCACCCTCTCGAACACCACCACGGTCCTCTCGAACAACCCCCACACGAACACGAACAAACCCGGAAAACAACCCAAACTAGTGACCTTGGATGAAATAATTGGGTTTAAGATTGTGTTTTGGTACTTAAAGATCAATAGGGGTTGAATCTTTAAGTTTGGGATTAGAAAGATGGATGAACAATTTGATGGTGAAAAGTAGCCAAAAATGGCGTGTGAAACTAGAGTAAAGGAGAGGGAGTTGTGTTTGAATTTTGATGGCAAGAGATGGCAAATGAGCAAATGGTCTCATGGCTCACTAACTACTTCTATTTATAGAAGTTAGTTAAGTGTGAAAGCAAAGCAAGTGGCAAGCCTTGCCATGCCACTTGAAAACCGGCCAAAGGAGATTATGGGCCTAAAATTGGGCTCTCGTGATCAATTGGGCCAATTTACATAAATTACATGATTAATCATGCATAAATCGATTTAGCCCAAAATATCAAATAATTAATTAGAAAAAAAATAAATAATAAATTCTAATTAATTAAATAATAATTAACACAAATAATAAAAACTACAAATAAAATAATTCGAATTAAATCGAAATTATTCACATAAAATAAAATAAATAGTTCAAAAATAAATTTGAACTATACATAAATACACATAAATGCACATAAATTATCGGCAAAAATACCAATAAAATCAGGGTCATTACAACCTCCCCTCCTTAAAGAAATTTCGTCCCGAAATTTCAAGGTGCAGGAGATCGCTCCCCTTCGAACAGCTCCGGGTACTTCTGCTGCATAGACGCTTCCGTCTCCCAATTCGCTTCTTCATGGTGTTGATTTCTCCACAACACCTTGACAAGCGGTACCTGCTTACGCCGCACGGTCCTCACTTCCCGATCCAAGATCTGGACGGGTCGCTCCTCGTAGGTCAGATTCGGCTCAATCATGGCCGGGTCCGCTGTAATCACGTGAGTAGGATCATGAATATATTTCCTTAGCTGGGAAACATGGAATACATCATGTACATTAGCCAAACTAGGTGGTAATGCCAATCGATATGCCACCTCCACAACTCGTTCAAGTATCTCGTAAGGTCCCACATATTTCGGTCGGAGTTTCCCCTTCTGACCAAAGCGTGCCACTCCTTTGAATGGTGAAACCTTAAGCAAGACTTTGTCACCTATCTCGAAAGCCAGCGGTCTACGTCGATTATCGGCGTAGGATTTCTGACGACTCTGAGCGGCCTGCATCTTAGACCGGATGACTCGGACCTTCTCGATAGTATCGCGTACCATCTGAGGTCCCAAAGCCACAGAATCACTAATATCATTCCAACATATACGACTCCGACATTTCCTGCCATACAGGGCCTCGTACGGAGCCATCTCAATGCTGGAGTGATAGCTGTTATTATAGGAGAACTCTATCAAGCAGAGCATACGTACCCAAGACTGGTGATACTCCAGAGTACATGCCCGAAGCATATCCTCCAAAGTTTGGATGGTCCTCTCAGTCTGACCATCAGTCGCCGCATGAAAAGCGGTGCTCAACTTCAGTTTCGTCCCAAAGGCTTCCTGAACTGATTTCCAGACACGAGACAGAAATCTCGGATCTCGATCAGAAATAATCTCCCTCGGAACTCCGTGAAGTCGGATAATATCTTGAGTGTACGCCTCCGCTAGACGCTCCATCGACCAGGTCATCTTCATCGGAATGAATCTAGCGACCTTAGTTAACCTATCCACTATGACCCAAATAGCATTCAAGCCATTACAAGTGGGTAAGCTCACTACGAAGTCCATAGATACCGACTCAAATTTCCAGGTCGGAATAGGTAGTGGCTGCAACAGACCTCCTGGTCTCTGATGCTCAATCTTGACCTTCTGACAGGTCAAACACCGAGCTACAAACTCCGCTACATCCCTCTTCATCTTAGGCCACCAGAACTGGCCCTTAAGATCCTGGTAAAGCTTATTACCACCGGGATGGACAGAGTAGGGTGAGTTATGTGCCTCGGACATGATTCTGTTCCTAAGATCAGAACAGTCCGGTACACACCACCTCCCTCGAAAGTGCATACCACCATCAGAAGGGATCTCGAAACCTACGGCTTTGCCTTGCCGTATAGCCTCTCGAATCCTAGCAAGCTGCGGGTCATTCTGCTGACCCTCGCGCAGTTCCTGAATTAAATCAGGTTCGGCACTCATCGATGTCAGACGAAGTCTGACGGAACCACGGCCTCTACTGAAGCTCAAGCGATGCTTGCGACTCAGCGCATCTGCGACCAAGTTCGCCTTGCCCTCGCAATAGTTGAGCGTCAAGTCGTAGTCCTTGATCAGCTCAAGCCACCGCCTTTGCCTCATATTGAGGTCTTTCTGCGTGAAGATGTACTTGAGGCTCTTGTGATCCGTGAATACTCTACACGAACCGCCATAGAGATAGTGCCTCCAAATCTTGAGCGCGAACACTACAGCCGCTAACTCCAAGTCATGCGTAGGATAGTTACGCTCGTGCACCTTCAGTTGTCTCGATGCGTAAGCCATGACCTTCCTACCCTGCATGAGCACACAGCCTAGGCCACTCTTCGAAGCATCACTATAGACCTCGAAGCCCTCCTCATCGTTCGGAAGAGTAAGAATCGGAGCAGAGACTAATCTCTGTTTCAACTGCTGAAATGCTTGCTCGCAAGCCTCCGTCCAAACGAATCGGACCTCCTTCTGTAGGAGACTAGACATCGGCCTAGAAATCTTGGAGAAGTCCTGGACGAAACGTCGGTAGTATCCGGCCAAACCCACAAAACTACGAACCTCCGCCACATTTCTCGGGCTACACCAATCTACCACGACCTTAATCTTAGCCGGGTCTACCTTAATGCCTTCTTTACTGATCACGTGACCTAGAAAGGCTACTTCGCGAAGCCAGAACTCACACTTGGAGAGTTTCGCGAACCACTTATGACTCCTTAATACCTCGAGTACCATCCGGAGATGTTCCGTATGCTCAGACTCATCTCTCGAATAAACTAAGATATCGTCTATAAATACTACGACACACTTATCGAGTAAGTGGTGAAACGTCCGGTTCATCTGGTCCATGAACACGGCTGGCGCATTAGTGAGGCCAAAGGCATCACCTCAAACTCGTAGTGGCCGTATCGAGTATGAAAAGCAGTCTTCGGGATGTCTTCTTTCTTGACTGGAATCTGATGATATCCAGACCGAAGATCTATCTTCGAAAACACTCCTGCTCCTCGCAACTGATCGAACAGGTCCTCAATCCTAGGCAACGGGTACTTATTCTTGATAGTTACCCAATTCAACTCTCGGTAGTCTATGCACAGGCGCATACTACCATCTTTCTTCTTCACGAAGAGCACAGGTGCTCCCCACGGAGAAACGCTTGGCCTAATGAAGCCCTTATCGATCAAATCCTGGAGTTGCGTCTTTAACTCCAGCAACTCAGATGGTGCCATCCGGTACGGTGCCTTTGAAATCGGCGCTGTCCCGGGTACCAAGTCGATATGAAACTCGACATCACGCTCAGGTGGAACGCCTGGTAGCTCATCAGGAAATACGTCTCTGAATTCCCTCGCTACAGGTATATCGTCCAACAGATGCTCCTCAGTCAAGTCTCGTACCTGACATAGATACACCATATCGCCCTTCTGGCGATGTTTCCTCATCTTCAAGGCAGAGATTACCTTTACTCCTTTCTTAAGGACGAACCCAGAGTAGGTAACTCGGTTGCCCTGAAATCCTCGGAATGTTACTGACTGATCTCGGCAACGAATAATAATTAAATAATTCGAATTAAATCGAAATTATAAAATTTCTAATTAATTAAATAATAATTAACACAAATAATAAAAACTGCAAATAAAATAATTCAAATTAAATCGAAATTATTCACATAAAATAAAATAAATAGTTCAAAAATAAATTTGAACTATACATAAATACACATAAATGCACATAAATTATCGGCAAAAATACCGATAAAATCAGGGTCATTACAGATTATGGATGGGTTTCGAATATTTCAAGGTTTCTTGGATTTATTTTGAGGTTTATTTTGGGTTCCTTTAAGGTTCTTAATCCATCTTTAAGGGGTTGGAACAATATAAAAGGTTTAGGAACAATTTAATGATTGATCTTGGAAGGAAAAGATAATAAAACAATTTGGTTGTTACTCCTTAGGGTTGCCGTGTGAAATAGGAAATAATAGGGAGGGTTTTGACTTCCTAAAATTTAGTAACAAGAATAGGAAGGGTTGGAATAAAAATAGGGTTTTTAGTAAAGGGTCAAACAGATAGATTAACTAATAAAAATTGATTAAACAAATTAAATGAATTAAATAAAAAGGAAAAAGCCAAGGGGCCGTGAGTCTCTATGAATAAAAGGAGGTTTTTATTTTGTAGTTTTTATTTGTAGTTTAGTTTTTATTTTGTAGTCGAATCGTGGTCTCTTCTCGACTGCAGACGGCTGGCTTTCCCTGGTTCTCTTCTTTGTAGCCTCTTCCTCCTCGAGCGATGCTTGAATCTCTAAGGCTGTCTCGTACGTGTTCTGGAACGTTGCTAGCCTGCTGTTGATGACGTGTACCCGAATACGAGGATTCATCTATTTGATATACCGCTTCAGTTTCTCAGCTTCCGATGGAATTACTGCAGCAGCAAATCTGGACAGCTCCGCGAAATCGTCAGTGTACGCCTGAACTGACATGGTCCCCTGAGTGAGCGTCAGGAACTCCTCCTGCTTTTGCCACCTGAGTTCGTCGGGGTAGAAACGTTCTTGCAGCTTGGAGGTGAACTCTTCCCAAGACATGCCCTTTACGGCTCTTCCCTGCAGACGAACCGTCATCCACCAGTTGTCTGCTTCCAGTCGAAGATAGTAGCTGGCGATCTGAACTCGTTCATCATCCGGACAATCGGTTGCGTCGAATAGTTTTCCCATCTCCCGAATCCAGCTCTCGAGCACCACGGGGTCAGACGTGCCATCATAGGTAGGGGGTCGATGACGGGAAATCCGGTCAAATGTGGTTTGACCGCTGGTCAACTGGGCTCCTCTCTAAGCTATGCTGATGACTGCATCCTCTAACATACGACGTCGGTCACGGCTACTAAGTGATGGTTCCGGACTTGCCATTCTTCAAAACAATGCACAAGTTATGGAAAGCAAAAGACAATTTCAACTTAAATCTAATCATCGCAAAAGAATGTAAAATGACTTATCCCTTAGCTCTACCCAAGTCAACACTCACTTAAGTTCTTGTGGTAAAGCTAACTATGTTAACTCTCGGGATAATAAAGCACACAATCTTTCGGGTTACTTATGATGAAGTAATCCTAAGGTTCGGCTTTGATACCAACTGCAATGACCCGTAATTTAGCAGCGTTGTTTTCGGAGGAAAACAACATTACAGATCTTTAACATCTAAAAATCTTTAAGAACAAATCAATAAACTACAGCGGAAGCTCTAAACTTAATCATATTATTCATTAAAACTATTAAAGAATCCAAAATAAATAATAATCCCAAAGTTTAATAACAATACAAAATAAGGAAAGTCCACTAAAAACGTAAAACATAAGCTAGAACTAAACATCAGGGTCAACTACTAAGTTGGCTAGCTCACAATCCCAGCCCTTGCGTAACCCAATTCAATCACCACCTGTACCTGGAAAAGAATGTTGGGGGTCCACAGTCAGTGGTGAATAATTAGATTGTTCTACTTAATCAGTAGAACACAATTAGAAACATAATCATTGGAATAAGTCAATCAAACAGACAAACCAAACATCAAGAAATCATATATAAACATAATCATCAAGTACGCAGCGGAAAACAATCATAACAGTCCTCATAAACACAACCTTCTATACTAACTTACTCCATTCTAGACTTCTTGACACCACTATTGACTCTTCAGTTCTATTCAGTTTAGGTGCTAATCCGTGACCAGTCATATGCTCGTAAGGGGTCAACCACGAAGATCTACTCCCCCCCAACTTTCCTTGCTCATGTCGGGTCAACCACGAAGATCTACTCCCCAAGCACTGGGATCAAGAACTGTCCCGAATCCGAAGATAGGACAGTGGCTTCGACTAAACCTATGTTCATGGCACGTGTGCCACTAGATAGGCGGTCACTTCATAGTTAATCATCTTTTCAATTCAATTCTGTTCTGTTCTTGATTTCGTTTTCACAATTCAATTCCTTATTGACTCAACTTCACTTCTATTCAATTCTAGCTCTTCTTAACTTGACCCAACACTCTAAACCCAAAATAGTACCACACGACATTCTTCCTTAGTAAACCAATAATCATCAACAGAAATTGATTAAAACAAAATAAAAATCATATTTTTATCATTCAACATCACACGACATTCTTGCCCATAAATACCAAAACTTACACTTCAATTGCTGAAATACAATTAACAATAATTAATCACATAAACATAATAATAAATCATAACATAACATTTTAATCAATAAATCATCAAACTTGTACCAAAACAAGACAAAATCAATGCTTTTAAAACCTTAAAATACACGGCCTTCATGGTCTAACACAACATCAAGATCTTATTCAAGAAACCATCATAGAATGCCTAAATCAAAGATTCAATTCAAGATTTGCATAAAACATTAACTAAAGATCAAGACAATAACATAAAAATCATATTTTTCCTCAAAGAAAAATTCGAATATCATCATGTTACACTCGGCATTCTTCATAACACAACCATAAATAATTCTAAATAATTCAACATCAATTCTATATGATTCTAAACCTATTCTAAACATGATCAATCCTATTCTAATAATCATATTGCTAATCTATCCTATTGATTAAGTAAAGCAGATCTAATTACCTTTGTTTATGAATGGGGTTCAAATATTTCAAGGTTTCTTGGATTTATTTTGAGGTTTATTTGGGGTTTCTTTAAGGTTCTTGATCAATCTTTAAGGGGTTGGAACAATATAAAAGGTTTAGGAACAATTTAATGATTAATCTTGGAAGGAAAAGATAATAAAACAATTTGGTTGTTACTCCTTAGGGTTGCCGTGTGAAATAGGAAATAATAGGGAGGGTTTTGACTTCCTAAAATCTAGTAACAAGAATAGGAAGGGTTGGAATAAAACTAGGGATTTTAGGAAAGGGTCAACCAGATAGATTAACTAATAAAAATTGATTAAACAAATTAAATAAATTAAATAAAAAGGAAAGAGCCAAGGGGCCGTGAGTCTCTATGAATAAAAGGGGGTTTTTTTTTGTAGTTTTTATTTGTAGTTTAGTTTTTATTTGTAGTTTGGAAAAAATAAAATAAAAATAAAGGGGTGATGATCCCTAAAATCTAGTAGGGAGAATAGGTAAGCAAGGATTAGGGTTTTAGGCTTAGTTACAAAAAAGATAAAGGTTTAATAATAATATTGATTAAAAGAAATGAAAGAAATTTTAATTGAAGAAAAGGATGAAGGAGTGGGCCGTGAGATACAAAGAACAAAGGAAATAATTGGGCTCGGGTTTTGGCAAGATGAAATTAAAGTTCGGGCCATGATCAAAATAATTAGACTGCTACAATAAAATTAATAATTAATTAAATAATAATCAATTAAATAGTTAATTAATTATATATTTAATTAATTATGAAAAATTTAAAATATCCCGAAATTTCGGGGTATTACAATATCTCCTTTGGAAGGCCTAGAATACTGTTGAGGGATTGGTGAGACTTGAGGCTGAGTGCACCTACCACACGGTTAGCCTTTCCTTCGCAGTGATCTAGAGTGAGGTCGTAGTCTTTGATTAACTCCAACCATCTCTGCTGCTTCATGTTAAACTCCTTTGCGTAAAGATATATTTCAAACTTCCATGGTCCGTGAACACCTTGTAGGTTGCACCATATAATTAATACCTCAAGCTTTTAAGTGCAAAGACCACTACAGAAAGCTCAAGATCATGAATGGGGTAGTTCCATTCGTGCACTTTAGTAACCTCGAAGCATAACCGATATCTTTTCGTTCTAGTATACAACTAATTTACCTTTTCAATTTCACACAAATATGTAACTACTATACTATGAGACTCCTATCTACATCTAATGTATTTTACATGACAAGCAGCCTGCATCATTCAACACTAAATCATCGGACTATAAATCACCCTTTGGGGATCTGTGCGCATCGCGTGCGGAGCCACATTAGTATATGTGTGTGTATATATATATATATATATATATATATATATATATATATATATATATGATTAGGATCACGTGAGAAGGGGTTCTTTAAGTGAGAAGGGTTTTATGTGAGAATAAATCTGCATCGTTGACACTTTTAGATCTAAGGGCTGATGTTTGATCCTTGTGTTTTGTTAGTAAGGGCGAATTGGTAATTTAATTTGATTAGTATATATCTATTTTTTTGTTATAAAAAAATTTTGTAAGGTTTTTTTTCTTGAAAAAAAATTATATATATATATATTTTTTTTAAATCTGCTTTTTTATTTTTTAAAAAAAAATATGATTTTTTAATAAATAAATTATGTTACGGTTATTTCCAGCCTTTTTATTTTAAAAGAATAAATATGTTTTTTTTTATATATAAAATCTTTTTTTAATCTAAAATTCTACTCCATGTTTTTTTGTTCGTAATTACATCTTAATAGTTCAAAATTTTATGAGTCATGTTCTAAAATTTTTAAGCCATGTTCAAAATTTTATAAAGTTTGTTTTAACTTTTATACACCATGTTCTATTTTTTTATTTTTTTTTTAAGAACATTTTCTAAATTTAAAAACCCATGTTTCAAATTCATCATATTCTAATGTGTATGTGTGCTGAAAATATTAAAAATATTAAAAAGTCATGTTATAAAGTAGTTTATTGTTGATTTATTTTAAGTAGATGAAATATTAAAAAAATTTATAAATCATGTTCTAATTTTATGATTCATGTTCTGAATTGTACTAGTCATGTTCTAAATTTTATAGGGAAATTCTACCTGGTACCACTGTGGTTTTGCCTTTTCTATATGGTACCTAATTTTAATTTTTTTGTCCACATGGTACCACTGTGTTTTGTGTTTGGTTTCTGCCATGACACTTCCGTTAGAACCTAACGGTTTACGCTTTTTTTGGCTTGATTTCTACATATTTTTATATGAATACATATTCTTTTACGTATTTTAATATTTATATGTATGTTTATGCATATTTATATATGAATACGTTAGGTTAGGTATTACCCTAATTAGAAGGGTTACCTAACTTTTGTAACCATCATTTTATCCTATAAAAAAATGAAATTAAAAAAAATATATCAATACATATTTTTATGCACATCTTATATGAACTACGTATAAATATGTTTTTTAATGACACGTAAATCGAGGCTATCTGAGAACACATTTCAAGGCTAATCGAGTCGTTTTTTGCAAATTCCGACCTCGAAACGGATCCCTAACGGGGTTAAAATGACCCGTAAAACCTTGAACGAACTATTTTTCCTAACAAATAGATCGATGCACGCAAATCGAGAATATTTGGGGACGCAGTTCGGTGCTAATCGGGTCGTTTTTTGCAAATTTTGACCTCGAAACGAATCCCTTAAGGGTAGGGTTAAAATGACCAGTAAAACCTTGAACATAATATTTTTTTCCCTGACACGTACTAATTGGAAACGCAATTTGGGGCTAATCAGGTCATTTTTTACATCAATCTACGTGTTTGGGAAAAAATAGTTCATTCAAGTATCTACGGGTTATTTTAGCCCCATCCTTAGAGGATCCTTTTCGAGGTCGAAATTTGCAAAAAACGACCCGATTAGCCCTGAACTGTGTTCCCAGATAGTCTTTATTTGTGTGCATCGATCTGCGTGTCAGGAAAAAAATTCCGTTCAAGGTTTTACGGGTCATTTTAACCCCATCTTTAAGGGGTCCATTTCGAGGTCAGAATTTGCAAAAATTTGCTCGATTAGCCCCGAAATGCGGCCCGGATAGCTTCGATTTATGTGTCATTAAAACATATTTATACGTAGTTTATATAAGATGTGTATAAAAATATCTATTCATATATAAATATGCAGAAAAATACATATGAATACTAAAATACGTAAAAGAATACGTGATAGTCTTTATTTAGTTAGTATTTTTCTTAGTTTTTATTAGTTTATTTTCTTATTTTATTTGGCTTTCGTTAGAGTTTTTAGGCTTTTTAGCTTAGTTTAGTTCTTGTAGTCCCCTTCCCCTTTTCTATGTGATTTCCTCTATTTTCCCTTGTTTCTGCGTTTTCTTCCCCTTTTGCAGGTCCCGAGTTGATTTCGAAACCCGAGGAAGCGAACCGGGAACCTCGAGGAAACCACAAGTCCTCTATGCCATTGTTGGTGCTAAAAAGGCCTCAGCGGGCGCTGGAAGTCCCTCTGCGCCCGCTGGGATGAGGTTTGGTGAAAAAGGCAGTAGCATTTTTGATGGCCTTGCAGCGACTGCTGATGGATTCCCAGCGGCCGCTGATGATGAAGCTGCCCGGCATATTTGAGCACAAAGAGAAGAACAGCGGCCGCTGACTCCCAAACAGCGCCCGCTGTCCCCCTCCCCTGTTTTGAGGCAGTAGCACCCCAAGGATCGGCAGCGGCCGCTGACCCCAACTCAACGCCCGCTGTCATAATTCTTCCAGCCTGTGAGCCTATGAAAGTAGGGGTCAGCGGGCGCTGTCATCGCCTCAGCGCCCGTTGACGCGTTGCTGTTCGTTTTGTTTAGTATTTTTCAGCTGTTTTGTTCGACTTTTGGGGGACTTATATAAATGGTCCCCTCTTCCCATTTCTAAAGGAGGCTGATGTTAGAAGCTCCAAGTTAGGTTTAGGTTAGTTTTTAGAACTTTCTTCTTCAATTCCTCTTGTAATTTACATTTTGTTCTTCAATTTATGCAAGTAGTATAATTCTTCTCCTTCTTGTTCTTCTCTTCAAGTTACATTTTAATGCTTGTTTCCTTTAGTTTCTTTTCATATTTTGATGTTCTTGTACTTCGGTTTAAGTTCTTAGCTAGTTTTATTATTGTTTTGATGTTAGTTTAGTTGTTGTGTTAATTTTATGTTAGTATTTATAGTTAGTTTTTCTTGGTTTAGTTGATGGTTTTAGTTGATTTAGTTATGTTTTTGTTAATTAGTTGTGAGTAGTTAATTTCTAGGGTTTTAGTGAAACCTCTTAAATTCCCCATGATTGTGGTTTAGTTGTTTTTTGGCTTTTGGTTGTGATTATGTTGGTATCGAAGGTTCGATAATGTTGAGTCTCGTGCCTAATTAACATTAGACTCATAGAAGAATCCCCGCCTAAGGACCGAAAGGTGAACGTGGGGGATGACTCCCTTCGCCCGATTGATTGAAGCACCACGAAAATTTGGCCTTCGATCAAGGGAAAGTTACCGTTCTTCGTGATTTCGTGCTTAAGGCTTGTTAGACGTGTCGCCGCACGAAAGTGGGTTGTGTATGTCTTCCCGGTCGTCACACTAGCTTGAAAGAGTAGTGTGATCTTAGAACGACCTCTCCTTATCCATGACCTAAGTCTAAGTTTCGATTGATTCATAATTCATGGTGGTATGAGTTGTGGATCTCTTACCCTAGTCCTTTTTATCATTGCTTCCGTAATTTAGTATTAGTTAGTTCCCGTAGTTCTCTTTGCCTCTCACGACCATCATTTGACGTAGCTTGTTCGACGCTCATGCCTTGACTAGTGCATCGTACCTTCCTCGTGTTCAACACCCCCACTCTTAATACAACGGGGGTTTTTATTTGGTGAAAATCCCTTCTATCAAATTGGCGCCGTTGCCGGGGAAGGCAATGCCATTAGTTTAGGTTGAGTAGAATGGTTCTAGGTCTTTCTTTTCCTTTATTTTTGTGAATATTTGGGCCTTATGGCCATTCCTTTGATCGACCCCCAATATGAGCATGAGCCGTTTTGGGTGTATTATGACAGGATCGGAAGCTCTCTTCCGCTTAATCATAATTTTGGTAAGTGGGATATATGCAATATGTTGTATGAGGGTTTGAACTATGAGACGAGAAATTGGATAAAATACCTATCTCATGGCGACTTCCTAGCTCTCGACTTGGATAGAGCTTGGCTCTTATTCGAGTGTCTCGCTAAGGATACCTATGAGTGGGATATAACTAGCCAAGGAATACATGGTTATAGTCATGAGTTGAGTGCACTTGAGGAATATGGTTTTAATCAACCATCACCTCATGCCACTACCTTTGATTTTTCTCATCATTTTTCACATGAATCGAGTTCGCTTAATCATGTTTTTGATGAGTATTTACAAGGTCTTGGCATGAACATAGTTGATTCACCTCATATTCCCCTAGGTGAGCCCTTCGATGATGACCTTAGTCATGAATTCGATCCCTCACCCCTCATAGTTGAGCACACCATCCGTGTAACAGCCCTAATTTTATAGGTATTTCTGTCGTATGTTTATGTGTATTTATGTGTTGCTATGTATGGTTCAAATTTATTTTTGAACTATTTATTTTATTTTATGTGAATAATTTCGATTAAATTTGATTTATTTTATTTTAATCAATTATTATTTATTTTATTATTATTTAATTAAATAGAATTTTATTGTTTAATTTTCTAATTAGTTATTTAATATTTTTGGGCTAAATCGATTTAAGCATGATTAATCATGCAATTTTTGTAAATTAGCCCAATTAGTCACGAAAGCCCAAATTGACCCATTTTGGCCTCATGAAAACCGGCCTTTGGTGATTAGTGGCCTAATTGCCACTTGCAATGCATTCACACCTTAACTAACCTCTATAAATAGAAGGGTTAGTAAGGCTTATGGATCCTTTTGCTCATTTGCCATCTTAAACACTTTTAATCAACACTTGCCATCAAAAGTTCAAACACAAAACTCCCTCCATTTGCATCATTCCACACGCCATTTTTGGCTCCTCAATCCAACCAATTTTGTTCATCATCAATTCTAAACTTAAACTTAAAGATTCAAACTCCATTGATCTTTAAGTAATCAAACACAAATTAACCTTCATTTCCATCTATCAAGACTTGGGTATTTGGTTCGGTTTTGGGTTTGGACTTGTGTAGGTTGTTCGTGGTTCGAGAGTGATGCACGGTGGTGGTTCGTGTTGGTGCAGCCGTGGGGTGGCCGTGTTGGGCAGCCGTGCGGTTCGTGGGTTCGTGTGCAAGAACCGTGGTGAAGCCGTGTGTGCCGTGGTGGTCCGTGTGACTTTGAGCCGTGTGGTTTAGTTTCCAGGCAGCGAGTTTTTAGTGTTTATCTTGTTGATCTTCATCAAGGTAACATACTTTCTCAACTTAATTGGTATACTATGTTCCATAGTATAGATTAAATGCATAGATTAGCTTATGTTGAAGTTTTGACATGTTTATGTGTATGAAATGTAAATCTGATTTTTCAATGGTTTTATGATGATTTTGAGTTTTAAAATGATGATTCTATGGTTAATTATGTTAGTTATGAGTTTATGTTAATCATGTTCAAGTTTGATGAATTTTGGATACTAGAAAGTTGATGATTTCGTGTGTTAAATTGATTGAGTTATGCGTGTATTTTTGATGATTTGGGATGAGTTCTTGATTCTTGGTTGAAGTTTTTGAATCTTGATTGAGTTCTTGATTGAAGATCTTGAATCTTGGATGAGTTCTTGATGAGTTCTTTGAGTTCTTGATGAGTTCTTTAAGGTTCTTTATGAGTTCTTGATTAAGTCTTTAAAGTTAAAGAAAGTTAAAGAAAAGGATAAAGAAAGTGATAAGATGTTGTAAGATGTTGTAAGATGATTGGTTTACATGTAATTTTCTTATGTCAAGGCGTAAGATGCAAATTAAGAAGTAACTAAGAATGTAAACTTCGGATTAAAGAGTTAAAGATTGTAAAGATTAGTTTGATTTCGTTACTAGACGCCTAATTCGTAGAGTAAAAAACAAATGGCTACAGGTCAGGTGCAGCGGCCGCTGAATTTCCCTCAGCGCCCGCTTGCACAATGCCAAATTTCTTCTAGTGAAAAAAAATTGGTAGCAGCGGGCGCTGGCCAATTTTTAGTGCCCGCTGAATGGCCTCTTAGAAAAGGCAGTAAAATTTTGAAGAGGGGAAGCGCCCGCTGGCCCATTCTCAGCGCCCGCTGATGAGCTTCATGTTACAGGCAGAAACTTGTTTAAAGAGGGCAGCACTCGCTGAAAACAAGTCAGCCCACGCTTATGGGCTCTGTTGAAATTTCCAGAATCATTTTAGAAAGGGTCAGCGACCGCTGGGATTAAGTCAGTGCCCGCTGAGAGCGAATAATATAAAAGAAAAGGAGGCAGATTTCGTCAGTTTTTCACGAACATAACCTAAAAACACGAATTCTCTCTCACAATTCTCTCAAACCCTAACTCCGAAACTCTCTCAAATTCACTCAATTCTCACTCAAATCTCTCTCAAACATCAACATTCATCTTTATTATGACTCCATTACTTCATTTCTCCCATCCCATCACAATTCTCTCTCACTTTCTCACCTAAAATTCGAACCCTAGGTTCGAATTTCTTCAAAAAAAAAAGGGAAAAAAAAACACGAACAACACAGATCTTGGTTGCTTTTGGCTCATTTCATCAACAACAACAAGAACAATGAGATTTATCTAGTGTATTTTCATACTCTAGTTGGGTATTTTCTAAAACCCTAGTTTTCTAGCTTTGTTATTTTAAACTTAGTTTGAATCTTAGGTTTTCATTGTACTTTGCAATTGTTTGTTGAATTTTTGAGTTTCTAATAGTAGTCTTAGATTGTTGTTTTGTTTTGTGTTTGTTGAATTTTGTGATTTGGATTTGTGTTTGTGAATTTTTGTGTTGTGATTTTGTGAACTTGAGGCACTTGGGTTTAGGCCTCTTGTTCATTGACTGGTTAGGGAAGTAATCTAGCTGAATTTTTTTATTTTATTTAGTTCGTCTTCGGCCCTAATTTGATCAATCATGTCTGAACCCCACAAAAAGAAAAGACATGACCGACCCGGTACCTCAGACCAAAACCAACATGATGATGCACCACCACAACCACCACCAGCCATTAGGATTCCACAGGCCAATCGGGCCAAGTATGATAATCTGTTGAGGCAAACATTTCGCCCTACTCGATTTTATGATGCGCGCCCTTTTCACAAACTTTGGGTGGGAGAACTTGACAGACTCCAACATGGTTGATTACACATACCCACCGTTGGCTTGTGAATTCCTTAGCACATTAACCTACACTGAGATTGCATCCACTACTAACGTACCGGAATAACAACTTTCATTTCGATTGTTCAATGATCGACATACAATTACCATTTCCCAGGTAAATGAATTTATAGGATGTGACCCGGCCAACCCCATTACTGATTTTAGTCCTAAAAACTTTCTTGACTTTAACCCGCTTGCCTTTTGGCATGCGATTATGGGTGAGGATCGTTTTGAGTCTATGTGGGTGGTTGCCAGCGCGATCCAGCACCTTGCCCTCCGACTGTTCCATCGATTGTTGACCTACTCAATCTTCTCCAAAAAGGAGGTTGGGAAGATCAACAAGGATGAGTTGCTGGTAGGCCTTTTATGTCGTTAAAAATAAAAGACTTATCAAAAGTAAATTTCTCCTACTCTCCAATTACAACTAGTGTAAAGGGCAAGTAAGGTTCGTATCCACAGAGAACGGATTTATGTTGATTTAATTGTGTTAATATGTATTTGGATTATTAAAGGGGAGAATCACTAATTCCTTAGTGATATTGGTAACAAGGGGGGGAAATTGGAGATTTTAGTGATAAAATAAACTAACAACTAATTGATTGCGGTAAAATTCTAGTTTTAAAGAATCTTAGGATTCGGTTACAACGACTCTGACTCGGCTAATTGAATTAGACTCTCAATTACCAAACCATTTCAATACTCAATTAATTATTGACAAGAGTAAACTCTTGTAGTCCCCTTAATTAGCTAGACAAGATAAATCGTAAATTGCCTAAAACCCTTAATGTTCAAAGAACACGCAGTGAACAAAAGCTTTAAGAACGGAGACACAATAAGAATGCAATTGTTTAGAGAATACGCAATAAACAATTAACGTTTAAACAAGCTCTACTAAATTGTTCACAATAAGAATACGCTTAAGCATGAACAAGATAGTTGCTACTCGAGGTTGAACACAATAATCGATTGTGTTCAAACCCTAGTAATGATTTTGTAAAATATAATAACAAGACAAAGATCAAGCTAAAACATTCAACAAAACCCATAACAATTCATATAAGAGCAAGTAAATAATTGAAGTAAAGAAATAGTTTAGAGTTAGAGAATCCTCACAAGGAGCCAATCATTGAAACCAATCCCAAGAACAAGTTTAAGCTACCATTTCCATTGATGAACAAAGATTCTTCATTGATTCCATGAAAAATATCAAAATTACAAACTAAAGATTTAATAGTTTTTATGTAATCTAAGGAGAAACTAGAGAGAATTTAAGCTAAGGAACTATTTGAACATGAAAAACTACATTTTTTACAATGAGAAACCACTTTTCTATTTATACTAAACTAAATTATAACCTAGAAATCAAGTGGATGAAGCCGCGTGCAGAACAGAGCAGATGGGCGCTGGCAGCGCCCTCAAAGGCGCGGGGCGCGCCCTTCCTTGGAAGTACTACTGTAACATGGGCGCTGGCAGCGCCCCATAGGCGCGGGGCGCGCCATTCCTTGGAGGGATACTGTGATGGGGGCGCTGGGCGCGCCTTCTTCTTGATGCTCACTGCAATGGGGGCGCTGGCAGCGCCCTCTGAGGCGCGGGGTGCGCCCCTGTAGATTGTCTGCGCAGCTCGGACTAAAATAGCCATAACTCTCTTGTTCCTTAACGAAATAAGGCTTATGACCTACCGTTGGAAAGCTCCTGAAGAGAGATACAACCTCCAATTTGAATCAAATAAATCCAATGAGTATGTTGGGAGATATTTCTATTTGAAGTTGGACTTACTGCATTTGAAGGTTCACAATAAGGCTTTTCTTTCCCTCTAATGCTTAATGATTTCTTCAAGTGTGTTTGGCGCATGATCAATGACTCCAAAAATGCTCCTAATGATGTTTCGTAGCTCAAGACTACAAGAACACATAAAACCAAACCGCAACTACAAACTACACTTATCCTAAAAAGCATTAAAAACTGTAAATTGCACTACAACTTTACATTTCAAGCCAAACTCTCGTTTAAACTCAAAAGTAACAAAATGTGCAATCTTATGCTAAACTAATTACATAAAGGAACTAAAAAGAAGTTAAATAACTCGTACAAACTGGACACATCAGTTGCTTTGTATTTACTTAGCAACAACTCCATCCCCGTTGGGTAAGGTGAACACGGGTCACTTGTTGGTCAAGCGTATTCTTGCCCAAACAAGAGACCCCAAGATGACCGCTGACATCACATTAGGAGGCTTCGTGACTATAATAGCTAGGAAACTGGGGTATTCGCACTTCATTGATCAATTAGAAAAAAAATTTGAAACCCGGTATTTTGATAAATACGATTTCCTCAACCAGTCTTTCATTAAGAACACCAGCCAGGAAGGCACGCAAAGTGCCCTGGTCCGCAGGAGACACCACTATTACTTGCCCAATCCCGAGATAACCAGGTTTGATCGGGATAACCTATTCATAATCCCCGCGGAACCCGTAGCCCAGCGTGATGCAGATTTATTTCAGGGGCCCCCGGCTGTTGTTGTTGAGGAAATCGAACAACCAGAACCAGAACCACCACACGCACAACCCATCCCACCCCAGCCGCAATTTGACTTTGCGGCCGCCTTCGAGGCCCTGTCCGAGCAGCAAAACGCTGCCTTTGCGTCCATTAATGCCAACATTATGGAGATGCATTCTGACTTGAACCGTCTCCGTATACAATCTGACCAGATGTATGACTATCACGTGTCAGAAGGTCACTTCTTCCGACACCCTTCCCTCCCCCCCCTCCAAGGATGACCCCGAGCTCTAGACCTCTCCACCCATAGCCTCGGGACGATGCTTTCGTTCCAGCTTGGGGGGGTCTAGACCCTTTGGGTCCGGTTACCTTTTTGTTGTTTGGACCCGTAGCTAGTGAGGATGAAGCACTAGAGCGTCGATCGAGGCATGATTTCGATAGCGTTAAAGGCGCTTTAATAGTGTCAATGGTGCACCTGGACGACAGGTTTCCCGACAAACCGAATCATGTCCTCTACAGGTAAGTTCTCACTTGTATTTAAGTGAACCTGGGGTTTAGTCGTGGTCTTGGGATAGAGGAGCTAGCTTGGGGGAGCTGCTCTTGGGGTATGTTTGATTGTGCTTGTTCGTGGTTGTGTTTCTTAGTGTGTGTGTGAGTGATATATAGTGGTCATTGGGGTGATATCCAGGTCCTTCTCCTGTTTTGAAAATCCAAATGCATTTTAATGCTTTGCATTCTAGTTTATTTTCGTAGTTTATTTTTCTTTTCTTATTTTCCATAGTTTCTTTTTATTAGTTTTATCATACTAGTTTATTTTTGTAGTTTTTTTCTTTTATTTTTCTCCATTTTTGCATGTAGCTTATTTTCGTAGTTTATTTTCTTTCATCCCTTTAATTTTTCTAGGTTTAGTCGTCTCCCGATGACGAAACTAGGGGAATCCTTATAGGGACTTTTCTTTCCTTTAGAGTCTCGAGTCCGCACAATTTTCAATGCTTTTTACTAACTCTTAGGATAGAATGATTTTACCTTTTAGGAGAACCCTTTGGGACTAGATGTGTATCCAAGTCGGTTTGTGGTACGAGGTTGTCCCTTGTTTAGTTGACGCTGACTCGGTGGTTTTTGAACCTAGGTGAGGTTTCGAGCTCCGGCCTTAATTAGACCCTTTTAGGGTTATTCATTTCTGAGCGTCGCATTGTATCCCTCGTCGGTTTTAGTTTATTTGTTTCTTTTGTTTCTGATTTTTGACTTGTGAATTGCTACCGCCCTTTCGAGACTTGGAACATGATTTAGGCACCATCTTACGTCATAGCATCGAGTTTTATTTTCGGTCCTTGTAAATTTTGTAATAGTGTAATTATTCGAGTATTGTAACTCCTTCTCTGAAAAAAAATTAATAATAATAATTATTATTAATTAATTATATTTATTATGTCGTGTTTTTAGTTCTAATTGTTTATACGCGTGATCTTTTTGTTTCTTAAAAAAAAAATAAAAAAAAATAAAAAAAATATGCATAATTAGAGAAGGAGATAGTAGTTTTCTTAGCCGACTAGTGTCCTATTGTAATTTATCCTAACAGTCAGTCGGTAGCTATTTGTAGTTTCGGACCTTGCATGTAAGATGCTATGACCTAAAGCCCTATTGATTTCATGTTCTCGAAAGGTCTCATCTTTGGTATGCGGCGTCACTTGTCAAATTTCGAGAGACGCTAACTCCGGCGAGATATGAGTGTCCTTTCCTTTGTTCTTCATGACTCCCTCACGGAGTATTTTTCCAGCCACCGACTTATATCTGAGATTATTCAAGGGTGTTTGACGGTTGTTAGGTTGTTTAGGCTTGGATACCTCGTAGTCCTTTAAGGTTGTAATGTGTGAAAGGTTTCAGTCCTTAGTTTAGTTAGTTCCTAGCATTGGGATTTGCGCGCCTTAAGGCTGTAATAGGAGTCCTTAGTCCGTTGTAGAATTCCTCTTGTGAGGGATTTGTCGAACTCTTCGTGCGGTAGTTGCTTAGGGACAAGCAACGAGCTAGCTTGGGGGAGTTTGATAGTCTGTATTTAGTTACTATTTTTCTTAGTCTTTATTAGTTTATTTTCTTATTTTATTTGGCTTTCGTTAGCATTTTTAGGCTTTTTAGCTTAGTTTTGCTCTTGTAGTCCCCTTCCCCTTTTCTATGTGATTTCCTTTATTTTGCCTTGTTTCTGCGTTTTCTTCCCCTTTTGCAGGTCCCGAGTTGATTTCGGAACTCGAGGAAGCGAACCGAGAACCTCGAGGAAACCACAAGTCCTCTATGCCATTGTTAGTGCTAAAAAGGCCTCAGCGGGCGCTGGAAGTCCCTCAGCGCCCGCTGGGATGAGTTTTGGTGAAAGAGGCAGTAGCATTTTTGATGGCCTTGCAGCGGCCGCTGATGGATTCCCAACGGCCGCTGATTATGAAGCTGCCTGGCATATTTGAGCACAAAGAGAAGAACAGCGGCCACTGACTCCCAAACAGCGCCCGCTGTCCCCCTCCCCTATTTTGAGGCAGTAGCACCCCAAGGATCGGCTGCGCCCGCTGACCCCAACTCAGCACCCGCTGCCATGAGTCTTCCAGCCTGTGAACCTATGAAAGTAGGGGTCAGCGGGCGCTGTCATCGCCTCAGCGCCCGCTGACGCGTTGCTGTTCGTTTTGTTTAGTATTTTTCAGCTGTTTTGTTCGACTTTTGGGGGAATTATATAAATAGTCCCCTCTTCCCATTTCCAAAGGAGGCTGATGTTAGAAGCTCCAAGTTAGGTTTAGGTTAGTTTTTAGAACTTTCTTCTTCAATTCCTCTTGTAATTTACATTTTGTTCTTCAATTTATGCAAGTAGTATAATTCTTCTCCTTCTTGTTCTTCTCTTCAAGGTACATTTTAATGCTTGTTTCCTTTAGTTTCTTTTCATATTTTGATGTTCTTGTACTTAGGTTTAAGTTCTTAGCTAGTTTTATTAATGTTTTGATGTTAGTTTAGTTGTTGTGTTAATTTCATGTTAGTATTTATAGTTAGTTTTTCTTGGTTTAGTTGATGGTTTTAGTTGATTTAGTTATGTTTTTATTAATTAGTTGTGAGTAGTTAATTTCTAGAGTTTGAGTGAAACCTCTCAAATTCCCCATGATTGTGGTTTAGTTGTTTCTTGGCTTTTGGTTGTGATTATGTTGGTACCGAAGGTTCGATAATGTTGAGTCTCGTGCGTAGTTAACATTAGACTCATAGAAGAATCCCCACCTAAGGACCGAAAGGTGAACGTGGGTGATGACTCCCTGATGAATGGGTTTATGGGCTCTTTCACCAAACAAATAAAACCCCCGTTGTAGTATGAGTGGGGGTGTCGAACACGGGGAACAAGTCGTGAATTGTGTTGCGCAATTTAGGGTGATTGAGGATCTTGGATTTGTTGTTTGAAATGGAAGCTAAAACTATCATGGAAAACAAATGCGAAAGATAATAAACTAAAATCTAGGGTTGTCGGATCCGGGTTCAATTGATTTCGGGGGAATTACTTCTAAAAGTCTAAAGAATGAACTAAATCAAGGAAGGGGAATTAAACCTCTAATGTACCTAAACCTCCTCACGGAGTGATTTAAGAGTTGAAGCATGAATATAAGAATAACGACTTCTCCCGAATGGACGTTATCTATACATTCAATATAATCACAATTATACCAAGGTTTCACTAGAAATAAATTCCTAGTTCGACTACCGACTCCCGTTGTAATAGTCTCACTAACAACGTACGTAAAAGTGAATTCCTAGCTCGACCACCGACTCCCGTTGTAATGGTCTCACTAGCAACATTGGGCAATGAAAATCAAAGCATAATTAACTCATAAACAAAGTCCTATTATACTTCGAAAATACCAAGAAATTAACTATGGCCTTTAGCTAATCTCTAAGCTCATTAACACCAACATTAACCAACCATGAACACAATTCAACCAAAAACTATATGAAAACCCCCAATTTCAATTCATGAACCCATCACCTTCAAACCCTAGAAAATTAACTACTCACTAAACATGAACAAGAACATTACACTAATTAACAAGCATAAAAACATGAAATTAAACACTAAATCTACCAAAAAGCAAGAAAATAAACCAAGAAAACATGAAATTGCATAATTTAAACACTAATCTACAAGCAAACTATGAAATAAACAAGATTCAAAGCAATGAAAAACATGAACAAGTAAAGAAGAGAAAGAGAGAACTTATTGAATTTTGATGAGCAAAAACGTTGGATTGGCCATGTCACTTGAACAAACCTTCAATTTCATTCATCATCTTCAACAAACCATTGAAATCTAGAGCTAAATCTACATCTAAAGCTATGGAAGAAGAAACTAAGCATAAACCCTAAAAACTAAGGAGGAAGAGAGGGTTTCTCTCTCCTCATCAAACCCTAAGCAAATTTGAATTTTAGGACTTAAAACTAAGCTAAAATGTTGTTCTTATGTTTATGGACCCTTAGAGGGTATATATACAAGTGGGGGAAGCAAGAGAAAAGCACAAGAAGAGGCACCGGCTTCACTTAAACCAGCACGAGCAACCACGAACAGGCCGCGAAAATAGAGCTGCAGCTTCCAGCTCGGGCGCGGACGCCCGACAGGGGTGACGCGGGCGCGTAGCTGGCGGCGCGGGCCGCGAGTGAGGGCTTGAACTGGGCGTGAGGGCTGCTTGAATCTGTGTTGTCGCGGGCTATTGTCATTTGTCGTGGGCGCGCCTATACCTCTGTCCGCGACCATGACTTGACCCAAATGCTTCCAAATTTTTCTCAGGTTTCTCGGGACGGGTCGGGACACCTCCCGAGACATCGGGCCTCGGGCCCGACAAGCCTTAGAAATTACAAAAATGCCCTTTAGGTGCACTTTGCCTTGTCTTGTGGTCTTGGCTTTGGGGCATGCTTCTCTAAGCTTGGGACCTCTCACGACCCTTGACAGCTTTCGAGAATCGCTTGGAAACCCGCAAAAACAACTATATTAAAGAACAAAAGGCATAAGTAACACAAAATAGCTCAATTATTGACAAAAACAACTATAAAACGACATTATTCAACAAAAACTTTAAATAAACTAAAACTAAGCTAAAAAGGCTTAAAACATGGAAAACTAAGCCTAAAATGAGCGGAAAACAAGCGAAAAAAGCCGGGAAAATAGGTCATAAAATGGACTGATCAAACTCCCCCAAGCTTGCCTTTTGCTTGTCCTCAAGCAAATAAGAACAAGAAAAACTAAAAAAGTAAAAATCTAACTCACTTTCGTAGGAATCACGGTTGCTTTTAGCGAAAGGAACAAGCCATTTAAACCTCAAAGTCACCCAAGAGGACGAGTGTTCTCTCGTAAGGGTTTCCAAAGAGTTTAACCCATAACTCTTCTAAAAATAAATCAAGGCAAAGATTCACAAAAACAAAGAAAGGAAAAGAAATATGAAAGAAAATAAGAGAAAATAAAACCAAAAATCCTTAGATGGACTTGTAAATGGACCGGATCAGTGAATGCAAACCTTTCTAAGCACTAGCGGAAAACATGCTCAAAGATGTCAAAGGTGGATAGTCAAATAAAACATGCTAGATAGAAGAGCTAGAGAAGAACCATCCCCTTTCACTGCATAACCAAATAACCACAAGCTATGCTAGTTTCGTATCCACCCTGAAAGGTAGCTCCTCATGACTCCACGAAGGAGCCGGAAAAACAAAAAGGAGAAACAATTTAGGCTACCCGACATCTCATCATAACAAAACCGCTCAATATGCTTGAACCATGACTTCCTCCACCGAATATGACACAACTCTCTAGGATCAAGAGGATTTAAGGGTTGTAATGCAGGGCTAGGGGTAAGGTAGGAATCAATTTGGCTTGTGGTGCTCAAAACCTAAATAGTGAAGCAAATAAGCGCCAATGAGCAACAAAAAGCAAACAAACGCCTAATACTCCACACACATACATACAAAATCCCCCAAGCTTATTCAAAGAACGAAACAAAAATTTGAAAAATTTTACACAATTTTTCGCATTACACCTCCTCCCCCAAGCTTAAAGGACAAAATGTCCTCATTGTGAAAAACAAAAGGAATAAATGCTCACTTTTTTTAAACTTTTCATTTTTTTATTCAAAGTTTTTTTTTGTTTTTGTTTTTTTTTTGGGCCAATGTTTCCCTTTTTTTTAATTATTCAACACGACCTTGCCTTTTTCAACTTAGGTCGGCTTTTGCTTGCAAAAATATACAAATCATACACCTTAGCTTGGAAAACTTCCCTACTTCTCCACAAATTTTCAATACAAAATAAATTCTAACCAAGATGCTCCAAATTCTTCACTACACCTAAAAGGTATAAAACAAAACAAAGTGGATACAAGGCTATTAATGTGGCTAGAAGAAAGGAAAGGCTAAGCTCAAAAGGTTCCAAACGGTAAATGTAAAGCAAAAACCTAGAAAAATGAAAAAAAAAAGCAAAATACTAGAACAAAAAGGGAAATGAAAAAGAAAATAATGGAAAATAACTAAGAAATGAATGCCTCCGTCCTCCCCTAGAGTAGCTCGGTCGCGGTCTCGGCGAGTCATGAATCAAGTTCTTGATCAAGCTAAGCTATGACAAGGATCCTATCGCCACTCAAACAAAACAATGCTGAAGGCTTGAAAGATTTGACAATTCCTCACATGTTAAGGGTAGTGGATTGCAAATACTACCTCTAGGGATTCAACTAGCTAGCAAAGCATCACCAATCATACCACAACCCAAGAGTTTAAGTTTCATGAACTCTAAACCTCTAAAACCTAGCATATAATATTTGAAAATCAACCCCAACATCTCAAACCATGTGGACCGCTAATAATTAGGAAGGAATGTATTCAAAGTCCAAGACTCTAGACGATCAAGTCCAAACTAAAAACAAATGAAAAATACACTTTGCCTTGAAAAGAAAAGAAAGGAAAAGAAGCGAAAAAAGGGAAAAACAAAAAAAAAGAAAACTATACAAAAGTGAGGAAAACAAAATCCAAGCATGAATGGCTCTCAAATAAACAATCAAGCATCAAACAAATAAATAATTCGAGGCCCAACGCCATCGATCTCCAAATTTCCTCAAGGGCTTAAAAGCCAAAATTAAAAGCCAAACATCCTCGAATAATCATCTCCTCCTAGACCTAATCCTAAAACTAAGCAAACAAAGAAAATAAAAAAGAGAGTTTGGAAAGATCTCACCAAAGCAGGCTTCAAAATAAGCCAAACAACCTCTATTTTGCATTTTAGCACCATACATGAGCCATTTGAGTTGCCTAACCATTAAACCTGCAAAAGAAGAGAAAGCAGCAAAGAGAATCAAATAGGGAAAATGTCCAAAAAATTTCATTTTTTGCTTACGTGGGGGAGGGGAAACAAAATTGAAAGAAAAAGAAAAATAAACAAAATAAGAAGAAAATTCGAAATCAAAATAAGTAAAAGAAGAAAAACTATCAATACTATACATTTTTGCCGCTTTGGTCTCAAAATAGTAGTCATGAGGTTCAATAGGGGGTAAGAACTCATCAAATGAGGGACAACATACATAAGGCGGAAGAGAAATGGGTGATCAAGGAACTAGGACACACGCCCTATGTGAGGTGGGGCAAGGAAGAGACTCGATGAAAATAAAATAGGGAGACTTAACATCAACATTCTCAAAGAGAGGATTTTGATACTCACAAATTCCATCATCATCCTCAAAAAGAGGATTTAAAAACTCGCAAGTGTCATCATCAATCTCAAAGCGAAGGTTTTTAAATTCAAAACAAAACTCCTCATCCTCACTATCAATCGAGTCGTCACAATGGGCTACGCCACCATCACAATCACTCAAAACCCTAAAAGTTTCTCCATACTCAACATCGTTGCCATCAAGAAATGCAAAAACCTCATCAACTAAAAGCAACAAATCCTCTTCCTCCTCATTGGAAACATGGAATTTGGATGATTTAGGTGAAGAAAGAAAGGAAGGAGTGGTCGGCTCAAGAGGAGAGGGAGATATCAAATCTGATTCAAAGGAGTCATCATCATCCTTTTGAGCGACATCCACCTCTTCTTGAACCGGATTCCTCAAAGAAAAGCTCGGGTCCTCCTTGCCACAACCACCCTCACAATTAACCATAAATCCAAAATCATCCATCTCATCCTCTAAGCAAGATTCTAATATCTCAAGTCTCTTTATTAATTTACATATTTGCACTTTGATGACTCGCCTTCCCTCACTTTCTAATGGGAGACATTTAAGAATCTTAAAACACATGTCAATCAAGTCATTATACCCCTTAATCACTTGAGGAGTACAAACAATTGTATGAAGAAAGTTAGAAGGTCTTAGAAACTCATCAAGAAGGGAAGGGTCATAGCTAATCTCATCACTAGAAACATGAGAATCTTGATTGTAAGGTATGCAATCAAGTGAAGAATTAAAATCGAGGTGCACATCATTACAAATAGGATAAATAGGAGGAAATGAATCGAAGTTGGGTTGAACTTAGCTAGAATGAGTACCCATATCCCATTCATAAGTGTCTTGGGCTAGCCAACAATAAAAATTCCAAGCATTTCCTAAGGTCAAAGCTCGAAACTCACCGTTATGCATAGACTCAACAACATCCAAAGTAAAAGTATTCAAACCCATGTAAATCACCTCACAAATACTCAACAAATTATCATCCCAATTAAATGGAACTATACCTTGAACTCTATTGAAATATTTCCAAAATGACTCACCTTCGATTTGAGGAATAGAAAAGCTTGCCATCATGAAACCAAAATTCAACAAAAATGCAAGCAATTATTATTAAATAAATAGCCAAAATAAAATAAAATAAAAACCTCCTTTTGTTTTTTTTTTTTTTCCTTTCAAAATTGGTTTTTTTTTTCTTCAAATATTTAGGAAAGAAGAAAAAAAAATAAAATCTAAAGAAAACAAAATCAAAAGAAAAGAAAAATAAAGCAATTAACTCAATCAAGAAAAATTACACAACACTTTTCAACCGTTATTCCCCGGCAACGGCGCCATTTTGATGAAGGGGTTTATGGGCTCTTTCACCAAACAAATAAAAACCCCGTTGTAGTATGAGTGGGGGTGTCGAACACGGGGAACAAGTCGTGAATTGTGTTGCGCAATTTAGGGTGATTGAGGATCTTGGATTTATTGTTTGAAATGGAAGCTAAAACTATCATGGAAAACAAATGTGAAAGATAATAAACTAAAATCTAGGGTTGTCGGATCCGGGTTCAATTGATTTCGGGGGAATTACTTCTAAGTCTAAAGAATGAACTAAATCAAGGAAGGGGAATTAAACCTCTAATGTACCTAAACCTCCTCCGGAGTGATTTAAGAGTTGAAGCATGAATATAAGAATAATGACTTCTCCCGAATGGACGTTATCTATACATTCAATATAATCACAATTATACCAAGGTTTCACTAGAAGTAAATTCCTAGTTCGACTACCGACTCCCGTTGTAATAGTCTCACTAACAACGTACCTAAAGTGAATTCCTAGCTCGACCACCGACTCCCGTTGTAATGGTCTCACTAGCAACATTGGGCAATGAAAATCAAAGCATAATTAACTCATAAACAAAGTCCTATTATACTTCGAAAATACCAAGAAATTAACTATGGCCTTTAGCTAATCTCTAAGCTCATTAACACCAACATTAACCAACCATGAACACAATTCAACCAAAAACTATATGAAAACCCCCAATTTCAATTCATGAACCCATCACCTTCAAACCCTAGAAAATTAACTACTCACTAAACATGAACAAGAACATTACACTAATTAACAAGCATAAAAACATGAAATTAAACACTAAATCTACCAAAAAGCAAGAAAATAAACCAAGAAAACATGAAATTGCATAATTTAAACACTAATCTACAAGCAAACTATGAAATAAACAAGATTCAAAGCAATGAAAAACATGAACAAGTAAAGAAGAGAAAGAGAGAACTTATTGAATTTTGATGAGCAAAAACGTTGGATTGGCCATGTCACTTGAACAAACCTTCAATTTCATTCATCATCTTCAACAAACCATTGAAATCTAGAGTTAAATCTACATCTAAAGCTATGGAAGAAGAAACTAAGCATAAACCCTAAAAAATAAGGAGGAAGAGAGGGTTTCTCTCTCCTCATCAAACCCTAAGCAAATCTGAATTTTAGGACTTAAAACTAAGCTAAAATGTTGTTCTTATGTTTAGGGACCCTTAGAGGGTATATATACAAGTGGGGGAAGCAAGGGCAAAGCACAAGAAGAGGCACCGGCTTCACTTAAAACAGCACGAGCAACCACGAACAGGCCGCGAAAATAGAGCTGCAGCTTCCAGCTCGGGCGCGGACGCACGGAAGGGGTGACGCGGGCGCGTAGCTGGCGGCGCGGGCGCGACGTTGGAGGTGGCGCGGCCGCGAGTGAGGGCTTGAGCTGGGCGTGAGGGCTGCTTGAATCTGTGCTGTCGCGGGCTGTTGTCATTTGTCGTGGGCGCGCCTATACCTCTGTCCGCGACCATGACTTGACCCAAATGCTTCCAACTTTTTCTCGGGTTTCTCGGGACGGGTCGGGACGCCTCCCGAGACATCGGGCCTCGGGCCCGACAAGCGTTAGAAATTACAAAAATGCCCTTTGGGTGCACTTTGCCTTGTCTTGTGGTATTGGCTTTGGGACATGCTTCTCTAAGCTTGGGACCTCTCACGACCCTTGTCGGCTTTCGAGAATCGCTTGGAAACCCGCAAAAACACCTACATTAAAGAACAAAAGGCATAAGTAACACAAAATAGCTCAATTATTGACAAAAACAACTATAAAACGACATTATTCAACGAAAACTTTAAATAAACTAAAACTAAGCAAAAAAGGCTTAAAACAAGGAAAACTAAGCCTAAAATGCGCGGAAAACAAGCGAAAAGAGCCGGGAAAATAGGTCATAAAATGGACTGATCACTCCCTTCGCCCGATTGGTGGAAGCACCACGAAAGTTGGGCCTTCGATCAAGGGAAAGTTACCGGTTTTCGTGATTTCGTGCTTAAGGCTTGTAAGACGTGCCGCCGCACAAAAGTGGGTTGTGTATGTCTTCCCAGTCGTCACACTAGCTTGAAAGAGTAGTGTGATCTTACCCCTTATCCATGACCTAAGTCTAAGTTTCGATTGATTCATAATTCATGGTGGTATGAGTTATGGATCTCTTACCCTAGTCCTTTTTATCCTTGCTTCCGTAATTTAGTATTAGTTAGTTCTCGTAGTTCTCTTCGCCTCTCGCAACCATCATTTGACCTAGCTTGTTCGACGCTCATGCCTAGACTAGTGCACCGTACCTTCCCCGTGTTCGACACCCCCACTCTTACTAATACGACGGGGGTTTTTATTTGGTGAAAATCCCTTCTATCAATACGTCTTCGTATAAAAATACGTATAAATCAAGCCAAAAAAAAGCTTAAACCGTTAAGTTCTAACGGAAGTGTCATGGAAGAGACCAAACACAAAACACAGTGGTACTATGTGGACAAAAAATTAAAATTGGGTACCATATAGAAAAGGCAAAACCACAGTGGTACCAAGTAGAATTTCCCAATTTTATAAGACATTTTCAAAATTGTATACAATAAGTTTGAAAATGAATAAACTTATTTTAAAAAAAAAAGTAATAATAAAATGATATAATTATAATACAATTATTGACCTTTTATACAAAAAAAAAAACAAAATATATACTTGAACAATATAATTGAATATTATTTCAAAATATTCTCAAAATATAGTATTGAAATTAGACCTGTCAAACAAGTCGGGTCGGGTCGGGTTGATGTAAAATAGTTGCGGGTTCAGGTTGTACCGGGTTCGGTGTTAGCGGGTTCAGGTCAATATTAGCTTTTATAACCCAAATTCTTTGGGTTCGGGTTGACCCAGCGGGTTGGGAAGTTTTATAACGCCCTTAAATTTTTCATATTTTAATGCAATATATGTACTAAAATGTACCTTAAACGTTCTAAAAAGTACAAATTATAAGAAATATCTTCATTAATAGCTAATTCAAGGCAAAAAATTGATGTTGAATCTTAAATTCAAAGTTTTAATGGTAAGAAGTGTTTATGCTTACATTTTCCTATAATATCATAAGTTTAATACATTTTTAATGATTTTCGGGGCGGGGGGGGGGGGTGGGGGTCAGGTTAAAAGCAGGTCGGGTCGAGTTAAGAGCGGGTTGTGTTTAACGGGATCAAAACGGGTTTCAGTTTTTATGTTTTTGTAAAAAAAACCCACTATTTATGGTCCGTGAACACCTTGTAGGTTGCACCATATAATTAATACCTCAAGCTTTTAAGTGCAAAGACAACTAGTGCAAGCTCAAGATCATGAGTGGGTTAGTTCCATTCGTGCACTTTAGTAACCTCGAAGCATAACCGATAACTTTTCATTCTTGTATACAACTAATTTACCTTTTCAATTTCACTCAAATATGTAACTACTATACTACGAGACTCCTATCTACATCTAATGTATTTTACATGACAAGCAGCCTGCATCATTCAACACTAAAACATCGGACTGTAAATCACTCTTTGGGGATCTGCGCGCGGAGCCACATTAGTATATGTGTGTGTATATATATATATATAGTCAGGATCTGCTAAAAACCTAACTTTCGCTGAAAACTAAAAACTTTCATTTATGATCGTTAGATTTAAATCAACAGTTGAGATTGAATTCTTAAAAAAAAAAAAAAAAAAAACGTTGTTTTGTCAAAAAAAAAAACGCAGTCTTCTTCTCTCCAAAATCGATTCACCATCAACAATCTGCCAAAAAAAAATCGATCACAGCATCACGAAAGGCTAGATCTGCTTCTTCAATCATGTATATAAGTTGCAATATGCAGTTCAAATTTGTTGATGTAGTTGGAAATTTGAATCTTCAATCATGAAATTCGAATGGCAATGAAATGTTTTTGTTATTATAATAATTTGGTCCCATATGTTGATTTGCTACAGTTTGAATGTCTAATTTGTTTCAGTTCGAATTTGTCGAATTTATTGCTGCAATTTGAATATACTGATATGCTGCAGCTCGAATATGGTATGCAATGTCATGTTTATCATGTTTTTATCATGAGTATACACTGCCATATATAGCCTTTTGATTTTAATGTTCGAATTTTGGCAAAGATGTTTGTGTATTTTTTAATATGCATGATTCGAATTTTAGATTTTTTTTAACCAAACTTAATTAGGTTTCAAGTCTTATATGTACCCTTTTAATGTTGGATGTACCCCTTTTATCTTGCATGTACCCTTTTACATGTACTCCTATAATCTTATATGTACCCTTTTAATGTTGGATGTACCCCTTGCATGTACCCTTTTACATGTACCCTTATAAGCTTAAATGTACCCCTATAATCTTACATGTACCCTAACCTATAAGCACATATTAAAATACTTTCGATGATAAGCTCGCTGAAAAAATGGAGAAAAATATGCACTTGTATGTCTGCCATGCCATTTATATGTTTATGCAGAGTGCATGCATAAGAAGAAATTGAAAGAGGAGGCGATGAAGTCATCATTGAACATGCCCTCTTTCGAAATGGACTTCCGTTCGCAATTCTTCGCATTATCTGCCCGCCCAAGGTCTTACCGCCTTTCTCAAGACCCATTATCTAAATCTAACTCTGAATTACCAGCCTACATCTTTTATATTGGATTTGGAAAACGCATGGCAGACAATTTTATTAAAAAAAAAAACTTTGTGATAAACAACATTAATAGGAAAAAAAATCAGTTGTCATATAATAATGAATTTAAGTTTTACGGTATCCATGGGGTGTATATTAAATTTAAAGGGAACATATTAAATTTAAAGGGTACACATTAAAATCAAGGGGTACATATTAAATTCAGATGGTACATATTAAATTCAGATGGTATATATTAAAATCAGAGGATACATATTAATTTCAAAAGATATCATATTGTTTGAGGGTTTCCATACTAGTTTATTGGTGTTCGTGTTTATTAGCTATTTTATTTTGTTTTGGTTGAGATTCTCTTAGTGAGAGATATTAATTGATTTCCAAATTTTAGTTTTCACGTAGTATAATCTTACATATACCCTTGTAATCTTGTATGTACCCTCTTATATGTAACCCTTTGATCTTACATGTGCCCTGTAATTTTACATGTACCCCTCTAATCTTACATGTATCGATGTAATTGTTGTTCAATCTTTTGTGTACCCTCCATTACATCAGGAATTACAAGATAATTCATAGTGTTGAAATGTATAAAGATGAAACCTACTTGCTCAATTGGTAGAGCATTGTGCAATTGCACAAGATGTAAGTTCAAATCCTACATAGGTTAAATCATATTCGCTAAGATTATTACAAAGAAAGAATTTTAGGTGTTTAACTTATGTCTACTTGCTTGAGAAATGTAAATGGTGTGTTTTTAATCCAGGGAGGTTCAAAGCTTAATAAATTCTATTACTCCCTCCGTAACGCAATAATTTCACCTTCAGGAAATTGCGGACTCCCATGCAAAAGATTTTAGTGTGTTAAGTGTGTTATAATTGTGTAGAGGAGAGAGAATAAATTAGGATTAAGAATATGGGACCACATGGTATTTGGAGGGAAAAGATGAAAACAAATAAAATTGTGGGTCCCATGCAATTGTCCACCACAGCAGGAAAAAAAAAAAAAAAAACATAACACACGTCCATTTCAACAGTAAATGGAGGGCAATTTTTAGTTTTTGGCAAAATTTCACCAAACTTTTCCATTCCCTCCATTTTTTCACTTTACATTCAAAAATTTACAACAATAAATGTGGCTATAAATACCACAACCACCAGCCATTTTTCTGTTCAAACACCAACCAAAAAATTTCCACCTTAACCTCCATAACCTCCTACTGCACAACCAGTTGAGGAGGAACAAAAGACAAATTATCAGGTAAATTTACATAACCTTAATTTACATCACAGCACACGCAGCACTTGTTAGTTTAGTCAAAAAATTACAGATTTAGCATCCACAAAAAACATTAATCAACCCTATTCAAATCTTCATCCTACTGTCCAAAATGGATGATGATTTTGATGACGGTTTCTTTGCTATGGATCAGTTGTTAATGGAGGAGGGTCTCCTTGCTTCATCAGTTCAAACCACTGAAACATGGCAAAGAAACTTAGTTAGACCTGAACCAAAAGATTTGACAAATGCACAAAAGACTCAAATTGTTTTTCATTGTTTAGCATTAAAAAAAGATGGTAAACTACCTTATGGAGTCCAAGCAAAAATAGCCAAGGAACTTGGATGTCACAAAAGCACTGTTAGTAAAATAATGAAAAGAGCAGAAGAACAAATAGCAAGGGGGGAAGCCATTGATGTCAGTTCTTTGAAAACAGGTCGTGTAGGTAGAAAACCCACTTATGAAAACAAAGAAGAGTGGCTTCAGTCAGCCCCTCTTCACCTAAGACAATCTTATAGAGCATATGCAGGTGCATTGAAATGTTCTCATATGCATGTGTTTAGGCTACTTAAAAAAGGTTTACTTAGAGCACACACAAGTCCAAACCATCCCAATGTCAGTGACAAAAATAAGATTGAGAGGATTAAGTGGGTTCTTTCACATATAGAACCAGCAACAACAGACAGTAGGGCCAGATTTATAGACATGAACAACACAATTCACATTGATGAAAAATGGTTTTATCTTAACCCAACCACTAGAAGATTTTACTTGTTGCCCAAAGAAATAGATCCCTACAGAACCTCTAAGTCAAATAACTACAGCATAAAGGTTATGTTCATGGGGGTTACATCTAGGCCTATATACAGTGAAGATGGAGAATTATTACATGATGGTAAATTTGGGATTTTTCCATTTGTTTCAAAGGAAAGGGCTAAGAAAAAGAGTAAAAACAGACCAGCTGGGACAATGGAAACCAAAGCAGTCACTAAGGTCAATCAACAAGTTACAAGAGACATGATGATCAACCAAGTCATACTAGCAATTAAACAAAAATGGCCAGCATGCATGCCCAAACAAATACTGATTCAACAGGATAATGCAAGACCACACTTGCCAGATACAGACCTTGCATTTAGGGCAGCTGCATCATCAGATGGGTTTGATATGCATATCATAAATCAACCAGCACAGTCACCTGATTTCAATGTCTTAGACTTGGGATTATTCAGGGCACTACAGAGTTTACAATACCAGTCATTTCCCAAAGATGTGGATGACCTAATTCAGAAGGTGCATGAGGCATATGAAGACTTTCAACCAACATTAATAAGACATGCATTTATTAGCCTACAACTAGTCATGGTGGAAGCATTGAAGGTGAAAGGGGGAAACAATTATAAGGTTCCACACATTGGAAAGAAAAGGCTAGAAAGACTTGGACAACTGCCAGATGTGATTGAAGTTGAGCAACAGTTGATAGATGATTCAGTGGCCTATTTGAATGAGGTTTGTGTAGCACAGGGAACACACAAACACAGAGAATGAAGATGACAACAATGGATACACTCCAGAGTTCATAAATGCATACATTGAACAAGAAGAGCAGTGGAGTGCATATCTTGATGGACTCCAGGACCAGCACAGTGACAATGAAGAATCAGATGAAGAACTAACACAGTAAGGTATGAGTGGTGTATGGTACAACTTTTTGGGAGCACTACTTAGGTAAATATTAGGAATAGATCAGACAACTTTTTGGGAGTGAATGCTGATGTAATATGAATAGCAACTACAAGAGGGGGGGTGAATTGTAGTTGGGAGAGTTTTTGACTTTTTATCGGAATTTTAAGTGCAAACTTGAAAGGAGGAAGAAACAAAAATAAAGACAGAGAGATTTAACCTACAAGGAAAACTTCCTAGGCCCAGTTAGGAAGAAAAACCTTGACCACGAGGGATTTTGACTCTAGGACTTCTCTTATTAATATAGGCCAACGACTCTGTTACAACCTATATAGGACCTTTCTCTATTCTCAATCGTTCCTCTAGGAACTTGTTCCCCCTGACACCAGTTCCCCCTGAACTAATGCTACGAACTTACTAAAGTTCGACTTTTTCTCACCTCAGATTTCGAATGAAATCTGAAATCTCTCTTCTTCTTTTTCTGATTACAATCAAATATTCTCTTTTGATTTTTCTTCTCTCACCCAACCCTTATCACTAATGAATTACAATTAAAACACTAAGGAAATGAAAATTCAAAGAACATTTCGAATTATTTTTCTCTTGAAAATCTTGATCTCTGAATTTTTGTTGTTGATTGTGGTATCTGAATTCTGGCAGCAACCTTGTATTTATAGGGCTTCAAAATGATTAACTTGGAGAGCAAGAAAACCACGTATCATGGGTAGCAATGCCACGTCAGCCATGTCCTCCAATCATGCTTGACCTAGACAAAATATAAAACAAAGAAAAAGAACTAACCCTAAAATAAGACTAGATACATTATTCCTAGTCAAACCTACAAAAAAAAAAAAAAATAAATGAAGAAAGACTATCCTACTGACTTTCTAAACTCACGTAAAACAAAAGGAAACTGTTTTTTTTTAATTTTTTTAATTTAAAAATTAAACTCCTACTAACAACCTAGTAAGCAACAAACTAACCACACTCCTAAATATTAGTATGACCAAAGACTAACTAACAACCCACTAAGTCAAACACTAATATTGTGGAGAAGACTAATTCATAAATTTAAAACTAATACCTACTACTAACAAACAAAACAAACTTTTACTAAGTACATAATTATAATATTATTCGGCCATTAGAATAAAAAACGGACCAACTAACATTACTAACCCTAACTACATATACATAAACTAAATAAAATATATTAGTTTAAGTATATAACTTATATAAATAGTCGAATAGCCCCACCGAAATTTCCTGTACCACATACAAAGATTAGTATTCAAAAGCAAAACAATATAACATAAGAGTTAGAATATAAAATATATTTATTCTAAAATTAGATACTCCTCTAATTTTATTCTCCATAAATATATTCTATAAGAAACACATATATATTAAATGAAATATATTTAATATGAATTTGACACTTATCAAATTCATTCTCTTTAAATATACGACATAAAATATAAAATATAAAAGATGAAATAAACTTAATTTCAACCAAAATTACTTTTAGTTGATTCTCCTTAAATCTATTTAATCTTTATTCTCTGGATTATATTGTCATCATCAAAACTTAAGGTTCAACAATATTCCCCCTTTTTGATGATGGCAAATATAATGACATTTTTTAAGATTTTTCATTTTTTTTTTTTTTTTGTTCATACCAAGAAAACAAAGAAAGCAAGCATAATAGCATAGCATATACTCAATAGACTTAACCAATTCATGTCATTTGTCTTCCCCCTTTTGTCATCATCAAATGACTAAGGATAAACCTGCAGCACTTAACAGTGTTAAGCAAACAATTTCTCTAAGATCATGAAAGTCTCAAGCATATAGTCTAATAATATTAGCCATCCAAACGAAAGAAATATACATGCAAATCAAGTAATGAGCAAAAGACGAAGTAATCAAAAGTAGAAGAAAATTAAAGTTGTGAGCCAAACTGACTCAGAATACCAAAACAGATAGGAAGATGGTATGAGGGCGTGAGGACCAAATACCATAGAGTAGTTGATAAGGTGGTCAGCAAAAATAAGAGTTAATTACAACACATAAAATCAGACTGCTAAATGGAACGGACAAAATGGGAGGCCGTCTTCTCAACTTTTTCCTCGAGTTGGAGACGATTCAATCGAATGTTGTTGATTAAATCAGTCTTCACCGAGGTGATCTTTTCGTCCAGTTGGCTCACTCGGGCACCCATGTCCTCAATCTTCACCAGTACAGTGCGAACCAAGTCTTGAAGGCGTTGCATCTCACGGCCAATTGTCCCACCACACGTCATTAATATCCAATCCATGTTTGGTGGCTCGGTGGGAGTTCCATCCGTTGGTGCCTTACCCTTGGCATTCTTAGGATCAGCCGAAGTACGACCAAGCTCCCTACGAATTTGTTCTTCCTTCGATATGACCTCCCCAGCATCCATACACAGACCATGCCGCTCAATCATTCCCTCATCCAAGATATTCTCCTTTTTCAGTGGAAATGTGGGGTGAGGGGCAAGGGGAATATTTAAACACTTAAAGATTTTTGTAAAAATATTTCCATAGCCCAACACGTTTTTCTGTTTAATAGTGTAGGTCACTTGCTTGATGAAAAGAGAAGGGAAGTTGATAGGGATGTAATGAACAAGACAGTACATGAGGCAAAGGTCAAGGAGATTTGCACTACATCGTTTTTGAGGACGGGGGTGTAAGAAACGTTTTACGAACTGAAAGATCATCTTATGAAAAGGGGTTAAAACGTCCTGGGTGACCGAATTTTGCTTGGGATTTCCTCCAAAAAATTTTACAATGTCTGAATTTTTCTTTCCCTTAATATTCATTCGGTCTTTACCACTGACTAATTCATCAAACCCAGTATTCGGTACGTCTAACCACTCACTTAAATCTTTTTCAGAAAATGTATGGATTTGACCTTGGATTAGAACTATGGCCAATTCATTTTTAATATCAAACACCCTAGTTACATCCTCCATTTCTTTTTCATACAGCCCCTCGTTGGCATGAGTGTCAAGAAGTTTGACCCATTTTTGTTTTGAAATAATTTTTGAGAATTCGGGCCAATGTTGTTGTACCCACGTCATATCAGCCCGACAACCCACCAAGAATTTAACAGATCGTTTTGGCTTACCAATTTTCGTGGATGTATCATCATCATCATCCTCTTGCATGTTAGAATTTTCCCTTGAAACCTCCTCAGATTGTTGTTGTGAGATCGATTCTTGAACAGAGGGAGAGGGAGCAATTTCGTGGGTCTTCTCATCATCACTTTCGTTGATGATGATTCGTTTTCTTGAGGATCGTTTTGGTGTTGGTGATGGTGACTTTAATTTTGGTAGTGGTGCTTTTCTTTTTGGTGCCATTGTTGGATATTGAAGGTTGAGGAGATGAAGGTTGAAGATGAAGAAGATTAAAAGCTGAAAATTATGGTAGAGAGAGAGAGATTCGGATAGTGTGTTGAAGAAGCAAAGGAAGAGTGAGGAGTGATAGGAGGAGTGACGGTTATGGAGAGGGAAGTAATGATGGCATGTAAGTATAGGATAGTGTGAGTGATAGTGATAGGTTGAGTGTTGAGGGGAAAGCGACGTGAGAGAGAGGTGGAGTGTGTGAGTGGGTAGATGGTAGGGTAAGTGGAGTGGTTTTAGGAAATCAGTTATTTTGGTTTATTTTGGGAGATGTGGTAGCATAAATATAGGAATGAATGTGTCTGTTTGTGTTCTTTTCCTAAGTTCCTGCCCCATTTAACCAATTCGTTTTCCAAAATTTGAAATATATGAAGTAATTTCTCCAATTTTGCTGTACACGGTTTTGGCAGTTTTTGCCCCTTTTTTTTTTTTTTTTTTGGAATTATTTAGTATTATGGCAAAAGAATTATTTTTGCCACTAGATAGAACAAATGAAATAGATAAAGAAAATTTTGCTCATCAATCAATCATACATGCATTATCAATATTTGGACCATAGGGGTAATATTATAAAGACCTTTGCGAGATTAAATAATCCATAAATTGTTATGAATTATAAAATTCACACCTTTTTTGCAAGTTTATCAAGACCAAATATTTGACGAAGCATGGAGAAGTACTTTATGAAAATAAATAGTTAATGAATCTTAAGCATGCCTAGCTCTAGTCGAATGCTCTCGAATTTTTCTCTTGGTAAGGGTTTAGTAAAAATATCTGCAATTTGTTTTTCTGTTTCACAAAACAATAATTTTACTAAACCTTTTTCTACATAGTCTTTTAGGAAGTGATGCCTAATGTGAATATGCTTCACTCTAGAATGATGCACTGGATCTTTTGAAATGCAAATAGCACTAGTATTATCACAGTAAATAGGAACACATTCGTATTTAATGCCAAAATCGCGTACCTGTTGTTTTATCCATAATACCTGAGAACAGCATGCAGCAGCTGCTACATATTCTGCCTCAGCTGTGGACAATGCCACTGTATTTTGTTTTTTCGAACTCCAGGATACCAAGCTATTTCCTAAATATTGTGCAATACCTGACGTGCTTTTTCTATTTACAAGATCTCCTGCATAATTAGCATCTGCATAACTTGTTAGATCGAAAATGTCACTGCGAGGATAAAAAAGACATAAGTCATCGGTTCCCTTCAAATACCTAAGAATCCTCTTAACCGCAGTTAAATGGGATTCCTTTGGATTTGATTGAAAACGTGCACACACACCTACACTAAATGCTATATCAGGTTTACTTGCTGTTAGATAAAGTAAGGATCCAATCATACCTCGGTATTGTTTTTCATTTACCAACTTACCATTAATATCTTCATCCAACCTTGTACCTGTTCCCATTGGTGTATGATTTGTCTTTGAGTTCTCTAGTCCATATTTTTTCAGGAGCTCTTTCACATATTTTTGTTGATGGATCATTGTCCCCTTTTCAGTTTGCTTAATTTGCAAACCGAGAAAGAAATTCAATTCACCCATCATACTCATTTCAAACTCACTGCTCATGAGACTTGCAAATTCCTCACATAAAGAATCGTTAGTAGCACCAAAAATAATGTCATCAACATAAATCTGAACTACTAATATATCAGTTCCCCTCGACTTGAGGACTAAGGTTCCATCAATCTTTCCTCTTATGAAATTATTTGACAATAAGAATTTTGATAATCTTTCATACCACGATCTAGGAGCTTGTTTAAGTCCATAGAGTGCTTTGTCTAGTTTAAAAACAGAATTTTGGAATTTTGGATTTTCAAAGCCAGGTGGTTGTTCCACATAGACGTCTTCATTTAAATACCCATTTAGAAATGCGCATTTAACGTCCATCTGATACAACTTAAAACCCATATATGATGCAAAAGCTATTAAAATTCTTATTGCCTCTAATCTCGCTACTGGTGCAAAAGTCTCATCAAAGTCTATACCTTCTTGTTGATTATAGCCTTTAACTACTAATCTAGCCTTGTTCCTTACCACAGTACCGTGTTCATCTAGTTTATTTCTAAAGACCCATTTTAAACCAATTACCTTTTGAGACTTAGGTTTAGGTTCAAGATGCCATACCTTGTTTCTCTCGAACTCGTTTAATTCTTCTTGCATGGCAGTTACCCAATCTGCATCTCCTAGGGCTTCTTCATGGTTTTTGGGCTCTAGCATGGATAAAAATGCATGAAACGCACAAAAGTTTCTCATCTGAGATCTAGTTTGTATTCCCTTGTTCATGTTGCTCATAATTAGATCTAAAGGATGAGAGCTTTGATATTTCCACGGCTTAGGCTCGAAGACTTGATCACTTCTTTCATTTTGCATTCCGTTGTTATCTTCAGGAACCTGTTCCTCTTCTACCTGTACTTCTTCTTCTTGAGGAACTTGTTCCTCAGGAACTTGTTCCTCAGGAACTGGATCCTTCTGTTTATTTGCAATTTGCTCCTCATCTTTCTTTTGAGACTCGTCTGGCCGAACCAAACCAATCTCAAAATCTTCTCCATTTATTTCTTCCTGCAAACTGTTAGTCTCATCAAAGATAATATGGGCACTTTCCTCTACACACATTGTTCTTTTATTATAAACACGATATGCTTTGCTATTCAAGGCATATCCTAAAAAGACTGCTTCATCACTTCTCTGATCAAACTTACCAAGATTATCTTTTCCATTGTTATGAACAAAGCACTTACAGCCAAAAATACGAAAGTAAGAAATATTAGGTTTTCTTCCTTTAAGAAGTTCATATGGTGTTTTGTTTGATATAGATCTAATCATAGCACGATTAATTATATAACAAGCCGTATTCACGGCTTCAGCCCAGAAGCTCTTTGGTAGACCGCTAGCAATTATCATAGTTCTAGCCATGTCTTCCAAAGTGCGATTTTTTCTTTCTACCACTCCATTTTGTTGTGGAGTCCTTGGTGCTGAAAAATTATGATCTAGACCTTGTTCCCTGCAAAGCTCATCAAACTGTGAGTTCTCAAATTCCTTACCATGGTCAGATCTTAAATGTTTAATCTTAAAACCACTGACCCTTTGAATTTTGGTAGCAAAGGCGACAAATTCATCAAATGTTTCATCTTTGCTATGAAGAAAGATAACCCAAGTAAATCTCGAAAAATCATCAACAATGACAAAAACATATTTCTTACCTGATCTGCTTTGAGTTCTTATTGGTCCACACAAATCCATGTGAAGTAATTCCAAGGGACTTTGCGTGCTCACCATTTTCTTTAATTTGAAGGAAGATCTCACTTGTTTTCCTTTTGCGCAAGCATCACAACTTTTATCCATAGAATATTTCATAGTGGGTAAACCCACAACCAAATTTTTTGAGTTTAATTTGTTTAGCACAGTAATGCTTGCATGACCGCATCTTCTGTGCCAGAGTAAAGGATCTTCCTCAATCACGCTCAAGCATTTCAAACTGTCACGAGGAACTAGATCCAGGTCCACGATATACGTGTTCCCTTTTCTTGTGCCCTCAAGTACTTTGTTCCCTGTTCGACTATCGCTAACTACACAATTATTGTCTGTAAAGCTAACATTGTTTCCTTTATCACAAAACTGAGAAATACTAAGTAAATTATGTTTAAGACCCTGGACTAAAAAAACATTATCAATGGAGTTTGTCTGTGACTTTCCAATCTTGCCAACTGCAACTATTTCTCCTTTCTGATTGTCTCCAAACGTCACAGATCCTCCATGGTAAGCTGCAAGTGAAAGGAATTTTGATTTGTCTCCTGTCATGTGTTTCGAACAACCGCTGTCGAGGTACCACTGGTTGTTCCCCCTCACTTCAGCCTGCATCCACAATCAAACATTAGTATGAGGAACCCAGTCCTTCTTGGGTTCCTTAGTTATATCAGAAATCGGTTTTTCTTTCCAGACAAAAGCAGAGTTTTTCTCATCTTGTTCTTTCTTAGCAATGCAACTGTCCTTAAGGTGGCCAGTCGTACCGCAGAAAGAACAAATCTTATGACTTGGTAGATCTACATATTTCTCTTTCTTTCCATTTTTCCTATATCCCAAACCTTCCTTACCTTTGTTCTGGTATTTTTCAATCCAGCTTACAACGTCAGGAAGTTTCTTTTTGTTTGGATACAGATTCTTCTTCAAAGTCTGATTTTCTTGTTTTAGTTTTTCATATTCGTTTTTCAAGTTTTCGAATTCAGGTTTCGACTTTGAAGAGGAACCTGTTCCTTCAGGAACAAGATCCTGTAGTTCTGCCAATTTCATATTAAGAAGAAAATTCTCATTTTTAACCGTTTCATATCTTTCTTGTATTTCTCTGTTTTTGTCAAATAGATCAAAAAATCTAGCTTCTGTTTCTAATTTAAGTGTGCTTAACCAGGTTGTGTGTTCCTTGGAAATTTCCAAGGCTTTTTCTAATTGATCTCTGTTTAGACACACTTCTTGATAATCCTCTAGAGTTTCAATTAATAACTTCGAAATTTTATTTTTTGACATTTTACTTATTTCCTTGTCTATTGAAAGAAGACTTACCTGAGTATCGGATGATTCTTCATGTTCATCAGTTCTAGCCATCAAACATAAGTTGGTTGTTTCTCCTGTATCTTGTTCCTGTTCCTCGTCTGAATCAGAATCACCCCACGCAGCAATCATAGCTCTTCTCGTATCCTTCTTTGAGAACGGTTTTTGAATTTCTTTCCCTTTGTCTCTTAATTTACCCTTACCTTTCTCATTCTCCCAAGATGGACAGTCTCTTATGAAGTGGTCATATTCACCGCATTTATGACATTTGTACTTTGATGGCTTCTTCGCTTGTTTATACTTCTTTGTATAGAACTTCCTGAATTTTCTCACCATCATGGCCGTTTCTTCATCTTCCGACTCTGATTCTTCTTCACTTTCGGCCTTTAGAGCTATGGCCTTACTTTTCACAGGTTCGACTTCTTTAGATCCTAGGTGAATTTCATGAGTCATCAGGGAACCTGCAAGTTGCTCTATGTTGAAGGTAGTGAAATCTTTGGTTTCTTGCAGAGCCGTAACTTTGGCTAACCACTTCTCGTCTTGGGGAAGGCTTCTTAGTGCTTTACGAACTTGTTCTTCAGGAGTGATGATTTTGCCTAGAGATTCCAGTTCATTAATAACGTTGGTGAACCGGGTTAACATGTCGTGAATGGTCTCCTTAGGCTTCATCTGGAACAATTCGTACTTGTGCATGAGCATATCGATCTTGGCCCTTTTAACTTCATTCGTCCCTTCATGTGTAACTCGTAGGAGTTCCCACATTTGCTTTGCTGTTTTGCATCCCATGACACGGTTGTGTTCATGAGGTCCAAGACCACACAGGTTTAGCTTCTTTGCAAGACTGTTCATTTCCTTTTTCTCGAAGTCTTCCTTGTCGAACTTCTCCAGAGGTTTTGGAACCACTTCTCCTTTCTCATTAGTTGTAGTGACTTCGAAATCACCTATTTCAATCACTCTCCATACTTGGTAATTTTCTCCTTGAATGAAAATTTCCATTCTATTTTTCCAGTATGGATAGTATTTTCCATTGAACATAGGTGGTCTCTGGGTTGAGTAACCTTCCTCGAGTCTTTCTCCCGTAGTATTCATTTTTCAGGATTTTGCTCCGCAATGTTACCTGTTCCTGGAGGAACCTGCTCTGATACCAATTGATGTAATATGAATAGCAACTACAAGAGGGGGGGTGAATTGTAGTTGGGAGAGTTTTTGACTTTTTATCGGAATTTTAAGTGCAAACTCGAAAGGAAGAAGAAACAAAAATAAAGACAGAGAGATTTAACCTACAAGGAAAACTTCCTAGGCCCAGTTAGGAAGAAAAACCTTGACCACGAGGGATTTTGACTCTAGGACTTCTCTTATTAATATAGGCCAACGACTCTGTTACAACCTATATAGGACCTTTCTCTATTCTCAATCGTTCCTCTAGGAACTTGTTCCCCCTGACACCAGTTCCCCCTGAACTGATGCTACGAACTTACTAAAGTTCGACTTTTTCTCACCTCAGATTTCGAATGAAATCTGAATTCTCTCTTCTTCTTTTTCTGATTACAATCAAATATTCTCTTTTGATTTTTCTTCTCTCACCCAACCCTTATCACTAATGAATTACAATTGAAACACTAAGGAAATGAAAATTCAAAGAACATTTCGAATTATTTTTCTCTTGAAAATCTTGATCTCTGAATTTTTGTTGTTGATTGTGGTATCTGAATTCTGGCAGCAACCTTGTATTTATAGGGCTTCAAAATGATTAACTTGGAGAGCAAGAAAACCACGTATCATGGGTAGCAATGCCACGTCAGCCATGTCCTCCAATCATGCTTGACCTAGACAAAATATAAAACAAAGAAAAAGAACTAACCCTAAAATAAGACTAGATACATTATTCCTAGTCAAACCTACAAAAAAAAAAAAATAAATAAATGAAGAAAGACTATCCTACTGACTTTCTAAACTCACGTAAAACAAAAGGAAACGGTTTTTTTTTTAATTTTTTTAATTTAAAAATTAAACTCCTACTAACAACCTAGTAAGCAACAAACTAACCACACTCCTAAATATTAGTATGACCAAAGACTAACTAACAACCCACTAAGTCAAACACTAATATTGTGGAGAAGACTAATTCATAAATTTAAAACTAATACCTACTACTAACAAACAAAACAAACTTTTACTATGTACATAATTATAATATTATTCGGCCATTAGAATAAAAAACGGACCAACTAACATTACTAACCCTAACTACATATACATAAACTAAATAAAATATATTAGTTTAAGTATATAACTTATATAAATAGTCGAATAGCCCCACCGAAATTTCCTGTACCACATACAAAGATTAGTATTCAAAAGCAAAACAATATAACATAAGAGTTAGAATATAAAATATATTTATTCGAAAATTAGATACTCCTCTAATTTTATTCTCCATAAATATATTCTATAAGAAACACATATATATTAAATGAAATATATTTAATATGAATTTGACACTTATCAAATTCATTCTCTATAAATATACGACATAAAATATAAAATATAAAAGATGAAATAAATTTAATTTCAACCAAAATTACTTTTAGTTGATTCTCCTTAAATCTATTTAATCTTTATTCTCTGGATTATATTGTCATCATCAAAACTTAAGGTTCAACAAATGCAATGCAACATTTTTTAGGAGTGCATCATGTAAATATACTCCTTCATGAACCATTGAACATTTTCACAGACTGCCTCAAGTAACCACAATTGAGTTCTTATGTAAAATGTTGTCACTTGAATATGTAGGTTTAACTTTTTTTTTTTTGGTAACCTAAGGGGCAGTCTTGTAATGAAGTGCTTTGTAATGTTTTATCTTACTTAGTGGAATGGAATGGTATTCAGTGAAATGCATTGTTTTATTTTTACATGCTCTAAGTAAACATTTCAACACTGCACACACCATCAGGTAACTGTATCACACACTCAACAATAACTGTATAGCTTCTCAATAGTTATTATAACTAGAGAAACATATAACAGTTATGTTATTCAGTTCTACTAAGTCCCTTCATCATTTGGGTGGCAGGACATACAAAAGGGACTCAATAAACACACACACAATTAGGCAAAAACAATAGCATAAATGCTCTATATCCCTCCAACATGTCATTGGGATTTTGATGAAATTCTTTTGGCATAACATAATCATCATTCATCAATATCAGCTTTTCCCCCCTTACACACACACACACACACAAAGCAACTATGTATACACAGGGACTCATTGTACAAAAGGAATTTGTACACAAAGGGACTCATTCCATAGCCACTGCCAAACCACAAAACAGAACCAATCAAAAATTAAAAATTAAATCCAATCTAAGAAGTAAACATATAGGGGCTGATTACACAAAAGGACTCTGTACACAATCTAAATCAAACCACAGCCACTGCCATGTGCACAATTGCACCATTTTAACATATAATTCACAACAAAACCATATTAAAAATTAACAGAACATAATATTAATTCACAGAACAGAATACAATTTCACATAACATGGAAAATTTCACATAACTCTTTTTAACAAAACCAAAGGTGACATAACATAATAGCATAAATCGAAACATAATTACAGATAAAAACACAGAATAATTCATAAATCATAGCACAATTCATAAAATTCACAGCATAAATCATAATAAAATTCATAAAAACAAAGCATAATACATAAATAACATAACAATAAATAAATTTCACAGCAAAAATCACAACTTAATTCATAAAATACCAAGCATAAATCACAACATTCATTCATAAATTTGGCAGCAAAAATCACAGCATAATTCATAAAACACACCAGAATCATAAATCACAACATATGAGCAAATAAATCACAGCATAAATTCCTAAAACACAACATAAATTCAAAAATCAAAGCATAAATTCAAATATCACGCATAAATTCATAAATCACACCACAATTCATAGTATATCAACACAGAAGCATAAATCACAAAAAAAATGCTTAAATAAATTAAATCAAACCCAAATCTTTTTTTAAACTCCTGGTCTTCCTTTAGTTCCTCAGCAAGCATCACAAAGTACTCGAACAGCTTGCCATCAATCACTTCAACTTCATCATCAGACATTAAATCTTCCTGAACCATGTCAACCGGTTCTTCCTTCACTTTTACATCTTCATGCAAAGGCACAGCTACCTTCACTCCCTTACCCTTTCCCTTCACCTCCTTATGAAGAGGAACAGCCTTAATTTCATCATCAGAATCATAAATCTTAACCCCTTTTCCCTTCAATCTCCTCATACTGTCCACAATTCCAGATCTACGAGTTTTAATAGGGACTCGTTGTTTCCCTTCACTTTCAATAGCCTTTTCCTTCCCTTTTCTTTTCTTGCCCAATTATTGTAGTTCTTCGTTCGCCAACGAAGGTAGGGCACACACCACACACCATTGATTTTCCATCTCTTCAGCCTTTTTTTTCTCTTCTTCTTTTATAAACTGTTGAATCACATTTTCGAAAGCAACCGCACCCACGGGACCCATCAGATCGTGGTGTTCTCCTCTGAGATACACATTCATGAAATGGCTACTGTAACCAACACTTAAGATCTCCAAAGCAAGCTTCTGAACAGCTTTAAAATGAGCATTTGTTTCGTTTTTATGAGCTTCTTCGAGTACAGAAAAATCAACCATGACTAATCGAAAAAATGGTTTCTCGAAAAACCTAGATTTGTCGAGAAATAAAAGGGGAAAGCTAGAAGATGAAAATGGTACGTTGAAGGGAACGAAGATAGAGGGAGAATAAGGAAAGGTGAAAGACAATTGAGTGAGGAGAGAGAAACGGCGGAAGGAGGGTAGATCTAGGGTTTGAGGAACAGTGAGGGGGATGAGTTTGGGATCTAGGGTTTATAAGAACAAGAACCCTCATAAAGAATCTGGGTTTGGGTGGGTGAGAGGTGAAAGAGTTGAATATGAATGGGTATAAATTGTTAGGGTTTATGATTAATTGGTTGGGTAGTTGCAAAATTTAAATGGGTAGTTGAAAATTTGGTGGGAGTAATTAAGTTGGTAATAAATTTGGTTAGAAGATTAACGTTTTATGAGTTGTTTAATGTTATTAAGTAATGGCATAATTGTAAATTTAGTGAACTTTTTTATACCAAAAATGGAAAGTTTGTAGAATGGTGAAATTTATTTGTTACACCCATTTTTGGCAAAAGGTGAAATTATTGCGTTACGGAGGGAGTATATAAAAATATCACTAATAAAGTAATACTATAGATTTTGAATTTGTAATATACCTTTTATTGAGGGGGTTACGGAAGAGGGAAGGGGTATATGGGGGGCATAGGGATGTTGAGGGCCAGCAAGTGGGTAGAGTGTAACATAGGAAGGAGCAGAAATAATGCCATACTAGTCTTTTACAAAGCAATAATTAGCTAGGGTAATGTATATTGCATCGTTGTAAAATGAACTCACTAGTCACTCCAAGATTGTTTGAAACTTTGGCAAAAAAACACAAGAGCTAATATATATATAATTTTAATGATAAAATTCAACCTGTATAGGATTCGAACCTACATCTTTTGTGTCATTACACAAATGCTCTACCAGTTGAGCTAATAGGTTTATCATAGTAATTATGAATAACTCATCAAAACCATAATTAAATTCAAATGATACATATTAAAGGACTATGAACCTTTTTTTTTTTAAATTGTATCAGTAATGTATTACAAGATGGAGAGAGGGGTTTCATAGGGGAGTGGGGAAGGGTGCAACAGAGGGAGTTACAAGCACTAGTCAACATGCCTTGTTAGATTGGGGATGGGGAGGGGTAGGGGTGGGGGCAGCAGATGGGGAGTGCAGTGGGAGTGGGGGTGGAGGTGGGGGTGGGGGGGAGGGGGTTTGTAAGAGGCGGTGCAACAAGAGGGGATTGGGGCAGTAGGTGCGAAGGGGGTAGTAGGTGGGGAGGGTTGCAGCGGGGGAGGGGGTTTGTAAGAGGTCGTGCAGCAGGGAGGGGTATTGGAGCATTAGGTGGGAAGGGTGTAGGAAGGGGAGGAGGCAACAGGTTAGGATATATTCTTTTAAAGGGGTACATTTACAAAAATGATGGTATATTGTAAGAAAAAGGGATACATTAAAACTATATATTACGACAGTACATAACACAAGTGATAACAAACAACCTCAACAACTACATGGTAATAACACAAAATAGAGTGGCAACATGACAACAATTAAGAACCATCACAACACAATAAAAAAACTAGAAGATAATTTTTTTGATTATGTTTATGTCATATTGATTTTTTAAAGGGTGCATGTTAAATTAAAGGGCTACATGTTAATTTTAAAAACATACATGTTAGCTACTATTATTATAAAATGTTCATAGGAGGAATGAGCTTTATAGATTACAATAATATGTGGAGAGTATTTTTGGCAGTTACATTCAATTGCAAGAGAATCCAAATTGGTGAAATAGAAAATAAAGATACCAATATGCACATATTGTCACTGGATTGAAGATGAGCAGAAGAAAAAAAAGCAATCAATGCAAATTCTATTAATCGAACCTTATTATAACACATAACTAAACCACAAGAAGCAATAAGCAAAACAGTACCAAAATAAATGATAATGATTAAATGAAGACCACCAAACAAAGTGTGTAATTCAGTCACTTTCCTGAAACAAAATGTCCAAGAAAAAAATCCCACCATAAATGGAAGATAACCTAAACCAAATATATATTCGAACATCAAAAATCAGATTCAAAATCAACAAGTAATTGAGAAAAAAAATACTAACCTAAATTAAGATTAATAATCAGAATTCAAAAAAATAGAAGAAATTGCGGAAAAAAAAACCTAAAACTAATATATATTCGAACATCAAAAATCAGAACTCAAAATCAACAAGCAGTTGAGAAAAAAATACAAACCTAAATCTAAGATTAATAATCAGAATTCAAAAAACTAAAAGAAAATCAAAATGTTTATTATGTATCAAAACCCATTCGACAAAATAAAACAAAAAAAGACTATAAAATCTAAAATTCAATAAAGAGCGAAATCATATTGAGCGAAAAGATAATGAGTGACGAAGAAAACATCACAAGGGAGATGATTTTACCTGATGAAGATGATTTAAGATGGAGAACTAGAGCTCAAAGCTTCAATGGAGGAGAGAGAGAGAAGAGTGCGATTTTCTTGTTTAGAGTAGGGAGAGAGGGGAATTTTTTTATTATCAAAACAGATCAACGGATTATATCAAAGTGGGTTAAATCAACGGTTATGATTTCTAGTTTTTAGTTTTCAACCTTTAGTTTAGTTTTTACGTGATCCTATTCCTATATATATATACATATATATATATATATATATATATATATATATATATATATATATATATATATATATATATATATGATTAGGATCACGTGAGAAGGGTTCTTTAGGTGAGAAGGATTTTTATGTGAGAATAAATCTGCATCGTTGACACTTTTAAATCTAAGGGCTAATGTTTGATCCTTGTGTTTTGTTAGTAAGGGCGAATTGGTAATTTAATTTGATTAGTATATTTCTATTTTTTTGTTATAAAAAAATTTTGTAAGGTTTTTTCTTTAAAAAATTATATATTTTATTTTTTTTTATAAATCTGCTTTTTTATTTTTTTTTAAAAATCTGTTTTTTTATTAAATAAATTATGTTATAGTTATTTCCTGCCTTTTTTTATTTTAAAAGAATAAATATGTTTTTTTTTTTAATATATAAAATCTTTTTTTAATCTAAAATTCTACTCCATGTTTTTTGTTCGTAAGTACATCTTAATAGTTCAAAATTTTATAAGTCATGTTCTAAAATTTTTAAGCCATGTTAAAAATTTTATAAAGTTTGTTTTAACTTTTATACACCATGTTCTATTTTTTTATTTTTTTTGAAGAACATTTTCTAAATTTAAAAACCCATGTTTCAAATTCATCATATTCTAATGTGTATGTGTGCTGAAAATATTAAAAAGTCATGTTATAAAGTAGTTTATTGTTTGCTTTATTTTAAGTAGATGAAATATTAAAAAAAATTATAAATCATGTTCTAATTTTATGATTCATGTTCTGAATTGTACTAGTCTTTTATAGGGAAATTCTACCTGGTACCACTATTGTTTTGCCTTTTCTATATGATACCTAATTTTATTTTTTTGTCCACATGGTACCACTGTGTTTTGTGTTTGGTCTCTGCCATGACAATTCTGTTAGAACCTAACAGTTTACGCTTTTTTTGGCTTGATTTGTACATATTTTTATATGAATACATATTCTTTTACGTATTTTAATATTTATATGTATATTTATGCATATTTATATATGAATACGTTAGGTTAGGTATTACCCTAATTAGAAGGGCTACCTAACTTTTGTAACCATCATTTTATCCTATAAAAAAATAAAATTAAAAAAAAAATATGAATACGTATTTTTATACACATCTTATATGAACTACGTATAAATATGTTTTTTAATGACACGTAAATCAAGGCTATCCGAGAACACATTTCAAGGCTAATGAAGTCGTTTTTTGCAAATTCCGACCTCGAAACGGATTCCTAACGGGGTTAAAATGACTCGTAAAACCTTGAACGGACTATTTTTTCCTGACACACAGATCGATGCGCGCAAATCGAGACTATATGGGGACGTAGTTCGGGGCTAATCGGGTCGTTTTTTGCAAATTTTGACCTCGAAACGAATCCCTTAAGGGTAGGTTTAAAATGACCTGTAAAACCTTGAACATAATATTTTTTTCCCTGACACGTACTAACTGGAAACGCAATTTGGGGCTAACCAGGTCGTTTTTTGCATCAATCTACGTGTCTGGGAAAAAATAGTTCGCTCAAGGTTTTACGGGTTATTTTAGCCCCATCCTTAGAGGATCCTTTTCGAGGTCGGAATTTGCAAAAAAAAGACCCGATTAGCCCTGAATTGCATTCCTAGATAGTCTTTATTTGTGTGCATCGATCTGCGTGTCAGGAAAAAAATATTACGTTCAAGGTTTTACGGGTCATTTTAACCACATCTTTAAGGGGTCCGTTTCGAGGTCAGAATTTGCGAAAATTGACTCGATTAGCCCCGAAATGTGGCCCGAATGGCTTCGATTTATGTGTCATTAAAACATATTTATACGTAGTTCATATAAGATGTGTATAAAAATATCTATTCATATATAAATATGCCTAAAAATACATATGAATACTAAAATACGTAAAAGAATACGTCTTCATATAAAAATACGTATAAATCAAGCAAAAAAAAAGCTTAAACTGTTAAGTTCTAACGGAAGTGTCATGGAAGAGACCAAACACAAAACACAGTGGTACCATGTGGACAAAAAATTAAAATTGGGTAACATATAGAAAACGCAAAACTACAGTGGTACCAGGTAGAATTTCCCAATTTTATAAGACATTTTCAAAATTGTATACAATAAGTTTGAAATTGAATAAACTTATTTTTTTTTTATTAAATAAATAAAATGATATAATTATAATACAACTATTGACCTTTTATACAAAAAAAAAAAACAAAATATATACTTGAACAATTGAATATTATTTCAAAATATTCTCAAAATATAGTATTGAAATTAGACCTGTCAAACAGGTCGGGTCGGGTCGAGTTGATGTAAAATAATTGCGGGTTCAGGTTGTACCGGGTTGGGTGTTAGCGGGTTCGGGTCAATATTAGCTTTTATAACCCAAATTCTTCACGTTCGGGTTGACCTAGCGGGTTGGGAAGTTTTATAACGCCCTTTAATTTTTCATATTTTAATGCAATATATGTACTAAAATGTACCTTAAGCGTTCTAAAAAGTACAAATTATAAGAAATATCTTCATTAATAGCTAATTCATGGCAAAAAATTGATGTTGTGGTCCAATAAAAATAATCTTAAATTCAAAGTTTTAATGGTAAGAAGTGTTTATGCTTACATTTTCCTATAATATCATAAGTTTAATACATTTTTAATGATTTTCGGGCGGGGTCGGGTTAAAAGCAGGTCGGGTTAAGAGCGGGTTGTGTTTAACGGGATCAAAATGGGTTTGAGTTTTTATGTTTTTGTCAAAACCCACTATTTACGGGTCGGGTTTATTGGGTTTATTGGGTCAGGTCGAAAATTGATAGCTCTAATTGAAATTTATCTATGGAACCCGTAAAAAAAAAATTGATTTATAAAAAATATTATTGTTAATATTTTTCTGTTTTTACCAAACATTTCTTTGTTTTCCAAAATTTGATTTTTTTAAAAAAATCATGCTTAATATCACATTTTTTCTATTGTTACCTTGTTGGCTCCTTGTTTTTAGCTAAGAATTTGTTAGATTTTGTCGTGTAATTATTTTTTTTTTAATAACCCATAACTTATTTAATGTACTTAATTTTATTAGCCGTATTCTAAATTTTATATGACTAATTGACTATATGAGAAGATAACAATTTAACACGTTCCAAATTTTAGTTTTTTGTATAAAAAAGAAATTTAAGTTTATTTTGATAAAAAAATAAATTTAAATTTTTTTGATAAACAAATAAATTTTAGTTTTTAATTTTTAATTTTTTTGTTTCATTTATCCCTCACAAATAGAGTTTAGTTACGAAAGTATTTTTTAATAAAAAAAAAATGAGCCCATTAAATCCTAATCATTAGATCTCATTGGATCGACGCTCTAGATATATTCTCACATAAAAACAACCCTTCTCACATGATATATATATATATATATGGGTATGTAATTAATTTAGGACATTAAAAATTAAAGGATTATGGTTGAGGTTAAAATTAAGTCATACGTTGTTGTAAGTTGTGATTGAGATCAATATTAATTGGTTTCCTCATTTGGTTGCAAGAGACGAGTTCTCTTTTGGTGATTTCTGACTAAAAATGTCTTTTCGATTCGTATATTTACGGTACGTACATGTTTGTAAACGCTCTTTAGTAGTATCATGCATAGGGATTTAAAAATAACTTGTTATCATGCTTAGGGAGTCTGGAATTATTTAGTTGCAACAATTGATTGTGTTACTTGGATCTTAAGAATGATTGGTTGATTTTGGGAGGCGTGTATACTTGTTAGCAAACATGTTTGGTTATCTATGAATATATATGGTTGGTGGCAATAAGTTGGCTCATTGAAAGTGATTAATTTTTATCTTTTGCATGTCTTAAAGCATGATAGAGTTGTCAAGGATTAAATTTGCTAGTTAGGTCGATATTATTAACCCTTTTTATTATATTGATTGGTTAGATTGATATTATTCAACTATTTTTATAATATTGGTTGGTTAGGTTGATATTAGGCAACCCTTTTTACTATATTGGTGGGATTGGTTAAGATTGTTCAACACTTCAAGCCTTATATCTTATTGGTTAGTTCGGTTGGTCTTGTTCAACCCATGGATTAATATTGGAAACAATTAATTAACCGTTAAGGTGCACTAGTGCAAAAATCAATTTTGCTGCGGGGAAAAATGGCTCATTTGCTGCGTATTTAGGCTCCCTGCAAATATAGGGGAAGCAAATGAGATGCGTTATGTTTGCTGCGTACGAAATATGCAGCAAATAAATGATCATTTTTACTGCGTAATTTTTGTACAAATGCAGCAAATATAAGCATAGGAGAAATATACAAATATACGCAGAAAACAAAATTAATTTTGTTGAAAAAAAAAATTCAATAGATTATAAAATGAAAAAATAAATAAAATTAGGATTATTTGATTCTAATAATCCAACCTTTGACCATTTCGCTATTAATAATCCAACCTTTGGATTATTCCCCAATAATCCAACCTTTACCCCCAATTTGCTTCCAACGAATCTCGACCAGTTGAAACCTAAGAAACAGGTAACTTGACACACGTGGCATCTCATTACTGGTTATCCTCTTTTTTAAAAAAAATAAAAAAACTAAGCAATTTCAAAAAATAAGCAATTTTTAAAAAATCAAAATTAAAAAAAAACCGAAATAATCAGAGTTAAAATCCAAAAAATCCTTACCAATCTCTCTCTTCTTCCCCACTCTCTCTCCTCAAGTTGTCTTTCTCTCCCCCCCAACCACCTCCGCCGGCGCCACCACCACTAACAACTCTCCCTCACGTTATCTCTCTTCCCAACCACCACCACCAACACATACTCCTTATTCTCTCTCCTCTCTCACGTCACCACCGTGCGCACCACAACTCTTCTTCTTTCCCTTTGGGCGGTGTGGGGGGTGGTTATGGGTGGTTACTAAATTCATCTTGCCCATATATATATATTTATAAAAATAAATTCATTATCAATCAAATTACATTACATTTATCAACAAAATTGATGTACATATATGATTAAGGCTCCATCTAACTAAAAACTAACACACTAATAATAATCTGAAAAACACTTACAAAAACTTGAACAATTAATTTTCATCTTCATCACCGAACACCATCTTCATCACCGAACCACCACACGGAGTGACTGCACCATAACACCATGCCAAGTAGCTACTCCACCATGCCTGCAGTCGCCTCTACCGCCAAGCCTACCCCGCGCTTCCCCCACGGCTGTGGTCGCTTCTGCCAGTCAGATCTACACATTAAAACAACAATTGACAAAGAATCAAAACGAAATCAAAAAATCAAACCAAAAACCCATAAAAAAGGAAAATCGATCAAAACTAAAATCAAAATCGGAAAAAAAAAAAAATTGAAAATCAGAAAAAAAAAAATAACATGAAAAATTAAAAATGATAACTAAAGAAAATACACAAATCATCTCCAACAATATTATAATTACTAAAAAAAGGAAAAAAAAACCCTAAAATCTGAAACCCCCAACCCGAACCAATGATGATTAACAAATTAATATACATACAAAAAACTTGGGCACCCAAAAAAGCCTACCAAAACAAACATAATTCGAAGTAGAAACAGATCAAAATACAAGCAGTACTCTTCAATTCCATGCCCACACATAGAAATTCTTCAAGACTGAAAAATTGTCTTGAAAAAAAAAATGAAATTTCCTAAACCCCAATTTTGTAAATCAAACCCACAAATAAAAGATCTGAAAAAAAAAACAATAAAACGAAAAATCAAAAAAAAAAAACTCAAACCTTAAAAAGAAAATGAAAAAAAAAATGAACTCTAACATCATAAACTAAACCCAGAAACCATAGATCTGAAAAATTCAATGGTTGAACACGAGAAAAAACAATCGCACAACATTTACCCTAAACCAAAAATTGAAAAGCGAAAAAAAAAAACCAAATCAACACGGAAATTGAGAAAACAAAATAAAAATTTGAAAAAAAACGAAAAAAAAACTAACCTTCATCTTTGTCTTTTTCCTCGATGGAAGATCGTAAAATACGAGAGAGAGAGATCTAAACTCAAGTTTTTGATCGAGTTTTTGATTGTGTTGATGATTGAGAAGATGGCGGAGAAGGGAGAACTCGAGATTGTTGATGGTTTTCTACATAGGTTGAGATGGTGAGAAAACTTGAGATGAAGGGAGATTAAGAGAGGTAAGTTTCATAAAGACAGAGAGAGCATATTCAATAGAGAGGGGAGTTTCACTTAGGATTTTGAGAGTTAAAAGGAGGGGTTCAATTTGTAATAACCCGAAAATTTTTAATATTTAATTACATAAATTGTTGGCACAACTTTTCGGATCAAACTAAGCCCAAATTAAAACCCAAGCCCAATCTTTTACCTTGCCTTGCTAAGTTAGGGCCAAAGCCCAATACCCTTTAGTCACCTAGGCCCACACGGCTCCCCCTTTACTTGAACCAAATATTTGTTTTTTTTCAAATCTTTTAACTAATCGATATGAATTAAATAAAAATCCTATTTTTAAATATCCTCTACCTATTTTTAGGAGTTCACCCGACCATCCAAGCATCTATAAAACCCCCTTCTCACCCAAACCCACGACACATACAAAACAACAACACCACAAAAACTTCCTTCACTCTCTCTCAAAATATTCTAAACACAAAAATTTAAAGATCAAGAGACCCAAAAGGATTGAATCAAGAAAAAGAGGAATCAATACCAAGCTCTATTCGAACAAAACACACGGCCAACCCAAGAAAAAGATTCGAATTCTTGTAACTACAATTAAGGCAATTAGATGTTTTATTTAATTATAGAATAGATTAATTATAAAATTGTTTAGGACATGCCTAGAACTATTTAGAATTAATTTTGAATTGATAAAATTGCTTTACTATGTGTTCACGTGTGATGGCCGAGTATTGTTTAATGATTTGATGATATATCATGATTCTAAGATTAATTATGGTCCTTGCCATGAATCCTAATGATTGGAGTTAATTATTGGATTATGTTATTTGCCTAATTGCTATTCTATGAATTTATCAACTTGTTATTGTTTGAATTGTGTCTTTTGAGTTCGAATTGGTGAATTGAGTAATTGAAGTGCCTAGTTTGTTTGACGAGTCTAGAAGTCAAATTTAAGATGAGGTTCGACCTAGAGTTGAGTAACTAGAAAGTTAGGGTTGACTTAGAATTTAGGTTTGAGTCCAAATAAAATAATAATATATATAATAATGAAGGAACGGAAACAGAGTAAGAGGATATTGTTTTGTTTCGATCTCTGGGTAGGAAAGACTTGGTATTTAAGATGGCCGATATACGTGCCACACCTCTCTTTCTTGGGATTTCGAAAATCTTAGTTCCAATTACAGTCACCTAGTACTTTCAATTATGGTATACTCTACCGGGTTTAAGGAATTGACGGCTGCCATATAATGATAATTGGAATTGACGGACAATTATGCCGATAATTAAGGAATTGACGGCCGGTATGAGCACTAATATAAAATACAAATGTAACGCCCCAGGTTTTCGGTAATTTCTGCTTTGTTTATTAGTTGTATTTATGTTTATTTTTTGTATGGTCCAAATTTATTTAGACTATTTATTTTTGTTTTATTGCTTGAATATGATTATTTTATTTTATGATTATTGTTTTATTATTTTTTTTGATTTTATTTTAATTAATTAGAATCTTATTTTAATTTTCTAATTAATTAATTAAGTTTTGGGCCAAGTGCGAATTTAAACATGATTAGTCATGCTTACGTGCAAATGGCCCAAGTGATCATTTTTGGCCCATTCTAGTAAGCCCAACCGGCCCCCTTCCCTTTTATTTGGCTTGGTTTGCCACTTGCTTTGTGTTCACACCTTAACTACTTCTATAAATAGAAGTGGTAGTAAGGCTTAAAGATCATTTGTCATTTTAATCATCGTTTGCCCACATTTAAACACAAAACGCTCTCTAGATCCTTGCCATCACTCTACACGCCATTTTGGCTAAGTAATCCCCATTCCTTGTTTATCATCCTTTTCAACCCAAAACTTAAAGATTCAATCTCCATCGATCTTTAAGTAGTTAAAACACAAGTAGCCTTCTTTGCCTTTGTTCAAGATCACTAGTTTGGGTTTCGGTTTTTGGGTTGGTTCGTGTGGGTCGAAGGGTGGCCGTGTACGTGGGTGGAAGTCGTGCGGTGGTGGTCGTGCATTGAAGCCAAGCAAGGGTGTTCGTGTGCAAGGCCGTGGTGGTGCACCGTGTTGTGCGTGATTTTGGGCCGTGTGTATCGAATCTGGGCAGCGAATTTTTGATTATTTTGCAATCAAGTTCATTTAGGTGACATGCTTTTTTATCCTAGTTTGTATACTATGATTCATAGGGTAGATTTGATGATCAAATTAGACTAGAAGTTTGATGATTATGACCCATTATATGCGTGGTTTCTAGGCTGGTTTGGGGTGATGTTTTCGTGATGTTCTTGTCTAGTTTCTATGCATATTATGATTGGTTATGCTAGTTTTATGTTTGATTATGATCATGTTCAATTTTCATGAAGTTTCGATTCATAGAATTGATTATTATGTTGTTGAAAGTTAGCTATGTCATGCGTGTACTTGGTGTGTATTGATGATGGGGATTCATGATAATCTTGGTGAGTTTTATATGATTCTTGGATTGATGAATTAATTTAAGGTATACGTTCTTGATGAATATTTAA